>JBANSL010000018.1:24745612-27145612 GCA_037127255.1 Persicaria tinctoria | reverse complement strand
CAAAATCAATTAGATTAAGCACCTATGGATTAAACCAAACAAATAATATAATTTATTCAGATATGAATTCAGACAAAATCAAAAAAATCATCATGGAAAAAATATAAAACTAGATTAAAATAACTTATCTTTTTTTTTTACAGTAGGCAACCATTAGAATGTCTTTCAACAAAGATCATTCTTGATCATCCTGACGGATGATGTTACAGAGATCCCCATAAAAAAGGGAAACTAGTATTACAATTGAAACTATTCTTAGCTATGTAATATTCAGAAACATGGTTGGCTTCCCTGTAGCAGTGCTAAGCTTTTGCTGTAGCAAATCCGCTCTGAAGCATTTGGATCTTCTTAACTACTCTTAGAATCTCCCAAGGGGTTGATTTCTCATCTTCTATTGCCTTGACAACTCCCATATTATCTCCTTCGATGATGACCTTACTCCATCCTTTAGTACGGGCTAAAATAACTTATCTTGAATCCAGCAAAACAAACTCCCAACCGAAATCATCATGTAGAAATTGTTGTGTTTTAGTGTGTGAAAAAACTAAGAAAAGGTAACGGCCCAAATAATATATCTGGGTTACGTTTAGAGGGAAGAATTATCCCACTGCCATATTTCGCAATCCAAGTACGCGCTGCTTGTTTATTTTCTTCAAGTTATAACCATGTTTAAGTCTTGAGGGTTAAATGATGTAATTCAAGATAAAAGGGATTTCAAACCCTCAAAAAGATCAAATAATCCAACATGATTTTGTGCTTTCGCAACTCGTATCTGGCCTATTTCAACTAGTCAAAATCTCATAAAAGAACATAGATAAGTGTAAATTAAAGTAACTACAAATTTTATCTCAATAACCAGTTTGGAAAAACCAAGTATGAACTCGAGGTTGCAAATATGTCATGTCTTCTAATACTGTCGTCCCATGGGCAAAACCCATCTTAAGCATATAGAGCAATCAGAAACAAGAGGGCGTAGAGTTACCTGAAACTATATCAACAGAGTCAAGGTCGAGCCACATCACGCGTGCCATAAGACATCGATGAGACTATATAATATGTATCCTATTCCTAAATAATGTGATGTAGTGCGTAAATTAAATACTCAAGCATGCTTTCAACAGGATATATATAAATAAAGTGCAGTAAATGATCCAAAGAGTGCCAAGTGGCATATCCCTCTCTCTCAGTCCACACCCACGTCGGGGTGGGGTTCACACCCACGTCGGGGTTAGAGATCCGATCGTCGCCGCAATCATATCTCTGCCCACACCTAGACATGGTCACGAGTCACGGGTCGGGCGTCGAGTCAAGGTCCAAGGGTCGAAGGGTTTGCTCGGGTTGAGGGTCAGGGTTAGGGTCGGGGAAAAGATAACCCGTGACCCGGCGGGTCAACCCGCTATTTCAAAAAATATTTTTTTGAAAATTTTATTTTTAATAAAATAAATTTATAATTATTATGTAAATTATTCTTAGAATAAACTAACATGCAATGACAATGTGGGATAAATGAACTTCCATTATTCTCCTTTTATAGACTCAGAAGTCTTCCTTCTATCCCCTCATTTCCAATGTAGGACAAAGACTTCCCCCCACATTGAAAATATGGGGTTAGAATGAGAAGTCATGAGACTATATATATGTATCCCACTATCCTATTTCTCCCACTTCACTTGTTTCTTATATTTCCTATATTGGAAATGAAGTTGGAAGTGAAGTTTGAAAAAAAAAAATATGTTATATCATATTTTTTCCTCTTACATCCCACTTTGAAATTATTGTGGATGAAAGAATTGGTACGGAGATATAAAATCTTCCCACATTTTAACACTTCATATCAAAGTGATAAAATGTGTTGTGAATATTTTATCTTCAGATATCATTTATTTTTTTATTTTTAATAGTTAATTTTTTTTTAAAAAAAAGATTTTTTTAAAATAATGTGACCTGCCGGGTTAACGGGTTGACCCGAACCCGTCAACCCGTGACATTTTTGGGGTAGGGTTCGGGTCATGTCCCTTGGGTTCTCGACCCGACGGGTCCGACCCGTCGACCCAGTGGGTCGGACCCATCGGACCAACGTCGGGCTTGGAGACTCGTATATATAATCAATCTCATGCTCATAATTCTTTCCATTTCATACTTTATCATATGACTCGATTTGAGACCTAAACGATCTGGAACACGAATGTACCCAATGACCCTAGCAAAAGACTCTAGACTCACAATTTACGGTCGTTCTACCAAACGCATAGAGAATTCATATGCTCAAACAATTGTGCAATTCCTAAGCATGCTAGTACATGAATGCGGGATGCTTGCACCTAACATACTACATGACACCCAGGCATGAGAGTTCGAATTCTTGATTAAGTACCGGAGAACTTACCTGAAGTCTTCACAACTAATTAGTCAGCAATCAAGCCACTCATAGAATCATCAAATCACAGTAGCAAATCATCATCAAATAGGAACTCATCAATACTATTAGGATATATATTATTCGATAGGATATATTTCTATTTCTATCCTTTGTGATTATGTATATCTTTCCTTATTCAGTATGTATATCCAATAGTGCCTTGGAGCATAAGGATTGTATCTACATATTCATTCTAAGATTAATGAAAAGATCAAGAATCACAATTCACAAAACCCTAGTGATTGTTTACATGGTATCAGCCTTTTCCGATCCACCTAAACACTACACGCCGCCGACAATGTCTTTCGACAACAGCCCCGCCACCGTCGTCTCCACCACACCTCCCGACCCCAATTCCGACTCCAATGCCGGCACCAAGAGCACCAGTAACATCCTCCTCGTTGCTACTAGAACAGGTCCCCTTCCGACCCTTCAATTCCCCAATCTCAATGTTCGCCTTGATCGCTCCAATTACACCCTCTAGCGATACACTATCAAATTTGCCTTAGAAGCCTTTGATCATGAATCCTTCCTTCTCAAATCTGAAGTTCCCCCCACCACCCTCGCTGCCCCGTCCGGATCCACAGATCCGCCGCCCCCAAAACCCGACTTTGTCGTCTGGAAAAAGAAGAACCGCATTGATCATCTTCTGATCCGTTCAACCCTCACCACACCACTCCTTGCTCATGTTGCCCGTGCTCAGTCCACTCACGAAGCCTGGGCAATCCTTGAGCGTATGTTCTTTGCTTAGACTCGAGCCCGTCAGATGCATCTCAAACAACAGATGCAAAACCTACAAAAGGGATCGCTTAGTATTCTTGAGTATGTCGAGAAAAAGCGTTCCTTTTCTGATGCTCTCGCTGAATGCTCATATATCGTCTCTGATGCCGACTTCGTCGAGTGCATCCGCAATGGCCTTGGTACTGCTTACTCGGCCTTCCTCACATCTTACAATATGCAGAGGGATCCGATTTCCTCCGATGAATTACTTGGTCTTCTTCTTCGTGAAGAGGAGCACATTGCAGCAACTCTCGCTCCCGCCTCAAACTCGTCCCTTTCGGCCAATATTGCAAGTCGTGGCAGCCACTCCTCTCAGTCCACAGGGCGTCCCGATCTCTCGGCCGCGTCCTCAGTGTCAGATCTGCTCCAGGACCGGCCATGAGGCGATTAATTATTGGCAGCGCCTCAGCACCAGTGACTTCCCTCCCACGAACACCACCAGCAGTCGTCGAGGTGGCAGGGAGGTCCTCGGCGCTGTGATGGCCGATCTGGCAGCAGTCATGGCTCCTCACAGCAACCCGATCAGCAACAGTTTCAGCTGTCTTCATCACCTGCACAACGCCACGCCTTCAATGTTGGTGATCCTCCGTCCCAACTAAGTGATCCCAACTGGTATTTTGACTCTGGAGCAACCAACCATGTGACATATGATTTCAATAACCTCTATGTTCACTCTGATTACATTGACAATGAAGGTCGGTAGGTGGGCAATGGTATGTCCCTTCCTATTACTTATTTGGGCTATTCATCCTTGCCTGCCAATCCTAAGCCACTTCATTTACATAACATCCTATTTGTTCCTCAAATTCAAAAGAATCTCTTAAGTGTTTCTTAATTGACCAAAGATAACAATGTTTACATGTTATTTTACCCATCTGCTTGCTTTGTGAAAGACATGCAGGGACGCACCCTTCTCAAAGGAATCATTGAGAATGGGCTTTACCATCTCCAACCACCTGACCCATCTCGGCAACCCCACCAAGCCTTTCTTGGAGAAAAGACCAGTCTTCAAACATTGCATGAGCGTCTTGGTCATCCGCATGAGTCTGTTTTTCGACGTTTAGTCTCTAGGTTTAAATTACTAGTTTCTTTGAATAATCTTAAAATAGTTTGTGAGTCCTGTCAACTTGGGAAGAGTCATTGACTCCCTCTCAATAGTCCCCATGAGTCCAGCCAGTTTCCATTTGATTTAGTGTACTCTGATGTTTAGGGCCCTGTTTCTGTTGCAAAACAAAAGTAGGGTCTGTTTGTGTACTCTTATGAAAATTCATATTTATTTATGCAAAACAACACCACCAAATTCCGCTTGCATCCTACTTTTCTAATACCTCACCAGATTTTTATCTATCTCTTAGTTCAGTTAGGGTCTGTTTGGGACCCTACTTCAGTCTAGGCCATACTTTTAGGCCAAATTCCACTTTCTCAATGAGCAATTAGTTGTTATCTCCACTTCAATTGGTGGTTGTGGGCTTTCCATGTTCCTACCCCACCCCTTAGAAACCCCTCTCTAAAGCCTCCATTGCCGTCTATGTCTGGTCTGATCTGATCCCTGCTTTCAGAACAAACTAGTTGGGAGTTGAACTGTTTAAGTAAGTAAAGGATGAGTGGAGCGGTGCTTGTGGCGGTTGCTGCTGCTGTTGGGAACCTCTTTCAAGGATGGGACAATGCTACTATTGTTGGGGTTGTTTTATACATAAAGAAGGAATTCAACTTGCAATCAGAACCCACGATAGAGGGTTTAATTGTGGCTATGTCCCTTATCGGGGCAACTTTGGTTACTACCTGCTCTGGACCAATATCTGATTCACTCGGTCGTCGTCCAATACTGATTGCTTCATCTGTCTGTTACTTTCTTAGCAGCATAATAATGTTGTGGTCCCCCACTGTCTATGTGCTACTCTTAGCTCGGTTGCTAGATGGATTTGGGGTCGGTTTGGCAGTCACCCTTGTCCCACTTTACATATCCGAGACTACACCCCCCAAAATAAGGGGTCTGTTGAATACACTTCAACAGTTCACGGGTTCTGGTGGGATGTTCTTGTCGTATTGTATAGTGTTCGACATGCCATTGATGCCTGATCCGAGCTGGAGACTAATGCTTGGTGTTCTTTGTGTCCCATCCTTGTTTTATTTTGCATTAACTGTATTTTTCTTGCCCGAGTCTCCACGTTGGCTTGTGAGTAAAGGGAAAACCGATGAGGCCAAAAAGGTTCTTCAGCGCTTACGAGGAAGGGAAGATGTCTTGGGTGAAATGGCACTGCTAGTTGGAGGTCTCGATGTAGGAGGGGAAACATCTATAGAAGAGTACATTATTGGCCCAGACACTGAACTAACAGAAGACCAAGACTTGTTGGCTATAAAAGAGCAAATCAAGTTGTATGTGCTAGAAGAAGGCCTCGCCAGGGAAGCATGCAACTTTCGAGTGTGCCACTCATGGATCCTCTTATTACACTTTTTGGCAGCCTACATAAAAGGGCCCCGAAGACAAGAAGTATGAGAAGTGTTATTTTCCCAACTTTGGGTAGCATGTTTAGCATAGGAGGGAAAGATCCTAAAAATGACGAATGGGATGAAGAGAATGTTCCACAAAATAATTAAGATGATTATGCTCCTAATGATTGTGAAGCAGCAGTTGAGTTCGAAGACGATCTGCAGAGTCCATTGATCTCCTGATAGACGACCAGTGTGGACAAAGATTTGCCCCCTACAACACATGGTAGCTTATTGATGTGCGCGGGAACACTCCGAGCCGTCAAGATCGACGACGAGATTCCTCCATTATTTAATGGATAAACGTTGCTACTAGTAACCGGATATGTATGGCAAAATTCGCATGCCTCTCACCCTTGAACCTCCCACACTCGATCTCAATCCTCTCGGAATCGCACTCTGAGGATCTCGACCCTTCGACACTTTTGCCTCTCACTAGGGTGTCTCCCTCGACATTTCACCAAAGGGTTTTGTTTTTAGTATCTCACCAAAAACATGATCCTTAACCCGGAATCAAAGGAAGCAAATGTGTTCAACTTTTAACTCAAAATTTTAACTTGTATTAAAAATGGGAAACCTTACACAATATATAGGAGAAACTCTAGCCTCCTATGTGTTTACAAGTGATGTGGGATACTTTTTAAGTAGAAAAATCTATAAGTCTAAATCACATCATCCTCCCCTCCTTTGAAACAGATTCGTCCTCGAATCTTGCGTTGCCCTTCCGAAAAATACGATACACCCCTGTATGTTGGATTTGCGTAAGGTACCGATGGTCGGTCCCACAAAAGCTCTCGAATCCATAAGGTCCTTCCAAATGGTACATTACACCCCTGTACGTTGGATCTGCGTAGGACACTTCAATGGTTGCAACCGCGATGGCTCTGAAGAGGGACGTGGATGAAATTGATGGAATCTAAAAAAGCTTTGTGAACTTGATGGATTAGCTCTGATACCAAATGATACGACCCGAAGGATCGAACCAATAAGTTTCAAAGCTTCAACCGAGCACGAGAACAAAATTTGACACACGCGACTCTTTTATTTGGATTTTTTTCTAGATTTATGGAAGGATAAAAACAAGATATGAATGGCTAAATCTATGAGCATCTCACCCATCGACTTACCAAACTCACCCTCTCACTCGTCGTCATCTCACTCTCGAGCAATCAAGCCTTTGTTTGAACAACTCTAACTAGCATCTCACCGGAAAGAGTTACACAAACGGGACCATTCTTCGGCCTCTCACTCCGGAATGGGGTGTCAAAAAGGCATCTCACCAAATCAACCAAACACACACAATTTTCTTTCAAAAATTATCAACTTAAATCTTATTTCTTATGAGAAAGGTTTAGGCATTTTATAGCCATAAAATAAGCAACAATTAAAACAACACATTAAAGACGGAAAACATGAAAAGTCTCTCGGCAATTGATGGAGAAAGTTGGCCAACCCCCTAGTGGAAAATGGAGGGTTGGATGTCATCATGAAGTGGCAAAAACATCAAGTTCTATTGAATAAATCCCGTTCAACACCTCTTCATCTATTCCGACTTCATTCAATGCGTTAGGAAAACTGTCCAGATTTCAAACTGCTGGATTATTGCCAATTTCGGACCTCTTTTTGGATGATTTCGGCATTTTGGTCTTCATGAAAGATGTATCCCTTAGAACTAGCTTTCCAACAAGTATTCATGGACCTTCATTGGACAAATATAGCTCCTGTTATGACTAAAACACCGAGCATGTGTCGAAAAAGCTCGGATCACATAACGTATGGAGCATAAGACCAAGCGGTTTGGTTGGACATGCAACAAAATCAGCTGCTAGTATGGGAAGTGGGGGTGGTTGGAAGTTGGCTTGGAAGTGGAGTGAGGACGACGGTCCCGACGGAAAGAAAAAAGGCGGATTCAAAAGGATTTATTTGCACCAGGATGGTGAGCCGGGATCTAAGAAAGGGTTCATCGTTTCTCTTCCTAGTGGGGATGTAGCTGGGGAGAGTGAATTCATCAAGGCTTCTGCGCCGGTGAGCCAGCCAGCCCTGTTTTCAAAGGCGCTATTGGATCAGAATCCTGTGGGACTTACCATGATTAACCCTTCTGAAGCTGCTTCAAAAGAACCAAACTGGTCTAATCTTTTGGAGCCTGGTGTTAAGCATGCACTGGTTGTTGGTGTTGGAATCCAACTACTATAGCAGTTTTCTGGAATAAACGGAGTTTTGTACTACACCCCACAAATAATTAAGCAGGCTGGAGTTGGCATTCTTCTCTCGAACTTGGGCATTGGCTCCGCTTCCGCATCTCTTCTTATCAGTGCTCTTACAACTCTTTTGATGCTTTCCTGCATTGTTGTTGCCAAGAGGCTCATGGACCTTTCTGGTAGAAGGACTTTGCTTATAACCACGATCCCGGTCTTGATACTCTCCCTTGTGATCCTCATCCTTGGAAACGTGATTGACATGGGCTCCATCGTCCATGCCATCATCTCCACCATGAGTGTGATATCCTACTTCTGCTTCTTTGTGATGGGGTTTGGGCCCATCCCAAACATCCTCTGTGCCAAGATCTTCCCAACCAGATTCCGTGGGCTCTGCATCGCGGTGTGCGCCCTGACCTTCTGGATATGTGATATCATAGTCACCTACTCGCTTCCTGTCATGCTCAATTCAGTGGGACTCGCGGGCGTCTTTGCCATGTACGTTGTAGTCTGTCTCGTGTCGTGGGTGTTTGTGTACCTTAAAGCGTCGGAGACCAAGGGGATGCCCCTTGAAGTCATAACTGAATTCTTCGCCCTTGGCGCGAGGAAGTCTTCTGCTACTACCAACACCTAGTTTAGCCAATGAATATCACATGTTTACCCCCCCCCCCCCCAGCAAGCTCATGGAGGGGCAACGACATGTAACTTGGATCTCAACAACTCAAATCGGTGATTGCTGAGGGCCTTGGTGAAGATGTCTGCAGTCTGGTCATGGGACCCAATGTGACGGACCAAAAGCTCACCAACATCAACCTTTTCCCGGACAAAGTGGAAATCAACGGGAATATGCTTGGAGCGACTGGAGAGAACAGGGTTCCTGGCCATGAATTTGGCACTCAAGCTATCACAGAGGATGACAGGAACGGCTGAAAGGCGTTGACGAAGATCCCTGAATCATTAAGCAACAGTCTCAGCGAAGATTCCTAGCCATGAGTTCAGCAACAGTCTCAGCGATCGCCCTATACTCCACCTCCGTGCTAGAGTGGGCAACGACACATTTCTTCTTGGACGACGAACTGATGAAGGAATCGTTAAGATAAATAGTAAACCCGTATTGCAAGCGACAGTCATCAGAGTCTGACACCCAACCGGCATCAGTGAAGGCAGTGATGGAGAAGCGGGGGCACGGGTGAATATGAAAGGTGTAAGACAAAGTACCTTTCAGATAGCGGAGTATCCGTTTGACGGCTGACCAATGATCCTATGTCGCTGACTGCATATACTGACATACTCGATTGATCGCATAAGCGCTCTCCGGACGAGTGATAACTACATACTGCAGAGCACTAACGATGCTCTGGTAAAGGGACGAATCAGCCATGGGATCACCTGCTTGCTGAAGGCGCGAGTGAGGTTCAACAGGACTGCAAATTGGCTTGGCCTCATCCATCTTGGAGCGAACAAGCAACGAACGGATGTACTGCTGCTGGGACAGAAGGAGCCGATTGGGGATACGAGTGACCTCAACCCCTAAGAAGTAATGCAGAGGGCCCAGATCCTTGAGAGAGAACATCTCATTGAGTCTATGGATGAATCGACTAATAGCAGACGAAGAGCTACCGATGATGATGATGTCATCCACATAAACAAGAATGTAGATCACATTGGAGGATGAGGAGAACACAAATAGGGAGCAATCCGACTGACAGGCCTGAAACCCAGACTGAAGCAAAAAGGCCTTAAGTTTGTCAAACCAAGCCCGAGGAGCCTGCTTGAGACCGTAGAGAGCCTTACGGAGATGACAGACAAACGATGGGCGAGAATAGCTAATTCACAAAACCCTAGTGATTGTTTACAAATATACATGTCAACATGCAAGCTATTATCCAAACAAGCTTATGAAATATCATATTTATCATATAAGTTATCTCGAGCGTATAAGTTAACCACTTGAATGAGCTCAAGTTCTCTTAATCATTTACCCAAACAGATCTGATGACTCCACCTTGATCAAGATAAAACTTTATCATAGTATTTTATGGGTTTGATGAAAGTCAA
The DNA here is from genome assembly GCA_037127255.1 of Persicaria tinctoria. NCBI lineage: Eukaryota > Viridiplantae > Streptophyta > Magnoliopsida > Caryophyllales > Polygonaceae > Persicaria > Persicaria tinctoria. The sequence goes on along the minus strand of JBANSL010000018.1, from coordinate 27,135,670 downwards.
AACCTATTCTATATTGTTCATTATGTATTAAGTGTTTTTGGACTTTGTTCTATGTAAATGTTATTGGGCCTTTTGTTGTTAAATAAGCTAACTTGCAGGCCATCCCAATCTATTTCCTCCAAATCAATCATCAACTAGATGCTGCTTCTAGAAGAGGAAGATTTGAATGAGAGGATCTTCGAGTATCTAGGAGGTTACAAGAAGATCTTCCCCAACGTCAATCTCCCTCCTTCTCTCCTGACGCGGCGGAAAAAGAAGTTCAAACGCTCCCCTAAAGATTGCCACGGATGATTTCAAGCAGCACCTATATAAGAAGATCGAAGTTCAGCAGTGAAGGACACAAGCTTACTCATTGATCTCCAACGTCACTACTGCAATCGATCTTCAAGCTCTCTCTCAAGGCCTTTATTTATTGTTTTATATTTCAGTTTTTGGAAGAGTTTTGTTTGAGCGCTATTGTACAAGTCATAAGTGTTATACTAAGAGTATACCTCTACTCAAACGTATTCACTAGGCTATTATTTCACGCGAGCTTGGGTTGACTAGATATAGAAGCGGGTTAGGGTTCGAGAGGTAGAAAAAGGGTAACTTCTTCTAGGTTGTATCTAGGATCCATAAGGAGTGAAATAACAGTTCTTTTGAATCTTACGAGTTGGATAACCCTAGGCGGGGACGTAGGCCAAATTCGTGCCTAACCTCGTTAACAATTCGTGTGTCCTTGTTTTAGTTTCAGTTATTTTAATTCCGCATTTTTAAGTTAAGTTTTCGCAAAGATCATATTCAGTTTCAAGTGAATTGGCAAGATCTTAAGCTCAGTTACAAGACCTTAAATCCTATCTCAAGGCCTTGACTCTAAGACTGCGAAAATTGAGCATACTCTATTCAACCCCCCTCCCCCTTCTAGAGTATTGTTTATTACTCCCTCCGTTTCAAAATAAATGTCGTTAAGCATTTAGTGTATGCTTTTCAAGGAGGCAAAAACTATATAAAATATTATTTTTAATCGATTTTTTTAATTAATTACATACTTGTTACTAACAAGTATGTAATTAATTAAAAAAATTCGTTAAAAAAATATTTTATAGAGTTTTTACCTCATTAACCTGCGTGCCGGAAAGTAAAGTGACTTTTATTATGAAACAGAGGGAGTACTTGGTTTTACCTTCTGACGGAGGGAAAACGTCGTTAGATTTCCACCTCGCCAAAGAAATAACCCAAACTAACAAACTAACTAGTAGACTAGTATAGCGGATAAGTAAGGGGTCGAACCCACAGAGAAACAAGTATTTCTATGCAATGTGTATTTATCAATTTGCAAGCAAATACAAGATATGAATGTAAATAAGCAATAAGAGGTATATGTGAAGTATGATGAATATTAGTAAGAGCGAATAAAGGATATAAGAAAAGTGTGGTTTCATCTACAATTTGTAACAATGATTGGTTTATTCGATCATTGACTCCATTCCCAATTATTCAATCTTTATTCCGATTTTTGGTGTATAGGGATTGACATTCCTCGCGGAGATGACAATCCTTAGTTATCGGCAGAAAGGTCGCCCAAACTGTCATTGCCCTACACAATCGAGATCATCCTCGCGGAATCTCCCAATTATGTTTGCCACAAATAGTTCTAATTATTCTCGCGAATCAATTGAAACCCTAGCATGATGCAATTCTACAAAAATGCGAATCAAAGTAAAAGTAACAACATAAATTAGCGCAAAGACAATGAAATAAACATGGGAATAATATAGAAATCGAGTCTCACGAACCAACAAAGTCTTGAATTGAAGACTAAACCACGAGAAGCCTAGGTATTCATGACGTACCTTGGATCTCTCAACCTCAAACCTTCTAAATCGTTCTTAATCTAAAGTTGTGAATGAATTAGATCATCAAAACCTACTGAGAAATATGTCTAATATAAGCCAAAGGTATCGGCCAAAAAACCCTAGGAAAGATAGATAAAAAGTTCCTATAAAGATAGAATTGGGTCGCGTATCGCGAATCCGGATCTGACGAGACGGCGGGCGCCGTCCGTACAGTGCTGACAGCTTCGACACACTGAACTTGTAACACACTTTCTGGAGTCATCCTTTGTTTGATTGACGCATACAAATATGCGTTGGAAAGCTCTTTCCAAGCACTACGATTCTCGTGAAGACCTTAGAAGCTAATTCCAACTTATCAGAACCTTAAAGATGGGATTTCTCAACGTTCTCCATTTCCGCTCTTGTTTCTTAGCTCTTCTTTGTCCATTTTGCTCCATTATTTCTCCACCTTTCGAGGCTGGATCTTATAACCTACAAATATACACTAAAAACCGTAGATTCTGAACTTCTAATATCAAATGACTAAGAATATAAATAAGCTTATTAAACATATAATATGAACACTTAATGCACCTAACACCACCTATAAATAACCCTATAAAATATGTATTATCACCTACTGTGACTCTTCAAGATCATATATTCTCAACATCTCCAAAAGTCAACAAGGGTCGCTTATATCAAATCATTTCCTCAAGGATCACGTTTTCATCCGTATTCGAAAGTAAACAAAAATAAATCAACATTCTTAAACACTCTTTATAAGGTCAATTATAATCGAACCATTCAGACAACGTCATAACCCTATATGACAACTCTTTATAAGGTCATCATGTTTAAGCCATTGAAGTACTAAAACCATATATCTAAATGGCAACCCACAACAAGTTCATGTATAGCAAGTTCACCATGCACATTTTTTTATATAACCCTATATGCTGGAACATTTCTCAACTACGTACTCTTATAAGATTCTACTAATCAAGAGCATTACTCATACGACAATATTCAAATAAGATGCTCACACTATGTTCCTATAAGAAAGATCATATCTTATATCATCTCATACACAAAGCAACAACTCGCTCAATACTTACTAGAATCATTTAAGTCAGTCCGTTATTATTTATAAACTAACCATTTATAAGAGGATTAATTCATCACTACAAGTCAAGGTAACTAATCACAATCAATTTAATATCACAACCAAACTAGTCTCATAATACTACCTAGTAATTCAAATATTATATCTAACCTATAGCACACTACAACTAACACCAATACGCTTTAGCTAATTCTTTTAGCCACAAGGGTAAAACAACACACAGACTCGATCCTCGTAAAACACTAAAACAGACCTTATCTCGTGCACAAGTGACTTGGGCCATAATCTACCCTAGCTCTTATTAGGATTAGTTAAATCGATCACTTTTTATACTCAAAACTTAACGGACATGCATTCATTCACTAGCGGATACACTCCAAGCCCACCCCAAGCTGGAAAAAAAATACATGTATATATTGAAAGTATAAGGTACATGTATGTTATGGTGGTCTAGTGGTAAACGGAGTAAATCCTCTGCCCCATTTTCGTGCCCCAACACCTTATCTCACATAATTATTTTACCTTCAAATTCATATTAAATTTTTTTTAATAATTATGTGGGATAGGGTGTTGGGACACCAAAATGGGGCAGAGGATTTACTCCGAGTGATAAATGGGTGTTTTAACAATTCATGTGGTCCCATGTTCGACTCTCCCACAACTTATTTTGCTTCTCTTTTTCTTTTTCTCTTTTTCATGTCCAAAGTTTAGTATTTTTTAAATTTATGTTAAGTATTTAGTTAATACTCCCTCCGTCTCGAAATTCATGTCATTTTAATCTTATGCACAAATTTTAATAAAAACACTCATACATCAATCAACATCATCATTCTACTAACTTTTTCATTAATTTTATTACCCACTACATTTTTTAACCAATCAAAACCTTCAAAAAAGTCAACAACACACAAATCAATACAAATCATTACTACTATCCACTACCTAGAAAACCTAAAACGACATATATTTTGATACAAAACTAAAGAGCTAAAACGACATGAATTTCAAGACGGAGGGAGTATTTTATATTTTATAATTTAATTACATTAAAATTAGAATAGAATAATTAGGCAAATTAAGTAGTGAATGAAATTAAAATTGTCACAATTTAAGAGTTTTTTTCTCAATATTTATATAAATTATTTTATTTCTTATAAAATATATCCGAAAAATTTATTTATTCCCACGTTGGCTCGTAACTTGTCCACCCCAAAATATTTTCTGGCTCCACCACTGCATACATTACATGGTAAGAAGTTAATGCACATCCATTTATAACATGTGTCACCCAACTTGTCTAGCGTTACTTATATTCTTTTATCAATTTGGCAATTTATATCCTATCAATGTAACTACCAATTAAAAGGTCGGTTAAGAGAAGATACATTTGTTTATAAATCTCATAGTTAACAATTTTAATTTAGAAAAGATGTTACCCCCTTTTTTTTGAAGCATTTTAAAAGGAGTTATAAATCTCATAGTTAACAAAATCATACATTATTACCAAAGTTATAGCAATAAATCATCCATTGTTTCCAATTTTTTATAAGAAAAACAACCATTGTTTTTAACATTACACAAAAGATCCATTTATATATTTTTTATAATTTGTAAAAAAACAAATCTCATTATTGGTCAAACATTGTATGTACATAATTATCCATTATTTACAAAACTTTGCACAAATCCACCCTCTTATTATGTGAACAAAAATAGTTAACCTATAAATTATAAAAAATATTTCATAAAATCATACTTTGTGTAAAACCACTCTTTATGCTATTAAAAAATGCACAAAACCACTTCTTATATAATAAAAGAATGGGTTATTTATTTCTATTGCTTGGAATACATAAAATCTAATAAGATAAGAATGATTAATCTTTTATTATATTTTTCTTTTATAAGAGAAGAAAATGAAACAAATAAACTTGACTTTTCTTTTTCAATAAAATTTTAATCAAGTAATTGGTTAAATTGATCAATCACATTTACAAATATTTAAAGTTATTAAGCTATAGGTTAACTATTGTTTTGAAAAATAATAGGTGTTAAATTTTTTTTGAAAAATAATTTGTGTTTTTTTTCCTTTTGCAACGTATGAAAAAATAATACTGATCTTTTGTACAATTTTAAAACCTTAGTGATTTTGTTCTAATTTTTTTTTTGAAACATGGTGATTTTAAGATTGGGTTTGTCACTTTTTATTGAATTTAGTCAAATAATAGGTAATTTTAAATAATACTACCTCCGATTCAAAAAGTATGTCGTTTGACTTTTTAACACGTATTTTAAGGAGCTAAAAACAATATAATATATTAACTTTTTTATTATTATTTTTTTATAATCTAATACTTATTACCAACAAATACTCCCTTCGTTCAACAAAACTTGACGTTTTACTATTCATGCACGCTTTTTTAAGAGCTAAAAACTATATAAAATATCGACTTTTTAAATATTTTTTTTTAACAATTTCGTAGTTATTATTAATAAGTACAAACTTGTTAAAAAAATTTTTTAAAAAAATGAATATTTTATATAGTTTTTATCATTCTAAAAAAGCGTGCGTGAATAGTAAACGATAAGTTTTGTTGAACGGAGGGAGTATTAAATTGTAAAAAAATAATTTTAAAAAAGTTGATATTTTATATAGTTTTTAGTTCCTTAAAATACGTGTTAAAAAGTCAAACGATAATCTTTTTGGATCGGAAGGAGTAGGTAATTTTGTTCAACGTTAAAAGTAAAGGGTTTTTTTAGAAAAAATAATAAAGGGTGATTTTATTCATAAAGAAAAGAAAATATGAAAACGGAATTGTTATTTGGAGAGGAGTTGGACAGGTGTTGCAATAGGGATCAGAAAGTAAGAGATGAATGCCCAATTGTCGTAACAGGCTTGGGCTGGACACTCTTCTCGCATAAATGCGAGTTATGACCACTCCTCATTTCCCATTGTACTGCCTGAAGGATCATATTTTAAATTGCCTGTAATCTCAACCATTTTAAAGCGACTCTCCTCAGCGCCATCTATCCACTTAATCGATGTGGGAATAATAATTAATACCGCCCTCCCCTTAATATCTTATTTTTCACGTTCTTGCTTCCGTGCTTTTCTTGCCCGCGAAATGGCAACTGAAAATGTGTGGCAGAGTATCTGATTTTAGCACTGAACAAAGGCAATCTGATTTGAACCTAAGTCTCATCCCATTTGGTCAAATCAAATTTGCAAAGATCACGCAACGGACTTTAATTTTGGTGATTCGAAGCTTGACTCGATCATGACAAAGTTCTCGCTTGCTAAGAACATTTAACATTTGACGGACACCTTGATTTTTGGTAAATAGAGAGCTCTTATCCGAGGTTCGAATCAGGGACATTTGGGTACTACCCGTAATTTCGAAAACACGTCCAAAGGCTATCTAATGCTGCCCACCAGTACAAGTGTAAACCAATCGCTACCAATCTCGCTGACCTTAGCAGGACAAATGTATCCATCAATGATCACTTGCAAGTTGCAACCGAAATCCACACACTTGTAGTTGATTTCTCGAGGAGATTGCCAATTGCAATTGCAACTTGCATAGCAGCCCAACTTTTTCAAACAGTTGGAAGAAACCAAGGGAGAAAAGGTGACTTTATTTCACTTGCCCAAAATTTGGCAGCACACGGATTTTCCCACTTTTGGGCCCCACTGCTTTCCCATCTTGTTGGCGTTTCAAGGATTGAATCTGGCATCTTTATCCACAAGTGGGCCGTCCAGATGGGCCCATTTCACATATTTACAGCTGAGCCTGGGTAACATTCAATGATTCGCGTTATTTGTTGGCAGTTGCGACTTAGGCCCCGTTTGGTATGAGAGTAGTAATCGGAATGAGAATGGTAATCGGAATGGGAAGTCATTACCAAAGTATGTTGTTTGATATGATTCGGGAATGAGAAATTAACAAATTCAACCTAAAAATCCCCCAATTTAACATATCCAATTCAAAAAACACAAGTCTAATCTATCAAATTAATCATGGAAATACACAAATTCAACCTATCAATTACATAAATTCATCATCAAAAATCAAAATACAGATTTTTTTTAACAAAATTTTGTAACAGAAGGGGATTGGGGCCATTGGGCGGTGGCTTGTTCTACTGCAACAAGGAGGGAGGGCGGAGGAGTGGCGACACCACCATCTGGGCAGGCATGTGGACGGAGGGATGACGGAGACGAGACCGACGGAGGCGGATTTGATGCAGGTGGCGATGGAGGGAAGATGGAGGCGAATCTGGACAGTGGCTGACGGAGGATGACGGCGTCGCGAGAGCTGGGCAGGCAGGAGGCAGCGCGAGGGCGAGAGAGAGGGAGGGCAAGGGTTGGGCAGATGCGGCTGGTGTCGGAGGATGACGACAGATGCGGCTGACGACGTCGGCCACTGTCCAGATTCGCGAGGGCGGAGGCAGACGACGACGACGGATGCGGCTGACGGAGGATGACGACGACGGTGGTGTCGGAGGCAGATTTGGAAGCGGAGGCGGAGGCAGACGACGATGGTGGCGGCGATGTCATCGGAAGATTTGGATGGGAGTTGTGGAGTTGAAGGATGCCGACGGGGACTGCGAGGGAGGGCGAGGGTTTGTGAGAAACTGGGAATGAGGGGATTACCCTACTTTTGGGGAGTAATGAAATTGGGTTCAAAATGGGAATGGTGGGATTACTAGTAATCATTCCCCCATTACCAATTTTGGACCTGCCAAACATTAAAATGGTAATCATCCATTCCGATTACCGATTTTTCATTCCCGGGAATGGATACCAAAGAGGGCCTTAAATTAATAGGGGTATTGACCCGACTGTTCATGTCCTGATCGTTTTTTATTGCCCGGTTCGAGTTTTCTTTTTCAGCCTAAAATGCTACTCAAATTTGGTTCACGGGCTGTATAAGTAGCTCGAGCTCATGATCGTTTGACTCATTTTTGTTCAAGTTGAACTCGAGCTCGTAACAAACTCGTTTTAGACTTTTAGTTTAGCTGCTTGTTTTGCTGAAAACTTGTTTTGATCTCATTTGAGTTTGTTTTTTAGCTCAAAAACTAAAAGGGAAAAATCGTAATTTATAGAAAAAATGAATTATATGAGTAGCTCGAATAAAGGTCGAGTTCAGAAACCGCTCATATTCGACTCATTTTTAAATGTGAACAAGCTCGAACCAAATTTTCGAATCGAATTCAAACTACTCAGGTTCACATAATACCCCTTCCCTTAAAACTAGAGAAACTAATTAATGTTATGTTGAGTTTTTTTCTTATATTAATACATTAATTAATACATTAAAACTAGAGAAACTGAAGTTATATTTACCGAAAAGTTGGCTTGTGAAATAAGATATTCACAGTTTCACACTAGTTAAGGCAAGTTTGAGAGCGCTAAGCAAATCATGTCTTTTCCTTGTGGAAAAAGTGTTTAACCATTTTAATGACACTAATTAATAATAATAAATTTATTAGCATTTTGGTGTGAGTGTGAGGTTATATGTGTCTTTTATGTCACTGTGGAAAAAGTGTTTTAACCATCTTAAAGACACTAGTTAATACTCCCTCCGTCCTAAAATACATTATCTTTTAGCATTTTGCATAAATTTTAATAAAATACTCTATTTTTAAAAAAACATCATCATTACACTAATTTTTTTTATAAATTTTATTATTTTTTAACACTTACTACACATTTTAACCAATCAAATTATTTTAAAAAGTCAAAATCACACAAACCAATATAAATTATTACAACTTCCTACACATTTTAACCAATCAAATTATTTTAAAAAGTCAACATCACACAAACCAATATAAATTATTACAACTTCCTACCTAGATTGAAACTTAGTGCCATTTTGGTGTGTGTGAGGTTATATGTCTTTTATGTCACTTTCATTAGGTTAGCAATCTATCGGTATAGTGAATTAGCAACTACTCTATTTTAAAATGTATTTATCATATGATCGATATATTGATTGATTTGAAATTTCGATGTGGGGTTTTTCGCTGTGGGTCACTCGTCGATGTTGTTGATTGATTTAATTGGACACAACCTCTTTGTGTTACGGAGTACTATTTGTTAAACAAAGTTTAAATTTTGGTTATAAAATTGAATTTGTTCATTTTGGAAGCAAGCTTAGTTAATCAAGTCAAACGCCCCCTACCCTCTTCAAATTAACAAACATTGATACAATGTGTAACAGAACTTCCATTCTTGGAAAATTGAAGTAAAATGAAGGGGCTAGTATTGCACCATCATACACTCATTTTTCATACATGTCGGTAGAGGATTTTTTTCTTCTAGTATCAATGTACTTACACCAGAAGCACCCGCTTGAAAAGTCGGTGTCAATAGTTTAGTGCCAAACAAAAAAGCCCATTGATATTGAATGTCGGTACTTAGCGATATTTTTATTGTGCCTAACAAAATTTTGCTCTCATCATGCTATTCTTTCATTCGTGAGGAGGTCGGGATATCTTCTCGTGTTTGCCAACGCTTGGAAAAAAATTAAGGACATGCGATTGACACCTGAAGACTCGTGAAGGAGTTCAAATCTGAGACGTATGCAGTTGTTTTCTAGCAGTCATTCCTATGTTGTTTTCTCCCGTTGGTGATCACGATCGATATCTTAGTGTTTCTTCTCCGGCTTTCCATTGGTGCTTTGTGGTGTTTGCTTGTTTTTCCCTTAGTTCTGTAGTTGTTTCTCATGATGGTTTGTTTATTCACCGGACTGTCCGGTCTTTCAAGACATAATACATAATTGCTTAGTGTATTGAATGATTTTGCCTGTTTTTTTTTTTTTTTGATAGGGTAAGAATTCGACTGGCAAAGCCTAGCCGATAGCATCCTTTCGGATGAGATCAGAGAGATCTGGGTGAGATTCTAGAACAGTGCTGGGGAACAAGAGGCTAAGGTGTGCAACCTTATCAGCCACCTCGTTACCTTCCCGGGGCACATGGAAAAAGGTTGTACTCTGGAATGATGTGGATATCCATTTGATATCGCCCATAATAAGTTCAATTTCCCAAGGGCAAGAGCTCGATTGGTTTAGATTCCGGATAATTGTCAAGGAGTCGCCTTCGACAATCAGATTGTTTATTTTTAGGTTAATTGCTTGGACTAGTCCTTCCCTTAAAGTCAGAGCCTCAGCCATGGCCGGGGAAGATTTTCCAAAAATTTTATGACCGATTTTAATAGGGTTGCCATGCCAGTCCCGAATGACAAAACCACCGGCACCTAGTCCACTGAGAGATACAGCTCCATCGAAATTTAATTTCATGATCCCAGGAGGTGGTTTTCTCCATTTGATGTTTTTCCTACTGATTTTCTTTGTTATTGGTTTTTTAACGCGAGCCGAATCATCGTCTACCTCAATTTGGATAGCTTTAGTCCAGCTGTCCTGAGTTGATTTAACCCTTCTCGCAATTTCTTGCGCGGAGGGGATTTTGCAGTTTCTGAAAATTACTTCATTTCTGAATAGCCAAGCAAGCCACCAATTGACCGCTAATTTGACTTTCTCGTTGTTGTTAAGATTTTTCCCAAGAGATTCCAAGATCTCCTTAATATCGTTTGTTGAACTGATGATTGGGTTAGCTATATTTTCCACTTTTGGGGAGTGTAGGCATGAATTTTTTATGAAGTTACACTTAATAAAGAGGTGTGATTCATTTTCAATTGGTGCATCACAGAATGGGCAACCATTCGGGATTGGGACGCCTCTACTGGATAGCCTATCCCTGGTGGGGAGGCCTTTTTGACTAACTTTCCATAGGAAGTTCTTAATTTTTGGAAGAGTTTGTAGCTTCCAAATCCAGTAATTAGGGTCATCTACATCTTCCTCTGAGTTTGAAATAATTTTCATTGCACTAGCCGTTGTAAACCAGCCATTTTTATCTGGCCACCAGTATAGTCTGTCCGGAATGGGGTTGATGGGAAGAGGTATGTCCATGATTTCTTTAACGGTGTTAGCATCCAGAACTTGCTCCAATTTTTCCTTCCACCATTTACCGCCCATGATGAAATCACTCACCCGCGAATCGGGCAGAATCTGATGGTCCTGGTTAACCCTAGCCGATAGTTTGTCCAGGGAGACCCACTTATCATCCCAAAATTTAACAGTTCTACCATCACCAATGGACCAGATGAGACCGGAGGAAAATTTCTCTATTAGTGAACTAGCTTTGCGCCATTGCCAGGACGCATTTCCGGTCCTCTTGTAATTTAATATGTCTGTTGCCTTTAAGTATTTGTATCTTATGATTTTTACCCAATCATTATCAGGTTCTGCTAGGGTTTTCCATAATAGTTTCATTTGGAGCGCTTCATTCATATCTTTTGATTTTCTAATACCCAGTCCTCCTTTTCCTTTTGGTTTGCATATCCTGTCCCAGCTGATAAGTGGTTTGTGTTGCACGTCTTTATTCCAGAAGAAAGTTCTATTTACTTGGTCTAGTTCTTTATGGATATTGGCTGGAAGCATAAAGCTTTGCATAGTGTACAATGGTTTAGCTGCAAGATTTGAGTCGATAAGTACCGAGCGTCCTTGTTGCGAGAGAGAGTTAGCCCTCTATTGTGCTAATTGCTCTTTTGACTTACACACGATATCCTCAAAGGTTTCTTTGTTTACTTTTCCATTTATAATCGGACATCCAAGGTATTTTTCCAGTGCTCTGGTATGTGGTATTTGGAGATTTTCCTTTAACACTTGTACCCTCGCGTTCGGGATACCAGAAGTGGTCTGGAAATTGGATTTATGGAAGTTGACTCTTTGCCCTGATAGCGAGCAGTAGTCGTCAATAATGTTTCTAACTTTTGTGCTTGCCTCAACCGAAGCCCTCGAGAAGATTATAAGGTCATCAGCAAAGGCCAAGAAAGGTATGCACGGGCCATGTAGGCCGTATCTGAACCCAATTTTACCAGATGGTATACTAGATTCCCGGTGTAATGCTCTAGCAAGCAGTTCAGCACCCAAGATGAAGAGGTAAGGAGATAACGGGTCCCCTTGTCGAATTCCTCTGGAAGGCCTGATGATCTCTGTAGGGCCATTGTTTACAAGAATAGAGAAGGTCACAGTTGTCATACATTTTTTAATCCAGTCAATAAAGGTGGGATGAAACCCAAATCGGTTTAGAATTTCCAGGAGGTAGTCCCATTCTATTATGTCATAGGCCTTTTCCATATCCAATTTTATGGCCATCCACCCTTCGACACCGTTTCGGGTTTTGAAGGAATGGAAGATTTCATGCGCTATAAGGACATTGTCCTGAATAGCTCTATCCGACACAAATGCACCCTGTAGAGGATGTATTAGTTTTCCAATGACACCTTTTAGTCTCTCCGTGATGATTTTGGAGATGATTTTGTAAATTGTATTACACAGGCTAATTGGTCTATAGTTATTTGTAGACGATGGATTGTCAATCTTTGGTAGGAGGGTAATGAAGGTGTGGTTCGTTTGTTTCAGTATTTGGTTGGATTTAAAAAAACTCTTGACTGCTCTTATGACCGAAGTTCCCACAATATCCCAGTATGTTTTGTAGAATTCGGTTGTCATCCCGTCAGGGCCCGGGGATTTGTTCTTTCCCATGCTGAATACCGCATTTTTTATTTCGCTATTGGTAACCGGTTTGATTAGCTCGGTGTTTTCTTCTTCGGAGATGGCGGTGGTAATCAGATCCAATAGGTTTGGCCAACTTTGATTAGCCGCACGTGCAGATTTGAACCGGGATTCGAAATCCCTTTTGATTTCGTGTCTAATGTTTTCTTCCCCTATGATGTTAGTACCTTCCGCCGAAGTGATTTGTCTTATTATTTTTCTATTCCTCCGCCCTGAGGCTACTTTATGGAAGTATCCAGAGTTGGTATCTGCAAGTCTTAAATGGTTTGCCTTTGCCCGTTGATTCCAGTACGCTTTATGGTAATTCAGCAGGGCCTCTTTTTTCTTTAATAGATTTAACTGCTTAGTTGATATGGTTTGACCAGACCGTAGTAGATCCGACTGCTGAATTTGGACAAGATCCGCCTCAAGTGATTTTAGTTGTCTAAAAATATTCCCAAATGTCTTTTTGTTCCATTCCTTTGCCTTGGACTTAAGAAGTTTTGTTCGGAAGGCGAGTTGGAACATGGCAGACCCATAGCAGTTGGCGCGCCATGTTTGTTTGACAATGTTCTTAAAATCACTCCGTTGTAACCAAATATTTTCAAATTTGAATGGTGCTGCCCGAAAGGGCTCACCGTGGTGGAGATCCAAGGAGATTGGGCAGTGATCAGAAGTGGAGATAGCATGGTGAACTGTCTGTAAGTTTGGATATTCACTGATGATTTGGCTTTGAACTAGGATTCTATCAAGTCTTTCATATATGAATTCATCGTCTGAGAATTTTTTCCTCCAGGTAAATCTATTCCCACTGAACGGACGATCTACTAATTCCAGTTTGTTTTTTAGTTCAATTAGTCTAGAGAATCTATTTGGATTTGGGTCAGCTCCACCCAATTTGTCTTCACTTTAAACAATGTCATTCATATCCCCAATTATCATACACGGAGAGTCTGACTTCTCTATTATGGCTTCTATTTCTTCCCAAAATTCATCCTTTTCCCGTTCCATAGGGGGTGCATAGATGAAAATAATTTTGCACTCGAAATTTGAGTTTGTATTTTTGTATGCTATTGTAATATGTCGTGGTCTTTGGTTAACTAACGATATTATTTCATGAGTAAGCAAGTTTGATTTCCAAAGAACCCCAATGCCACCTGATCGTCCTATGGTAGGCGACCATACTGCGTTGTCAAACCCTACAGATTTCCATGTTTTCTCTTCTGGTATTTTATCCGTCTTGGTTTCAGTTAGAGCTAAGATATGGATGAATTCATTTTTACACAAGGTGTTGATCTCGGTCCAGAAGCCCGGCTTTCCAATACCCCTACAATTTCAAGCACAAATCTTCATTTAAACTTGAAAATGATTTTGCCTGTTAGTTCCACTTAGCAAACTAGATTCAAGTTGTAAATTAAATGAAAAATTGGATCATTGTAGTTTAGATTCTATACACACCTAATGAAGCTCAACATTATTGGCCTTCTCCAAGGAGATTAGGAGAGCCAGCCTATCACAAACACTCCCTCCAATAATTAATTAAACACATAATTAACTTAATGAAAGAAAGAAGAAAAACACGAATTCGTAAGGTGTTAGTCAGATTGCTGAATAGTGTGGTGGAAAATCATACTGTAGAATTAGAATCCAGGTGGAGTATTGAAAATTCACCTGATCCTTAGCGTTATCATTAATCATCCATCCATCGATTATTACTTCCTTAATCACTCCTCATTAATTCAACCATTTAAAAAAATACTACTTAATTATCATCATCTGTCAACTCCCGAAACGAATCGGTGCGTGAATCCGAAGTTCAATCACAAACCTCAGGCCAAAACCAGAAACCAGAAACCGCTCCTCATTGCTTCCGATCCAGATAAACGGAAGGGGAGGAAGTACTTCAATTAATGCAGGAACGCATGTGGGACGCGCGTCGACGAGATTCCATCTCTATGCTAGCTAGCTGGTGTTTGCGTGGATTAACTGCCGCGTCATTCCCTCCTATGGATAAGTTTCTCATCTTATCCCCAATATCTCAACCCCACCTTTGATTTGTCTATATATACCCCCATTTCCCCCAAACCTTAACCACAAATCTCTTCCATTTTATCCAAATCGAATCTCAAGCTCTGGCCTTCGCTGCTCCTACGTCACTTTCATCGATTCATCCTGCAAAAAATGGCTGCAATTTCTTCCTCCTTCCACTGCATCTCCTCCTCCCACTTCATAGCCTCTAACTCGTCGTTTTTGCCGCCGGTCACGCCAGTCAGATTCCACAAGGCCAAGGCCCGCCCGATCTCCGCCGTGTGCGTCGAGGCCCCTCAGGTGGCCGAGAGATCGACGACGGCGTCGTTTTACGACCTGCTGGGGGTACAGATTGGCGCGAATCCTCAAGAAATCAAAGCCGCGTACAGGCGATTGGCTAGGGTTTTGCATCCGGACGTCGTCTCAGCTGGCGGTCAAAACGACGCCGCTTCAGGCAGTGAGTTCATCAGGGTCCATGAGGCGTACGCTACGCTCTCGGATCCGGGTAAACGGGCCGACTACGACCGGGCCTTGTTCTTACGGCGTCGTTTGATGAAGGGAGTGAGGGCCCCATCATCGGCGTCCCGGTTTACCAGCCGCTCCTGGGAGACTGACCAGTGCTGGTAGAGAGTGTGGTGCTTGTGGCCTCACAAAACGATGCGTTTCAATTTTGGGGCTTTTCATAATAGACGATGAAATCAGTTGTAAATTAAGAGTTGGTTTTCAATAGGGGTAACCGAATGATTCACACTCAGGCTTACTATTTTAATTGTTTGATGTGATGAATGTTTCCACTTGATACACATATGAATTTTATTTATATAAATAATAGATGAGACGAGGTGATTAATTAAGCAAAAGTGTTCATCTTGTTGTTTGTTTATTATATTTAATTTGAATTGGTCTTTTGAGCTTCATTTTTTAGATGTGTGGAATGTAAAGAAGACGATGTAACCAACGGTAAAATTGGTTTTATATGTTATCATTCTTCGATTTAGTTGATATGGATATGAGATGTATAGATGTTCATTTATTTATGATATCAACAAATACTATATATCGATATTCTTAAATTGCAACCCATGGATATCAATGCTAGCTACCAGTTGTGCCCGGTGAGATAAATGAATATTCAGTTTTCAATTTGAATAATGTCGAGAGGGAATCATGTAATATATATGATCGATTATCATACGTTACTCCTCGTTGCATCTCCTCACACTAGTAAAAAGGAAGAAAGAAACAAAAACTATAAACCAACAAGGTCACTCTTATCAAAAAGGGAATCTACAATTTTACCTCTATAGATCACCGTTGATCTCAAAAACATACTCTTACTCTAGTGATGAGAGTTGATCTCAAAAACTTACTTCTACTCTAGTGATTTGACCAGAGCTAGTGGTAGAGTTAGATTTCCCTTAGGGCAGGTTTAACGGTGAATTTTAAGTATCGATACTAGCAAAAATAATAATTTAAAAACGAAATCATGGCAAGGATCGGCTAAAAGGATACTACCTCTAGTATCCTTGCAAGTATCGATTATCATCATCGATGAACAGTACCGGACGTTGTGTGAGGGCAAATGTGAAGCAAACGCAGCGTTTCATGGATGGAGCAGCAGTGAATTGCAGCAGCCCTAGGACATGTGTTGCTTGCTGATAGGTGAGAGAGAGGACGGATGAGATTTCTTATGCTGGACGGTCAGGATTTAAGGTGCTGGTTTTTTTTTAACAATTACAAAATATAATTTTCGGCAATGAAAATGTAAAAAAAATAAAATAAAATTTATATCAAAATACTAGATTCATTTTTCTCTCCCCATAGACATTCATTTTGAATATGTTTGATTAAATTTTGAAAAAAAAATATTTTTGTTCGAATACTATTATATGTAATAATACCTAAAAAGTTATTTGTAAATTAGTTTATAAATAATATTAATTTATGAATAATATTTTTTAACGGAAAATGAATATTATAAATTAAGTTAGATTGAATAAAATGAGTCGAAAGGGGTATAATCATAAATTGATTTGCTAGTAAATGATTAAAATAATTATAACAGAGGGGTATAATTGTAAATTGAATTGATAGGAAAATATTAGTTTTGAGATACTAGGGAATCTATTGATAAAGTGGGCAAAATGAAAATGAGATACTAGGATGATGTGGCGGAAGGATGAGAATAAAATATTAGTATTCTTAGTATCCCTAGTATCCATTGATAAACATGGCCTTAGGGGTGTAAAAGAATTCAGATTTGTTTTGTGTGTGTATATTTACATAATAAGAAGAATTCACATTATTCCGGTTTCAACATCATTCACCTTTGCTTGTATTAGCCTTCGTTCTCTAGCTTTTTACGGTGTATTTGTATTTGTTGATTTGTCCTATATTTTTCGATTATTTTTATAACGGGGCTAATTCCCACCAGCGTTTCAATAATGGATTCATTTTTTCCATCTCTCGCTCCTATATCTGAAGTTTTTCCTTCTATAACTTCTCTTTTCTCTCAGCAAGAGGGCAATCATCATTCAATTGTGCTTAATTCTCATGTAGGTGGGATCCATTCTTCCGAAACAAGTGATGGCGCTTACTTCAAGTAATTATATTGAAACACATAATTGGTTGAAAATCACGAGACGTTTCGAATAAAAAAAATGTCAAATGCATTAATCCTCTCTACGGCTTCAATGTTGGCATCGAGAAAGCAGAAAGAGGAAGATAGGTTCGACGGGGGAGAAAGTAGATGCACAAGCAGGACATCTATGATTTGAATGAGAAGTACGGGGATCTGCGAGATTTTACTGCGAAAAAGGATGGGAGAGATAATCAAAGATCGTATCGTCGGTCTTGAAGGAAACTTTGCAGCATGCATCATAGTCCAGCTACCTACTATTTTGGATGATGGTGGTTTTTGGCTTTGCAAGTTTTGGATTATGGCAATTTTCTTTTCAAATTAAAGATCGAGAGATTTTATAATGATATTGACCTTTAGCACTTTAATTTATAGTAGTACTGAGTGCTGATTATTAGATCGTTATAATAGTATATTGACCCTTAACACTGTTATAATGGTGTTGTCCCTCACCGTTATAATGGACTAACACTGTTATAATGGTATTGACTCGATCAGCAATGTTATAATAATGTTGACTCTAAGTCTCATCACTATTATAACTATACTGACCTTGAGTACAATAGTTGAATGCCACTTTGCCAACTTGTTAGTGGTAACAAAAATCAACCACATTGCTAGTGGTAAATAATAATTAAATTTTTTAGCTAATGATAAAACACCTTAGAAATCCTTCGAAGAGCTATGAATGCATGTGAATGTTAAGAAGAACTTAACGTAGACCCGTTTTTGCACGCGTCTTTGACAAATCCCTCCCCCTCTAAGTGTTAACTGTATTTTCTTTAAGTAGATCTAATGGCTCAAGTTTTTCCTTCCGTCGTACAAAAAGGCACGAACTAGCAATCAAATCCATCCCAGGCTAGATTTCAAACCATATATTTTTTTAAAGTAAAAAACAAACAAAAACTATATAGTAGTACAAATAAATGTACAGTGCCTATGCAATTAAAAGTATAAGATAAGATTGTTGAGCATATGTGCAGGAGCGTTGTCTTCAGCAGCGGAAGCCCCGTCGGTTCCACGTACGCGGCCACCAGAGATCCGGCAATACCGGGGTTTTGTCAGTCTTCCCACGTGAATGGGGACCGCCGGTACGGCAGTTTGTCATACAGTGTTTAAACAGTAGCATCTACGTGTCTCCAAACCCTTGGATAACAACATATATTATTTCAATTTGTTAGACATTTACTGTAAACTGTAAATTGTGTGCACCGTTACTTGTTTGTTGGCCGGTCGGTGGTTATAAACAAATACTCCGTACTCTGTAGTTATCTTCTTCCAACCAATTCCTGCAAGATTCCATATTAATTCCACTTAGATCGAGTTCATGTACCTATCCCCAACCATTCATTTCATTATTTCAACATACTCTATAAACAGTAAAAACCCTTTCTGTGGGTTGTGATCTTTTGGTTAATTTGTCAGTTTTATATATTAGTTTCAAAGATGACTTGAACAAATTTTTTTAAAAGATGGCATGATATTGTTTTCTTTTTTCGTTTTTTTTTTTTAAAAATGATATCTTGCTTCATGAAGTTTTGAAATAAGAGAATAATACTACATCATATCAGTTGTGGCGGAAAAAAAGGACGTCAAACAAACCCCTTTAACACACACGAATCGGGATGGACAAGAACTGTAAAACAGAGAGCCAAACTCAAGCAATCCAAACCAACAATCAGACACAAATAGAAGATAAAATAACCAAGCACAAAGAACACCAGATTTACGTGAAAAACCCCAAAACGAGAAAAAACCACGGGAGCCAGAAACTTCCACTATCAACAATAACAAGTGGGTACAATCTTCCCTAGACAAAGTTAGAGGCATACAACATCATCAAGCATCAACAAGCTTGGACAAATTTCCAATTTCATCACCCAATTGGTGGAAATCAACAACAAACCAAGAGATGACACTAACAAAGGGGATATGAGATTGGAGGCTCAAAACGACGATCCAGCCGTACAAAATGAAGCATATGATGAGGTGAACAACATATCAGAAAATCGTCCCAATCAGAGGTTGTTTGGTCGTCGATCGGAACACTTCAAAATAGGCTGAACTATTGGATACGAATTTCTCCAAGCTCTTTTTTTTTTCTCCCTTTCTCACTCTTTGTTTTCTCTCTCTTACTTTTCCAAATGGAAAGACATCTCTTTTTATAAAGGATGTGGGTAAAACTTAACTTAGTGAAAACCATATGGTAAACTAGTTCATTGGACTCTTCCTCCATATAGGAGGGAACACAACTTAAAATATCATATCTGTCTTAAAATACAGGAGAGAATAATACTACATCATATATGTCTTAAAATGTATTTTTTTTTCAATGTGTTTTTTTTTTAAATGATAAAAACTTAAAATATCCAAGTTTTAAATACTTTTATACATATGAAAAAATTGATATCTTACTTTTTTTTTTATAATTTCTTAAAAAGAGGGTTAAAAGTCATACATCAACTATTCAACTCTGTTTTGAAATGGATGGTATATTCAACATTATCTAGCTCAATACACTATGAATCATCAATGGCGGAACCAGCCATGGGTCAGAGATGACCCTGACCCTCGCAATATAAATTCTGCCATGATCCCATGATCGATACCATTAATAAGATGGAGACTGAATACAACTCAGATTCAATTGGTTTTGAATCTTTCCAAGTTTACCCTAAATCTTTCCAGGTTTTGAATCTTTTCAAGTCAATTTGTAAGGGAAGCACGGTTAAAATTTTATTCTTGCAGTGCATTTGCTAAATCTTCGATAACCCTGAATATCTTTATCATATGTTACTTTAATATTTTTTTTCATAGAAATTAATTTGGTGTTTTTGTGTCCCTGATATAGTCATGTGCCAATGTTGCTGTGGGATTTGTTTCATCTGAAAATGTGAATGAGTGTATGAATTTCATTGGCGAACTTTGCACTCCCCAATGGAAAGTTAATATGAGATCAATGGAGCACTCAACAGGCAACAACAGTATGGTTTGTGTGAAAGAACAAATCATAGTTTACAGATTTTGTCCATTTATCAAGTAGACAAATCATAGTTTACTGAGGGAGTTCAGATTACGATGGTTTGGGCACGTTCAAAGGAGACCTAGTTCGGCACCAGTTCGGAGGTGTGAGTTGTTGGACCTGGGAGCTATCCGTAGAGGGAGAGATAGACCGAAAAAGAGTTGGATAGAGATCAATGGAGGAGATGCATTCAGGTGGTAGATATTTAGAGTTTGGAGGTTATAATGTTGTGTCTGTTTGATTTTGCTTCTTTTCTGTCATCTGTTTTACATCTCTACTGACTCATTTTCCTACTATGTGTCTTGCGTCCTTGTGGTTTGTGTCTTCTTTCGTTCTGGGTTATTCGGAAACACTATCTCGACTCATTCGGGGAAATAGTGCGTACATCCCGACCCCCAGATCCTGCATCGCCAGAAAAACTGGGTTGTTATTGTTGTTGTAGTATTTAGCAATAAAATAATAACTAATTTTTCACTTCAGTTGATAAAAGGTGAACACTTTTTAACCATTATATCATAGATTTAAGGTTTAAAGACCTCGTATTTTTATAGAAACTAAATACCTCTTATTTGGGGAAAAATATTATTAGCAATTTTTTAGTATAAAAATTAAAAATTTAAACTAGTATTTTGTATTTTTTTTAAATGTTTTTGTTGATTTTATTCTTGATAAAGGATAAACTCAAGGACAAACTCAATAATAGGAAATTCGCACACCCCTGATCTTCCATTGTCCTATGATCAGACTTCGGATCCCAAAGAAAACCAGCCCAACTGGTTAATTGGGCCTTTTGTCATTCCAATCCATTGTAATTGAAGCCGAATACAAATTTCAGTCCAGTGGGCTCCTGCATCCTGCTAGTAGTCTGCATTATCAGAGTACGTAGAGTTGATAAATAACCTTTGTGAAAGGAGTTGAGATCTTCTATAACCTATTGTGTTATCAATTTTTTTTTATTATAAAGCAATATTAAAAATTATATTTAACATAAATACACTCATATTTATACGCTTGTAAAATTTTATTATAAAAATCATCTTATAGAAAAACAGAAAAATCAATTTCTAAAATAACTCATATTTTCATTATCTATAATTTTTTAAACATGATTTTTTATAATAAATTTTATAAATATAAGTATATATAAGTTTAATATAATTTTTTTAATTTTTTTAACATTGTTTTGTAACAAAAATAATTTTGTAGTGTATCATAAGATACACCATAGATTATAGAAGATCCCAACTCGTGTGAAAGAACATTATTTTATTACCTATATTTTCCCTCTTTTTAACATTATTTAAAATGTTTTTTTTGAACATATATTAGAGGGCGACTGGATGGAGGGAGACTGCCCCTGTATATAATAAATTTGATTTTTGTTAAAATCAGAAACGGGACTATGGTTTAAATTTATGACTTTTTTTCAAAATCAGATCGATAGATCAGTAAATTTATTCTCAATAACTTTGTTACACTATAATAACTATTGAAATAACAAATTTAAAAAATTTCTCTCATATTTAAGTAAAAAAATTATTATTCATTTATCCAAAAAAAATCTAAATTTTGTTCCTACGGCACAAAACAAAGTTCCGATAAGAATGAGGATAGGCATTGTATATTAGTAAGCCAATCGATGCATGGAAGGGATTAATAAGAAGGAAAAGGAGGAGGGTCTAAAAGCGAAAACGTCACACACACAAAAAAGGCCCTTAATTGCGCGCGCTTATCAATTCATAATCTATATGCAAATGCAATGCAGTCAGAATTCAAAAGGTTTGATTTTTTTACACAAACAATACAATAAATAAATAAATAAAGATGAAAAAGAGAGGATATGATTATCCGGTCTATATAGAGAGTGAGCTTTACACGATGGATGAGCCTGTCAAATTTGATCGATTCCCTCCATATAAAGGGATCCATCGGATGCCTATCAACAGCTTTATGCCGATCTATATATGTCACCCTTCCACCCTACCCCCTTCCATCGTTATACATATAGTATCTATTTATATATTATTTGACTACTTGATTACATATATATATAGTTGTCCTACACTGTGATTGTAGTGCTTTATTGTATCATGTGTACGGTGTACCGTTGTCCTTCCTTGGGGTTGTGGAAAGTGGTGGGTCAATCAACGCAATCCATATATTTAGTTTACAGATAGTGATCGATTAAAGTCAGTTGCAGTATATTGTGATCGAGCGTGTGGGGGGTTTTGCTGTTTTAGCTGCTGAAATTAATTAAGTCTAATATTGTGAGCGTGTGTGGTAAAGTAATTTGATCACATATACAGACGAAGGAAAGAGTGAGTGGACTGTGGATGATGGAGATTGGACAAAGGGTGGAGCAACTTGCATTGTAAAGGGAAGTGGAAAATACAAGTAGCTTTACGGATCGGAGCTCATCCATCAATACATATCCAAATCACTGGTTTTCTTTTTTAGCTGATCCCATCCATCCAACATTTGTCTCAATCGATATGCAAATTTTTACTTTGTCCAAAACAGTCAGACATTCCAATTCGATTACTGAAATTGGGGGTGTATGTTGACATTCCAATTTGATGTCTGAAATTGGGGGGAAAGCTGTTGCGGGCGAAACTGAAATTTAAAAAAAAAACTGAAAAATGTCAGAAGTGGGATTTGAACCCACGCCCTCTTACGAAGACCAGAACTTGAGTCTGGCGCCTTAGACCACTCGGCCATCCTGACTTTTTGTTTTCTTTTTCCAATCTTTAACTTTAACCTAACACAGCAGACGAACTCAAGCGCAGGACCAAATCCCAGTGGCCCATTAAACTTGAAAACTTCAGATAAATTTGGACTCTACCTTGTATGGACATCGTTGAAAATATTGCTGTAATTCATGTTAACAAAATATTTATATTTATAAATATTTCTTTTACATAGTTCAAAATTCAGTATTTTTTTAAACAATGTAAATTTTCTAAGTACCATATTTTCGATGAATTACGTATAAACTTAACAAATTTCATCATATATCCTTTTTATCTAATATGGAGTATGATATTTTGTAAATAAGTAAAAATAAAATAAAATAATATTATATTAGAAAACTACCCACTAAATATCAAGTTTTTCACTTAACCACCCATTTAATTAGAAATGACATAAAACCACCCATTAAAAACAATTTGTTAATAAATCACCACCCATGATAAAATTGTCAAGATTTAAACAAAAAAACTATTATAAATGGCAATATACCCTATATAAGGGTTTGAACAACCTCATCTGTACGTACTAGATGCACATTTACTAAAGAATTTCAAATTTAAGGTCTTATTGGTGTATGAATTATAACAGTGGGATAAAGATGTGCTTTTTATTTCCAATTAATTACAAATCTGAGGTGTAAAAATGATTTAAAAGCAGGGGTAAATTAGTCATTTGACTCATTTTTATTGATATTTTGATGGATGTTTTTGCTTGAGCTGTAATTTGTTAACAAATCGTATTTAACGAGCGATTTTGTGTAATTTTAATTTTACCAGGTAATTAAATGAAAAAAATCAATATTCAATAGACGGTTTTCTGGAATTTTCCCTATCCTTTATAAAACCAACCGAAAATAACTCAATTATTTTTCCCCATAGTAACATATATAAACAATGATTCAATCAATTTACTTACACTTGGGGTTTACGCTCAAATGAGTACTTGATTCAGAATAAATTATATAGTTTCCGAAATAATGAGAGGATGCCGATGGAGATGCCGAGAGCCACGGCGGTGAAGTGTGAGACACAAATTAGACAGCACCGTCGTGGGGCGGTGCATTGACATTGTTGCTACTCCATCATCCATCAACCATCAACTTATTTCTCATAATGAGGGAAAACAAAAAACAAGATCCATGTCTACTGCCCTCCTTTTTATTATACATTTTCATCAATCTCCAAAATAATTAATTTGTTAAATCTTGCTTTAAGGTAATTTTGTATAAATTATTGCATTTTAAGTCTCCACAAATATTCCCTAACTAATTCATTGTTTGGAATGTGTACAATTAACTAATTATCAAATAAACTCGGTGTTTTAGCGCCAAGTAACTAATTAAGGAAACCATACCCCAAAATCCGTAATCACTCATTTGAGATTTTTATAACTCTTAATTAATTAAATTAATCTAGCGCACTATGAAAAAGTCTATCAATATTTTCAGATTTTGAAAACAAAAAATTATAAATGTGGTTCACATGAGTCAAAAGAACGCCATGTGGAAAGAAAGCGCAACATCTCTTCACTGATTTTGTTCATCTTTTGGGTTTTGGTTCAAAAATAATGAGGTTATAATTATTTTTGCCCAGCAAAATTAATATTTTTTTAACTCCATCAAAAAATTTCTAC
Organism: Persicaria tinctoria; assembly: GCA_037127255.1. Taxonomy (NCBI): domain Eukaryota; kingdom Viridiplantae; phylum Streptophyta; class Magnoliopsida; order Caryophyllales; family Polygonaceae; genus Persicaria; species Persicaria tinctoria. The sequence continues at coordinate 27,111,039 of JBANSL010000018.1, read as the reverse complement.
TCAGCAACAACTGGGCTTGCTTACGCACTCCATCAGTCGGTCATTTGAGTTGCCTGATGAATTCCGTCGTGAGAGAAGAGAGAGAGGAGAGAAAGGAAAACCCTAGCCGCCCCCAACCCCAAGAACACATATCCTCCTTCCCAGGCAAACTCCACCAGAAGGGAAATCTAGAGCTTGAGTCGCCGCCACCCTTGACCCCCTTCAACCGCCTCGAATCGGAGCCCCGACCTCTGTCGCCGACCACCCCAACTCACCCTCAAATTAGAAATGCAAAAATCCAAAAGAAAAAGCCCGGATCGAGACATAGAAATCTCCATACCAGAATCCAAAAGGCCCCATCGTTCAACCATGCCACCAATCTCCCAATAAACAACAAAGAAAATGGGCGTAGAAGTCTCTATAAGTGGCCAAGATGGAGAAAGATCCGATGATTGAAGAGAAGAAGAAGATTAAATGAAGATTTTGAAGAAAGAAGATGGAAGTTCAAGAAAAGGAAAAGTTTCGCGGTGGTCGGCTCGTCCTGGTCGGTGAGGGTCCGAGGACTACGGTGGGTTGTCTCGGGTGTCTAGTGGGTGTCGGCGGAGCCTGAGTCCCAGCCCCTTGCTTCTGCTCCCTTCTCGCCTTCTCCTCTCAAGGTTGATGCTCACCTCTCGCCTCCTGGTTGCCCTGGTTTCGGTGTAGTTCGATGTCGGACAAGAAGCAACCCTCGAACAGATGACAAACAGATCTATGAACCCAAGACCAGGTTTGAACCTCCTTGCTCTCTAGATCAGATTCTCGTAACTCATATGAATCCTCTTGATACATTCGATCTGAAAATTGAAGATACAAATGATCAAATGACATGGATTGCGAAAAAGGGAAAAAGTCTGAAAGGAACTACGCTCATGCCTGGAAAAGACGGTATCGACTTGACTTCAAAAAAGACAAAATTTATGGGAAGAAAAATCAGAACCGAAATCCCAAACAGATCCGGGTACTCCAAATACCACCCTCAAGATCTGACCCCTTTTCGGGGCATTGATAAGTATGAAATGAAAACACATGAAATCAAATGCATATTCCTCAAGGGAATAAACGCTGGAACAAATATTGAACAAGAAGGTGAGGAGCTGAGAGCCGGCACGAGAGAGCTCTATTTGTGGGTTTCGTTCTCAGAACCAATACTGCTGAAATGGTGGAATGTTGATCTAATTGCGATGATTGACTCTACTTTTCTGTATGGTTACTACTATAAGGATCAATGCATCTTTGTCTCTAATTTGTGGTTTAACATGAAGAAATTTTTGTCGAATCTCTCAAAACGGAAATGGCGAACTATAAGATCCGACACCAGGCTTTGTTTGCTGGAACCTCATAAATATGATCTCCACAGGTTTTCTAAGTCTAGTTTCAAGCTAGCACAAAATTTGCTAGGATTTACCGACGCTTGTTTTGCCATGAACATTGCGCCCTGAATAAGCATTGCAAGCTGACGGAGACTAGAAATGAATCCCTCAAGTATTGTTGTCAACCGGAAAAATGTTTCTCACCGGAATTGATCATATGGTCTCTAAGGCTCCCTACTTCTTTCTTAGCCATTAAGCTTACTATTGAACAGACAACGGCTTGAATGGCAATGACTTGGGATTCTTGGTGTAACAAAGAAATGACTTGGGATTGTTGGTGTAACAAAGAAATTGAAGCAGTAAGGAACAATGAAAAGGAAATGATAATAAGAACAAATGGTATTAAAACAAACCAAATAAGACATATGCCCCCAAAACAGAACAAATACTTTGACCCAAGAAAAGATTATGGAACAGAAACCCCAAATCAATTAGGTTAATATAAAATTATGCTCATGGAATATATGCGGGATAGGCCACAATAACCTATGGATGAAAATAGATTCATTCTGTAAAATTGAGAAAATTCAAGTAATTGTTTTACTTGAAAAAAAAGCTGAACGACAACCAAAGGAAACGGTTTGGAAAAAAGCGGGCTTTGATCATACGATCTGGGCCTCGGCAACCGAAAGGGCTGGAGGATTATGTGTTCTATGGAAAAGTCATAACCTTCGGAACGAATCAATAGAAATGGTACATTCAGATCAAAGATTCATAGTAATCAGATATGAAAATAAAAGTAGAAACATTACGATTAACATCGTATTCGTCTACGGACCCCCGCATGAGAACTAGAAATCAAAGTTCTGGACCAGATTACAACGATATGTCCAAACCTTGGACTGCCCATTCATGATCATGGGAGATCTAAATGAAATCCAAAATAGCTCAGAAAAAGAAAGAGGGATGGAACCACACCCGAGCAGATATAAAATATTAACATAATTCAAAGATAGTTGCTTCCTACAGGAAGTGTCGACGACTGGAAAAAATTTTACATGGAGGAAAAATACATCTAACAACAATAACATTATGGAAAAACTTGATAGAACCTTAATACAAGATCAAATACTCACTTGGTTCCCTAATATTTCAACGAAAAATCACGCATTCACATTATCAGATCATTGTCCTATAAATTGTAACTAAATTAGATAACCAAGAACAATACAAAGCCCAACCATTTAAATTTGAAAAAATGTGGACTACACGAAAAGATTACCGACACGTGGTCCAGCGGGCTTGGAGATCAAATGCTGCAATATGTACAATCTGGTGAAAAAAACTTAAACACTTAAGCGATTGACTAAAAAATGGAATAAGAAAATATTTGGAAATATATTCCGTCAATTAAAGGAAATCGATGAGTCACTCATCAATCTACAAAACAGAAACGGAATATCTCAGAATGGAAATGACTACCGAAAACAGAACAGACTAATAAATAAAAAAGATAAAATCTTATCCTACCATAAAATGTACTGGAGCCAACGAGCAAAAACAAAACATCTCAAACTGACAGACACGAATTCAGGCTATTTCCACCGGATGGCATCAGGAAGAAGAAATAGAAAATTCATAAAGGAAATCCAAACTACAGATGGAACACTAATCTCAGGAGAAGAAAATATCAAAAAAGAAATAAAAAAAGATTTTGAAAAAAGGTTTAGGATGCAACCCATCAACAACAATCTTCTAGAGAAATACCTCTCACTCATCGACATAGAAATCTCTGTTGATGACAATGCGAAACTAACTGAAAAGATATTGAACCAAAAAATCAAACATGCTTTTTTTTCAATAAGGAAAGATAAATCCCCAGGTCCTGACGGAATGACAACAGAATTCTACCAGAAATACTGGGATATTGTAGGCCCATCAATCATTAAAGCAATCAAAGGATTTTTCCATTCTGGTAGAATCCTAAAACAGATAAACCACAGTTTTATCACATTGATCCCTAAATGTGACAACCCGACAACTACAAACCACTTTAGACCAATAAGCCTATGTTCCATAATTTACAAAGCTATATCCAAAATCATTGCAGAAAGGATGAAACCAATTCTACAGAAAATTATTCACCCCCTCCAAGGGGCCTTTGTATCGGAAAGAGCAATCAAGGACAACGCCCTAATAGCCCATGGAAATTTTCACTCATTCAAGAGTAGACGCGGAAAAGAAGGTTGGATGGTCATTAAACTAGATATGCAAAAGGCATATGGTAGAGTGGAATGAGACTTTCTACTCAGAGTTTTAGAAAAATTCGGTTTCTGCCAAAAATTCCGAACATGGATAGAGCAATGTGTCAGGACTGTTTCCTTCTCAGTCTTGGTAAATGACAGTCTCACGGACCCATTCATACCAAGAAGAGGCATCAGACAAGGAGATCCACTCTCAGCCTATCTATTTATCATAGGAGCAGAAATTCTTGCAAGGAAGGTACAAGCTACTTCTAACCAGACAAACAAATCTATCAATTTCAAAATATCTAGACCAGGAATGAAAATCCCATTCCTATCCTTCGCGGACGATATGATGATTTTCGCCAAGGCGAACCAAGACTCATGCCGAGTGGTAAAGAATATTATTGATGACTATTGTGCCATATCAGGACAAAAGATTAATTTCCATAAATCAGCCTTTCAAACTACTCCAAAAGTCTCGAACAGTACAAAACAACTGATCCAAAGTACGATCCATATAACAAACCAAATATCACTTGACAAATACCTCGATTGTCCCATTATCAACGGTCGAGTAAACCGAACCACATTCGAAGAAACAGTAAGCAAAACCAGGCAACAACTCATGAAATGGAAAGCCAACTCCCTATCACAAGAAGGAAGAGCGACCCTAATAAGATCAAACCTGGCAACTAAGCCAAACTATATTATGCAAAATTTTATGCTCCCCACAACAATCCATAAAGAACTTGATCAAATAAACAGTGCTTCTTCTGGAACAAAGAACAATCCTTTTCGCCCCTTATTGGGTGGGACAAGATTTTCAAGCAGAAAAGACTAGGAGGCACAGAAGTGCATAAAACGAAAGATATGGACCAATTAGCATTACAAATGAAATTGCTTTGGAAAATCTTAGCAAAGCCACGGAACCCGTGGGTCCAAGTGATAAAAGAAAAATATATGAAAGAAACCCCCCTCTTTGAATACCAGCGGAAAGGTAATTCATCTTGGTAATGGGCCAAACTAATGGAACTGACAGAAGAGTTCTGCAAAGGACTAATATGGAAAATAGGATATCTGGCTAGATGACAAACCATTACAAGGGCGACAACATCCCAACATCACAATCAACGAAAATGACAAGGTTGAAAAATATATCGACACCTATAGGAAATGGAATATTGATGAACTATCCAACATCCTCCCGCTAGATGTGTTCAACAAGATCGAGAACTTCTACATACCAGAACATGAAATAGAAGACATACTATACTGGAAACCAAGTAAAAATGGATGGTTCAGTACAACCAGAGCCCTAACACACATCACAAGACAAAGCACAAAAGAAACCAGTGACAAGACATGGATATGGGCCCTAGGCACATTTTCGAAAGTAAAAAAATTCATTTGGAAACTCGCACTAGATGGAATCCCGATGAAAACCAGACTAGCAAACAAAGGCAATCATGTTCCACTATCCTGCGCTTTGTGTGATCAGATGGATTAAAGCCCAATCCATCTCTTCACTGAATGCAACCACACCCTACAACCGATTCACAAAATTGACCCAGACATTGAAAAAGTGATTCGAGACATCAACACCAGAAACAAATCGATCAAAAACATTATGTGTGAAATTTTTACTAGACTCAACCCTGAGCAAAAAGGAAGACTTGCGACGACATGGTGGAGCTTATGAACAAGTAGGAATCGGAAAGTATTTGAAAACCTCAATACAACATCCATCCATACTATGGAGAATTATACCAGACAACAAATAAAGAATTGGGCTGCTTCTAAATTGACCTTTGAAGAGGAGCCTACATATCACCACCAGAAAACTTGAACAACCGGTACACGAAGAAAAAGAAATCTGAGATGGAGCAAACCAGATGAGGGGTCTTTCAAAATTAATTTCGATGGATCCAAACTGTCTTCGGGTGAAGCTTCTGCAGGTTTCATTATCAGGGATCACAACGGGGCAGTCATCGATTGCGACGACTTTAAGTGTGGGCACATTTCTGCAGTGGTTGCGGAGGCTCTGGCGATTAAAGGTGGCATCGCCAAGGCGAAGGAGCTCCAACTATCCAGCATCATAATTGAAGGCGACAGCCTAACCGTCATCAATTGTCTACAAGGTCTGTGGCACTGTCCGCGGGAGATCGAGATGCTGATTTCCGACACCCTGCTCCTACTCCAACAGTTTGCTAGGGTGCAATTTGGCCATGTTTTCCGGGAGGTCAATTCGATCGCGGACAGGATTGCGCAACTCGTCCACCCGACATCCATGCAGGACATCCGGGCTGATTCTGCTTTGCACGTCCTCATCCGCAATGATGCTCTTAAGTGGTGGTCCAACAGAGCCTGACCTCACCCAAATCTTTACCTTATAAAAAAAAAGATGGCCTTGCTTACACTGAGATCCGTCTCTGAATTGGCAATTCAGCAGACTTCTTTCCTTAAGAAATAAATTTAAGCAGTGTATCCTTTGGTTAATTGGGAATAGAAATAGCATAAATGTTTGGTCTCACCTCTGGGTCCCAAATCAAGATCTTAAACAATTTAGAGGGAACTATGATTTGAAAATGAAAGCAAACCATCTTTTTAACTCATAAAAATGTTGGAATACTGCATAGTAAATAGCCTCTTCCCCCCAGAAGTCTCTTGTAAAATTCTAGATATACAAATACCAAATTAGGATACGCCAAACAAACTTATCTGGAAGCTAGACCCAAGTGGAAATTTCACTACGAAATCTAGGGGTGGGCATAAATCCCGCAAATCTCGGTCCCGTCACGTAAAACTTATGCGAGACGGGACGCGGGACGACCCGTCGAGATCCCGCAAATCCCGTCCCACAAAAAAAGTCTACGTGAAAATTCCCAAATTCCTCCGAGTGATCTGTAGTTTGTAACTTGGTGAGTTAGTTAATCAATATAACAAAACTCCCAAATTCTTCCAAGTGATCTAGAATGAGAGCTCAAACTTGATCTCTCGATCAGATCGATCTGAGCCCGTTCTTCATGGATTGCAAACCTTTGTCTGGTTATTTTTCAGGCCTTCAGTTTGGGGTCAGGGTATCCGGGGGAGAAGAGGCTATTCTGCATGCTTTGAATCGGTTCGTTGAGGCTCGTGGTGGTGAGGAGGGTCTCTCCATGTTGTTGGTCAACTTCTAGAATGCATTCAACTTAGTTGATCGTGTGGCCATGTTAGAGGAAGTTCACCGTCACTGCCCGGTTCTATTCCGGTTCTATCCCGATGGGTGGAGTTTTGTTACTCTAGTCCTGCCCGGCTGTATTATGGGGAGCATAGCTTATGGTCTTGTCAGGGGGTTCAGCAAGGAGATATGTTGGGCCCTCTGCTCTTTGCTTTGGTGTTGCATCCTTTAGTGTGCAAGATTAGAGACTCATTTGACCCGAGTCTGCAGGCTTGGTACTTAGATGATAGCACTGTTGTTGGGGATACTTTGGTTGTGGGGAAGGTCTTGGATCTGATTATAAAAGATGGTCCGCGCCTTGGTCTTCATCTTAATACGGATAAGACCGAGGTTTTTTGGCCTACAGAAGACCCGAGGAGTCGACTTCCTGGTGTTTCCCTCCTCTATTGCTCGACCATTGCGCGGTGTCAAGGTTTGGGGGGGGGGGCTGTCAGTGTATGCTCTGATTTCAGCAGTGAACTAGTGGCAAGAAGAGTGACTAGGACCATAGAGCTTATGGATTCTGTCGCGAGGATTGATGACCCTCAGTGCGAGTTGCTTCTGCTTCGGACTTGTACGGGTATTTCTAAGCTTTACTTTTCCTTGCGTACTTGTTCTCCGCGTGTATTTGAGCCCGACCCAAATTTCCTTTGACGAGGCACTCTGTTCTAGTTTGGAACGTATTGTCACTGCGTCTGGGCCTGGGTTCGGAGATTGGCAGTGGAGGCTCACCACATTCCCTTTTCATTTTGGTGGGCTTGGAGTGTATGTTGCTGGTGATGTCTTACATTATGCTTTTTTGGCGTCCCGTTTGCCGTCTGCTGAGTTGCAGGCTAAGATCTTACGTTCTTCTGGTATCATTGATGTTGGGCCTACTTTTGACGATGCTTGTCGCTCTTTTAATGAGGTCATGAGTTCTGATCTTCTACGCGATCCTAGTGAAATCGCTGCCCCCAAGCTTATGAAGAAACTGGCAGATATATATTTCGCGAAGGTTGCTGCTACATTAGACTATGTTTTCTCATTGACTCTGCAACAGGTGGCATTATGGAAGTCTCAGTAGGGTAATCACTCATCTGATTGGTTGCGTGCAGTTCCTATTTCTGGGTTGGGACAGACTATGAATGGAAGGACCTATCGTAGTGTGCTTAGCTATCGATTGGGAGTTCCATTGTTCGCAGTGTCCGTACCATGTTCTGCTTGTTCTCGGGTCTTCAATGGTGATATCTATGGTGACCATGTTGTGTCTTGCGCTGGTTCCGTGGGTATTAAACATTGATATAACCTCGTTCGCGACACCTTATTGGATATCTGCTACAGGTCTGGGATTTTTGCCGGTAAGGAGGTTGATATTGGTTTGATTGATGGGCATGATAGTCCTCTTCGTCCGGCGGATTTGCTACTTTATTCCTGGGACAGAGGGCGGGATGTTTGTGTCGATCTGACAGGATCCTCCCCTTTGACTCAGTTTGGGATGTCTGACTTTGTGCCTGGTCGTGTTGTTGTTGATGCTGCTCGGAGTAAGTGTGCCAAATATCGAGATTTGTGCACGGAGGCTAGTTATGGTTTCATACCCTTCTCCTTCTCTTCGTTGGGGGAGTTAGATATGGATGTGGTTGCTTTGCTGAAGCGGATTCAGAAATTCTCCATATCTCGGGATGCCGGGGCTCGTGCTGCCGCTTATATTTTCCCTAGACTCAGTTTTATTATTGCTAAGGGAGTGGGTGCCCAGATAGTATCTCGGCTACCCATTAATTTCTTGTAAATAGTATTTGGTTAATAGAAGCAAGTTTATAATAAAATAATAATAATAATAATGTAATACTATATATACAACTTACATATATAAAAACAACTAGTACGATTCCCGCGCCATGACGCGTTTTTTTAAAACTAAAATATAATATATAAAAATATTAATAAATGTTAAGATAAGCTCAACCCGACCCGGTGACGGGTCACCGGGTCGGGTTGTGTTTTGACAGGTCTAGTCATCATCCATATTTATTCAATGTTTTGAATTAAGCCCAATAGTTAGTAAATAAATTTGAATAAACCCAATAGTTATATTAGATTAAATTCAATGTTTTGAATTAAGCCCAATAGTTAGTAAAATTAAAGAAAAAAGAGAATTAAAGGAAAATGAATAAAAAAGGAGAATTAAAGAAAATAAAAAAAATGAAAAAAATAATAATGATTAGTTAAGACTCCTAAAATGTCTCTAAAAATGACACATCATCCTAAACTCTTCTAAATTAAGAGTTTATATAGATAGCCATTTTTAAAATAAAATAAAAACAGCAGCCATTTTGAATTGTGTAAAAACGGTAACTATATGATTTGTAATATATATAGCTTAGATATATAAAATGGCTACTGTTTTTACACGGGATAACTTACATATATAAAATGACTACTGATTTGTAATATATATATACCTATTACGTAGTATAGTTTTAATAAGAAAAATTGATTAGGTTTGCGAGTACCCGCGGACTACCCGCACCCGCATTCGCGGACGGGCTTGGACACGACTTCCAACCCGTTAAGCGGGCTTAGACTGGCTCGCGCCTGCAACAACGGGACAAGGCCCGTCCCGTTTGATATAAAAAATTATACATATATATTTATTACGCCTTTGAGAATCGCAATATATACATGAAAATTTTGAGTTTTTTTTATAATTTTTTTTATTTGAGGGACAAGGCCCGTCCCGTCCCGGTCCCGGTCCTGTCCCGCAAAAATTACGCGGGACAACCTCCGTCTCGTCCCGGTCCCGTTCCGTCCTGCGCCCACCCCTGACGAAATCAATCAAACACATGACAAATAATGTAACTCAAGCTTCAAAATATCTTAACTGGATTTGGAAGTTAAATCTACCTTCTAGAACAAGAAGCTTTATGTGGAAAATAATGGTAGATGTTCTTCCTACCACTTAAAGGCTTAATAAATACGTTAACCGAGTTCCTAGCCAGTGTAGTCTTTGCAATCAATCGGAAGAATCATTGCAAATATTTATGATTGACCCAAATTAAAAAAGATAATTATAAGAATAAATGGAGCAGACACCAGAGGTTGTCTACAAAATTCGAAGAATCATTGCAAACATTCGAAGAATCACTACAAACAAGAGATATAAAGCTAAATGGAGCAGATCACTAGAGGTTGTCTACAAAATCAATGTGGATGACTCTGTTAATCCCACAGGCGTTTGCCATGTGGGAGGGGTTTCTCGGGACTCCCGGGGCCATATCATTGATATGTTTTTCAAGGAAACTGTCAAAGGCTCAGTTATTCAAACTGAAGCTATTGCTATTTAGACAGGTATGGAGTAAACAATTAGGAAAGGACCTCGAAGAGTAATAATAGAAGGGGACAATCTACCGCTAATCAAAGCCATCTCCAACAACAATAATGTCAGATGAGAGATTATACATCACATTGAAAAGATCAAGCAACTGGAATATGCTTTTGACCTTGTTCAATATAGACACTACTACCGAGAAACGAATCAAGTAGCCGACGTCATAGCTCAGAAGGGTATAATTTGTAATAGCTCTACCATCCCTTTTAATAGGGAACTTTGTACCATCATCCTTAAGGGTGATAAAAGAGCTAGATTACAGCTTGTGTAATTGCTCCTAATTCCTGCTTACTGTAAAAATAAAATAAAATTCAGATCCATATCATCCCACCGAGAAAATTAGACCAAATTAAAGTAATTAAAGTAATTAACACTATTACAACTTCATATTATGATTTTGTTTGAGGAATCTAAAAAAAAAATCTTTTAACAAGATAAAAATTTGCATATTTATGAATGGGAATTTTCAGTTTTAAATTAGAAGGAGGTTCATTAGTATATAGAGTAAGTTCAATTGAGTTATTTGATCCGCTACACTATTTATTTATCTAAAGACATGCTTGATGCACATGTTATGAAAAATCAAAAGATATCCAAACCGGAGTTGGAAATCACTATCTCGAATCTCTAGAGGTAACTCTAGTTGCCCTAATTGCATTAAGTTGTTATAATGAGATGATTAAATAATTAGTGATCATATGAGAACAACCCTTAAAATGTATCATGAGAACAAATTTCATCCATTGATTTAGGGAAATTGGATGGCTGAGATTATTCATGTATTTAAAATAATTGTAAATTAAATGAAAATTAAAAACACCCACTCACATCCACAGCGCGTGTGATTAACAAAACAAACCCTAAACCAATCTTATAAATCTCATTACAGTAAAAAAATAAGAGAGACAGGGGAGGCGATCCAGCGGCCGGAGGTGACAACCAGAGATCCAACTGCCGAAGGTGCAACAGGGGCGTGACGATTGAAGTTGCGGCAGAGGCGAATGAAAGTGAATGATCGGACAGATGGAGAGAATCAATTTTGGTGGTGCGGCGGAGGTGCGACCGACGAAGGCGGAGGTGATGCCGATGGCGGAGCGGAGCACGATATCTGTTTTGGATCTTCTCCTCTTTTTTTTTTTTTCAATTGTCAATTGGATCTTTCATCTTTGTCCTTCCTTAAGTTCAACATCGATTGTGAAGGCGGCCAGCATCGATTGCGAAGGCGGCTTGAAGGAGGTGAGGGCGGCGAAGATACGAAGGTGGCGATTGCTAAGGCGACGAGGGCACATCAGGCGAGAAGCTTGTGGTCCATTCCTCCATCCTCGGCAACCGTCGTTGAACAGGCGGGCGATTCCTCTGCGTAGATTGTCACCGACTTGCTGTGCTCATAAGCAACGAATTCATGTGTTTTTCTCGATAATTAGTCCAAGTCCAAATCAGGAGATGCCGGCTCCATGGAGGATGCGATGGCGATGGTGGGTGACTCCCTGGTGGTGGATTTGCAGTCGGGAGGTTTGCCCTGGTGCTGGATCTGCAGTCGGGAGGTTTTCCGGTAGTTGTGGATTTGCAGTTGGGAGGTTTCCTAGTGGTGGATTTGGAGTCTAGGTTTGTGATTAATTGAAATCGTTTTTGTTTGCAATTGCTTGATTGAATTGCTCGATTGAAAGACATATTCGGGGAGAAGGCCGAATTATTCATATGTATGGATTGATTTTGGGCTTCGTGATTTTCTTTTTATTTGACAGTCATATGAATTAAAAATGCATCGATACTATCGAATAATCACGCGATACCATCAAATAATCCTGTGATACCATCGAATAATTTTAGTTATACTACTGTAACACCGTCGAATAATTAAGCTATACTATCGAATAATTAAGCGATACCATCAAATAATCAAGCTATACCATCGAATAATCAAGCGACACCATCGAATAATCCTGATATACCATTGCACAATTCGTCGATACGATCGAATAATCCAGATATATCATCGAATAATTTAAGGAGAGTGCACTACACACGTCCCCAATCCAGCAAGTGGGCAAAAAAAAAGAGGTAGGCCCCACTAATTTTTAATTAAAAAAAAACTAAAATTGCTTATTAATCTCATTCATCCATTTCATTCAATCAATGACCCAGATGTGTTCACATGTTACACAATAAGCCTTGATTACCCCTGAACCATCCTCTCTCTCTCTCTCTCTCTCTCTCTCTATATATATATATATATAGGGTTGGGTTCAGGTACAAAGCAATCTGAAAATGAGAAGGAAAGAAGCCATTTGATTGTTCCAAGTATCCAAAAGTGAATGTCAAATTAGATGACACGCGCATATCCAAATTAATTAGCAACACTTATGTAAATTAATTAGTAACAACCCCAATCTCAGTTGGACACGCACTAATTAAAACACAAAACTAATTAATTACACGCGCCTATCGACCGAACTTGCTAATTAATTAGAAAAGCTACGTACACATATAAAAATGTTTGACATGGACTTTTAAAATATTTTTTTGGCATTTTCACTTATTAAAAAAAATAAAAAATATATTTTTGGGTGTAACTTAATTTTATCTACCCATAGACACCCACTTTGTATATGTTTTATTGAAAAAAAATTAACAATAAGTGATTCATGAGGCTCACAAGCACTTAGTAGTGGTTCAGCCCTCTTACTCTTAGTGGTTCATCACTTTTATTCTCAGTGGTTCAACCTTTTTACTCATATGGTTCATCCCTTTTACTTTCAGTGGTTCAGCGCTTTTACTTTTAGTGGTTCAACTATTTTACTCATAGTGGTTGAGCTCTTTTACTCATAGTGGTTCAACACTTTTATTCTTAGTGGTTCAACACTTTTATTCTTAGTGGTTCAACCTTTTAACTCATGTGGTTCAGCCCTTTTTACTCTCAGAGATTCAACTCTTTTACTCTTAGTGGTTCATCCCTTTTACTCATAGTTGTTCAACCCTTTTCCTCTTGCGGTTCAGCCCTTTACTCTTAGTGGTTTATCCCTTTTACTGTTAGTGGTTCAGCCCTTTTACTATTAGTGGTTTAGCCATTCTACTTTTAGTGGTTCAGCCCTTTTACTTATAGTGGTTAAACCCTTTTTACTCATAGTGTGGTTCAACTCTATAAAGAAGTGGTTTATGAAGCTATAAAGAAGTGGTTCATAAACCTATAAAGAAGTGGTTCATGAACTTATAAAGATATGGTTATTGAAGTTATAAAGAAGGGGTTCATGAAGCTTTAAGAAGTGGTTCACGAAGTTATAAAAAAGTGTTTCATAATGCAATCCAAGAAGTGGTTCATAAAGTTATTAAGAAGTTGTTCATTAAATTATAAAGAAGTGGTTGATAAAGTTTTCATTCTTCTTTTATTTTCTTTTAATGCTTAATTTTTAATTATTATTTTTTAAAATAAAATGGTTTATGAAGAAGTGTTTCATAAGTGGTTCGGGGTTTTTATATCTAGTCACTGAACCACTCACATTTTATTTAAATCAAGCACCCATTTTATTTTATTTAAATGTACACAACATAATATTGCATTATTAATTAACATTAGAAATCAAATCAAGCACTTGATTCTCCTTCCTCGATCAACAACGATAAGCTAGAGCAAGCCCTCTTTGCTTTCTAGGTAAATTAAGTACAAGTCGATCGATCGATGATCTAACCAACCACACCCACACCCACTTTGTATTAAACCCCTGAACCACTCGGTATAAAAACCCCGAACCACTTATGAAACATTTAAACTTAAACAGCCTGTTTATTTTTTGACATTAATTTGTGCCCTGGCTTTGTAAATTAGATCGAACAAAAGGTTAAATACCATTTGAAGTTCTTAATGATGAAAAATTGTATTACAAATCGTCAAATCCTCATTTGCATACCCAATCAACATATTCAACAGATTCTACAAAATTTCCATTCAACAGCAACATATGGTCTTCTTCCATGTTTCCATTCACCCGCCTTCATCTCCATCGTGTACCTGACTTAGGACCACAACAGCTGCAACCGATTTGAAATTGAAAACCTAAAATTAGATTGCATTTTCGGTGGCCGCTGATTGCGATTCGATTGATTGAAGATGAAATTGAAGCATACCCGATCTAGAGAGGGGGAAGAAGGGGGATGACCATGAAATTGGAGGTGGCGGATCGAATCTAGAAATTGGAGGTGGCCGCTGCTCGTCGTCTGCCCCTGGAGCACCAAACCGCGTGCTCTGCTCCTCCGAAATCGGTGACTTGTTTGGCCTTAGATCGAGAGCGAAGCCCGGAAAAGATGCGGAGGAAGAGGCCCGGAAAAGATGTTCAATTGCCTGCAATTGAACGTCAGGAAAGAGGTCAGCAAAGGGGACACAATCGCCGTTGACGCTATTAATGTGCCTTGAATCATCGTTGACTAGCGACGCATCGGAGGGTCCGGGGGGGGGGGGGGGGTGGTCTTGTTGGGGGTCCAGGGGGCGACACGTCTCTGGCGGGGGGAGGGGGGGCTAGGGGGCAGCGCCACCCCGCCTGTACGGTATGCGATGTTTATTGTAAACGGGACTATCGTCTGTCTATTTTGGGCTTTCTGTCCATTGTCTATTTAGGGTTTCTTGAGTCTCCTCATATACTCATGAAACGCCGACCCCTTGTACCCTAATCTGTTTTGATTTCTCTTATAAGAAAACTGGTTCTCTGCCCGTGGACGTAGGCAACACACCGTTGTTGAACCACGTAAATCTCTATGTTGTTCTTTGCTTTATCATTCTCTCTATAACAAACTCGTATCGGAGCTTTGGTTTGATAACTCCCTCCCTTGATGAAAATCGGAATAAGTTTCAAAGGCCTTGACAGTATGTTTGTGTCAAAGGTCTTGGAGCTGTAACAGTGTTGATGAAATACAAAACCTGTTCTATATGTTATTATGTTCGAATATTATTTAATATTATTATATACTTCCATTAAATTATTATATACTTAACTAACCTTTCAGGAAGTATTTTCGAATTATTTCCTTCCGTGTGATGCGTTTTGAGAAGATTCAAATCGAAAAGATTGTGGCCTTCGAAGTTTCCAAAGATAAAAGATTCAGCTCAAAGCCATGATCTTGTCTAGCCGTTGGAGAAGATCCTTGGCGCCGATTTGTCTCAATATAAAGAGAAGGAAGATGAAGACAGAAGACACATTCATTGAACACGAGCTTTCATACTTCCAAGCTTTCAAGAGAAATCTGTCTTCGTGTGCTCTCTGCTTGTCCTAAGAGTCTGTTATTTCATTTCAAAGCATTTGAGAGTTACACATTGAGCTTATAGGATATATTCAGTTATAGTGTTATACTCGAGAGTTTATAACTCGGGAAGTGAACACTAGGCGATTGATTCACTAAGTGTAAGAGGATTGTACTAGATAGCATAGAGAGGTGGGGCTCTTCTAGATTGGTCTAGGACTCCAAGGAAACGTGAGTTGACTAGATTGCAATTGTATAGGAGAGAGGCTTCTCGGGGAGCTACTAGGATCCTAAGTCTTGTGAATCAATAAAAGCCGGTTGAATCCTAGGGTTGTGGAAGAACCCTAGGCGAGGACGTAGGCCAAGTTCGTGTCGAACCTCGTAAACAACTCATCGAGTCCTTTACTTTATTGCTTTACCTTATTTCCACACTTGGTTCGAATTTTTTAACTTTGTGATTCAGGTTTTCAGATAAAAGACTAAGTCTAATCTCAAAGGGTTTTGCACGAGCTTCAAAAGTCTTGAGACTATCTGCGAAAAACCGGCATACTCTATTCAACCCCCCTTCTAGAGTATCTTTACATTACTTTGTTTTACTTTATCGAACCTTCATGGTTGTTGATTTCCGCCGAGAATGATGTCTGGTTCTGTGTTGAAGATCGACAAGTTTACTGGAAGAAATTCTTTCAGTCTGTGGCAGATCAAGATGCGGGCTTTGCTGAAACAACAAGGTTTATGGGCACCGTTGGCCGCCGACAAGAAGGGGGCAGATATAACCACCGTTGAGTACGGCCTTTTGGAGGAGAAGGCTCATTCGACGATTTTGTTGGGTCTCGCAGACGATGTCATAACAGAAGTTGCTGATCAAGAAACCGCAAGCAAGTTGTGGCTGAAGTTGGAGAGTTTGTACATGACAAAGTCTCTTTCGAACAAGTTGCTTCTGAAACAACGGTTGTTCGGGCTGCGTATGCAGTAAGGTACATAACTCAGAGATCATCTTGATCAACTTAACACTCTATTACTTGAATTGCGTAATATTGATGTTAAGGTGGAGGACGAAGATGTTGCCCTAATTCTGATGGTATCCCTACCCCCCACATACGAGAACTTCGTTCAGTCCTTCGTCGTTGGGAAGGATACCATCACGTTGGAAGAGGTTAGATCGTCGCTTCACAGCAGAGAGTTGTGTCTGAAGGCAACCGCAACAGTTACAAACAATCAGGCTTCCTGGCTTATGGCAAACGAAGGCAAATATGATGGTAGAAAGGGCAATAAGAAGAAGCATCAACAAGATCGCAAATCAGGCCCTAAACCAAACGATGTTTGTAACTACTGCAAGGAGAAAGGTCATTGGAAGAATGACTGTCCGAAGAAGAAGAAGCAAGAGGAGGAGAAATCTGGGTCTGCAGCAGTAGCTGATCATGGCAATACTTCTGAGGAGGATATTGTTCTGCTAGCCGATGATCACACACATCGGGCTGATGTGTGGTATCTTGACTCTGGGGCGTCCTATCACATATGTCCTAAAAGGGAGTTGTTTGCAACATATAGCCGTGCTGACGGGGGAAATGTATCCATGGGGAATGATGCTCTCTGCAAGGTTGTTTGAACTAGATCAGTCAGGTTTCGGATAGATGATGGGAAATTTTGCACATTGGAAGATGTCAAGCACGTACCATCCATGACGAAGAATCTGATATCCCTAACAGTATTAGACGATAAGGGGCTCAGATACACAGGTTATGGGGGAAAGTTGCATGTGTTCAGAGGCTCTGATGTGGTTCTGGAGGGAGTCAAGCGGGGAAAAGGGACTTTGTACACCCTACAAGGTTCCCCAGTTACAAGTGTTGCAAAGGCCGTTTCTGCTGGGGTTCAGGAAGCTGATTTGACCAGGCTTTGGCATATGAGATTGGCTCATATGAGTGAAAGGATGATGCAAATTCTCTCGAAAGCAGCTTCTGGGAGGCCATAAGGCCCAGAGCCTTGAGTTTTGTGAACATTATGTGTTTGGGAAATTACATCGCATCAAATTTCCTAAAGCATTTCATCAGACAAAGGGCGCACTGGATCACATCCATTCAGACTGTTGGGGTCCTTCACGTGTTCAGTCCTTGGGCGGTCACATGTATTTTTTGTCTCTAATTGATGATTACTCTAGGATGACTTGGGTATTCATGATGAGGCATAAAAGTGAGGCATTCAGTAAGTTCAAGGAGTGGAAGACTCTAGTAGATAATCAGACTGGAAAGAAGGTCAAGAGGAGATGAACTGATAATGGTCTGAAATTATGTTCATCTAAGTTTGTTGGGTTCTGCAGAGATGAGGACATTGCTCAGCATCATACAGTCAGATACACACCACAGCAGAATGGTGTAGCAGAACGAATGGATCAGACTCTTCTAGCGAAAGCAAGATGTATGCTTTCCAATTCAGGCCTTGACAGGTGATTTTGGGCAGAAGCAGTTTCAATGGCTTGCTATCTCGTGAATCGGATCCCACACGCATGTATCGACTGCAAAACACCTTATGAGGTGTGGACTGGAAAGACTACTGATTACTCTAATCTGAGGGTCTTTGGGTGCACTGATTATTATCATGTTGATGAGGGTAAGCTAGAGTCAAGGGCTAAGAAGGGAGTCTTCATGGGTTATGGTACTGGTGTGAAAGGGTACATGATCTGGTCTGATAACAAGATTATACTTAGCAGAAGTGTAGTCTTTGATGAGAGTTCATTGCTGAACTCTACGAAAAAGACCAGTAATGTAGTTGAGAAAGAGGCTGTTGCTCAGGAGGTGGAGTTGGACTTCACTTCATCTAAGAGTCAGGTACCTGATTTGGTCAACAACCAATCATCACAGTCAGGTATTATTGAGTCAGACACTGCTGAGACAGAGGCTATACCACTAAACACAGGAGCAGGTAGAGCGACACATCGCAGCATTGCTCTAGATCGGCCAAGAAGGTCTAACATCAGACCTCCTGCGAGATATAGGTCTGATGAGTTGGTGAGATATGCCTTGCAGGTGGTCGAGGAGGTGGAGGATGATGCTCCGTCCACCTACAAGGCTGCTATTTATGGAGATGAGTCAGCACAGTGGATTGCAGCAATGAGAGAAGAGATAGAGTCTCTTCAGAAGAATCAAACTTGGGAGCTTGTCAAATTGCCTGCTGATAGGAATGTGATTACTTGCAAACGGGTCTTCAGGAAGAAGGAATGACTATGAGCTGTTGAGGGTGTTAAGTACAAAGCACGAGTAGTTGCAAGAGGATTCAATCAGCAAGAGAGAGTAGACTACGATGAGATTTTCTCACCAGTGGTCAGACATACTTCTATCAGGGTGCTACTAGCAATGGTTGCACATCAGGATTTAGAGCTGGAGCAACTAGATGTGAAGACAGCTTTCCTACATGGTGAGTTGGAGAAGGAAATATACATGTCTCAGCCAGATGGTTTTCAGGTTCCTGGAAAAGAGAACCATGTTTGCAGACTGAAGAAGTCTTTGTATGGGCTGAAACAGTCACCAAGGCAGTGGTATAAGCGATTTGATAGTTATATGGTGCAGCTGGGATACAACAGGAGTCCATATGATTGCTGTGTTTACCACAACAGTCTGGATGATGGTTCACATATTTATCTGGTGTTGTACGTGGATGATATGTTGATTGCTGTTCAGAACAAGTCATATATCCAGAAGTTGAAGGATTGTCTCAGTGCAGAGTTTGATATGAAAGATCTGGGTGTTGCTCGAAAGATTCTAGGAGTAGAGATCTATAGAGACAAGAAGCAGAGAAAACTCTTCTTATCTCAAGAAGGGTACATCAAGAAGATATTGAGCATGTTTGGAATGTCTTCGGCTAAGTCTATAGATACTCCAATGGCGTCTAACAACAAGCTGGAAATGTACACATTTCAGAAGAAGTACATGTCTAAGGTCCCTTATACCAGCGCAGTTGGGAGTCTGATGTATGCTATGGTCTGCACTCGACCAAATCTAGCATTTGCTATTAGTGTGGTAAGCCGCTTTATGGTTCAGCATGGGAAGGAACACTGGAAAGATGTGAAGAGGGTCTTCAGGTATCTCAGAGGCACTACTGATGTTGGTTTGTACTATGGGAATGATACAGAGTGCTTGGTTGCTGGGTTTTCAGACTCTGATTATGCCGGCGATATATGTAGACAGTAAGAGATCGATGACTAGCTATGTTTTCACTCTTGGGAGTTCTGTGGTGAGTTGGAAAGCAACTCTACAACCTACAATCACTTTGTCTACCACTGAGGCAGAGTACATGATGTTGACAGAAGCTGCTAAGGAGGGAATCTGGCTTAAGGGCTTGGTCAACGATCTAGACCTACATCAGGATTAGGCTTTGGTATATTGTGACAGCTTGAGTGCAATATGCTTAACCAAGGATCAAGTCCATCATGAGAAGACGAAGTACATTGATGTCAGGTACCATTTTCTGAGAAATGAGAAGAGTATCAGGGTGAAGAAGGTGGGAACATCTGATAATCCCGCTGATATGATCACTAAGCCAGTTTCAGAGAGCAAGTTCCAACACTATTTGGACTTACTTAACATCACCAGTTGTTGAGTTGCCCTGTGGGGCAGTCTGGGTCCTTTGCCAAGGACCAATATGAGGCAGAGAACGTCTGGGCACTTATCATAGGTGCATCTGTATTTGAGAGGATTCAAGTCAAGGTGGATATTTGTTAATGTGCCTTGAATCATCGTTGACCGGCGACGCATCGGGGGGGGGGGGGGGGGGGGATAGGGGGGCAACGCCACCCTGTCTTTACTGTATGCGATGTTTATTGTAAACGGGCCTATCGTCTGTCTATTTTGGGCTTTCTATCCATTGTCTGTTTAGAGTTTCATGAGTCTCCTCATATACTCATGAAACGCCGACCCCTTGTAACCTAATCTGTTTTGCTTCCTCTAATAAGAAAACTGGTTCTCTGCCCGTGGACGTAGGCAACACACCGTTGCTGAACCACGTAAATCTCTGTGTTGTTCTTCGCTTTATCATTCTCGCTATAACAGACGCTAAAGTCGAAGTCTTCGTCGGTGAGGACGTTGACAAAGGAAGATGAGATCGAAGGAGACAACAATGGGATCGACCAGAGAGAAGAAGTTGAGAGGAGGTCGTCCAGTGCTCGCGCTGCCGAGGTTGCCGACAGAGCGGATGGCGGCGAGCCAGCCTCGCTGGGAAGATGCGTGGAAGACGGAGTCTCCATCGGAGACGGAAGCTGCTGGCTGGTGGATGGCTACGGCATGAAAAAGGAGCAGGTGTGAGAGGAAGAAGATGGCGGGGGCAACAGGCGCGTGAGGGTTGTTTTACATGTATAAAAAAAAACTAATTCCACCAATCCGAGTCCTTCTTTCCTTCTCACCGGACGGATAGCTTCTCACTTGAACCCTATATATATATATATATATATATATATATATATATATATATATATATATATATATAAAATTGATAATAAGCATATAAGTTTATGTTAGATCTCTATTGTAGCCTTGTAGGTGTCCTTGTGGGAGCGGGGTTGAAAAATGCATGATGTACCTTTAGCGTGTGTTTAGGGGTTTTGGAGGGTTCAAAAAAAAAGAATTTAAAGCTTATATGTTTGGTCATTGGTGGGAGCTGAAGTGGGAGATAAGGGAGTTCATGCACGAGCTTATTTTCCATAGAATCCACATCCGAGGGTGTGTGTGCAGGGGCGGAGCCAGGAATATGTCGAGGGGGGGCTAAAAAAAAAATCGCTAGTTCATAAAAAAATTGCAATAAATGGCTTCTAAGATTGTGTAATAAACTTATCTATAATCCTAAAAATAAAAGACCACAAAGCACAAATTTAATTCATATATCAAAGTTCATACCATATTAGAGCAAAAATCCAAATTCAAACATACAGGGTTTAGAAGGAATGGGGAAATGAAAGGGGAAATGAATTTTTTTTTTTTAAAAAGAGAAGAGCCGCACGAGGTTAAAAAAATTATTGAATATTGAGGGGCTTGGTGAATCGAACTCTAGACCTTTCCTCTCATCGCGCAGGTCTACAACCAACTGTACTGCATCACAAATCTGTCTTGTTAGCAGCTCCTTTAAAATATATATATAAGTGTTTTTTTCCATGGGGCTTGAGCCACCGCATGCCCCCCTCCCTCCGCCCCTGGGTGGGTTTGTGCAAGCTTCGAGAGTTTTTACACCAGTTTTGTGTTGCAATTGTGCTAAATTGCCCTTGATTGTTCACGTGGAGTCTGAATCGCTCACTTCCCCGTGTCGCCATCGTCTTCCACCTTCAACGACGCCAAACCCTCCCTCCCACAGTGGACAACTGGCCATGCTTCCACTTCCTCCTTCACTCTCTCCTTCTTCGACGCCCCCCTCCCAAGTCCCTTCCACAATCTCTCCACTCCCGTCTCCCCTGCGGACACTCGCTCTAGCTGCCACTTCCTCTATATTCGTCGCATTTCCTGCCGCAAAGCGCTTCCCTGCTGATACGGGGTTAGCCGTGTGATGGTCCGATCTTCGACAACAAGCAAGAAACTTCAAGAACTGAACAAGAAACGCAAGAACTTAATCAAGAACGATCAAGAACAATAAAAGACGCAGCAAGACTCAACAAGAAAGATGCAAGATTTATGCAAGACTCAACAAGATCTCCAAGAACTCGTCCAAGAAGATCAAGAACGCAGCAAGAAACAAAAGAAACGACGCAAGAAACAAGGCAGACTCGACAATATGAATAAAGACTCGATAAAGATAGAAAGACACAGCCTGATAAGGACTGAAACGATCTATGCGGAAAAAGATAAAGACCCCAGGCCTCCTCAGAGGGTAGGAACCAATACCAATGACTACACAACCCGCCTCTACAACCCTACACAATCAAGCGGACAACTTGAAGGCACAAGGAGGGGGCTTGTGGATACTAGATTCACCAAGTCTTGCGAAGTTGATGAACGACAAAGCAAACCAAGCTGAGATGATATCAATTCGACGACCTGAAGAGCACTGCTCAATTCGGCCATCAATCCCTCAAGTGTTTCACACACGTTTTTGAGAAGAAAAGTTCTATATTGAATGTTCCAATGTTTACAAAGCAAGGATCGAAAATATATAAGCCTTAGGGCTGTTCTGGCCGGCCATAGTAGATAGAACTAGATAGATCTAATTACTAATGGGCTTAATGAAATAAACCTAAAGACATAAGTAAATAAGGTCTTTAAAAATAATAACTAGAAAAAGCCCAATTCAGCCCAATAGAACACTTAAGCTGAAAAATGGGAAATAGCACTAAGTAATTTCGGCCCAAGCTTTACTAAGGTGGCTCGGCCTCCATTTGAACTCCAATGCACATGTATGTCTTCAATGTAGGCTCGGGGAGTTGAACCTTGCTCGAGAACAAAGCATAACCCACAAAGTTGAATGAGTATCTCTGAAGCTTCTTAGCTCTAGCTCGAGTCATTGGCCCTTCTCCAAGTATGATGGGTGTGTCTGGAGCTGTAGAAGATGGTCCCGCATCACCTGCGCTCTCCTCCAGGTTCGTTTGGAACATCGTTGTTTCCTCAGAGGTCGAGCAGAAGGATGACGAGGAGCCGTTCGGTCAACCTCTATATATAAATAATTCACTCTATTTAAAAAATAATATAAATATAAATAAAATAAAAAATATCAAATAATTATTTTCACCAAAACATAATATATACTATATAAATAAAATAAAATAAAAAATATCAAATAATTAATTTCAATATAATAATTATTTTCACCAAAACATATTATATACTATATAAATAAAATAACATCTATCAAATATTTATCTATTAATATTTTTGGTAAGTATGATTATGAAATAATTTTTATTTATATTTTTATCAATTAACTAAAATATATATAGATAGATTATGACTTAGGATAACTTTCTATAAAAAAAATCTAAAATTATCCACGTGACACTATGAATCAGTTTTAGAATATGTATATACATAGTATATATTAAATTTTCAATTTAATAATTATTCTGATAATAAAATACGTTTCGGCAAGTGGGGTGAGAGCCACCCGAGCCCGGACGTGCATGCACGTTTTTATTTTTTTTTTAAAAAAATGTGCTTGCACGTCCTTAAGGACGTGCAATAGTGCACACTGTTGCTATTCCAAGGGTGATGAAGGTTGGAATTTCCAATGTTTTTAGCTAAAGCCCTTGGAAATTCCAACGTTTATTCCACCGTTGCTAAAATCGTCCTTGGAAATCTTTCCAAGGGTTTTTAACATGGTAATCTCCAATGATTTGAAGTGTTGGAAAGAACCAACCGTTGGAAATTCTAAAAATCGATCTTTTACTGTCAACCTCTTCATATTCAAAGAACCTAATATTCATTTCATATTATGTAAGTATAAATAATATCATATCCGTATACTTATTTTTACATTATATTCATATTCAAAGAACCTAATATTCATATATTCATTTAAAAATAACATGATATTTATATATGACACCATATTCATTCATTTCACCACTTCACCTTATTTTTCATTTCATCTGAACCTTACCCTATATATATACACCTATAACCTATTAGATGCTTAATAAAAATAATTAATTAGGATATGTACATGTTCTACCACAATCAAAACAAACTCAGGATTTTTTTCACCTGCAGCTTCCGGAACTAATTAATTGTTTGTTTTTAATGTATATTTAACACTTCTCACCGTTGGATAGATTTCCAACACTTGGAAATCCTTGAAAATGTTCATTAAAATCCTCCCGAGCTCCCAGCGGTCTTAACCCTTGGAAATAGATTTCCAACACTTCTCACCATTGGATAGATTTCCAACACTTCTCACCGTTGGAAAATATTCCAACATATATATTGCACGTCCTTAAGGACGTGCAAAGGGTCTGCTAGTGGACGTGCACCGTCCCAGACTTGCACGTCCTTAAGAACGTGCATGCACGTCCTTAAATCCTTAATCCGGATTTGCGGTGTATATAGTGACACCCATAAAATACAAGGAAAGAATTTACCATGCATGCTTAAAACACCATAAGAAATTGCCTGTTTTTTTTGTGTGTGTATATCATCGATCATAAGAAATTTCCTTCTAGAGTCTAGACACCATCACTTTCATTAATTTACTATATGTACAAAAATAAAATATTTCCCTTTTTCAACTGTCCTGATCTTAAATCCCTTAGCTTCCCCCTCCTTTCCATAATCACCTCTCTTATTTTTCTTTATTCTTTAATTTAATGGCGCGTCACTCACCAACTCCAAATCATATATATATTGCTGCTGGTTCTTCTTCCTCCTCCATTAATACAAATTACAACACCCTCTCCTAATTAGTTCCTTCTCAATCAACCCCCAAAATCTTCAGCATTGCCTTCATATTTAAACAATAAAAACTATATATATACAATCCTTAATTCCTTTAATGGATCACATTGCTGATTCTCCTCTTTCCCTCGTCCTCTTCCTCCTCACGTTTTGCAAAGGTAACTAATTTCACCCCATTTAATCAGTTTTCATGATCATGAATTCATGATCAATTCAAGTTAATTTAATTATATGGTTTTTTTTTCACAGTTATTTCAGGAACTACCTTCACAATAGTCAACAAGTGCGACTACACAGTATGGCCCGGTGTACTCGCCAGCTCCGGCAGCCCCGCCTTACAAACCACCGGCTTCCAGCTCTCCACCGGCGCCTCCACCACTCTCCAGGTCCCACCGGGCTGGTCGGGCCGGGTCTGGGCCCGCACCCGCTGCATCTTCGACCCGAACACGGGCCAAGGCACCTGCGCCACCGGCGACTGCGGCTCCGGCCAGATCCAATGCAATGGAGCCGGCGCGATCCCACCCGCCACCTTAGCCGAATTCACCATCGGGCCTGGGCCCTGGTCGGGGTCGGGCAGCCCGGACTTCTACGACGTCAGCCTGGTGGACGGCTATAACTTGCCCATGGTGGTGGACGCGAGTGGCGGGTCCGGGTCGTGCCAGTCGACGGGGTGCGCCGCGGACTTGAACCAGCAGTGCCCGTCGGAGCTCCGCGTGGGCGACGGCATCGCGTGTAAGAGCGCGTGTGAGGCTTTCGGTACCGACGAGTTCTGCTGCAGGGGCGCGTACAGCTCGCCCGACGCTTGTAAGGCGTCGGTTTACTCGCAGATGTTTAAGACGCTGTGCCCCAGATCTTATAGCTACGCTTTCGATGATGCGACGAGCACGTTTACGTGCTCCGGTGCGGATTACACCATCACATTTTGCCCCACCACAACTAGGTTAGTACGACAGTTGATATTCACACTACTTTCATGTGTATATATTTGTATATTACTGTTACTATATCTTATGCTATAGTGTACTCTTTATCTTAGTTGTTACATTTTTTAAAATCTAATTTAACTTATCTACACCTCTTTTCTTTTCAATTTAATCATCTTTCAAATTTTCGTATAATTATATTATAAGGTCGAAATTCACCTGTACGTTGTTATATACTATTGGTTATTTCCTCATTATTGTAGCTAACTACTAGTTATTTTTGATGATTTCGATCTGTACAGTCAGAAGTCGTCGAGAGATGTGGCACCTCCAGCTCCAACGCAAGAAGCAGTGGAGGGATCAGGGTCCGGATCAGGATCCGGGGCGGGTAATGGGTCAATGACGGTCAAAGGTGGCGGAAGCGATGGGGCGTGGTTGTCGAATATTCTGTTTTCTGGTGGCGGATGCTCTCTAAGAAGCCTCTCCGGAATTGCTTGGCAGTTAACTTTGTTAGCTTCAGTTGCCACCTTCTCAGCCCTCCATTCCATTTGTTTATAATTCAAATCATTCTTTAATTAATTATCATTATTATTAATTCATGTATTTATAAAGAAAATGCAGCTAGTTTTTCTCTTTCAAGATATGGAGAACAGTTTTGGTTGGACTTGTAAATTAGGTCAATGAAAATGGAGTGAATTGGTAGCAAAGTATAAGAATTTATGCCCATTTTGGGGATTTTATTATTATACATGTAAATTTACAAATTGATTGATTCTCAAGGAAATGAAAGAGGAAGTGTTTGCTTTAATTGTTGGCTTTTATGATCTCATGGGTAACAATTAAATTTATTGTGCGTATGGATTGCAAAAAGAAGCAGCTTTCACTTTGCTGTGATTGCAAGGCTGGAAGATTTTAGTCATCTCTTGCTATTAGTACAATCTATTTTGAATCATTAATTAAATTTCATCTTGGAAATCATATTTTAAGGTTTAAACTTTAGTCTGAACAATAAGCACTTCATTTTATTATAAGGGTGTGTGACTGGGTTTCTGCTACTCTGGTGGTCAGGACTGCACCAGCTAAGACTCAAGTCTTAGCTTTAAATTTGGACCTTTCAATTTAGTATATATGTATCCTTTTATTGGTCAAAAAGTAATACCATACAAAAAAAATGTGATTTGGAATTTGGATCTACCAATTTAATTAATTAGACCCTTTATTTGGTGGAGCTAGTATTCATGAATCATGAACATTTGAGTTAGTTAAAGGGTATGAAAGGACTATAATTTATTTATACAGAAGATTTCTGTTTTGTTGTACCTAAAGGCACTCTAAGCTCATTAGCTCTTTGGGTTTCACCCCTCAATCACAAGATCATCTACCTGTTTGTATACACTCGCAGTACTCACTTCTTGTGTTCAATGTTAGGGCATTGTTAGGTAAGAGTTCGGTTTGCATTCGCGGCAGTTTATTAGGTTATTCGCATTAAATGAACTTGTTAACCTGCTATCGAAAATTGCCTGGATCCTCGCCGCGGTTGGGTGTTCTTCACTAAAGAAAGCGCATCATACACTGCTGGATACTTCTTTATCAATCCAACCACCAACTAACTTCACAACGAGAAAGCGATTGCCTTTTACAATCCTAAAAGAAATCAAGTGCTTTGAGGCTGGTTTCATGTGTAATGATAACACATAAAATGCAACTTACAGATTATTGTTATGTGCCTTTTTTTTTTCCAGATCACATAGCACTTCGGTTCCTTCATAAGTTTGCTTCGCGTTATAGTTCTTATCATCCTAAGAAAACGCACCTGTAACTGCAATTTCACTGGAAAACACTTAGGCAAGATAAAAAGGATTTGGAACAAGAGGCCAACCAAAAGTGGTCATTGCTATAAGCTTTGCAGCCGAAACACAGAGAACCGCTTTCTGCACTAAATTCTATTCGAACTAAAAGCTGATCAGTGGCAAAATTCAATCAACTGCGTTTATAGAAACCCCAAGTGAGTTCTTTCCCTCCACGAGAACCATCGCTATTGCGCAGCTGACTGTTACAATAGGTCATTTATAACTCGTCCTTGAGAACAGTTTCAACCTGTTCTGACTCTGTATCGGATTCCTCCTTTTTCTCTGGTTCAGCCCCGGGTTCTTCTATCTCTTCTTCCTCCTCTACGGCTGCATCTGGGCTGATTTTTAGGCTGCCCTTTACAGAGTCGTAGATATGAGAAGCAAAGTCCTTCGGATTGTCCAGTATGAAGCCACTATCCAATAGGGCTGTCTGGTACATCAGCTGTGCTGTTTTTTTCACGCTTGCATCCTGCGAAAATAGGCCAGAGTGCACATCAAACCCAAGATAGAGTATAACATTGCAGTAAGTCCAAATTTGGATAGCTTCTGTGGCCATTGGGACGGTCAAACACCGTTTGATGTTCAAGTAAGATGCAGATAAGCAAGATTTTTACCTCAGGGTTGTTGACAACTCTTTCACGGAGTGCCTTAATGATTGGGTGCCGTGGGTTGATCTCAAGCACCCTCTTTCCACGCATGTAGGCTTGCTTGTTCGCATCAGAGAGAGTTTGTGATTGCATGATTCTCTCCATGTTAGCACTCCACCCATACTTGGAAGTGACAACAACACAAGGGGTGTCTGCCAGCCGGTTGCTTATCTTGACATTGTCCACCTTCTCGCTGACAAGAGCGTCCTTCCACCACTTGGTGAGGTCCTTGAATGACTCCTTGAGTTCCTTGTCTTTGGAATCCTTACCAAGCTTAAGACCCTCCTTGGACACATTTTGGAACTTCTTGTCTTCATAGTCCATGAGGTATTGCATCAAGTACTCATCCACTGGATCAGTGAGGAAGATCACCTGAAACAAATTATGAATGAAACACAACGGTGAGTGGTTGGAATGGAAGGTGGAGAGCGTTACCATTGAATTAAAAGGATTTTCCCAGATGTTACCTCAAAATTTTTCTTTGAAAGACGTTCCAGGAATGGGGACTTCTCTAATTGTTCTTTGCTGCTTCCTGTTATATAGAAGATGTCCTTTTGCCCCTTTTTCATCCTTGAGATGTACTTATCAAGAGAAATTAATTTACCGTCGGACTTGGATCTGTTATAGGAAGGGGAAAAAAACACAAATGGATAGATAGAATATGCTTGAAAGCATTGAAACGTCCTGATAACTTGGGTAACTGGAATGGATGATTATGGACTGTCACAATCAAACTAACTTACGTTTCAACTCTTAGCAGTTTTGCCAAACGGTTCCTGTTACCTGCATCCTCAATAATACCAAGCTTGATAGACTTGCCAAATTCATTCCAGAACCTTGCATACTGGCCCTTCTTCTCGTCACTGTCAGCATGCTTTTCAACTTCTGCAGTCAGCAGCAAAATATCAGCACTAAAAAGGAAAACTGAAAAGCCAGCTTTAATAACGATAGAGAAAGCATCCAAAAGCAAGGAATTTAGGCTGTTAGAAATTTGCAATACGATGAAAAAGAGATTGCACAGTGGTAGATTGCAGAGTATAGTACTAAGAATCTCATGATGATTGAAGTTATTACAACAATTAGCAAATAATGCTTCGTTTGTCATACGGCTTAATAGTTAACTTAGATCCACAAGATCAGTTATTATATTAGCCATGTAAGTCAACTAATATAAGCCACAAACATCCGTGAAAACACACCTCTCAACGCAAATTAGCAGGCAACATACCTTTCTTTTCTTTGTCATCAGACTCATCAGGATCCTCCTCAGCAAGCTTACGGATCATGTCAAGTGCCTTCCTAATTAATTTCTTTTTTATTGTTTTCAAGCTACTGTGTTGTTGAAGCATTTCTCTTGACACATTGAGAGGAAGAGTGTCAGAATCAACAAGACCCTGCATAGAATATGAACCTTTTATGACAATGCAAAAGGTATTATTAAATATAAAGTTATAACCAAAACTCCAAAAGACATTGCAGCAGGATCCTACAATCAAACATTTCTTACCATCAAAAAGCTCAAATACTTGGGCAAAAGCTCATCAACTTCATCAGAAATGAACACCCTGCGGACATATAACTTCAAATTGGACTTGTTGGAATTGTAGTAACTCTCATACAGATCTTGACGAGCCTTTGGAGGAACAAATAGAACAGCCTTGAATTCAACATCTCCTTCAGCATTAAAGTGACTCCATGCCATAGGTTTTTCATCACCAAAGTCCTGCAGTAACAAGAACAAAATTTCATTATGGAAAAAAAAAAAACAAGGATTTACAGAAAAAGGCAACATACTCGCATATGAAAGCTTAAAGAATGCCTTTTCCAGTAGGAACATATCATAAGAATTAACAAGAAGACATATGAAACAATACATGACCCTGGGATCAGGAAGACATGGAAGCTCACCTTTGCAAGGGAGTGGTAGAATTTTGTGTACTCTTCATCTGTCACCTCCTTTGGATTCCGTAGCCATATAGCTTTCACGTCATTCAAAAGCTCCCACTCTTGAGTTTTTTCTGTGACTTTTTTAGTCTTTGGTTTCTTCTCATCCTCTCCGTCCTCTTTATCTTCAGATTCTTCTTCAGAAGAGGATGTTTCAGCTGATCCACAGTGAATATTCAAGTGTTATATTGGCAAAGGCACATCTATCAAAGCTTCATCAGATAATGAAAGTGGTCTTATTTTCGTCCACATACAGGAATCCTCTTCATCATTTGAATCACTTGAATCGCCATCATCGGCAGGAACCTCCTTTTCTACCTCCTTGGTAGCCCAGAGGGATATAGGGAAGTTGATAAACTCAGAATAAATCTTCACCAGATCCTACACATCAAATGAGTATACAACAATAAGAATCATCTTTGGGACAAGAAGGCAACCAACCAACAGTAGATATCACGAAAAAGCTATTTCAAAGAAAGAACATAAACCTCTAAAAGTGTAGCAGCTGTTCATCCAGCTAGAGCAACACACATTTAGGTTGCTTAAGAAAGAAGAATGTGAAAAGGCAATAAAAAACTGAGCACGTTCATTACAACCAAACACATTCATTACAAGGATCTTCTACACTAAAACTAAAAAAGACGGAAGCCAATAGAACGTATAGAAGACTGGAATTGTATGATCTGATGATCATTCCTGTGACTTGGGCATGCAGTGCCATTTCTAACCATTTACACAGCAAACACCAAGAAAGAACCCTTCATGAAATTACTACGGTACTACCTGATGATAGAATGTGTTCAATGATGATGGCAATTATATCCAATATTAATCAAAGAAAGAAGATTCATTTTGTAACTAGAAGTGTAAAATTGTTGAAGGGGACAAAAAGGATTCCATTAAAAAAAAACAACACACTCACTTTCAATTTGCTCTCCTCTACGTACTCCCCGGCTTCCTCTCGCAGATGTAGCCTGATCTCAGTTCCTCGCCCAAGTGGTTCATTCCAAACATCTTCAGAAATGGCGAAGGCTCCATCAGCCTTAGATTCCCATACATACCTGAATATAGCACAAACTTGAGAATTTTTTGAACTTTTTTGGACAACTAGGCCAGAAAATCAACATAAATCCAATAAACATACTGTTTGTCATCATTGTGCTTGCTGATAACTTCAACATAATCAGCAACCAGGTAAACAGAATAGAACCCCACACCGAACTGCCCAATCAAATTTAGATCTCCGCTTGTCTGCATCTTCTCAACAAAAGCTGTGATGCAACAAACTTTAGTCAAAATCTGAGACCCAGTAATAACTTTGAAATTTAGGGAAATACCATGCATACATCAATTTCACCTACTAGAAAAAAGAAATATGTACCTGAAGTTCCGGACTTTGCTATGGTTCCCAGGTTTTTTATAAGATCTTCTTTTGTCATCCCTATACCCCTGTCTCGAATGGAGAGTACTTTCTTCTCTTTATCCAGTTTGATCTGCATTGGTTACATTATTGAATTTGGCACCAAGGAGTGGTCAAATTGTAATCTCTCCAAGTTAGTGACTCATTTCTAACAAAATCCATGAATAGGAGTTGAAAGTACTGTTACTTACCAAAATCTCTAGTTTAGTGTTGTCTCCTTCACCTAATACTTCTTTATCCGTCAATGACAGGAACCTAATCTTATCCAATGCCTACAACAGCACCATTTCCCGTCAGCAAAGGTCTCAAACGAGCAATGCCTTTTCTCTCGACAGTAAAAGAAGTACATATATCACAATAAAAAAACTGTTCCCGTGAAACTTACATCAGAAGCATTAGAGATAAGCTCCCTAAGAAAAATGTCTTTGTTACTGTACAGGGAGTTGATAATGATATCCATAAGTCGAGAAACCTCCGCCTGAAACTCAAATTTCTCTGCAGTACTGCGGAGTGTCTTCCTGGAGATGGATTCAGCCTCTCTGGACATGAGGAAAACCTATAGTAAGCTAAAATTTCCAACGTATAAAAAATAATTACAAAACAGGAGGTTTGGGGACAGCGGTCTGAAAGTACCTTTTAGCAACATCAGGATCAGTGGATAGACCACTAGGAACAGCACCGAGCTTGTCTTCAACCTTCGGCGGATTCGCTACCTCATCTGAATTTCCATCTGCATTTACTTGTATCCTCCGACCTACCAGTAACAAATTCTATGATTAAATGAAAACACTGACAGAATACGAGAGGCGAGGAGAGCAGTGAATTAAACGCAAAACTAAGACTGTACGGTGTAGATCGTGCAATGCTTAACTCATCGTTTGATTTCATATTCAACAAAGTTCGTGTACGATACACAAGCGATCGATGATTCATCGATTCGCTATCAACTACGCAATTAATCATCATGTTTAATAAAAACGTACAATCAGAGAAACGGCAGGATCTAGAATCGCCATACTTTCTGAAAGAAATAAAAAGGACAAAATCTCAAGCCGATCAAAATCAACGGAGCCAGAAGTCAGAACATTCCAAGCTAACCGAAAACAGGGCGATGGCATGAAATGAAAATAAGTGAGAACCGCACCTTGATCTGGAAGAAGAAAGAGAAGGCAAAGCAGGAGCAGAGCGGAAGGTAAAGTCCACCTCCTCATCGCTCTCGCAACAAAGTTTCGATTAGCTTCCTCACTCACTCACTCACTCACTCACTCACTCACTCTGTCTCTCTCTAAATCGGAGATTTGTTTCTCCGTCCTCAAATCCAAAAGTCGGTTTCGCGTTCAATGATTCTCTTTATGAGGAGGAACTCCCGGGAGCGAACTTGGAGGGGCGCTTCTGATTGGTAGATCAAAACCAGCGTGGACCATCTAATGGGCTGACCTTAACATCAGGCCCAACATGTGAGGTTTTTTGCGTGGAGCAATGTGGAAAATAGAAGCCCAATCCTGGCCTTAATATATAAACTTCACACCTAGGGGTGGACACAAATCCCGTAAATCCCGAGCCCGTCCCGATCCCGGTGGGATTTGAAAAAAAAATATTGAATCCCGTCCCGGTCCCGTCCCGCAAAAATTATGCGGGACGGGACGTGGGACGAGAATTTTTTATCCCGCAAATCCCGTCCCGTCCCGCATATATATATATATATATATTAATTAAGTAATATATATATGTGTGTGTAACAGTATGCATGTATTGTAACATTGTATACTTTTTTGGTAGTTTGTATACACTGGTAGTTTGTATATATATAGTGTGTATATACACTTACAAACTGTATACATATATACATATTACCGTATATATACAGAATACCCCTGTATACACACTTTTATGCTGTGTGTGCAGTGTATATATATACACTTACATACTGTATCCATATATACATATTACCGTATATATACAGAATATATATATATATATATATATATATATATATATATATATTGTGTGTAAGTTATATGTATAATGTCTTATAATGTGTATATATATAATTAAATTAAGTAATAAAATATAAAAAAATTATAAATCTTATGTTTCGCCTTTGAAAACCGCAAAATATATAGGAATTTTAGATCTTTTTTATAATGTTTTTTATTTGAGGGACAGGGCCCGTCCCGTCCCGATCCCGTCCCATCCCGTGTGGGACAAGGCCTGCGCGGGATTGAAAAAAAAAGTAGTGAATCTCGTCCCGGTCCTGTCCCGTAAAAATTACGCGGGACGGGACGCGGGACGACCCCCATCCCGTCCCGTCCCGCGCCCACCCCTATTCACACCTCTTGCATAGATCACATGAAGGTAAGTTATTTTTTATTTATTTTTGAGAATGTGGAGGTTACGAGTTTCTCGACTAATTCCGTGGGGATCAAACTTTAGCCTGTAAAAGACTCGAACTGGTAAGGCAAGCAGCAAGTCAGCAAGCATGTTCACTCAAGCCTACTCAAGCCAATGAAGACTTGAGTACTCAATATTAATAATTACACAAAGTAGATAAGGAGTGAGATTTGATTCTTTGACTTCTTGCAAAAGTCACATCTCTCTTACCGCTAGAGTAAGGGGTCATTGGTTGGAGATAAGTTAAATTTAAATTGTTCAATATGAGCAGTTGAAGTGTAAAATTTTTAACATTTTTTAATATTTTCTTCTCTAAAAGTAGAGATATTTTATCAAAATTGTTAAAGATGCCTAGAAAAAGATCAAGTTTGCGGTTTGTCACTTGTGACCGGAGTTGGGAGCATTTTTAAAGATTTTTTAAATTAGAAAATTTTAACATGAGGCATTTTTTATTTTGCATATATATTAAAAAAAATCCATAAAACTAATAAGAAGTAAATTTGTAAGTGGATATGGAATAAAAGAGGTGAGGATATACCTGGACATTCAATACAATGAACCATTCTAGCTCTAGGTAGTTTTTAGGATAAGTATTTGAGTTTCAAAACCATATTAAGGGAGATCATAGTTGACATTCTACCAAAAAAGGAGATATCTATCTATAAATATAAATCATAAAAAGTTGTGTTCACCTCCAATTTAATGCACATTTATTTAATGATTCATTTTTTATACTTATTTTGTTTCTATTTCATGAAATGTCAAAAATACTTACATAGCTCAATGGTTAGGAGAATGGTTTGGTATACATGATGTCTTGAGTTCAAATCCCATTAGGTACATTCTAAACATGCTTTGCATTTTTTTTTATTTCCTCTTAAATTTTCATGTTATGTGTAATTTTTTATTTTAATTTTCCACTTCTTCATAGCTACATCTTTTATTATTTTTTTGGTCATTAAATTTATATATATGTGTAATATATAATTTTCGTTTTTTTTTATCAATTTAATAAATTGTCAATTCAATTTTATTTATTAAATTAAACCAATTATATCAAAATTTTGTTTTTTTTATTAATTTCACTTTATTTTTTTTTCATTATAAGGATTTTCTTTAATTAAAAAAATAATAAAGGCTTCTCTTTTCATCTTCCAAATGCGTGTTACTATCTCCATAAATTTGCCCAATTAATTACAATTTTTTTTAAAAATAATAAAAATAAAAATAAAAATAAATAAATAGGGATGTAAGTAGATATAAAATCAAGCATTTGGTTTATTAAACCGGCTGAACCGGACCAAACCAAGAAAAATAAAATAAAATGAAAAACCGGTTCAGGGGACGCGCTTCTTCCTTCCTCCTCCTCCTTCTCGTACGTTCAAACCCTTTAATGGTGGTTTTTAATTTCGCGACGTTTCACCTCCAAAACGTCTTCATTAACTTTGATTCAACATCCCGTGTCAAAAACGTGTTTAACTTAGTGATATCATCAACGAATTCAGCCCCGTTTTCGTCCAAGTTCATTTTGCCCAAAATCAAATTTGGTGTCATTTGGGATGATTTTTCAACCGTTTCTTGCAATCGAATACACCACATTGATCACCAGAAGAAGAGGAAGAGATCGGTACAATCAATTTCATATTTCGTTCTCATTTTAAGATCGACTATAAAAACCCTTTCGACCTATGGCGCCGCCAGGGATCGCCGAAGTGGTGCCGAATTTGAGATGTTGAAGTTGCTGACTTGTTGTGTCTTTGTAATCTATTTCAAGTTGAACGAGGAATTCGACAGTGTCATTCCTCCTCAGTTTCAAGAAAGTGTCAAGGTATTTCCTCTTGAATGTGGATTGATAAGTTTATCTGTAATATTCATAACCTGTTCACATGTGACAGATTTTGAGTGCCTCCTGAGTCCTGCATATCCATTTCCCTAGAAAAAATAAAAATAAAACTCCATATCCACTTCATATTATGTTTTATCATTTCTAGCAACTGCATATTTGAGATATCTAATGGCGTGTTCTTGCCTATTCAAATGTAGGTGCAACTGTTGGGAATAGTGAAGACATTCCCATTGATGATGAGGATGAGTTAGAAAGTTTGAGTGCCCATAGTGATGAATTATTAACTCGGTTCTTTCTGCCAGTTCAGGCTATGGGTATTCTTCTCAGAGTTCAGTAGCTGAAGGTCTTTCCGTAGTACAACAACATCCAGATATTGTGGATTGGACCATTTTACCTGCCTTAACCGAAACTTGGAAGGCTCTGTACCCAATCTAATCTGCCAATCATGACCATAACTCGGTGACTTATGGGTCCATCTGAAATTTCGCAGTCTGCAATATATTTGCATCAGTTTAGAGACTGATGTTCTATTAGTTTAGAGACCAAGCTTATAACTAGCACATACCAAATTTTCAATTTTCCGAAACCCTCTTTACTGCTATATATTAAGTATAGCTAAAGCCCTTTGTGATCCTTCTCAATGCAGAAACTGATTGATGATGCGATGGAATCCAAGGGGTCGAAGAAGAAGGCTTACAAGGAGTGGCTGAAGATCATATCTGCGTTGAACAACCCAGAAGAGCTCCAACTTAACTCTACTGAAAAGAAGCTTATAAATGCTTACAAAGACAAGCCAGTTCTGTCGCGGCCACATCATGAGTTCTATCATGTCCGAAAACGCCTCCCCCTTTCAATCGCATTATCCTTTTCATCCATTTCTTGCTTCTTGTCCTGACATAGTCTATACATGCAGGGTTCTAACTACTTTGAAATCGATATAGACATTCACTGATTCAGCTATGTAGCTAGGAGAGGGTTGGAGTCACTCAGGGAACGCTTGGAGAACGGCGTTCTTGACATGGGTTTAACCATCCAGGTATAAAACATTCATCAGCCCCCTCCTATAAACACTGTGTTGCATTCTTGGAAATAATCTTTATATGTTGTTCACAAGCTATGCTGCCTGAGACTGGACAAGATTGATTTCGTAAACCACGGCTAGATACCTAATTAAACTGTTTGCCATGAATGAGGACTGACTCGGATACACAATAAGCTAAGATAAATTGAACCTATAGTTTGATGCCATTGCCATATTGCAGTTAAGTCGCGCATTCCGATTCCTTGCATGACTTTGATTCTACATTCCTTCTATTGTACTATGAGGAAAGGAAATTTACCTTCCACTGTGTATGTTCTGGTATTTGTGTAATCTATGACAACTTCTACTTCATTCATGTCTATAAACACAAGATCGATAAATAACAAAAAATTTATGGCAATGTTTTATTGGTGATCTTAATTATTCTTAAATTATTGGCGGTTATTTAGGCACTCAAGAGTTCGATCATTCTATTCTTTTAAAAATTTGTATAACGTGTTATTTTTTTTTATTTACCAAGCTTAATCTCACTCTACTGTTTGAAATAAAATGTTTGGAACAAATCACGTCCCGGGCGTAGCACGAGTTTGCCCCTTCCTAGTATAATATAATAGTTGACATTTTTCAAGATGTCATCATGTAGGACAAGAAGAAGAAGAATCAAAGTGGTTTCATTGGTGCTTTTATTAAATGTCAAATTAAGGAATAAAAAAAAATATAATTTTCGCATATAATATAAACCCAAATGTTGTGAAATACTAGTGAACATTACGCACGTGACTTATTTTAAATATATTTTTTTAATTAATATATTATCATTGTAATTTTATTACTAATAATTTTTATCTCTAAAAGTTTTAATATGTTTATTTATCTTTGAAATTCGACAAATATATTAACTTGACTCTATTTATCTTCTTATTCACTTCTACATGCAATTCAACTATATAAGCAAAAAAACGATAAGTGCTTTAGAAATTCATGTGTATAGGTTTAAAACAAATAAAAAAACAATATAGTATGAACTTAATTGAAAAATGTTGTAGTTATAGAGGACTTATTTTAAATATATATTTTAATTAATATATTATCATTGTAATTTTTATCTCTAAAAGTTTTAATATATTTATTTATCTTTGAAATTCGATAAATATATTAACTTGGCTCTATATTTATCTTCTTACTCACTTATACATGCAATTCAACTATATACGCAAAAAAAAAAAGATAAATGCTTTATAAATGCACGTGTTTAGGTTTAAACAAATAATATTGAATATTTTCTAAAAAAATATTCATTTTTTCAACAGAACTTGATATAAAGAACTTGATATAATGAATTTAACTAAAATAGTGCAAATATGGAGAACCGAACCTTTGACTTCATGTATAATAATTATATGTACAACCACTATGCTAGAATGTTTTTTTATTTCCATGGTGATATTGAATATATATTAGATTATTTGTTATCATTTAATTAGTGTTGGTGCTTTCACCCAACTTTATATATACAGTTAGATAGAAGATAGTTAGATTAGATAGTTAGATAGATTAGATGCTTATATGCAAAGTGGCAAACCGAGATAAAATATTAATAAATAAAAAGCAAGTTAATCATTCAATTTTTTTTTTGATAAGGTGATGCAGTACAAATGTCGATGACTCTTGGTGACATTGAGGACAATATGAACATGGGCGGATCCTTTAAAAGACCGGGGGTGGCAGTCGCCCCCCAATCAAAAATGAAATTTAATATACATATTCCTCTCGTCGATAGCTTCGATTTGATATATTATAAGCTCAAATCCGATAACTGAGTAAAAAGTTATAAACGTTTCAAGACTGAAGCGATATAAATTATTTTTCACATTATTTACCAAATTAATACACTTCTATCATACTCATCATTTGTTAAACTTCATAACTTAATACTATAATTAAACCCGAAAACTTCAAATATTGATGAATTTTTCAAAAAAAATTTATAGATTGGTTTTTCGCCCCTTCAACTAAACGTTTCAGGATCCGCCACTGAATATGAAGGTGTCATTTGACGGTCCTATCACTCGTGCAAGGGTCAAGAAGATTCAAGACGCAACTAGAGCACTTCTTGTCCGTTACCGAGGAACGATGGAGCAAGGGTTCAGGCCACCCTGGATCACTTTGCACAAGACTATACCACCAGCACAGGAGTTGAGCTTGCGGCCACAAACGGAGCTCATGAAGACTCGTCAACACCCACCGTGACAAGACCACTCGATACACACATGAGACACTCGACACATACTCATGTCGAGTGCAAGAAGGGCCATACTGAGGCCATGTCGAGTGGGCCTTGAAGCCATTTCAAGCCTCTTCTGTGTGTGAGCCGGTTTTTATTATTTTATTTAGTTAACTTATTTTTATGAATTTAGCAAATAAATTGTGGAAATAATTATATCTCCTCTAGATATAATTCTTGTCCACCAAGTGTTAGTTTTCTATCTTTTATTAGATTGAGTTATCTATCTTAAGAATTATTTATCTTAGGTTTATTTCATCTATCTTTAGTTAACCAAAACTCGATATTTTGCACAAGATAGAATTGGTTTATTCCTACTCAAACTCTTGTATTACATTCAATTGAAATCAAATTGGAATTATATTGTGGAACCTTTATTGGAATAAAGGTTTATACAATCCCCCAATCCAAAGGTTTTGGATTCCCTTATGTTCTTAGCTACCTACGGCAATCACCAAACCCCAAACACATTCCAAGTCATTCAGCAATTGCACAAACCAAACCCAGAAAATCGTCGCTGGAAAATTCAGAAACGTCGCAAGCCAAGGAGGAGCATCACCGGACGTCCTCGACATCTCGCGACGTTGGGCGCCTAGGCGTGTCTGCGATCCTGCGTGTCCTCGGCACCTGCGCTCGGCTCTGCGCGCACCAAGCACCCTCTATCTCGCTTCCCTTTGTGTTTGTGTCGCTATTCTGTTTTGTTGGAAATTGGTTCTAAGTATAAACTATCGCAATTTCAGAATTCTAATTACTTGTCTAAATTGTTCCAATCAGGAGATATCAAAGAGCATTGCAAGATCGGGCAAATATACGACGTGATTCTTGTTTATAAGCCCACAGGCGAAGAATCGGGTATTCCAAACGTATCATAAGGTAAAGATTTAGGTGAGGTCATGCCCTGCTGGACAACCACCCAAGGGCATCCTTACGAATGATGACTTGCAAAGCAGAATCAACGTGGAGGTCCTACATGGACGTTGTGTGGACGAGTCGCGCAATCCTGTTCGCGGTCGAATTGACCTCCCGGAAAACATGGCTGAATTGCACTCTAGCAAACTGTTGGAGTAGGAGCAGGGTGTCGGAAATCAGCATCTCGATCTTCCACGGGCAGCGCCATAGACCTCGTAAACAGTTGATGACAGTCAGGCTGTCGCCTTCAATCATGATGTTGGATAGCTGGAGCTCCTTCGCCTTGGAGATGCCACCTTTAATCGCTAGAGCCTCCGCAGCCAAAGCAGAAATGTACCCACATTTGAAGCCGCCGCAATCGATGACTGCCCCGATGTGGTCCCTGATAATGAAACCTGCAGAAGCTTCACCCGAAGGCAGTTTGGATCCGTCGAAATCAATTTTGACAGACCCCTCTTCTGGTTTGCTCCATCTCAAATTTCTTCTTCGTCGTGTATCGGTTGTTCGAGTTTTCTGGTGGTGATACGTAGGCTCCTCTTCAAAGGTCAATTTAGAAGCAGCCTAGTTCTTTATTTGTTGTCTGGTATAATTCTCCATAGTATGCATGGATGTTGTATTGAGGTTTTCAAATACTTTCCGATTGCTACTTGTACATAAGCTCCACCATGTCGTCGCAAGTCTTCCTTTTTGCTCAGGGTTGTCTAGTAAAAATTTCGCACACAATGTTTTTGATCGATTTGTTTCTAGTATCGATGTCTCGAATCACTTTTTCAATGTTTGAGTCAATTTTGTCAATCAGTGGTAGGGTGTGGTTGCATTCAGTAAAGAGATGGATTGGGCTTTCATCCATCTGATCACACAAAGCGCAGGATAGTGGAACATGGATGCCTTTGTTTGCTAGTTTGGCTTTCGTCGGGATTCCATCTAGTGCAAGTTTCCAAATGAAGTTTTTAACTTTCGAAAATGTGTCTAGGGCCCATATCCATGGCGTGTCACTGGTTTCTTCTGTGTTTTGCCTTGTGATGTGTGCTAGGGCACGTGTTGTTGTTGTGAGGAGGAAATCAAGTATGAAATATAATAAAATAAATCAAACCAGATTTAGGCCCACGCAAATAAATACAAGACTCCTCCAGTGCAGTTAGAGAAAGTCAGGATCGAATCCACGAGGAAGCATGTCAGCGGATCCTAGGCAGTTGTAAGTCTCACAGAAAAGCAAACAGAAGACAGAAACAAAGGAACAAAGAAAGAAAGACAGAAATAACAAACGAAAGCAAAGAACAAAGCAAAGACAGAAGCTAACTCGATCTCGACCAGTAGTAACTCGAGATCGACAACAGAACTGGACAATAGAAACTCAGAAATCATAGCAGACAGCAAACCCAGCGAGGGCAACTCGATCTCGACAACACCTAACTCGAGATCGACAAGAAGTAGCAAAAACAAATATTGCAGAATCGAAAACAGAAACAGAAACTCAACTCGACGTAGACAAGAGCCAACTCGAGATCGACTAAGGTCTACTCAATCTCCACAAGCCTCTCCTCTGTATCGACTAAAACACAGAAAATATAAATTCCAGATTTGAACACAGATTTCAGAATTTCGAAAGAAATA
Source organism: Persicaria tinctoria (assembly GCA_037127255.1). Classification (NCBI taxonomy): domain Eukaryota; kingdom Viridiplantae; phylum Streptophyta; class Magnoliopsida; order Caryophyllales; family Polygonaceae; genus Persicaria; species Persicaria tinctoria. The sequence continues at coordinate 27,069,450 of JBANSL010000018.1, read as the reverse complement.
AACTCAATATAATAAAGAACTTTCAAAGCCAGGGTATCAACACCACAACGATAACCATGCAAAGTAACACATAAAGGCATAAAAGATCATGCTTTCCATCAAAATAACTTTCGTTATCAACAAATAGACATATAGAGGCTTTCGCATAAACCCTAATTGTTACTAACCATTTTCACATAATTAATCCAAGTTGCATTAAGATCACTTTCGCTTCAATAATACAAACAAGGATCACCTTCAACTCTCGCAAAAGAATCATGCTCATAGGGATAGAAGACGAACTGCATAACAAGATCCGACCTTTACCGCATCACCTCACATGGCCACCGTCGGGCTCACCCCAGCCCCAGAAGTGGGTGGACTACTCGCTCTTCATCATCAAGAAAGACATCAAATAACAAAAGAAACTAACTTGCATTGAATTAAATAAAGAAAGCTTACAACCAACAAGACAAATCCGCTTTTGCCTTTCCACCTTGCTCGCCACAAACTTTCTCTCCCTACTCCTACTTACTTGAATAAAATTATGTCTGGAATTGAATTGATGAAAAATCAGCCCCTAGGGCTTTATTTATAGCCTTTTATTCCCTGCTAATCAAGGATAGAATATATCTATCTATATCTAAATCTATATCTAAAGGCTTAAAAGATAAATAAAAGTAACTTAGGAATTAAATCTAAAAAGGGAAAAGATAAATCTAAAATAGGTAAGATGTCTCTCCATGTGTGGTAAATCTTCTCCATAGATAGAACTTGATGAAATCGGATAGACTTGGCTTCCTTCGGCCCCAAGGATTCCCAGCTTGACACGGACAGCCAAAGCGCGTAACGCGTTTTCTGACACGGCGCTCGTCGATCTCGACTAGAGCTCCTCGAGATCGAGTACGGTGGTCGTCAACACTGCTGGCTGGGCTTGGTCGGGTAGCTCTGCTCGACAAGGCTAGGACTGGTGCTCCTTGGCTCCTCGATCTCGACAAGGACAACTCGAGATCGAGTTGGGTGTAGTCGAGGATGGCTCGCTGGTGATGTCGAGGACTCCTCCTCGGCATGGCTTCGGACTGGGCGGTGGTGGTCCTCGATCTCGACTAGCTGTACTCGAGATCGAGTAGAGTCATCTCGGCGTCTCCGTCTTTGGCTTCTCGACTTGTCACAACTCGTCGACTCCGGACATGGTGTCTAGGCGTGATCGATCTCGACAAGTGGTACTCGAGATCGAGTAGGGTCTCCTGGAGTCGGGTTGATCTGGCTCTTGACACTGCTCTTGGTCGACAAGGCCTGTGCTCGGACACCGTCGTCGAGGTCGAGTAGACTTTACTCTAGATCGAGTAAACTCGGGCTCCGAGCATGATTTGGCTGGTTCCGCTGCATCTTGACCTTTGGACTTCTGTAGTTGATTTCCGAGCTTTTTCGACCTTTTTTAGAACTGCTGTAATTTGCCTCGAATTTTGCGAAATTAAACAAAAACTGGTGTAGATTCCATAATTTGGCAAATAAACATAAACTACATAGATTCTATACTATCTTAGCCCAAATGCATGAATTGTATGCAGAAATCGATATAAAATTTACTGTAAACATGGTAGATTCAGCTCACAACAAACACCCCATACTTAAGCTTCCTTGTCCTCAAGCAATACTTTTATTCGTCATTCAGGGGAAGAATTTAAACTCTAAACATCTTAGATTCATTCTCATATAACCCTGCAGTCAATTACCATCCTCGAAAATGTACTAGTGTCACAGATCCATGCATGTGCAAATATACAAAAGCAACATCTACTCACAAAAGGAGGGTTATGCAAAAACATTCATAAGTGACAAAGCACTAATAATCAAGAGGACTTTAATTTAAGCTCAAATAAGGAGTAGATTGGTAAAAGGCTAAAGGTGGGCAATTTTTTGCAATGTGGTGCTAATGATCCGGGGAAATGGAGTATTTCCAAACTGAATTTCATACCATATTCTTTCTCCATAAGATTCATCACCTTTCATAATGCTTTTATTAATAATAATGCTTTTACCTCTCTAACCTCAGCACTGCCTTCTCGCGAGTCGCAAACATGGGTGCCATAAATGGCCCCAGATACTTAGTGCTTTGGACTCCTCACCTGTGTCCCATCTCACTGAACTATTATCTCAGTAAGCAGGGTCGATCTACCTTTATCTCCTGAGATGATCAGATTTTCTTTCACTCATTAAATTTTCCATATATTTCAAACAATTTCCACCATACTCCAACAATGACAATAACGACACAATCGCCATATAACAATCTCCATAATGTAACATTATTCTCAACATAATCCCCGGATAAGAAATATGGTAAAGAATGGGCAATATTTAAATCATGTGGAGCAATATTTGAAATAAGGCATAATATGGCTTTTGTGATGCATAAGCATAGGTAAGGCTAGGATATAACATATGAGCATTATATGGAAATATAAAGTCCTCTATCCTTTTATCATGCAACATGTCAAAAGCAACTTCAAATTTTACCTCCTTTCATGGTTTTTTTGAAATAATGCACTTCATTGTGACTTTCCTTTACTAGGCAATTTCATGCTATATCTCTAATGAATCTAATTTTGCATCGTCGAGTTCAATATAAAGCTTCCATGACATGAATCAAAAATTTTCAATGGGGGTCATTTTTCAAAATTTTGGAAAACATGCATATAAGCCCATAAATCAATAATGCATTCCAAAATAGCTATGTAGCAATTCAAAGAAATAAAGTCCAAATATGCACAAAATATGGTAAATATGTCAAATATGCATGAAGTAAGCCCTTCCCCCACCCCATACTTAAACATTACAGTGTCCTCACTGTATAAAAACAAGGGTAAAGAAAGAAACTCACTAGACAGGTGTGAAGGGCCTCGTAATGTCGAATGAAAGAATGCCTGGGCCGAGTCTGAATATAGCTTGCTTCTATCCATGGACCTGAAAAGTGCAGAAGACATATACCCATAATAGAAAAACTAAAAATGTTCAAAACCAAAAACAAACAAAACAAAGTCCAAAACTAAATGTCTATGTACATGCTCTAGATTTTATAGTCGCTAGGCCGACTTTCCATTTATGATCAAGGTGGCATCTGCAGGGCCCATGTAGCCTGGGCCTCAAATAAGACTCCATTCTTGTCCATCAGTTGTAATCCTCCATAGTGGATCTTGTTCACCACGAAAGGTCCCATCCTCTTTTTGTTGAATTTGTTGGGAAACCAATGATCCTTTGATTTAGAGACATAGAGCTTGTCTCCAATTTCATACTCCTTGGGCTCATCATTGGAAGTCCTACATAAGCGCACATACCAAGGCAAACCTCTCCCATGTATAGATAGATCTTTAATGGAAATAGGGGAAGAAAGATCCATACCTTGGCTTACCTTTGCAGAAACGGAATCGGGGACCACAGTGTTTGGTCGATCTCGAGTAGGGGTACTCGATCTCGACGAGGTTTCAGGTCCTGGAGGTGAGCTGCTCGAGGATGCGGGAGTCGATGAAGCTTGGTCGATCTCGACCACACTGGTCGATCTCGAGGAGGCTGGCTCGTCTGGTGGCTTCAGCGTCGAGGAAACAGGTGTTGGGGAGGGTGGGTGTTGGTCGATCTCGACAAGCCTGATCGAGATCGAGGAACCTGGTTGTTTCAGTGTCGAGGAAGCAGGTGCCGGGGAGGGTGGGTGTTGGTCGATCTCGATAAGCCTGGTCGAGATCGAGGAGCCTGGTTGTTTCAGTGTCGAGGAAGCAGGTGCCCAAGGATGCAGAAGCTGGTGAGGGTGGTCGATATCGAGTACGGTACTCGATCTCGAGGAGAACTGAGCTTCTAATTTGCTACTCGACGACACTGGTGCTATTGGAGGCTCCCGGCTTTGGTCGAGATCGACTAGGGTCCTCGATGTCGAGGAGTCTTGGTCGACCTTGACCCCATACTTGGTTCCTGACAAGGCATCCGAAAAATAATTAGTCCATAATGACGTACCTTGGTTTGTGTCGATTGGATTCTCTGTGTCCTCCTTTAGGATTGCCATGATCTCCTCCACCTGGGCCTCCATATCTCTCTTTTCCAGCTCCTCATGAGTCATGTTTCTCACCTTGGGTTCTCCGCAGGTGATGTAGCCAGCTGAGATAGATTTTACCTCTTCCATTGGACATGTATGCCTTTCAGTTTTATTAAAGGAATACTCAATTACCTCATCGCTGATGTTTAAAGTGAGCACTCATTTCCTTACGCTTATGTTGGCATCCACCGTTGCCAAGAAGGGTCTTCCTAGAATAATTGGACAAGCAGGATCTTCTTGCATATCAACAACTAAGAAATCAGCAGGGACAAAGAATTTACCTACTTGTACTGGCACATTATCCACCATGCCTGTTGGAATGACCACTGTGTTGTTAGCCATGTAAAGTTTAGCATCCACAGGCTCTAGGGCACCTATCTTAATCTTGGACCAAATTGTTAAAGGCATTATGCTTACACTAGCTCCAAGATCACATAAAGCATTAATTTTATATGGACCAAATCCAATGGTTATAGCAAACTTACCTGGATCTGGCCTCTTCTCCAGTATGTCCAAATGGCTGCACTCCTCTGTAATTTCAGCCATTGATCGCTTTTTGCTCAGAATCTCCTTCAGGAACTTGACATAGGATGGCATTTCATTGAGAGCTTCTGTGAAGGGGATGGTGACGTTGAGCTTCTGAAGCATCTTGATGAAGCGCTGAAATTTCTTTTCTGCCGGGTCCTTCGGAGATTTGGTGGGGAAAGGTAGCTTTTTTTCTGATCCGGAGCCAGAACAGTCGTCGGAGGTGCTGCAGTTTTCTCAATCTCGGGTTGACCGTCCTCGATGTCGAGTACACCCTTTTCGATCTCGACCAGGTTGGGTGATGTCGAGTTGCTGTGCAGTGCAGACGAGGGCTTTTGAAGTTTCTCCTCGAGATCGACGAGGCCCTCCTCGAGATCGACCAGGCTCTGGTCGATGTCGACTAGCTGCTGGTCGATTTGCTGGTCTCCTTTGTTCTGCTGCTTTCCAACTTCTGGCTCCTGCAGTTGATGGCCGCTTCTAAGTTTTACAGCAGTGATGTGTCCAGTCTTTCCCTTAGGATTTGGTTATGAAGATCCAGGAAGCGCACCTGACTGTCTAGGGATTCCTGCTGCTAGCTGACCAATCTGTGTATCAACTGATTTTCGCCATATATCAATTTCCCCAAGCCTAGAGTTGACACCTTGCATCTGAGTGTAGACGGAGTTGAAGGACTGCTTAGTTTCTGAGTGATTCCTCCGTATTTCCTCCAGGACTGTCTATATATCATCCCTTTTCTGGTCCCTTTCCGGATGTCCTGGAGCTCTGTAGGGCGGGGGGTTCCTAGGGACACCTTGGTTCCATTGTGGTTGCTGAAACCTTTGGTCCCCCATGTAGCGGTTGGGACCCCCTGTGTAAGCTACCTTCTCGTGGTGCTCTGCCAGCCTGACTTGCTCTATGTGTGGGCACTCAGGAGTGGTGTGCCGTTGCGATCCGCATTTAATGCAAGGCTGGTTGACAGAAAGGTACTTTACTTGCTTAAGGAGCTTCTTGTTCTGATCCCTGTAGTACTGTTCCCTTACATTAGGATCAATCTCTTTAGGAGGCTCATAGAGGGGCATGGATGGTGCTGGCCTGGCGTAGGGGTTCTCTTCATAGGTTGCAGTAGACCCATACTTGTTGTCATAGTTGGTGAGCTTGTCCAGCACACCCCAAGCGTCAACTGGAGGCATCGTCAGATACTCATAGCGAGTATAATGGTTGATTCTGTCCTTAGTGATTTGATCAAGAGAGTTGAAGAAGATCTCCTGAATGACGTAGGGTGGCTGTCCATGAGTAGGGCAAGATCGCAGCAGTTCTTTGTAGCGTTCCCATGCCTTTGCCAGCGGTTCCCCTTGCTTCTGTTTGAAGGGGGTGATTTTCTGGCGGAGATGTGCTGTTTTAGCGGGTGGGAAGAATTTATTCAGAAATTCTTGCTCTACTTGGGCCCATGTTGTTAGGGATCTTGGTTTCAGCCCTTCAAGCCACTTTAGTGCAGGTCCAGCGAGAGACCAGCGAAAAGCCTTCATCTTGACATATTCCAAAGTTGTACCTTCAGCAAGAGTACGACACATGTCAGAAAAATTTGTAATATGTTCAAGAGGACACTCATTAAATCTACCAAAAAAAGCATTATTTTTTAGCTCTATAAGAAATTGAGTGCGAATTTCAAAAGAGTTTTCAGGGATAAGAATCGCCGATTCAGGCACGACGAGAGTTGGGTGCATATAATCCTCTGCCGTGGTTGGGTATTGGGCAAGCTCAGCCTCTGCTTGTTCCCTTGCTGCTTTCTGAGTGGCGATAGCAGCATCTTTAACAGCCAATTCCCTTGTAAGCCTTGCGATCAGCTGTTCCTGTGTTTCAGCGGCTGCCATGGCTCTTTGTAGTTTAGCTCTGATGTGTAGAAGGCGCTCTGGTTCGTCTAACCCGTCAAACTCAGGTGGTTGACCAGAACGGCGCATACACCTGTAAATTAACTCAAAGAAGAAGTGGATATGGGTGATGGGTCGGGTGGGGTGAAGTTTTTCTCCACCCGCACCCGATCCACCACCCGATCCATCACCCGCCACCCGACTCGATCCATATAAAATAATATATATATATATATATATATATATTATATAAAAAAATATTTTATATAACAAAATATATAAACTTTGTAAACCCTAATTCCCCTTCCCTTCATCCACAGCCCCACTCATGTCTCTCTCTCTCTCTCTATTATACGCTCAATCCTCCCTACTCAGACTACATTCACACTCGTCGGCGACTACGAGGCCCCGAGCTCGCAGTTGCCGCCGACGATGCCTCATCCTCACTAGCCGTCCTCCCTCTCAATCAAGCTCCGAGCTCGTATCGCAACCCTCTCTCCCAGATCTTGGCTCACACAGTCGCAACCCCCTCTCTCTCTCTCTCTCTCTCTTCCCTCTCAATCAAGCTCCGAGCTCGTATCGCAACCCTCTCTCCCAGATCTTGGCTCACACAGTCGCAACCCTCTCTCTCTCTCTCTCTCTCTCTCTCTCTCTACTCACCTCCAACCGCCTCCACTGGTCGTCGTCGCCGGCCACCATGTCGATCATCTCAAAGGACCACTCATTTTCCTTATGTTTTAAACTTATGATATGTGTTTAACACTTGTGGCATGTGTTGTTTAAGACTTATTTTATGTGTTTAAGACTTATTTAAGACTTAAATGTGTAAGATAATCATATTTTATACACTGTTTTGTGTACCAAATTGATTAGAATTCAATTATTTGCATTAGGGAAAATCACCCACATTTCACCCATATTTCACCCATTTCACCCGATCACCCGATGGATATGGGTGAAGTGGATGTGGGTGGGGTGATGGGTGGGAATATGGATCACCCATGGTGGGTCGGGTGAAATGGGGGTCCATCCACCCACCACACGACCCATTGCCATCCCTAACCAAGCGTTAGTTTTCTATCTTTTATTAGATTGAGTTATCTATCTTAAGAATTATTTATCTTAGGTTTATTTCATCTATCTTTAGTTAACCAAAACTCGATATTTTGCACAAGATAGAATTGGTTTATTCCTACTTAAACTCTTGTATTACATTCAATTGAAATCAGATTGGAATTATATTGTGGAACCTTTATTGGAATAAAGGTTTATACAATCCCCCAATCCAAAGGTTTTGGATTCCCTTATGTTCTTAGCTACCTACGGCAATCACCAAACCCCAAACACATTCCAAGTCATTCGGCAATTGCACAAACCAAACCCAGAAAATCGTCGCTGGAAAATTCAGAAACGTCGCAAGCCAAGGAGGAGCATCACCGGACGTCCTCGGCATCTCGTGACGTTGGGCGCCTAGGCGCGTCTGCGCTCCTGCGTGTCCTCGGCACCTGCGCTCGGCTCTGCGCGCACCAGGCACCCTCTATCTCGCTTTCCTTTTTGTTTGTGTCGCTATTCTGTTTTGTTGGAAATTGGTTCTAAGTATAAACTATCGCAATTTCAGAATTCTAATTACTTGTCTAAATTGTTCCAATCAGGAGATATCAAAGAGCATTGCAAGATCGGGCAAATATACGGCGTGATTCTTGTTTATAAGCCCACAGGCGAAGAATCGGGTATTCCAAATATATCATAAGGTAAAGATTTAGGTGAGGTCATGCCCTGCTGGACAACCACCCAAGGGCATCCTTGCAAATGATGACTTGCAAAGCAGAATCAACGTGGAGGTCCTACATGGACGTTGTGTGGACGAGTCGCGCAATCCTGTCCGCGGTCGAATTGACCTCCCGGAAAACATGGCTGAATTGCACTCTAGCAAACTGTTGGAGTAGGAGCAGGGTGTCGGAAATCAGCATCTCGATCTTCCACGGGCAGCGCCATAGACCTCGTAAACAGTTGATGACAGTGTGGCTGTCGCCTTCAATCATGATGTTGGATAGCTGGAGCTCCTTCGCCTTGGCGATGCCACCTTTAATCGCCAGAGCCTCCGCAGCCAAAGCAGAAATGTACCCACATTTGAAGCCGCCGCAATCGATGACTGCCCCGATGTGGTCCCTAATAATGAAACCTGCAGAAGCTTCACCCGAAGGCAGCTTGGATCCGTCGAAATCAATTTTGACAGACCCCTCATCTGGTTTGCTCCATCTCAAATTTCTTCTTCATCGCGTATCGGTTGTTCGAGTTTTCTGGTGGTGATACGTAGGCTCCTCTTCAAAGGTCAATTTAGAAGCAGCCTAGTTCTTTATTTGTTGTCTGGTATAATTCTCCATAGTATGCATGGATGTTGTATTGAGGTTTTCAAATACTTTCCGATTGCTACTTGTACATAAGCTCCACCATGTCGTCGCAAGTCTTCCTTTTTGCTCAGGGTTGTCTAGTAAAAATTTCGCACACAATGTTTTTGATCAATTTGTTTCTAGTATCGATGTCTCGAATCACTTTTTCAATGTTTGAGTCAATTTTGTCAATCAGTGGTAGGGTGTGGTTGCATTCAGTAAAGAGATGGATTGGGCTTTCATCCATCTGATCACACAAAGCGCGGGATAGTGGAACATGGATGCCTTTGTTTGCTAGTCTGGCTTTCGTCGGGATTCCATCTAGTGCAAGTTTCCAAATGAAGTTTTTAACTTTCGAAAATGTGTCTAGGTCCCATATCCATGGCGTGTCACTGGTTTCTTCTGTGTTTTGCCTTGTGATGTGTGCTAGGGCACGTGTTGTACTGAACCATCCATTTTTACTTGGTTTCCAATATAGTATGTCTTCTATTTCATGTTCTGGTATGTAGATGTTCTCGATCTTTTTTTTATTTTTAATCATTCAAAATATGTCATACATTGCATGCAAGTAATAGTTTCGGTTTTTTTATGAGGTAAAAATTCAAGTTCAGGTATATATACCTGAAACTCGAGGGTCGATCAGGTCGGCAGATCGAGAATCGTCTATACAAATATAAAGTACAAAAAACAGTGCAAACTCAGATAAAAGCACCCTACAAAAGCAAAACCAAACCGATCTAAACCTAATGTGATGAGGACGAACTGACAAACGAAGTCAAGCCCTACTCTGCAGCAGAACCGCAAGCCATCAATTCATCAAAATCCGATCATTCTGTGGGCAGTGAAGACGATCCCGAGGAAAGCAGTCAACCCGAGAAAATGATATGTCTCGAAACACACTACCTCGATCCCAGCCTGTCCCGACTCCAACCACCAAAACCCCATCACCGGAAAGGACAGCGCAGCCATGCCAAAGCAAAGCCCCAAATCCCTTGAGTAAAAAGCACCTAGAAATCCTAACGGGATTTTAGTCAACCCTTTCGGGATTCTTAAAAGCACGCTCTTCTGAGCGGGATTTAGAACCCTTGCAGGAATTTGTTGTGATCTTTTCGGGGCTTTTAGTAATTATATAAACAAGGAAATTTATATAATAAAAATTTTAATTTATCTATTTATATGTTTATCAAATTATATATTTTCTCATAATAGGTAACTTTGGGCCCAAGTATTGCCTCGAGCCCAAAGCACAAAACCCGGGACCAATAATACGACCCACAAAAGCCCTAGGAGACCGGAGGCTAAGAAACGACTGCCATCACAATCTGATGGACACGATCGTCGCTGAAGAACGCCGATCACCACAAACGAACAGGGGGTAGACAAAACAACACCGGAGAGGGGAGGGGATCGACATCGGTTCTTGAACCAGTGAGCACGCCAGCATCGAAGGCGAACTGCAGGCTGGAAACACGGTATTAGGCCAAAAAGAGGAGAAGCGAGGCGGAGGGGCAACAACCCACACCGGGAACACCAACCCCACCATACCAGCCCGCAGCCGAGCCAAGCGGTGGCGGAGGTGAGGGAGGAAGGGGGCAGAACCAGACTGGACGGAGATCAAAGGAATCTAGTGATATAACCGATTAGAAATCGAAGGTTGATTCCGGTGAGACCGAAGAGGAAATGGACCACCAATGTATATGTTAAAAAAGAAAAAAAATTGTTTATAACAAAAAAGAAATTTTATATTGGAGACACGGATTATAATTTTTTTTTATTAGGTAAAAATTCGAGTTCAAGCATACCTAACACTCGAGGGCCAACAAAGTCGGCAGACGGAGAACCATTGTACAAACAAGACATAATAACACAACTCAACAGAGAAGAAAGAAAAACTCAATCAACTCATACAAGACGTCAGTCAGCACAGAAGTCGATGGAGACCCAGAACGCCCACGAGGATTATAAATTTTTTTATAGAGGTATGCGTATCCTCCTACTTATGGACTGTTCACTTTTTTTTTTGTTATTATGAATAAATTGTGCAAGAGCCCTAACTCTTCTTTAAAACATTTTTAACATTGACAGTGACACTACCTACTGATTTTGTCGAGTCAGGTATACCTGACTCTCGAATGTTTTCCTAATAAAAAAAATAAAAAACTCTTAACATTCTTTTAATTCGAAAACTTACAATTATAATATCATTAGGGATGGCAATTTCACCCGCACCCGGCCCGAACCCAAATCACCCGACCCGAAAAAGTGGGTGAAAACCCGAAAAAAGCGGGTGGAAAGTGGATGTGGGTGAAGTGGATATAGGTGATGGGTCGGGTGGGGTGAAGTTTTTCTCCACCCGCACCCGATCCACCACCCGATCCATCACCCGCCACCCGATCCGATCCATATAAAATAATATATTTTTCTCCACCCACACCCGATCCACCACCCGATCCAAAGGTCATGTCAAGAATTCCCGTGGAATGCGACAATCTTACTCTCAACAATGTCATTAAGAGATGCTGGTCTTATCCCTATAAAATAGATATTATCATCACTTATTTGCTCCTCCTCTGTCGACATTTTGAGGCGATCTCCTTCTCACATGTTTTCTAGAAAGTCAACACGTATGTAAATCATGTGGCACAAATCTTCCAAAGTCAGGCCAATCCTCCTTTTGATTTGATCGAGAAAATTTATACTCCGTACTTCGTAAGGACGCTCTTAGACCGTGGCGTGGTCCAACAATACCTAAATAATTCAAATTCTTACTTGTATAAAAAAAAACTAACAATTATAACTCGTAATCACCAATCTGTATACTATACTCCATTCGATGTAAAATGTAAGATTTTTTACTATTCAACACATATTTTAAAGAGTTAAAAATTATATAAGATATTTATTTATTTATTTATAAATTTTTATAAAATAAATTTCATATTTACTACTAATAAGTATTTTTTTTATATAAAAATAATTTTAATTGAATAGTTAGAAATCGAGGGAGGGGGAATAAATATGCACCCTCATTTCAATCTTTCCTTTTAGTAACACAAATTATCTCCGATTAGAGCATCTCTAACAGTTTCCCAATTTGTGGATTTTGTAGTTTTTGGAGAATTTGAGGTATTTTTTGGCTCAATAAATTCCCCATCATATTCTCCAAAATGAAGAAGCAGTAGAAAAAATAAAAAGAATTCCCTAAATCTACTGCATTCTCCAAACTAAATGATTTTCCAAATCTTCGAAATGGGGAAGCTGTTGGAGTTAAAGCAAAAATAATTTGAAAAATATGTATTTTGTTTTTCCATTTTGAGAAAATTATAGGGAAGCTGTTTGTAGGGCTGGAAATCACCCGTGGGTAGGCGTGGCCACGGGTCGGACCCGCCGGGTCGACGGGTTTGACCCGCCGGGTCAAGGGTCAGGGTTGGTCGACCCGAACCCTAACCCGTAAATCTCACGGGTTGACGGGTTCAGGTCGACCCGTTGACCCGGCGGGTTACATTATTTTTATAAAAAAAAATCTTTTTATTTTTTAAAAATGACTATTAAAATAAATAAATAAATAATATGTAAAGATTTTATCTTCACAACACATTTTATCACTTTGATATGAAGTGTTAAAAATGTAGAAAGATTATATCTCCATATTAATTCTTTCATCCACAATAATTTTATTGTGTGATGTAAGAGAAAAAAATATGAGAATATATTTCTCAAACTTCATTTCCAAGTTAATTTCCAATGTAGGAAACAAGTGAAGTGGAAAAAATGTGATAGTGAGATACATATATATAGCCCCATGCCTTCTCATTCTAACTCCATATTTTCGATGTGGGACAAAGTCTTTGTCCCACATTAGAAATGAGGGGAAGGAAGGAAGACTTCCAAGTCTATAAAAGGAGAAGGATGGGGTTTATTTGTCTCACATTGCACATTGGATATTAGTTTATGTATTATTGTGAGTTATTTTAAGAATAATTTACATAATATTATAAACTTATTTTATTAAAAATAAATTTTTCAAAAAAAAAAATATTTTGAAAAAGCGGGTTGACCCGGCGGGTCGACCCAGCGGGTCAACCCGTCGGGTCACGGGTCACGGATTCCCCGACCCTAACCCTAACCCGCTACCCGTCCCCACCCGTCAACCCAGACCCGGCGGGTCATTGACCCGTACGACCTGGCGGGTCACGGGTTGACCCGTAACCCGTGGCCACGCCTACCCGTGGGTGACCGACTCACCCGACCCGATTATACGGGTGAAAATCCAAAAAAAACGGGTGATGGATGGGTGATGGGTGGGTGAAATGGGTGACGGATCGGGTGATGGGTGATATGTTTTTCACCCATTACCCGACCCATGACCTAACCCGCTTAACCACCCATTAACCCACCCGATTATTTTTAAAAAAACCTAATATATATATATATAGAGAGAGAGATTATGGATCATATGTAATCAAGGTTTATTGTGTATCATGTGAACACATCTAAGTCGTTGATTAAGGTAGAATGGAGGGCTGAGATTATTCAAAAAAAATTAATTAATTGTGATTTTGTTTTTTTACAAATTAAAAGACTCTCATCAATTGAGTGCGTGAGGCAATACTCAAAACCCTAACCCTGCCATTAACACAAATTGGCAGTAGAGAGCCCATGAGATCTGGAGGCGAGAGGGAGATCCGGGGCTGAGGCGAACGTGAAGTGGAGGCGAGAGGGTGATTCGCAGGTGGAAAGACGGAGGGACGATGGCGGAGTGGACGGCGACGTGCGTCCCAAAACAGCCTCCTCGGGTAGCTCGTGAATCCATCAGAGAAAGAGAAGGAGAGGCGATCGGGACTCCAACGACAGCGGTGGCGGCGAGTCTCTTTCCTGCATTCGAAGGCGGATCCATGAGGTGCGGCGAAGGCGGATGGAAAAGGCGGACCATGAAGGCGGAGCCGTGAGGTGCGGATCGGGGCAAATCGATGGCGATTTCGGCAGCGATTTTCAACGGTGATGGTGTGATGGTCGGACGCCCCCTTCTCTTCTACTCCTCCCTTCTCGATTCACAATGAAAGGGGTGGTTCGTTCACGGATCTGGGCAGCCAAGCCATCGCCGTTCATTGAACCAATTGAAACAAATTTTCAACAAGTCAAAAACCTAGTTTTGTGAATTCAATTAATGCTGCTACTCAATTCATTACAAGGTGAGTTTGTGGTCTACCTTTGACTATTTGATTACAAGCTGAGTTTGTGGTATGCCTTTGATTCTTTGATTACAAGGGGAGTTCGTGATCCCCAAGCCTTTGCTTTGGTTGTAAATGACTAAATGCTGATGTCGGTAGAAAGTTTGTTCCAGTTTATAAATTAATTAAGGTCTCTCTAAGTTCAGGGCTCCCTCTCTTGATTCTTCGATTTGACATTGGATTTATAACAACTTCTTTTGATTCTTCGATCAGACATTGGAATTGAAATATCTCCCTAAACTCATCATCCAAATAAATTCTTTCATATTTATTAATCAATTCTCGCTCATCCCAAATGCATCGATACCATCAAATAATCATGTTATACCATCGAATAATACAGCGATACTATCGAATAATTATTAGTTATTTGTTAAAATGAGTAACGAAAACCTCGAATAATCAAGCTATACCATCGAATAATCAAGTGATACGATCGAATAATCAAGCGATACCATCGAATAACCGATTAGAAAAATCCATCGATACCATCGCATAATTCGTCTATACCATTGCATAATCTGTTGATACGGTCGAATAATCCAGTGATACCATCGATTCATGGTGCTAGCCGATTAGAAAAATTCATCGATACCATCGCATAATCTGTCTATACGATCGAATAATCCAACGATACTGTCGAATAATTTACAGGAAAATAATAATGGACTTGTACACGCGCCCCAATGCAGCAGGTGAGAAAGAAAACTAGTGGGGCCCACTGATTTTTAATTAAAGAAAAAAGGTTAAATTGCCTATTAATCTCAGCTACTCATTTCAATCAATCAACGTCCAGGATGTGTTCTCATGATACACAATAAGCAATGAGTACACATGAACCATCCCATATATATATATATATATAAAGTATAGTATGACATAACTACATATTTCTCTTTTTTTCTAATACACCACCGTTTCAATCTTTCCTTTTTAGTAACACAAATTATCCCATCCAACAAATTTCAATTATTACAATATTGTTAGCACATTTTGATTCCATGCTTGGCAAAGAATGGGCTATTTTGTTTGAATGTATGCAGTATGTTGTTGTGAGCCTAATTCGCCATATTTTACATCTACTTTTTTATCGGTTTCTGTATACATTTCATACATTTGGGTTAGAATAATACATAATTTGTGTAGTTTATGTTTATTTGCAATATATGAAGGTCTACACAAGTTTTTTTTTATATTTCGCAGAAATCGGACGCACTTTTGGAGCTTAAAAGAAAGTCATGAAGAAGCTAAGGATGGTGCAGCTGAAGAAAACGCCATTTTTCACCATTCATCGTTTTGAATCAAGCTTTTAAGTCTTCTTAAGAGTTGTAGCCCTCAAAAAGATCTTTCCAACGCATGTTCATATGCGTCAATCAAACGAACAAGGACTCGGGAAAGTGCGTTTTAAGAACAGAGCAGAATGCTGGAAAATACAGAGGAGGTCGATTTCGACCAGACTTGGTCGATATCGACCTAATTTTGGTCGATTTTTCTTTTGGAGGCCAAAAATCGACCTAGGAATCTGGAAGAGGAAGGCACAGGTCGATATCGACCTAGACTGGTCGATATCGAGTTGGCCCAAATCGAGTCAAGATCCTGGAATCAACCAGAGCTAGAGCAAAGGAAAAGTGAAGGTCGATATCGATCTACCTAAGTCGATATCGAGTTACAGTCGAGTCGATTTTCACTTTGGAGGTCGAGATCGAGTCGAGAAGCTGAAGTCGAGAAATTGCAAGTCGATATCGAGTATCCCAGGTCGATATCGAGTGACATCCAATAGTGGCCGATTTCGAGCTAGTCCGAGTTCTAGTCAAAGTTCTATCCAAAGTCCAGTGGAGATATCCACATGATCAAATTATATCAAGATCTATCAAGATGGAAGAGACACTTATCTATTTTAGATATAGTCCTTGTTGATTTATTTCTTTTATTTCCATTATTTAATCTTTAAGTATTTAGATAGATAGATTTAGATATAGATAGAGTTTCTTTCCTAGATTAGCTTGGAATGAAGCCTATAAATAAAGCCCTAGGAGGCTGATTTTCATTCATTCAAGCAAAGTCGTCTTAGGACGCAAGGAGAGAGAGAGAGAGAGAGAGAGAGAGAGAGAGAGAGAGAGGAGGCGAGAGAGAAGAGAGAGGAGAGATTGGAAGGTTTTGTAAGTTTTAGTTTATTTTATGTTAAAGTTAATTTCTTTCATTATGGTTTGTTTCTAATTTCCTTCTTCTAGGGTTGGGGTCATCCCAACAATAGATATGTGTGTTTAAATTTATGAATTTGTATGTCTTTATCATCATCTACCTATATGCTTAATCTTTTGCGAAAGTTGAGGAAATTCCTTATTCATGATATTGAAGCGAAAGTGATCTTATTATGAATTTGGATAGTAATTAGGGTTTATTTGCGAGAGCCGACTAATCCTAATTAAGAAAAGGAAGAAACAAATTAGGTTTTTATGAGAGAGCCTCTATCACCTAAATTGTTGGAATTTGCAAAAGTCGATTCTTTGATATAAAACATGCATCTTTATGTGATTTATAATCTACACATATGTTTATTGTTGTGGTGATCCCTAACCTTGGAAGTTTGCATCTTTATTTGTTTTATTTTATTATTTTTATTTGGTACATATTCTACTCGATATCAAACCACCATTCTCTCTCCATTCCTCGACATCGACCAACTCTTAGCCGACGTCGACAGCAACCACGCCACCTTTTACCGCTACCCCTGAACCCCAAAACACACTAAACCTAGAACCGCTGACTTCTCTCCTGAGGACGAACCTGACTCCACTATCCTATAGCGGGGTCTTGACTATAAATTTATTTGGTCAAGAAACCCTCTCGTCATATGTACCATTTGATATTTGTGAAAAGTTGCAAGTGGGGTTTTTCGAGTAGAGACTATGGGTGTGTATGGCACCACATTTTAGTAGCTAAAATTAAAAGAGTTTTTGCTGTTAAAAAAATAAACAGCTAAAATGTGGGTATGGGAACCCAAAATAAGCATTAATCAGTTAAAAAAAGGTGTTTAAAAGAAAGCTACAAATTGAAGCTTATTTTGGGTGTTTATATTTATAATTACTATTATACCCCTATCCTTTTACCAAATTCAAAACCCGCCCAACTTTTGTTGTCTTCTACACGCATAGGGTTTTCGGGTGTGCATCCAGTGCGAGAAAGGGAGCAGAGGAGCGGCGGCAGCTGCATCTCCGATCTGTGGCTGGAGACACTTGGATTCGGCGCTGAAGACGACTACCGGACCTCCCATAGGTATGCAACTCCCCCTCATCTTCCATCTGCGATCTGGCTCTCAACTTCGGCTATTTTAGCGTAGGGCCGAGGCGGCTGTTAGGGCTGCTCCGGTGTTCTTCCGAGGAGGGTGTGAGGGATACGAAGAATGAAGATCACTAATAGAGCTGGCAAGTCGGTCGTTTGGGTCGGGTTTGGGTCATGCTTGCTCGGGTCGGGTCAGCTCGGGTAAAATTTATGGTCGGGTACTGGTTGGGTCGGGTTCGGGTCAGGTTCGGCCATAATGAATTTTAGATTGGTCGGGTTTCGGGATAAATCGGGTCATGCCCATTCGGGTTCGGGTCAAAGCGGGTCGGGCTCATTTGGGTTTCGGGTCAAGAAGCGGGTCGTTCTCATTTGAGTTTCGAATCGAAGTGGGTATATAGCTGTATTCCGTATAGTTTGTTTGAGTTCTTGGTCGAATCATATTCGACCCGTTTGGATAATTAGGTTGATTTTGACTCTCGAATACTTAAATATGTAATATACTTAAAATAAATGATTTTGACTTGGTTGAATACTTAAATATATAATTTTGACTCGGTTGAATACACTCATTGACATTGTCATTGACTCATCGGTTGTCGACCGATTTTCAAAAAATTCATAATCGAAAATTCGGTATTTGGTACATTTAGGATTTAACCTTATTTTAACTAGCAATGTGCAAATGAGCTTATTTGTGGTTTGAATATATCATTGACCCATTTCATTTTCAATGGCCATTTCATTTTTAGCTTTTGTCCCATTAGTTTTTTTTTATTATTATTAGTTTTTAACAAATCTAGATATAAATAACTAATTCTATCAAAATATAATAATATAGATAAAATAAAGTAACAACTACAAAATTATTGATTTGGATATAAATAATTCTTCGATAAAAAAAATATAAATAGAAACACGTTTAAAAAACCAAAATTATAAATAAAACTTATAAATACTTCATTTTCGATGGATTCAAGATCGATATTTGATATTGAAATTAAGATTAAGATTAATATTGAGATTTGAGATTTGAGATTGAGTTAAAGGTTGAGAACTTGAGATTGTGATTGAGATAATGATTTGAGATTTGAAATCTAGATTTCAGATCGAGACGGATATTGGGATTTGAGATCGAGATTGAGATCATGATTTGAGATCGAGATTGAGATCATGATTTGAGATTAACATTGGAGTTCGAGATTTGAGATTAAGATAAAGGTTGAGACTTGAGATCGAGATTGGGGTTTGAATTTGAAATTAAGATTGGGGTTTGATATTTAAATTATTCGATTGAATATCCATATTTTTATACTTTGGTGTATAATATTATTATATTATATAAGTATAAAGTATTAACTTATACAAATGCATACACTTGTTATTGTTAACATATACAAATATTATATACTATTAGCTTATTAACTATTAACTTATACAAATGCATACATTTATTAACAATTTAACATATACAAATATTATACACTTATAGTCTTATTCACTTATTAAATTATTATCTACTTATCTTCCATTTCTAAATAAGTTATTTCTATTATTAAAATTTAGATTTTAGAGTATAATATCTACACCACTACTCATTTAACTTATATTATATAAATATACAACAATGATTAATAAATGACATTATGATTATAAGTTATAACTATATGGGAGGGAAATGAAATTTTATTTAACATATGAGGGAGGTAAATGATTTTTTTTTAACAAATGAGAGGGAAATGAAATTTTTTTAACAAATGAGAGGGAAATAGAATGATTGGCAACAATTTCACAAAGGGCGTAAAAAGGATTAGGGCAACAGGCAACAACGCTCTCCAATTTCACAAATTTTTGTTTTCATAAAATAGGAATTAATTTGCTACTCTTGATCAAGTTAGCACTTCAGAAGTTGATATTTACTTGAGTGAGGGCACTTTACCTGTTACAACGAAGCTAGATGTGCTAAATTATTGGAAAGAGAATTCTTCCCGCTTTCCCATACTTTCTTCTATGGCTAGAGATGTATTGGCCATTCCAATAACTTCCGTTGCTTCAGAGTCCTCTTTTAGCATGGGAGGAAGAATTCTAAACAAATGGAGGAGCTCTCTTCTACCAAATAATGTGGAAGCACTAATGACCACTCAAAATTGGTTGAATGGATATAGTGGTAAGATACTAAGTACATAACTTAATTTTATATTATTATAAAATCTAAATTTATATGTAGATTGTATAATTTGTATTTGTAACATTTAGATGTTTATTTACATACTATGCAGCAGAAGGTGAATCTTTGGAAGAAGAGTGATGCTACAACAGTACATCTTGTGTTTTGCAGATTGTGCCGTTGTGTTGATGCTATTCTTCTGCTTTCTTGTGTTGTGTACTTGTGTTGTTAGACTTGTTGTGATTGTGTTGTTGCTATTAGGTTGTTGCTATTAGCCTATTACTCTATTATGATGTTATGTTGTTTTCTTTTGTTGCGGGGGTATTGCTGATTGTTGCTAGTTCCGAGAAGGATATTTTATTGGGTTGCTAGTAGTTGTTTGAAGGATATGTTGTTGACTTATCTGCTTATTTATTGATTTTACTTGGGTCTTTATTCATATGATAATAATTAACAAAAATAATTGGTGTTATATATGTTAAAGTATAATCATAAACTTGTGTTAAAATAAAAAAAAACATTTAACATTCAAGCTTAAAATGTTGATGTTAAATAACCATTTCAATTCGGGTCGGGTT
Source organism: Persicaria tinctoria (assembly GCA_037127255.1). Lineage (NCBI taxonomy): Eukaryota > Viridiplantae > Streptophyta > Magnoliopsida > Caryophyllales > Polygonaceae > Persicaria > Persicaria tinctoria. The sequence goes on along the minus strand of JBANSL010000018.1, from coordinate 27,049,370 downwards.
CAAAGTCGGGTTGGATTCAGAGTCGGGTCGGGTTCAGAGTCGAGTCGGGTTCGGGTTTATCTGTGTTCGGGTCTGTTTCGAGTCGGGTCAGATTCGGGTCGGGTTCGGGTTATGAATGTCCCCAGATTTTCGGGTTGCGGTCGGGTTCGGGTGAGTCGGGTCGGGTCAGATTTTGCCAGCTCTAATCACTAAGGTACATATGTCACTCACCTTCATCCATTAATTTCGAATGTGTGCGAAATTGGGTGTGAATTTGTGCGAAAATGTGTGTGGTTGGATAGAATTAGAAATTGATGACTACGGGATTTCAGTTTGGCTTCTTTTGATTTGTTCCATCTATTGCAAAATTGTTGATTTCACACTTGTTGAAATTGGATTGAATTAGAAATTGTTGATTTCAGTTTGGCTTCTTTTGATGTATGTGGTTGGATTTGTGCGAAAATTGGTGATTTCAGTTTGGCTTTTGATTCAAAATCACTTCATTTTTGTTTTTGTTGTTACTGCTGCATTTGATTTGTTCCATCTATTGCAATATGTGGCTTCAAAAGCTTGTGGAACTTGTTGTTATTGCTGCTACTAGACTTTGCTATGGAACCATTATGGATATTAGGTTTTATAGTCATTGAATGTAGGGAGTAAGCGCACATTTGATGCATGTTTTGAAAACATTTGCCTTCGATGAGAATGTATTGGTTGTTAATGACAGCAAATGGATGTCTCACAAGATACCGATAACACGAGCAATAGTTCCTTCAGTTGGAACGACGACGTACTTAAAAAAATGGTTCTACTGTTGCTGGATTACCGCAAGAACACGAATCCGACAAGCAATTTCAAATGGGATGAATTGTCACTTGCATTTTCCAACAAGATAGGTCGTAAAGTGACAGTTGTGGTAATGAGGAATAGGTACCAAGGTTTGAAACGCAAGTACTCGACTTGGAAGATGCTAAGGAACCATGAAACTGGATTAGGTTGGGATCCGGTGAATCAAAGAATAATGGCTGATAAGCAGTGGTGGGATAAGAAAATCAAGGTTTTGTCTAAGCCTTTTATCTGTATAGATGGATTTGGGTTTTTTGGATTTATAGTTGTGCATAATTGAAATCCTTATTACTTTGTTTTACTCGGCTATAGGAGAAAAAGGAATATGCCAAGTTCAGGCACAAGGGCATGGATCCGGATTGGGAGGAGCTGATGGATAGGTTGTTCGGGAAGACCGTCAGTTTTGCGATACCTTGGGAAACCACTATAGGTTAGCAGGGTCACGAGAGATACCCATCCATGAAAAGGTTGGAATATTTCTGTATATGGTTTCACAAGGGGCTTCGACTAGAGTGATTTGCGAGCACTTCCAACATTCGCCTGAGACAGTCAATCGAACAATCCATCAGGTGTTGGATACAATAACCGGTTGGAAGCAGAACTTATTCGGCTTAACAAGAGAAATGTTGCAGCCTCGTGACCCGACGTTCAGCGGAATACCATTGCGTATTTCTTCCAATCAACTATTTATGTCGTTCAAGGTACATGTATCGTATTGTCGTTAAACCACATAACAACCTATTTGGGACATGAAGGTTTCATCCATGTACTAGCTTTTGTAGAATGCAATCGGAGCAATAGATGGTACCCAGATAGAAGCAACCATCGCGGAGGACACCCAAGATCGCTACAGAGGACACAAGCCGACCGTAACGTTTAATGTCCTAGCCGTGGTGGACTTCGACATGCTTTTCACATACGCTCTAGTTGGATGGGAAGGATCGGCACATGATGCGAAGATACTTGACAGTGCTACCAACGATGCGAATATGAATTTCCCACACCCCACACGCGGTATGTTTGTGAACTACATAGCTTTATATGTCATATACCGTTTGTTTTTTTTTATTGATTTTGGTTTAGGAAAGTAGTATCTATGCGACAAGGGATATGCATGTCGTACCGGATACATGGTACCTTACTCAAGGTCGCACTACCACTTGACCCACTTCCAGCGTGTGGCACCAGGGAATAAGCGAGAGCCATTCAACTACAGGCACTCGCAATTACGTTGTGTTGTGGAACGTACATTTGACGTGTGGAAGAAGAAATTCAAGGTGTTGTCTACAATGCCCAATTACGATGAAGAAAGACAGATTGATATCATCCTAGCTACCATGGCACTTCACAAGTTTATTCGCCTGCACTTGGAACATTTTTCAGACGGCGAAGACAACAATCCAAAGCAACAACCCATGCCCAATAATGCCCCTACATAAGCTGATAACACTGGGGTCGAGGGCCCAAGTGGTGCTCGAAGCGATGATATGAAGAGGTTGCGAGATGAGATCGCAGACATTGTTTGGGTAGCTCGAAATGGATGAATAGCCACCCTTATTAAGATGTAGCAATCGCAGACAATATACGTGTTATTGTAAGAGTGCCTATTGTTGTAAACATTGTTGATTGTTCGATGATTAACCACCTTTATTACGATGTAGTCATCGCAGACATTTGTACGTGTAATTGTAGGATTGCCCATTGTTGTAAAATTTATCAATGGTTATCCCAAATTATTAAGCTAAAAAAATCAAAATACCCTTTTCACAACTACTAAATTCATTTATCAAAATTAAAACACTTGTGCCCCATACGCAGATTATATTGTTATTTAAAATTTTAACTACTTTTTCCATCTGTTTATAAAATTTACCCTATTTATAATTTTAGTCAGTTTATTAACATCGCCCCATACGAACCCTAAGTATCCTCACAATTATTCTTGTCATATATGGGTAAATGGATAATGTTGTGTCCTCTCCATTGGGATTTGTGTGGCCCGGGGGTTATCGTCGAATATTCCACACACAGGATAAGTGTCAAGATGGGTTGCAAGGGATGACATACTATCGCAGCTAATAGGGTACGTTCCCTCATATGTGCTTAATGCTTCACTAATGAATGGATTTGTACGATTGGGTGATCAACTTTTGGCTTTATATATGGTATGGAATCTATTGCATATTAATCATCAAAACGTCAGGATTACATGCAATCAGTCAGTTTACTTGTTTACCATAATCAGTATCACTAGAGATCGAGTACTGATCCAGTGATCCATCCAAATTTATATCTTGTCAAGTTATAAGGACATGTTTGGAATAAGTTTATTTTGAACTGAAACTCTATGTATAATTTTTCATATAAAATAAGAATTTAGTTTTTTAATTTATCAACAATGGCTAAAATTTTGATGTATCTCTAGAATTTCACCAAAATTTTCACTTAGATTATAATCTTAAGTCAGATTAATCTTTGACGCTCCAAACTAAGCTAGATTAATCTTTGATGCGTCAAACAAGTCTATTTTGCATTAGATTCTTCGCTCAATTAACTATCATGAAGCGAGCTAGCACTAGTACAAAAACGCCCTAACACAACGGTTATTTTACAATACGCACAACGGTTTTGGAACCGTTGCATCAGCCCGTGTGGTTTTTGACAATACAACGGTTGAGTTTATCACAACGGTTCACTTAGACAACGGTTATAAACGTTGTGATAGATTTCGGATAACCGTTGTCTATGCACCTCCAAAATTGCGTCCGAATCATATTGACCGGTTCTAATCGTTGTATAAAGTCAATATAACCATTGTCTCGAGTTAGGATATCCGGTTTAAACCGTTGTCTAATCACATTATAACTGTTGTCTAAGGATCTTGTAACTGTTGTCTAGGTACATTTTAACCGTTGTCTAAGATACTTACAACCGTTGTTTACGTATGTTGAAACCGTTGTGTATATATATATTTTAACCATTGTCTATTTAATTGTTAACCGTTGTCTAAATTAAAAAAATGTTAACTAGATTCGGTTAAACCGGTGTCTAAGTAACTTTAAACCGTTGTATAAGTAGCTTCTCGAGGGTTAATGGGGGCTAACATCCAATTCACACTTCCTACATTTCATTTGGTTTTTTAGTCCCAGCATATTCCTGATTCTTTTCATTGCATCATTTTAGTAGTTTCGCTTCAGTTTGGTTTCAGTTGTAACAATGTGCACATAACTAAATTCAGTCGTAAACACAAAGGCAGAAACAAATTCAATTGTAAAAATCTGCACAGAAAGGCATAAAGAAATACAGAATAGTCGGATTCAGCAATAAACAAAACTAAATTCAGCTGTAAATAGAAACAAATTCTGAAATTCAGATCTAAACACCAAAATGTTAATGAAGCACTAACTTTCTCATTTGTAAATTCAGATCTACAAAAATTGTAGAATCAACCCCCCAAAAAAGACAAACATAAATATGCAAAATTCAGAATCAGACTAAAAAAATTCAGATTCTGTAAGAAATCTGTAAAATCAGTAAGAAATCAGCCCTAAAAAATCTGTAAGAAAGAGAAATCTGTAAGAAATCAGCTCCAAAAAAAATTCAAAACCAGCAATTGTAAAATGTGTAAGAAATCAGCCCCAAAAACCAGACAGCAGCTGTAAACTCGAGGTCGGGATGTCGGATTCGGATGATTCAAGTAGAGAAGGAACTATCGAATTGAAGAAAGCAGAACATGGCTAAGGTGTTGGCTTGTCAACCAATCCCGCCATGAATGAACTGATGAAATCTGCACATAGTGAAATCTTCATAGAAAGGCAGAAATCCTGGACTGCAATAGATGCACTCATGACTTTGGTTTCGATGTGGATGTTGAATTGTACTTGTGAATTATGGTTTCGATGTGGATGTTGGATTGTGGTTCCTATTTTTATTTCATTTGGTTTTTTAGTCCCAGCATACTCCTGATTCTTTTCATTGCATCATTTTAGTAGTTTCGCTTCAGTTTGGTTTAAGTTGTAACAATGTGCACAGAACTAAATTCAGTCGTAAACACAAAGGCAGAAACAAATTCAATTGTAAAAATCTGCACAGAAAGGCAGAAAGAAATACAGAATAGTCGAATTCAGCAATAAACAAAACTAAATTCAGCTGTAAACAGAAACAAATTCTGAAATTCAGATCTAAACACCAAAATGTTAATGAAGCACTAACTTTCTCATTTGTAAATTCAGATCTACAAAAATTGCAAAATCAGCCCCCCAAAACAGACAATCATAAATCTGTAAAACTCAGAATCAGACTAAAAAAATTAAGATTCTGTAAGAAATCTGTAAAATCAGTAAGAAATCAGCCCCAAAAAATCTGTAAGAAACATAAATCTGTAAGAAATCAGCTCCACAAAAAAATTCAAAACCAGCAACTGTAAAATGTGTAAGAAATCAGCCCCAAAAACCAGACAATAGCTGTAAACTCGAGAATACATATAATTGTATGAGAATAAATTTCTTATAGCTTCAGAGTTTCCTATAATGGTATGAGAATACATAATTGCATGTGAGCATGCATCCTATTGGCGCAAAATCTTTACTTAATTGATGAGCATTAAGATGCAATAGTTCCAATGAGAACATGTGACTAACGTGATAATAGATAAGAGGAAAAAATACATCAGAAAAGTGAATATATGACACATCACCAAACCCACAAATATTATTTCTTATAAGAACAGCAGCAAAAGCCATGGCAATGCATAAAGAAATAAAAGAAACAATTGCAGGAAATATCAAGGACATTGAAATCAAAGGAGATAATCAATGTAACATTGATGCACTTTTGGGCAGCTAGAATTGCCCCCTTATCAGAAACAATATGCCCAAACCTTTCCCACATTGAAATCCAATTGCAGAAACAAACAGAAGAAGTGAAGAACCATAATTGGGAAGTGCTTATAGTTACTGCTAGCACAATTTGAAGACTGGGAGAAGGGGTCAAAAAGATCAAGAAAGAAATTACCTTTCACCGATGTCAATTCTACTTGAAAGGTGCTGAAGCAAAGAACCGTTCTTGTCTCGGACGTCTAATATGCAGATTTTACAATGCCAGAACAAAACTCAATACTTTCTCAAACCTAGTGCGGAAAAGGGAATTCAAAGAGTGAGGGGAGAGCAGAGAAACTTAAATTTTGGGAATAAGCTTCAATCGAAGCAAAGAACCGCTGCTAACCAGAGATGAGGAAGAAAGACCACTTACCGCGCTTGACGTGGGTTGAGGAACAATATGGAGCAGAGAAGAAGATGAAAGAGAGTTGGGGAAAGAGGCCGTAAACTTCGATTGTGTGAAGAAGCCTTCAATCAAAGGCCGGAACTGCCCGGATCGTCGACTGGAAGAGAGCTAGGGCACGTACTCTTCCTTTGCGCGCGTGAGTTGAGAAAGGCTTAAATTTGCTTTTTTTTTTTTGCTTTTTATTTAATTCCATCGATATCTTTTAATTGAAGATTTAATTAATATTAATTTAATATCATATATATATCCCAAATATTAATTTAATTCCATCGGTATATCTATCACAAGATCGATAGATATCTTGGGATAAATCTTTATTTTTGGAAATATTAATATTCTTAGGTTAATTTAATAATAATGATAATCAAATAAAATATTACATATAATAATAATAATAATAATAATAATTAATAATAGTTTCTTTATATATAGCATAAATATTATATACATATAATCTATCTACAAGATATGCATAAAAACAACAGTTATTTAAATATTCGTTGTCTTTATAACATAATAGACAACGATTCTAATCGCCCTTAGACAACGGTGTTATGAACCGTTTTCTTTGACAAGTCTTTTGTATATACAATAACGGTTCTTTATATATCCGTTGTCTTTGAGACGTCTTCTATACATATCACAACGGTTATTAAAATAAATGTTGTCTTTTGAACTTGCTAAAACCCGATTTTATTCAGCCTTAGACAACGACTTCAATAACCGTTTTCTTTGTAACGTCTTCTATATATATAACAATGGTTTTTTAAATATTCGTTATCTTTATAACCTAATAGACAACGATTTTAATAGGCCTTATACAACGGTTATATGAACCGTTTTCTTTGAGGAGTCTTCTGTACATATAACAACGGTTCTTTAAATATCCGTTGTCTTTTCAACTTACTAAATATATGTCAATTTTATTTAGCCTTAGACAACGATTTTAATAACCGTTTTCTTTGAGACGTCTTCTATACATATGACAACGGTTATTAAAATAACTATTGTCTTTTACACTTGCTAAAAGCCGATTTTATTCAGCCATAGACGACGGTTTCAATAACCGTTTTCTTTGTAACGTCTTCTATATATATAACAATGGTTTTTTAAATATTCGTTGTCTTTATAACCTAATAGACAACGATTTTAATAGGCTTTATACAACGGTTATATGAACCGTTTTCTTTGAGGAGTCTTCTGTACATATAACAACGGTTCTTTAAATATCCGTTGTCTTTTCAACTTACTAAATGCCAATTTTATTCAACAATAGACAATGGTTTTATTAACCGTTTTCTTTGAGATGTCTTCTATATATATAACAACGGTTTTTTAAATATTCATTGTCTTTATAACTGAATAGACAACGGTTTTACTAGGTCTTACACAACAGTTTTATGAACTGTTGTCTTTGAGAAATCTTTTGTATATATAACAACGTTTTTTTAAATACCCGTTGTCTTTATAAATACAAGCACACACAAAGACCACGGTTAAAATTTATAACCGTTTTCCGTCCCAAAAATCTCTATTTTTTTCAACATAGACACCATGTTTATAGAAACTGTTGTGTATGTGGCGTCTTATAATATACATTTTGTACTAGTGTATCATTTTTGTAAGCCATGTATCTTTTTTTTAAATAACCTTTTTAGTTGTTCCTTTCTTTTGAACATCAAAATATAATTTAAAATAAGATTATTTGTTCTATTGTAAGGATCGATCGATTAGTTGGATTGTATTAGAGCAACCCCAACAAATTCTCTATCTTGAGTTTTTGAAAAATATTGGAATTGTTTTAGGTCCAACAACTTCCCTTAGCAAAAAAAATCAGAATATGTGATTTATAGTTCACTATTTTAGAGAATGTAATGGAAAAGCTATTAGGCATGCTCTTAGCGCTACTAATTAAGTTAGGTGGAATATAAAATGCAAAACATGCAAGCCGACTAGGTGAAAATTCTTTGACTACACGCAGGTAGTGTGGGATAAAAATCACCACATTCTTTTCTTTCCGGAATGATTTTCAATAATTATACTTATTTTATTGATAGAAAAACTTACAAGTTAGGGCGTTCGTAGGGGCATGGGCGGGTGACCTCTCCCCAGTGAAAGAACACGTTACACAATTTTGAGCGAAAAACAAGACACAGCGAAGAACACAAGTGTATCTTTGAACCAGTGAGAATTTCAGAAGAAGAAATCAACCAAAAACATAAAGGAAACCAAATGAACTCAATTGAACAAAAAATGGAGGAGAACAAGATATGTGTTCACACACATACAAAGGTTTGTTACACCACAGGAAGGGGCGCTAAGAACAACTTTTATAGCTGTGTGTGGTCGGTTGTTCTAGCAACTAACACCCTTTACTGAAATTACAGAAATGCCCCTTCTAACTAACACATATAAACCCATAGGCCCCCCTCAAGCTGGACTTGCCATAGGAGACACAAGGCCAAGCTTGGAACGAAGAAAGGTGTGTTGATGAGCTCCCAAGGCCTTGGTGAGGATGTCTGCCAATTGCATTGAGGAAGAGACATGTTTAGTGGAAATGAAGCCCTGAGTGACCATTTCTCTGATGAAATGAGAATCAATACGCACATGCTTTGTGCGTTCATGAAAGATAGGATTGATTGCAAGCTGCTGTGCAGATCTGTTGTCACAAAACAAGGTAATGGGAAGAGAAATATGAATGCCTATATCAGATAACAGGCCCTGCACCCAAACCAATTCACTAGCAGTAAAGGACATTGCATGATATTCACTCTCTGTAGAGGATTTAGAAACAACTTTTTATTTCTTAGCTTTCCAGGAAATCAAGGATAACCCTAAGAAAACACAGTAGCCAAATAATGATCTCCCTATGTCAACACAATTTCCCCAATCTGCATCAGTATATGCATGCACTGCTAAAGAGGATGAAGCTGGATATGACAAGGCCAAATTAAATGTCCCTTTGAGGTACCTCAGTAGATAAATCATAACATGCCAATGGGGTTGAAGAGGACTAAGATTTAAGAAGAAACTGACTCAGCTGCTGAACTGCAAATGCAATGTCTGGATGAGTGAGAGTGAGATAGAGCAACCTCCCAACCAATTTTCTATAATCCTCAGGATTAGAAATAGGTTGACCATCATATTGAGATAGTTTGAGACCATGTTGCATAGGGAATTCAGTAAGTTTGCAATTCTCCATGTTGGCATCTCTAAGAATATCCATGATGTATTTCCTTTGATTAAGAAGGATCCCATTTGAAGACCTAGAGATCTCCATCCCTAAGAAATATCTTGCAGTGCCAAGATCTTTAATTGTGAATGCCTTATGCAGAGCTGCCTTAGTAGATTGAATTCCCTCAACTGAATTGCCCATTAAGAGCATGTCATCAACATATACAAGAGCAATTGTCATAGAAGATCCCACTGACTTAATGAATAGAGAATAATCATGAGTATATTGAGTGAAACCCAAACTAATCATGAATTTGGTGAGTTCTGAATTCCATTGCCTGCTTGCTGTCTTTAAACCATACAGTGATCTGGTGAGCTTGCAAACATGACCAATAGGGACAGAAAATCCAGGAGGTGGCAACATGTTTACCTCTTCATCTAGAAAGTCATGAAGAAAGACATTATTGACATCCAATTGATGAAGATTCCATCCTTTACAGGCAACAAGAGCAAGAATAATTCTTACAGTAGAGAGCTTAGCTACCGGAGAAAAAGTCTGCTTATAATCTTTGTCTTTGATTTGGTTGTAACCCTTTGCCACAAGTCTAGCTTTATATCTCTCAATTGTCCCATTAGGTTTGTACTTGATCTTGAATACCCATTTTCACCCTATAGCTTTCTTGCCAGGAGGAAGAGGAGCAATTTGCCATGTATGGTTGCTAGTGACAACATCAAGCTCCTTAGTCATAGCTTGCTCCCACTCTAAGACACCTTTGGCTTGTGTATAAGAATTGGGCTCAAATATGCTACACATATTGATGAATGAGTGAATGTAGTTTGGGAATAAGTGGGACAGATTTTGGATGGAAAATACAGTAAAGGATTCAGAAGCTGAAGATGAATCTAAATGTCCTCTTGCAAGAAGATTTTTGCAAATGAAATCTTGTAACTTGGCAGGTCTATGAGTGTGGTTTCGAAGACCATGATGATTATGATTTTGAATAGCTGGGAGAGGTGAATTGTTGACAAAGGGGGATGAGTCCTCTACTTTATGAGAAGAACCAAGGGAATCAGAAACATGAGTATTGGTAATAAGAGACATTTGAGGTGAATTAAGGGATGGGGATGAGATGGGAAAAGATTGAGGAGGAGGAGGAGGAGAAGAAGGGGAATTATGGTGATGAGATGGCTCTAGATGAGTATAGAAGCTGTCATAAGGATCTTCACCAAATGAGCCAAACCAAGAGGTTTTGGTAGGTGGTTGAACTGATGTGGGATTCTTGAAAAGGAAAATATGTTCCTCAAATTTCACATGCCTACTAATGATGATAGAATGTATGTCTAGATCATACAGCTTGTAGGCTTTCTGAGCAACTGGATATCCAAGAAAAATACACTTCCTGAACACTATCCCCAATTTATCCCTATGATGATTAGGTTGCACTGCATAACATAGGCAACCAATAACTCTAAGTTGATCATACCTGGGAGGAATTCTATACAGCCTCTCGAATGGAGATTTCCAGTGTAGGATAACAGAGGGTAGTTTGTTGATGATGTGGGTGGCACTTAGAATACATTCACCCCAGAATTTAATAGGCAATCCTGCATGAATTCTGATAGCCCTGGCAGTCTCAATCAGGTGTCTGTGCTTCCTCTCAACGCGCTCATTCTGTTCATGAACACCTGGAGCGGACCTTTGATGAACAATACCCCTAGTACTGAAAAAATCTACACATACTCTCTGAGTAAACTCAGTCCTATTATCAGTCCTAATAAACTAAACAGAAGCCTGAAAATGAGTGTCAATCATGTTGAGAAAACCAGTGATATTTCTCAACACTTGCAATTTATCTTGCATTAGATACACCCAAGTAGATCTAGTATGATCATCAACAATGGTGAGAAAGTATCTAGCACCACATAAAGTAGGAGTCCTATATAGACCCCAAACATCCATATGCAACAATTTAAAAAGGAAATCAGCTAAAGACTCACTTCTGTCAAAACTCAGTCTATGAGCCCTAGTCAAAGAACAAGTTTCACAAGGCATATCTTTAACACCACTACACTGAATATCTGGCAAATGACGAAGATTAACATAAGACATATGCCCAAGTCTAGCATGAAGCAACTATTCTTTATCAAGCTTATTACAACCAGAAATCACATGACTTAGTGAATAAGAAAAGGTCTTACAAACATTCTGATATCCTACAGCCTTCAAGATGTATAAGCCTTTCTTCTCAAATCCTCTAGCCACCACATTCTTAGTTATAGGGTCATGTAACAACAATACAGCTCCCATCAGGCAAGCCAAGATTAATAGCTGAATTCAAATCATGAATCTCAATGAAAATGCTGGTATCAAATGCAATGTGATATGTGGCACCAGAATCCACAATCCATGTATCACTCTCACCTTTATTAATACCAATAAGAAAAGATACACTTAATGTACCTGCAAAGTGTGTCATTGCCTGATTAGATGAGCTATCCATAGCCTCCAATGGGGCTTTTCCCTTCATCATCTTCAGAATTTCATGAAAAGCTGCATTGACCTTTGCTTGATCTGGCTTACATGCATTCTGATTGTGATCAAAATGATGGTCAAGAGGACTCTCTTGCTGATTACTCTCAAACTGAGCAGCAAACCTCCCACTGTACTTAGGATTGTCCTCTTCCTTAAGACCCCTAAACCATTCTGGATACCCAATCAACTTAAAAAAATAATCCTTGGTGTGTCCACATTCACCACAGTGGTCACACTTTCTCTCAAGCTTAGCTCTCTTATAATCTTTTCTCCCTTGATCTGATTGCTTACCCTGATCAACAAATATGTACTTAGACAAAGCATTTGCCTCACTCTCAGTTTGATCATCCCTGTTTGTCATGAGGATACTACTCTCCCCTTGAACAACATAAGTTACTCCCTTGGATCTCTCGATTTGAACAGCCATCTGATAGACCTTGTGCAACCCAAGAGTAAGATCTTTTGACAAAACATTACTACGCAAATGTTCAAACACATCATTCAGTCCCAACAAAAATTGCATGATCTTGGCCTTTTCATCCCTTTCAACAATCCTTTTCATCAAACTGCAAGAGCATTGGTTAAGACCACCAAATCTTCTTCAATTTCATTAAGTAAGCCCCAACAGACATGTTGTCTTGCTTCAAATTGCTTAAATCTCTCGTCAATTGAAATACTAAAGGATCATTAGACTCGTAATATCTATCCTTAATCTCATCCCAAAGCTCCTTTGAGGACTGAACATACATGAGGCTTTCACCAATCTCATTATTCATAGAATTAACTAACCAACACCTAAACATGTAGTCCGCTCTTAGCCATTTCTCATAATCATCACTATCCTCACTAGGACGTACGCAACTTCGAGTTATAAACCATAGCTTGGCTTTAGCACCCAAAGCCATTCGAACACTCCTAGTCCAGCTTATGAAATTTGCGCCATTAAACAATGTAGACACAAGATTCATTCCTGGATAGTCTGAATTCGACAAAAAATAAGGATTGTCGTGCACATTATTCGTACCTTGTGCAAGATCTCCAAATTACATTCCTTGATTTCCAAAATTCCATCCACGACCTGCTCTATTTGCATGAGGAGTAACAGATACGAACGGGCCTCTGCCAGCACCTGTACCATCAGCAGAACCTTGTCCTTGCTGGAAATTTGATCCTCTCCCTACCATTGCAGACAAATCAGGGTCTCAATATGAAACAACAGCTCGTAGATCTCTACAGAGTTGCAAAAATCACAAACCAGAACTCAGACAAATCAAATCGTAGCCATATGCTTTGATACCATTTGAACTAATGAAAATTTCAGAGGAAGAAATCAACCAAAAACATAAAGGAAACCAAATGAATTCAATTGAACGAAAAATGGAGGAGAACAAGATCTGTGTTCACACACATACAAAGGTTTGTTATACCACATGAAGGGGCGCCAAGAACAGCTTTTATAGCTATATGTGGTTGGCTGTTCTAGCAACTAACACCCTTCACTGAAATTATAGAAATGCCCCTTCTAACTAACACATATAAACCCATAGTATCATACTCGTTGAAGTATTGTGTTGTATCGATGAGTTATGAGGCAGTGCGATGTCAATCCTCTCCTTGATGTGTCGTCTTCTTCTCTCGTCTTCCACACTAACTACAATCCACATTCATTTCCCTTATAGCATCAGCCTCACAACCTATCTTATTAGTGATAACACACATTTAGGCAGGCATATTAGGATGCATTCAACATGATTTAGATGTGCATGACGTATAGTTTAAGCTAGATTTGCATTTATACTTGTGTTGTTGGTGGAGTCGGAATCTACACGCGTTTATGGATTATTTTAGGTATATGTGGATCCGACGAGGAATGAGGAAGATCATGGATAAAGGAAGAGTGAAAAGGAGGAGGAAAAGTGAAGAGCCCGGGAGCGGAATCAATGTTAGAGAGCCTAAGTGAAAAACAAGTCATCAGAAGTTGTCGCCAGACATGCTGAACTTGTTTCGCACTTTCTGGAGGCCTCGGTGGTTTGATTGACTATTATAAGCATGCGTTGGAAAGCTCTTTCCGAGATCTACAACTTTCATGTTGACATCAAGACCAAATTCGAAGAGAAAAAGTCGATGTCAATAGTAAAAGCCGCCCCGCAGCCTGGGTTGGCTGCCCCGCGGCCTCTGCAGAAACGCCGAATCTATTGAAATAGTTTTTTTATCTCTTTAATTAGGTTTTTAGCATTATTATTTGGCCGACTCTTTTGAGGCTATTTAATGACTATTAGGGTTATTTTCATATACATCTAACTCATAATCTAATTCATTAGTTTATTCACTTGGAGATTATCAATTGAGAGAACCCTAGAGGAGAGCCTCCATGGTCATGGAGTGTTAAACTCTTCCATTTCGTCTATGGATTGAAGTTTTGGTTTGATAAAGTTGTGAGATTTCTATTCTTGTTATATTCCTATTGATTCGTATTGATTCTTTTGCAAATATTGTTGATTTCTTCTAGTCCGTACAACTAGTTGAGATTATTGCTAGGATTTTGTGGATTCCTCGTAGTGAACCTTTATCCATAGTAGCAATCATGCCTTTTTAGGACTCGTAGGACTAAATTGGTGTATAGAGAATCAATTACATGTTAAATACTAATTCGTAGCTTGGTGTTGCATGTATCCTGGTTAATCCTTAATCTTAATGCTACTATTAGGTTAAATCTTAACCGAGTTAGGGTTATCTAATCAGTAAGGGTTACTAAGACTCGTAGGACTAGTAATTTACACAAGATCAGGACAGGAACAATAATAGGATGAAAAGAGAACTTGAAGAAAAATCGAGGATCAACTAGTCAAACTAAAGTGGATATTTATAGATGGAACTATTTTCTCAATTGTTATCTCTACTAACTTGTCTATAGTTTCTTTTCTCATCTTCAATCACAAAAACCCCATATTTCTTACTAATTGGTAAATATACATTGCTTAAGAATACTTGATTCTCTGTGAGATCGACCTCTTACTTACTTACTATACTGGTTTGTAGGTTTGAGTTATACTTTAATAGGAACAACGACAGTTTTCTCCTGTCAATTAGCATCAACAAATCACCCTTATAAGAAAACAAATCTTCTTCGGTAGAAAAACAACTTTCCTTTTTAAGAATCCACTTTCCATACACAAAAGAACTTCATTCTTCAATACTTCACTATAAAATCAAATCTCTTATAATCATGACAACGGGATATTCCAAAACTTCACACCTCATAATGTACTAAGAAATAAATTATATGCTAATTTAATGTTTTAAATTAAACCAATTGATTAAAAAGATAAAAAAAAAATTTAATTTGATTGGTTAACCCTATAATTATGGTGGGGATGACATCTCATAAAAAATGCATCTCTTTTAATGGTAAGTTATAGATTATAGAATATAGATTTATATAAATAAAATAAAAAAATTATTATCAAATAAAATGAAATATGTTTGATTCAATGTTTTGATTTGAACCAATTTATTACAAAATGTACAATATACTAAGAAATACAATATATACTAATTTAATGTTTTAAATTGGACCAATTGATTAGAAAAAAAAATCTATTTTAATTTGATTGGTTGAAAATCCTATAATTATGGCGGTGTCATAAAAAATACTTCTCTTTTAATAGTAAGATATAGAATATAGATATAGATTATTAGAAAATGTATAATATACTAAGAAATAAATTATATACTAATATAATGTTTTAAATTTGACCAACTGATTAGAAAATAAATAAATAAAATCTATTTTAATTTGATTGATTCTACGATTATGATGACGATGATGATATCGTATCAAAAATGTTTTTCTTTTAATAGATAGTAGATATTCCCTCCGTCCAAGAATACATGGTCTTTTAGGCTCATGCACGCTAATTAAGGAACTTATTTTGCATCTTAAATCGAATCATTATTATTAAAGGTTAAAATAGTGATTGGATGTTCAAGAGTTTTCTTTAACTTTTCCAAGAGTCTATATAAACTCTTAATTTAGAAGAGTTTATGATGATGTGTCAATATTAGAGGCATTTTAGGAGTCTTAACCAATCATATTTTTTTTGCAATTTTTTTAATTTTCTTTAATTCTCCTTTTTTCTTCTTTTTCTTTGAACTCTCTTTTTTCTTTAATTTTACTAACCATTGGGCTTAATTCAAAACATTGAATTCAATCTAATATAATTATTGTGCTTCACACAAATTTATTTACTAACTATTGAGCTTAATTCAAAACATTGAATATAACTATTGATTATGACACATCACATTTAAACAATGTTATAATGATATTGATATTATTATTACTGAGTAATTTAAAATATCTATATTTATGTATTATACTTTAGATAATATTTTTTTTAAAAAAAATTCTGAGATAATTATAAGATACATTTGTTATAAAGTTTTTTTTTATGATTTTTATCTTAAAATTTACTAATATTTTATAATATTTTTATATATAATATTTTAGTTTTAAAAAAACGCGTCATGGTGCAGGGATCGTACTAGTTCTATTTAATTTTAACGTGTAAAAAAGTAGTAATTTTAGAGGGTAATAATTACCTATATATCTAAAAGCCCATATATTTTTGATAAAGTTTCAATATCATGTATTCTTGGACGGAGGGAGCAGTAGATATAGATATATTGATAGAGAACGTAGTGGTAGTGTTATGGGCCCATAATTAGTTTGGTTGGTTAAGGGGGGAAAAACAACAAAAAGCCCATTCGGTCTCCGATCCCATGGGATTCGATCTCTGAAAATTGGCTCCCTCTCTCTCCCTCCCCCACTTCATCCTCCCGTCCACCAAGCCTTGTCTCCCCAACTAGACTCCCAGAGCGCCCCACCACCACCATCTCTTGTCTTTCTCGATCCAATCCCCAATTCCACAACCGTAATTTTCCCTCTCTCCCTCCACCGCCGGAGGGATGTCGATTTCCGACGCGCTGGTGGCGCACCTCACCACGATCTACCTCGGCGTGATCGCCGCGATGAAGGCGTACGGCCTCGTCACCGGCCGTAGCTTCACCGGAGTGCTCGTCCTTGCGTATTCGACCGTTCTGGTCGGGGCGGCGCTCATCGCCGCGCTTACGTGGGACGTCTCCCGCAAGGCCACGCACGTCCTCTCCCGCGAACACGCTCCGGAGATGTGCAGCGGCGGGATCTGCTGGCACGGCGTTTCCGTCAAATCGCCGGCCTCTCAGGTCCGATTCCGACTCCCTCAACACCAGCCTCCTCAAGATTAGCCGAATTTCAGGCGGTAGATATGGAATTCAATCGTCCTGCAAACGGTTTGTGTTGTTAATTTGTGTTCTGCTTTACTACTTGTGTTTTGCGTAATGAGATTCGCTTGCACGCCATGAGTGACCTAACTTGCCTCTTTTTCTCATTTGCTTTTCCTTTTTCCTTTTCTTTTTATTTTTTCGTGTGAAAAGCATATATAGAATCATACATGACGTGAAATAATTATGTGAATAAATATTGTCCTAATATACATAATTTTGTATTGTTACTGACTTACTGTTAATTTGTTTAGTTGGTCGCTCGCTATTACGTGGGTTTGTTCACTCGTCGGACTTCCTGAATGGAGTGTGCACCGAAATTGGCGTTTATATTTTATTTTATATTTAATTAACAACGTGAAGGTTGATGACGATTCACCCACCTCTTCTTGACATGATAAGTTATTAAATTGCAATGCTAAAAGTCGCATAATTTTCCAAAACTTGACTTAACCAACCACCCCTAATACGAGCTATTTAACATTTTAACCATTCATATTTTGTTTGCAAGTCATATATCCACCCAATTATAAGAATCAATAGTTAAAATTTGTTACTTTTATTTCTAAATTAAAAAATGTTCATTTTTTTCGGTTTTCTATCCTATACCGCATTTTTATATATACAAAAGATTCTTTAAATTTAAAGTATTTTATTTTATTCAATATTGATTTCTTTGGGTCATAACAATTGAATATAAATAATTTTACCCACGATAATAGAATATAAATAACAATTGAAAATGAAAACTTTATGAATTTTGTTCAAATGATCCATATATGGAATAGAAATGTAGCCAATAGCCATTGCTTCGCACCTACTTCCCATCATTTATAATGATGGACGATTAGATTAAATAGGAAGCAATGGGCCACATCATGTAAAGGACTAAAAGAAGAAAACAATCAATGTGGTTAACCAATGATCCATTATCCGAGTGGTACTAAAAAAGTTGTCCTTTACTCGAGGTGTTAAGGGTTCTAATCTCACGACAACGTCGAAACCTCCTTGGTAGAAAAAATAAAAATAAAAACGGAAATTTCATGAGGTGTTCCTGAAGTATTACAATTTTCGCGAGGTATACAACTCTTTTGTATATTTCGTGTGGTACTCCTGGGGTTTTGAATATTTTCGCCTCGTGCCCTTCATCGTTAAACTTAATGGATGTGGATGAACATCGTTAACTTTGAAATTAAAAAAAAATAAAAAAATAAGAGAAAGAACGGATGGACAAAAGGAAGCGAAGAGAGAGAGACCACGACGATTCCCCTCGCCCTTTTCCGCCGTTTCCCTCTCACTCCCCCGCCGCCTCCGTCGACCCTCTCTCCGACAACTCCGGCGAAGATTTGCCAAGCCTCGACCAAGACAATCCCTTGAAGACCGTCTTCTTGGTGCTCCTTTGGGCGTCCGTCTCCCTCGCCTTGTTCGCCTTCTCCAAGGACGCCAAAG
Organism: Persicaria tinctoria; assembly: GCA_037127255.1. Classification (NCBI taxonomy): domain Eukaryota; kingdom Viridiplantae; phylum Streptophyta; class Magnoliopsida; order Caryophyllales; family Polygonaceae; genus Persicaria; species Persicaria tinctoria. The sequence continues at coordinate 27,030,784 of JBANSL010000018.1, read as the reverse complement.
CCTCCGCCACACCGCCGATCGACTCCATTAGAGCTTCAGACTTCGGCGTCAAGGTCGCCACCGCCCTCTGTGGCTCCTTATTGAATTCTCGTTGTATTCTCCGCCGCCGCCACCGCCGACGACTCCATTAGAGCTTCAGACGAAGCCGTTGTATTCGCCTTGCCACACTTCCTGTCATTGAGCTTCGCGGCGCCATTCCCGTTGGTTACTGGATGCAGCTCAGCCCTCTCCTTCTCACCGCCTTGTCCATTCCAGGGTTTGCTCTTCATCCCCTTATTGAATTCTCGTTGAATTTGTATCATCTGGCTTGAATGGCAACCATAAATTGATAGAAACGCAGGAAATCAGGAAATTGTTATGTATGTCTTGCAAATTGAACAATATGATTGATTGTACATTGAATTCTAGATTGATTAAACCCGGAATTACTGTGAATTTGGAATCTTATTCCAAAAATTGTTGACTGTAGAACATGGTTCAAGTTTCCCTTGATTGTTCTCTACCTAAAGAAGATGGCCAACTTCCTCGCCCGGAAGAACCATGCCGCCTCTCAGGTTCTCAGCATGCTATTCAAGAGTGCGAAGGAGAAAGCCGGCCCTATCGAGGAGTTCCAATGATCTCTCTCTTCGCTTCCTTCTGTTCGTCTGTCCGTTCTTTCTCTCTTTTATTTTTATTTTTTAATTTCAAAGTTAACGATGTTCACCCACATCCGATAAGTTTAATGAGGAAGGGCACGAGGCGAAAAGATTCAAAACCCTAGGGGTACCACGCGAAATATACAAAAGAGTTGTATACCTCGTAAAAATTGCAATACCTCAGGGGCACCTTGCGAAATTTCTGAAATAAAAATAAATAAATTAAATGTGGCGTGGAAGGGCTGGGGTAGGAGATCAGTGTGATTATAGGTGGTGCACCTAACCACAATATATGATAGTTTTGATATTATGCATTGAATGAGTGCACCTTCGGTAACTTTCAGTCCTTTTGACCTTTTTCTTGTGTGGTAATTGGTAAAACACAAGTAGCGGGGTGTTTGGGAGTGCTCTGACTGAAAAAAAAAAAAATACAAAATAATTTTTTTTCCCTTAAGGTAATATAATAGTGTTAGATGATATTTGAAATAAGAGTATTATTTAGCTTATGTGGTAAAGGAAGGAGAATCAAAATTAAAAGGTTTTGGATTCAAATCTCAACTCTTTTCTTTTTTATTTGTTTTACTGTATCATTAATTCTTCTTGATTTCTCTCCATATTTTCTGTTTTTACCAACTATTTCATTAAAAAAATGTCATATTTATGCTTAAATTACACATTTAACTTTTTCTTTCAATATTGTTTTAAAAGTAATTCTTCGTGATTTTTTTTTCTATATTTTTGTTTCTCTTCTATTTTTTTGGTTACTCTCAACTATTTAAATACAAAAAAACCTTTTACAACATCAGAATTTTAATGTTTTTTCAATATTAAAAAAAATTCTTAATAAGTATACACCAAAAAAAATATTTTACGAAATTTTTTTAGCACCCCTGACCAAGAATCCTGGCTCCGCCACTTATGAAAACCGTACCCCAAGGTGTGTAGATACGTACATTAATGTCTTCTTATCGTTCTTCCTGTAATCTCGATCATTTTGTCAACGCTCTGTTAAGGTTGGTGTAGAAGAACACTTTCTATTGATTCATAGAAGGAAATATATAGAGCGTACATCTGATGATGGAGATTAAGGTGGAGAGAGATTTACTCTAACTACCTTTGACTAATTCCTAAATATAAAATAATAATAATTAAAAGATAGTCTAAATAATAGGAAACATAATTATTCCTAACATTTCCCTACAAGACGGACGGCGAATTCAAAGTCCGATCTTGAACAAACAAACATATCCGTGATGTACGTTCTTGACCTCCTCGGAATATTCTCCTTAATTTGATTCTTGTAAACATCTTGGAATCGGAAGGTGAAGAGTCTCCAGCGCCGGGAAAGGAAGGCGTCGAGGGGAGTACCAAGAAGGGTGACTCACCTGTCGAAGGCTTCGGTGTCGACAAGGATTTGTGGTCGACAAGCATCCTCGGCGTTGACAGACCTCGGTATCGGCGTCGGCGTCTGTAGATCATCGACAAGGCCTCGGCGGTGGGGTCTTCGATTCCAGCTTCAGCGTCGGGCCTGCTCATTGCAAGCAGCTTCTGACCGCCGAGTTCCACCGCACACGAGGGAGGGAGCAAAGAATAAGAGGGATATCATGGCTTGCTGGCGGTTTTTCAGAACACCGGTCTCATTCCGGTCAAGAAGGTCAATGCAAATTGGATTTGCCCGAAGGCATAACGATTTTGTGTGGCCGAAATAGATTTTGGCCAACGAAAAACAAGAAGATAATAAAAGGCCGACATGGTTTTGGCCGAAATTTGGTTGGCAAAAGCCAATATTTTGATTAGTGTGGAAGGCGGAAGAGGTTTTGGATTGCCCATAGGTAGTTTGGTGGAGGCCTAAGCCGGAGGATTGGTTTCGTGGCAGCATGCTGAAGCATTGGTTTGTGCTGAAGTTTGGATAGTTGTCCGGAGGCGGAAATTGGAGAGGATCAAAGCCATGTTTGGGGAGGCCGGAGCCGAAAATAGTTTGCCCGTAGGCGGTTTTTGTGGTGGCCGATAGGGATGCCCGAAGACAGTTTTTGTGGTGGCCTAAGCCAAGTTTGAATTGGACGGAAGCATTTTGTGAGGATTGAAGCCGTTAGGCTAAGAGCTCAGATACCATGTTAAGGTTGGTGTAGAAGAACACTTTCTATTGATTCATAGAACGAAATATATAGAGCGTACATCTGATGATGGAGACTAAGGTGGAGAGAGATTTACTCTAACTACCTTTGACTAATTCCTAAATATAAAATAATAATAATTAAAAGATAGCCTAAATAATAGGAAACATAGTTATTCCTAACACGCTCGACCTACCGTTTTCTTGTATAAATTGGTGTTGACATAGAAAAGAGCTCAAAGAAGGTTTATTGATATTTCAAACCGAAAGTAACCAATCTTTTTTAAGTCGGTTGGTATTTACAATCGGGGGTCGTGTGTATAAGTGTGCAATAGTAGTCCAACATAGACAATAGGCAAAATCTGAACCGACTCGAAAACCCGATCCGACCACCCGAACCCTGATCCGACCGAAACCCAAAAATCTAGTGCCATGCACAACCCGAACCCAAGCCCGACTCATTTTGACCTGATACCCGAATGGGCGGGAACATAGACAAACCCGACCTAACCTATACCCGACCCGTCCTTGACCCGACCCGAACGAGACCCAACTCTTTTTTATAATTACTTTAATTTTCTTATTTTTAAATACTCAAATAACGTGAATTACATATAACGTCTATGCTAGATAAATGAAGTTTAATAGTCAATAATTAAGATAAACAAAAAATAATCATCATTTTGTAATAAAACATAATGTGACCCGACTTGACCCAACCCGAACCCGACCCAATCCGAAATCCATTTGACCCGAACTTACCCGACCCGATCCGAACCCGACCGAGCATACAATATACCCGACGTATGACATAACCCGAATGGATATACATACCCGAATCCAACCCAAACAATCGAATTACCACCTCTAATTCACATAAGTTTAGTGAGATCTTATCTTAAAACTAGTTGACAATACCGACTTATATATGTAGCTTATATTGTTCAAACTTCCAATACGAGACTCTTTTGGTCTTTTTCATATCTTAACATGCCCCACAAGTACAATTATAATTATCTTCTCTAGTTGTCACTTTGGACAACATGTCTAGCATTTCACTCTCCTTTTAGGTTTTTAGCTAGCTCATGATTGAGAGTCAGGCTATATGTGTTCGTAGCACACTAGCACATCATATAAGCACGATAAAGTTCTATCTTAAAACCAATCAATAATAAGAGTAGTAGACTACCAATTTATAATACTAACCTTATGTTGTTTAAACTTCTAATGCGAATATGTCTTCACAACTCAACACGTTTTTCTTCCCATGAGGCTGCTCTTATCTATAATTTTGGCCCATTAAATATGCCATATATTAATTATGATTGGGTAGAAAATCAGTTTTTCTTCCCATGAAAACACTCTTTATTTATTTTAATAATAATAAATATGGAAATAACTAATAATAATAATAAGTAAATAATATCTTTTCCCTAATCTATGGTGGTGCTTTCTTCTTTCTCTTGAGGAAGACACTCTTTGCCATCAATTGCCCTCGAATCAATCTTGAGAGCTCATCTGGATCAAGATCATTGTTTGACCCACAGAAGGCCATCTTGATCCACATCACTCCGCTAACACTCTTTCGACCTTGGGAAAACATTTTCAATAAAAGTGGATTAGATACTTGTTAAAAATAATATGAATATGTAATTAAGATAAAAGACGAAATAATGAAGAAATTAAGAAGGAGATGAAAGAAGTTAGATTTGGTGATGCGAAGCGCCGAATTCTCGAAATTCTTGACTCGTTAACCACCGACTTCCTCGATTATCGAGCGATTAGAGAGTGTGGGATGAGATTAGAAGAGATGATGAGATGGCGTGAAGAAAATGGGGGAGGGAAAGGGGTAGTATTTATAGGGAAATTTGGGAGGGTTTAGTCGTCGTTGGAATTTAAATATCAACTTTTGGATCCCCCCCCCCCCCTCCTCTTCCAAATCCGACCATTGGGGTCCCTAGGGGAGGCCGGGGTTTAATTTTTAGTTTTATTTTTTTACTTATCAAATTAACAATAAATTGTAAATTTGTATTAGGTTGTTTTCTTTTTTTTTTATTCAAAATTTTTTATTTAAAATTGAGAGTTTATTTATTTATTTGTTGGTCAAAAATATATATCTAGGTTTATTAGTTATATGTTGGATTAGTTAAAAAATCAATTAATACATACATAAAACACGAGTTTATTACAAATCGAACAACGATTACAAACCCGTACCGGATTCATTGCCTCGGTTGGGATCGCGCTCGGCGCTTCATGCATGCCATTACAAAATAAAACACTAACTTACTTACTAGTTCCTACTTTATTTATTACTTCATAAGTTCATATTTTCATAACATCATAAACTTCACACAACACAATACTAATTACCCGATGATCCCGATGCTTCGTTGACTTTTTCGCTAAATGATTCTTCAAATTGCCATAACCCAAGTTGTTTGTTATCTTGTACGTATGAACACAATAACAACACTCCGCTTCAATCTTCCCCGAAGCTTGGACTGTAACGGCCCAGAATTACGATTTCCGGGTTACGTTTCAAGGGATGAAACCCCTTGTTCGGATCTTGCAATCCAGGTACGGGTCGAGGTTTCAAACTCATTTTAAGATTAGTAGAAAGAGGGGTTTCAAACCCTAAAACCTCAAAGAGTCGTTGGGTACCCTTAGCCTGTTCTAAGACTATGTCGCGAAATCCAATTCAAACGAAAGTAAAGCGAAAGCAAAGTTAAGATACAAATGCCACGACAGAGCCGGGTCAAAACCAAATCATAAGCGAGTGATTACCATTTTACCAAGTTAGAATGTTAGCCAGATTCTTCGATTCGCCAAGGGATTTCCCCGCCACAGAAGCAAGGAGCAAGCAAGGATAGGTACCTAACACTAAAGTCAGGCCCAGTAATCGCCTACGGGTCCTCTGACCGCGCTGAGGCCACATAACATGCCTATACCTAAATAAAGAATGACTAATGCAGTACAAGATTTAAATAAAATAAGCACGCTTTAACAGTTATAATAATATGCATAAGTACTGTAAAGGGCCCAAGACAATGTCAGGTGGCATATCCCTCTCCTATTCCACCCCCTTTTTCATGAGTGAACCTGGCCAGCACGCGTACGGTACCCATTTCATCGTGGTGGTGCACGCACCACGACATCATCATCATCATCATCAACATCAAGAATAACGTAAAGTAAATCAAGATCGCCCGATGGTGCTGGGCTATCATAACATGCTCATATCGACTCGATTGACTCAGGGCACCCGATGAGGCTGGGCTACCCTATGACCCTAGCAAGGACTCTAGGACTATCACAGATAACGACCGTTCTGTATTCAAACACACATAGTAATCACATGCTCAGTTCAATGCAATCCTAGCATGATACTACATGGCATGTTTTATTATGCAACCTACACATTACATGACACATCAGGCAGGAGGTCCAGGTTACCGAGTAAGTCCCGTAGGATACTTACCTGAAGATGTAGAACAACAAAATAACACAAGCATGACCCAAATGCAAGTCCAAAGCAATCCAAAAGCAATACACACCTATCATCAAACCATTGCCATAAGCCACCGGGCTAACATTCATACACATGAAACCCAAGTTTTGAATTAATCTCATTGTTTAAAAAAATTTAGTATGAAATGATATTGTGTAATTAATATAAAATGGAATAATATTGTATAGTTAATATCAACTTATTAAAAAAGTAAGTTTTGAATTAATCAAAAAAATAGATTTAAATGATATTGTGTAATTAAAATAAAATGAAATATATTGTAAAATTTATTTAAAAAAAGTTTTGAATTAATCCAATTGGTTAAAAAAATGTAGTATGAAATGATATTGTGTAATCAATATAAAATGGAACAAATTGTGTAGTTAATATTAATTTTATTCAAAAATAAGTTTTGAATTAATCCCGTTGGTTAAAAAATTTAGTATTAAATGGTATTGTGTAATGAATATTAAATAAAAATAGGATATATGAATATATATATAAATATATTATATTAAAGAAAATGTAAATATAATACATCAAATATATATTGCCAAAAAAGCTATTTCTAAATATTTTCAATATAAATGTTGTCAAAAATAACTTTGCGTCAGGAGACGACACGTGGTGTAGGTGCTTTGGTTTTAATTGATATATAGAATTTAGATACCTTATTATTATAAAATTTGCCCTTTACTTTTTTAATTCCATCTATTTTAATCGTCTTTTCTTCGACTTTTGAAGACATCCCAACTAAATGCTCGTGCCAGGTATTCGAGTCGAATACACGAATTCATTTTGTGTATCCGTGTCAGATATTCATCACTTATTAGTTCGTGTTCGGATCAGCGTTTTGGGTTTTCCATTTTCCAAAATGCAAATTATTGATCATGTTGGAAAGTTAACCCACCCTTCCACGTGTCAATTTAGTAGTGGTATATGGTATATGGTAGTGCAGTCGAGGGATTGAAGAAATTGCTTGTTCTTTTGATCGAAGGGATTGAAATTAGGATTTCCAATTCTAAAAAAATGGGAAGGACTGTTTGCTCGTGGAATTCAATTCAGTGTTTCGATAGTGCATACAAGGTATTTGTAGAAATGCCTACAGTAGATGGCAATTCATGTGCATTGTTGACATGATCATTGGCTATATTTTGTAGGGATTTTTGTATTTTTTTTAGTAGTTACAATTTTGTGAAGTTTCCGTAAGCTTTAAGGACGAAGCTTTTATAAGGAGTAGGTATTGTCATGTATAGGCCATAGAGTTATAGATAATATTTGGTATTAGTATATAATAGACCCTTAGTTGTAATTGTGGATTATCCAATGAATAATTAATCCAATTCCTTACTCTCTCTCCTTATCCCTCTTACTCTCTCTCTTACCTTTCTCTTTCCCTAAACCTTTTCCCTAACCCTAAACTCTTCCTTCCCTAATTTCTACCTTTTCTTTCAATTTCACATGAATCATATCCAGGACATGACAGTATACAGGGTAACAAATATTTTAAAGGGTGTGAAGTACTCCACTTTCCCATGTCCCTTTACAAGCTCATTTTGAAGATGTATATAGCTATTTCTTTTTTTTTATTCATTTGTTGTCATAGTCACCTCATGTACAACCATGTGTATGATCTTAGTTGTTCGAATATTCAACACGGTTATCCATATCCCAGCTAGTCAGAGACTCAGAGTCCATCCACGATACCCCAAAGTTCCCATCGACACTGTACAATCCAACAATATTTGGCAACCAGACAGTACTCTAAAGTTTGGTCAGCATTCCGGGCAACGTTTCTTGTAGCTCTTCATGGACTTCACATTGCAAGGAACAAAGCCCACAAACACACACAAACTCAAAACAAAAATGTACTACGTACGGAGTATTGTCTATTCAAATGGGATTCGAACCCAGGACTCATTCATACATCATCCTACAAAATATTTGAAAGTTTTCAAATGATATCCTCCACACCGTCAGATCACAAGTTGATTTGACATCATATACAAATCAACGGCCCAGAAATAAACAGCACCATCCACACCGAGAAATAGCTCTGAGAGAACATGTATGTGGACTTGTGTGGAGAGTGGAGTCCATCCAACCCATTTCCGTTTCCCCTCCCCCCTCTCTCTCCTCCCTGTTTTCTCCTCCTCCTCTCTCCTCATCGCGTGGTCGCCGGCCACGCTCCCTACACCTTCCTCCCCCCTCCTCGTTCCCCTCCCCCTCCCTATTCACTTTCCGATGGCCGAAACCCCGTCTCCACCGCGCACTCCGACGCCGGGTCCGTCCGAGCCGTCCGATCAGCTGCAATATTGGTGCCACCACTGCGATAAGCGCGTCTCGGTCGAAACCCTAGCCGATCGCCCTGACGTCGTCTGCTGCGATTGCAAGTTCGGGTTCGTGGAGACCATCCCGGGGCCGCTGGCCTCGTTGATCCCGGTTTCTTCACCCACGCCGACACCCGGAGCCTCCGTATTCGTCGATGAGCTAGGCTCCGGATTCGTCGACGAGCTAGCGCTGGGGAGTCAGTTCCTTCAGGTTCTTCGCCTCCTCGGTCACGTGGCGCGTGAGGACGGTGCTCCCCCTCCGCCTCCCCAGAATCCTGTGGATCCGCCATCCGATGACGATTTCCTCCGGATCGAACTCCAAGGATGGGGGAACGGGAATGATAACTTTGAGGAGGAGGATCAGGATCAGGATCAGGAGGAAGAGGAAGAGGATGAGGACGACGCGCATAGCGTTGAGATCAGGAACGGGGAGAGCGAGGATCAGTCGGAGAACGTGAACGAAGAGGAGAGACTGTCAGATAATCCGGAAGAGAGAGAAGAGGATATACGGCGAAGGCGTCGTGACGTTCTACGTCTACGGCTCCGCGATTTCGCTAATCGCACCGGGAGCGAGGGGCGGAACCGGATTCTTGACTGGGCAGAGATATTGATGGGATTAGAGGACAATTCGATCGAGTTCCGCTTTGAGATGCCGGAGACAGAACGGTACATCGGTGATCCTAGAGACTACGTTAATGCCTCTGAATTCGAAGCTTTGTTGCAGAACCTAGCGGAAACAGAAGGGAAAAGAGGAGCTCCACCAGCCTCGAAATCGGCCATTGCAGCGTTGAAGACCGTGGAGATAAAATCCGAGGAGCAGAGTTATGTTTGCGCTGTGTGTAAAGATGCAGTTGGCGTTGGAGAATTGACAAAGGAATTGCCCTGTGGACATGGTTATCATGTGGATTGCATTGTACCTTGGCTGGGAGCTAGAAATTCATGCCCTGTGTGTCGATTCGAGCTGGCAACTGATGATCCTGAATACGAAGAAGACAAGAAGAAAGGAGCGGCTTCAACATCAGCAGGGGCACCATCTGGTTCAGCAGGAGGGAACCTAAACTGATTACTCTCATCGTTGTAAGTTGTTTTTCACCCCTCATTTTTCAGTTTGATCTGAGTGGTAGTTTCAGAATATCTTGTTCCTCCTTTTTTTATTGTCAATCGGAAGACAGGTTTGTTTTGAGAATTTCAAAAAATCAAAATGTAAATAATTTGTTTTTACTTAAACGTCATATGATACTTGATTACTTGGCTTGGCATAAATATAAAGTTGGCAAATGTCTACTCCTAAAAGATCAGATTGTTATGAATGGTTGCCCTGAAGATGTTATGAGACATGATTTGTTTAGGGCTTCATTTTGGGCTGGTTTGAGTGAAAAATTGACGCCAATCTGAAGATTGAAATTCTTGCTTAAGAACTATAAGTTGAATGCCATTGAAAAGGTGAAATGGTACTGGTACCTGAATTAGAACTACAATTGAAGTGCTCATTTGATATTCAGTCTTGTCTTCCAATGAGAGTGAATAATGTCCCACTCTCCATAGATTTCGCATTCCTTGGGTTACTGGGTAATGAATTAGGCTTGGCTCTCTGGGAAATCTGGTTGCAAAGCAAGTCACTATTGCATAGAGCCTGAATCCTTTGGTTGTATGAACTCATGGGGAAGGTAGGTGGATCACTTGTTCATTATGATTGTGCAAATCAGCCTGTAGACACCACCCCTAAAATAGTTTTAGTGCAAATTATGACAAGGAGATTGAAGTGTTGAGCTAGTTTAGTACCATGTAGAGAAATGAGCGTATAAATCGTCTCCTGCTAGAGCTTGAGGATATTTTATGGCAATTCCAATTAGGGATGGCAACGAGCAGGTTCGGAGCGGGGAGTACCTTCCCCATCCCCAACCTCGTTTACAAACAATATCCCCGTCCACGTCCCCATCTCTGTAATGGGATTGAAAACTACTCTTGTCCCCATCCCCATCGATTCTCCGTCCCCATCGGGGAATTCCTTTCCCCACTTAATTTTCCCCATTTATATTACACGCGGATTTCCCCATTTATTAGAAAATTATATTATGTTACTACATTTAAATCAAATATATAACATTAATGTTCATATAATATCATATAAATGTATATTATAAAAAATAAATTTGAAAATGAAGCAAAAATTAATAATAAATGGAGTATATGATATTATGCATGATCTAAATTAAAAATGGGGATTTTAAACTCTTCATCGTGGATCCCTACGGGGTTCCACAAAAGGAGCGGGGGCGGGGCAGGGATCGGGGGTGGGGGCATTATTCTTGTCCCCATCCCGGCATCCCCACACGGGGAATTAATTTTACCCCCATCCCCATCTCTGTCTTCATTTAATTTCCTCGTCTCCATCCCATAACGGGGAATCCCCTCCCCATTGCCGTCCCTAATTCTAATCATTCAACACCTAACTACCTTAGGGGTTTGTAAATATTCTCATTATAGTTACCAAGGAGTTGTAGAATGATTTAGTGTCACAATAGCTGTCATTGCGATAATATCAGGATAGCATTCTGAGTTCTGAACACATTGATCAAATTGCTGTTGATCTAAACTTGGATCCATTCATTTTGTAATTTGAACAATGAAAATCTCAAAGCATTCAGAAATTGATGCTGACACCCCCAGCAGCTCTGACTTTTGTTAATTTGATGAGCATCTGAGTAAAGGTATGTATTCATAACTATATGGTGTTGCCTTTATTCATGTGATGATGGCTTGGTAATTGAAGAGGAAACTTCCTCTACTTATTATTTGGTGTAAAGTAGTTTTTATCTTGGGACCCTCTTGTTATATTGGACAAGTCACAGGACATCATTTTATGGGTAGGGGAAAGGATAACATTATTGAAGATATTCATTTTCCAAGTCGATTTGATGTTTGAAATTTTAGCTTTTGGGAGTAAACTTATTTGGCCATACTCTAATTCAAGTGCTTCCTCAGTAGTTGCTGAGAAGAGGAGCAACATTAGAACACCATATCACACTCCTTCAACCTAACAAAATTACAAATCAACCTGGATAAGGTAGAGATTTGTTCAGATATACTGTAGTTGAGACTTGAGAGTTGAGAGTTGAGACTTGAGAGAGCATGTTACACAACATAACTAGTTCAAGCTTCAGCTGCAGTTATTGAAAAATACGGAAAATTTAAAGTTTGGAAGAAAATGGTGTCATCCAAAGCATCAATGGTGGATCCTGGCAACAGTACACTCTAAAATAGATAGTTGCATATGATGCTAAGTACTTGCCTTGATTTGCTCTTGAAAGAACTCTGTCTCTCTTATCATTCCTGTCTTGAGTTCTCAACCCATACGCTTCTCATGCACCTCCTATGCCCTTGGTTGTGTGTGTTGTGCATGTACTGCTTTGGCTTGACGATAGGCCAAGTCCAGGAATGCATTCAAGTTGGGATTTCAGCAGAGGCAGCTACAGAAAAATATATAGCAGATAGCAAAAAAGTATGTGTAGTTTGATCTGATCAGAGCGTCTATAGAGAATCCACATAAAAAGATTACCTATGCATTGACAGTAGTGTTTTCATCTTCCAACATCTCCCTGAAGGCGGTGCTTCATAAATCCTCATATATGCTATATGATGAAATAGCATGACTTGTTCATTAACCTCTTGTCTAAGCTGGTAATGTCACAGTGAAGAACTACTCGCTCAGCAGATTAGTTAATCAGGTTCTTCTTGAACCTATGTATTCATCTCAAGAGCTGAAATAAACTGAAATAAACTATTTCAGGGAGAAGCAAAGCATGCAGAGAACTTTCAAATGTTTGCAGCGGTCAGTATCTGTCACAAATGTGACAGTATACCAGCCTTGTACAGCAAAATCTGTGTCTAATTAGTTGCAAAGTGTCAAGACATTTAACGTGGGTGAGATTTCCATGAAGCTGAACAGCCTTGTAGCCTGCGAAGCCAACACAAAATCTTTAAACTATAAGCAGCCTGTTTAGTTCCGCTGGAAATAATGAACGATTGGTCCGATTAAGGACTACATAGCAAGTTCATCAATTGCTTCAGTCGTGCTAGCGGAAAATAACAAATGTCTCCGTTTAGGAATCACTTCAGACATGGCAGCGCAAAAATAAATAAATTTGTGTCTCTGTTTGGGATTAACTAAAGCTTGGCCGCTCATGGATCTCGGCACTAAACCAAGCTCAAGGAATCGATCAGCCTCATCAAGCATAAGACTGCCTGAACCAACCACTCTTGGTGGTGTGAGAATAAGCACTTGAATAGTTAAAATCCGTTTAGGCCCACGCATGTATGGCCTGATTTCAATGGGTCCATATAGCAATGCAATTAGGCACTCCGTACATAATTGAAGAAGAGGTGTTTTCTTGTCCCTACTTTACTTATACGCACGATTGAAATATCGCTAAGTGCACTACGACGACCTTGCCTGTTGAACTTCTCTCATCCCGTCCTCCAACTGTGAATTAGGTGCCATCCTCATACCTGAAGGAGATCAAGCCTACTATTCCGGGCAATAAAGCATTTACGACTCTTTCTTACTCAGAGTTAAGTGGCAACACAAAAAAGGGTTCAGGCGTTGTTCTCACGTCTAGTTGACGAAGCTGAGAGGGAAAGAGGCTCGAGGGGAGCGGACTCGTGATCATATAGATTGCCTTGTTGCACAATATATTGAAGGGACAGATTTGGAGCAAGCGACTTGCTTCTCTGGAGAAAGATGGGCTAGTTAGGCAGCCTATGATAGGCCGCCTTCTCAATGTGCATAATACTTTGAGACTTTGACAAAAATATAAAGAAATGAAAGTCAATTCTCCACCTCTCAACTAATCAACATAAGCTTTTGTGTTGTGTTAAGAAAGGTACATTTCAGAGATCATCAATTACCAACCGAGGTAGCCTACTAACTTGCTCGTTCGAAGTAATTAGTCATGAAGGTATAACGAACATATCCTGTCTCCATATTTTCGTTCCTTAATAACGTTGCAATAGCTGCAAATCCCTCCGAGATCCCTCTATTCAATAAAAATCGATGGTTCAATTTAACCATATTGTGGCACCTTTTTAGCAATAAATGCATCTAACATTAAAAAAAAAAAAGTAACAAATGGATCCTTGAATTATGAATGCATTTAGTTAGGGGTGGGCGCGGGACGGGAGGGTCCCGCATCCCGTCCCGCGTAATTTTTGTTGGACATGAACGGGACGGGATTTACTACTTTTTTTTCAATCCCGCGCGTGCCTTGTCCCTCACGGGACAGGACGGGACGGATCCTGTCCCTCAAATAAAAAACATTGTAAAACAATTTAAAATTCCTATATATTTTACGGTTTTTAAAGGCGTAACATATATTTGATTTATAATCTTTTATATATTTTATAATTTTCCATTTATATATATACATTAGACACATTATAAATATAATTACACACTATTACATATATAATAGTATAATATAGTGTGTATATAGAGTATATATATACACACTGTAGAACGTATAATGCACCGACAAAAAAAAAAAAAGTTTACTGCACTGCATATAGTATACATAGTACTATACAATATGTATATATCTATACAAAGTATAATATATGTATAGGTAAATATATAATACTTACATAAATTGTAAAGTATATTATATTATATTATATTATATGTGCGGGATGAGACGGGATTTGCAGGATAAGAAATCTTCGTCTCGCGTCCCGTCCCGTATAATTATTGTAGGACGTGACCGGGACGGGATTCATTATTTTTTTTTCAAATCCCACCAGGATCGGGACGGGCCCGGGATTTTTGGGATTTGTGCCTACCCCTACCTTGTAGAGGTGGCAACTCGGTTATTCGGGTCGGGTTCGGGTATTCCCATTTGAGTTCGGTCATATGTCGGGTCGGGTCATATGTCGGGTATACTGTATGTTCGGTCGTGGTCGGGTTCGGGTTGGGTCGGGACAGTTTTTGGGTTGGATAAGTTCGGGTCAAATGGATTTCGGGTTGGATCAAGTGGGGTCACATTAATTTTATTATAGAATGATGATTATTTTTTGTTAATCTTAATTATTGACTATTAAACTTCATTTATTTAGTATATTGAGTCTCCTTATATGTAATTCACATTATTTGAGTATTTAAAAATAAAAAAACTAAAGTAATTATAAGGAAAAGTCGGGTTTTGTTAGGGTCGGGTCAAGGACGGGTCGAGTATGGGTCGGATCGGGTTTGTCTATGTTCGTGTCCATTCGGGTATCGGGTCAAAATGGGTCGGGCTCGAGTTTGGGTTCAAGTTGTGCATGACACTAGATTTTCGGGTTTCGGTCAGGTTCGGGTTCGGATGAGTCGGGTCAGATTTTGCCAGCTCTAGCCTTTAGCACAAGTTGAAATCCTCTACAACCCATGGACACACGACACACCATAAAATTATTTTTGTTATAAAACAACGTTAAAAAAAAATAAAAATTATATTGAATTTATATACTGTCATCTTCGTATGTTTATAAAATTTTATCATAAAAAAATCATGTTTGAAAATTATAGATAATGAAAATATCAGTTATTTTAAAAAGTGATTTTTCTATTTTTCTAAAACATGATTTTTTATGATAACTTTTTTTTATAGACGTAGTCACGTAGATAAGTTAAATATACTACAGTAATTTTTATTTTTATTAACCTTAGTTTATACTCCACCCGTTTAGCACATGTGCTCGGTGGCAGACTGCAGAGTTGCAGCAGCCGAAACCATAAATGGCAGTTTTGTGTAAAAAGACGTAAATGAGGGATGAGATACGAAGTTATAATGAGAAGTTTGTTCTAAAAAATCAAATCAATCACCCCAAACTGATTCCCTTTAGCTTTGATCTTGTAGAACACGTTAAACAGAGTTTCAAGGCAGACGATGCAGACCTACTCACTCACACTGAAGACTGAAGTCATCTTCTCTGGACCTCTTGCAATCAATGTGACTACTGTCTACTGAATAGCCCCCATAGACTACAGTTGGCCAGTTCAGTTCAGCTAGCTTAAAGATAAGATACGGAGTACTACTGTACTCGGATTCTGCTTTTCTTTTTACGAAATACACTTTCTCGAAATTAAAATATGTTACCATAAATTTACTCCATAATTTTTACTGTAATAAATTAAACAAAAAATATTTATAATATCGATTTTTCTATCTTAGACCCCTTGGCCCTTGGTAGGGGTGTTATTCGAGACGAACGAGCCTAGATTGACATGTTTAAGCTTATTCACTAGTTAAACGAGCTCGAGCCTAGCTGAACTTAATTTTTAAACGAGCTTTTTATTTTATTCAAGCTCGGCTTGTTTAGGAAATGAACGAGTTCGAGCCGAGCTTTTTTCGAGCTTTAAGTAGTTCTACTTGGTTATGACAGGTTAACTTAATAGAAAATTTAGAAATTCCATAAAATTCGAGCTATTCGAGCTTTATTCAAACGAGCCGAGCTTTCAATCGAGCTTAAAATCTTGTTCAAGCTCGGCTTGTTTAAATAAATGAGCGAGCTCGAGCGCTGTTCAGTTCATATAACAACCCTACCCCTTGGAGGCATATGTTAAGATTCTCATTTTAGTAAAAATGTTCTGATGTCTTGGAACCTTTGTCTTACATCGAAAAATACGAGAACCCGAGTCTTGCATATAAGTCAGTGAGTCACTCCTTCCATTGTCAATTGGTTTTAAGACGGAACCCGCTGGTCTTGTGTGTTTGGCTTGGGTGTGTATGATGCGCTCAGACATGGACTGATGTGCACATATTTTACCATATTTTATGCTTACTTTTATTCCGATTTATGTTTATGTTTTATACTTATGGGTTGAGAAAGTATAAAAATTGTGTAATTTATGTTCATTTGCAAGATTTAGAAGTCTACACAAGTTTTGGTTTAATTTCGCATGTATTGGAGACATTTCGAAGCAATCTGAAGAGCCACTCGATGTCTAGTGAGATCAACTCGACATCTACTGGAGTGAAGCAGAATTTGGCTAAGTGTTGAACGAGACAAGCTACTAATGTTTCACTCGACGTCTACTGAAGATTCACTAGACGTCGACTGAAAACAAAACACACTTAGGAGCCAAGAAGGAAGGAGCCACTCGACACCACAAGAGCACTCGAGATCGATTGAAACACTCGATATCGACTGAACATCACTCGATGTCGAGTGGAACTCTAGTGGGCCCAGCCGCGTTTTTGGAGATCCAACATGAAGGAATATTGCTTACACATGAAGACCAGATATTTTATCTTCCTTAGATACTTCTATCCTTATGAGTTAAACTCCTTTTACCCTATGGAACTTATATTTATTTATGTTAGTTTAATTAGGAAGTTTTATCTTTAGTAAGTAGATAGAGATTTCTTTCCTTAGCTAGCAATGATTGATCTATTATAAATAAAGCCCTTGAGCAATCAAGTTTAGAGTAGAGAAAGAGAGAAGGAGGCCGAGATAGAGAGAGACGGTTGCGGAGATTGTTCGGTTGTACTCTTACTCTTTAGTTTTAATTCAAAGTTCAGCTTATGTCAATGATGACGATTTATGTGATAAGGCGTGAGTAATCGTTCCACTTCTAGGGTCGGGGTGAGCTCGACGATAGCCATAAGTATGCTCAAAGTTATGATTATTATATGATTTTCATCTCCCATATTCTATGTGCTTTTAAATCCGCTGCGAGAGTAGTGGACAATTCCATGTTTATGATTTTGAAGCGAGAGTGGATTTATTATGAACTTGGATAGTAATTACGTTTTGCTTACGAGAGTTGGTTAACCCTAATTATGAAAATAATAGAAACAATTAGGATTTGATGCGAGGGTCTCTATATTCCTATTTGTTAATGAAAAGCATGTATCTTTCATGATTCGAGTACGTTGCTTGCATGGTTATCGTTGTGGTAATTCCCCGGCTTTGGAAGTCTTTAATATATTGACATTACAAACCATTCTGATATTTCTGTTCATCTTTCTTATCCATCCTTACATTATTCGATCATTCTTTGCCGACACACTTTACGTTTTAGTTTCTGCATTTTTTACTCGACATCGACTGTCTTTCAATCGATATCGAGTGGACTGACCCGATATCGAGTGCCCTTGCTCGACGTCGTCTGCTTTTGTTTTGTTCTTGCAGGGTTTGCACTAGGAATCGATTGTCACTTAGCCGAAATCTACTGGATCTCAGTCAACGTTGAGTGACTTCTGGTTGACGCCGATAGCTGTTTTTGAGACTATCTAGGCGAGCATTGACACGTTTCTCGTGGATCGATCCTGACTCCCTACCACTACAGCAAGAGGAAGTCTTGTAGATTATATGGCCCACCGAGATTTAACATGGTACCAGAGCGGTGCGGTTCGGGACCCTAGTCTACTACTGGGCAAGCCGGCCTTAAGGCAAGACATCAAGTACAACTGACATATATTCCGGGGCCAGACAGTTGCACTTGGGAATGGGGGGGGGGGGGGGGGGCGTGGTGTGATGTCTTGGAACCTTTGTCACACTTAGAAAAACACGAGAACTCGAGCCTTGCATATAAGTCAGTGGGTCGCTCCTATTGCCAATTGTTTTTAGGATGGAACTCCGTTGGTCTTGTGTGCACATGATGCGCTCAAACATGTGGACCTTCACCTTATATGGCCCACCGAGATTAAACAAAAAATATATTCTTCATTAAATTGCATTCGCAAAATTTTAAATTAGATTCATGGGGTTGCTTATTTTTGGTAGAGTATCTTTCCCAATTAGGATCTTATGAGAATAGGATAGGAAGACCGTTATAGTATATACAGTACTAATTACTCGATTTTTTTAGAAATAGTAAAAAAAAATGCAAAATAGCAAAAAAAAAAAACTATTTTTGAAAATAGCCAAACAGGGGTAAGTCGTTGTTTATAACAATAACTCTGTCGCAAGTCGTAGCTCTGCGGCCCTGGTTGATCGACGTGATCGTGTTGGTAGTGTTTGTGGTCTCCGAAGATCCCTCATCCAGGTGGGGGGAACGTCGTGTGATCCACACTTCCCTAGGTGTCGCCTTTGCCTTATGAGGATTTCTGCTTTCCGTCTTTCCGGCGGCGAGACATCGTGTCAGCTAGTGCTGTCCCATGCGCTCGCTATCCACTTCTTCGTGACGACTTCCTTCCTCTCGTTGTTGTGTCCGCTAGTTTGCTTAGGTCTTGGGTTCTTTCCGGGTTTTCTTTGGGTGCTAATTTGATGTATTTTATGTTATTTTTTCTATTTCGTTGTTGTATGTTTAGACGGCTTGCCGTCTACCGACTTTGTCGGCCTCTCGAGGTCCGGGCCTGTCCGACCTTGAATTATTTCCTTATCATAAAAAAAAATAACAACTCTGTCGCATTTTTTAAAAAAAATTAACAAAATATTAAAATCGTTGTTATAAACACCGACTTAGTTTTTTTTAATAAAATAATATTCAAATATATTATTTATTTTAAAATTTTAAAAATAAAATAGATGTGTGGAGAGTTAATGTTATCCTTTTAATTTTTTTAAGGGTCAAAACGTACAGAGAATAGAGGGAGGGAGAAATGGAGTGTGGGGTTTAGGGGCCACTAAGGGCGTGTTTGGCAACGGGATGGGGGTAGGTGGAATGGGATGGATTTTGTGGGGTGGACGGGATGGGGATGGAAACCCGGGTGGGACCGGGTGGAATTTTGAAGCCAGTTTAATCCCGTTCGTGTTTGGTTTTGGGTCAAAGTTTATGGGATGGAAGTCACTGAAAAAGACATACTTGCCCCCACGAATTGACATGAAAGGAAAAAATTACCCCTCAAATATACCCCTCAATTCAAAACCCCATCTTTCACTTCTCGTCAAGACAATCGCACATTGATGGAGAATGGATGAATTTGCCGGCTACCATCTCAACTCTTCAAATTTTGCAATTGGAGATTCTCCTCCCTAAAATCTTGGATTTGTTTGTGTGCAAATCTTAATTCCCATATATATATAATACCCATATAAAGAAAAATTGGGGGCTAACCCTACTGGTCCTTCAAAGGAGACGCCTCTGGCGGCTGGTGGACGGCGGCGGCAGGGAAGATCTGGAGTCGGTGGAGGAGCGGGAGGCGAAAGTGGTGCGGATCTTCAGAGGGAGCTGTGGAGTGGCGAAGCAAGAGGCGAAATCGGCCTCGGAGCAGGAGCCGGTGGCGGCGGCGACGATGACCGATTCGGAAGAGGAGGAGGATGTAGCAGAGGTCGCCTGAGTAGCGGCGGAGGCGCAGGAGCTCCTTGTCCTGCTGCTTGTCGATCGAGTGGTCTCAAAGCTTTTTGACATTTTGATTTGGGAGGGAGACGAAAGAGGAGGGATAGATAATTAGGGGCAAATCTGGAACCCATCCCCTTCCCATCCCCCAAATCCTCCTTCAATAAGATGCGTCGCGCATCCCCTCTCATCCCCCGCATCCCCGCTTTCCCATCCTCTTCCACCCCCGCGCATCCCTCGCCAAACACGCAGGCGCGCTTCCCGAGAACCCACCCCCACCCGCGGCATCCCCTCCCATCCCCTATCAAACACGCCCTAAATTTAGCCAAGGAAGGGTGAGAAACGAGTAAGATAGAAGAGGATGAAGGGGAATAGGCATTATCTAAGAGATATAAAGATTTAATATTCCTGGGTGGAAAAAACGCTCTGATTTTCCTTCCCCCCTTTGTGCCTTGTTCTGGTGTTCTGGGTCTCAACTTATGGCTTTCCGGAAGGGAGGTTGGTGTTCAGCCTAGGAGCTGCACTTCCTCCTAGTGCCTTGTCCTTCCACACACAAACATCAACCCTCAAACAATGTCCACCAAATCTCAAATCAAACCCAACTACCCCACACTCATCAAAGCTAAAGTACAGATTCAATATAATAGTAAAGGTTATACAAACTTTAATGAGATCCACTCATGGATCGGGTGGATCTGGCCAAACCAGGCCAACAGCAAAGTCCTCAAGACTCTTGCTGAATATAACAATCAACATAACATTCCTTGTGGGGATTTCTCGGTTCCCACACTCCACACCTTTGCATTTAAATCTTGTAGAATGGGCTCCAATACCCATTACAATTACATTTGTATTACCACGGCTAATCCTTACTCTAATCACCTAGATAATCCTCCTATTAAGGCTAATTGCAGGTATAATAATGAGCATGCATGGGAAATCTATGGACAACTGGTGGTGGTTAGGAGGCGGTTGATGACTGCTCTCTTGATCCCTGTACTGAGCAACCTATGAAGATTATCCAAGAGAAGAAGCAAACATTTTCGAGAGTAAACTGCACCTTGTCGCTTACCATGGAAACTCTCAAGAGACATGCAGCAACTCCAAGGCTAGAGGTATGATTGTTCCTAGTAAATTGTTCCTCTCAAAGGGTTTAGTTCTGATTAAACACAAAAAAAGTTATTTCAAATTCCTGATGCTGTTATCTTAGAACCTGCTATAAATACTCATTCCATTAGTTGTAATATGCACGCCCTCTCTTCCTCTTTTCCCACTCTTGCTAAAACTGTCTATTTTCTCGTTATGGATCAACAAGTCTCTTATGTTGAAGCCCTCATCAATACCATGAGACAAGGCATCTCCTTTGATCATGTCCCCATTCAAGCTCACTCTACTGAACCTCTTACTGGTGAGAATCAGAATGCCAATCTGAAAAATGTTGAGCACCAAATTCCCCAAGCCAATCCTATCAACTCTGCCCCTGCTGATCAGATCCCTAACTCCAACTTCATTTCTGATCCCTACACCATCCATGGAGTTAAGGATCTCCACCACAACCTCACTGATTTCAGTCTTGTTGGGTGGTTTGTCCAGGGCCCTATCGACATCAAACTGGTAGCTGGGAAGCTCAAAAGTGAATGGAAGAATCTCAAAGGCACTTGGGTGGTTGACATTATTGGCAATGACTGGATCATTTTCAGGTTTGCCAATAGAAAAGACCGAGCCATTACTTGGTCTAACAGGCCCTATCATGTTCAAGGTACTCTTCTAGCTCTTTACCCTTGGGCTGACAATTTCAACCTAATGGAAGAAGACACCATCAGTGCTGATATGTGGGTTAGGATTCCTTCCTTGCCTCACCGGTTTTACATTACTGAAGCTATCTCACATATACTTTGTGCTAGGGGTATGGGTTCTCTCATTAGGATTGATCAAGCCTCAAATGTTAGGAACAAGCTTGGATTTGCTCGAGCCTGTGTCAATGTCTCTCTTTTAACCACCCTTACCACTTTTGTAACTGTGAGAAAATCTGAGAATGAAACCATCAGACGTAGGATTTGGTATGAAGACTTTTCTGATGGTTGTGGTTGTTGTGGTGGATATGATCATCACTATGATCAGTGTCCCCTGAATGCACCTAGACCAAGGAAAATTAACCTTATCCTTGAAGACAATCCTAATGTGGATCTCCTAGCCCCTATTCAAGCCCAGGTTCATAATCCCATCCGAAATTATAACCGTGTCGTGACCACTGCTAGTGCTTTCACCCCCTACAACCAAGCTAATGAGTTCAGCATTTCCTAAAATATGATTCCTAGAACTGGGGATTTTGGTCTCCTTCCTATCAATGTGCCTACTGTCTACTACCCCAAGCCTCCAAGTCAAGCTATGGCTATGCCTTCTTACCCCAATGAGCTCATATCCCCCTTGATCAACCTGAATAATGCTCATGTTGCCAAAATTACTGGTGAATCTTCTACTATTCCCTTTACCATCGCTCCTCCCATTCTCCACACTATCTTATCCTCCACCAACACAAGCTCTCTCACCATCCCTATCCAAGTGGATAACACCAGTGACTTGATGACTAATTCTAAGGGTAATTGTAAGATGATTGATTCTGGAAATGACACAGACGACTCCTACAACTCACTGAGATCCAACACCTCTGTTGTCAGAAAGATGGGAGGTATTGTCATCCGCCAGGACGATGATGAAGCCACCATGAACAACTCTGAGCAGGCCAAGCGTAAGGATGAAGATGAGAACAATGAAGCCTCCTCCCATGCCAACAAGAAGTCCAGGAAGAAGAATAATTAATCTTGATAGGTGGTACTAAGGATCCCAAGGTCTGGAAGATGTGCAACAATGATTCTAAAACTATCATTTCCTATGTTATTATCTTTTGCTACGTTGGTAGTTGTACTTTTGAAACTTATGGTTGTTTGTTTGTTGTGATTCGGTTGTATCCTCGAAACTGGCTAGGCTGTCCTCTTTCTTTGCCTGTTCCTAGACTCTGCTTCCCCCCTATTTTCCTCTGTTGTTGGGGACAGATCTAGGAACACCACTATCTTTAACCTTATGTTTGATTATCTTAATGATCCTATCTGCATTTCTCTTTTTACTGCTGGCTATCCCATTTCTTATGCTGCTCATGGGGTATGGATTTGTGACTTTTCTGGCGCCTCACTGAGTAGTGATCAACATCATAGCAACTGCATCATTGTGCAAACTAAAGGTATGCTTCCTCCTATAACTCCAACAAAAATTTGGTTGAGCCCCATTTCTTTACCCTCGGGTGAAGTGGTGGCAAACCACCCCAACCTTATTCATCAACACTTAATCCAAGCCTTCAATCATAAACATTTCCTCAAGCATCAAATAGATGTATGCTTAGATCAAACAAGGTTACAAAGACTCAATCAAGTTCAGTATCTCAAAATAACGTCCAATGGTTTCACATTAACAAAGATTAATCTTCTATGGTATGGATGGAAGCTTGCTCCTATGCATACTATGGATCTCAAACCTAAATATCAAATCTATAGCAGCATAATAGGCAAAAGCAAATATTACAGTTATGATTAAGATAGGATACTGGAATGTTAGGAGGTCTAGACGTCCCCTTTTTCTCCAAGAAATCAACCAACTCAGATGTAACAATAGCCTAGATATATTAGCCATCTCTGAAACGAAAACGGAAGATGCACCTACTGAGGATCAAATAAGAAATATAGGTTTTAATCAAGCTTTATCAATAAGTTCAGTTGGCCACTGTTGTAGGAGGAAATCTAGTTTAAAATATAATAAAATAAATCAAACCGGGTTATGCCCACGAAAATAATTACAAGACCTCCTCCTGATGTAGCAACAGGAAGTCAGGATCGATCCTCGAGGAAGCGTGTCAGCGGATCTCAGGCAGCGGCAAATCTCACGAATGGCGATCGACCACAGTGTACTCGACCTCGACTAGGTGGTAATCGACAGGGGTCAGGCACGACCGAGTTTGAGCAACAGAAGTCAGTGGTGGTGGTCGACGTCGACAAGCCTTACTCGACGTCGAGTAGGTTGGTCGTAGTCGAGTAGCCTGTCGAGTACTGCAGAGACAGAAGCAACATCGATCTTGCTCGATCGAAAGTCAATAGTCGACGTCGACCAAGGGGTGGTCGAAGTCGAGCAGAAACAGTAAAATAAAATAAAGAACAAACTTTGCGGGATTCGGAATAAACTTTATGTAAAAGGAAACTTCCAAGATCGGGGTTTGCAACAACGATAACCAAACATGCATAAGACAAGATAAGTAACGATAGTCATGCAAATCGCATCGAAGGATTAAGCTTTCGCCTTTTCCAACAATTAGACAACTCTTTCAAGAAACCCTAATTGTATCTACCGATTTTATGTTTATAATCCAAGTTGTTAACATGGATCTCCATTAGATAGGTAATAAACACATAATAGGTAGTAGATGCTCAAAACATAATAAAGGTTGGATCTTTACCTCAAACACGCATGGCCATCGTTGGGCTCGCCCCAACCCTAGAAGTAGGTGGACTACTCGCTCTTCATCGCAATCGCAGAGATCATTGATGGAAAAGAAACTTGCATTAAAATCAACCAGAGCTTACAACCGATTGGAGCCAAATCCGCTCTCGCCTCTTAACTCCTTTCGGCCACACTCTCTCTCTCTCTCTCTCTCTATAGGCTTTATTTATAGGCCTTAATCCTTGCCATTCAAGGAAAGGAAAGTATATCTAATTTCTAAAGATAAAACTTTAATAAAAGGGAACATTTATCTAAAAGGAAAACTATCTAAATATATATCTTCAAGTGGATAAAATCCTTCTTCCATAGATAGATCTTGATAGAATAGGATAGATTATAGCCTTGCTTTGTGCCCAAGTAGTCCACATATGCTCGGAATGGCCCAACAGTCTCACAGCCCAAAACAGTGTAGTCGACCTCGACCAACTCTGGTCGACTTTGAGTAGGTTGTACTCGATTTCGAGTACTCTTCGCAGCTTCTCGATCCGGTTTTCCTCCTCGAGCTTGGGTGAGGGTCAGTGGTGGTCGACTTCTAGTAAGGTCCTCGACGTCGAGTACGGCTCGTGCTCGAGTTGTCTTCTTCTTCTGTCCTCGATCAAGTCTGCTTCAACTGTAGTCGGCTTCGAGTAAGGCCTGGTCGAAGTCGAGTAGAATTCCGTCTTTTGGTTTCGTCCCGGAATGGCTCCAAATTCTGCAATATTAAACCAAAACTTATGTAGACCTCTATTTCTTGCAAATAAGCATATAGTACATAAATTCAACATATTCTCAACCCGAAATATGCAAAGTACTTAGAATAAGGAGCTAAAATGTATATAAAAACATGGTCACTTTAGTGGACATCAAATCACCACATACTTAAGCTTGCTTGTCTCCAAGCAATAACTTGGATGGTCATTCAGGGGAAGAATTCAAAACTCTCAACATAATAGATTCATTCTCATATAACCCTGCAATCAATTACCATCATCGAAAAAGTACTTGTACCACAAATCCATGCACGGACAATAAAAAGCAACATCTACTCACAAAAGAACGGTTATGCAAAACAATTCGTGTGACAAAGCATTAATAATCATGATGACTTTAATTTATGCTCACGGTGAAGAAAAGGTAAAATGTATAGTTATGCAAATCCATGCATGTGGTGCTAATAATCCAGGGAGAATTTCTTCAAACTTTGCTTTGATGCACTTTCTCCTTTTAATAATTTCCACATCACTCATTCACTCTTTGCTTTTTTTCACTTATATGCTTTTACCTCTCTATCCTCAGCACTGCCTTCTCGCAAGTCGCAAACATGGGTGTCATGAATGGACTCGGATACTTAGTGCTTTGGACTCCTCACATTGTTGTCCCATCTCACTGAACTATTATCTCAGCAAGCAGGGTCGATCTACCTTTATCTCCTGAGGTGATCGGATTTTTTCTCACTTATTAAATTTTCCATATATTTCAAACATTCTTGCCAAACTTCAATAATGATAACAACACAAATACCATAATAATCTCCATAATGTGACATCATTCTCAACATAATCCCCGGATAAGGTAAAAAATGACAATATTTAGATCATGTGGAGCAATGTATGAAAATAAGGCATAATATGGCTTTTGTGATGCATAAGCATAACTGCATAAGTAAGGCTAGGAATACAAGAATGAGCATTATATGGAAATATAAAGTCCTCCATCCTCTTATCATGCAACGTGTCAAAAGCAACTTCAAATTTTACCTCCTTTCATGGTTTTCACTAAATAATGCACTTCATTGTGACTTCCCTTTACTAGGCAATTTCATGCTATATCTCTAATGAATCTAATTTTGCATTGTCGAGTTCAATATAAGCTTTCATGACACTATTCTTTGAACAATTTACAAGCTTTGGGAGATGTCACATAGAACTTTGAGTTTTAGCAATTATGCACAAAAATTTAAAATTTACTCAAAATTCACCATGTTAAACCAAAAGCAAGAATAAAACATAAATAAATAATATTAAGCTCTTCCCCCACCCCATACTTAGAATATACAGTGTCCTCACTGTAGAAAATAATAAAAAAACAGAGGTAAAGGAAGGAACTCACCGAATAATGCGCTGTAGAGTCAAAACAGGGTCGTCGAGTAACTGAGGTAGTCGACGTCGAGTAGGCGTGGTCGACGTCGAGTACAGATCTGTTGTGTCGAGTGAAAGCTGAATTCGGGGATGCTCTTGGGTGGTCGATGTCGAGTGGCCTACTCGACGTCGAGTACAGTGTTGTACTCGATCCTCTTCGTAGTCGATCTCGACTTGGCCAAATCGATTTCAACTGTTGGTAGGGACTTCTTTTTTCTCTCTTTGCGATCCTTTATGCTTCTCGACCTAAAAATTGTTAGCTTTTGCACGAAGACAAGACCTTCCACATGAAGCATTCAAAACTAAAAACAAAAACAAACAAAACCAAAACCAAAAGTTTCAAAGTCCCAAAATTCAAAAGTTTTATCTACATGCTCTAGATTTTAAAGTCGCTAGGTCGACTTCTCCACTTGTGCTCAAGGACCGTCAATGTGGGGCCCTCTTGTTCTTGGCTCTTCTCCCGGATCATCTAGGTCCTGATGGTAGTATGCAAGCTCCGCTGATAAGTTGTTGGTTGCATTGTATCCATTGCCTTCCTTCTTCTTCTTTCCAGCTCTCATCCTTCGCAGATTAGCTCGCCACGGGGCCTTACCTCCCCTTAAGTATTTATTAAATTTATTAATAGACAGAGGAGGGGGTGAAATCATACCTGGACTGACCTTTTCGTGCCCAAAACAGAAATCTTCGGGCTTAGGGTTGGTCGACGTCGAGTAGCTTTCTGGTGTTTTCCTCTGTTATTTGCTTGATCTCGTGGTTGCTGATGCTCTTCACCTCCAGCCATGGAATTTCCTCTTTTGTAGGGCCAAAAGAGAAATCTAAGACCTCATCGCCTATTGTGAAGGTGAGCAATCGCTTCTTAACACTGATCTTGGCATCTGCAGTAGCTAAGAAAGGTCTACCAAGAATAATAGGGCAAGTAGGATCTTCCGCACAATCTATAACAAGGAAATCAGCGGGGATATAGAACTTACCAACCTGGACAGGGACATTATCAACTATACATGTAGGGATGACCACTGTATTGTTTGCCATGTATAGCTTGGCATCCACAGGCTTTATGGACCCTATCTTTACCTTTTGCCAGATTGATAAGGGCATGATACTCACGGTTGCTCCTAAATCACACAAGGCCTCATATTTATATTGTCCAAATCCCACAGTAACAGAAAACTTACCAGGGTCAGGTCACTTCTCAGGGAAGTCCATCCTTTTGCATTCGATGGAGATTTCTGATATAGATCGCTTGTTGCTAAGGATTTCCTTGAGGAACTTGACATATGCAGGCATTTCTTAAAGAGCTTCTGTAAAAGAAATTGAAACATTCAGTTCTTGAAGCATCTTAAGAAAGCGTTTAAACCAACATGCAGTGGGATCTTTCAGCGCCTTGGAAGGGAAATGCGGTGTCTTTTTCTGCTTTGGAGCCAGAACAGATGTCGGATGTGTTGCAGAGTCCTCGACTTCGAGTGGAGTTTCCTCAACTTCAACCAGATCCTCCTCGACTTCGACCACATGAGTAGTCGACTTCGAGTTCTGTTGTCGTGCAAAAGTTCCCTCGATGTTATGTGGCTGGTCGACTTCGGGTACTTCTACTTGACGCTGAGTAGACTAGTCGACATCGACTACGCTCTGCTCGATGTTGAGTAACTTCTCAGCTTCATCCTGCTGCTTTCCGACATCTGGCTCGCGTAGTTGATGCCCGCTCCTGAGCTTTACAGCCGCAATGTGTCCAGTCTTCCCCTTGGGATTTGGTTCTGTCTGCCCAGGGAGTTGCCCGGTCAGTCGTGGAATTTGTGCCGCGAATTGACCCATCTGGGTCTCAATGTTCCTCTTCCAGATGTCAAGTTCTCCAAATCTTGTATTGATGTTTTGGAGCTGATTGTTGATGGCGCTACTGGCTTGCTTGCTTTCTGCTTGATTCCGGCGCATCTCATCGAGGATCATTTGTAGATCATTCTTCCGCTGATCCCTTTCTGGATGTCCATGAGCTCTGTATGGTGGGAGGTTCCTAGGGGCACCTTGGTTCCATTTTGGTTGTTGGAACATTTGGTCCGCCATATAGCGATTGGGGCCCCCTGCGTAACCTACCTCTTCATGAGTTTCTACCATCCTGACTTGCTCCGTATGTGGGCACTCTATAGTGGTGTGCCGATGTGAGCCACATTCAATGTAGGGCTGGTTGACAGAAAGATACTTGGTTTGCTTGAGGAGCTTGCGATTCTGATCTCTGTAATACTGCTCCTTGACATCTGGATCAATCTCCTTAGAAGGCTCATAGAGGGGCATGAATGGGGCTGGCCTTGCACAGGCATTCTCGTCATAGTTTTTCGGAGCCCCATACTTATTGTCGAAGTTGGTGAGCTTTTCGAGGGTAGCTCATGCGTCAGCTGGTGGCATTGTCAGATACTCATATTGAGTATATTGGTTGATCCTATCCTTAGCAGCAAGATCAAGAGAATTGTAGAAGATCTCCTGAATGACGTATTGTGGCTACCCATGTGTAGGGCAGGATCACAGTAGATCCTTGTATCGTTCCCATGCTTTTGCTAGCGACTCCCCAGGCTTTTGCTTGAAAGCTGTAATCTTCTGGCGGAGGAGCGCTGTCTTGGCAGGAGGGAAGAATTTATTAAGAAATGCCTACTTTAGATCAGCCCATGTTGTGAGGGATCGTGGAGTCAGTCCTTTTAGCCACTTCAATGTTGGACCGACAAGAGACCAATGAAAAGCCTTCATCTTGACATATTCCAGCGTAGTACCTTCAACAAGAGTATGACACATATCAGAAAAATTGGTAATATGTTCAAGAGGGCATTCATTAAACCATCCATAAAAAGCATTATTTTTAATTTCAATAAGGAAGGCAGTGCGAATCTCGAAATTATTTCCAAAGATTAGAATAGCCGATTCAGGCACGACAAGAGTCGGATGCATGTAATCCCTTGCAGTGGTAGGGAATTGGGCAAGTTCAGCTTCCGCCTACCTCCTGAGTTCTACAGAGGTCAGGCACGACCGATTTCCAGAAACAGAAGTCAGTGGTGGTGGTCGACGTTGACAAGCCTTACTCGACGTCGAGTAGGTTGGTCTTAGTCGAGTAGCCTGTCGAGTACTGCAGAGACAGAAGCAACAACGATCTTGCTCGATCGAAAGTCACTAGTCGACGTCGACCAAGGGGTGGTCGAAGTCGAGCAGAAACAGTAAAATAAAATACAAAACAAAGCTTTGCGGGATTCGGAATAAACTTTATGTAAAAGAAAACTTCCAAGATCGGGGTTTGCAACAATGATAACCAAACATGCATAAGGCAAGATAAATAACGATAGTCATGCAAATCGCATCGAAGGATTAAGCTTTCGCCTTTTCCAACAATTAGACAACTCTTTCAAGAAACCCTAATTGTATCTACGGGTTTTATGTTTATAATCCAAGTTGTTAACATGGATCTCTATTAGATAGGTAATAAACACATAATAGGTAGTAGATGCTCAAAACATAATAAAGGTTGTTTCTTTACCTCAAACACGCATGACCATCGATGGGCTCACCCCAACCATAGAAGTAGATGGACTACTCGCTCTTCATCGCAATCGCAGACATCATTGATGGAAAAGAAACTTGCATTAAAATCAACCAGAGCTTACAACCGATTGGAGCCAAATCCGCTCTCGCCTCTTAACTCCTTTCGGCCACACTCTCTCTCTCTCTCTCTCACTACTCTACTTCTCTAGAATTGAATGTATGATTGAACGCATAAAAATCAGCCCTATAGGTTTTATTTATAGGCCTTAATCCTTGCTATTCAAGGAAAGGAAAGTATATCTAATTTCTAAAGATAAAACTTTAATAAAAGGGAACATTTATCTAAAAAGAAAACTATCTAAATATCTTCAAGTGGATAAAATCCTTCTTCCATAGATAGATCTTGATAGAATAGGATAGATTCCAGCAGCCTTTCTTTGTGCCCAAGTAGTCCACATATGCTCGGAATGGCCCAACAGTCTCACGACCCAAAACAGTGTAGTCGACCTCGACCAACTCTGGTCGACTTCGAGTAGGTTGTACTCGATTTCGAGTACTCTTCACACCTTCTCGATCCGGTTCTCCTCCTCGAGCTTGGGTGCGGGTCAATGGTGGTCGACCTCGAGTAAGGTACTCGACGTCGAGTACGGCTCATGCTCGAGTTGTCTTCTTATTCCGTCCTCGATCAAGTCTGCTTCAGATGTAGTCGACTTCGAGTAAGGCTTGGTCGAAGTCGAGTAGAATCCCGTCTTTTGGTTTCGTCCCGGAATGGATCCAAATTCTGCAATATTAAACCAAAACTTATGCAGACCTCTATTTCTTGCAAATAAGCACATACTACATAAATTCAACATATTCCCAACCCGAAATATGCAAAGTACTTAGAATAAGGAGCTAAAATGTATATAAAAACATTGTCCTTTTAGTGGACATCAGCCACAAGGGTGGCATCTGGATCTTATATAAAAACAACCTTATACTTAACAAAATGCAATGTCTTGAATCTGGCAACAAATTTTACATGATTCAAGTAACTATTAACAGTTTCACATTAGTATTACTCTTCATCTATGCACCCTCAGTAGAACGTGAAAAGGATGAATTTTGGCAAGAAATTTTCACAATGGTAAACAAACACAAACTACCAGTTATAATCATTGGAGACCTAAACGATATAGAGAAGGATACAGAAAAGATTGGAGGTAACAATCCAGCTTTATCAAGATTCAGAAGCATACTACATATCAAACAAGAGCTTAACCTACACACTCTCCCTTATATTGGATCCACATTCACCTGGAGGAAGAATAACTCAACCACAAACAACACTTATGAGAGATTAGATAGAGTCCTAACTCACCTAGAGATTGTCACTAAATTCAGCAATCTAAAAGTTCAACACCACTCCTTTTCCTCCTCTGACCATTGTCCAATTACACTATCACTTGGCTCAAAAGACCAGAAAAAAGGATCACCATTTAGATTCGAGATGTCTTGGTCCTTACAACAAAAAATGAAAGACATAGTCACAAGAGTATGGCATAATAGATTTCATGGGTCTCAAGCCTATAATTTTATGAAAAAACAACAATTACTAAAAAGGAATATCAAAAACTGGTCCAATAATCAAAATAATAATATTCAAAAACAGCTGCAAAAAATAGAACCCCAAATTCTACAATTACAGAAGCTACTCCCCTGGGGCTCCCTAACACCAAGCCAAGAAATAAAACTAGCTAATCTAGAAAATAAAAAGAAAAAAAATTCTAGAATTTAATTATAAATTTTGGAAACAGAGAGCAAGAATTAAACATATACACCTAACAGATAAAAACACAAAATATTTTCAAATTAATACAAAAATAAGAAACTTTAAGAGAAGAATGAACTCCTTTACAACCAAACAAGGTCAAATTATAACTGACCAGCAAGAGATAACAGATCAAATTACTGGGGAAATGGCTGAAAGGTTTATCGAGAGACAACAAGGAAAAATTACAACAGAGGCAATCAGAAATATCCAACCACAAATCACTTCAGAGGAAAATCAACATCTCATAAAAAACCCAGCAAAAATAGAAATTAAAAATACACTAATTAGCAGGGCAGAGGATAAGTCGCCGGGTCCTGGTGGATTCCCGCCAGAATTCTATCTAAATTAGTAGAATATTGTGGGTAATTCCTTCTGCAAAACAATTAAATCATTTTTCCACTCTGGTAGCATCCTAAAGCAAATCAATCAGACTTTTATAGCCTTAATTCCTAAAGTAGAAGATCCACAAAATATCAATAACTACAGACCTATAAGTCTCTGTAATACAATATACAAAGTAATAGCAAAAATTTTAGCAAATAGAATTAAACCAATTCTTCCGAAAATAATAAGCCTCTTTCAAGGTGCTTTTGTAGAAAGGAAGATCGATACAAGATAACACATTAATTGCTCATGAAGTATTTCATACATTTAATAAACAAAAAGGAAAAAAATGATGGATGACAATAAAGCTAGACATGGAAAAAGCATATGATAAGATTAATTGATCATATATATAAGCAATCCTAAAAAAGATGGGTTTCCACCCAATATGGATCAACTGGACAATGAAATGCATTACTACCACTACATTTTCAGTACTAGTCAACAATTCGGCGAGTAACCAGTTCAAGCCAAATAGAGGAATCAGACAAGGTGACCCTTTAGCCCTTTACATATTTGTAATAGTAATGGAAAATCTAGCAAGAGAATTACACCATGAAGCAATGAAGGAAGATGCCCTAGTGGGCATCAAATTAACCAAGCAAGGAACACCGATACCATTCCTCACATTTGCAGATGATACCATAATTTTCTTACAAGCATCTCACATGAGCTTGAATACTATTCAAAACTCCCTAAACAACTTCGCTAACATATATGGATTAACCATAAACTATAATAAAAGCTCTATCCAATTTTCAAAAAATAACAATCCAATATTAGCTACATCCCTTGCTACTCAAATGGGTATCCCCATATCTAAAATAATTGAGAAATACCTAGGAATCCCCCTTGTCAATGGCAGGGTTAAAAATTGCGTCTTCGAAGACGCACTACAAAATTTAAAGAAACAACTCTCTAAATGGAAATCCTTCTCCATATCCCAAGCAGGAAGAACCATTTGAATCCAATCTAATCTCAGCTCAAAGACAAATTATCTTATGCAGAATTTTCTACTTCAAAAAGGAATACTTAACCAAATAGATCAAATTAACAAGAATTTCTTTTGGAACAAATTACAGTCTGAAAGATATACACCGCTAATAAGCTGGGATTCAATATGTCAACAAAAAAATGAAGGAGGACTAGGAATTAGAAAAGCAGAATCCTTAAACGAAGGCTTGCATATGAAACTTCTTTGGATATACAGACAAAACCAGTATGTGGGTAAAAATAATAAAGGAAAAATGCTTACAGACAATGGATATAAATGAAAGGGATACTTAAAATACATCTTGGCAATTTGGGAGACTTTTATCCTTAAGGAAAAAATTCAATCTAGGAATCCAATGGCTTATTGGCAATGGAGAACAAATAAATGTATGGAGGGACCCATGGCTTGATGGAATCAGCCTAAATCAATACCAAAGATTGGAAGATCCAAACCTCAAAGTTTCCCAACTGATTAATAATCAAAAGCAATGGAATTTAACACTGCTACAGAGAATATTCCCAAGTCATATTATTGATCAATTAACACAAATTAAAATACCCACTTGGGACACCAGTGACAAATTAGTCTGGAAATTTGAAAAGGACGGTAGATTCTCAACCAAATCTACTTTGATTATCAACCATAATACTAATAATAGAAACATGGAAGAATGCAAATGGATCTGGAAACTTGATTTACCTCCAAGGATCAAGAACCTCATTTGGAAGATAATGATTGATGGTTTATCTACCACCCAAAGATTAAATAAACACTATAATAGAGTCCCAGCACAATGCTCACTTTGTAATAGTGAAGATGAGAATGCCACACATTTATTCATCAATTGTAGCTTTGCCAGAAAACTTATCCAAAACTATGAGAATGCATGTGGCAAAAAACTACTTCTTATAGAAGATTATAATGAAGATATTATTGACATCCTTCATTTAAAATAAATAAATAAATCAACAATAAAAGAATTAGATTTTATATGGCAAACAATTTGGGACACCAGAAACAATGCTATATTTAAAAATAAAAATCCCAACTCAACAATCAATCTAGCCTTTGAAGTAATCTCAAATATAAAATGTTGGAACTCGGAAACAGAGATGGAAAATAACTCAACCACACGAGTCACTAATAGGAATAAGATTAAGTGGACTAAACCTCCGAGCAATATCTATAAAATTAATATAGATGGCTCGGTTAAGCCCACGGGCTCTTGCCAAGTGGGAGGAGTCATTCGTGACTCGGAGAGCGGTTTACTAGATGTATTCTTTCAAAATACATCAAGAGGTACGATTTTACAGACAGTGGCAGAAGCAATCATTGTAGGCATGCAACATGCAATAAGTAGAGGAATATGGAAGGCTATTATTGAAAGTGATAATCAGACTATCATTAAGTCAATAAGCAAGGAAATCAATACTCCATGGGAAGTCATCCATCAATTTGAGAAGATCATCATTATGGCTCAAGGGTTCGAGTTTATACAATTTAGACATTATTATAGAGAAGCCAACCATGTAGCTGACTTCATAGCTAGAAAAGGTATCGATTGTATTAGATCTACATCTCCTCTGACTAAGGAGTTGTACATCATCATCCTTAGGGATATTCCTGGTTGTTTGTTACGGTTTTCGTAGCAAACTCCAGCTGTTTGAATACTGTAAAAAAAAGGATGAGGGGCCCCCACGAAGTCAGAAAGAGAGAGACCGATATTTTTTTTAGTAAAAATGACTAAAAATAATACGAACTTTCAAAACTACCCATTCATATACAAACTATAACACATTAAACCAAAATTGATACAAAGTCCAAAATTCATAAATTCTAAATTCATTTAGACTCAATATATAATTAATATTAAATTTTGATCAAAATTGTAAATTCCATAATTTCATTGTCTTCACCAAAGGCCCAATCTGTAGAACAGTTGAAGGCATCGATGGCGGAGCGGCGATGGTGCCTGGCGGAGGTGCACTTGAAGTTGATGATGTCGATGCGGCACAAACCCGCACAACACTAAACACCCAACCACTAGCCAACTGCCAACTCGACGAGATCCGCCAGAGATGACAACGAACGGCGACAGGCGAGGCGCCGAGGCCGGATACTGGGAACCCAAAATCAGCCAGATAATGGGAACCCAAAATCAACCAAATTAACAGTCGAATCCGTGAAAACAGATAATGGGAACCCAAAATCAGCCAGAAATTCAGCCGAAAGAGGATAAATTGGAGCCCAATCCGAGCAAAATCGATCAGATCTAAGGGTTTGGAAAAAAAATTGGGCAAAGGGGTTTACGGTCTGTAAGCAGTAACCTCCATTTTTGAGGAAGGGAGGGTTTTTATTTATTTATTTAATGAATATAATTTTGAGAGAATTGTAGTGAATATACCAAAAAATTGAGCCTCTTGCAAAAATAGCACTCCCCGACCCAATTTGCAAAAGTGACAAAAATGTCCAAATATTTGCACAAATAGCTGGTTGCTCCAACCCATATTTCCGGGTTAACTGTAATTATTACATTTAAAAAGTGGACATCACATCAAGTATAAACCTTGGAGTTCAAAAGGCGTTCGTTGGAGAGGGAGAAGAAGATCGCCATTGACAAAGCTTCAAGGGAGGAGATGGTGAGCGCCACACACAGAGGGAAACCGATTGCGCCGCCGGAACAGAGGGAGGGAGGGAGGGAGAGAGAGAGAGAGAGAGAACCACCATTTAAGAGAGGTTCTCTCTCATTCTCTATCTCTATTCTACCTTCTTTTATGGCATTTTGGGGTTTTAAATTATAGAATTTCGATTTGGGGTCCTTAGGAAGAATGAGGTAAATGGGGTTGAAAATGTTTGAATATACAAACCCTAACCTTATGGGTGGTGGGTGGTTTGGGGATAGGGTGTGGATTAGCCATTGATGCTTAGATGATGATGAAATTGAATGTCCAAATAGGGAAGAAACGAAATGAAAACCCCCATGAAAGAATGAAAATTGGATTTCGAAAAATTGTTAAGGGCGAGTGGAGTCATTTGTTTGGATTGGGGAAATGGTTGAATGGCTAGTTTTAGTAATTTCTGTGTTGGCTTCGAATTGGGGAAGTATGGGAGAGATGGGTTTTGAATGATGTTGGATATGGTAAAGGGGAAGGTGAATGGTATACAAAATGGGTGCATATCAGCATATGACTTTGGAAAATGGGAACTTTTGGTGGATTTCGAGATCGGAGGTGTTTGGTGACTAGTTGCCTTGAAAATATAATGCTAGCAATGGGTGATACTTGTACATTGTTGTAAGTTTGCTTCTATGTGTTGAAGTATGTTGTGATTGAAATCGTTGATGTTACACTGGATGAATTTGATGTCATTTGAGAGTAATGTAGGGTTGTCATTTGTGTATTACAAAAGTTTATGATAGTTGACACTATTGTGTAGCTATGTTGTTTGTGTCATTCGTTACTTGTGTCAGTTACCATTTTGAGTTTATATGAACATGTGTATGTGTGGGGCTTATGAATATGTGAACTTGTGTATTCGTGGAATTTGTGTATTTGTGTCATGAGTGTAATGTTATATGTAGTGGAATAAAAAATATTTTGACTGACAGGAAATTTGGATATAAGGGCAAGGACTATTGCTAAAATGGGTATTATGTGAAAACTTGTATGACAGATTAAGGATACTCTAAGAAAAATGACTAGGATTAAACGTTGTGACGCCGTTGAGTTTTGTTTTTGTTCGGAAAAACTTGTCGTTTTAGGTATTTTTGCTTCTATTTTACTAAAATGCCATTGATTTGATTGATGTGTTGTGAGTTGTAGTTTTTTATAAAGTAAAAAGTAGAGTAATAATTGAGGGTAAATTGGTAAAAAAAATGGGTGTAATTATTAACTTTATTAAAAGTTGTGTGAAGAGTTAAAATGACAAGTTTTGCCGAACGGATGGAGTATAATATAAAGAAATTTATTCTAAAAAATTCATATTTTATATAATCCCTCTGTTTGGCAAAACATGTTATTTTAGGGTGTTATTTTTGTTCAAAAAAACTTGTCATTGTAGATATTTTGCACTTTACTTTACAAAAATTCCCTTGACATGATTGATTGTTTGTTAGTTGTAATTTTCGATAAAGTAAAAAAGAAGGGTAATAATTGAGGGTAAATTAGTACATTTGTTAATTGCCTTAAAATTTGTGAAAGAATCTAAAATGACAAGTTTTGTTAAACGGATGGAGTAGGTTTTATATCCTTAAACTACATGTACAAAAGTCAAGTGGACAACCACTTCATTTAGGAGTTAGCAAATTTGGAAAACAAACCCCTCTTAGGGCATATTTATCGGCACAACACAAAAAATTAGTATTAAAAAAATGGAATACTGGTTTTGGAAATACTACGGAGAGGCTTATGAAGTATCGATACCCGGATGTTCAAAAGTAAATTCGTGTCAGAAAAGAAAAACACAATGGTTTCACATTTGCAAATTCTACCCTCTAAATTTGCATAAATTTTCTCTCTCATGGTGTTTCTCTATTTTAGAAGAAGATTTACATGATATTTTGGAGTTAAAAAGAATACCTATTTTCTCTAGATTTCTGTCTTTTTTCTATTTTGCAGGTACTATTGGGCTTGCTCTTATAACTGAAGCCCTTGCTCTTCGCCTAGTGGTGCATAAAATTACAGACTTACAAATTTCCAGGATACAAATTGAAGATGAATCACAAATTATAATAAAACATTTGAATAATGAATATCATGCCCTTGGTAGATTGAATTAATATTGGTTGATATTAAACTTTTACTAGTTAATATGCCAGAAGTAACATTCTCTTATGTCTTCCGATCCGGTAATAGAGCGGCTGATAAGGTTGCACACCTTGGACGTACTACTCGATCTCTGGACTTGCAAAGCAATTTAAGTCCATTAGATTTCATCCGTTATGATGCTATCAGCTTGCTCTCGCTCGCTGAATTCTTTCCTTATAAAAAAAAATAGGAACTGATACCATGACAAGTTGGATGAAATCTAAATCCTACATATTAAATTTCAAATGAATTGCTTTAATTTTACTGTAACAAATCAAAAGTTACTCCTTCTGTTCAACAAAACACTACGTTTACTATTTACGCACGCTTCTTTAAAATGATTAAAAAAAACTATATAAAATATCTATCTTTTTATTAAAAAAACGTTGTCATCAATAAGCTTCGTGAAAATCTGGATAAGCGTTCCATAGAAGCCTTAAGAAGTTCGCAATTATTCCTGCAAGTTCCATAAAAAGCTGGACCAAATAAATAAAGAATTCTTTTGGAACAAAGACCAAAATTACAAATCGCTTATAGGGTGGGACAAAATTTGAAAATTGAAACATAATGGAGGACTATGACTAACTAATTCAAGAGACATAAACAAAGCACTCCAAATGAAACTTCTTTGGAAGATCCTCGCAGATGCATAATATTATTGGGTTAAAAATATAAAGGAAAAATACTTAAATGCTAAACAACTCTGGAACTACAGAAACAAGAACACATCATCTTGGTAGTGAAGGAAGCTAATGGAAATAAAAGTTGAATTCTGTGAACAACTAATATGACAAGTAGGAAATGGGAAAACGCTAAGATTCTGGATAGATGAATGGATCACTAGTATTAAACTCATTAACTACAACATAACTTCTAACCCAATTAACACAGAGGAAAAAGTGGAGAAATTTATTCATAGTGACAAACAATGGAAATTCGATGAATTTAAGAAAATTCTACCAAATAATATAGTGGATAAAATTAAATACACAAAAATTCCAATGAATGAAATTGAATATCGTCTTTATTGGAAAACAAGTAGACACGATTGGTTTACTACTGCGTCAGCACTCGAAAGCATCACAGAAAACATAAACACACAAGACCAATCGATAGAAGGGAAATGGAAGATTGAATGATTTCCAAAAATAAAAAATTTCACTTGGAAACTCGTCATGGATGAAATCTCTACAAAAATGAGACTGACTGACAAAGGGGTAGCGGTGATCCCCCAAATTTGTAACCTATGCAATCAATGTGATGAAAACTCCATTCACTTATTTATAAACTGTTAATGTACAAGAGATCACATACGAAAAATGGATCATTAAATAGGAGAAATGATACCGAATATACAAACAACAAATAGAAATATAAAAGAAGAGGTGACCACCGAGATTTTTGGAAAGCTATTTCCAAACCAAAAAACACAACTAGCCACTATGTGGTGGTGCATATGGACAATTAGATATAAGAATATATTTGAGGAGGATGAGAATTTCAAAAACCAACAAAAACAAGAACAATATATAAGGTACCACCTATCACAATGGAAAGAATCTAAACAAACCTTCTGTGAAGAGGAAGGAAGCAAGGAAAAGACAAAGTAACTAACCCAAAGAAAGCGGAAGAATTTGAGATGGAAAAAACCAGCGGAATGATATTTCAAACTCAACCTTCATGTGGCAGTGAGTTCGTCGGGTGTGAAAACTACTTGGATTGTGATTCGGGATCACTGTGGCGCGATAGTTTTCTGTCAAGGTTCGCATTGCGAGGAAATGTCCGCTCTTAAGGTGGAGTCTCTGGCTTTTCACCAGGGCTTGGCTGCAACTCACCAGCTCAGGATTTCGTGGCTCGAGATTGAAAGTGATTGCATTACAGTTATTAATGCCATCAATGATGTCTGGAGTTGTCCTAAGAGATCGAGATCATCATGGCCGACTGTAGGAAGCTGCTTTGGAAGTCCCTTGGGGTTTCCTACGTCTACGGGTGATATTCGAGCCGAACGAGCCGAGCTTGACTTGTTCAAGTTTGGCTCGAACGGGAAACGAGCCGAGCCGAGCTCGAGCCCAAATTTTGTTCGAGCTTTTTTTGGTGCTCAAGCTCGGCTTGCGAGCCCAGCCTTAAACTCGAGCTCGGGCTTGTCAGGCTCGAACAAGCCAAACGAACGAGCCTAAGCTCGTTAGCTGGGCTCGTTCAAGCTTGTTCGAGCTCGTAACATCACCGAAAACTTAAATGTCAATCAACAGATCTAGAACAAATATCAAATTTTCAATCTCGTGCTTTGATAGTCAACCAAAGCATACACAGAGAATACACGAACAATGATGCTTTGATAGTAAATCAACACAAATCTCCTGCTTTGACAGTTAACCAAGAGAATACACAAATTAATGAACACAAATATCATCCGCTTGTTCGTGTATTGCAGAGAATACACAAATTAATCAACACAGAGAATACAAAAATTAATCCATTATCTCGAGCAAATAAGGGGAAGATGAACAAGGATGGATTAACACGAGCCTGGTGGTGCACTGCTGCTGGAGGAAACACAAATAGCGCGAAGTTTTCCGGCACCGAGGAGTACGAGCCTAGAGAACGCACAACCAGGTCGTGGTGGCGTGGTGCTGCTGCAGCTGTTCGTCGAAAGAAGAAGAGATTTCCGACACAGATGAGTATGAGCGCAGAGAACGTGCATCCATGGCGTACGAGGGCATAGGACTAGAGGAGGAAGTAAGGCTGGAAGCGACACCGCACATATCGCGGTGGCGTAGTGCTGCTGCAGCCGTTCGCCGGAAGGAGAGAGATTTGCCCGCACCGCTTGGGAGAAAGGAGGGACTGGGGGGCAGCGATTGAACTGATCGAGGGAGAAAGGAGGGACTGGGGGGCAGTGATTGAACTGATCAAGGGAGAAAGGAGGGACTGGGGGCGGCGATTGAACGAAGAAGCAGAGGAGAATTGGGGAAAGATTGAAAGAGGGAGATGCGGCGTCCTCCTACATACCTCATTTTACCCTAAGGGTAATATCGTACATCACCACACCCACGAGCTTCTGGGCTCTGCTCGGGCTCGGCTCGAGCTCAGTTCAAGCCCAAAACCTTGTTCAAGCTCGGCTTGATTTACGTATTCGAACGAGCCGAGCTCGAGGTTTTCCAAGCCGAGCCCGAGCCGAGTTGTTCGGCTCAAGTAACAGCTCTACCTACGTCCATGTGTTCAAGAAGATCAATTTGGTTGGGGATAAAGTGGCGCATATTCGGCACATCGTCAACTACGACCCTCCTGTTTCTCATTCTGAGATCCAGATTCTCATCCGAAAAGACGCTCTTGGGTGGTGGGTCAGTAAAGTCTGACACTACCTAAACTCTTGTATAACAAAAAAAGGAAAAAAAAAACAAGTTCGTACTTATTAGGTTAGGAATTTCCTTATCTCCTAAAAAAACGTGTCTGAATGGTAAAACGACATGTTTTGTCGAACGAAGGAGTATTTTTCAACATCGAAGATGCAAGATTTCTCTGAATAGCAATCACAAACTTGGGAAGGACAATTCCTGAATTCCATTCAACAATCCAAAGGCGTTACAATTACAAGCAAACATTCATTAATTAGTTATAATTACCATTAGGTCCAAGTTCAACCCTTGATGGCTTTGGGGTTCACCCATCACCCCCCCTGGGCATTAGCTATTTACCATCACCAATTAGACCTGTTAAATTATTTACTTCCAAACCCCACAATACTACAACTATAGTATTAAACATGGATATCCAGGTGCAAGGAGAGGAGTGTGCCTGTGCCTGGTTTATAGCTTATGCTCAGATTCCAAGCACTTTGGAGGGTTAGTCAGCATGTGAACAACTTCCCTCGTGGTTGGCCTGTCACAGCTCTCGTCCTCGACGCACATCATCGCGATCTTGAACATGTTGATCACACTCGATAGCGAGTATTCATTCAGCCTCGAGTCTAGAATAGCCAGCACATAAGCAGCATTGGACGGTTGGGAGATCTCCGACATCGTCTTCTGCACCCATCTCACTATATCGACTCCATCCCCAAACTCACCCACTGGCCTTCTCCCGGTGATCAGCTCGAGCAGCACGACTCCGAAGCTGTAAACGTCACTCTTCTCGTCCACCTTCAGCGTGTATGCATACTCTGTACCGCAACAAACAAACAATCAATCATCAAATTCACACCCTATCAATGCACAAAATGATCGACAAAGAACCACACCAGGGGCTATGTAGCCGTAGGAACCGGCGATTGAAGACATGCACTCCGATGCTCCGGAGTCGATCAAAAACTTGGCTAAGCCGAAATCCGCCACATGAGCCTCGTAGTCGGAATCGAGCAGTATGTTATTGCTCTTCACATCCCTGTGCAGGATGAGCGGCGCGCAATCATGGTGCAAATAACAGAGTCCCTTGGCAGCCTCAACCGCGATCTTGTACCTCGCATCCCACTGCAAATACCCGCCTTTGGGGCCATGGAGCATCTCCCCTAAGCTCCCATTCGGCATGTACTCGTACAGAAGAAGATTTGTGTCCTTGTTCGACACGTAGCCGAGCAATCGAACTATATGACGGTGTCTTATCCTCCCCAAGGTCCCAATCTCGGCTGAGAAGCCATGATCGTGGTGTGAGCCACCGCGGTTCAGCAGCCTCTTGATTGCGATGTCGTTTCCATCAGGCATGGTTCCTCTATAGACAACCCCAGCCCCGCCTTTTCCGATTACGTTCTCCTCTCTGATGCAATCGAGCACGTCTTCCGCTTTGAAGCTCAGGCGTCGGAATGGAGTGAGCTTCCAGGTCTTGGAACGTTCTAGATTCTTCCTCCGGCGGATTACCAGTGTGAGAATCGAGATCAAGAACAAGGTAATAAGAGCGATGGTTAAGATGATCAGCCTTGATCCGGACATCCACGATGCCGAATTTCCAGGGGATTGGCTGCGGCAGCGAGGACAGCTTTTCCAAGTCGGCCAGCAGAGGTTAGGGTTTCCTACGAACGAAGTTGCATTGAAGAACGAGAATTGGCCGCCGGCGGGGAGTTTACCGCAGAAATCATTGTTGGATAGATCAAGTACGGTGAGGGTTCGGATGGAGGAGATCTCCTTGGGGATTTCGCCGATCAAAGAGTTTCTTGACAAATTCAGAACGCTCAGGACATCCATATTGGCGATCGATCTCGGTATTTCGCCGGAGATCTGGTTCTGGCTGAAATCAATTGAAATAAGCGATGCGGAACCACCGATCGACGGAGGGATTTTACCGGACAGGTTGTTCCGGCTCAAATTCAGGTTAGAT
The DNA here is from genome assembly GCA_037127255.1 of Persicaria tinctoria. Lineage (NCBI taxonomy): Eukaryota > Viridiplantae > Streptophyta > Magnoliopsida > Caryophyllales > Polygonaceae > Persicaria > Persicaria tinctoria. The sequence goes on along the minus strand of JBANSL010000018.1, from coordinate 26,987,466 downwards.
AAATGCGGTAATAAGAAGAGCTCCCGCGGAATTTCTCCTGTGAATAGGTTTAGTTGGAGAAAGACCTTTTCAAGGACGGTGAACTTTCCAATTGCCACGGGAACTCCACCTGTGATCTGGTTGTTGGAAAGGTTGATCGTGCTAAGCTTGTCGCCGGCCATTTCCGTCGGAAGCTCGCCGGTGAAGTAATTGTCGTGGAGCTCAAGCAATTCCCCGACCGGCAAGTTGAACAAACCAGCCGGAATCGTGCCGTTGAGATAGTTGCCCCCAATCCGAACCCGTTGTAACGACTTGCATTCTCCGAGTCCGTCGGGAATCGGACCGTAGAAGTAGTTATCCATCAGCACAAGCAACTCTAACAGCCCTCCCTTGCAAAGATCACGCGGAATTGTCCCTGTAAAGTGATTGGACGTGACATCTAGCTTCTTCAACCTCCCGCTACGGCCGAGAGACTCCGGCAGCTCCATGGTGAAATTGTTCGCCCATACATGCAATACCTCCAAGTTCGGAAGATCGCCGATGAATGCCGGTATCTGGCCGTAGAAATTGTTGTGGAAAAGATGAAGTAGAGTGAGATTCCGGAGGTTGTTGAAGCTCTCCGGAATCTCGCCAGTAAGGAGGTTAAACGCCAGATCCAGAGACATCAAGCTCGGCATGTCGCCTATCTCGGATGGTATAGTGCCGGTGAGACTGTTGTTCTGAAGAAACAGAGTATCTAGCTTCTTCAGCTTCCCTAGCGATGCCGGAATTTCACCGGTGAGCTTACAATCCGCCATATCCAGGCGTATGAGCTCCGTCAGATTACCAAACTCCTCCGGAATCCCTCCGACGAAAGTATTGAAGTATCCAATGAATAAATACTCAAGTTTCAGCAAACGAGAAAGGCTTACCGGAACCTTGCCGGAGAGAGAGTTTCCGTTCAGTCTGAGTTGCTTTAGGGACTGAATATCAGAGTAGCTCTCAGGAATCTCCCCTGAGAAGTAATTTCCGCCGAGATTGAGGTGCCAGAGCTTCTTCAATCCAACCACATCCACCGGCAGCGGTCCACTGAAATTATTGTTGTAGAGATCAACAACTTCAAGATCCACCATGCCAGCGAAGACGGAGCCTGGCAACTGGCCGGTGAGGACATTGTTGGAGATGTTCAAGTACTTCAGAGACGTCAGATTGGCGAAATTCGCCGGAATCGAGCCGGTAAGGTTATCGGTGACGAGGCTGAGGCTTTCGAGCTGGTCCAGCATCCCGATCTCCGGCGGTATGGTTCCGAAGAGCGGGACAAAGGAGACGTTGAGACTCACCACTCGAAACGCAGCGTTGCACTCTACGCCGGAGAAGCTACAGTGAGCGTCGTCGCTCGGGGAGGAGGGATTTCTCCAGTCGTCCAGGCCGGTGCCGCCATTAATGGACGATCTGAGGGAGGCTTTGAGCTTCAGGAGGACCTGGAGATCGGACAGAGCAATGCAAAATGTGTGGGGATTGATTGGAAGACAAACGAATAGGAGAAGAACAAGAACAGCAAATCGGTAAGAGGAGAAAGAAGTCTCCATCGGAAATTGAATTGTGTTGCTGTGATTAATTAGTCTTTGGGATCATCAGATGATGGGGGAAGAATGAGTTATATAGAGAGTGGAAGTTGCTTAAAAGTTAGGCAGCCCAAAGTTTGCATGGCGGCCAATTTCTGCATTTTTAAATGAAAATAAGAGTACTACCGAGTAAATAATTTTGAGGATACTCCTAGAAACGACCCCGAATTTAGAGTAATTGCGATATCAGTCTTAAACTTTCATAAAAAAAATTTATTAAGTAAAGATTCGAGAATAAACAGCCTTGATTCTCGTGAGGTCGATGAGTCGACAGACGAAAGCTGCCTAAACATACAGTAAAAACAAGCATCGAACAAGCATAAATAAACTTTGACGAATATGGTTAGATATGGGGTGTGCATGGTTAAGAAAATAGACTGTTAAAAATTAATTATTCGTGGGTGTTTATTTTTAAAACATTTTTTTTGGTTTTTTGGATGACCAAAATAAATATAAACGTGTTAAAAAATAAGCTAGAAAATGGCAGTCCGGATCCCCTGTAACACCGAGTGTTACACTCGGTGTTACATCTAACTATTTTTGGGTATAAATTCACATTAAAAAATTTATAAAAATTATATTTATATTCTATACACTTATATTAACATGTTTACAAAATTTTATTATGAAAAAATATTATTAAAAATTATAGATAATTAAAAGATTGATTAATTTATAAAATATTTTTTATATTTTTTAAAACATATATTTTAATAATAAAATTTCATAGACATGTTAATATAAGTGTCTAGAGTATAAATATAATTTTTAAAAAATTTTAATGTGAATTTATATTAAAAATAATTAAGTGTAACGTCGAGTGTAACACATAAAGTGTTATAGGGGATCTAAATCGAGAAACAGTAGGTTATTTGAGTGTTTATTTTGTACAAGTATTGTTTTACTCATTCCTTTTAACTTATTCAGTTTGGAAGTACCACATGCCCCTAATAACAATCAAATAAACTCCACTTTTTTATAAATAAATTGTTTTTCGCCCAATACAGAGATTATCTTGTTTTTTAATTTTTAACTACTTTTACCAACAGTTTATAAATTTTACTCTATTTATAATTTTAGCCAGTTTTTTTAACTCTGTCCTATATGAACCCATGGTATCGGAGATGAAATTTTAAGATGGGAAATCGGGTTTCGCATGGACATTAATGGAAACTAGTAAAGTCCACGTGCTATTGTATAGTTTTTTTTTAATAAAATCAATAATAATATAAAAAATTAATACTCCATATTAAAAAGATATAATTTAATTGGTTGAAAAAACTATAATTAATATGGAGTATATATAGATATAGATATATATTTTAAAACGATCTATTGGAAAAAATATCATTGTAAAAATATTTAAAAGATTTAATGAAATATAATTTTATGAAAATCACATAGATGAATGAGATTAAATATTAGGGGTGGCAATTTCACCCGCACCCGACGGATATCCGTCTCACCCGACTCGAAAAAGTGGGTGAAAATCCGAAATAAAGCGGATGTTAAATGGGTGATGGGTGAACGGGTGATGGGTCGGGCCGGATTCGGGTGAAGACATTCCCCATCCGTCACCCGACCCATCACCCGACCCGTCACCCGACTTATATTATAGAATTATATTTTACATGTAAATTACTAATATAATGAATATACATGCTATTAAAATGGAAACGTGAATGTAATTTGCTAATAAAAACAATCCATCTCCACTAACTTACATATATACCTACTGTATTTGAAGGGAATTGGTTCATGGAAACGTGAATGCAATCATTTTTCAATAATTTTGACCGAATTTGACTATATTTGGTACTTGTTTATTCGTCGATAGGTTCGACGTATATTTTTAAATAATTTTTTTTTGATGACTTTGGTGTTTTATATTTCACCCGAATTATCACCCGATCCACCCGATCACCCGGTGGGTGATAGGTGGACGGGGCAGGTGAAATATTTGGTGGGTGATGGGTCGGGTAGGGTGAAGAGTTTTGGGTGGTGGGTCAGGTGACGGAAGTAGATCATCCACCCATCACCCGACCCATTGTCATCCACTCATCCCTATTAAATATACCGTATATAAATATTTACATATAGATATAGATTATAGATTATATATTAATTCAATTTTTTGAATTAAATCTATTGGTTAAAAATATAAAATTTATTAAAGAAAAACATTACACTTAATGTGATGATGTCACCCCATCAAAATTATTTTTCATTTTAATTATATATTAATTCAATATTTTGAATGGAGCTCATTGATTACAAAAAAATGGAGTATGGAATTGAAAAAAAAATGACTAAAAATATATTGTATTGCATATTGTAAAGTTATATTATATATATGAATTGAAAAATTGAAAGAAGAAAATACCTAAAATATATAAGTATAATATGATGATACATGGTGATAAGTGAAATGGGTTTGAGATTGTGGTAAAAAAATACCTAAAATTGCATGTGTATTTGCAATGAGATTGCCTAATTAAACATCATCACCTGGGAAATTTACGCTAAATTGTAAAAATTTCTCATCACAATCCCCTCAATCTCAAAAAAAATAAAATTGTCCGACAATCTTGTTAATCCCTCACTGACAATCCCGTTAATCTCATGCCAAAAATCACTACAATACACGCAATCTGATGTATTTCCTATAATCTCCCCAATCCCTATAATCTATCAAGAATATGGTATTCTTTATGTAATTTCCTCCTAGTTTCTAGCCCTCTTCCTTATTTCCCTTTTTTATGCTCTTGATCATGTAATAAAGTTGCTTGTAGCTTGGACTATAGTGACTCTGCTAATATGCAGCTCACGTGGTTTGGGGTCTATAAAACCTCAAATTTGTCACCTTTCAAGTAGGGTTATGTATTGAGATTGCTACCTTCCTAAAGGGGCCATTGACCGCCAGTGAATGAGAGGAAATGGGAGTTGCTTCATACTTGATTTTGCTCTGTTTTATCAATGTTCTGGTGGTGATTGTTGATCATCATTTTCACATGGTATCAGAGCTTGAGGGAGTAGATCCTTCTTTTTTCATGATTCTATGAAGCTTTTTTGATGTTCAGTGGAGACGAAAGCATGAGTAATGAAGTAAGATCGAATGTTGGTGATTCCTCACAAGGTAATCTTGGGGATCCTTTGCATTTATCTAACTCTGATCACTCAGGTGCTTAACTTGTTGTAATTCCTTTTGATGGATCTAACTATATGACTTGGAGTAGGGGAGTCATGATGGCTCTAGGGGCTAACTAGATAAGTGCAAACTGGGATTTATCAATGCCAGATTTGATGTGGCAACAGGGGAGGGGGCTGATTTAGAAAGTGGATTCGTGCTGACTATATGGTTAGATGTTGACTCTTAAATTCAATGAGCAAGAATATTGTATAAGCATTTATGTTTGTGGACTCATCTAAACTTCTTTGGCATATATGAGATAGTGGAAAGATTCAGTAAGTCTAATGCTCCCAGGATCTATCAAGTGAGAAAGAAACTTGGGACTATTACACAGGGAAATATGTCTTTAACAGATCTGTACAAGACCTTCAAGAAGGTTTTGGATGAACTTCAAGTTCTTGAAGGGATTCCTGAGTGTTCTTGTGGTGTCCTTAATCGGTGCTATTGTGGCATTCTGAAGAACTTTACTGAGATGGACTCGAGGAACAAGGTAATGCAATTATTAATGAGCCTCAATGAGAACTTTGATGGTGCAAGGAATCAAATTTTGGCAATGGATCCTCTCCCACTGCTGAACAAAGCTTATTACATTCTTCAACAAGTTGAAGGATGGAAAGATGCATCCACAAACACTAAATCTCTTACAACTAAGAGTAGTGCCTTTGCTCCTAATAAGTATGGTAGTATGCATCATCAAGGTGGATCATATGGGAATCAATCTGTCAAGAAGGATTGGAAAGAGCTTAAGAGGTTGAAATATGAAAATAAGTGTAGTCATTGTGGATACAAAGGTCATACAGCTGCTGAATGCTTCGAACTCCATGGAGTTCCTGAGTGGTTCAAGACTATGAATAAAAAGGAGAAGATCTCTGGCTCAAGTAAGAGCTCTGTTAATGCAGCTGGTAACAGGACTTCAAATGGATCTTAGAACAAGCCTTTAGATGATGAGCTCAGTGACAGAAATCAGATGGATGGACAGATGGATCCAGCTATGGTCAATGCTATTTTTCAAGAAGTCATGAAGAAGATGAGAGGAATGGAAGTTGCATCAACACACCAATAAAGCTGGGAAAGTGTGTTCAGTTTTGCATCTAGCTCTTTTAGCTGAAACAGATTGTCTTTAGATCTTTTTCATGCCAAATTGGGGCATAGATTTGTATCTAAATAGATGCATTTGCACTTGTTTAATTAGGCAGAATTGAATGGTTTCGTTTGTGAATCATGTTCAGTTGCTAAACATCACAGATTGCCATTTGAAAGATGTTTTGAAATGGCTAAGCAACCTTTTGATTTGGTGCATATGGATGTTTGGGGGCCTTATAAGACCCCTACTTACAATGACTTTCAATACTTTCTCTCTATTCTTGATGATAACAACAGATCAACTTGGATTTTTCTGTTTAAAAGTGAGACACGGGTATTTAAAGCCATAACTGAATTTGTGGCTTATGTGAAAAATCAGTTTGGCAGGTCCATTAGATGCTTTAGAACTGACAATGGAACATAATTTACTTCTAATAAATGCAAAGAATTCTTTGCTTCTGAAGGGATTTTGCATCAAAAATCAGTTCCATATACTCCCCAACGGAATGGGAGGGTGGAGAGAAAGCAAAGGCACCTTGTTGAAACAGCTAGAGCCATGAGAATTCATGCAGGTTTTCCAACAAAGTTTTGGGGAGACTGCAGCTTGGCAACTACTTATGTGATAAACAAAATGCCAACAGAAACTTTAGATGAACCGAGAGGGTGAACCGAGAGGGTGATTGGATTTTTGTGCTATGCACAGGTTCCTAGGACAAAGACTAACAAAATGGGACCAAAAGCTAGAAAATGTGTTTTATTGGGATATCCATATGGACAGAAAGTTTACAAGCTTTGGGACTTAGATAATAAAGTCCCATTTAATAGTAGAGATGTTGCCTTTCATGAGGACACATTTCCTTTCATTAAATCTTTTGAGATAAGTAAGGCTGATGAGCATTTGAGAGTGAATAGCCTGCCTTTATTTAATCAAGCAACAGATTATTATGATCATCAGTCTCCTTTGATCAGTGCTCGTGTGAATTATCAAGAAAGCTCAGCTTTAAATCAGGATTTTGTACAAGACTCTTTTAGTCCTAGTAATTCAGATGTTGCAAGCACATGACATGTTCCTAATGATCAACCTGTTGTCTCAGATAGCTCGAGTTCATTACCTCTTGATGATGATAGTCATTTTCCTCATCTGAGAAGGACAACTAGAGAAGTGTCTAGGCCTGGAAGGCTTACTGATTATGTGTGCAATTATCAATGGAGGAATTCCTCTATTTCACATTCCTTCTTAGCCTCCTGCATAGAGCAAATTTTCTGCATTCGTTTTGTATTATGGCTAGCATACAGGAGCCATATAAGTACTCACATGCAGTACAAGATCAAAGGTGGCTTGCTACTATGGAAAAGAAGTGCAAGCTCTTCAGCAAAACAAAACTTGGGTAATGATCGACTTACCTCAGGGAATGAAGGCAATAGGAAGCAAGTGGGTGTACAAGATAAAGTACAAACCTGATGGGAGTGTAGAAATGTTCAAGGCCACATTGGTAGCTAAAGGCTACAATCAAATCAAAGGGAAAGATTATAAGCATACATTCTCATCAGTTGCCAAGTTCCTTACAGTGAGAATTTTGATTGCGTTAGCTACAATTAAGGACTGGAACTTACACCAATTAGACATCAACAATGCCTTTCTTCATGGCTACCTGGAGAAAGAAGTGTATATGCAACCCCTTGAAGGGTATGAAATGGGGCTTCCAGGGCAAGTGTGCAAATTGTAGAGATTTATTTATGGGCTTAAGCAAGCCTCTAGATAGTGGAATGGAGAACTCTGTCACTTCTTGACTCGGAGAGGCTACAAACAGTCTGTTAAGGATTACTCTTTGTTCACTAAATAGATGTCCACATGGAATGTTGTTTCTCTTGTGTATGTGGATGATTTGCTCTTAAGTGGGGATGATGAGCATGAGATCAGAGAAACCAAGGAAGGATTGCATAGAAAGTTCACAATCAAAGATCTGGGGATAGCTAGATATTTCTTGGGGCTTGAGATATCAAAGACCAAGATAGGAACTTTTTTACATCAGATGAAATACATTGTGGACATCTTGCATGATTGCAATTTGTTTGACCGTAAGCCTGCTTTGTTTCCCTTAAAGAGAGGCCTTAAACTCTCAACTGACTCATGAAAGATCATGAATGACCATGAGATTTATAGAAGATTAGTGGGGAGATTTCTATTCTTCAACTTGACAAGACCAAACATATCCTATGTTGTTCAGCACCTTAGTCAGTTCATGACTGAGCCTCGTGAACCATATTATGAAGCAGTATTACATGTGGTTAAGTGCTTGAAGGGGACCATTGCTATTGGTCTTTATTATCCCAGGAATTCAACTTTTTATATTGTTGCTTATTGAGATGCAGATTGGGGAACATGTCAGTTTAGTGTAAGATCTTTGACTGGTTACTCTATATTCCTGGGACAATCCTTAGTGTCATGGAAAACTAAGAAACAAAACACAATTTCAAAATCTTCAGCAGAGGTTGAGTATAGAAGCATGTCCATGACAACAAGTGAGATCATATGGGTTGAAGGTGTTTTGAAAACTACGTAGTGCTAGGTGCCTTTACGGCTTTACCCATTCCTTTATAATGTGATAACAAGGTTGCACTCCATATAGCAGAGAGTCTGATTTTCTATGAAAGAACAAAGCATTTAAAGATTGATTGTCACTTCATACGAGAGAAGTTGTAGGCAGGATTGATTCAACCTCAGCACATCAGAATAGGAGTGCAAATTGCTGATATTTTGACAAACCCTCTTGGAGAAAAGCATCATCACTTCCTTGCTTCCAAGTTGGGTCTTATTGGCTTTGCCCCAAGTCCAACTTGAAGGGAGATATGAAGAATATGGTCTTCTTTATGTAATTTCCTCCTAGTTTCTAGCCCTCTTCCTTATTTCCCTTTTTTTATGCTCTTGATCATGTAATAAAGCTGCTTGTAGTTTGGATTGTAATGACTATGATAATGTGCAGCTCACATGGTTTGGGGTCCTATAAAACCTCAAATCTGTCACCTCTCGTCAGGTAGGGTTTTGTATTCAGATTGCTACCTTCCTAAAGGGGCCATTGACCACCAGTGAATGAGAGGAAAAGGGGAGTGGCTTCATACTTGATTTTGCTCTGCATTCTCTAGCCAAACACAACCTAAGATCTCTTTTCGAACCACCCCTTAGTTTTTTAATTACTAAAACTGTCTAAAAGTGGAATGAAGCGCTTCTTCCAGTTTAATGTAGTTAGGACCGTGTTGGAAATTAACCCTAGTAAGTTGAACTAAACTAATATACCCAAGAAAGGGGTTGTCACTTACTCACTTGTTTAGATCACTACACAATATTATTAATGTATAACATTCATTGACATTTTGCTTTGTTGCTTTCCCTTTTCTTGGTGTTGTTAATATTATGAGTTGATATGAATTTAAATTTGAATTGTTAGTGGAGATATTCTAGGAGCTGATCATGTTGGTAGAGATATTCTAGGAGTTGATTAGTTCATGAAATCTCTATACTGTCATGGAGTTTAATCAATCCCCCCCCCCCCCCCCCACCAATTTCTCCCACTATCCAACCCCAACCTGATGCCCCCTCCCCTAATCCCCTTCATTCACTACCCCAGGGCCCACCGTCTCCAACGCCCCCAGTCCTAATCAGTCCCTTCCCCAACCCATTCCCACTGCCACAGTTTGTCCTAGAGGGGTGATTACCCGTTCACAAAATAATATAAGAAAACCTATCCAAAAACTAAATCTACATATCCAAAAATCTCCTTCAATTCCTATGGAACCAAAAACCACCACCCAAGCACTGAAAAAACCCGGATTGGACAGCTGCGATGCAGTTGGAGTTTGACGCTCTTTGCTGAAATCACAGGTGGGAATTGGTTCCTGCCTCCCCAAGCCACAATCGGGTTGGATGCAAATGGGTGTACAAGATCAAGTATTATTCCAATGGATCAATCTTCAGGTACAAAGCCCGTCTTTTAGCAAAGGTCTTTATCAAAGAACATGCCTCGACTATACAAAAACCTTCAGCCATGTGGTTAAGCCGGTGATTGTACGTGTTGTCCTTGCCCTTGCCGTTTCCAAAGGCCGACCTCTTTAACAACTAGACATCAACAATGCGTTTCTATAGGGAATGCTCTATGAAGATGATTATATGCAACAACTTCCCGGCTTTGTAAACAAGGACCGTACGAATCACTTGTGTCATCTAAAAACGGCCATTTATGGTCTAAAACAGGCCCCTCGTACTTGGTACAATGAATTAAGGTCATTCTTTCTACTTGTAGGCTTTGTTAATTCCATTGCAGATGCTTCTTTGTTTGTCTGTCGACGCCATGACATCCACATCTACTTACTCGTGTATGCTGATGACATAATCATCACGGGTAACAACAGCGCTGCTATTACTCACCTGGTTGATCATCTTGCGATGAAGTTTTCGCTCAAAGATTTGGGTCCTCTATCATATTTTCTAGGTGTGAAGGTGATTCCAACTTCCACTGGTATTTTTCTCTCACAACCAAAATATGTGCAGGATCTTCTTCATAAAGCAGGAATGGATGAGACGAAGGCTGTCACCACCCCCATATCTGCGATAACACAATTACTTAAATCTTCTGGTGATGCTCTGCCTTCTCCAACAGATTATTGCACCCTCATTGGTAGTATGCAATACCTTGCCTTGACGAGGCAGGACATCGCATTCACCGTAAGCAAACTCTCGCAGTTTATGCAAGCTCCGACATCGGTACATTGGTCAGCCTTGAAGTGGCTTCTGCAATATCTATCAGGGACCCTTCATCCCGGAGTAAACATTGTTTCCAATCAATCTTTGGATCTCCATGCTTTCTCCGATGCTGATTGGGTAGGTGCCAAAGATGATTATGTTTCTACTACTGGCTACTTACTGTATTTCGGGAGTACACCCATCTCTTGGAGCTCTCGCAAGCAACGATCTGTGGCAAGATTGTCAACCGAAGCAGAGTACAAAGCCATAGCAGATACATCATCGGACCTTTTGTGGGTTGTGCAGCTGCTGGCGGAACTTGGTGTCATCTTACGGAAGCAACCAGTCATCTATTGTGATAATTTAGGAGCAACAAGCTTGAATGCAAATCCGGTTTTTCATTCTCGAATGAAGCACATTGCTTTGGCATATCATTTTGTTCGCGAACTCGTTCAGAAAGGCTTTCTTCGGGTCACTCATGTCTCCACTAATGATCAACGTGTTGATGTTCTTACGAAACCGCTGCTTAGGTCGCGATTTGAAGAGTTACTATCCAAGTTGGGTCTTTCCCAAAGGTCGACTAACTTGAGGGAGAATGTTAATATTATGAGTTTATTTGAATTTAAATTTGAATTGTTAGTGAAGATTTTCTAGGAGCTGATCATGTTGGACCGTTGGTAGAGATATTCTAGGAGTTGATTACTTCATGAAATCTCTATACTGTCTGTATAAATATCTCCTTGTAGCTTTGAATAAAATCACCCAATTTTCTCATTCCTTATAGGCCGATTTGCAGAAATACACCAAATCGGTATTCGGTTTGCAAAAGTATACCCGTTTTCTAGGAATAGCAAAAATAGAATAGGTGGGTCATATGTGCTAAAAAATAGGCTATTTGTGCTAAAAAATAATGACTGATTTTACTTTTAAATTTAAATATAAAAATCATTAAAAGGAGTATTATGAATTAAAAGAAGATTTAAATATATATATATATATATATTAAAATAATGTTTTTAATATATTTTTCTCGGAATTTAAGAATAATAAAACTAGCCGGGTGAAAATCATTGCCTTATTAAGATAATCAATTATTGACAAGGATATATTTGTTGTTGACAGGATATATGTTTTTGATGACAAAGCAGATATCTAATAATGACAGGATGATGTCTATAATAGGGAAGAGAATAAAGATACGATTTTATCCATACCATAACTAGAAATTAAAGGTTTGCCCAAGATGACAAAGTTATTTGTTCCAAATGACAGGAAAAATGTTTATAGTGACAGGCTTCATGTTTATTCTGACAGGATTAAACCTATAATCGGGGAGAGAATCATTGAAGATACGGTCAATCATATCTTCAGGATTATTAACCATATTTACAAAACGATTGTCAATATATATCTTCAAGTTTATTATCCATAGTGACAGGATAAATGAGGTTATTGACAATCTTAAATATGAATACTGACAGGATATGATAAAAAATCGGCGGGAGATTGTGTAAAGATTGCACCAGATTGCTCGCACAACGACGGAGGGTATGGGCGGCGACGGTCGGGGCGCTTGTTTGTTCTGGTTAGCAATTGGGATTGGGTCGGTCGGGGGCGCGGAAGTGTAGGCGCAGGCGACAGAGCCGGAGACGCGAGCTATGGTCCACTCCAAGCGCCGGATACCTTGGGTTAGGGCTGAGCGCCGGAGACCTAGGGTTGGGGCCGACGGAGCCGGAGAGGGACGGGGTTGGGTATTTTTGGTTAGGGTTTGGATTGGGATTTGGGGGTCGGGTCTATGAGTTCGGATGAAGGGGATTGAGATTTTTATTATTATTTGATTGTTTAATATAATTTAAAAATATCAGAAAATTGAAAAATACTTAAAATATTGAGAAAATTTGCTGGAATATCACATTTTGCTAATTCAATTAGGTTATTAGCACCCTAATAAAATAAATTGGCCTTTATAACATCTTATTAAAAAAAATTAGCCTCCTAACACTCCACCTGTTAGCTCTCTCTCACGCTAATTCTGGACTTCTCCTCCAACAACTGATCGGTGAGGAATCCGGCTCGGCGATGTGCGAGGGCGGTGGATCCGACTCGGATCTGGTGAGAGGTGGCCGGAATGGGTGGTTAGAGATCTTCGGCGAAGCTTCTGGGCCGGTGCAAGGACGGGAGGGAGTTTGCGAGGCTTCGTCGGTGGGGGTTGGGTGTCGGATCGGCGGGATTTGGGCTCGGGATGGCCGGAACTGGTGGCCAAGGAAGGCGGATCTGGTGAGGGAGCGCCGGATCTGGTGTGGAGGCGCCGGATCTGAGCCGAGGACGAGCGAGACGGAGTGAGCGAGTCCAGATCTGAGCGAGGGAAGAAGGCGGTGACGAGCGAGCGGGGGAGCGAGGGAGGGAACGAGCGGCGGAGCGTCCAGAGCGAGCGAGGTCAATCGGCCGGAGCGAGGGATCCAGGAGCGGCGGCCGGAGCGAGGGATTGACGAGCAGCGGCTGGCGGCAGGAGCTATCGAGGAGCGTACAGAGGTTCTGAGGTTGAAGAAGCATATTTTATAAAATTACAAAAATTAACCCATAAATAGCAATTTTTGTAAAATTACAAAAATTAACCCATAAATATAAGAATGAAAAAGTTGCATCACATTAAAGAAAAAATTGTCATCAAAATATTACATTGAAAAAATATGGCATCACGAAAACATTACCTTAAAAAAATATGGCATCACAGTAAAAAAAAAATATCATCAAAAAATTGATATAAAAAAAGTGTCATCAGTAGTCAACGGTAAAAAAAATGGCATCAATGGTCAATGCGGCATCACAGTAAACAAAAAAATATCAGCACGATTTGAAAAAAGTGATATTAAAAAAGTGTAATCAAACCATTTTATTAGAAAAGTGACATTAAAATGAAAATAAAATGTAAAAAAAAATGGCATCAAAACGACAAAAAATGGCATCATTGGTAATATAAAAAAAAAATGTTGACCGGTCAACGGTCAACGATGACCAGCGTTGACCTTGATAGTTAAATTGGGAAGGGTGCTAGGTTAGTTAATTAATTTTGTTTGGGTGCTAGTTAGCTAATTAGATATTTATAATGTGTTAGTTGGCAAAATAACCCTAAAATATTTAACTCTTTTTTTTCCTGATTTTTTGGGGTGGTGGGTAGTTTTGATAATAAAATAATGTATTTTTGCAAATTTCCATATATTGATGCAATTGTTTTCAAACCTAGGTATTTTTACAAACCAAATATCAAAGTGGAGTATTTACTAATAATTCCCCTACCTTATATTGTCTATAGGTGTTGGACAATATCGATCAAGTGCGGTATAAAAATGGAATATATGGCATATATTAATAACACTATGTATATAAGGATATATTGTATGTTTTATATACATAGGGTGATATTATGTAATTATACAAAAGCTGGATCTTCCTCTATAAATAGAGGTTGTTAGCACAGTTGTAACCAAGTTTGTTGAACATAATCTTGAGCTGAGTTTTGATCTCCAATGGAGTTTCCTTCGGTTTTCATATATATCAATTATCAAAAGATTCGCAACAGTATACAATGTACATGGTATTTGTTTGGTTTTGTTTACAAAGTGGATTCCCCTCTCTAGTCTGGATATTATATACGAACAAAAAGAGAGGATGAGATACTAAACCAAGTTAATCAACTAATTGATAGATTAGTGACAAACAAAGAGCAGCATCTATTCCCAATTAGCGATCGTGCGAAAGAATTAAGACATGAATGGGGAGATGAAGGAATCGTATTCTTAAGAGGAGAAAAGGATAAGTGGGAAGGCCTCTTTTGATATGAAAAGATTGATACTATATGAAAGGTGGTTGTTTGGCTTTGGTCAAAGCATGTGGACCAGCTTCATTTCATTTCTATCCAATGGTATATATATATATATATATATTCCTTAGTTTTACTTTCACTTGCTTCACTTCCAACAATAAATGATCCATCATTTCATTTGTATATATAATGAGTCAACCATATCCTTAATTATGTATTGTGGCATCTCTTTTATGTATATCAATCAATGTTTGGTTGATTTGTTATAGTTATGTATTGTGGCATCTCTTTTATGCCCTGCTTTTTTTATGGCAATTGAAAGTTGTTCCGTGTTAGTATACTAATTAATTATGAAATTATATTCTTGTTATATGAAACAAGTGTCTAGTTGTTGAAAATCTTATCTGAATCAAAGAGCTTTAATGAAATTATTGTCTTGCGACTCGACTCGCCCTAATTAGTTAACACAGATACAAAAAATGACGTACTTGAACCCGAACTCAAAAGAAAAACAAGATAAGCATGAATGTGGGAAAATTAGGTAGGGAGGTGATCAAAGTTAAGAATTATAATAATAATGTGAGAACACAAATCTACTTAAATAAAAAGATTGTATAGAGAAAACAAACGAGAAACAACTTTAAACACTTGATATTTGGATTCCCAAAAGATCATGAGTCAATGAAATATCTACAGCCTCTCTTATACGGAGTAACAAACTGCCTTTTCAAAGAGGCTCAAATTAAACACATCAATGCGAAAGTACAACAAAGATAGATCGATGCAGAATTAATAAGATCTTCTCGATAAATAAAATCCCATTGATTTATATGTTGGACTTGTCTTACATGTAATTTCACCTGCACAGATGAGATAACTCGAACTTGTAATTTAAAATCACTACTACGGAGTATTATAAAACATGGATGGGCATCTTTGTGAGTGTTAGTGAATAGTGAGGTTAAGGTGGAAGGCAGGTGTTTTTGTGAGTTGACTCTCCATGGCCGTTAAATGTTGTACGTGCATCTTTAGTTTTCTAATATATCTATCCTACACAATATATATAGGGTGCGCTTTATACAAATTAAAGCATTTTTTTTTACAGATTCTCCACATATAAATTAAAGCTCTTTTTTCCCCTCCACTTGACTACTACTATATATGTGTTAGCATTATATTATTTATACATGTACAGTTACCATTGTACCCTCAGGGTTTTCACCCATTGATATATATACAGGAGTAAGCCTCAGAGATTCGTTAAGGACTCAGTTCTCCAAATACGTACATGGTATCAAGCTTTTGTGTGAAACCCTAATTTTGTTTCACGTCTAACGATCCACTACGCCGCCGCAGTCCCAAGCCGCCGCCGCCGCTAGCCACGCCCTAGCCGCCGCCGCCATCCCTAGCCGCCGCCGCCCCCTGCTGTCGCCGCCTCCCCCTCCTGCCGCCGCCGCCGCCCTCTTGTTCCTTCTTTCTCCCTTCCGCCGTAATCTCCCACCTCTTCTCGATGTCTACCGACGAAATAGCCTTGCAATCCAGGGAGGACACCCGGCCTAGCCCTTCGCTGTACTGGCCTCAGCCCTGGGCCAGCTACCCGCTACCCTACCTGCAGCAACCCTACTGCTACCCGGTTCCCAACCCTCCACCGCAGGCGCTGTCTACAACACAACCAGCGGCGTCGTTGTCGCAACCCACGACCCCTTTGGGTCTTCAGCAGCCGGACGGAAATTGGTATATGGATACCGGGGCCTCTTCTCACATGATGAACAATCCAGGTAACCTACAAACTGTTTTTAATTCTAGCACTTTGCCTTTGGTTTATGTCGGGAATGGAAATCGTATTCCAATTGTTGGTTCGGGCCCTGCTACCCTACCCTCTGATTGTCCTTTGAAACTCAACAATGTGCTCCTTGCCCCTGCCATTGTCAAAAACCTTATCTCCGTTCGCCAATTCACCATCGATAATCACGTGGCGATTCAATTTGACCCGTTTGGTTTTCTTGTGACGGATTTACATACGGGCACCCCAGTAATGCGGTGCAATAGCTCAGGAGACCTATACCCAGTAACCACCGCAACCAGTCAGACACCTCTCGCCGCCCCCTCTGTCAACATCACCCTCCGTTCGGACGTTTGGCATGCTCGTCTAGGACACCCTGGCGATCATGTCCTGGACACTCTCCGTTCAAACCGTTTTATTTCCTGTCATAAGGCCCCGCCGTTTGTTCTTCATGTCAAACTACCAAGAGCAAAAGACTACCCTTTAGTCTCTCCCATTCCCATACATTTGCACCATTTGATATTATACATTGTGACTTGTGGACATCTCCTATTCCGAGTGCTAGTGGTTTTCGATACTATTTGGTTGTCCTTGATGATTTCACCAATTTTGTTTGGGTTTTTCCCCTACGCCACAAATCGGAAACACAAAGTCATATTGTAAACTTTCACACATTTGTCCGCACTCAATTCAATTTGCCTGTCAAGGCTATTCAGTGCGACATTGGAGGCGAGTTTGACAACACTGTCGTCCGCTCCTTTTGTCAACAACAGGGGATAGCCCTCCGCTTCTCTTGTCCTCAAACCTCTCCACAAAATGGCAAAGCGGAACGTATTCTCCGCACCCTCAATGACAAAACTAGAACCCTCCTACATCACGCCTCTCTTCCCCTCCCCTTTTGGGTTGAGGCGCTTCACATGGCCACCTATCTCCACAATATACTTCCATCCAAAGCCATTGGCAACTCCATCCCAACCTTGGCACTCTACAAGCGCTACCCCTCTTACGATCACATTAGAGTGTTTGGATGTCTCTGTTTTCCCAACATGAGTGCCACCGCCCCTCACAAGCTATCCCCACGATCCACTAAATGTGTCTTCTTGGGCATCTCCCCACACCATCGAGGCTACCGTTGTCTTCGCTTGGATACCAATCGGGTTGTCACTTCGCGCCATGTGATTTTCGACGAACAGACCTTCCCCTTCGCCAAGACTGATCTCGGTTCCCTGAGCTACTTCCTTGGGGTCTTTGTGTCACGCACTCCTACTACCCTGTTCCTTCATCAGCAGAAGTACGCTCTTGAGATCGTCGACAAAGCCGGCATGACGTCTTGCAAACCCGCCACCCCCCCTGTCGACTGCAAGTCCAAGCTCGACGCTGCCTCCAGTCCTAAGGTTGAGGATCCTACAGCCTACCGCAGTCTGGCCGGTGCTCTCCAGTATTTGACATTCACCAGACCGGACATTCCCTTCGCCGTACAGCAGATCTGCTTATACATGCATGATCCCCGCGAGCACCATCTTCAGGCGCTCAAGAGGATAATCCGGTACATCAAGGGCACCTCTAACATGGGTTTACATCTTGCTCGCTGCAGGTTTGACTCCCTCACCGCCTATTCTGACGCTGACTAGGCGGGTTGTCCTGAAACTCGACGCTCTACATCTGGTTTTGCAGTATACCTGGGCGACAATCTGGTCTCGTGGTCCTCCAAGCGTCAGGCCACCATCTCCCGCTCGAGTGCCGAGGCTGAGTATCGTGGTGTTGCCAACGCCGTCGCTGAGACCTGCTGGCTCCGCAACCTTCTCTGCGAACTCCGGGTTCCCCTTCGATCGGCTACACTGGTCTACTGCGACAATGTCTCCGCTGTTTACCTGTCGTCGAACCCAGTTCAGCATCAGCGGACGAAGCATATCGAAATTGACATCCATTTCGTCAGAGAGAAGGTCGCCCTAGGCCAGGTCCGAGTTCTTCATGTCCCTTCCGCACATCAGTATGCGGACATTTTCACAAAAGGCTTACCTACTCCTCTTTTTACTTCTTTTCGTTTCAGTCTTGCTATTCGCTCACCTCTAGCTGCGACTGAGGGAGGATGTTAGCATTATATTATTTATACATGTACGGTTCCCATTGTACCCTCAGGATTTTCACCCATTGATATATATACCGGAGTAGGCCTCTGAGATCCGTTAAGGACTCAGTTCTCCAAACACTTACAATATGTGCTATATATACTACACTTTTCCTTTTTGGTTCTAATAACACTATATACTTTTCCAAATGTCTCCTATTTTTATGCTGAGGAATGTTCTGCAAACAATGGAGGTCTATCGTGATTTCTTTAATTTGTTGTTTCCCTAATTAGTTTGTAGATAAATCTCATTTTCAAGTTAATAAACTAATGGTGCAACAGCATGGCGAAGCACAATATAAGCAAAAAAACATAATAGAAAATTAAAGGTGTAACAATATGCTGAACACACCATATTAAAAGGTGAAATCTAAGCGAAATAAAGAATAATAAGTCGAAGTTGCAGATGAATAACGAAGCTAAACACCGCCATGGTATCACTAATGGTCAGCAGCAAAATGATAGCTATTATGTGCAGTGAAAACGAAGTCTAAGGAGGCACCTCTTGAAAATTGAGTCGTTTCGAACACACTACTACGATCTTGTCCAATCCCGACTCCGGATATCGCATCTGTTTCCGATCTCTTACAATCCAATGTTGGGGTCTTTCGTCTCCAAATCATTTGTCGCTCTTGGTCTTTGGTTTGTCCCCTGGTCGCATGCGATGGCCTTGGCTCGTGTTATCGGCGATGATTTGCGGTCTTCGCCGGTGCATTGTTGTAGGCTTCTCGCCCAGGAGTTTCTAAGAGTCACCCTTGACGTGCAAGGCTCTCCAAAGTTTTACTTGCACGCCAAGGGCCACAGGTCTTTAAAAAAAGGAAATTGGCTTTATATTAACATTAATTTGTATTAGTTTGAAAATAACTATATAGAATAAAATTTTAGCCTTTATAAGACATTGAACAAAATCCCAAAAGAGTTTGACCAAAATCCCGAAAGAGTTTGAATTGATCTAAATTCTCAAATGGGTTAAACAAATCCCTAAAGGGTTTGGAAAATAACCTTATTGGCGTTTTTAAACATGCAGTGTGTGACTCTACATTTTACGACGTATCTAGGAGTTCCTATGCTTGGTTGGTGTCGTAAAGGTCATAATCGGGACTGGCTGAGATTATGGTGGTGCTTTGAAAGTGACTCCGTATCCGGGAATGAGCGTCCTTGGAGTTTCGTCTGCACTGCCCTCGGGATATAGATTCCAGCTGTATCGCTGGCCCGCGGTGCTATTCTTCGGTGGTGTTTGACTTCGTTTTTCGCCGGTGTCCTCAACTTTTTGGGTGTAGTTCTGCTTAGGTTTATGCCTTGTTGTAGGGTTTATTTCTGCCTGTTTGGTTACGTCCGTTTTCTGATTGTACGGTATGTTATGGCGGTTTCCGCCTGCTGACTCGTTGGCCTCTCGAGAATCAGGCTTGCTTGATCTCGAATCTTTACTTAATAATAAAAAAAAAAAAGAAAGGGGGTTTAAAAGGGAGAAAAGGACAACTGCATTAAAATGCTAGTTTCATGCAAAAATTCTCGAGAAATTAAAAAAAATCTGCCAAAAAAATCAAGCATAAATAACACAGTCCAAGACTTGTATATAGTTTTACATTTTTATTCCTGTCGTGTCACTTGAAGGATTTTGCATGTTAGATGCTACTTTTTTCTTATCACTCGTTTAGATTCTGTACGTTGCCACTTCTTCATATACAGTATTAGATTTCTTCGTGTCACATATGTTACGGTGTTAATAGTCTATGCAGGATTCGAACATACATATATGCATTTAGCACATTGCTCTACCTTGAGCTAATAGACTTTCAGATCTAGGAATTTCTCATTGTCAAAAACTTATACTGTACATGTCATTAACCCATGCATGTCACCGTTAAAATCATGCAATTCGATCCCAAAAACCTACTTGTTACCCATAATTTCACAAATTTGTTTTTTTATTCACATTATCCCCCGTCCCCATACATAAACGCGAACACCAGATACCAAATTCCTTAGCTGCTTTTGGTGCTGTATTTGTGAACTTTTTTGGTTCTGTTTGCTTTTCACCTTTTTCGGTGCAAATAAACAAAGTGACACGTTAAATCATTCATTTGACACGAATATACAATACAATCATTTGACATATATGAAGTACATAAGGAACTGAATTTCAAAGTCCGAAGAATGATAAGGTAAAATACAATAGGTGACATGTAATCAGCCAGATTTTATAGTCCTATTTCCTTTAGTATACCGGAGCTTTTTGCTACTCTATTTTCCATTCTTCTTAGATTTGTTCAATACACTAATATGAGCACAGATTTTAAGCCCAATTTCTAGATAGAGACATGAGAATAAAAAGGTTGACCCATTCTTCAGACTGAAATAAGTTTCAGAATCAAAGGAGAAATGCTTAATCTTCAAATCAATATCGATTTCCCATTTAAAAGTATGGGTTTGTAGATGAGACCTGATCTTGCCGAGCACGAATTAATCAATGTAGTAAAAAGCAATCGCCCCATCGTCAAAATGAAACTTGCAATTGGAACTAATCTCTACCTTAACTCTATTCTTGATTGATCCACTTCCATCATCATATCTCCTTTCTAACATTTTTCAATTATTAATTGATTCGCCCTTTCTACGAGGATTTAGGCTAGGCAGAAGCTCGACTAAACTTTTCGAGGGCTCCGCTATTGCCGTCTTCAATCCTCCTTCCATAATTTGATATTTTTCTCCTCTTGCTCTTCGAATCATGTGGTTTGGGGCTCTTCCTCCTTGAGCTTTAGGGATTTCTTGCAGCAGATCAATCTTTTTGTTATGTATTTTTTTTATAGAAAAAAAAATTCAAGTTTCAACTTTTTTTTTAAATTCGATTGTCATATTGAAAATGTATTTAATGTTAGACCTGATCAAATTGATGGTCAAACGGATTTAGGATTCGTTCTTATTGAATGTAGGGATGGCAATGGGTCGGGTGGTGGGTGGATGGACCCCCATTTCACCCAACCCACCATGGATGACCCATCACCCCGCCCGATCCACCACCCATATCCACTTCACTCATATCCACTTTCACCTATATCCGTCGGGTGAGTGGGTGAAATTGGTGAAATATGGATGATATATGGGTGATTTTTACTAAATACACATCATTAAATTCAAATAAAGGATGTAGAGAAAACAGTGGCTAAAATAACATCATCTTGCACATTAAGTCTTAAATAAGTCATCCTAAGTTTAAATAACATTGTCTTAAACATATGACCATAAGTTTTAAACACAAATGAGATGTCTTAAGGAAAATAAGTCGTCCAACAACATCAAGACAAGAGCGGTAGAGGATGAAGAGGGCAAGAGATTTGCATAATGAAGTGCCGATTAGGAAGTTATGATTTATGAAATTATAAAGTTTATATGTTTTTTCATATAAAATACGGTATATAAATAATATTTTTATAATGTAGATGGATGGTGGATCGGGTCGGGTGGTGGATGATTGGTCGGGTGATAGATTGGGTGTGGGTGGAAAAAATCTCACCCCACCCGACCCACCATCCATATCAACTTCACTCATATTCACTTTCTACCATTTTTTTTTCCGGATTTTCACCCATTTTTTCAGGTCGAGTGATTCGGGTTCAAGTCGGGTGCGGGTGAAATTGGCATCTCTAATTGAGTGTATGCCATATGCGCATGTACTAACAATGACAACCATGAATGCAGTGTAAACACAGTAGCTATGATCCATGCAATCGTACCCAAAAAACTCTCCAAAAGAATTTTTTTCGTATATTTGGTTTAACCACCATATCTATATATTTACCGTTTCAGACAATAGCTATGATCCCGTTTCGAGTAAAACTGGCTGGTGATGATAGAGGGCGTAGAGCGAATCTGGGAAGATGAGCAGTGGTGAAGTGAAGTGAAGTGATTGATGGGTGGGTTCAGTCACTTATCATGATTCCTTCCCATACCTACTACCTACTACTACTTCAGTTCAGTACTTAATTGCTATATAGCTCTTCTGAAAATGGTTCTCCCTATAATTAAGTTTCAAAGCACTCCATAGATTTATTCAGTTCAACACTGCGTTTCCTAACCTGGGCCTTCAAACTTACAGTACTCCTCCAGTCCTCCAGTCTCCACACATTAAATTTCCCCCCCTTTAATTGCACTTTAGTAGCCCAATATTTGTAGGTCTGCGCCTTGGTGGCACACGTCTCTTCGCCTTCTACTCTTCTCTTTTTCGGTTTTTCCACTTTAATAATCTTAAATTGCAAAATTTCACTACCTAAACCGGTCAATTTGTTTCAAACCATCCTTTCAATCTAGGCCAAATTTCAAAAATCACTCTTTAAATACACCATTTTACACAAAATCACATCTTAACTATCCATTCAATTTGGACAACACATCTTAACTTTTCCGTTAAGTTTGATATTAAAGATGTAAAATATATTTATTATCAATATTGTAGTTCATCTCTTGATAATTCTCACGAGTTCAATCCTTAGTTGGTTTAAAATTGGTCATCCTTAATTTAATTGGTTCAAAGTTCTCTCGAGTGTTCATTTTTACCTCTCGATTCTTTTCTCTAATAGCGATCTCCCTTTGCCCTTTAATCAATGTTCTAAAAATCTCACATAGGTCCCCCCTAATTCCCTAAAGCTAGACGGGCACCTATGCACATCTAGATGCTCACCTAGGTGCCGCCTTGGCACCAAGTGACCCTCACCGCCTAAGATTCGCCTAACGCTTTTTAGAACACTGCTCTTAATTTATTAAAAATACAAGAGACAAAATGGTATAATTTCACATACTACTATTTAATACTCCCTCCGTCCGATAATAACATGGGCTTTTAGCTCATTTCACGTTAATTAAGGAGACTTATAACTAGTTAGTTGGCAAAAAAAAAAAAAAAGGATAGAAAATTACCCTAAAAGTCAATGTATTTTTAGGGATAATAATTACCCTAAATACATGGGTAATGTAAAAGACACCAACTTGTACAAATTTTAAGGGTAACAAATTACCGGACCATGTTTGGTATACTTCCATGGTAGTCCACCTCCTTCCATTTTTAGTTTATAGTAGTATTAATTAATTAATTACTGTATTAATTAATTTGTGTGGGAAAAATAAAAAAGATGTTATTATTCCAATAGGGCTAAATACAACTTCCAACGAAATAAGTAAAAAATATATTTTTATTCTAACATTGTACAAGAACGCATTGAGTGTTTATTATTATTATTATTATTATTATTATTATAATATACAGTATATATATAGTATATTTTGTGTGTGTGTACAGTGTATACTTTATATACAGTGTATATGTATACTATATTTATTTTTTATATTATGTGTATTTATATGTATAATATGTCTAGTGTTTGTATATATTAGGAAAATCGTAAAATATAAAAATATTATAAATCTATATATGTTACGCCTTTGAAAATTGAAAAAAGGATTTAACAGCTTTGCAAACTAATTTACCCAGAATATCCCAGTATTTTTTTCATAGTTATTGTTATTTGTTAATTTTTATAATTATAATACGGAGTATAATGTATCTACTATAATGAAAATTTGATTATTTTTAGTATTATTTTATATAAACGCGCAATGGCGCGGGGATTACACTAGTTTTATTTATACTACAATTAATCGATTTGGATTTTTTTGTATTATATATGTTTGACCGATTTGCAATTGTAAACTTATCGTTCGAAATTTGGGCATACTTTATCGGAATAGTTACTATTGTGTACATCAATCTCAATCATTTATGCTACTACTATAAATCATCTCTCTTTTTAAAAGAGGCTTCAATTATTTTAAGGGTATATTAATCTTTAAGATTATATTTTATCGATATTTAACTTAAATAATAGACTGAGTGATATATAACAAATAAAATAGAAATATTGATTTTATGTATTTAACTTATCCCGTTTTTTTTTGTAATTTATTTAATTAGGTGAAATATTTAAACCAACTCATAATCTCATAGGTAGTATAAAAGACAAGTTGCATTAACTACATTTTAGAATAAATGCTATAGTTAATAAACACCTTTTTACTTTTTCCATACAAAATAAATGCTGTAGTTAATTAATGATAGACTAAAAATAGAAGGAGGTGGACCACCAAGGTGGTATACTAGACATTTTCCCAAATTACCCCTAAAAATCCATGTATTTTTAACATGAGTAACTTTTTGCAACCACCTAGCTTATTCAGAGTAATATCTTGGAATTTTCAATTTAAAAGGTAATTTTATGCAAAATGGTGTGTATTTAAAATTTTAAATGGTGATTTTTTGAAATTTGGCCTTCAAGTTAATTTTTTTTGGGAACAGTTATTGAAATTATATGATATTGAGTTGTTTTTAATAATAATGCTATCATTTGACCAATTCTATGTCAATATTTTTTGCCCAATTTATACCTAGAAAAAAAATTATTTGAATACTTAATGTGTTATCATCTTTCCAAGAATTGTGATATTTTACTTGGTTTTTTTTTTATTATTAGGAAAGATATCCAAGAGCATCCTTTCGGATAAGATCAATAAGATCTGGATTAGAAGGGTTAATTTCCCTCTGGACCGAGTGACCAAGGTGTGCAAACTTGTCCGCCACTCTAGTGATATTTTACTTAGTGTTCAAAGGTGAAGATATGTTTTAACACGTCTAAAAATGTTGGTTTACTTTTTAGTTTCATCT
Source organism: Persicaria tinctoria (assembly GCA_037127255.1). Lineage (NCBI taxonomy): Eukaryota > Viridiplantae > Streptophyta > Magnoliopsida > Caryophyllales > Polygonaceae > Persicaria > Persicaria tinctoria. Next base: position 26,962,426 of record JBANSL010000018.1, on the reverse strand, counting down.
CTATTTAATTAGAAAACTTAATAATCCATCACGCTATAGTATTAAACAGACTTGCGCAAGTATGTTTGGATATCCATGAATTATAGCTTATACTATTATTAGAGAAGCAAAAAAAGATGATATGGCACATTCTCCTTATTTTTAGGCCTATCATCCAATAAAATTTCATATTTATAGTTTTTATTATGTTTTTCAATTACAAAAACACAAGCGACCCAGTATACCCGCAGTTAAGCAATGTCTGGGAGGTTGAGATGTACACATTCTTTCCTTGAACTAGTCGAGAAAGTGTTTTCGAGAGAATTTTTTTCAATTCCAAACACTAAATCTTTTAAATTATCGTACACTTTCCAATTGCACTTGATCCATATATCAATTTCCGCTTCCAAACATATATTTATATTTATTGAATGTAAATAACATAGTATTTAAGTAACTAGCTTTGAACACATGTAATCATATTTTAAATATTATTTGCAAAAACATTTACAAATGTTGATGCGAGCGAATTCTAATATACCTACTGTCAAAATACTCGCTATGTGCCATTGTTATCTTACAATTTAAAAAAAGGGGAACTTTTGAGAAGAAGACAAATTCCACAATTTAATAATTTCATTTTTATGTGCATCTCATACAAAATGTCATTACATAAATATGTATCTATGTATGTATCTTCATAATTTAATTAATTTCATTCCTCATGTCTTACTCACATATAAAATCGATATATCAAACTTAAAGTAGAGGCCGTGCCTTATACTTGATGTGCAATATCTTGAGTTTGATTATAATACCTTGATGTCGATCTTTTAGGTTTTTTCCCTCAATATTGTTATTATGTGCTTTGTGATCGTATTTTTCTTTAAATTAATTACTTGGTGATATAATCTCAACTTTCTCCATACAAAATTTTCTTTACCATTTATAACATTTATTGCATATTTGCATTCAATAAGATAATACAAAATATATAAAATTTCTCGTTTAGGTTCTCAGTATAAATGAATTGATATACATATAGTAAGATATAGAGAATATCTACTAATAACAAATTATGATCAATAAAGATAAAATAATAAAATATGATTATTATCATGTTTTTAAATTTTGAATATTTTATTACTATGTTACGTGCCATTGACACGGAAAATATACTAGTACCTATTATAACGCAATATTGTGCATTATAAGTTATAAATCAATTTTTTTAAAAGAAAACGGTGTTCTTAATTGAATATTTATATATGGGCCAAACAGAAAAAATCAATGGGGCTCCTTACGCCTCATGGGCTGAGCCCAAACTCCTTTGAAACATCATGACTAATGTTCAACTCCAAAATCTGGATACAGTCTTATTTATTCAACGCTACTAACTGACTAACTCAACACCAAAATTATTATACGTTGTACAACAAATAGCATACCCTTAGTACTGCAATGGCAATCTAACATGAACAAATTCACTACCCATACAAATTCTTGATTACATGATCAAACTGCCTCTCTCCACTAGAGCTCTAATTAAATCTTCCCGTTCCTCGACTCGATCAAGTTTAACGTCTGGTCACATACCCAAGATTTTTCTGTATGCATCAATCACTCAACCATGCTTTTTCTCAAGGAATGAACAACTTTTCATGTCTTGGGAGGTTGGGTTCGAATACAAGAAAGAGGGAAATCCGCGTACCTTGGGATGAGGAATGCCTATCCTTGACGACACACTCTGCACTTCCACATAGAGTTGCTATTCAAAATGCCTTGTGCATCCTTTTCTTGGAGGTCTAGTGCAAACTCTAAGCTCGAAACAACATCAGCCATGGACGGTCGGTCACTCCCATGGTTATTGACACACCTCTCTGCGATCTCTCCAAACTTGCTCAAAGATGCAGATGCAATCTCATCCTTTATATTGGGGTCAACAATCAAATGGAGCGTTCCCTTACGTTGACAGCCGCGTGCCCACTTTGCAAGCTTCACCTGTTCCTTTGGTAGATTGACATCTACTGCAGGTCGTCCACATAAGACCTCAAATAACACAACTCCAAGTGAATACACATCAGACTTGTGTGTAAGTCGTCTGGTCTTGTAGTATTCTAGATCCAGGTAGCCTATGCTTCCCTTCACAACTGTGCTTACATGGCTAAGGTCCCCCTCGCCTATAGGCCCCATCTTTGAGAGGCCAAAATCAGACACTCTGGAAACCCATTTGCCATCTAGGAGGATATTGGTGGACTTGACATCACGATGGATAATCATTTGGGTATGCAGGCAATCAAGTCCTTTTGCAGCTCCTTTACAAGCATTGAGCCTTTGGTTCCACGACAAGGGTGATTTGTCGGTCGTGTTAATGTTGTTGTAGAGATGATCACGGAGTGTCCCACGTTCCATGTACTCGTACACAAGGATCATCTCTTCATTCTCGTCACAAAAGCCAATCAATGAGACTAAATGGGCATGCCCAAATTTCGATAGCAAATCAATCTCAGTTGCGAACTCATTGACGCCTTGCTTGGAAGAAACCTTCAACCGCTTAATTGCGACCGCAAGGGTCGACGTCCCATTGATCTCCCCTTCCACCGTTCCCTTGTACACATTTCCAAATCCTCCGTGTCCAACAATGAGGTCTTCACTAAAGTCATCTGTAGCCAACTTGATCTCGGCAAGCGAGAATCGACGGCATTGTTGACTTGCTGCTGCTTGTGTCAAATTCACTTGCTGATTCAATTCATTACTTCCGTTCAAGTACCGCCGGAAAACGAGGAAGCATGCCAGTAATGTAATGAGGAGGACGCCGGCAACCGTCCCACCAATGATGGTTGTAAGGTAGGATCGCTTAGGTGAGATAGTAGTCCCAACTTGTGCGGAATCTCGAGTGAGATGAACTTGAGGGTTTGGTGAGTCAAGGCTACCGTCTGCTCTGTTTATCTTGAATATCTCCAATCCATTCAACAGGACTTCGTTGTACCTGAGGGACAATATTGTTTGTATTTATATCTTCAAATTTTATAAGAAACTAGCCTAAGTTTGTATATGCACCGGGATTCTTACCAAAAAAATAAAAATAAAAGTATATGCACCGGGATACATGTGTGTGCGCGTAATACGTCCGTAGTTATATTAATTATTTTCTTATTTAAAATATGATAATAAACATAATACTCCGTATAAACCAATTTATAATGTGATAATTAACATACAAGAATTAGGCTAATAAGGATTAATAATATATCTATTCAATAAATATCATTCCCTTTGACATTTATCTAAACTAACCTAATCCCAATTTTTTTTATCGTATCTCACATTATTCACAATTAAAATTGATTTATAAAATAATTCCACTCAAAATGGACCCAACCCACTTATTTTCACATTATAATGTGTGAATTTAAAATCCTCAATCGTGGTCAAGTTTTATAATCAATGTGATATCGATCTTTTCAAATATAAATAATAAAAGAGTATATATATATATATATATATATATATATATATATATATATATATATATATATATATATATATAAACATTAATTATAACTTTAAAATAATACATGTAATTTTCCCTATCAATTATCCAATATTATTTTTCTATACAAAAAGATAAATTATAATTTTTCATCAAATGGAATATAAAAAATAATAAATATAAGAGAATACAAAAAATGCAAGGAAAGGGTATTAAAGTTATTAAAATATTTAATTAAGTAAATTAATATTTAGCTCAATTAATAAAAAAAACAAATATATACTTACCAAAAATAATTATTTTCATGACAATGCATTCTAAAAGAAAATAAAATAATAACAATATCATTTCATCCTACATTTTTTAAATCTATTTTTTGATTAATTCAAAACTTTTTTTTAATAAAGTCAATATTAACTATATAATATTATTTCATTCTATATTAATTACACAATATCATTTAATAGTTTTTGATTAATTCAAAACTTATATTTTTAATAAAGTTAATATTAACTATACAATATTATTCCATTTTATATTAATTACGCAATATCATTTCATACTACATTTTTTCAAACAATGGGATTAATTCAATTTTTTTTTGAATAAAGTTAATATTAACTATACAATATTATTTCATTCTATGTTAACTATACAATATTATTTCAAAATATTTTCTTTAAACAATGGGATGAATTTAAAACTTATTTTAAAAAATATATATAGTACGTTCCAAATATATGAATTTTTTTTGGAGCACCAATCTGTATATATAATGAAAACTATTTTTATTTTTATAATAACCTTAATTTGGGAATTTCACACAGCCAGGCTAATCTACATGAAATTTAACATGATAAAAATTTTAAACATTTTTTAACCAATGAGATTTATTTATTCTAATTATTAAATGATAAATATTTTTGCTCAGATGTCATAATCATCTTAATTTTACGATTTCCTCCCAATCAACTAAACCTAGAAAAAAAATCCAACTATTAAAATTTGGACAAGTTTCTTTAATTAATCTATCTATATATAACTAATAAACCGTAAGCATTTTTATTAGGTGTTAACCGTGTTATAACTTATAATCACCTTTATTTTATGATTTTTACTCAACCAACCTATTCTACTTAAATCTTAAACTCGTGTAATTTTTACACATTTTTCATAAATATTATTTTTTTATTTACTTTATCAAATCAATTTTTTTTTCTATTTTATTATAACGTATGGTAATAGTTTATTTTATTTTATAGTAGTAATTTTTTATACTTACAAAATTTTATTTTTATTTTCTTAAAAAGAAAAATACACCCCATGACACTAGGACTGTACTAGTAAATCACCTTAAAACACAAACCAAATGCCATTGGAAAATCGAAATGACTATGTCAGACATTAAAACCCTTTTGTCGAGAGTGAGAGACGCGTCATTCTCTCACATAACCCGTGAAGGCAAGAGAGTGACTAATAAGGTTGCACGCCTTGCCAGTGTTTTCGACACCAATAACGACATAGGTCTCCAAGACCTTATATGTAAGGATGTTATCATATATGTGTTCCTCCCGAACTTTTACCCAATTACAAAACGATTTGTCTATCCTATGCCCTTTTGGTATAGGTCAAGGGCATAGGATAACACACTAAATTTGGATTTTTTTTTAAGTTTTAATTAATTTATCCTTTTTTTAATTAGATTCTTAGAGTTTCTTGATTTTTTTTTCTCTAAGGAAATCTTTTTCAATTTAGGCTTAAAAAAAAAAAAAAAAAAAAAAGAAGTTTGAGAGAACATACGCTGATTTGGTGCTAGGGTGAAGCGCTATCCAAAGATCTAAACTGCCGCCGGTTCCATCTCCGCCAGCATACACAACATAATCTCTGTAGATCGGAACAAAACTTACCATATGAGTCATGACCAGCACATCAACGCTACTTTCAGCCGTCGAATTATCGATGTAAACGTCAAATATCCGATCAGCCATGGGTCCTACTCTAACATCCACCTCGCACCAGTGCAGCCGCACCAAGTAAGTGAAGTTTGGATCTACCTTAAACCTCCAGGTGAGATTTAACTTCCGATTCTCTTCATGACCATATCCCAATTGTTTGTAGGTCTGGTAAACTATTTGAGGTGCCGTGTAGTTGGGCACCTTCTCTGTGTAGTTGATTGGCAGGATCGTCTGCCCGGGATAACCAGGAGTTATGGAAATGTATGGGTCATCAGCCTTCCAATGCCGGTACATTCCGAGTACTTCCCCATCAGAAACGTCACTACCGCCGACGTTGAGTCGGTAGGCTGTCTCGAGCGCGGAGGTGTTCGGAATCTGGAACTCAAAATTTAGGGAGTCAACGTCCGTGGGGGGAGTGTCGGATATGTAGAGGCTGTCCGGCACCGAGACTAGTTCAATCCCGTTGATAAAGCCGTGCGAGCTCTGTGGCGTCAGGGAAAAGGTTAAATTGAGGGAACTTTCCCCGCTGCAAATGGGGATGTAGTACTCCTTGATGACGTATTGATCTGTAGTATTTAATCGCGTGGAGGGCGCGTAGTCTACGGCGAGTTGGGCGCTGAAGTTTTGGAGGAGGAGGTGGCCGTTGGCTTGGACGGAGATGAAGAATTGGGAGGCGTCATATTGAGAATAGAGGGTGGGGTAAAAGAAGAGGCGGAGGAATTTGGGGCCAGGGGAGACTGGAAAGGTGTAAGTGAAGCTGGAGTTGAAGATGCGTGCAGTGGTGAAGGGACTTCCTAATCCTAGGTCCTGATTTGCCAAGGCGGTAACGGTGGAGGTGAAGGAGGAACGGGAGGAGAAGGTGGAGTTTTCGTCATGGGTCCAGACACGGCCGTCGAAGCCGATGGCTGAGTTGGAGGAGAGACCGCAATGGAGGAGGTAGTGGTCTTTGGGGGTGAAGGCCATGGCCCCACATATTCTAGTTGCAGACAGAATGAGGATGAGGAGGAGGTTCATGGTGCTGCTGATCTTTTTGGGTTGCTGCTGCGGAATTTGAGGGTTTTGGTTTTTATTAATTCTAGAACGAAATAGAGTTCTCGTAAGAGCGTCACCCATGGTCGGAGCTCCCCTCCCCCGTCTCACTTTTTCATGCGATTTGGGGAACCCGACTATTGTGGACAACCTCTCCAACTTTAGGGTAGCCCAATATATTGGGAACCTTCCCAAATCCGAAATCAATGAAACGATGACACGTATCACCTTAATAAATCATTTTATTTTTTTATTTTCATTCATAGATTTTAATTAAAGACTAAAAAATATTAACAACTTAATTAAAATATTTTAAAATATTAAAATTAATTATTAAATATAATTATATAATTACATTAATAATTTTTTCAATGGTTTAATTTAATAAAAATTTACTTTAAATTACTAAAATTAATTATCGAATATGATTAAAAAATTTAATTAATATTTTTTAGTTTTCGGATATATTAACAATTTCGTTTAAACGTTTTAAATTATTAAAAGTAATTCAAAAATATAATTAATAATTACATTAATAATTTTTTAAATTATTAAAAGTAATTTAAAATATAATTAACTTATAATATTAAATATATTAACTTATACTGTAATATTAAATATATTAACTTATACTGTAATATTAAATTTACTTTAAATATTTTAAATTATTAAAAATATTATTATATATTAACTTATAATATTAATTTTATATGTTTTTGAAATTTCAAATTTATTAACAATTTATTTAAAAATACTTTAAATTATTAAAATTAATTATCAAATTTAATTAAAAAATTAAATTAAAATTTTATATAAATCAATTTAATATTTTAATATTTGAAATTATAGGAAAAATAAAATGGGTATGAAAAATGTGATGAGATAGATTATTGGGAACCTGACCATTGTGGGGATGAAGAATTGAATTAGGGAGAGTTGAGAATAAAGTTAATAGAAAGTGAGATTGACGAATGAGGAAAGGAGAGAGAAACTTTGAGTCACCCCACCATTGGGATACTCTAACGACGTAACCCATGGGGTGGAGTTGGAAAGGAAACTTGAGTGTTGACCGGGTTTTGTGTGGAAGAAAGTATTTGTGGGTTTTGTCCTTGCGTGGCCTTGTGCTCACGAGGCAAGGGGGTAGAAATCGAGTGAAAATTAACCACAACCCACTAACACAAAATTAATTATATTAAATATTTATGATAAAAATAAGGGTGATTTTAGTAGGTGGCCCATTTTGAAGGTTCAATTAGGTAGCTATTTCCCAATTTAATTCAATTAGTTTGGGTAGACCTCACCCAAATAGTGGACCGGTCAACGTTGACTATTGACCGGTCAACGTTGACCAAACCATTTAGTTTTATTTATTTATTTATTTATTTTAAGGATGTCATATTTTACCGTTTTGATGCCAAAATTTTATTATATTTTATTTTTACTTTGATGCTACTTTTCTAATGAAATGATTGGATGACACTTTTTTTAAACCTTGATGACATTTTTTGTTTACTATAATGTCACGTTGACCATTGATGCCAATTTTTTTTACTGGTACCAACTGATGCCACTTTTTTTAATGTCAATTTTTTGATGATATTTTTTTACCGTGATGCCATATTTTTGATGATATTTTTTCAAAGTGTATTTTGATGATATTTTTTCAAAGTAGTATTTTGATGACAATTTTTCCTTTGATGCCATTTTTTTTTACAGTAGACTACTGATGACACTTTTTTATGTCAATTTTGTTGATGATATTTTTTGATGCCGCTTTTTAATCAAATCGTTTGATGCCATTTTTTTAATTTAATTAATTGTATATCAATATATTTTCATCGATTCTACCTTTATTCACTGATGACACGTTTGTGGTTACACTTCATTGATGCAATCACTTGTGGTGGTATGTTTGTTACAATTTTATTGATTGATGACATTTTTTATTACATTTTATTGATCTCAATCATTTGTGATGACATTGTTTGTGATTACACTTCATTGATGCATTCACTTGTGGGGGCATGTTTATTACATTTTTATTCATTGATGACACGAGAGGGTAAAATGTGATTAAACTTGATTGATGACATATTTTATTGATAACTTTTATTCGTTGATGAAATGGTTTTATTAGTTTAATAGAATTGGTAAAATAGGAGCATAAAATGTGATGACACTTCATTGATGACATCTTTTTATTGATGGTTATTATTCATTAATGACATTAGTTATTACACTTCATTGATATCAATCGTTTCTGAAGACATCTTTATATAATTGATGACATAGGACTATAAGAGCTTAAAACGTGAAATCAAAATAGAGTCATCTTATTATACATATAAAAATACAAGGTCTTTGAAATTATGACATTAATATTTGGTGTATACGTAAAAACACATATTATAACATGTCATCAACTCAAAAAAAAAATTACATAGCAATTTTTTTCCAGCTCTCGAGCTACATGACACTGCCAAAAAGTATAAAGAAGATCGCCTCAAAAATCGTTGTCATCTCATAGGAGAAAGCCCATTCTAATGCTAGATGAGCATTTGTAAATATAATTACAACTCTCATGCTATTTGAATTGATGGTCTATCTATCCGTCTTCCTAACCTGCATATAAAATAAGAAATATAAAAGGAATTACGTACATTATTGAAGGTAAAATCGATATCACATCAACCATATATGTAAGATTCAATCTCGCACCTCCACAAAAACAGGCAAAAGAAACTACAATTATTGCCTACTTTAAAAAAACAAAGCCTTCGCATCCATATGAACCTGCACTACAAGAGACGGGAATCTGAACAGAAAGAGAAAATGTGTATGATCAGGGGCGGAGCCAGGAATATGTCTAGGGGGGCTCAAATTTTTTTTCACTAGTTCATGAAAAATTACAATAGATGGCTTCTTAGATCGTGTAATAAATTTATCCATAATCTTAAAAATAAAAGACCACAAGGCAAAATTTTATTTCATACATCAAAGTTCATACCATACTAGAGCAAAAATCCAAATTCAAATACCAACTACAAGTCTAAACCTTGTTCATAAAACTACAAATGCCAAACCAAATTCAGAAATTACAAAATCATAGGCTCACACTTCTGCTGAAAATTTAACAAAAAAAGAAGAGGCAAACAGAGGATTTAAAAGGAGGTGTGTGAAAATTTATAAAAAGAAGAAGAGGCAAACAGAGGATTTAAAAGGAAGTGAAAAAATACTGGACATTGAGTGCGGGAGGGGAATCGAACTCCAGATGTATACTGTCCCCATACACCGTTCCAACCAACTATGCTAGCGGGCTGTGATGTGCTTATGTCACCTTCTCTATTATATATACATACACATATTTGTCCGGGGGGCTCGAGCCACCACATGCCCCCCTCCCTCCGCCCCTGTGTATGATCATATATAAGTAAATGGTACTGAACTAAAATCTCAATAAGTCGAAACACTGACCTCAATCACAATATTATACTAATAATGTATGATATTATACAATAAAAAGGTTTGAATGGGAATTAGGAGGCATTTGGTTTTGGAAAATGTGATCTTTTTTAACAAAGAGTAAAATTCCCTTTTTGCACACTCTTGCAGTTCAAGCAAAGCCCTCTTTTTTACCCTTTCGTTTGCACAGTTGGCACTCATTTTGCTTGTTTTTTTTTACTGCATTGCTCTTTGGTTATGAATTTTTACTGCCTTTTACTAAAGCAAGGTGCAGCAGTTCCATAAAAGATGGACTTCACTCACTAGTCACTACTTCAGTGAGTTCAGTCCCTGGGGAGTAAGGGCTTGTTTGGATTACCAAAAAATAAAAAGCAATATTATACCTTATCAGTATGTTTTTAACTAATCAGTATGATTATAAGCCAACTTACAATACTATACAAGTCTAAAACATACAATATAAGCATGATTTAGCCTTTAAACCTTGATCAAGAATTATCATTAATTTCTGCTCTGTACAGTATCACAAGACCATTGATATAATATATATTTCATAAACAAACTTGAAAAGAATAAGAAAAGAACCCAAACGAAGGATAACGAAAAGATCCGACAAGCTTAAAATCTGTTCATTTTTTTTAGCTAGAGTAGCTTTATTGTTTAGTTTTAGGCCTTCTAATTCTTCTGTTTTGCTACTGAACCTCCAAGAAATTAATTAAGTAATCAGATTAAGTTTCTCAACCTCTATTGGCATCATATCATCAAACTCGATACTTAGTGTTTGGAATAATCACGGTACCTTATGAGATTGATTCCAAATCTGGTACTCTTCATTCACCATTGAGTTTATTTTTTAATTAGAGTGTCTGGTTCCACTGTGAAGCATCATACTTACCTAACCCCAAATTTAGAGATATTGTACCTACTACATCAAATTTGAGTATGATTCAATCTCTAATTTGAGAAGCAACATGTACCTACTACATCTACTACATTTCAGATTTATCATGAACTGGACAAAACTTTGTACAAATTTTGACTAATTTCAAATATGAAAGGAGCAGAGTATTGAGCCCTCTTGAAATAACGAAGCTGCAATATTGTACGAGTGACAAGTTTCAGTATAATTTGTTGGGAAGCAACTACCCAAGTTTGCACTTTGACCTAGCCACAATCAGTGATGATTGAGTTCAGTTGTTTAATAATCATCAAAAATCCAAGTGCAGCAAAAAATTAAAGAAGGCGCAATCAAATTGGGAGCATAAATTGAAATCACTGGAAGTAAAAATCGACAGCAGAGAATCAAAGCAAGCAGATGCGCACCAAAATGAAACCGTTCTCGCATCCAGGCTTCCAAGGAGCTACGATTGTGAATCCCTCCTCCTGCACTCCAATCTCACCTTTGCATCTGCAAATTGCAATGATTTTCCATCAATACACACACTAATCGAAAACCGAAATCACGCGGATTTTAGATCTGAAATTCGAAAACCTAGGTAGATATGAAATCCGAGATGGAATCACCATTGACAGTGATCCATGGAGGCAGATGAGCCTCCGCTTCTGGAGTCGTTGCTGGAGATCAGGAGGAGAAGCCCCTTCATCGTCTTCTTCTTCATCGCCTGGAAGAGTGGAAGGAGGAACGAGGAGAATGAGATGAGAGGAGGAAGGAATGGGGTGCAACGCCTCATAAAAATTTATTAAGGTCTACGCCCCTTAAAAAAACAATTAAAGGGTTTAACTACTTAATCAAATGTACAAAAGGGTTTAAATCACCAAATTCTCTCTAAAAATAATTCAAAAATATATATTTATGTTATAAATAACTAATCATATATATTTAGATAATTTTTTATTATGAAAAAACATATTTCAAAAGATATTAAAATTATTATTATCAAATAATCCTCTTTTCAATTTTAATATTTTTTTACATATGTTTTTTGATGAAAAAATTATACAAACATATATGATTAGTTAGTTATTTGTAACATAAATATATATTTTTAAAAAACAATTATAATAAATATTTAACATTATTAATTTCATGTCACATGGAAGGGTGTATGGAGAGTTGTAGAGGATTTGATGTCACATGTGGGTGTACCACTTTGTGTGGGCAGGACTTTTGTGGGTAGAAATATGGAGTAGAAATATGGAGGACTCTTTGTATGATCTTATTTTTGTTACTCATTGGTTTTATGCCTCATCTATATATTTACCATTTCAAAAAAACTTGAGGGTTTTGGTTCTAAAATATTTAACAAAATATTCATCAATACAAACTATTTATCAAAATGTTCAAAATTGTCAAATCAGTCATTAAAATGCGGTTTTATCTCGCGTCTTTCTTTCAATACCGGTCAAAATTCCTTAAGATAAAAAAAAAAAAGAAAAATAATATAAAAACGTGGTATAAGTCGGCGTCTTATTTGTAATTTTTTCTTTGTGATTAAATAAGTTGACAGATTAAATTAAAAAAAAAAAATGATGGTCTATTTGCAAACTTTTTTCCACATATCTTGCTCCTCCTCCCATGGAAGGTCGGGCACCTTTCTTGCAATTTTATTTTATTTTTTACCTTTTTCAAGGAAGCTTGGAGGTTGGCAAAGCAGCCATGGGAGGAGGCCGGGGAGGTCAGGCGAGCAACCATGACAGGGGTGGCGGATCTCTCGCATCTTGTCGGTTCCGAAGCGAGCAACCATGGCCATGGGAGGAGGGGAGGTCGGGCGAGCAGCCATGCAGTGGCGGATCTAATGTTCCAAAGCTAGGTGAGCGAAAATATTCATGGTAAAGACACAATTTTACAGGCCAAAAATTCAATTAAGGAAACCATACCCCCAAACCGGTAACAACTTGTTTGAGTTTTTTATAACTTTTAATTGATTGAACTAATCTAGCAAACTATGAAAAAAATCTATCAATTTTCAGATTTTGAAAACAAAAAATTGTAAATGCAATTCATAGGAGTCGAAAGAACAATAGTGAAAAGAAAGTGCAATATATCTCTTCACAGAACTATCATGTTCTATGTCCATCTTTTGAGTTTTGGTTAAAAAATAAACTGAGATTATAATTATTTATACCAAGCAAGATTATTAATTTTTAACTTAATTCAAAATTTTCTACCTAGCGGCAGCTGGGTTTGCTTACCCTGAGATCCGCCTCTGCAGCCATGAGAGGGGTGGCGGACCTCTCGCATCCTGTCGGTTCCGAAGCGAGCAACCATGGGAGGAGGGAAGGTCAGGGCCGTCAAGTGAGCATAAAGTGAGAGGTTTGAAGCCATGGGGGAAGCATGTTAACAATTTCCTCCGTTCTAAAATATAAGTCATTTTGATTTTATGACACGTTTTTTAATGAGCTAAAAACTATATAAAATATTAATTTTTTTAAATAATATTATAATTATTAATAATAAGTATAATATTATTTTTAAAAAATAATAAAAAAGTTAATATTTTATATAGTTTTTAGCTTTTTAAAAAACGTGTCACAAAGTCAAAACGATTTATATTTTAGAACGGAGAGAGAAAAAAAAAGTTTCGTTCTCAAAAAATATTTTCAAATAACCCGCCGTTTAAAATCACGGTTTATGCATTTTTTTTTCTTTTTTTAATTAAGTTGTCAACTTATTTAATTGTGGAGAAAAAATTACATATAAGACATATACCAACTTTTTATTTTATTTTCTTTTCCTTTTTTTATCTTATGGAATTTTGACCGGTATTAAAAGAAAGACGCGGGATGAAATCGCGTTTTACAGACTAATCTGACAATTTTGAACATTTTGGTAAATAATTTAGATTGATGAATATTTTGTTAAATATTTTAAGAAACGTGAATATTTTAAAAAAAATTCCTGGAAAGGATGTCTTGTCGTACCAGAATATTTTTTTGGTTTAAAATAAACTAGTAAGATCCCCGCACCATGACGCGTTTTTTTAAAACTAAAATATTATGTATATCAATATTATAAAATATTAATAAATGTTAAGATAAAAATCATAAAAAAAACTTTATAACAAATGTATCTTATAATTATCTCGGAAAATTATTTTTTTAAAATCTTATGTAAAGTATAATTCATAAATATAGATAATTTAAATTACTCAGTAATAATAATATCAATATCATTATAACATTGTTTAAATGTGATGTGTCATAATCAATAGTTATATTCAATGTTTTGAATTAAACTCAATAGTTAGTAAATAAATTTGAGTTAAGCTCAATAGTTATATTAGATTGAATTCAATGTTTTGAATTAAGCCCAATGGTAAGTAAAATTAAAAAAAAAAAGAGAATTAAAAGAAAAGGAAGAAAAAAGGAGAATTAAAGAAAATAAAAAAAATATGATTGGTTAAGAGTTAAGACTCCTAAAATGCCTCTAAGATTGACATGTCATCCTAAACTATTCTAAATTAAGAGTTTATATAGATAGTTAGTAAATAAATTTGAGTTAAGCTCAATAGTTATATTAGATTGAATTCAATGTTTTGAATTAAGCCCAATGGTAAATAAAATTAAAGAAAAAAGAGAATTAAAAGGAAAGGAAGAAAAAAAAGGAGAATTAAAGAAAATAAAAAAAAATATGATTGGTTAAGACTTAAGACTCCTAAAATTGCTCTAAGATTGACATGTCATCCTAAACTATTCTAAATTAAGAGTTTATATAGATAGATGGTAAGTAAAATTAAAGAAAAAAGAGAATTAAAAGAAAAGGAAGAAAAAAAGGAGAATTAAAGAAAATAAAAAAAAATATGATTGGTTAAGAGTTAAGACTCCTAAAATTGCTCTAAGATTGACATGTCATCCTAAACTATTCTAAATTAAGAGTTTATATAGATAATTAGTAAATAAATTTGAGTTAAGCCCAATAGTTATATTAGATTGAATTCAATGTTTTGAATTAAGCCCAATGGTAAGTAAAATTAAAGAAAAAAGGAGAATTAAAGAAAAAAAAAATGATTGGTTAAGAGTTAAGACTCCTAAAATGGCTCTAAGATTGACATGTCATCCTAAACTCTTCTAAATTAAGAGTTTATGGTAAGTAAAATTAAAGAAAAAAGGAGAATTAAAGAAAATAAAAAAAAATATGATTGGTTAAGAGTTAAGACTCCTAAAATGGCTCTAAGATTGACATATCATCCTAAACTCTTCTAAATTAAGAGTTTATATAGATAAAAAAAGAATATTTTTGGTTCGATTCCTAGATATAGCCAGTCTCTTTTTACAGAAATCAAGAAATAGAGTTGAAAACTCGGCTCGTTCAAATAAAGCTCGAATTCTATGGAATTTCTAAAAATTTCTTTAAATTAACATGTTATAACCAAGTAGAACTATTTAAAGCTCGAAAAAAAACCGGCTCGAGCTCGTTCATTTCTTAAATAAGCCAAGTTTGAATAAAATAAAAAGTTCGTTTAAAAATTAGGTTTGGCTCGAGCTCGTTCATTTTTTAAACAAACTAAGCTTGAACAAAATAAAAAAACTCGTTTAAAAATTAGACTTGGACCACTCGGTTCGACTCGAGTTCATTTAACAAACGAATCAAGCTTGAATATGTCAAATTCGGCTTATTCGGTTCGAATAACCCCCTAGTTACTGTCAAACCATATGGAAATAATTGAGAAGATATTTTCAAGTAGAGGGAAGACTTCGAGTCTTCGACCATGCAATGCAAGTCTTCGCCGAGTGGGCGTGATGACTTTGGATTTTTCCGCCCCTGGTTGCAATACTGATGTGCTACGACTTCTTTCACCATTTTGCTTTGGATTTTCGGAATTATTTAGCTAGAGAATCAAAATTCTAAAAATATTTAGAAAAATAACCAAAACTGATGACTTTTTGGTTTTTATTTATAATAAAAAATGTATAATTTGAAAATTTTATCCGTTTAATTATCAAATTTTTATTTGGCTCTACTTTATCAATATAACATTATAAGATTAATATAAGATTCTACCTCATTTCATTAGATATTGATATATTATTAATTATTATATACTTCGGATAAGCTTTTGCTCACTTTTATGAGATATTGATATATTATTACATAATCAAGATATTATTTTACTCAGTTATATTAGACATTGATCTATTTTTACAAGATTTTAACCAAGTCCATTAAATATCTATGCTATCCTAAAGATACAATTTTCCCAAAAATTTATCCAATGGGTTTTAATATAAAATTTATTTAAATTCAATAAATAAAATTTAAGTTGATATAACACTAAAAAATATTAAAAGAAGTTAATTAGTTGAATGGATGTTAATAGAAAATTTATGTAAATTCAAAAAAATGAAAGAATATTAGAGTTTAAGGTTTAATTGGAATTTTATGAATCTTTTTTAATACCAAACGTATTAATATTTATATTAAAAAAACTGCATAAGGTGCGAGTATTGAACTAGTTATATATTATATTATATATAATAAACGAGAAGTCGTTCGTGCCAAGTGATAATTTCTCCTTAATTTAGTATTTTTAACCAATTAAATAATTTTTATATTAACCAATAGAATATAATAATATATACTTAAGATAAGATTTTATCCAACTTCACTACTTATGGATATGTTATTACATAGTTTTAGAAGATTTTACCTTTATTAGATATGAATATATTATATTTTATCTCTTTTATTTGTAGCCAGTTTAACAATATACTTACAACAGTATTAATAAATCAAACAATAAAAAAAAAACCAATAAATTTTTTATATTATAATATAAAGATAAATTAAATAATTAATGATGATCAATTAATATGTGATATTATGATTCAATCTAAGCGTGTGTTTGGTAAATAGAAGGTTTAACAGGGAGATCTAATTAGATATTTATTTTTGGGCCAAACAGCAAACCAATGTGCGTCCGGCCCATAACCCGTTTGTATGTTGGGCTGAGCCCAAACTCCTTTGAAACATCGTGAAAGATGTTCCAAAATCTGGATACATCTTATTCAACACTAAACACCAAATTATTACATTGTACATACACATAACATACACTAGTGTAGGCTAGTACTGCAATGGCAATCTAACATGAACAAATTCACTACCCATACAAATTCTTGATTACATGATCAAACTGCCTCTCTCCACTGGAGCTCTAACTGAATCTTCCCGTTCCTCGACTCGATCAAGTTGAAAGTCTGGTTGATTCTCTTGTTGTTTACAACATCAGCAAGACTGATATCCACATACCCAAGATTTTCCTGTATGCATCAATCAGTCAACCATGATTTTTCTCAAGGAATGAACAACTTTTCATGTCTTGGGAAGTTCGGTTCGAATGCAAGAAAGAGGGAAATCCGCGTACCTTGGGATGAAGAATGCCTATCCTCGACGACACACTCTGCACTTCCACATAGAGCCTATCATTAACCGGTGGTTCCTCAAGCACAAATTGGAACTCCTCTTCCCATCGCGGGTCTCGGTTTTTCTTTATATGCTGTACCAACCGACGAAATAGATGATGCACTATGTCTAAGAGACAAGAAATGTACTGCATCTATGTGTTATCTTATATGTTATACCTTAGTCTTTCTCTCCTCTCCTTTGAACACTAATCGCGCATAAGGATTGGTGTGGTGCTTTCCTTCAACATCTTCGGCATGGTGGATGATCACGACAAGCAAACCGCCATCACTAGGCGTGCCTTCGGGGGCCTTCTCAACTTCATTTGAGTCCTCAATGTCATTGCCCATTTCATCCTCCTTGAAAGCCTTGTAGGTCAGCTCCATAACGAGCTGTCCTCGAGGCTTATTGTTGTGCTCATCATTTGGATCCATGGATTTTATGAGGTCTATTGTCAAAGTCTTCGTCTCCTCCGGAACAAGCTCATTCAATGGGACTACATTCATCCCCATATTGAGATGATTACCGAACTAATACAAAAGAGACACATTTCATCAGTCGGATTACAACTGCAAAGCAATGCTGCTGAGAGAAGAGGAAAGTGTGGAGGTACCGGCTCATGGTCATAAACATGAAACTCTAAGGCTTGTGTTTGCGGATCTTTGACCGTAAGGTTGAACTCTTCATTCCATTCAGGATTCAAGCTGTTGTTTTTCACTTTGGTCTTCTTTGAGAGCTTGTCTTCAGTGAGCTTTAGCTTCACATAAGGGTCCGATTTTCCGATCAATTCTTTGTTCTTAAGCTTTATAGCCCTCACAATCTTCACATGGAGGATCCCAATAGGTCTCTTCATAGCTCTACAATGTAAATTGATTCAAACAATTATGTATTTCATAGCCAAAAACTAACAATACAGCAATCAATTTAAGCTGCTTACTTGGAGGAATCCAATATAGGCACCTCTAAAATTTTCGGCCACAGATACATGTTTGCAACCTGATCTTTTATGAGTTCCTGCAAGAAATCCATGGACATTTTTCTCAAGCATGAACAACTAACTCCTTATATGGAACGAAATGACCGCAAGCAACCTGAACAATCCTGTAGAGACCCGGGATGGACATGGCATCTGCACCGAGCAATTTCAGTCCAAAGTCGACATGAGGCTGCAAAATTCAACAAAGGCAAACTTAAAAAAAGGATGTGAAAGCCAAAAGGGAAGCAGAGCTTCTGAATTGAGCAAACCTTTTCCATAAGAGACACACAAATCTTGGCAAAACATGGAAAGTTTGGTACCAAAGGCTTCAATGTGATTCGGGGATGGGCAAACACTTGCAAGTCAACCACCTACAAAGATTTGAAGGATGAAGATGGCTATGTAATATTGTAATGTGTTACCTTTCTTGTTTGCCTAATCTCATCTTGATTTAGATTGCCGGTTTACCTGGACCGTGGCTCTCAATCCAAAGGCTTTGACGGCGACAAGGATATTAGGATTGCCAGCCCATTTCATTGATACTTCCATGATCAACTCTTTCTCTTCGGTATCATAGACTTTCATCCCTATCGGCGTCAAGAAATTCACACCTTAAGATCAATCTTACAATGTACTTATTTGTGCTGATAAAGAGTTGCTTCGAACCTTGGAAGGTTGGTGGTAGAGTCCCCAAAGAAAGCACTTCAAAATCAACTGATTGAATTTTGTACTTTGGGATTTGCTCAGCTATTATAGGACTTGCTATGATCTTCACTTGCTTGCAAATTGCCTGATTGAGGAGTCCACATATCAAACACCATATGAAACATTAATTGGCTATAGGAGGAGTAATTCACTAGCTTATATGCTAAGACTCTTTGGTCTCTTCACACGTTCTCTCAACGAGCATCAAATAAAATAGTAAAACTATTTGATAAAGGGAGTAACTACCTTATCCAGATAAGGCCACATGTAGTCTGCAAATCTGTTAAGCCAGTCAATCTTCAAGAACAATAAGGCATAATTAGGTAGCAGAAGGCAAAAATTTGTTGATATGAAACAAACTCTAGCAATGTCAAGTCCTGACATACACGATCGAAATCCGGGTTTTTCACCCAAAGTGGTAGCTCCGGAAGCAACTTGCGTATAGAGCTCGAATCGTGCATCGCCAAGGGGCGAACAACGGGATCCTGAAAACTCGATATCAATCAATTCACAACAAAGAGGGAATTCATGTGAGTGCAATTGGATAAGATCACATAATCTGATAACATTAATGGAAAGAGGGTAGACCTTGACATGTGTGGGTAGGAAGTAGAAGAAGTAATAGTAGCCAATCACCATCCCAATGAGACTCCCAATCCCAAATCCAGCAAACCCCATAAGAGTACTGATGAAACCCATCTCAAACTTGGAGGATTATCAACTGAAACCCTGGAATTTTATGTCAATTGGATCATGTAAGTTCTTGAAGGGAGGAGAAAAAGAAGGGAATCTTGAATTCTGAAATCTGAACAAGGGATCAACTCAGAACAACTGGAGCTAATAGAAGCTACTAATTGTAGATTAGATAAGGAGGGAAAGGTAAAATATGGGATAAAGTGGGGAATATTGAAGATTGGGAGACAGGTGGCTTGAATCTCACTTCAACGGGTGAATGACTTAACTATAGAGGAGGACCAGTCATTTATTTAACGGCCTCACAAAAAGCCAATTTAACCTTTTGCATAGGATTATCTGATACACAGAGTATAAAAAATTTAAATCTAGATATAAATTATATTTTGGGATAATTTTAACCCTTTTCAAAATTAAGTTAAAAACTTGTAATTACTTGACACGAAACAAACCCTAAATGCCTAAATATGAGCTAATAAATAAGCAGATCCAAAAATAACCAGTTGCAATTAAAATCTTAAATTTTAAATCCTAAAAGCGTAATTTTGGTATACTTAATAAATTTTGAATGAAAAATGACGGTAGATAGTGTTTTTTAAATGAATAAATTTTAAAGGGAATGCTCCCTCAGGGTGAAGTTCAACAAATCTTAACCATCAAAAGATGGGTGAGTGGTAAAGATTACCCCCTTTTTGGAGCTCACCTAGTCAAATTTATTTTTTCATTTCCTAAAAATAAAATCTGTTAGGAGAAAACTAACTTGATGGTGCAGTACTGCACCGAAATCAAACCCGGTTTTCCTTTAAAGGTTTCCTGCAATTTCGCCATTTAAAAACATTTTACCCAAGGTTCTATATAAATATAAATTACGGAATATTTGTCGGCATGTCCGACCTGGAGACCTAAGGTGGTGGGGTTGATCAAAAAAATTATTCGGTGTTTGTCTTGAGGCTCACCAATTTTGGATTGGATCACGTTTTTTTTTTGTGTGTGTGTGTGTGAGATATTTGTAATTGGCTTTGCTGTTGTATTTCTTTTGTAAACAAGACTTAAGTATCTCTTCTAATATTGTACAATAATTTGTGTTGCGTTACAAAATAACCCATTTTTGACATCATCAATATATTAATGTCTTCATATGGATTGGGAAAAATAGAGGGTCGGAGACATTGTTGGTTGTCACAATGAGCGGAGATGGTGACAAGTGAAGTGGACCTTTGCATTTTGCAATTTTGATTGCTAATGAACAAATTGGAACCAACACATGGTAATACATTATTCGAGTAAGTTTATTTTGCAATCAATGCATTTTTGTCGACGTGTGATCATTTTTAAACCCCTGTCAACACTTCGACTTCGACGAAGAAAAAGAAAAAAAAATCTTGGTGATGATCGAATTATTACTCTTATTGATAATTAATTTTAATATAAAATTTGATTTAATTTATAAAATACTAGTACAATTTTTGCGTCATGACGTGTATTTTTCTTTTAAAATTTTAAAATAAAATCTTGCATGTATAAAAAATGACTATTATAAAATTAAATAAACTAAAACCAAACATTGACTTAAAATACAAAAAGATAGATTTGATACATTAAGTAAGTAAAAAATATTTATTAAAAATGTGTAAAATTTATAGGAGTTTAAGATTTAAGTAGAATAGATTGATTGTGTGAAAATACTAAAATAAAGGTGGTTATAACACCTAATAAAAACATGCTTATGATTTAATAGTTAGATATAATTAAGCTAGATTGAATAAAGAAACTGTTGGATTTTTTTTTCTAGATTAAGTTGATTTGGAGAAAATCATAAAATTAAGTTGATTATAACATCTAAACAAAAATATTTATGATTTAATAGTTAGAATAGATTTATCTCATTGGTTTAAAAATATTTAAAAAATTTATTAGTACAAAATTTACGTAGAGTAGGTTGATTGGGTGAAAATCCAAAATTAAGGTTATTATAAAAAAAATAGCTTATATATATGTTGCTCCAAAAAAAAAAGAATTCATATATTTGGAACTTTATTTTTTTTTTAAGTTGGATTATTCCAATTGTTTAAAAAAATAGCGTGAAATAATATTGTGTAATATATTAATACTTTAGATAATTTAGTTACCATATCGTGCAAATAAAACCTTACAAATAACTTTGCATGAGGAGATGTCCTACGATATTAATGCTTCTCTTAATATAGCATATAGATAGATATGGATTAAGGCTGTGTTTGGCATTGTATTATGGTAGATATATTAAGGGGTATTATGAAAAATAATAATTTGCATCTAGTGTGTTTGGCATTGTATTATTGTGGAAGGGGATTGAGATTGTGGGAGATTAAGGGGGATTATTTTGCACCTTTTTCACAATTAATCTTGGGGGAGCAAGATTGGGCATAATCTCCTAAAATAATCCCATGAGATTACCACCTCTACCCCTCGCGTCGGTTCGTCTCCACCTCTTCTGGGATTGCAAAGGTTGCTTCATCTGGGTAAGCACTGTTGATCGTCGTCCTCCATTCTCCTCTTCAACCGCGGAAGAACTCTGTGCAGGTACACCTCCGCCTCTTACTCTCGTTGTCTCCACCATTACTCCTATCTATGAACGTTCTGAATCTTTCGTATTGATGTTGATGAACATTCTGGTTCGATTAGTGAATACCATTGCTTTCAAATTTTGGGGGAACTTGGGGATGGGACACATGGATGCCGGTGTTGTTCAAATTTGTTGAAATCGGATGAGTGGGTTCGATTGATGAATAAGTTCGCCTTTTGATTTTGCAGTCATTTTGTATCAATCAAAGGTGTAGGTTGAATTTGCGTCACGAGAAGGTGCACCACTATGGTTGCTATTAATTTGTTGAACTTCTGTCGCATGATTGTTGGGTAATGTGGTTATGATTATGTAGTGGGTGTCTCCTTCTCCAGTTGTTGTTTGTTGTTGTTGGTTGTTGTCATACATACAAAGCTTTTGTTTGGTGTTTCATTATGTTTTTGTTGTCTCCTCCATGGTATTTGTGCAATATCACCATCAACTGTTATCGGTAATTCATTTGTTGCATATGTCGCCCTGCATATTTCCTTTTCTGATATATGCATTTTGTAGGGCATTCAGGCTTGCCAAACTGATTGAATTGGTAACTGTTGTTATTGTTGCTACACATGACTATTCCATGCATTTCTCCTCGCATCATCAGTGGGTATTGTTTCTTCATTTTGTCATTAAGAAAGCCATGCTTTGTGTTCTTCTGTGGGAGCATTATCTGTTGGTATACAATTGCACATGATTTTTGTTCTTCTGTGCAATGACAGTTGACTGTGGTTGTGTTTTGCCTTAACAACATGTGGCCTTATTCTGACACCGACTCCAACTCCGATGCCACCCATCGATCACTGGAGCCTAACAACGCTTGGTGGATGATGATTGGTTTCCCATACGGGGAGCCATGGGCAGCCGAGGAAGACGACGACTCCGAGGTGCAGTCCCAACTCAACGACGGACCTGGGGTAGAAGGAGATGTGGAGGAGTACCGCGACATGGTTGAATTCATGGAGGCCAAGATGAGGGAGCTTCGTGCGCAGATTACCACCCTTAAGGAGCGCGACCTTGGCTGCAAGGCGCGCTTGCACCTGACCCAGGCCGACATGTAGGGTGCCACTGCAGAGCTAGCCCGAGCCCAGACTTCAAACGAGGAGCTCACTAAGAGGGTGGTCGACGTATGCACCTCTCAGGCAGGGACTTGGGTTCACCACGTTGTTGTAACACTTCGGATCAACCAGCTGGTGCGTGATAGAGCCCTGGCGTTTGGGTCATTGTCTTCCTCCTCGGTGTCATTGTCAAGCTGGCAAGCTGCAACTAGGCTCGTCTAGGTTCATGTGTCTAAGTAGACTTCATTTTGGTTAGTTTTTGCGGTTTGGTTTCATCTAACGACAGTCCGACCTCCGATGAACCGTGTTCGCCCCATTTTGTATTTTGTATGGAGTGGTGTCACGAGTATCCGGGTCATGGAACAACTGATATTGTTGGGTGCATATCGAGCACCTCGAAATACCTTTTGCGTACGATACTCGGTAATATATGATTGTGTACTTTAGTCGTTAATCTTCCATCGCTTTCCATGATCAATTTGTTAATTGTAAACAAGCTTAAAAAACAAAACAAAAAACAACCTGCTTGAATGAGAGGGTTAGGGTAAGGGCATAATTGCCTTTTCAGTGGGAAATAATCCACGATAATCTTCTAAACACCAAACACCTATAAGAGATTATCAATAAATTTTTTTTATCAATCTACGGAATCTCCATAATCTACAAAAATAATCTCAATGTCCTAATAATCTATATCCCCCAAAATGAACCCCCTAAAGCACATGACTATATATATATGAGGGGGAAAACCTCAGCAACCATGCCCCCAATATGTTGCAACGAATTGAAGTTTACAAGGACTTTACCCAAGTAGGTTTTTATTGGGAGAAATAAAGTAGTTTGATACTGTGATTCTTCAGACATGATTTTAACTTGCATTATTTTATTCATCATTGATTTTTTTTGTGATATATTATTAGGATTGTTATTCGAGTCGAACGAGTCGAGTATTCCTTGTTCATATTCAGTTAATTTAGGATATGAGCGAACTCGAACCGAGCCTAATTTTTTACTCGAGCTTAAAAATGTGCTCATACTCGGCTTATTTATGAAATAAACGAGCTCAAGCCATGCTTTTTTCAAGCTTTAAGCAGTTCTACTTGTTAAGTACACAGTAAATTAAAGGAAATTTTAGAAATTCCATAAAATTCGAGCTATTCGAGCTTAATTCGAAAGAGTCGAGCTTTGTTCCGAGCTTTAAAATGTGTTCATACTCGGCTCGTTTAGAACATGAACGAGCTCGAGCTGAGTTTTTATCGAGTGAGTACGAGTCGAATTCGAGCTACTCGTGTTCACATAACACCCCTAGATATTATATGTTTTTTAGCTAAAAAAGAAGGAGATATTATATATTTTTCATTTTGCCGGGGGGGGGGGGTAGTCAAAACTCAACATGGCGGCCACAGACACCTTTCTGCTGCTTCGATCCTTTGAGATTGTCTCTGTCTCCCACATTTTCAGGGAAGCCAACATAGCGACCGATCCTGTAGCATATCTGGGTCTTGGCTCTGGCTCTTCTACTTAGAGTTCTGATTTAGAATTTTAGACTCTCATCTGAAAAGACATCATTGGATGATGGCACAACCGTGATTGACATACCTTAAATACTCGCTTTGTAAAAAAAAAAGAGGGTAAACTGCAGAAAACCACCCCTTAAATATGCCACATTGCTCTAAACCACCCCTTATATCTGAAATTGCATAAAACCACCCATTAAACACAAATTGTTAACAAAAAGCCACCCAATAGGCGAAGGACGATGCTCCATCTCCGCCCACGACCCACCCATGTTTGATTATTTAATTTTCAGAAAATATTTAGAAAAAAAAACATTCTATTTTATTTACATTTTTTGAGTTATGTAGTAATTAAATAGCTAATGAAATTATAAATTTTCCTTCAAAAAGAAAAAAAATATACATTTTCATTTACGGAGTATTTTTGAATCCTAAATAAAAAAAATATGTGCCTTATTATGTAAAAAAAAAAATTTAAACAATGTGTTTTAATTAAAAATCTTATAATATTTTTCTACAATTAATTAATTTAGTACATTTTGATTACTAAATAAAGATTTCACCCAAAAATTTAATCATTTTTTCTAAAAATAGAGATTGATATTTAAATTGAATAGATTATATTTTATAAAAAAAAATTAGTTAAAAAAATACAATAAAAGGTTTTGTTTAAAAAAACTATTTTTAGGGGGAAAACTCTAATAATAAAGATAGGGGGGTATAATGGTAATCTATCTAACATAATTTTATCCACTACTTAACATTTACTTAACGGAATAGTGAAAACGGGTGGCTTATTGTTAACGGTTTGTATTTAATGGGTGGTTTTCTGCAATTTTATATATAAGGTGTGATTTAGAGCAATGTGACATACTTAAAGTTAAAGGGTAGTTTAATGCAGTTTCCAAAACAAAAAATAACATCAAAACTCAAAACAAAAACAAAGTATATCAGGCCCAGTGTGAAAAATGAGCCCATTTAATAAGAATGGGCCACTGCCTGATACTTAATATATTAACTCAAGGATGTTTTGGTGTTAGCCGGCCCATTGCCTAATTACTGCCGCTCTGCCCCATACCCCTCCCCACACACAACCCGAGAGAATTCGGAAAGAGCAAGACTAATAAGCAATTATTGTTAGAATCTCGATCCGAATCTTTAGAATCCTAAGATTTTACGATCCTATTCAGTAGTCCGATTCGGATCTATGCATAAAATCTTTTTTGAGTAGGATCTACTATAGGATCTATAAAATCTTAATGGATCGATAGAATCTTACGATCCTACACGATTCTAAAGATCCTATTTTTTATTAACAATATGTATTTTTTAAACATTTATTTTGTTTCCTTGGTTGATTTTAGGGAGTTTAAATCTATACATTCATGCACAAGACGCAAAAAATGGCTTAGAGACAATTGTTTTCGATTCTTTTAATCAATATGATAATATCTAAGTTGTAAATGTAGCTTTTTATTTCTTGAAATCAAAATATATGGTATGACTAACATTTTTTTCCTCGTTCTAAAACTTTAAATTAAGCCACTTTGTTATATTTATTTTTTATATTTCGAGGATCTTAGGATCCCCTAATGGGATCTTACGATCCGATCCACATACCCTGTTGTGATTCGATCGTAGAATCCCGATCCTAATAACCTTGCTAATAAGGTTAATCAGATACTATACTGTAATTAGTTTTTCCAACTATTTATCCAAACTTTTTGGAGTTACAAATACTTATTATCTGAAGTGAAATCCTTCCATTAGCAACAAGCCTTATCATATATATTACGTACAGTAGTACTTAGTAGTGCATCAAAATAACACATCCAAATGAGAGTATTCACAACTCCAAATGCCTCTAACATGATTAAAATCAAGACTTTTTTCTTCACTGATCTTTATAAATATGATCTTAAGAGGTAAGTTAATAATTCAAAACTGATAACTCTTTCCCTAATTTAAAAGTAATAAACCCTATGATTGGACTAAAAAAATTCTAAAGAATTAAATCTAGGATAATTTTTCTCAAGTCCTTTTTTTTACCTATACCCCTAAAAAAACCATTATATATTTATCTTCATCGTCAAATACGTACAGACCACCTTGTTGAACCAAACCACCACGATTTATATGGGAATAAAAAAAAGCACACAGTTAAAATTAATAATCGTAACAAAAACACATTAGTAGAAATATCATAGGCCGACGTATATATTCCACTTAAAAATTAAGAAAGTTAACTTACTTTTAAAGTTAATGATGGATGCACCATAATACAATAAAGATGGAGGTCCAAGAGGAGCAAACCTACCTTCTTCTTTTATTTCCATTAGGGTTTGTTGGTGTCGTAGTCACCCCTTTTAATTAACATATTGGTTACTAGCTTGAGCCTTTTTAAATCTTCATATCATACAACTTTACCTTTTTCAAATCATAATTTTACTCTTCCTTCATAGGTGGGTATGCGATCATCTTTTCATTGAAATGATGACACACTGGCACTCATTATTGTATCTGTTTGATCATACATGTCATTTACTATTTATATAATTTTTACGAAGATTAAAATTATATAAAATATATTTTTTATAATCTTTTAATAATTTTGTAATTGCTATTAATACTACGAAATTATTTTTAAAAAAATTTTAAAAAATAAATATTATATATAATTTTTATCATTCTAAAAAAACCATGCTTAAAATAGTAAACGATATGTTTTGCCGAACGGAGGGATATTGTATATATATTTTTACTACTAATCATTTTAAAACATCATTTAGTACTCTTTAGGTACGCGAATAGAGTACTAAAAATACGGAGTAGTTATTAACTTGTACAGTAACTAGTTACATATATAGTTTATACGGAGTATGTGTTAGACTGGTCCAAACTGTATAAAACAATAGTCAAATTAAATTAAATTATTTTATTTTTATATTATAAAGGCTTTATCTTATTCTATATTTTATGATATATTTTCACTCACAATCGACATGAGATATAAAATATGATATAAAGCTCTTCAATTTATTGCAATTTGTATTTATTTATTATCTGTTAATTATTTACATTTTAACCCCAAGGAATTTTTGTGAGGCTGGAGTTGGAATGAATTTCCCATTAGGTTTTCTAAAGTACTAAAATGTGAATAGTTTTGTGAAACTCGCCCAATAATATATATATATATATATATATATATATATACCCTTAGGATATATCTTGTGCACAATTATTAGCCTTTGATCTAATGAAATGGATGACCATGATTTAAGTGTTTTTTTTTATTTTTTGAAAAATCTTGTGGGACCCACTATAAGAAAAGCACTCATTCTCTCCTCTTGCCCTCTAGTGTTGTACGTGTAACTCAACTCTTTCCTTTTTTTTTGCTGATTTTCTTCAAAATGTAGAGAATTTTAATGATTTTGTGAAAAATAAATTATTATGGGTGATTTAATTGCAGAACTCGCGTAATTTCGTTTGTTTAAAATTTTGACAATTCCACCGAATAATTTGCCACATGTTACCGAATAATGATTAATTTTTCTTTGTCAATTAATTAATTTCAGATAAAAGAAACCTCAAATCTATAAACTATACTTACAATTTATACGAATAATGCTTTATAGTTCACCGAATAATGTCTCATTTCACCGAATAATGTCTCATATTTCACTGAATAATGTTTTGTTTTATCTTTTACCAAACAAAAGAGTCTATATTCTGACGAGTAATAAATTAGATTTCACCGAATAATTTACCCAACTCCTTACCACTATTAACCAAAATTTGATACATACGTCTGAATAATTGACGAAAAATGAATCAAAATTATGCATATGGTTAGAGATTAGCAATTTTCATGAATAATCTTTAGATATTCACCGAATAATACCTGAGACTCTTTTCTCGATATGAATTCCAAATAAGATTCAAATATGCAATCAAAGTTTCATACCAAAATTCGATAAACCAGAAACAACACCAATTCAAAAAGATAGAATTCCAATTGACTGAAACATAAACCTAAAAAATAATAGCGCGAAACATAAACCTAAACCTAGTGAAATCAAAACAAGGTTACTGCCATGCCAATTGAAATCGAAATCTAAACCAATCCTAATTGTGAAGCATAAAGAAGTAGATTTCAAAGGCAAAATTCAGCATTCAATCCAAAGGAAAACAAAAACGATGAACCAATATGTAGGTGAAGAATCCGTTTAAGGTCGACTACCATGGAAGCCTGCGAGCGCGATTGCTTTATGTTATGGAGACGTACTGCCCATTGATTTGAGACCATAGCAAGGTTCGGGTAAAGCACTGGTTCGGGTCCATAGCAACAACGCCGCCGAGATGCTCTGGAGACGTGCAGAGGAAGAGGCTGTCGGCGGCGAGCGGCTTCCATGGTGGTCGTCGGTCCACAAATTAAGGTCCACAATTAAACAAAAAAAATTAAACAAAAAAATAGGAAAAGAAAAATAAAAAGAAGCGTTTTTTTTGTATAACCAAAACCGTTATTTTTTTTAGAATAAAAGAAACTGCTCTACGTACAGTAACTTTTTTGTTTTAGTTTCTTATTATTCCTTACCGTTTGTATAATTGTATATGGTGATGCTATGAATTTCTTTAATTTGCAACAACTTTTGGAATTTAATAGAATTAAAAGTCGACTTGAGCATATTGTTTCATATTGACCAAAGGAAAAACACATGAATATTTTGTTTATTAGGAATGAATATTTAGAATATAAAATGTGAATATTTGACCTAATAAAATTGAACACTTGTTTCTTTAAAAAGGAATAGAAACAAAAATATCAAATGGAAAACATATTAATATTTTATTTATTAGAAATGAATATTTAGAATGCAAAATATGAATATTTAACCTATTAAAATTGAATACTTGTTTCTTTAAAAAGAAAATAACAAAAAAATTATCTCGATTGATATTGAATGGAAACATATGAATATTTTGTTTATTAGAAGTGAATATTTAACATACAAAATATGAATGTTTAACCCATTAAACTTGAACACTAGTTTCTTAAAAAAACCCAGTAAAATAGGTAGTTATTAAATTTGTATAGGAATAGGAAGAAATATCATCGGGGAATTTGGCTCATACATCAGCCAATTATTAAAAACAACTTGTGGTCCGACCAAAAAATAAAAAAAAATTGGGTGAAGGAGTAATAGGGAGGCAGTTGGGGTAGTTTTTTTTTTTAAGTATATTTTTAGGTTTTTTTTTCAACCATCCAATTTTTCTCATCTAAAGGCCTACAATTGTCCTCCCGTTTCATAGTAAGGGGTTTCTTCACCGGAAAGCACCCCTATATATATATATAGAGAGAGAGAGAGAGAGAGAGAATGGATATAAAGTGCACACCCTTTTAGGGTGTACTTTGTGCACGACGAGGGAGGCGGGCCCCACGCACTAGTAGTGGAATTCGGATCTACCCTCTCAAATGAGGCGCGTGTGAATCTGTTGCCGGGTGGAGGAAAGTGATTAAAACCCTAGGCCTCCTTTTTCATCTTGGTGGAAATTCAGATCTGAAATCGCCACCACCATTGGGAAATCAGATCTGAACTCTCGGTGGAAAATCCGATCCGAAATCGATAGTTAGGGCAGTGGTGGCCGGCGAGGGTTCTTCGGTATGCCAGAGGTGGGCACTGGTGGTCGGAAAGGCGAGTGGAAGGGCAACGACGAGGGAGGCGGAGATGACATCGACACCGTAGGAGATGGCGACGAGGAGATCGACATCGAAGCACCGTTTCCCTGGATGCGAGTCCAGCAGATCTGGTAAGCGGTGAGGGCCGCTGGGGGTTCGTCGATGGGGGTTCGTCCTTGAGGCAAGACGGAGGCGAAGAGGGCAGTGGTGGGCGGCGGTGGTAGTTGGGTATGCCAGAGGTGGGATGGAGTAAATCTGGGCGATGGAGGCGAGGCTTGGTTGAGAACATGGTGGTGATGGAGCAGATCTGGGCAGTGGTTGCGATGGAGGCGAGGCTGGGAGGGAGGACGGCGGAGGGAGGGCTAATGGCGACAGATTAGGGCGGTGGTGGCAACGGTTGACGAAGGTTACTCTGCGGCGCGGCGGAATAGGCGGTTGCGAAGGGTTTTGTTAGGCCACTTCAACCAAGGAGATCTCGGATCCGCTGAAATCAATTGGAGAGGCCAAGGGCGAAGAGGAAGGCTTGCGAACAGAGGCGGTGGCGATGTGATGCCTGTAACGGCCTAGAATTATGATTTACGGGTTACGTTTCAAGGGATGAAAACCCTTGTTCGGATCTTGCAATCCAGGTACGGGTCGAGGTTTTAAACTCATTTAAGATTAGTAGAAAGAGGGATTTCAAACCCTAAAAACCTCGAAGGGCCATTGGGTACCCTTAACCTGTCCTGAGACTATGTCGCGAAATTCAGTTTAAATGAAAGTAAAGCGGAAAAAAGTTAAGATACAAAGTGTCACGGCAGAGTCGGGTCAAAACCAAAACGTAAGCGAATGATTACCATTTATACCAAGTTAGAATATTAGCTAGGTTCTTTGATTCGCCAAAGGGTTTCCCGTCACAGAAGCAAGGAGCAAACAAGATCTGCAGAAAATACCTTGAAAAAAGAACGGGGAAAGGAGTCAGATCGAGCCACTCATGCAGGACCGGCAGTCCTTGCTGAGGCCACATAGTATGTGCTATACCTAATAAAGATGCTCTAATGCAGTACGAAAGTCAAACACACTAGCATGCCCCTAAGTATAATAATGTGCAGAAATACTGTAAAGGGCCCAAGACAATGCCAAATGACATATCCCTCTCCTACCTCCACCCCCTTCCGATAGGGCGGAGACTGGCCAGCTCGTGAACACATTCCATCATAATCGGGCGGCACGCATGCCTAACCCGCTCCACAATAAAGCCCGCAGGCATCTCATAATATAAGGAAGTTCATGACTCGATTGACTCAGGGTACCCGATGAGGCTGGGCTACCCTATGACCCTAGCAAAGACTCTAGGACTATCACAGATAACGACCGTTTTGTTTCAAACGCAATAAGTAAGCAGATGCTCATTCAATTAGTGCAACCTAAACAGGATACTACATGGCATGCTTTTATGCATATGCAACACCTAACATAAAATGCAACAACAGACATGAATGTCCAACCTGAGTAAGCCCCCTAGAGAACTTACCTGAAGATGCAGAACAACAAAGTAAAGCAATCAAGGGCCCAAATGCAAGTCCAACGCAATCCACACCTATCATCAAGCAATTTCCATAAGCTACCAGACCAACATTCATACACACGAACCTCAAGTTCTCAACGTCCTCAAAACCATTCGGTGATAAAACCACTTTCCAAAACTTTTCCGATATTATCAACATCAACCAAAATCATTCTCCCAATTTCCTTTTCAAAACCAACATCGTCAAACCAAGAGAAAGAATCCCGACATTAAACATTTTAACCTTAAAATCAATACCTCAAAATCATATTATATAATTAATTCCGGCATTTTGGTCTTCAAACAATAAATCATTTAAGAGATGTTTCTGAAACTTGAAAACGCTTTTTAGTTAAATTACTAAAGGATATTTGTCCAAAATAAATCCATAATTATTTAAATATAATAAATAACTAAAATCAATCTATTTTAATAACCAACTTACTTTACCATTTCTTAAAATCATATGTTAAAACATCTTATAATAACACTGTATATATAATCCAAGTAAATCACAATAATAATTTCAGAAATAATATTTTTCATGAAAATCAGAGATATATATAATAACTTATATATATAACAAGAACAATTTTATATTTAAGCTGAAGTTTGTAAAACAACTAACATAACAATATAACACAACATCAACTTAACAATTTATAAAACAAACCCATTAAGCCCAAAATAATGACCCAGAAGAGAATCCGAGTCCAAGCCCAGACCCGACCAAACGAAAGAAAGGGAAGAAAGGAAGAGATCCGACCCAAATTCCTACCAGGATCCATCAGCTCAAGAAAATGAAAGGAAAGAAGAGGATCCGGATGGAAACCCGGCCCACCCAAACAGACCCGAAAAATAGGCCCAATAGAAGAGAAGGAGAGACCCGGCCTCATCCCCATCTCAGAACAACGCTCTGCTACGACGGAGAAATGGAACGGAGAGGAGGAGGAAGAAGCCCAGGCTCCGGCGGCTCCGTTCTGGCCAAGACTCTCCCACCCGGACCGACACAGAAATCCGACATCACTCAAGTCAAGGAGAACAAAACGCGAGAGAAAGAGAGGGGGGAAAGAGAAGGATTACCAAGCTCGGAGTTCTCGCCGGAAAACCTTCGTCGGAGGCACGATTGAACTTCATCGGAGTCGGAATCGAGAAATCTGGATCTGGGACAGAAAGAAATAGAATAAAGGTGAAGCTTTGCAGAGTTTCCAACGAAAAGAGGGGAAGACAAGGCTTTTACCGAGTTTTTCACGCGAGAGCAAGGGAAAGAGGACGAGGGCGACGGTGGCGGCTCCTAGGCGGTGCTCGGGCGTCTTCCTCTTCTGCTGCGGAAGTCGGAGGAAGGAGGAGCTGGTGGCTGGCCAATTTGGCCGACAGAGACAGGAAGGAGGAAGTAAGGAGGAGGGATGGCGGGTGGTGCTGTTCGGCAAAACTGGGCCAACAGTGGGGGTTTACTGGCGTTTTGCTGGGAAGAAAATGAGGAGGGAGCAAGGGGAGAGTGAGGCTGATTGTGGGTGAGGTTTAGGGTTAGGGAAACTCAGATTTCATAGGCAATTGGGTGAATGAAATAGGGTGAATGAAATAGGGTGAAGGTGTGAGCTGTAGGTGAGGAAGAAGACAAAGGTGTGCTGGGTTCCAATTAAAAGAGGACAAAGAGGAGTCCTGGGCTGCATCCGGACAATAAGAGAGAGGGAGGGAGTGCTGTTGCTGCAATTTCAAACAAGGGTCCGCTTGGCACTTGCCAAATTTGGGGAAAGAGGTTGTGAGGAGTGGAGGAACATGGGAGCTGTTGTGCTAGTTTTGGCAAGAAGACAAGAAATGAGCTGGAGGAGCGGACGTTGCAGTAGAGGCGTGCTCCGAGAAGAAGACAAAGGTAAGGAGTGGTGAATACCCAAAACGAATTCTCAAGATACCCATGAAATAAATCTCTACATCCGCCCTCTCGATATTATCCCGACCCGACTCAAATGATTTTCAAAACGATTTTCAACTTTCCAAATCCAAGTTTAATAACGAACTCCAATTATTATTTTCAGTTTTCGCATATGAGAGTGGGATAAAACATAATTTAAATTTTCAAACTAAATAATGACGTAACTCGTTTTGAAGTATTTAGAATAAAACCAATAGCTTAAGGACGGAAATTTAAAACCTCTCAAATCTTAGAAATCGGAATGATTATAAATCACTATTTTAATAATTTCATATTATAAATTTTCCCGGCCTTTACAATGCCGGAGGTCGGTGGTGTGGACGAGGGCGATTGATTTAGGAGAATCGGAGGGTTGAGATTATTCGGCAATATTGATTAATTAAAAATTAAAAAGGGAAAAAACCATAAATAATCCACCACACTGCGCGTGTATACACACTTCCAACCCTACTCCTACCCCCACAATCGACAAATCTGCCCATCGAAGAAAGAGAAAGCTCATGTAAAGGCTCGGATTTTTAAATCCTAATTTTTGGAAGAAGAAATTAAAAATGAATTTAAATCGGATTTAATTCGAATATTTCAAGCAAAACTCGTTAAATCGGATTTTAAAACTAATGACACGGATTTCTGACCTAAAATAAAATTTTGGAATGGTATTTTAATCAAGTCGGAATAAGATCGAGAAAACGGGTTTTAGGATATATATTCTGGATATTTCGAATTTCTTGGGTCCAATTGATTTTTTTTTCCTTGTCTCCTTTCCCCTTCACATGTCTAATTGCAACAATCCACAACAACAGCTGGAATGGAAGCAACTTTCACCATTTTCAACTCTCTACTTCTATTTTCAAGTAAACATCCACTCACCCACCTCCCTTAACCTGTAAATCCCCCCTTTTATGGCAAAAGTCAAAAGAAAAAGAAAGAAATCCGGACTTGGTACTCTTGCACAAGTTAACCCCTTTTTGTGTTTGATTCACATTGAAAACAATCTCCTCTCCTCACTGCACACCGACATCCCCCATCTTCATTTCCCCATTCACTCACCCTTTTGATTTCAAAATAACACACACCCCCAAACATAAACCCATCCTCCTCGTTGATTGTCGTCAGCCCCCATTGTCACCACCACCTCATCCTTCTCCCGCCTGAGCAGCACCACCACCACGCCTCGCCACCAGCTCAACCGACGCATCCCCCATTTTCCTTCCTCTGTTGTGTCGATGGAAAGACCCATGCCCCTCGCTCCCTCCTTCTTCCTGAAACAGTAACGCTAGCAGCACCAACGGTAGCGGTAGCCTCGACGCCTCCCGGAGACACCAAAAGCCACTAGAAGCGGCATCGAAAACCCTTAAAAGCTTTACCTTTATAACTCCTCCCTTCGACTCAGGCCAGGAACACTTTGATTTCCGCTCCGACGATGCCAAATCTCTCGGTGAGCCTTCCTCCTTTCTCCTCCTTCTTTCCCTTCCTCCCTGTGTGTGTGGGTCAGTTTCGGCGAGGCTGGGTGGCCGGAGTCCGGGAGCATCGCCGCCGGCCTTCCCTTTCCTCTCCCTCCTTCTATTTTTCCGAGCAAAAAGTGGCGCCTCTGCTCTTCTTTTCATTCGATAGAAAAGGTAGAAGAAGAAGCTCGTGGGACCCTTTTCTTTGTGCCACATCACCGCCACCTAGGCTGGACCCACTTCTTTTCTTTAAAATGTCAAACCCGGATTTTTTAAGATGAAATGGAAATGGGTTGTCATATTGGGCCTTTTCTTTTTAAAACAAAACTAAGGCTTTGGGCCGGATTCCCTTCTCCAAATAACCAAAGTGTTGGGCCTTTTACTTCCAGAAAACAAAATGAATTGGGTTTAAACTTGTTTAATGTAAAATAAGGGCTCGGTTTTGGGTTCTAACAAAATAAAGGGGATAAGTTTGGGATTTTGCAAATATAAGGGCGGTTTTGATAATTATATAAAGGCCTGATTTTACTAATATTTTTTAGGGATTTGGAAATATTTATGAAAGTGTTTAATAAATGGCATTTAAAATATTACATAATATTATTTAGGATTTAAAATATAAAATATTAGTATTGAGATTTAAAGATATAATATTATGGTGATTTAAAAATATATATTATGAGACTTGAAGATTTAAAAAGGTATTATCGGATTTAAAAAGGGATTTGACATGAGTGAAGATGGGTTATGGAAACTTGAACGGGATTTGGAAATCTCAGAATGACTTGGTTTTCAAATGTTTTCTCGTATCGGAAAAAGGTTTTGAAATGGTTTAACTTCTGGATGGTTTTGGGAACATGGTCTCTGTGTGCGTGTGATTAGTAGTATTGTAGTTTACCGCATTCTTTACAATTATAATAGGTGCTTGTCGATTGTTTGGACTCTGCTCTTTGGTATATCTTGCTGTTCGGCTATCCAGGTGAGTTCCTATATGAGCTCACTCAGATTCGAAAAGAGATCTCCCTGCTTGTAGCCATGTGCATACTAGGTGCTTGCATTCATAATAAAACATGTCATGTAGTATCCTGCTAGGATTGCACTCATGATTGAGCATTCGTTTACTCATTGCTTTTGTAAACAGAACGACCGTTATCTGTGAAGTAACTAGAGTCATTGCTAGGGTTATAGGATGACCTAGTCTCATCGGGTCCCGTCCTGAGTCCATCGAGTCATGAACTTCCTTATATTACGAGATGCCTACGGGCTTTATTGTG
This sequence comes from Persicaria tinctoria, assembly GCA_037127255.1. Taxonomy (NCBI): domain Eukaryota; kingdom Viridiplantae; phylum Streptophyta; class Magnoliopsida; order Caryophyllales; family Polygonaceae; genus Persicaria; species Persicaria tinctoria. The sequence continues at coordinate 26,925,722 of JBANSL010000018.1, read as the reverse complement.
GATACGGGTTGGGCATGCGTGCCACCCGATTATATGGAATGCATTCACGAGCTGGCCAGTCTCCGCCCTATCGGAAGGGGGTGGAGGTAGGAGAGGGATATACCACTTGATATTCGGTGCTAATGCCTTATTATATTTATGCACTTGATCTTAGGAACATGCTAGTGTGTTAATATTCCGCCTTGCATCTAGAAGCATCTTTATTAGGACTAGCGTGTGTATATGTCTGCTTGTTTGGGATTATATTGCGTAGGGCTTCGATCTGACACCGCCCGTATACATTTTTTTTAGGTTTGTTTTGCAGCATGATTATTCCTTGTTTTCGTGATGTGGGAACTCTCTTGGGCGATCTCAAAGAAATGGTTTAACTCCACTAACATTGTATATTAAATTTCGATAAATACGCTTATTGATTTGGTTTTGACTCGGCTCTGCCGTGTCACCCTTTTGTATTACACCTTGATTCTATTATTTGCATGACTGTTGGTTTTCCACGCTTAGACTTATGACAGGTACAGGGGACTTCCCCGGGGATTCCAACGATCCCTTCGAATTTTGGGTATGAAATCCCACTTTAAAATGTTAGGATAGAATTTCAAACCTTCAACCTGTACTCGGGGCGCAAGATCCTAACGAGGGGTTTCATCCCTCGAAACGTAACCCAGGAATCATAATCCCGGGCCGTTACAAAGATGGTATCAGAGCTCAGGTTATGCAAACCGAGTATTATAGGTTGAAGTGGTTTTGAAAATGGCCCAAGGTTTTCAAATGGTTTTTCAAAATGTTTTAGAAAGGGGAAAATGAATTTAATATGGCTAACTCAAATGGACTAAATATGAACATGACTCAATAAATCCGGTAATCAAACAAAGGGAAACGAAGGGGTAGTGAAGGCGCTAGACCATCCCTATTGGATGTAGCTGGGAACGAGTAGGCGAAATATAGCTTGTTCTTTACAGATGGGCTTACAAGACTCCACGGGATTGCGCCGTAGTGGCTGGAGTGGCGAGTTAGGTAGAGACCATGAGGTTTTGCCTCTCCGGTCAGTCGCCCCTTGAAGGGCGGCCTTAGGATAGTTTGATTGTTGATTGTTATGTGCTGAGTGCTGTCTGCTTAAATTGGAGACTTGGTTGATATTCTTGATTATGAATCATGTGTTAAATGCCTACTTGAATGGAATAGCGGGGGAGACCTTCTGCCATTATAGAGTCGGGATTTCAGTCCCCATGGGATCGCCTTTGACCTCTTAAGCGTGACTAGTTCCTTCTTCGGTCTTCTTTTCCTGACCCCACTAAACGTCTTTATTGATCTTTTCTTGCGATGTCGGTGTGATATACGGGTAACCACATTTGAGGTGGTATTGGAGTACGCTACTACCTGAGCCCTTTGCTACCCCACTCGATAGTTATACGAAGATTCCACGGGAAATGAGTCATGAAGTCAATGGGAGTGAGTTAGAGTCGCCCTTGTAGATCTCTGTCGGGTTACTTTAGTTGATTCATCCATGGTTGTAGGATTCTATACACCCTAGACTAGAGATTAATCTTTAGTGTGAAATTGTGCCTACATGTCTTGATGTCCATGTTTAGCCCTTGTTTAGATCCGTGTTACATCTGTTATGCCCCCATATCATCCCAACATGATCTACTTAGTATATGCATTGTTTTACTAATGCTTGAATGAATGTGTCATATGTTAGGAAACCGTATGATTAATGCCCTCTCAACAAATAAGCTCATGATAGTGTGCTCGTTCTATTTTGATATCCTGATTGAGTGAGTTATTTACTTGATGGTGTGGATTAAAACCTGATGTTCGACCTCATTCATATGACACCTAGTTTCCAATATGCTTACCCAATTGTCATGCCATGTTGACCTCCATACTTCTCACATGTTTTCATGAATATATGACCTGACACGCCACACAAACACACACCACTATAATTCCTGGTTTCGTATATGCATGACTCGACCTGATATGGTATTCTCAGCATGCATTATGATGATGATCCTTGATGTAGATTTGTGGTTGTATGTTATTATATATCCATGCTTGGCCACCTTGTTTAGGTCTCATGTCATGTTTCGTTGTACTTTTGTCATACCCCTAGGCATGCGCAACCTGACTTCATTGGTTCCCCGCATCGTCATACTAATGATGGACTAATGATGGATTGAATGCATATGTCGCAAGTTACGAACTCGCATGATGTTTACACACTCTCTTATGGATTAGGATTATGATAGTGTGACCCTTAGCATGTTAGTCTCACTCTTGCTACTCCTCGTGCCTTTATGACCACTAAACTATAACATGTTTACCTTTCTGATTTCCGTGATGTTTTCTCCTGCTCAGTGGTATCCTCTCGTATTTCCCTAAACGTATGACTTGATATTTTGTGCATGTGTCGTTTAGATATTTGCATGGACCCATAACTGTCTATCATCCTATCCAAGCTTAGCTATCTTGCTTTAAACCCATGTTATACTCCGCTATATGCCTATATGTCTATCATGCTTTTAGATCATTACGGTGTGGCTTATTTGACTCTTTGTAAACTGTTGTGCTAATTAATGAACCTATGTACGCATCAGGAGTTAGTATCATGTTTTCGCATATAAATGACACCTGAATGCTAGATTGAGTCTAGTCAAAGTACCTAGATTGTACTCATGTTCGATATGTGCTGTTAGAATCCTATAGGGCTTCTGAATTCCAATATGACTCGCTGAGTGTTAATTTGTCATGCTTGCTTCATCACGTGAATATGATTGTCCCATGATGTGATAGTTGTTGTAACATTTCATGTATTCCTATGACGATTCATTCCTAACCTGAATTATAATCTATCGTCCGTGATGTTCTCTAGTTCACTTTGTAAAGATATCCATGCCTTACCATGTGTCGCTAGCAGCATGTAGGATCACGATGTGACTTGATATATCCTTGTGTTAAAATATATCTTATAGGACCCATGAATTATGGCTTGTGTGTGTTCATGCCCTACTTGCATTATGATCTGCTCTTTTGTGGAATGAACTTCGCAAAGTCTTGTATTCTTTCCAACATCTCTAAAGTGCGATCTTTTTAACTGTTTAGGAATTGATAGACCCAGTTATAGAGTTCGTGCCTATTTTCAACACATGTTAAGCATTAGGTGATTATCAATGTGTGCCCACCATCTCATCACTCGATGATGTTTTTGCATGTCCCCTGACATTCTTAATGCTTCTGCAAATGAATAATTTGGCACCTTGCATGTTCACGCACACATCACGATAGCTATAAGACACTCGCATGATTACCTTTGCATACATAATGTAGCTTACCGTCCCCTTGAAACACGATACCTTAGGTGCATTGTTCTGTTTCACACTATGATATGTGCATGACTCATTCATCACAACTGCTTATATTCCATTTATATGTGCTAATGATTGGGTGCAATAGTAGTCCTGCTTAAACCTCTATGACACGTCCCACTAATCTATGGAGTTTCTCGATGCATCTTATTCTTATACATCTGTGATTGTCCTGTAGTACCTTGTAAAATCTATGCCTGTAGAGATATGATTTGTACGACCGCATGCTCAACTTGAACTCTTTTCATATGTTGTGATAGCCTTGCTATACTCCTTCTACATGATCTTATGAATGTCCAAGCATGTTAGATATTGTTAGTACAGTTAGAATGCTATGCCTCCACATGGTTGTATCATGCTAAGTATGATTAGTGGCATGCTAATGTGTGTGCTTATGTGTGTTCTCATTCAAGTTGTTCTTATCACACGATGCCCTTCCAATGCTTAACTAGATGAACCCATACTTTTATGAAATGTGTGTTAATTAGCAGTTGAATACCACGTTGCATGTTATACCCTATGGCATGGTAGATGCATGTATACATGAACTGTGTTTTTGGTGACAAATTGTTCCTCAATGACTACCTCTGATTGCGCTTTTTCCTTAAATATATATTACTAGTATCATGAAGGACTTACTTTCCCTATATCGCCTTGTGTGATGACATCCCACGCTTACCCTATCATTATGAGAAGTCATTGCTATAAGATGTGATTACTGTACCGCTTTTATATGACCTGCCCATGTGTACTTGTTATGAGTAATTTACCCTACCTGTAATGCTCTGTAATGTTTACTAGATTTCGCATGAGCTATGTGCCGCATCAATCTATTATTGCATTCGTATATACATGTTTCTTATGCATATCAAGCTTGTCTGATATATGAAATGAAAAGTTGCTAGTTAGTCTCTTATGCCCCATGCAGAACCCGATCATGTTTTTGGTTACCCCTATTTGTTAACATCTTTCATTAAGGTAGGTACATGTTAGTGTACATTGATGCAACTAGTTTACTCCATGATTGGTATGTGTTTTTCTTGCTGCACTTGTAACCTCGTAGAGTTCCATAAGGGCACCTTACTCCTTCTTGGGTTGGAATCTTGTTTTTTTTCGTCGTGCCATCATTAGTTGGTCTGTGTTCGGTTCTGTGGGGAGTCTGGGGTTGTCCTCCTTGTCTCTCCCCTATCTCTGCTAACTAAAAATTTGCTTGCAATACTTTGACGAACGATGGCGTAGAAAAGAGCACGTTTAGCCAAATTGCACGAGAGCGGCGCAGCGGAAGCACGGTGGGCCCATAGACCCCAGGTCCTAGAACTGACATATTGATTCTTGGAATGACGAACTGGTAGTGGACGTTACGTGGTTAACTTCTACTTATGATGATGAATTTTAGTGCTTTGGTGTTCATGTGTGACTGACCTTGTGATATGTTTGGTGTTCTGTGTTGGTAAGCCTTGCTTGTTTCTTTTACTCGTGGAACGTGAACTATACTTGCTGAGATACTGACCTTGTGTTTAGTAATCATGATATTATGTGCCCCGTTAATATGTGATAGTATGTTATTGTGATTCTGGCCTGATATTACATTTGCTCGAATTATTATTAGCATGAGGTTATGTGGTAACTTGTTTTGCTATGTTGATACCTGATATTCTGCAATACTTGCCAAGCATGATAGTATATTAGGATTTATGACATGTGACTGTTTGAGGTATTGAGAGATAATGATGTATAAACCTAGTGTGAAATCATGTTATATGCTGATATGAAATACTTGGGAACTAAGTGATAGTAGATTGAAGAGTCCATAGTATGAGGATGCATGTTATCCTGATATAATGATATGCGATGTCATGTTAAGTTAAATGTTGCCGCGATGCTATTCTGTGCTGCTATGCCGTTAGACTTTGCTATTGTGGAACCATGAGAGCATGACCGATTCTTGACAACTTGAACTTAAATTGCTGAAACGTGACTATGTGACATCGCTATTCATTGCTATTTCAAAAATTAATTTTCAACTAGGTTATTGGCTATAAAAATGGTGAATATCTTGGCTTGCTGAATCTTGTGGAAATGGATTTTGCTGTGCTGACTTGTTGCCTTTCTATTAGACTGACACCCCTATTATGACAAAATTCTGCTATGTTGGTAATGGTAAGTAGGAAACCATGCTGATGTGATCTACTTGATGCATTCTTATTTGGTTGACACCTAGAACATGAAATGCTAATTTTGAGTTGACGTTCCAATATACTCGTATGCGACAATGTTGATGGATGGCTATTCATGTTATGGTTTTGGCATGGTCAATCTCGATGGTTGGTTGTTTATGAGGTGACATGTCTTGGTTATGTTGATTTTGATAATGGCTAGAAATTTGTAGCTTGAAATTGCTTTTGAGATTGGAACCTAGGAAGATATTATGGGATTAGCCTTTAGAGGTGGATGATTCCACCTCTTGAGTTCTGAATATGCTTGATCAATTTGGGATTTAAAAGATTTCGAAAGACCTTGGAAACGACTAACTCGGATTTTGAAAAGCTTTGGATGGTTTTGAAGTCGAGAGGTTTCGCTTTTTTTAGAAAGGTTTTGAACAGTTTTGAAAACGACTAACTTGGATCTGGGAAGACCAAACACGATCGAGAATTTCAACGATTTTGAGGCCAATCTTTTTCAATTGTAGAATCCCCTTTGAAACTTTTCAAACCCGGGCATGTCTATGATACTTCACGAAGTGGATACAAGCATTTTATGGGGGCGCTTGTAGGATGCTTGCTAAGACCTAATGATTATATTGTAGAACTTTTAGAGTTGTGATACTTCCGAAAAGTCAAAGCGAGGATGTGATAGGGGCGCTTATTGCATACTTGACAAGGCCAATTGGAGATGTCACGACCGTGACTAGGATGTTGTGAGAATCCCGGAAGACGCAACCGAGGTGATTACAAGATCCTTGGACATGGTCCTTGGACTCATCAAGTTCAAACTTCATCCCCTACTTCGTTTTGGCTTTAGTCTCGAGAACGAGACTTGTTTTTAGAGGTGGATGATGTAAAGGCTCGGATTTTTAAATCCTAATTTTTAGAAGAAGAAATTAAAAATGAATTTAAATCGGATTTAATTCGAATATTTCAAGCAAAACTCGTTAAATCGGATTTTAAAACTAATGACACGGATTTCCGACCTAAAATAAAATTTTGGAATGGTATTTTAATCAAGTTGGAATAAGATCGAGAAAACGGGTTTCAGGATATATATTCTGGATATTTCGAATTTCTTGGGTCCAGTTGATTTTTTTTTCCTTGTCTCCTTTCCCCTTCACATGTCTAATTGCAACAATCCACAACAACAGCTGGAATGGAAGCAGCTTTCACCATTTTCAACTCTCTACTTCTATTTTCAAGTAAACATCCACTCACCCACCTCCCTTAACCTGTAAATCCCCCCTTTTATGGCAAAAGTCAAAAGAAAAAAAAAAGAAATCCGGACTTGGTACTCTTGCACAAGTTAACCCCTTTTTGTGTTTGATTCACATTGAAAACAATCTCCTCTCCTCACTGCACACCGACATCCCCCATCTTCATTTCCCCATTCACTCACCCTTTTGATTTCAAAATAACACACACCCCCAAACATAAACCCATCCTCCTCGTTGATTGCCGCCAACCCCCATTGTCACCACCACCTCCTCCTTCTCCCGCCTGAGCAGCACCACCACCACGCCTCGCCACCAGCTCAACCGACGCATCCCCCATTTTCCTTCCTCTGTTGTGCCGATGGAAAGACCCACGCCCCTCGCTCCCTCCTTCTTCCCGAAACAGCAACGCTAGCAGCACCAACGGCAGCGGTAGCCTCGACGCCTCCCAGAGACACCAAAAGCCACTAGAAGCGGCCGGAGCGCCGCCACCGCCGCCATCCTTCGCGCCTTGTTTCCCGTTTTACCTCGGTAAGCCTTCGATCCTCCGTTTCGACTCGAAAACCCTTAAAATCTTCACCTTTATAACTCCTCCCTTCGACCCAGGCCAAGAACACTTTGATTTCCGCTCCGACGATGCCGAATCGAGGCTTCGACGAAGCTCCGACGATCCGACTCAGTCGGAAATCTCTCGATGAGCCTTCCTCCTTTCTCCTCCTTCTTTCCCTTCCTCCCTATGTGTGTGGGTCAGTTTCGGAGAGGCTGGGTGGCCGGAGTCCGGGAGCATCGCCGCCGGCCTTCCCTTTCCTCTCCCTCCTTCTGTTTTTCCGGGCAAAAAGTGGCGCCTCTGCTCTTCTTTTCATTCGATAGAAAAGGTAGAAGAAGAAGCTTGTGGGACCCTTTTCTTTGTGCCACATCACTGCCACCTAGGTTGGACCCACTTCTTTTCTTTAAAATGTCAAACCCGGATTTTTTAACATGAAATGAAAATGGGTTGTCATATTGGGCCTTTTCTTTTTAAAACAAAACTAAGGCTTTGGGCCTGATTCCCTTCTCCAAATAACCAAAGTGTTGGGCCTTTTACTTTCAGAAAACAAAATGAATTGGGTTTAAACTTATTTAATGTAAAATAAGGGCTCGGTTTTGGGTTCTAACAAAATAAAGGGGATAAGTTTGGGATTTTTCAAATATAAGGGCGGTTTTGATAATTATATAAAGGCCTGATTTTACTAATATTTTTTAGGGATTTGGAAATATTTATGAAAGTGTTTAATAAATGGCATTTAAAATATTACATAATATTATTTAGGATTTAAAATATAAAATATTAGTATTGAGATTTAAAGATATAATATTATGGTGATTTAAAAATATATATTATGAGACTTGAAGATTTAAAAAGGTATTATCGGATTTAAAAAAAGGATTTGACATGAGTGAAGATGGGTTATGAAAACTTGAACGGGATTTGGAAATCTCCGAATGACTTGGTTTTCAAATGCTTTCTCGTATCGGAAAAAGGTTTTGAAATGGTTTAACTTCCGGATGGTTTTGGGAACATGGTCTCTGTGTGCGTGTGATTAGTAGTATTGTTGCTTACCGCATTCTTTACAATTATAATAGGTGCTTGTCGATTGTTTGGACTCTGCTCTTTGGTATATCTTGCTATTCGGCTATCCAGGTGAGTTCCTATATGAGCTCACTCAGATTCGAAAAGAGATCTCCTTGCTTGTAGCCATGTGCATACTAGGTGCTTGCATTCATAATAAAGCATGTCATGTAGTATCATGCTAGGATTGCACTCATGATTGAGCATTCGTTTACTCATTGCTTTTGTAAACAGAACGACCGTTATCTGTGAAGTAACTAGAGTCATTGCTAGGGTTATAGGACGACCTAGTCTCATCGGGTCCCGTCCTGAGTCCATCGAGTCATGAACTTCCTTATATTATGAGATGCATGCGGGCTTTATTGTGGATACGGGTTGGGCATGCGTGCCACCCGATTATATGGAATGCATTCACGAGCTGGCCAGTCTCCGCCCTATCGGAAGGGGGTGGAGGTAGGAGAGGGATATACCACTTGGTATTCGGTGCTAAGGCCTTATTATATTTATGCACTTGATCTTACGAACATTCTAGTGTGTTAATATTCCGCCTTGCATCTAGAAGCATCTTTATTAGGACTAGCGTGTGTATATGTCTGCTTGTTTGGGATTATATTGCGTAGGGCTTCGATCTGACACCGCCCCGCATACATTTTTTTAGGTTTGTTTTGCAGCATGATTATTCCTTGTTTTCGTGACGTGGGAACTCTCTTGGGCGATCTCAAAGAAATGGTTTAACTCCACTAACATTGTATATTAAATTTCAACTGGCCCCCAATTGCAAAATATAGCCGCCTCCTTCTTGCTCCAATGGAGGACAGTGGATGAGATGGCGATGGCGTGGGCGAATGGTGATGGCGATGGCGGATGGCAACTTGGTAGACTCCGGCGATGACGTTTTGCACCCACCCGAAGCGAACATCATCGGCTGCTAGGTTGGAAACACTCGGGGCCAGGGCGCCGCCTCTACATCGGGGTCGTCGACGGCGATGGCGAGTGAAGAAGGCGACGACTCTAGCGATGGTGAAGGTGGCGATGGGGGCGACGATGGTGGTTGTAGAGGCGGAGGCGAATGAGCGCACCTCGCCCCAGTACGAGCCCTAAGTCGGCGCAAGTGCGAAGGCGGCGGTCGGATGCAAGTGCGAAGCGACTTCTGGCTCCCATGGCGGCGAGGACGACGATGTAAAGGCGGCGGGCGGATCGACGTCGTTTGATGCCCAGATCTAGGTTCATACAAGCGTAGCAGTTGCTTCTTCTTCTTTCTCCCATGGCGGATCGACGAATTTGATGCCCAGATCTGGTTCCTCTCCTCAAATCCTTCCCAATCTCAAAGTTATTGCAATGATTGAAGCTTATATTAATCTGATTCTTGAAGGTATGCTTTCGTATTCCTCTCAAATCTGGCCTCTCTTCTAGATCTGAGTATATATGGCGGCGATTAAGTTCAATCTTTTTCGATTCTGGAGACGGCGAGGCAATATTTATATATATTAAGTTCAATTTCAATAGGTTGAATGTCAATTTCATTTTTGCTTGCAATTTTCTAAATTGTCCGTTGGTTCTTCAATTATTCAGTTGTATGATCGAATTATTCAGGTGTATGAGCCGAATTATTCGAATTATTCATTTGTATGAACTGATTTTGTGTTTAAGGAGATAAGTTTTTTCTACGTTGGCGGTTATATAAAAAAAAATGCATCTATACTATCGAATAATCATGTGATAACATCGTATAATCTAGCGATATCATTGAATAATTTAGCGATATCATCGAATAATATTTAGTTATTTGTTAAAATCACATAAGTAACCGAATAATATTATAATACCATCTAATAATTAAGCTATACCATCGAATAATCCGGTGATACTATCAAATAATCAAGCCACATGGTGTTTTCAAGGTGGTAGCCGATTAGAATAATCTATCGATACAATCGCATAATCCGTTGATACGATCGAATAATCTAGATATATCATCGAATAATTGGTGTTTTCAAGGTGGTAGCCGATTAGAATAATTTATCGATATCATCGCATAATCCGTCGATACGATCGAATAATCTAGATATATCATCGTATAATCCGTCGATACAATCGAATAATCTAAATATATAATCGAATAATTTAAGGAGAGTGCATCACACCCGCTGGCAAATGGTGGAGTGGGTAAGAAAAGACGTGGGGCCCCTCCATTTTTTTTTTCAATTAAAAAAAGTGTAAAATTACCTTTTAATCTCACCCACCCATTTCCTTTAATCAAGGGCCTAGATGTGTGTACATGATACACAATAAGGCATGAGTACACCGGAACCATCCCCTTGTGCACACCCCTTAGGATGTAACTTGTGCACAAATCTGAACCATTGAAATAAGTTAGATAGATGGACATGATTAAAAGTGAGGTTTTGAATTTTTTTTCTTTAAAAATCGTGGGACCCGCTGGTAAAAAAACACTTACCTCTTGTGCTTGGCGCGTGTACTGCCAACTACGGACTACCCACTCACAAGATTGTTTTTTTTGTAAAAAAATTTCTCCCATGATTGTCGTTTTCTTTAAATATACGGAATTTTTTTATAAGTGAGTGGGCACCATTGGTTAAGATCAACATTACCCACAAGGAACTATATATGTAGTATATACTATATGGTTTTTTTTTATTACCCAAATAAAATAATAGTGAAATGGGTGGTAGAACTTTTATGGAAAGTCAACCCAACCCACCAACAACTAGTGGCAAAATCCACCTTTTATTTATAGATACCCCGCAAGCCCTTATTCGTTGTTTTTAAAAAATTGTCAATTTTAATGAATAATGTTTCACATGTTACCGAATAATATTTTATTTTTTGTTAATCGATTTCAAATAAAAGAAACCTAAAATCTCTCAACAAAACTTGGAATTTACATAAATAATGCTTCATATCCCACTGAATAATTTTCCACATTTCACCTTTCATCAAATTATTCATTTTAAAAATGTGGCAATTCCACCGAAGAATGTTGTGTTTTTTTTTCCATCCAATTCAGATCAAAAAGTGCCGATTACATTGAATAATTTGTCACATGCTACCGAATAATGTTTTTTTCCTTCAATTTCAGATAAAAAAAACCCCAAATTCCTAAACAATACTTACGATTTATACGAATAATGCTTCATATTTCACGTTTCACCTTTCATCAAATTAATGAGGATAATTGTAACCGTCGCATATTCTCGTCAAAAATTTTATACATTCTACCGAATAATGCACTGATGGTCGTCTATTATATAGATTAACCCAAAAAAAATTACTAGACTTCTTACACATTCCAGATTATAAAATTGACACTTGTACTAAATAATGTTTCGCATTTCAACGAATAATGTTTGAGAGAGGGTTCGTAAACCTCCATTTCATTTACAAAAGACACATATTACCTTGAATAAAGTTTAAGAATTCAACGAATAATATTGACAATCTCATATCACATCAACAATTTCACAATTGTTATAGAATAATAAAATTTCACAATTGTTATAGAATAATAAATTGTAGTTCACCGAATACTAGTGAAGTTTGACATACTCCCTCTACCATCGCCACCCTCACGTGTCTTAAGCTTGTGAAAACACCAGCTGATTGAACAAACACGTCAATCACAAACAGATTTTGCCTAAATTTCAAACAGAGTAGCATGTAATCTTCTTTTATAACATATCCATTGGTACTTTGCTTCATTCTATACCATTTCATAGTTGCTAACAACATCACAATGGATATGTTATAAAAGAAGATGGAAGTCACAGTCAAATTCCTATTGCCCCATCCCTCCCTTAGGACACATGACTTCTATACTAAACAAATTAACCCAATTTCTAGGGATTAACAACCAAATAATATTGAAATGAAACATCTAAAATTCCCAGTAGAACAGTTGGGTCGACTACCATGGAAACATGCGAAGGGCGCTACTCATCCTCCATGGAAGCCTGCGAGGGGCGAGGGTTAGCAACAGCAGCGTCGAGGTGCTCTGGAGAGGATGAGGAAGATTGATGTAGGACCGGAAGGGCTTCGGACCAGCCACGAAGAGGGAGGCTCTCGCCGCCGGCTACTAAGCGAGGTCGAAAGGAAGGGGTCGGACCACCTTTCCGTCGGCCTTTGAGATCCCATTTAAATCGCCTCCGCCGCCGCTTTCGAAATCGCTTACTCCTGCAACCGTCGCCGCTCTTGTGGTTGCCGGAATGCCAACATCAGCCACCAGACATCACCAACCACAGAGTTGACCATCTTCTTCGCCCTATCGCCTCCGCTTCGCCTTCCTCGTTCCACACGATGGAGAAGATGAGGGATTTAGGTTTTTATTTCCAGATTTCACGCGCCTCACGCTCCTAACGCTGAGTTTTAGAAAGCCTTTTTATTTTTTTTATAAAAAAAAATGGGACATGACGTGTCATAATCTTATTCCTTCATTCAATTTAGATCAAGGGTCTACATTTGTGCACAAGGTACATCCTAAGCCTTATGTACAAAATACCCATACTATATATATATATATATATATATATATATATATATATATATATATATATATATATATATATATATATATATAAAATCTGGTCAATATATGGGTTCGGTATAACCGGCCTATAAAATAGCATATATACGTGGGGAGCTGGATGTATATGAGAAACAAAGTCCAGCCACATGAAGAGGTCGTGTAAAATTAGTTCTACTATAATAATCAATCATGTAAATTAATGAAGGGTCTGTTTGGATTCCAATCGTTTATATTTATAAACATAAACACTTTTAAAGTGTTTGGGTTACACAGTTTCCAGTGCATTTGAAATAACGTAAATTTAAAATAAAGTATATCGTAAATTGTGTAAGTCAATTAAATTAAATTTAAAATATAATTATCAACTTTATACAATAGTTTGAGATAAATTAACCCAATTTATAACGAGTTTATTTAAAAATTTACGTTATTTAAAATACGGTTTAAATGTATGAGCCAAACACTTTCAAAGTGTTTATGTTTATAAACACTTTCAATGTGTTTATAAACATAAACACTTGGGAATCCAAACATACCCGAAGTAAATTGAATTTAGATTACTATGTAATGCTAATCATTAATTTATAGTTTCATTTTGAAAAATATGTCATTTATTATTTATATATGTTTTTAAGGATGTTAAAATTTACATAAAATATTTTAAAAATAATAATTTTTTAAATATTTTATATAACTTTTTAACTTTTTAAAAAACCCACATAAATAATACAGTAAAATGTTACGTTTTAAAAAAAGACTGTTATTTTTCACTATATTAAAAATAACTAATAATAATCTTGTAATAATTACAAGGTTAAATGAATAACCAAAGTTTTAGAAAAAGAAGAAGTATCTAAGAAAAATTAAGTGTAGAAAGATACAAAAATAAATAAATCCAAAAAAAAAACCCTAGGTTAGAACGCTCTCTTTTGAGAACGTTTTGCCGCCAGTGCCACCATGGCTGCTGTTCGCCAGCCACCACCCGCCTTCCTAGGACACCACTCCCCTAGCCACCATGGACACCACATCGTCTCGTCCACTAGCCTTCAGCCCCCTCGGCTCCGCCATCCCTTCACCCTCGCCGGTCTTCCACCGACTTCCCTTGCCACCATCGGATTCGCACTTTTTGGCTCCTTTTTCATATTCGCTCTCCGACTCTTGTTCGGGTTTGAATCTATTTTGAATGCTTTGAATAATCTTGTTCAAGATTATAAGGTCAAAGTAATAGCTATTTGTTGTTTCAACACTAGTGGTTGTTTTTACCTTCGTTTCAAATCTCTTTCCATTCTTCGAACCAATTTTAATTCGTTCTTCCGCCTTGATCTTTGTCTTATTTTTTTTTTTTTTTAATTGTTGTTCATTTTCTATCCTTCGACCCGTTTCATCCGCCTCTATTTTGACTATCTAGTAGTCGCTCACGATCTTGTTAGCGTCTTTAAGGGTTTGAGATTGGTTTCGGGGTTTTAATGGACAATGGTTTGGCTTGGAGTCAGGTTTACGGATTGGATCGAGTGCAGTCCTGTTCTTGTTGTGTTGCAGACTTCTTTTGGCGGTGTTTGATTTGTCATGTTCAATGACGACGTGGACATGCGTGAGGTGTCCGCTGATGTTCCCCAGAGTTCTCTGTGTGTGTTGTTCCTTTGGCTGATCGTTTCATTTGCCTTTTGGCTTGTGATTTCGGTGTAAGATGGCTTGTACGTTTATTTTGTTATTTTACTTATGTCATTTGCTTCTATAATTATTTCATTTATGTCATTTACTTCAGTCATTTGCTTTTGTACTTTTCTTTCAGTTGTACATGATGGTTAGTCAATCTACCGGCTTATCCGATTTTTCGGTTTTTTTAGACTTATCTAATGAACCGAATTCTTACCTTACTTTAAAAAAAATATAAAAAATAGAAAGATGAGTAGTAAATAGTTTGAGATTGGATGGAGGCATTTTAAAAACTAAAATAAAGGGAGGCGTAAGTCGTTGTCAGGAGGAAATAAGTGGAAGAAGAATTAATAATATAATTAGCTAGGGTCGGTGATATGATGAAGTTGACGCTTTGTTTAAGTTGCACTTGCTACCTCTTACTTCTTATTTTCACGCCACTCATCTATAAAATTAGGCAAGCTACATCTATATATTCAAGCTATAGAAAATTGTTATACGTGATTGAAAATAAGAAACTAAACGTATTATAAGTATATAACATATACCAACTAGTGTTGAATCCGTGGTGACAAGTGATGAGTCACTATGTAAGTGGTTTAGGATACCTCGTGCAAATAGAAAAAGGAAATGAAAAAGAATATTTAGGGGTTTAAATCATGATATAGTAATAGGAGTATATATATTTAATTATTTACAGTTCAAAGATTTATTTTTGCATATTTTCACCTTTTAATAGTTTTTCGAAAAATGAAAATTGTTTTCAAACAATATTTTGCTTAATATCGATCTTGCTATATCTATAAAATAAGTTTTTAACTTTTCGAAAAATGAAAATAAGTTTTTAACTTTTTGGACATATGGTGATACTCAAAGGCCATTTATTATAAGATTTGAAATTAAAGATAAAGGGAACCTCGAAAAGAAGGTAGTTCGTATATTGTTTAGCATATGTTGTTAAAAAAATATTGTAATGATTACTTTATTGTGTGGATTTTTTAGTTATATAATCGGGATTCACTCTTTTAACACAAAAACTTAAGTCATCGTATAAATCTCCCTTTATATTTTATTGTTGTATTAGGTCTAACTATCGATGTACGTTCGTCGGTACGTGAGACCTTTTAATCCCAACAAATTTTTTTTTTAAAAGATAAAAAATCGGGTGGTGGTTAGCCAATCCGAGAGCATCCCGAATGATGAGATCATGAAGATCTGAAAGAAATACAACCACATAATATATCAAACTAAACAAAACAAACCTAGAAAAATCTCAAACCCTCGATATAAGTAAACATTAAACAAGCGGTCACAACATCGAGCGGAAAGAAGCCCGACGTGGAGAGGTGGATAGCGAGCGCATGAGACAACACCAGCTGACACAATGTCTCGCCGTCGGAAAGACGGAAAACATAAATCCTCGTAAGGCAAAGACGACTCCTGGGGAAGTGTGAATCACACCACCAACAGGATCACTTCGATCAACCAGGGCTGCAGAACTGTTTCTTAACCGAAACTAACCACGAACACACGGACGCCTAACCAACACGAAGACATGAAGCACAGCCATGAGAAGGACGGAAAGTTAGAGAAGATTTTGAAATTTATTTAATAATCCCTTTCAACGGATTGAGGAAATAGGGGTGGCGGAGATTGAATGCCTTGCAACGTAAGACATTTTTGCACTTGGTGTAATGGGGGTGCTTGCGTAGGCCCATATGGCATCACATATACACCAATTTGATTCATGTGGATGATAATGAGATACACCTTCACGTACACCTGCAACTAGAGATCGACTTACTAATTCGAAAGATTTGTTACGCTAAATGATTTGATACCATGATCATGAAGTCTGATAAGACCATGACCAGGATCATGTTTGTACTAGAAAATTAAAGACTCTACTTCAAGTTTAACTTGTCTGGTTTAATAGACACACGTGTTCCAACCCCCTTTTTTTTTTTTTTTTACTCACTTCTTTGAATCGGAATGATCATATATTTTAATCTCTTTACAATCCACAAACATTTTGTCTCGATGTGTTTCATCATATCATTCTCTTTTAAGTTTTAAGTAAG
Organism: Persicaria tinctoria; assembly: GCA_037127255.1. Classification (NCBI taxonomy): domain Eukaryota; kingdom Viridiplantae; phylum Streptophyta; class Magnoliopsida; order Caryophyllales; family Polygonaceae; genus Persicaria; species Persicaria tinctoria. Next base: position 26,909,047 of record JBANSL010000018.1, on the reverse strand, counting down.
GCAAATACAAGAAAGAATTAACCCGACGACTCATATCTACCCTAATACTTTAAATAATGAATATATAATTAAGTATATTAGAGATCAATTAATTATTAACTTGTTTAATTAATTGCACGACAGAACAAAATTAGTTCACTAACTTATATTCGTATACCATCGGGAATTGTAATTAAGTTGTTTACATCCAAAATAAGAAATCCATTACTAGAATAACAATATCAAATGAGGAGGGGATATATATATATATATATATATATATATATATATATATCATCCTTGTGAGCAACACATAATTATATTTGTTATAGATTTATAATTAAAAAAAATTCAAAAATTATATTTATACAGTAAGCAATTGTTATTACATGTTTATAAATTTTTTTGATGAAAATACATATTTAATAATTTTATAAAATTCATATTGCAAAATAATCAATGTTTCATTTATATAAAAATGTAAAATATAATTTTTTTGCAATTTTTTTTACAAAACATATACTAACAATTGTTTAATGTATAAATATAATTTTTGAAATTTTTTTTATTATAAATCTATAACAAATATAATTATGTGTTGCACACAAGGGTGTACATAGGGTTGTAGAGGATATCATCTCGTAATACACTGATCCATCCATCCGTTAAACAAAGATACTCAATATCATTTTAGATATTTTGTATTCACATTTCTCTTAATTATTGTCCTTATAATAATAAGGGTGTTTTTAAATACACCGCAAATCCACCTTAAAAATGCACATTGCTTTCGACGTGCAAGCCACCATCACTAATTAACACTTTTTAAAAATTAATTAACTCACTTTTAACCTTGAATTGACGTGCAGATTTTGTGGTGTATATATAGCGAAAGCGTGATAATAATCAGAGGGAAAAAAGAAAAATTTATAATAATAATTAGAGATATAACTGTTATTTGTTTTCTTAATAAAATATATAAAATTTTAAAATAACATATTTTAATTAATGAAGAGAGTACATGTCTTTAAATAGGGAGATTAAAAATTTCTAAATTAAGTAAGATAAGATCATAAGAACATGGAGAATATTTTGAAAAATGTGGGATTAAAAAATATGTCTAGTCCCAAAATACGCCCCATATTGACCATTGTGAAGGTATTCCTTAATTGGATGCACATGAGTTGATGAGTCATGATCATCCAACACCCAGCCTAGCCAGCGAGATAAAGTCGATCTGCTCAAATCCGTTCAAATTAAATACTGCATGAAATTATATTATATATTAATAATAAAATAAAGGTAGAATATCGTAGAAAGATCTCATGATTAGTCAGTCTCATAGTTATTTTACTCTTAATTTTATGGGAAATAAAAATTAAGAATTTGCATGGCCAGGATTCGTCGCTGGTTTGGCGTAACCCTCTACCCGATTCCAGCGGGAACCCAACCAGAAACATCCAACCCTCAACATCTCCCCCAACGTGTTATTCAAGTTTTCTTAATTCTAATTTCTAAATGTTGCATCATTTCTATTAACTTTCCTGATTTTTTTTAAATAGATAAATAAAATACATAATTTTTTAAATTATTTTTATTTCAATTCTAACAACTTCTTCATTTTAGAGATTGTGAACGCCTCCTTGTGAATTTTAGTAACTTTTGACACATTAGAACAGTCGGATAAAAAAAAATGAGGTTATTTGACTGATTAAATCAGTTGGGAATTGAAATTTATTGGTTTTGCATACCCCGGCCTTACAGGCCTTACAGGGTGACTTTTTTTTTTTGACACAGACAATAATTTCGATGGGACTAAACCCTGCTAGTCCATCAATATATCAACATCATTCTGACGGATGAGAGTGTTGAGTTCTCTGTTTGTCCGGAGATCTGACGCAAAGAGGGCCTGGAACCACTGAGCAATACAATCTACACATTTGTTGACTTCACGGAAGACGTACATGAGAAGGACACCGCCTCGAAGTGTTGCAGGATGACTTCTACTTGAACTTGGTTGATTGGTCATTGCAAGATGTACTTGCAGTTTTATTTGTGTGCAAGTATTTGTGGTTTGCACAGAAATGCATATCCATGTGATGTGTGCAATTGAGTTACACAACCAAATGAGGTATACTTTTTGTTCGCAAACTTCATATTTATATTGATTCATAATATCTATTCGGTTAAATTCTCCCTTGCCCTAATCTTATGTTAGACACTATTTAAGCTGCGGGGTTTGGGACACTGTTTAGCATAAGATTAGGGCCAGGAGAATTTTCTTTTCACTTTAATTTATTTTCAAGAGAATAACAAAATTTGTATATTCAAACCTAAGAAGTTTTGTTAAAAAAAACTCAATATCTTTCCTCCATTCAAAGATAACAATGAAATTAAAACCTGCAAATTTCTTCAAAACACAAAAAAGAATAAAAAGATTAAATTGCATTGATCCATTAGAAATTTAGAACGTACATCTTCAATAAATTTTCATTTTAGAGATTTATTTTTATTTTTTAGATAATTTTAATAATTTTTAGTCTTGTAAAACATAAGGTATTAAGAGGCGTTAATCCATATCACTAAATCTGGTTCATTACTCACTCGAAGTCTGAGATTGTTGGACGTCACATAAAGTGTAATAGGTGATTTCAACTCGTCTTAGACCAAGGGTGGATTCACTTTGGGGCCGCCGCTGACAGTCCCCCCTCCCCAAATCAAAAATAAAATTTAATATACATATTCCTCAAACATTTCAAGATCGAACTGATATAAATTATTTTCTACATCATTTACCAAATTGATATGCTTTAATCGTAATTATCATTTGTTAAACATCGTAATTTACTTCTATAACTAAACCCGAAAACTTTAAATTAGTATGTTATTAAAGTATTTAAAAAGCGTGAAATAAAGTATATGTACGATTTATATTTTAATTGTAGTTACTAGTTACGCATTCATAATACTGATGATTTTTTCGATAAAAATTAGGGTCTTCAATCCGCCTTCTCAACTAATTGTTTTAGGATCCACCGGTGTGTTAGAGCAACGTCATGAGATAACGTCCAATTAAAGTAATGCCATAGGTACCATAAATAAATAAAAAATCAAATAATTAAATCCCAAAGGTTCTCAATCTAACGGTCAGAATCGAACCGGCGGCAACCGTCCAAACAGCTTTGTGCCCCTGCAGCTTTGGACCAATGAAGCAACCGACCCCATCTTTTGTCGGTAAATTACAACAAATTCTGAATATCCCATTAATATCTAAATTAAATAATATTAATAAAATTTAACATTCCTATTACCAAAATTCAGAATTGGAATTAGTCGTTGGAGCCTCTTTCTATTTAAAGAAGGAACCTCTCAGAACCCCCATTGATTTGAGAAATACCTCAATCTTTAACCTATTAGGTTCCTTCTATCTCTAATCTCCTCCTCATCTCGATCCCGATCTCGATTTCTTTCTTTTCTTTTCTTTTTCCGCCCTTCGGATAGATTACTATCACGAATGTATATATATTTCTATTGAGATTTCATGTATAGATAATCATATAAACTCACCTACATTAATCTTTGTAGAAATCATATATGGAGGTTTGATCTGTTTTTTTATTTAGATCTTACCCAAAAATCTATATAGCATAAGTTTTCTTGAAATTAGGGTTAAGAGTGATGGAGGCAGCACTGTTACATTTGTCGTCGAATCACCATGAATCGATGTCGCCTTGCAAGAGGGTGAGAAACCCAAAGAGGAACAGCCAAGCTCGTTCCCTCATCCCATCAAGAACTAACAGCAATGGCAACTTGTATTACTCCGAAAGCTTGCCGAAAATGGAGAATGGGGGTGTGTTTTTGAACCCTCCATTCCCACTCTCTTCTTCGTCTTTGCCTCGTCTCAATTCATCTCCTTACCCACTTCAGTTTCAGCAGCCACCTCTTCTTCCTCTTCCCATGGCTTCTCCTTCGCCTTCTACACAATTCCGATCTCTTCCTACATCTGTTGGCAATGGCACCTCTCCGAGCCACAAGAAGCAAAACAAAGGTAACAAGCACCAAACAAACGCCAAGCCATCAAAGGCGACTTACGCCAACAATACAAGGCAATATCAGGCTACAAAATCGGATGCCAGCAGACTAGGTCCTGATCCAGAGAGTCTACCGAAAGATCTCACAAAGGTGGTTCTGGGTTCTGGTTTCCCTCAGGCTCCTCCTCCGAGCAGCTTGCCTATGCCTACTTTTTCATTGAAGCCTAAGCTGAGCTGCAAGGTTGAAGCCACCAGTGCTGGTGGCGTTGGTCGTGTTGATACCGCTGGTGCCACCAATAATTTATGCCGGCTTCTCAATCTCCGGTGAAGATGGTGGTGTATCCGAAGTTGATCTGAGAAAGTGATTGGTGTGGTGACTGGTGAATCATGTGTTCTTAGTGAGGGCAAGGGGATTGCTCAATAGGTTTGAATTAAACCAGTGTTTTTTTTAAGCTTAAATTAATGCCTCTAGGTTCTTAATTTCTCATGGCTTGAGGGTTTGGGAAGTTGTAATTTGAGTTTTGCCCCCTTATTTTTTAGTCTTGGGGTGCCTTAAACTTTCTCCCATCTGTTTCATCTTGTCTTCTGAATAAAATCTGTCACTTTGTTTTTCCAGCCAATTGAATGAATCATCTACCTTTAACTAAGCAAACTCGGAGGGAGATGTTTGGATCATACTCTTAGCACATAATATATCGGTACGAAATCATTGTTACACGAAGCAAAAATGGTTGGAAGTACAAAAAACAAGTCCAAGGACAATCTATAGGAGTTTCTTCTGGTAACACCTTTTCCGAATGATTTGACATCATGGCAAGTAAGATCTCGTGGACCCAATGCTTAAGAGTTCTCCTTCCATCTGTGCCTACATGAGGGACACTCGTAGAAATTGGTCTGCCCTTCATCTGCTGATCTTGTCTGCAAGAGAATATGAATATTATAAGGGGTGTAACAGGCAAAAACATGTATGGATCCAAAGGCCAGAAATCCTACTTGTCTGGAGTCAACAAGCTCCACGGGACTGTGGGCGCACTTCTCACATGGCTGATTAACCTGCATACGCATTTTGCGAGGATAAACACTTTGAACTTCATATCTAAAAAAGGCAAAACAACTGTTGGGACTTGGGAGGGAGACCAGCAGACCACATCAACAAATTATCGAGGTTTTCTGTACAGTAGTTCCATAACAAGAAGACAGGTCTAAGCCACAAGAGTCAAGCCTACTGAATGGTAAGTATGAGATCTCACCTGTTGTCTTTGTACTTTCACTTCACCCGATATCATTCCAGCAAGTTTGACAAAAGGTTCCATCTTCAAAGCTCGTCTAATAACCTACAAAACAACCAGTTCACGAGTGGCAATGTGCTGCAGGAAATTTGAAAGAAAAACTGTATGATGGTTTCCATTTTATAAAAAAGTTCAAATGTCAGTAAACAAGTTGTAATTAGTGATGCGAAGGTTCATCTCCATTGGTCTAACCGTGAAACACTGCATGGTAGGAATGATAGCGAACATCAGTCGAACTATGATCAGATTACCAACTTATATTCAACTCTTCATATCAATCTTGTTTTGCTTCACAATTTCCAGAAGAAAAATGCAACACTAAACCATATACATCATATATCTATGATACATGTTACTAAGTCGGCAATCCAAACCAACATTCATTAGATGAGATTTCTACAGGCAGCAATTTCTATGTTTTATTTTTCCATATTCAGGGTCATACTGGAAGATCTGTGTTTACAAAAATAATCAGGGCAGGCAGACTTTAACACTCTGACTACAGATTGCAAAAAAAAAATAAAAAATGTTAAACTTCTACCAAGTTGCAAAGACTGTTAGTTCTATTATTTCAAACTATATTACTTCATTAAGAGGCAACACTTCTGGCTTTAATTAAAGCGGCATCTTCTGACAAATCTAACGTTAATTACAAAAAAAAATCTTTAAGTGCCACCTTACAGGAGCAACTTCAAATCATATGCATTTTTTAATTCAAAATCAAATCTCAAAGATTTACACTAGAAGGAGAACAATTCATGACAAATGGTTATTTCAACTTAAAGAGGAGTGATCATACCTCTCCAGACATTGTGTAGCTTGTTTCTTTATTAACAATCTCTGACATCAAGAAAGAAAAACAGGTGAATACCCCAATCCCCAGCAAAAATGAGACAATCAACTCGACATGCTAAACCAACAGGGTTAAAACTAACAGGTAAAGCTTTAATAAGAAAGGTTATATTCAGACTCGCACAATACCAGCATTAAAACTATGGGTTGATACAGATATTTCCAGAGCACAAAAGAATCGCTAGTAATTGCTGGTTAGCCATAAGGTGGCTTCAAAACAAGGATCAGGGCCAGTAAAAGCACGCACCTTTTATACTTTTCTTGGAGTTGCACAAGGGACAACGAGCATGTTTCACTGAATTTAATGAGAGCATCGTCCCACATAACTCACAAAACATGAAATCACGCTTTCGGCTGTAATCCATTGAAGAACTTCACTGATGATTGGTGGATGAAAATGAGTAGCGCTACGCAATCAGAATCAATTTTATGACCTATTACAACCAACATGAAATTAGTGTGTGCCACACAAGAAGAAATCACCCAAAAATCATTGACGAATCAGTAAAATCAAAGCCAAAAATCCTGATTGTCGATTTCCCTGCCATCAATTAGCAGGGAAAAGTCGGGTTGCTCAACTGGTTCGGGCCACATCGGCCATTTGGTGAGTTCAAAGGAAGTATTAAAATAGATCAGATTATCACTTCTAACATTGAAACCAAATGTAAAGCAGTTAGAAGTGTTGTTTTTTTTATCATCCAAGCTATTGAGTTTAGCAGCACATGATTATCAGAACCAAGATTCTTCAAAAGATTGGTAGATCATAATCATATAATTACACAATATTATTGCAAAATCCCATGGAAAAAGGCTGTTAAAGAGAGACCATTAATTATGAGCAAAACAAATGACAAATGCATCAGCCAAGTGTAATTAGGAGAGGGAATTGCCAAGATGGTACCAATTTCAATTCTCAGAAATCTCAAGAACCCTAGCAGCCCCTAATGAACACATTCAACACAAACCTAAAACGCAATTAGAACACAGGAGGACAAGCTTGAGCGATTGAATCCCTTGAGAGTTGAAAGGAACCGACCGTCGGACCAATCGATGTCACAGAGGTCATAGAAACAAGCAACGCGACAAACAACAGTGGATATGAAATATCAATACGAATCAACTAAGAAGACAAAAACGGATTCGAGATTCACCTGATGAGATGAGGGTATAAACGGCGGGAAAATGCGTAGTGCGTCAATCCGAGTCCGTCCGGCGGCAAACCAATCAACCTAGCCCTAATTGAACGGTTCGCCTCTGTTGTTTTACTGTAGTGAACCGTCTTTAGACAACAGACGACCCACAACCATTTATTAGGCCAGCCCAACCGAGTTTTGCTTGGACTGATCCAGATACAAATAATGGGCCAGCCCAACTTAAAAAGCATAACTACTCAAGCGCCACAAGAGTGCAAAATAAAGGTCAAATTATAGAAAAGGTAAATTTCCTCGGTGGTCCCTAACCTTTAAGGGTTACCCACTATCAGTCCCTAACTTTTTAGAGTGTTAATTTTAGTCCCTAACCTTTTACGTATTGCTACTACTTGGTCCTTCCGTCTACTTTCCTGTTAAATTAAACGATAAAATTATTTAATTTTCTAAATAAATCCGAGAGAGATTAGAGAAGTGTTAGGGTTACAAGCAGGGTCGTCCAATGAATTTTAGGGGTCTCGTTCAATATTACCCTAATCTTAAAATATTTGATTTTTTTTTCCGACTTGCTAATTATTAAAAAAATATTTTATGTGTAGTTTTTAACTTATTAAAAAATGTGTCAACAAGTTAAGCATCCACTATTTTGATACGAATAGAGTACTTATTACATTTACCAATCTTTCAAAAATATGTCGCACGTAAAATATGTAAAATAAATATATTTCTTTAAATAAGATAATAAAAAATGCCCAAATAAATTTAATATAGGACTTCTTCCTATTAGATTTTAAGTCATATATTTCAACTCTTTAATTGTGTATCAATACATATCGATGTCAATGTGTGTTATAGTATTTTTCACATTAAAAACTCATTTATTGTGTGAAGTTATAATTTACAAATAAAATTTTGAATAAATATGTGGAAAATCTTTAAATATCATAAATTATACTCTAATACAAGGGTTTGTATTAAAATAACAAATAAAAATAGTTAATAAGGATGCCCAATAACTAAAATAGTTTTTCATTTAGAAAAGGCAATTAAAAAATGTACATTTAATAAAAGGTTGGCATTTAGTTGGATGGGAGGACCAAATTGTAGCAATATGTAAAAGGTTAGGGACTAAAATTAACACTTTAAAAGGTTAGGGACTGATAGTGACCCTTAAAGGTTAGGGACCACCAAATGAATTTATCCTTATAGAAAATCAAACCCTTAAATATATCATTTTGCACAAAATCATCTCTTAAATTGAAAATTCAAGAAAACCATCTTTAAAAAGCTAGATGCTTGCAAAAAGCCACTCATCCCACCTTTTTCGTTAAGATTGTTCTTAAATATGTAAAATTACCATTTTGCATTTGTACTTTTAATACATTTGAAGGGTAAATAGTCAAGAGGAGAAGGATGAACGCCTTGGAAAACTTCGAGCCAACTAAATCAAGAATGATCAACTTCGAAACAACTAAATCAAGGATAAAACATCTGGGAATTGACAAAAGATTAACTATGATATTGATGCTAAAGGGGAAAAATATTAATTTACAATTTTAACATCAAACTTAATATAAAAGATGAGATGAGTTGTCTTTTACAAACATCTAACTTTTAAAGGGCAATTACTGGAAATTTTCAATTGAAGGGGTGGTTTTCTACAAAAATGGTGTATTTAACATCTAATTTTGAAAATAATGTTTAACTACCTTGGTTTGCAACTAGCTATAGTATATACATACAAAAGAAAAAAGCTCAAAAGTATTAATCAATCATATTAGCATTTAAGTCATATATTAGCTAGTATTAAGGAGCCTAGCTAGGAGGTAGTAAGTAGCTTCTGTAGGGTAGCAACGATCGAAGACCATGGTCAAAGTCACCTATCGATACGTGTTAGACTAGTTCAAACCGCTCCCGTGGCCTCTACCGCGTTTCGGTTGTCAAACTGAACGAACACACGCCCATCTACCTGCGAAATTCCCTCTGTTGTACTCGAACACTATAAATCCATCTCACGATCAACTCAATCAGCAGACGACAAACTATTCGAACAACAACGGAAAACAGTAACCAATTAAAACAATGGAAGCCGCAGCTCGAGTGAAGATCTTCGAGAAGACGCTGATCGAGGTGGATGTCCAAAGCGGGCTGGTTTTGGAGGCGGGCTCTTTGGCCGTTGTGCCCGAATTCAACAACCGCAATAGCTATGTGGACTTCTTCGCGATGGACGAAGAGCAAATGGCGTGGCCTTTTCGGTGCTTCACCGGCTATGAGGTCGGCGGCCTCGCGATCAAGCCTGCGATTACGGGAGGGTGGAGGGATTTTGTTGCCCACCATGGACTCAAAATCAAGGATAAGGTTATCTTTTATGGCGATCAAGGCGGGGTGAATAACGCAGTGCGGTTTGTAATCCATTTCAGGCGGACTATCAGGCTCTTTGGCGTTGACATCACCCAGGCCGATTAATTCCATATCATCATACTATATGTAATATTTTAGTTTAACATGTTAGTTTAATTTAACTCGAAGCATGAAGCATATTTCAGTAGTCTGTTTTTTTTTTGTTTTTCCTTATTGAAAGGCTAGTTTAGGTTATTTTGTGGTAAGGGATTTATTAATGGAACAACTATATTTATTTTTTTGAAGGAAAATATATACTGAAGTGGTCGATATTTGGTTACTACATTTCTACATAATACAAGTTCGAGTTTACTAGGTTTAGAGAAGGTTTTTTTTAATGTAAAGTGCACGCTAAAAATTATATAAGCTCAGTGAGACTCCATATTAAAAGGATTGAACCCGGAACCTCCTTCCCACCCCCTTACTTCACACCAGTAGACTATCCCGATTAGGGCGTCTAAGTAATTCTTTTGCTAGCTACATATCACCTTATCCCAATTTGATAAAACTAAATCTAAGTTTAGTGAATTGAATAATTTTGTTATACATACCCATGTATCCATTTGAATTATACATTAAATGTTATTTGGCTGACTGGGTTCTAAGGGTCTACTAGACCTACAGAGAAGCCCAAAAGTGAACCCCACCCATCTTAAGCAAGGATGAGCCCAAACAATGTCCTTACTCCCCAAGAAAACATATAGCTGGTTGGATATAAAACACTTTGTAATGAGTGGAATGGAGTGAAACATTCCTCACTCCTCCTTGAATTTGTTCAATAGAGAGCAGTCATCCGGGCTTGAATCAGAAATCTTTAGTTACTATCCGTAAGTCATACAAAAGCACATTTGCTAGTAGCTTACTCCCTCCGTTCGGAAATATAAGTCCATTGACTTTTTGGCACACTTTTTAATGAGTTAAAAACTATATAAAATAATAATTTTTTTATTAATTTTTTTACATAACTATATACTTATTAGTAATATCTATAAGACTATGTAAAAAATTTAATGAAAAAAATATTATTTTATATAGTTTTTAGCTCCTTAAAAAGCGTGCCGAAAAGTCAATGGACTTATATTTCCGAACGGAGGTAGTATTATATAGGGCGAGTGAGGTTCCATTTTAAAACCAATTTACGTTATAAGGAATAGCACCTAATTTATAGTATATACTAAGACTCGTTATATTCAACTTTTGATGTAAGACTCTTTTGGTCTCATTCACATCTCTCAACACACTGTTGGAGGGGTTGCAATGAATTAAATGCGAAGATGGATCTACGTATCAACTTGCCTTTCAAAGTGCACACACATGCTTCAGTCCTCAGAGCTTATATGCTCTTTTTCAGCTTCCTCTCCTTTGTGGGGGCCTTTCTAAATTTATTATTAATTATTCAAATTACCGTTATGTTCATTTTTATTTACATTTCCTAATCGATAATCTAAAGTTATCAACAAAGAAAAACTTTAATTCTTAATATATATATATATATATATATATATATATATATATATATATATATATATATATATATATATATATATATATATATATATATATATATTTACGGCGTGATCATGATATGGCAGGTTAATCAATCATAAAAGTATGAATTTACACAAACCACCCCTTAAAACAATATTTAAATACATAATTATATATCCATTACATATAACTCATTTGCAAAATTATCCCTCTATATGAAAAGATTTGTTTATAAGCCTTTTCAATGATTCGAATTAACAAAGTATCCTACAAATTATGGAGTAATTTGTAGGATATATAACTCTTTTTAAAAAAAAAAAAAAAAAAAAACTTCAAACATCCAGATAATTTGACCATATATTATGACCCGAAGGTTAGATAAGTGTACATCAGCCCAACACCTATATATCCTTACACAATAATATCTATAAAAAAAAAATATAAAGCGGTGATCCGTATTATATTTGTGTTGAATGGTTGCGGTAAGCATTTTGCCACCCATGAATAATAAATTTTACACATGTCGTTACTCCGCATTATAATGAATATTTTTTTCCCACAGTTGAAATATACATGGTGTAGATCGACAAACTAATACTATATCTATAAGAATGGGTAAGGTGTAAGTGTAAATAATAATTGGCTAATTGAAAATGTTAATTTGGTTAATTATCAAATAGAACTTTGTGTTGGCGATTTTGTGCAGTTTCCCGTTGCTTTCAGCTTAACAATTTTGCTACGTGGCTTTTGCCCAAAAACAAATTAAAAGGTAGGTAGTTCACCCACCTAAAGTTATATGCTTCGCAGAGATATTGGTGCAAAACGTCTAATGGATTTTTAATATATGGGTAAATCTCATAATAATATATATGTGTTTGTCTATACTCACTATACATACATACATACATATATAAATAATTATTGATGTCACTAGCGGAACTAGGAAAAAATCAAAGGAGGCTGAACGTTTTGTTGTTGGTTTTTTTTTTTGAAAATATGTATGAAATGCAATTTTTTTATAAAGAATATATAGAAAAAATAGTAAATATTCTCTCCGTTCAGAAATAAATATCGCTTGTCTTTTTGACACGTTTTTTTTAATTAGGAGTTAAAAACTATTTAAAATATTAACTTTTTTTATTATTTTTTTAAAATAAATTTAAACTTATAACTAATTAGTATAACATTAAATTAAAAATTAATTAAAATTTTGATATTTTATATAGTTTTATCTCCTTAAAAAACGTGTCAAAAAATCAAAAGAAGTTATTGTTAGGAGAGTGTAGGCTATATAAGCCATTGTGATAACAAACTCGGGATTCATTCATAATTAATACAAACACTCTTATACACTCTCATTCTCGATTCTGTTAGGCTAACTTATACACTCTCATTCTCGATTCTGTTAGGCTAACTGCTTAGGACCTTAACAATTGGTATCAGATGCTTGAAGATCCTTGGCAATGGCGGACGGTACGCGGCTCAAATCGATGGAGAAGGTCAAACAACAACTGCAGCAGCTCCATCAAGCAACGACTTCAACCCAAGAGCAGTTGATGGAGACGAGACAGAGGCAGGACGAACAACATCGCCTTCTTCAAGAGCAATCACAAAAGATCTCGGACGTGCAAAGATCGGTGGAGGAATCGTAGATTCGAATAGATCAATCGATGACACAGATTGGGGAATGGATGCGAGTATTGTCCCAAAAGGTCGATCGGCAAACAAATGTAGGTGGAGTAGCTTTTGAGCATCAAGAAAAGACGTCGCCGGTAGGCAATCGGGAAATTCCGGACGAGACAAACGCATACATGCCACCACCGATGAGAAATGATGGCTTTCTTGCAAACCAGAATCTTTTTCCGAAGGTGGATTTTCCACAATTTGATGGGAAGAATCCGCGAAGCTGGGTTCGCAAATGCGAAAAGTATTTTTCCCTCTTCGCAATTCAAGAACACCAGAAGGTGGGGCTAGCTGCGATGTATATGCAAGATCGCGAGGACACATATGGATACAAGGATACTTGATGCAGAGAAAGGGAATTCGATGGAAAGAGATGAGCGAAGCTCTTTGCAGACGCTTTGGCGAGAAGTAAGGAGTGGACATTGTTGAGGAATTCAACAAATTGTGCCAATCGGACGATTTGGAGGAGTATAATGAGAAGTTTGAAGAACTCCGAGCAGGAATGTTGTCATACAATCCTCATCTCCCAGAGAATTACTTCGTCACCAGCTACATCAGTGGTTTGAAACCGGATATCAAACCACTGGTGAAACTAGGGAGACCACGAGATCTTGCCGAGAGCTTAGAATTAGCGAGATTGCAGTGGGATGCCGTGCAGGCTATCGTCAGAATCAAGACCCCATGGAAACCAGCATTTACGGCGAGTCAAGAATCGGGCAAGACTGCAATTCAAGGCGCTAAGGGACCAGGAGAATTCAGAAGAACACCGGGCTTGTGTTTCAGGTGTGAAGACAAGTATTTCGTAGGCCACAAGTGTAAAACATCTTCGGTCAAGCATGTTTTAGCTCAAGATGTGGATCTTGAGGAGGAAGAGGAAGTGATTGAGAGCTCACCCTTCGAGATGGCTGAGGATGAGAGGAACCAGGAAGGTTTTGTGAGAGCCTTGACTGGTAATGGGTCTGATACATCGATTATGGTCAAGGGCTTCATTGGGGACTGAATCATCAATGTCTTGATTGATAGTGGGTCGACACACGGCTTTGTAGACCCAATGGTGGCCAAGGAAACTGGGTTCAAATTGTCGAATGCAAACCTGATGATCGTCGAAGGTCTGAACAAAGGGAAGATGTTTTGTAGACAGGAGTGCAAGGGATTCAAATGGACAATGCAAGGGGGTAGTTATGCTTTTGATATCCGAGCTTTAAAGATTGGTGAATTCGAATTGTTGCTGGGGGTGAATTGGATGAAAATGTATAGTCCAGTCCAATTTGATTACAATAGGATCACCATTGCTTTTACTAAGGAAGGAAAGTTGATGGAATTATAAGGGATTGTAGAGCATAATAAGAAACCTGTGGTAAGGCACATCACCTGCAAGGAGCTACAGATGCTAGTCGTGGGACAGGAATTGGAGAGTATTGTTGAGGTTGCTCAGACATTCCAGCTAAGTGCCAAGGAGGAGGAGATTCCGGAGTGTGTGCATGAGCTGTTGGGGTCCTTCAGTGAGGTCTTTGCAGAACCCATACACCTTTCCTTTGAGAGAGGTTATGAACATACAATCCCACTACAACCGGACACCCATGCTATTTGCTCAAAACCATACAGATATCCACATGGGCAAAAGGATAAGATCGAGAAACAGGTCAAGCAAATGCTAGCCACAGGCCTCATCAGGCACAGTCAGAGCCCATTTGCCTCACCCACATTGCTGGTCAAGAAGAAAGATGGGTCTTGGAGATTCTGTGTGGATTACAAGAAGCTCAATGACGCTACTATCAAGGATAAATTCCCAATTCTGAACACAGAGGAGCTTCTAGACGAGCTACATGGAGCAACTGTGTTTTCAAAATTGGACCTAAGGGCCGGGTATCATCAGGTACGTATAGCTGAGCATGATATTCCAAAGACAGTTTTTAGGACTCATAACGGGCATTATGAGTTTAATGTGATGCCATTTGGTTTGACAAATGCACCTGCCACATTTCAATCCTTGATGAATATGGTATTTGCTGCTCAGTTGAGGAAGTATGTCTTGGTATTTTTTGATGACATTTTAGTTTACAGTTGTGGTTTAAATGAGCATCTGAAGCATCTTGAGGAGGTATTGTGGTGTACGAAGAAATACCAATTGTATGCTAAAAGGTCCAAATGCAGCTTTGTTGTTCCTAAAGTGGAGTATTTGGGGCTGTGATCTCTAAAGAGGGAGTGGCTACAGACCACTCTAAGATTGAAGCTATTACCAACTGGCCTACCCCTAAGAATGAGAAAGAGCTGAGGAGTTTCTTAGGCCTGGCAGGGTATTACAGGAGGTTTATAAGAAATTTTGGAGTTATCTGTAGACCCTTGACCGATTTACTAAAAAAGGAAGCATTCCAGTGGAGTGAAGAAAGTATGCAGACATTTCAACAAGTGAGAAATTTTTTTATCTTGTCCACCTGTCCTGGCCTTACCTGATTTCGCTATTCAATTCCAAGTGGAAACAGATGCATGTGACACAGGGGTTGGTGCAGTACTGATGCAACAAGGGAAACCACTGGCGTTTATTAGCAAGGCACTTCATGGGCGGAATTTGTTGCTATCCACTTATGAAAAGGAGCTTTTGGCTATCCTTTATGCTGTGGATAAATGGAGGCACTACCTGAAGCCTTGTCATTTCGTGGTTATCACTTATCACCAGAGTTTGAGGCGATCAGCAAATGACTACACACCTTCAAAAGAAAGCAATCAGGAAGCTACTTGGATTGTCCTATTCAATTCAGTATAGGCTAGGAAAATGCAACTCAGTAGCTGATGCATTGTCTAGAAGGGGACTATGAGTAGAGCAACCAGTCTGCCATGCCTTGGTGCAAGTCAAGCCAGCGTGGATACAAGAAGTGATTGGCAGTTATGAAGGGGATGCAGAGATTGACAAAGTGAGATCAGTTGCAGCTATTGATACAAGCTCTCCATTCAAATGGCAGGGTGATATTTTGAGTTACAAGTGCAGACTGGTGATAGGCAACAATACAGATTTGAAGAAAAGAATTACTCTTGCTTTTCATGGGGAAGCAATAGGAGGACACTCAGGGATAAGATCCACTTATCAAAGGGTCAAAGCCTTGTTCTACTGGTCCCAGTTGAAGCAGTTTATGGAGAATGTGGTCAAGGAATGTGATGTGTGTCAAAGACACAAACATAAGACAGTTGCGTACCCAGGATTGTTGCAACCACTACCCATCCCAGAGCGGCCTTGGCATTCAATAGGCATGGATTTTGTTGAAGGGTTGCCCAGATCAAGGGGGTTTGATGTGATCTTAGTGGTAGCGGTTAGACTGACGAAGTATGCCCATTTTTTGTTGCTTACTCACCCATTCTCTGCAAGCCAGGTTGGACAATTGTTCATGGAGAATGTTTATAAACTCCATGGGTTGCCAAGTGACATTGTTTCAGATAGGGACAAAATCTTCACAAGTCACTTATGGAGAGAGCTTTTCACCAGCATGGGAACCTCTCTCAAGCTCTCTACAACCTACCATCCACAAACCGATGGTCAACCTGAAAGGGTGAACCAGTGCTTGGAATCCTACCATAGGTGTATGACCTCGGCTATGCCCACACATTGGGCCAAGTGGATTGCTTTAGCTGAGTGGTGGTACAACACCACCTACCACACGACCTTGAAGATGTCTCCCTTCCAGGCATTATATGGTTACCAACCTCCCCAGTTAGGCATCAGATCTTGCTCTGTCACTACTGCTGCAGTGGATGATTGGTTTCATGAGAGGGATAGAGCACTGAGCACACTAAAGGAAGGATTGGAGGTTGCTCAAGAGCGCATGAAGTATTTTGCTAAAGCCAAGCGCTCTGAGAGGGTGTTGCTGGTGGGTGACATGGTTTATCTCAAGTTGCAACCATATAGACAGACATCTCTACCTCTACGCAAATGTGTGAAACTGAGCGCCAAATTCTATGGGCCATTTGAAGTAACTAACAAGGTGGGAGAGACAGCGTATCAGTTGGCATTACCATCGACCTCCAGGTTACATCCAGTGTTCTACATCTCTCAATTAAAGAAGAGGGTTGGTCCAACCATGACAGTGCAACCCGAACTACCATCCACTGATGACTCAGGCTCATTCCTAGTGGCTCCAGAAAATGTCTTAGACACAAGAGTACAATACCTAGCTAGCGGAGAACCAGTGACCGAGTGGCTAGTCAAGTGGGTGAACCTCCCTTCAGATGAGGCTACATGGGAGCCAGAAGGACACATAATCTGCCAATTTCCAAATTTTTCTTTACATTGAAAAGAGAGGGAGTGATGTTAGGAGAGTGTAGGCTATATAAGCCATTGTGATAACAAACTCGGGATTCATTCATAATCAATACAAACACTCTTATACACTCTCATTCTCGATTATGTTAGGTTAACTGCTTAGGAGCTTAACAGTTATTTCTTATATAATCATTTTTTTTTGGTAAGGAACTTTATGCGACTTAGATAATCATTTTATAAGTTTAAAAAGCTACCTGAAATAAAAATTTCCTAAAAAAAGCTATATTGATTTTGAACTCAACATCTTATAATTTAAATTCTCAATCCATAACAATTAAGTTAAAGTAGTCCCTTCCGTTCACGGTGAACCTCACTCCGTCGTGCTTCTTGCAAGGAACCCTGAAAATCGGAATTCAAGACAGTTACTGGTCTGTTTGGCGCAATGTGCTGACTGCTGAAGAGACTGGAATATCCAGTTTCAACACGGGTATCGCGAAGCCAATGGCGTAGTGGATCACTTAGCTAGCTAAGCTTTTAATTATGACATTAGTATTTATGTATTGTTTGACCCGCCGGAGGATGTTTTATCTTTCCTGCATCATGATGCTAGGAGTCGGGCTATCCCTATATGCTGACTACTTAGCCCACTTTTTTTTTTTGAAAATATGTATGAAATGCAATTTTTTTTAAAGAATATATAGAAAAAATAGTAAATATTCTCTCCGTTCAGAAATAAATATCGCTTGCCTTTTTGACACGTTTTTTTTAATTAGGAGTTAAAAACTATTTAAAATATTAACTTTTTTTATTATTTTTAAAAAATAAATTTAAACTTATAACTAATTAGTATAACATTACATTAAAAATTAATTAAAATTTTGATATTTTATATAGTTTTATCTCCTTAAAAAACGTGTCAAAAAATAAAAGAAGTTATTTTTTATATAATTTTTTTTTTTGGTAAGGAACTTATGCGACTTAGATAATCATTTTATAAGTTTAAAAAGCTACCTGAAATAAAAATTTCCTAAAAAAAGCTATATTGATTTTGAACTCAACACCTTATAATTTAAATTCTCAATCCATAACAATTAAGTTAAACACGTGCTTTATAATTTATTACTCTTTTCAAAACTATTATACTTCTAATAAATGGTAAAAATTCTTCTAAACAAAATGGTAAAAATTAAATAAAAATCCATATTTTTTTTTATCATAAGAATTGACTATTGCGCGCAGTTCATCCTATAAAGTCTTAATTTCATACCAATATCTTGCCAAGAGTTTAAATTCTCATAGAACCAACCATTTCATTAATTTTTATCCTTTTTGTCATTTTTTAATTCAATTTTTATGTTGTTGATATTTAGGCTGTCCAATTCCCAAAACGTACCCCTTCTTTTTTTTTTTATTTAAATCTCTTCATTTTTTCGCCCTTTTTCAAACCTTCTAAACCTAACACGGTCGATGTATATTTATTTAGGAAACACAAATATTAATAATTTACACAAATATAGAAAGTAGAAACTCCCCACTTTAGATGTCAATTGAGATTTGTCAAATATTTATGGTTATGTGCATTGCATGTAGGTAAATCACTTGATCATTAATTAGCCTGAACCGCCAAGCAACCACACTTAAATTAGTAGTACAACAATTCGATCCTTGCTTTCGCACATCGATTAAAAATATTAAAATTTACTTTACTTTTTATAATTGAGCTGATTTACTTAATACATGACTCTTACCAGCTATATTATACATGTCCGGAGCTCGCAGTTAAAATATATCTATATATTAGATTCGTGTAAATAATATGTGATTATTAAAGAGTATAGATTAAGAAATATATTTAATCTAGAAATATTTCCTACTAAATAGAAAAAACGACTATAAAAAAGAAATATTAAAAAAAAAAAAATTTGATTTTTTAAATGAAGCTTCTTTAACCTATGCCTATGCCCTATTAGAAAAACTGTATATAAATATCACTAGACTATGAACTATGAAGCAACTATATCACTTACCTTTCTCTGGTTCTTCCTTAACTTTTTCCTTCCTACTATTTTCCAAGCCTCCCTCAACTAACTTGAACAGCAGTACGTAGTTGAATATGATGAAGTCGTCTGCATTGCCATCATCATCATCACCTCTAGCTCTATCCTCTCCATTGATCATCATTTTCATCTTGCAAGCCTTGTTTGCCATTGCGGATCCTCAGATTAAGCTTCCGCCAAATGCTACAATTCCGGCAATCATAGGGTTTGGAGACTCGATCATCGACCCAGGCAACAACAACAACATAAAAACTTTGATTAAGAGTAATTTCCCTCCTTATGGTATAGATTTCGCAGGGGGTCGCTCCACCGGACGATTTAGCAACGGCAAGATTCCCACAGACTTTGTGGGTACGTACATTACATAGATATCTCATTGTACACTTTAAAACTCCAATATAATTTAACATACATTTTGTTTGAAAATTAACAGTGGAGATGTTGGGAATAAAAAGCTATCTACCAGCATACCTGGATCCACAACTGAAGCCAGAAGAGCTTCTAACAGGAGTCAGTTTTGCTTCCGGGGCTTCCGGTTATGATCCTCTTACTCCCACCATCGTTGTGAGCTATCTTAATCGATTAATCCTATATAAATATATATTTTATGTATTGCGAAATTCGGTTTATAAGATTTGATCCTTTGTGAAATTGCATCTGTGCGCAGTCAGTGATATCAATTGCAGAACAACTGAAAATGTTTGAGGAGTACATTGGGAAGCTGAAGGCGATGGTTGGGGAGGAGAAGACGGATTTCATTATAAAGAATAGCATATTCATAGTGGTTGCAGGAAGCGATGACATCGCCAACACTTATTTTGGAACGCCTTTTAGAAGAAAGATGTACGATTTCGATGCTTATACTGACCTCATGCTCAACTCTGCTTCAACCTTCGTCCAGGTTTAATATATCAACTCTATTTATAAAGTCAGGATCCACCTTGTAATACAAAAGTTTGTTCAGATTTTGTATAATTAAGTTTATTGATCAATTGTAGGCGATATAAATATATGTTATGTGTACGTAGGAGTTGTATGGACTAGGAGCGAGGAAGATCGCGGTGTTTAGTGCACCACCAATAGGGTGTGTGCCATCGCAGAGAACCCTAGGCGGAGGTCCAATTAGGGTTTGCGCAAATGACTACAACCAAGTAGCCCAAATGTTCAACTCGAAGCTATCCGATAAGATGTCAACCCTCAAATCCCAGCTCCCAAACTCTAGGATCGTCTATGTCGACGTCTACAATCCGCTTCTTGACATTATCATGTTCCCCTTCAAGTATGGTAAGTGTACATATATATAACTACATCTATATATATATACATATTAGGCATTAATGTATCATATGAAATGTACATTGATGAAGGGATTGAAGAAGTGGACAAGGGCTGTTGCGGAACGGGGCTGTTGGAGGTGTCGGTGCTGTGCAACAAGCTGGAGCCGGTGTGCGCGGATGCACACAAGTATCTGTTCTGGGATAGCTACCACCCTACAGAGAAAGGGTATCAGATTCTGACACAAGGGGTCCTTGACAAATATATCAGCAGCTTGGCTTGATTAGTATCATATCATGTACGATGTCAATGGTTGCACAAGCTATACCTCTTAGCTAGTAGCCTACTAATTTATCAACGAAATTGACTATGCAGTTTGTCGTAAGAGTTGAGGGGTTTTGAATTTTAAGAATGGTACTTTCTCTTTCTGAAAATTTGCAATACCCGCCCCTTCTTTTCATTTTTGCGCGTTTTTATCACCGTTACCATAGACAGATGAGGCGTTAGTGTGTTACCTATGTTTTATTGCTGTTACAATACGCCGTTAGCTTTAGGTTAGACGGGGTGTTACTAAGGCCTCAAAGAAACTATTACCATAGCTTATCTTATTGTAACACATTAAAAAAACCATTACCATTTTGTTGTTACACTAGGTCAAATATTTAGTAGTGTGTTCGAACTCGAGTCATTTTGAGCTAGGTCGGGTTGGGTCCCAAGACATACATTTCACTAAAGTTTATGGTATTGGGTAGTTCGATTCAGGTTTTTCGAGCCGGGTCAGATCGTACCAACTCTATACAATGCATGTATGACTAAGGGTCCTTTCAATGCGATGTGTGGAATACATGTAATGAGATAGGTTGAGACGAGCTACTACTATTTCATTGATGAAAACAACCATCATATATAGTTCGAAAACCATCTATAGTGTGTCAAGCCTTGCCATCTTATAATTGTCATCTTAACCATTGTTTGTGAGTTCAAATGATCAAATATATTCTCCACTGTTGTAAACTGTTGGGCCTGTAGCCCATTTTTGGATCCAGCCCAAGTTTGGTTAATTTTTAGGATATGGGTAAACTGCATAAAACCACCCCTTAAATAGAGTCATTTATCCAAAACCACCCCTTAAATACTTAATTGCCGGAAACCACCCCTTATAATGCTTCCATTAGCGAAAGACCACCCCTCGTAGGGTTCCGTCATATTCTCAGTTAAATATGTGTAATTACCAAATTGCCCCTTCCTCCTTTAATATAAAATAAGTGTAATGAAAGATGGATGAAATAAAAAAATATAAAAAATGCAATTTACCATCTTTATTTACATTTCAACTGATCAATGAACACAAACAAGAGACTCAAAAGCTCGATGGATGAAGGTGATCGAAATCAAGAAGGTTAATCCGCTTCGGTTGGAATCGATTTCAAGGAGCAAGGGGCAAGGCGAAGGTGCTGATTTGCTCGATTTCAACTGATCCAAAGGGAGAAGTTGTTGATTTGTTGTCTGCGAATAGAGAAGGTAAAAACCCTAATTTGTGTCATTTCTTGTATTTTTATGGTTGTAGTTTGTCGACAGAGGGATATCATGTACATTTATGGGTTGAAACATGTGCAGATTATTGATTTTACAGAATGAGCAAACACAAGGATCAGTTGCCCAAAATTCTCAGCCGAGCTCATGTCCACAAAATTCTCAAGTAGCAACACATGTTCAACCTAGTTCATCTACACTTTATGAGGAGATGATGACCACTTTCAATTTCGAAACACAAGGATCGTCTGCACAAAGTTCTCAGCTGACTTCATCGATCAACATTCAACAAGAAAGTATGCCAAGAACATGCCCAAGGAAGCATGACACTACTTTGCCTTAGCATCAGTTGAAGCTCATCATTTTTTTTCCTGTATGGCTAGCCTTAGTCCAAACTTGATTTTCTTTTTGTAATCGAATTACATGGATTATATTCCATACATTCAAACTTTGGTGGCCATGTGTAACATTTAGGTTTATGGTTTATTCCACTCTTAAACTCTAGGTTTATGGTCATGACTTGGAATGATGGTTTCTTCCTTTTGTATTGCAGCAGGATGCAGGTAATATAATGTTTCTTGATGGTGTCAACGTGTCATGGCATTTTACTGATCTTTCATTACATTTTATTGATCTGTCATTGCCTAATCCGTCATTGCAAAACAGGGCTGCTGGCATTGCTACTGTGACTGCAAAACATCCCCATTCATTAGGCAAAGATGTCATTATTTTTTTAAGCCAAATCTGCCCAAAAATCAGCTCCTAATGCAATGACAAAAACAAAGTAAAAGGCATGCTGGTATTGCTACTGTCATTGCAAAACAACCCCATTCATTAGGCAAAGCTGTCATTACTTTTTAAGCCAAATTTGCACAAAAATCAGCCCTTAAACTGCACAAAAATCAGCCCCTAAGCCAAAGCTGCACCCAATTGCATTGTATGGGTTGCTGTCATTATTTTTTTGAGCCAAAGCTGCACAGAAAACAGCCCCTAAGTGCAATGACAAAAAGAAAGTAAAAGGGCAAGCCATTCACATAACAAAAACATCCCTTGATCAATTTGCTCGAGATATCCATTACAAAACTTGATTTTGCCATTACACTGAATGGAGACATGTACCATTACAATTTAATTACAACCAAAGATATCCACCCTATCTTGCCAATTTCACCATTACAACATTTATAAGCAAGCAAATTATCATAAAACACACAAGCACCATCATTCGGCTATGCTCTTCGACTTTTAGTTTCTTCGTAACAACTTCAATCTGCTCATCCTTTTCCATCTTCCAATTATCTGTCAGGGATTTTGCAGCTGCAAGCTTTTGTTTGACAAATTCTCATTTTCAATATCAAGCAACTCACATAATTTTGTTAACTCGGTGTTCTTCTCGACTAACACTTGCTTCTCTTTCAGCAACTCATTGATTACTTCCTTTGCTTTTTCTCCATATTCAGCATCCATCCATACAAAATATTTGCATCTGTCAATTGGCCCATATCAACTACAAGTGACAAACCTTCTCCCAAAGTTGTCCTTTGTACGAGCGGTGAATTGCCTTGCTCCAAAGCCACAAAAATAAGTCCTCATCTGGTTGTTGGAAGAATAACTTGAGCTCGACATCTCCTATTTGTAATGACATAACACAAATAAAGGCAAAGATGCACAATTTCGACTCAAACCACAAAGCAAGACAAATAATATTACACAATTAAACTACCTTGTTAGTGGAGGAAATCACATAAGTAGAAATACTTCCAGGTGATTCTGAGCTCTTTCGCCCAAATTGGAGACAGCCATAAACTAGAAATTTGAGGACGAATTCGCACCAATTAGGGTTTACCTTGTCCAGTTCGCAAATAGCAAATCAGCACCTTCGTCTTGCCCCTTGCTCCTTGAAATCGATTCCAACCGAAGCGGATTAACCTTCTTGATTTCGATCACCTTCATCCATCGAGCTTTCGAGTCTCTGGTTTGTGTTCATCGATTAGTTGAAATGTAAATAAAGATGGTAAATTGCATTTAATTTTTTTTATTTCATCCCTCTTTCATTATGCTTATTTTATATTAAAGAAGGAATGGGCAATTTTGTAATTACACATATTTAACTGAGAATATGACGGAACCCTACAAGGGGTGGTCTTTCGCTAACGGAAGCATTATAAGGGGTGGTTTCCGGCAATTAAGTATTTAAGGGGTGGTTTTGGGCAAATGACTCTATTTAAGGGGTGGTTTTCTGCAGTTTACCCTTAGGATATATATAACAATTGATTAAACGGTGAAGCATTGATCCGGTGATTCGTCTCACCTTTGACAAATCCACCCCGTGTGTTTGTTGATAGATATTTTTCACTCCCTGGAAATCTAATCTGATTTCAAGCGTATACCAAATACATTGGTGTTTGAATCTCCATATTTGTTTGTCTCGACGTGAAACTGGATTGTTAAACACTTGTATTGATTTGTTGATTAGTACGTGGATTGGTTGCTCTAGCGGACAAAATATGAGATTTTTTTATCCTTTGATTAGAGAAGGGTTTTCCACATAAATCTTGTGTCAATATTTGTCATTCTATTTGTCTTTTGGGTTGCATGGCTATTTGGTTTATGGATTGGATATTATCGGTTGGTCATTGGTTTGCTAACTGATTGTTGTTGGTTTTCTTATTGCCCGAATTCACTTCTGGGTCTGGCTGGAAAGTAGTTTCTAGCCCAACACAAACTTGTAATGGTCCGTGACTATTTATGAAAAAAGAAACTCCCAATTAAGCGACTCTATGTTGGTATGATGTATCCTTACCACCTCTACACTAACTTCGGACATAGATCAAAACTACCAATCCATATGGTAAACACAAGTAAGGGTAAGAAATTTGTGTAAACAAAAAGTAGTCAAAGATATTTGGAGTCTCAACCAAGTATATAACATATATTAATAGAACCTGATTGCTGAAGATACATACATAATACATTTGAGTCGAAAGGAAGAAACAGATGCAGAAACATGAAAATGCAGGATCATATCGGAGTATCAATGGCGAATTGAATATGTGTATGTGGCGAAAAAGCAACAACTTCAATGGCAGCTTCTTCTTATTGAAGCATAAAAAAAACTTCCACTCCCAATAACTGAACTGACCATAAAATTAAGCCTTGATGGCTTAAGGCCTAATTTTAGTTGCCTCCTTTAATGTCCTCTCCTCATCTTTGATGAGAAGATGGATAGAAAAATGGCGGGCAGCTCCAAACCCTAAAAACAGTTAGCATGCCTCTGCCTATCATTAGTCGTTGATCCGGTTGGGTAATCGATTGATTAGAACTGAAGTGAGCTGGAAAAGGTTTGCCCAAATCCCCAATTGGAAGGGGCAATGTTGTTAAAAACCTTCGTTACTCCATCGGTTGTGGTCACCTTGAATGACAAAGACTGGCCATTTAGATACGAATTCGACTGCCAATTCGAACCCCAGTTCCTTGACATGGCCATCCACCCGCCTGATCCCTTGATCGAAACCGACTGGATGGATCCAGCTCCTCCGACATTCGTGATCAGCACTAGCTCAAAGTAGTCCCTTCCGTTCACGGTGAACCTCACTCCGCCGTGCTTCTTGCAAGGAACCCTGAAAATCGGAATTCAAGACAGTTACTGGTCTGTTTGGTGCAATGTGCTGACTGCTGAAGAGACTGGATTATCCAGTTTCAATACGTGTATCGCGAAGCCAATGACGTCGTGGATCACTTTGCTAGCTAAGCTTTTAATTATGACATTGGTATTTATGTATTGTTTGACCCGCCGGAGGGTGTTTTATCTTTCCTGCATCAAGATGCTAGGAGTCGGGCGCTATCCCCATATGCTGACTACTTAGCCCACGTTTTTTATATTAATAAAAGCGCGACTAGATGCGTATAGAGCCCCGCCTGTACTTTTTAACCAAAAACAATGTGTAGATTGCTGATAACGAGCTTAATTAAATTTACTGACCTTTGAAAGAGAACGGGGATGATGCCGCCCCTGTAGATGCCGATCTTCTCCCAAGCCGGTTGTGCCATGTCGAAATGCTGAAGTGGAGGGTTACACCACCCTCCATCGTCGTTAGCCTGGGCGTAGTTTGGCGGGCAGAAGTTGGTTGCGGTGACAGTGACAGAGGCCCCCTTATTACACCATCTAGAATCAGTTTTGTAGTCGCAAATGATCTTGTAGCACTGCCCACATGAGGCTCCATTGTTGAACAATGCGGTACTCAGTGCAGCAGTCCTGGTGCCATACCCAGCGGAGTACATATTTCCGTACCCACAAGCTCCTCCTGTTGCACAAGCAGATCAAGATTCAGTCCTATGTCACTTCGATTAATTCATTACTATTAAACAAGTTGTGAAACATACCCATGGTGCCTGAAGCATCACTGCCACCGTAGAAGGTGGCATGAGCTGACATCCAGGCAGACGCCGCGAAGGCATTGACAGTTGAAGACAGGCAGCATAATCCGACGACGACTCCCAATGCAATGGCTGAGTAATTCACCATTTCTGTTTGTTGAAGAGGTGACGGTGAAGAATATTGGTTTAGGGAGTTCTGTAACAAAGAGTGAAATGATCTTCCCAATTTATAAAGAGATGAAGCCAGCAATACAGCCAAATCATCAATGAGGAAAAAAAATAAATAATAATATATAAATATTTATTTAAAGTAATTTAATTGGGATTAAACCTGCAAAGCTTCAATCATTCCCACGTTCTCTTGAAAAGCACTTTAATCTCTCCTAACTTTACGAATCACAGCCTCACATGCATCAGATACCATAAAACCCGTGAATTAAAATCAAATTGTATGATACTAACAAATTGGTGCTTTTTTCAGTGTTTTTGTTTAATTGTCTTTAATAGCAGCAAGATGAAATTGGGGAAATTTAATTGTAAATGAAATTGGATTGATTTGATGAATGATAGATTAATGGGTGGGAAACTCACCTGCACATGGGTATTGGTTTGACCTTTTGTGAATCAGACTGATAATCTCATGTGTTGAGCACATGACCCATACTTCACATCTAGATTTGTGATTTATTAGTTTGTTTGTTTGCTTCCGGGAGAGGTTCTTCAATTCATGATAATTCAGTTACATGTTGATTAATCCAGATTTGTTGACATTAATCTTTAACTGGACTCAATCAGAATCATGATTATTAATATTAATATTACACTTTAAACATACAAATTAAAAGATGTTACTCACAGCTGCAAAGCTAGCAATTTTGTTATAATAAAGCTACAAGCTTTTGAAATGTGTACAGCTAAAACCTTGCAATGATTAGATGCTAATCATAATTTTAATCCCAACTGTATGAGAGAATTATTGAAGATGCGGTAGTTCTTTTTTTTTTTTTTTTTTAACAAGGCAATCATTGACCTGAGTTTGTTGGGAGGGCCTTTAACAACTACTCCCTAATGTATTGTACTAAAAAAAAAAAATTAGTTTCTTGAAAAAAAGTACAAATCTTAAAATTACTTAATTATTTTTTTGAACGATAGTAATAAGTAGAACTTCAAATTTATTGGTTAAAGATTTTAAAATTCAAATTCGATCAAAATTCATACACGTTTGACTAGTTATATACTGTATATATTAAACCCAACAACTAATCAGTTACTTTTTAAGGTTTTGGATTTTTGGTAATTTGAGACAAAACTGAGACTTCTATATACATACGGGCAATTTTTTCTCAAATACACACACAACCATTCATTGGCTTTTAATCTCGGCAAGAAAAAATTGCATGCTATAACAGTGGCGGATCCTGAAATTATTGAACGAGGGGGCGAAAAATTCCGATACAAAAAAAATTGTCGATAAAATTAAACTCTAATTTTTTTCTTTTTCGAAAAATAATCAATATTATGGATTTGTAGCTAGAATGAAAATATAAATATTCTAATTTGAAGTTCTTAGATATAATTATATTATTAAGATATGAAGTTTAACAAATGATAATTACGATAAAAGTATATCGGTTTGGTAAATGATGTAAGAAATAATTAATTTACATAATGTTCAGTGCTGCAAATTGAAAAGCTTATAACTTTTTGCTCGGATATCGGATCTGAGCTTATAATATATCAAATCGAAGCTATTGACGAGAGAAATATGTATGTTAAATTTTATTTTTGGTACCAAAAAAAACCGGTGAAGTTATAACTATACACTTGATGAAATAAAATGGTTGATATAGAAGCCGATTTGCAATTGCAAACTGGGCTATTAAATGGGTTAGTTTAGTAAACACGCTATAGTTTGTCAACTGTTGGGCCGCAAGAAGCGAGTGGGTAGTGATTACTGAACTACTAAGTCCCAACGAGATTAACAAAAATTAAAAGGCAATTAAGTAAGGTAGGCGTGGCAAGTTGCCATGTTACAAGACTAAATAATGTGAGGCAACCACTAATCATTAAATGCAAGGCATATTCCGTTAATGGGTCGTTAATTGCATTTAATTTTGAGGTATTTCAAGTGCTACGGAAGAGGTTGACCATCAAGTGCTACGGCCTACGGAAGTTGAATTGAATGGTTTTTGAGCGGAAATTTGTGCGTATTTGATGGGTCAATTTTGGTTATGCAATAAAGGCCAATTAAGAATCAAGTTTATGGTATGTGGTACGGTCCTTGATACATTATCAAACAATATCATTTGACATTTGTTATTAAAAGTGTTCCTAGAAAATGATATATTTCTTATATTTGTATAGAAACTGTCAACACTTTGGTTTTATAGTGATTCGGTCAATCGGTCTACGTGCTTCGTGATAATTGAGTTCGCGGTCTAATTCTATTATTCAATCGTCGTTTTTGAGAAAACCTATAAGATGACAGATGCATTCTAAAAAGTGTTCTTCTCCGATCAAGAGATTTGCGAACTCAAATCTGAGGGTTTTTTTAATCCGAGAGGTGATTTGCAGAGCTCGCTTCAGTTTCTCTCAAAATCGGATCCATGTTTCTAAAGAGGATGAGGTTATTTTTAGGGCGAAGTGTGAGTGATCGGTGAAACCTCACGGGTGGACCGCGATAAGTGGACCAATGAGGTGTTGTCAGCGAGACGGTGCGTGACACCCACTCTCGCCAGCACAACATGGAGACGGCATAGTGCGAGCGACGTCGTTTGGTGTAGCGGGCGCCGCCTAGAGTAAGCCAATGAGTACTTGCCAGCTAGGCCGATAGGTGCCCACATGACTGTCCTGCTTTTATTTGATCACGATCATGAGTTTGGGAGTTGATCTAAATGTTACGGACCGCGATCTTATAGATAGGTGAGGATTCTGACGGTTGAGTGAAGAGAATGAGTGACCGACCTGATCTCGATGTAGATTTGTTATATTTTTTATGTTGGGTGACGTATTTATCATGTAAAAATGATAATTTGGAATCAACCATTTCTTGGGGATTGTCATATCTCATCGGGACCAGATCGCGGACACGAAGTGGAATCGAGTGGGTTTTGAAAAAAAAAAACGATCACCTCTTTTAAATAAGTTGGTTAGTTTGTTATTGGGCCATGTGCTTTCCGAAAAAACGGCTCGGTCCTAAACCCATGTGGCCCAAAAAACTATAGGGAGGCCCTCAAATACTATAAATTAAGTAAAGGAAAGTCTTAAAACTTCTCCTTTACGCTTCGAAGGGAGAGAAAAAGGAGATTGCAAAGAAATACGAGGGAAGAAATCGCAGATAGAGAGACAGAGAACACGGAGGAAAGAGTCGGTTTGGGAAACTACTCCATTGTTCCGATGAGATTTTTTTAGGTAAATCGCTTTGCTTTCACCCTCTTCATTCTATCCTTCTTTTGCATGTTTGGTTTATTTCTACGCTTTGGGTTGCTAGAGGGTTTGGCAGGTGGCCAATGCTGGTGGCGCCGCTGTGGGTTTTTTTCCTCTTTTGGGGGCAAAGAACCTCTAATTTAGGTTTCTTCTCGTCTTTTCCGGGTGATGGGAGTATTGAATATGGTGGTTTCTGAGATGATAACTGTTTATTTAATGATTTTTCGAGGTGGAATGTGTTGGGGCTAGAAACCACTTTCCAGCCGCACCCGGAAGCGAATTCGGGTAATAAGAGAATCAACAACAATCAGCCAGCAAACCACAACCAACCGATAATATCCAGTCCGGAAACCAAACAACCAAGCAACCACAAACACAGATAAAAGCACAAATATTAACACAAAATTTACGTGGGAAAAACCCTCTCTAACCAGATGATCAAAAAACCCACCTTCCGCCCACCAGAGCAACCAATCCACTAATCAATAGGTCAATACAAGTGTTTAACAATCAAGTCTCAACCCGAGACAAATAAACATGGAGATCTCAAACACCAATCTAAATACAACCCGATCTAGAAATGATTCCTCTCCAAAACCTAGCTAAACACTTGTAATCAGATTAGATTTTCAGGAGGAGAAAATACCTATCAACAAACTCCCGTTGTTGACTTGCCGAAGGATGAAGACGGATCACCGGGTCAAGAGACGAAACACCCGCTCAAATCTCTTACCTCTCCTCTCCAATCTCCTGCCTCACTCTTTTCTTTCTCTCTCCTTTTCTTTGGTTGCTATTGCGGCACGCCTTGGAGCTTCCTTCCTCTCTCGTGCTCAGCAAGACAAAAGGCAAAACATGCCTTTCTTTAATCCTTCCAACAAAAGCCAGGAAATGACATTCTTGGGCTGGATCAAATGGGCCCTAGGCCCAACAGAATTGTGGCGCATGGAGGAAGGTAACCGTTTCCACCTTGGGAAAGATTACTCCGGATGGGGGAGACAAAGGGGCCCGATGCTCCTTTTTTAGGGCAACCGTCTCTTCAATGTATGTACTTCCGGTACGTGAGGTGGCAACAAGGGTTCTCTTCGGAGGAATTTTGGCGCACTTTTTAATGAGATCGTGACAAGTAGTATCGTCTCTCTCCGTTTTAATTTTTTGTACTTCACGTACTTTCAGGACCTTTCTAGGGTGATCCAATTCATGTCCCGGTGGGCAAGTGATAGCCAAAATATGAGTATCGGGTTCACGGACGAGGAAGGTAGTTCATCAGACCCTTCGAATATATGCATTGAATACACTTCGTAATAAATCAATTCAGAGATAATCATGTCACTAAAATTGTATCAGTGTAAGATTGTAAGTAATTGTGATTTATATATATAAAAAAATAATTTTGTATTCTCATCATCACCTATATATTTTGTTTTTTCCTTTAAGAGTTTTATCATATATACTTCCTCCTTCTATGATCTCTTTCTCTTTCCCTTCACCTTCATATCCTTCAAAATCTTCTCTTCCGCTTTTTCAAGTACACACTATTCAATGGAATATAGATGTAACATTAAATCCCAATCTCTACGTACATAGGTACATACATGCATACATACATAACCTCTCTTTTTGAATTCAATGCCTCAAGTCTTGTAAAGGTGTCAATAGCATGGTTTTTAGAATCGAGATCCTAGTGTGGGATCGAGACAAGGGTGTAGGATCGGATCGTAGGAGCGTAAGATCCTAGACAAAAATTAAAAATAAAATAAATAATAAAATAAAAACAAACCATCCTAAACAAATACCTTAATTTTAAAATAAAACTAAGCTTTTCCTCCATAATTTATCAAGAATAATGTCTCAAAAGGTGACAAATCGACAAAGATAATGTCTTAAAATATGACAAACATACAAGAGATAAATCATACATCCAAATATCAAATGTCATCTC
The DNA here is from genome assembly GCA_037127255.1 of Persicaria tinctoria. NCBI lineage: Eukaryota > Viridiplantae > Streptophyta > Magnoliopsida > Caryophyllales > Polygonaceae > Persicaria > Persicaria tinctoria. Next base: position 26,877,318 of record JBANSL010000018.1, on the reverse strand, counting down.
TAGTTTCAAATGTCATCATCGCAATTAACCACATCATGAACAATTTTAGGCGTTCAAACGTGAATTTGTCGAGTTAAGTAACGAAACAAAGGGCTTAGGGTTTCAATTCTATGTTTTCACTCTTCTTCCTTCAGGAGATGGGCTACCAAAAAAATAAAAAATAAAAAGACTCATCGTATCCAGAAGGCTCAATGTCCAAATAAAACAAACACAATTACACAAATATGATTTTTGCTAGGATCGTATATTTTTTCTAGGATCGGTAGATCCTACCGATCCCACACGATCTCATAGGATCCTAGGTAGATCCTAGCAGGAAGGAGTCTACATGCCCGATCCGGATCAAAACCTTACCTAGAATCGTAGGATCGTAAGATTCGGATCGGGATCCTAAAAACCATGGTCAATACTTTGTTTTGATTTTTTAGATCATACCATATCTCATAACTACTACTCCATGATTGAGCCTCGGTCCAAAACAGGACAACGAAGTTGATAAAGCAAATGTCTATTTTGCTTTAAAGGTAATAAAATAAAACCTTACCTACTACTGTATGAGATAACTTCAGTACATTTAAAGTAGGGTGGCTCAACGGGCCGGACCCGAACCGAACCGATCCAAACGGATCGGGCCGGAACCGACGGCCCGATTTTTTAGGAGAGGTGGCCCAAAGCCAGAACCGAAGATCCAATATTCGGTTATGGGCTTTTCGGTTTTAAGACCGAAAAAAACGAAAAGACCGATTTATAATGGATTGATAAACTGTAAACCTTCTAATTTATAATGGATTGATAAATTCAATCAAAGAAAATTAAAGGAATTTTGAGCAGATGTCTTCAGACTCTCAGAGGACAACCCCCTACTCCAAATCGCTGCTACCCATGACCTTGCCCCCATCCAGATGTCCAAATCCTCATCGTCGACACAAACTAGATCTCCACCTCTCCAACTTGCCAACACAAACGAGATCTCCGAGCGCCGCCCTTGTCCACATCATTTCACCTGCTCGAATCAAAGAGACGAAAAGCTCAAAATGCAGAGCTAAATCAAAGGGAGCAAACAGAGCCAAATTCAACCCCAAACTCACCCAATCAAGAGCCGAATCCAGACCCCAAATTCACCTCGCTCAGTCGCTCTTGCGGAGTCGTTATGCGCCCGTGCTACTACGCAACTGCTGCGAGGGGGGGGGGGGGGGGGGACTGCGTGAGGCTGGCTGCGAGATCCGGCGGCGGCGAGTGCAGCCGATGGTAGGGCTACGGTTGGGCAGGGCTTGGAAGTCGGAAGAGTCGAGGAGGAGAGGCGCTGAGGAGGTCCTGGAGACTCTGAACACTCGACTCGGGAGAGGAAAAGAAGGACTAGAGGAGAGGGGAGACTATCAGACTAGGAGAGGCGCTGGCATAATATTAGGGATAATAATAAAAAAAAATTCGGTTTTTCGGGCCAAAACCGAATTTTTCGGTTCGGTTACGGTTTTTGGCCCGAAACCGAATTTTGGATTTTGTAGGACCAAAGCCCGAACCGAGAAATGTCGGGCCGGCCCGAAACCGACTTTTTCGGTTCGGTTTTGGCTCGATTTTCGGGTCGGGCCAGATTCTGAGCAACCCTAATTTAAAGATGGGGTACTGATAGGCTAAAACCTACACTGCAAGTGTACGGGTTCAGTTGTAGTATATCGAGTGTCGTATCCACAAGGACTACGTGGTATCGATTATCAATTCAAACTGATTTAACTAAGTCAAGAAAATAAAGGCGAAATGTTTATATGGATGGAGAAAGTAACCAACTAATGAGAAACAACTATGCAAAATAGGTATTAAACAATGGATACGAGGCAAATCTAGGGTAAAGATCACCACAACGACGCTTTAGTAGATTAATATTAGTATTCGTGTCACCTTGTCTGAATTTGTTGAAGGTAGATTGTCTAAAGTAATCGCAAATCTCCTTTCGGAATCAAAGCGAATGTGGCTAAATTGGTTAACAATCACCTTTCGGACTCAAGCAACCAATTTAGACCCTTTAAGTTCTTAGAATTCTAGATGATAATCACATTAACGTCGCCTTTCGGTCTCGATCAATATCAAAATCATCTAAAATATCTATGACAATCTAGGAATCCTCAAGAAGCTTCGATTCTCTTTCAATAATCAAGCTTCAAGTTTAATCCTATGGTTCCGATGGATCCAATAGCTTTTCGGTCTAAATTCACCATCTAAATTCTAACTTAGGGTTTTAGTCTTTCGATTTCAAACCCTAAATCAGTTCTTTCGGCCTAAATTCACCATCTAAAGTCTAACTTAGGGTTTTAGTCTTTCGATTTCAAACCCTAAATCAGTTCTAACCAATTTTCATCAATTAAGGCTGGCGCAATAGGATTAAATCTAACAATGATCAGACAAACGAATATCAATCTCAACTCTACCAAATCATCGTTTGGATCACCCTAACCCTAGAACGGAGAAATTAAAAAAGCATAATAAAATAAACAATGAACTAGATTATAGACAGAAATAGATCAAAGTTTAGAATAGAATGCAAACCGAAATTTCCGTCCTCGATCCAAAGTGTATACCGTCAACAACCTAAACCTAAAAAGTGGCCGAAGCCATGTACGGCAAAACCAAAGTCTGAACAAGCCCCCCTTTCAATTCTAAACAGTACGGAGTATATATATATATAGACTTTTATGAAAATTACAGTTTTAACCCACAAAATTTAATAATTGAAAACTAACCCAACACCCAATTATAGATTAACTCCACCAAATAGCTCCAAAATTTAGCAACTTCCGCACTTTACAATTTAGCTCCTCGGGTCCGATCCATTATGCTTGCCGCTCCGCATAAAAGCTTGATTTTCCTCAATATTAGCATCAAAATGCCTGAAACAAATCATAACGAGGTGTAGACTCCGAAAATGCAAAATAAAATAAATAAAATATAAAATATGACAAATATGCATGAAAATGACCTAAACTAATATGCAAATGCAACCCTAAAATATGACTAAAATAGATGTTACCAGGTACGTTTTGATTTCAATGTACATTCATTTTTTTTATTGTTACCATCTTAATTAATTTTGTTTTGGTTCCCAGCGTACCTTCAAGGATCATGTGCCCGAGCCTATCACTCGTGTTGTTGCTCTTATTGGATATAGAAGAACATCAAAGGGGAAGAAGAGATCGAGGAAGGTTCATCATCCCGAAAAGGAACCTACCTCCCACTTTCCATGAATGACTCTAAGATAGATCTATCAAAAAAGCCGAGATTGAGGAAGGTTCATCATACCGAAGGGAAGCCTTCTATGGAAGAACATAGAAAGGAGAAGAAGAGAAATGGGAAGCGGAAAGGAAACTAGACAAAAGAGAATGGAAAGAGAAAGTGATTAAACCATTATTAGAGTACTTCTAACTTTCTAAGGGTAGGCTTTGCTATAATTTCGTTCAGTGAGTCATACTATAATCTTTTAGAGTAATTTCATATTAAATCACTCCGAATATAAAATCACTTTGAAAGTACATTTAAATGCTTGGTATAAAGTTGATAAAGCAATTGTGTATTTTGCTTTAAAATTGCTTTAAAGGTAACAAATCAAAGCTTAGCTATTATGAGATAACTTCGATACATTTAAAGGTGGGGTACGTTTTGATTTCAATGTATATTCATTTTGTTACTTTTATTATCTTAATTAATTTTGTTTTGGTTCCCTCTTTATTTTAATTATTCATGTTGTTAATTTTACTATCTTAATTAATTTTGTTTTGGTTCCTAGCGTGTCTTCGATGATCATGTGTCTGGGCCGATCACTCATGTTGTTGCTCTAGTAGGATATATGAGAACGACAAAGGGGGAAAAGAGATCGAGGAAGGTTCATCATCCCGAAGGGGAACCACTCCCACTTCCCATGAATGATCCTGAGTTAGATTTGTCAAAGAAGCTAAGACTGAGGAAGGTTCATCATCCCGAAGGGGAGCCTTCTAAGGAAAAACAAAGAAAGGAGAAGAAGAGAAATGGACAGTGGAAAGGAAATTGGACAAAAGAGAATGAAAAGGGGAAGCGATTCAACATTATTAGACTTCGAATGGTAGGTTTTGTTACAATTTCATTGAGTGAGTCATAATATAATCTTTTAGAGTAATTTTATATTTAATCACTCCGAATATAAAATCACGTTGAATACACATTTGAAGACCCGTAAACCCTATCAATTTTCAATTGGAAGTTTAGACATTGTACACCCTATCAATTTTTTGTTTTTAATTGCTAATTGGAAGTTAAGACACTGTATAAATATTTTTTTAGAAAAATACTTGAATTATACGATATGTATAATTTTATATTTGTGTTATTTGTAAAAGAATTCTTTTAATGGGTGATTTGATATAATTATTTGTAAAATAATTCATAGGTAAAAAAAATAACATTTTTTTTAAAAAAATCTTGCAAATGCATGCAACTGCCTTCTGTTTTTTCCATTCATATGTAGCCCTCCTAGAAGCTATGAAGGCTATATATACGAAGAGAGAGCGTCGTTTAAAATTGTCTTACCAGCAAATAATTGATCATTTCGACCGCCACATTAGTCCAGATGGGATACACCCATGCGATGGCTTTCGATATTGAGATAGGTTTCCCTTTGTGGCAACAAAGGTGAATTACCCTCCCAATGACGGGAATGAAATATATGTGAAGAAGAAATTTAATCCTAAAAAGGTAAAATCTCTCTTCTCCCTTCCTTTTGCTTGTTAACCTACACCCTTGGTTGGAGTGAAGGTTACTAGAAAGAAGCTTTCACTCGGATTTGCCAAAATAAGTACAATATTCATATCATTGGTATGAGTTGTAACTGCTAGTGCTCAGGATGCTCCAAGTGATTCTCCATTAAGATATATTGGTCTACCCTTCAACCTCCGACTCTCATACCTTACAATTTTCTCCACCAGCAGAACCAAATATGAAATGCAGAGATAAATGAAAGCCCATTTATGTTCAATATAGATATGGAAGGACATAAAATCTCATTGGCAATTTGGAGTAAAGTTATAAATCCTTCTTATTCTTGTTTTAACAGAAATATAATCTGTTGGATATTCCCTCTTATTCTCAACCCATTTTGAATCACAGGTTTTGGAGCCAATGGTTGGAGACAAAAAATGGAAAGCAAGGACCATGTTTGGCCTACCGGGGTGGTAGTCTACCACCCCTGCCATGTCATCAATTTTTTTTAAAAAGGAAATGAGTCATCATCTGAGAAAAAAACTATAATCCATAATTAATAAAACATCATTACTCATGGTAATTACTAATTACTCTCCCAACTTTATCTTTAAACCCTTAATTAATTATTAACCATCCCCCAACTACTTTCCCTGTTTTTACTCTCTTAAAAAAAAAGTAATGTATAATGGATGAGACATTCAAATCGCCAGTAAGAAAATTCACTCAACTCTCTCCACTTCTCCAGTAAGGTGTTTTTGCATATCCACCAGGAAGAATTTTTTTTTTCAAAGAAAGAGTACACGGTGAGCTTTCTTATTGTTGCTCTAGTTTCAATATATCTTGTCGATTTTATCAATCTTATTGTTATGTTTCAATTTTGTACAATGTAGAGATGGATCAATCCAACCGATTCGATTTAAATGTCTCTTGCAATGAAGATTCGGATGAGGAAATTGTTAATTTAGATGATGAACTTTTACCTCCGTATGTTGAAAGTCAATCCGATGAAAAAGAAGAGGAGTTTGTGGAAGAAAATGATCGAAGTGGAGAGCAATTTGTTGAGAGCAATGAGAATTCAAATGCAATTGAGGCGCCTTATATGGGGATGTCCTTCGAATCATCGAAGGAAGTGTTTGATCATCTTCACAATTACGGAAGGGTCAACGGCTTTCAAGTGATAATAAGAGATTCAACCGCTAGCAATGATCCGAACGGTGACCCTTACTTGAAGTTGAGATTCAAGTGTTCGAAATCAGGGGTGTTTAAGTCACGATCAACTCATCCAGATAGAGGAGCCACTAGTGCAAAGACGGAGTGTCCGTTCAAGCTAAATGCATCCCGTCGAAGTGATGGTGTGTGGAGGGTAACTACAATGGAGTTGGAGCATAATCACCCTTGTAACCCGAAATGTGCAAGGTTCATGCCAAATTACAGATTCATCGATCGTAAAAATAGAATGAGGCTCTTGGAGAACGACATAGCTGGGGTACCAATTACTAAGAACTATACATCGTTTGTCGTTCAATTTGGTGGTCATGAGAATGTTCCATTTGACGAGAGGGATTGTCGGAATTTCATCACCAAGTCTAGAAAAATGCATATGGAACATGGTGATTTTTTTGCAATGAAGAAGCATTTTGAGGAGATGAGCAGCGGAAACAATTCGAATTTTTGGTACTCGTATGATGTGGATGAGGAGGATGGGAGCCTTAGAAATGTATTTTGGTCAGACGGCAGGAGTAGAGCTGCATTCAAAGAATTCAACGATGTGGTATCGTTTGATACAACTTTCATAACAAATAGGTATAAGATGCCATTTGCCCCTTTTGTGGGAATCAACCATCATGGACAGTCTGTATTATTTGGGTGTGCTTTGCTTGGTGGACAAGAAATATCGAACTTCGTTTGGTTGTTCCGTGCTTGGCTCGCGTGTATGGATGGCAAGGCTCCGCAAGCAATAATAACCGATCAGTGCAAATCCATAGGTTTTTATTTGAATTCTCTATGCTAAAATTTATTTACAGCTGCATTTTTTTCTGTTTTGAATTCTTTACAGCTGCAATTTTTCCTGATGTGAATTTTTTTACAATTGCATTTTGTTTACAGATTAGTTACAACAGCAAATTTTTAAAGATTTCTTTACAATTGCATTTTTTCCTGTTGTGAATTTTTTACAGCAGCAATTTTTTACAGTTGCATATATCTTCTTACAGCAGCAATTTTTTTACAGCAGCAGCAATTTTTTAAAATTGCATATATATCTTCTTACAGCTGCATAGGAGTTCTGTTTTGAATTTTTACAGCAGCAATTTTTCCTGATGTGAACTTTTTGACATTTGCATTTTGTTTACAAATTAGTTACAACTATGAATTTTATTCTTTTGAATTCTGTTTTGAAGGGAGTGCAGTAAGGCAAGTTTACAGCAGTTTACAGCAATAATTTACAGCTGCATAGCATAGGAGTTCTGTTTTGAATTTTTTATAGCAGCAATTTTTATAGCAGCATTTTGTTTACAGATTAGTTACAACTATTAACTTTATTCTTTTGAATTTTGTAGGGAGTGCAGTAAGACAAGTTTTCCCAGAAGCTCGACATCGTTGGTGCATTTGGCATATCATGCGTAATGCTAGAGGGGCATTGGGCACCCACCGACAGTGGAAAAACCTTCAAAAAGACCTCCAACGGACTCTACATGACACAATTACCATACCGGATTTTGAAGAGGCGTGGACCAAAATGGTTGTGACCTATGGCTTACAAGGCAACAAGTGGTGTTGTGATATGTACGCCGCACGGAGTAAATGGGTGCCAGTTTATTTTAAGGGTGAATTTTGGGCTGGAATGTCAAGCACGCAAAGAAGTGAAGGTTTGAATTTTTTCTTCAAAGGGTATGTAAATCTGAATACAACTCTGAAGGAATTTGTCACACAATATGGATTTGCCTTGTCCAAGAGAGTCAATGATGAGAGTAAGGCATCATTCTCTAGTGTGAATTCCCCTATTCATTGCCTGACCGAGCACATATTTGAGGAGGTTTTTCAAAAGGTGTATACCAATGCAAAATTCAAGGAGTTCCAAAAACAGGTGAAAGACTTGACTTACAATAGTTCTACACTGGTTGTCGATGACGGGGACCATCGTGAATATGAAGTTTTAGTTAGAAGGTTGAAGTATAGGAGTTGTCGAACATTCAAGGTGCTCATGCACATGGAAAGCAAGTTGATGTGTTGTGATTGCAAAAATTTCGAATTTAGAGGGATATTGTGCAGCCACATACTTCGTGTGTTCCATGAAGAAGCATTGGAATATGTACCAGAGTTTTATATTCTAGATAGATGGAGGAAAGACATACAACGACCATACTTCACTGTGCCAGTTCCTTATTATGCTTTGCTGGAGAAGAAACCAAAAGAAGTTGAAATGTATGAGAAAATACAAGGTTTGTTCAACGTTGTTTCAGGAATGGCATTGACAAACCCGTCTCTTTTTAAGGAGGTATGTGAAGGCCTGAATGGTTGGGTAAAGAAGGGGACAGAGATGAGAACAAGCACGCTCGGGTTAGCGGTGCAATCTTTGGACCACATTGGCAAAGTATACGGAAGACGTTTCCTTCAAAATCGGAATGAGGAGGTCAGCAACGTCGGAGGTGATCGGGATGAAGCAAATGACAATAGCCCACTTGTGAAGGATCCAGCAGACAAGAGAGGCAGAGGGCGACGAGCGCAGAGGCGAGTTGGTTATCACATTGACAAGCTGCGTGATAGAAAGGGCAAGTCTAGTGCATCAAACTTGGAACCGGATGCTTCCCAGACATCTCATTGCCATCGAACTATGCCTCCACCATTCCAGTTCGGTCCAGTTCACACCCAACAACAATTCATGCCGACACAAAATTTTATTATGAATCCCCCATTCCAGTTCGGTCCAGTTCACACTCAGGTACTCCCCGCAGATTCTAACGCTTCTGTTGTCTTCAAATTCTTAAGTTGTTGAGTTATGTTTACAGATTCTTACACTTGTGTTGTTTAAAATGTAGGCACCAAATACTGGGGTTCATCCAAATATGCAATCTCAACTTAGATTTTTACAATTCGCTTATAATCCTAGCACACAACAGTAGGTTGTGATGCCTCTTCTTCGGCTACAAGCTCAACAACAAAGGGTGGTAGCACTTTGTGACTTCTTGCTGAAGGTTTTTGATGGTTATGGCTAATGCCATGGACTCCAAGTATTTCTGTTTTTCATTATCCACAGATTACCTTTACAATGGAGAGGGTTGTTTCCCATTTGCTGATGGTTTTTTTTATGGTTATGGCTAATGCCATGGATGTTCGATTCGATGTGGATGCTGAATTTTTACAATGGAGAGGGTTGTTTCCCATTCGCTGATGTTTTATAGGGAGTGCATTCATCAATTTTTACACTGATGTTTTATCATCAATTTGGTTTCATCTTGCTGATGCTTTTTACTGATTCTAAACATTAAGAAATCAGTTTTATCATCAATTTGGTTTTCCATTTGCTGATGTTTTATAGGAGTTCTGATGCATCAGTTTTTTACACTGATGCACTTTGGTTAAGCAAAAATCAGTCCCGCCAGACCTTATTGAAATACAACTCAGTTTTTTACACTGATGCACTTTTTTTCACTGATGGTTTCATCAGTTTTTTACACTAATGGTTTCATCAGAAATCAGTCCCGCCAGACCTTATTGAACTACGTATTTCTAATTGAATCCATGGTCATCCAAATAGAAATAAATTAGTCAAAACCAATAGAATAGTAACTCAAATAGGGAGCACATCCCAGCATTCATATCGAAAACAAAGCAACACACAATCGGACGGGTATAATTCATTATCCGCGCACTTCTATTTTGCCCAATTGGTGCAGGTCTTCATACAATTATAATTTAAAAACAGAATTGAGAATCAATGGCCCTCCTCGGCCCAATGGCATAGCACTTCCTCTATAACTATAACACCCCGGGTTCGATTCTTGGCAACAACACCCTTTTTTTTAATCGCATTTCCCACTCAATTATCACTTTTAAAACATAAATAATGTTATTGAAAAATACAAATTCATAGTTTATTATTGAAAAATACAATTTAATTTGTAAATAGACCTATGTTTATAAAATAAAATTTAATTTGTAAATAGACATATATATGTTTGGTTTTATCGCATTTCCCATTCAAATTCTCACTTTTAAAACATAAATAACTTTATTGAAAAATAAAAATTCATAAATTATCAAATTTGTTCTTATTATAAATAGACCTATGTTTATAAAATAAAATTTAATTTGTAAATAGACCTGTGTTTATAAAATAAAATTTAATTTGTAAATAGACCTATATATGTTTGGTTTTATCGCATTTCCCATTCAAATTCTCACTTTTAAAACATAAATAACTTTATTGAAAAATAAAAATTCATAAATTATCAAATTTGTTCTTATTATAAAAAGACCTATGTTTATAAAATAAAATTCTTATGTACACTTACTCTACATTCACGATTACTCTATGTTTGGTTTATCAATATTTCTTATGTACACTTACTTACTCTACATTCACGATTATATAAATAGACCTATTATAGTAGTAATTCTTATGTACACTTACTTACTCTCTGCATGTTTGGTTTATCAATAATACTTATGTACACATTTGTCACACATTCACGATTTAATACAATGGACATGTTTTGAATTAAAACTCGATAAATATGTAAACAAACATATTGTAATAATTTAAATTCCTTGGTAAGATCACTCTACATTCATGATTAATACAATAACATGGTATGAATTCAAACCCTTAACCCTAAACCTTAAATTCAAACTCACTATGTAAATAAACCAATGTTATGAATAAACCCTAAACCCTAACCCTTAACCCTAAATGTTAAATTTCTTACAAAAGAAGCCCTAAACACTAAACCCTAAGGCCTAAACCCTATGTTATGAACTCAATACATCGATAATCCCATATAAAGTTATCAATATGTAAATAGACCTATATTTATAAAATAACATTATATTATAACTTATATTAGCATTATAGGATGCCAATTTCTTCAACCTAAAAAACTTATGGATGCTTTTAGTAAACATAGGGTGCTCATGCCATACAAAACCAAAAATTTGGGTACTTCTTTATAATTTAATAAGAAAACTAATTCCCAGACTGTATTTAGACAATTAATGAATCGGTTGTGAATTAACTCGGGCGTGCGTTGTGCATTAACTCGAGCGTGCTTTGTGCAAAGAGAAAACTAATTCCCAGACTATAATTATGGAGGCTGATTCAAAATCCAAATTCATCCTTCCTTCCATTATAAATTGAATTTGTGTCTACATCTCTCACACAACCGATCGATCCAAAACTCCATTTTTGGACCTTCGAATTTCAACAATAGTCCCTTGTTTCTATACTTCCTCAACAATGGAGAATACATTAAATCCAAAGAGCCCATCTGTCCCACTTCTCCCAACTGAGATCAGTGTGATTCCGCCCACCACCCCTGTCACTGAACCTGCGATTTTTGCGATGTATGAATCAATGGTGGACCAACACGGCAAGCAAACATCTGCAATCAGGGCTCTTCTGAGACGCGTTATACTCCTCGGAGGTGGGCCATTGCTGAAGAAGGCGATTTCCATGGAGGTCCCAATCCTTGACATGGTGTGGCCCTTCGAGCAGGTGGTACGAGACATGGCTAGTGAAACTCTCACCACCACTCCAATGCAGGTTGCAATCCCCGTTTCTGAAAAGAGTGCAGAGAAAGAGAGGACAGCCGGTCGTATTGGCTTGAGGAAGAGGTTGACTTTTTCTGATAAAACACCACCATCAGTGTCGTCAAAGAAAAATAAGGGCGGGGAGGTGACAGAGGTTATTAACCTCGTTGAGTAGGGTGGTCGCTTTGTTGTTGTGTTGCTGGAGTTTTCATGGATGGTGGATGGCCTATGTTGTTACTTTCTCTTTTAGTTTCTATTCTCTAGTATTTGGCTTTTGATCTTGAAGTGGTTTGAGTGGTTTACACCCACTAATTTTGTATCCCACTGGTATTAATGTTATATTATCATGGTATTTTACTAAGTATGCAATTCTAATTCCATATTAATGTGATTCTGAATTTGGGGCTGATTTCTTAATGTTGGAAGATAGGCTTCAATTGTTTTTTTTTTTGCTGAATCATTCTTACAGATTTTTTGGGGGGCTTATTCTGGATTTTTATTTTTTTGCTTAACCAAAGTGCATCAGTGTAAAAAACTGATGAAACCATCAGTGTAAAAAACACCAGCAAGATGAAACTGATTTCTTAATGTTTAGAATCAGTAAAAAGCATCAGCAAATGGAAAACAACCCTCTCCATTGTAAAAACATCAGCAAATGGGAAACAACCCTCTCCAAATGGGAAACAACCCTCCCAAATTGATGAAAAAACATCAAAATTTAGAGCTGCATAGGAGTTCTGTTTTCAATTCAGTATAAACTAAACTTCCATTTAACCACTTTTTTACAGTATAAGCAACCTCAATTCAGTATAAGCAAAACTTTCATTTAACCACTTTTTTACAGTATAAGCAACCTCAATTCAGTATAAACTAAACTGCTGCATAGGAGTTCTGTTTTCAATTCAGTATAAGCAACCTCAAAATTCAGTATAAACTAAACTTTCATTTAACCACTTTTTTACAGCAGTATACAACAATAATTTAGAGCTGCATAGGAGTTCTGTTTTCAATTTTTTATAGCAGCAATTTTTCCAATATCTAATCTGCAATTTTTTCTGTTTTGAATATTTTACAGATGCAATTTTTTACAGCTGCAATTTTTTACAGCAATAATTTACAGCTGCATAGGAGTTCTGTTTTCAATTTTTTATAGCAACAATTTTTCCAATATTTAATCTGCAATTTTTTCTGTTTTGAATATTTTACAGATTCAATTTTTTACAGCAGCAATTTTTTACAGCAATAATTTTTTACAGCTGCATAGGAGTTCTGTTTTGAATTTTTCCTGATGTGAATTTTTTCAGCAGCAATTTTGTTTACAGATTAGTTACATTTCCTGATGTGAACTTTTATTGTTTTGAATTTTTTTTTTATAGCTGCATTCGATCTGTATGTCCATGGCATTGTGAATTCCGATTTTGTTTTCAATTTTATAGCTGCATTCGATCTGTTTTCAATTTTTTATAGCAGCAATTTTGTTTACACCACTGCCACCGCCGCTGCTCTCACAAACCCTCGAATCCCAAATTCATCACATTCCCTGTGATTGTGAATTCCGATTCTCTACAGTGGGGATCCCTCACCTCGCGCCCCCGATCATCCCTCACCGCCGCTGCTCGAGATAGAGATCGATTGGAGGTCGACTGAATTTGGAGAAGAAACCGGGAAACAAAGGATGAAGGAGGTGGGATTTACAATCCGTATCGAATTCGCAGAGGGATTGATACATGTGGGAGGCAAAGTTTATCTGGTTAGGGAGAGGCAAAGAGAGAAGAGAGATTAGAAAAAGGATATGATTAGGCGTGCTCCACGTTTTTCTGTGCATATTAAATTTCCTTTTTTCTGTAGAAATTTAAAATTTATAATATTAAATATGGGCCCCACTCAATGCCAACAAGGATTCCACATCAGGGTAGTAGTCTACCAGGTAGGTATACAAAACATTTTCCGGAAAGCAATTATACAGTACACACTTCCAAGGGGAAAAAGATGGAAGAAGCAATGAAGGATGCATTTATATCCGCTCTATCATGGGGTCCATCGCTACCTTCGTCAATGATAACTTCAATACATTTAGAGATGGGGTACGTTTTGATTTCAATGTATATCCATTTTGTTACTTTTGCTATCTTAGTTAATTTTGTTTTGATTCCCAATGTATCTTAATTATTCATTTTGTTAATTTTACTACCTTAATTAATTTTGTTTTGGTTCCGATGTGTCTTTGAGAACCTGTGGCTTGGTAGCGGCGCCCGCCAATCCATCAGCATCCGTTGAAGACCCTTCGACACTCGTAGAGTCAACGCCCACCGATGAGCACTAACACCCGCCGATCGCAGGATTTCAAAAGATCTTCTCAGCCGAATCTAGCCCATCGGGTTTTGCTTCTACCTTAAGTTGTCGACTCCTAGGATTCCCTGAGCCTATAAATGCATCTCTTATCTCGGTCATTCCACACATCTCACACACCACACTTCACGCCTCACAACACACCACTTCTCTCCTTTTCCTTTTCATCTTGAAGTGAATCATATTCATATTCTACTTCTTTCTTTTCTTTCCGTTCCAAACCAAAATTGGGAAAGAATTCGAGAGCACATACCTTTTCGCGTCGTTGTGTAGATTTGTGAGTTTGGATGAGATGAAACTAGCCTCCATATAAGTCATGTGTCTGTGTAGATTTGTGAATTTGGATCAAAAGGAGACTAGCCTTCATATGATCGTCGAGTGTCTGTTTGTAGATTTTTGAGTTTGGATCATAACAAAACTAGCCTTCAGATGATCGTTGAGTGTTTGTTTGTAGATTTTTTAGTTTGGATCATAACAAAACTAGCCTCCAAATGATCGTCGTGTGTGGATCATCGAAGAAGACAAGAAACTATAAGAGAGAGAGAGAGAGAGAGAGAGCATGGGTAGAGGAGAAATGGGTTTCTGGTTTTGTTTCATTCAATTATAACTTACAAGTCATTTTGTTATAGAACAAATTTCTTTTTGTTCTTTTCATCGCTTTTGGACAAATAATTCTCTTTAGTGGTGATCCATGGGTTTCTTTTAAAGTAAACTATAATGTGCTCGATTCCAACGAGACCTCTCATGTCAAACTTATCTATCATTTGCTGCATTGAAAGTTGCATGTGTGGGCGATTTTTGGGAGAAGATCATGCCCTCCATGGCAACTATAGTAGCAATAAATAAGAAAAAATCATCTGCAATAAAATAGCATTAATAAATTAGTAGATTAACAACTTGGAAAGGGAAAAAATAATGCAGCTAGATTGAATTTTTTTTTTGGCACTTTCCATCTCCTTGGTCAATCACTTTGCGCTTCCTTTACGTATCCAATCGAAGCCACTGAAAAGTCTAGAATCTATCATGCCATAAACATTTTTTAGTAAGTAAACAAGAGCTGAGGCTCCCGGGAACAAGTAGTGCCTCTATTATTGATGGTATGAAGAAGGCATCCTTACAAAGAAAATAAGGAGTGGGGTTGTGCTAGCTGAATGTCCTTGTCAATCCACAAGGGAGCACCCGACAAGGGGGTCTCTAGGGGATGACAACCTAACGGAAAATCGAAAGCAAGAGAAGCAAGAAAAGTGGTAACATAGTTAGCTTTGCGAGAAACAAAATGAAATTGAGAAATCCAATCTATACGAAGGAAGCCATGACAAGAGTTTCCCAGGCTAAAAAGCAAACGTGATTTAGCGAGCGGGTTATTGAGGATGTTAATTACCGCCACCATATATAGCATTGGTTTCCACGATGATTCCTTGGGAACCCATCTTCCAAGCAAGATAGCAACCTTGGAGAAATTCCCAAAGCTTAGCCTTGACAACCGAGCATGCTCCAAGGTTATGAACAAACCCTCCGAGCCATTCCCCCTTGTTCTTTCTGAAGACAACTACCATAGCAGAAACACCATCACCTCTTACGGCCCCATTGGTGTTCAACTTGATCCAACCGCCGGTGGGCGACGACCAAGACTCTATCAAGAGGCATTATTTTAAAGTTCTTTCACTCCATTTGGAAATGAAATCACAAGATGAAACCTTGAAAAGAAAGAATTAGTGTTATTTTTTTACACCAATTCAAGATGCAACATGCAACAATCTATGGAATTGATCAAATTAAGATAAGAATCTAGTAAAATCTATGGAATTGTTCTTTCTTTGTTTCTTCTTGCTCTCCTTTGGGATGATGCACCTTCCCCCTTTCTCAGGCACTTTGACACTCCTACTTCTAGGTCACGCATGGGAAGTAGGAAGTCAAGAGCCTGAGGAAGTCAAGGGTCTTGATCCCACACATATCAACCACTCTAGCTATCCTCATGAACCCTCCCTCTCTCCAATAACGACCAACCGAATTCTACAAGATAAAAAAGTCTCCTCCTTTTGTTGTTCTCCCCATATCCGGCAAGAGCCACAACATAACTACCTTCTCGTGGTCCTTGAATACACATTGGATATATACCAAATCAAATTCATTAATGACAACTGAAAACTTTAACTGAATCACAGTTAAAATATAAATAAATAGAATTGAAAATTGAAAGTGAATCAACATTAAAAATTCCATACCCCGCCTTTAAAGTCGGTAAAATTATTCGAGGCCTTTGAGGCTTTCAAAGTCTCTGTGTCATATGACATAGCAACGAAGCTCAGGATATGACGAATACCTAAAGCATATATCCTTCATTACATCCACTATACTTTGACCCCAAAACTACAATTCAAATGATTAATTTAAACATCATTTGAATGAGAAGTGTGAAACCAAATTATTTATGTCAATCCTTTTCCATCTACACATTGCTTTGTGATGATAATTCACAGTACGGTAACGAGAAGAGTAAGTTTTACTCTTCCAGTCCTCAAATTCTAAAGTATTTCCGACTCGCATACCTTTTGAGGGTCAAACTTCTTCTTTACATAAGATTCATCCTCACCATTTGGAGGGTAGTCCTTCTTAGTCATGAGTGTTGAGTGTGCACATGTGAAAAAGAAAAATATCCCACATTGAATGTTGGAAGGGTTTCAAGTTGGTAAATAAATTTGTTTGTGGTTAGGCTTGAGGATATTGTGTACCTCTCCTTGAATTGGTAAATAAAGAGCGACCATCGAGGGTTTGAACCGGGACCTATGGGTACTACCTACAAGTCCTTTCCGGTGAGCCATTTCGGAATAGTTATTGTGTACCATTTCCGGGGACCTATTGTGTACCTCTCCAAGATAGTATTTAAGTAGGTGGGGTACTCCACTCAATGTCAATTGATTTTGGATAGGAACCCCATTGTTGGTCGGACAAAAGTAGGCGACGTCTAGAATTGAGACCCATATTTGCAAGATAAAATAACAAAAAGAAGTGTTAATGGATATATAAGTAATTTTTAGAGACCAAAATGCCTTGTTTGTGTATACTTTTTGTTATAACAATAAAAGAAGATAAGCTCGGCATGGTATCAATCAGACAAATCTATAGCAGGTTCATTCATGGGAAGTGAGAGGTAAGCCTTTTGATTGATCCTGCACATCCCCACCCCTCGAGCAATCCTCATATATCCACCCTCTCCCCAATCACGACCTGACGAGTTTTGCAGGATCTAGAAATCCCGCCCTTGTTTTGTTGTCCCATATCCAACCAGAGCAACATCATGATTGGCACGCCCGGGCACATGATCCTCGAAGACACACGGGGAACCAACACAAAACTAATTAAGATACGCTGGGAAACAAAACAAAAGATTAGATTGTGACTCAATCAACGAAATTGTATCAAAACCTACCTTAGAAGTCTAATAATGATTGAATCACTTTCCTTTTCCATTCTCTTTTGCCCGGTTTCTTTTCCGCTTCCCATTTCTCTTCTTCCCCGTTCTATGTTCTTCCTTGGGAGGCTTCCCTTCTGGATGATGAACCTTCCTCAATCTCAGCTTCTTTGATAGATCTACCTCGTTTATATACCTGATGTTAGTTAAATTTCTTGTTGGTAAGATCACGTAAAAATCTGTCTATCTATGTAAGCGATCTGTTTGTGCACATTGATGTGTTTGTAAGATCACATTGATTTGTCTATTTGTTGTAATTGTCCTATGTGCTTTTATAAGTAGTCTATTAGCTCAATTAGTAGAGTTATGTGTTTGTTCACATTGATGTGGGTTCTACTCTCACATAGGCTAATATGTTCTATTAAAAATCTGATTTACCATCCTACTTTATATAATACATTAAAAATAATATCTTTGAGGTACTAATAGGGCCTCTACAAACCCGTTGTTATTCAGTTATAGATACGATTGGTTTCTACTCGGCATGTTTGGTTTTTGGAACAATTATTGTGACAACTTATTAAAAAGAAGAAATTGATCAGACTTTGGAAGCCTGAGGAGATAACTAAAGTGAAGTATGCATCATTCTACAAGAGTTTGAGCAGTGTCTGGGAAGATCACTTTGTTGTTAAACTCTAATTGAGATTGGATGATTATTTGAGAGTAAATGTCTTTTTAGATCACTTAGTTTTAAATAAGATATTAGCATATGTAGGAGTCGAACCCACATTTTTTTGTGCAACACATATCGCTCTGTCGATTGAGCTAATAGGCTACATAGTTGGAAAATACCAAAATTTGGATCAATTTCCATCAAGATTTTCAAGTGAAAATTTGAATAATCAAGATTCAAAGTGGGCTAAATACTTATCTATTGAAGGATTCACTTTCCTGTGAAGTCGAGGACATATCCAACACCGAGTTACCTTTAGTCTGCAGGTATAGTAATACTTATCCATTAGAGCTCAAAAACAGTTTTCTTCATCACAGTAACTGAATACCTTTAACTCCATTGTCATTCACATTTTTTCCTTCTCAATTCACATATCGATAATCTTATCCTTTGCAAGGATGAAATTTGTGAGTGCTAAACACATGTTCAAACTTCAGGATAAACTGTTTGTGCTACTCTTTAAGGCTTTGGGACTCAACAGTGATCACCTTGAGTCCATTAGATGTCTGGATGCTCAAAGAGTGTTGATGAACAGGATTGGCGGACTCCAAGTTCTTTATCAAAATGCGCCACCAATAGAGGGAGCTCTTATACGTAACATTAGGGATATGCTCCAGGTAAATAGAATTTTTTTTTTGAACTCGTAAATATATATAAGATGAGTGTAACTAAGTTACAAGGACACGCGGACCAAACCAAGGATCCCGTGGGAAAATACATGTGCAATATACCTCCCAAAAAAATTACTCCCAAAAAACGACCTATCAACACCCATATCCCTATACATCCAACCCTCAAAGCTCATTAAACTATCGACTAGCTCACTAGCCTCTTCACCCAAAGTTTTTCCCTCCTAGACTTGCATTTGCACTTGATGGAGATCCTATTCCTGCATGCCTTTATAATCTCCATTGCACATTTCGCGGGCCTGCATTGCTCACCCATGAAAATCACCCTGTTCTGAGCCCTCCAGGTAATGTAGACAAGAGCACACAACAATAGCAACTTGCCCTGAAACATCGCTCCTTGTCTAGTCTCTTCTGGCTCTCTTTCAAACCACTGCAGCCACATACTATTTTCTCTCCAGGTAAATAGAATTTCAGTTAATGTAAGAACAACATACTATTTTCTCTCCTTTGCAAATTCTGACATGATTTCTTCTTGCTTGTTCACAACAGGACATCTTATAACGAATGGCTTATTCAAGAGTGTTGAACACAAAGTGTTGGCTAGAAGCATAGGACCCAGGATGTCAGTTGTATTCTTTTTCTATACGAGCAGCAGAAACAAAGAGCAGAAATATGGTGTAATAGAGGAGCTTCTATTAGAAAACAATCCTCCTTTGTACAAGGAGATCACTTTTGATAATTATTTCACATACTTTCTTTCAAAAAGAATTATTGGAAACAAAGCCCTTCTTCATCCAACAAGCAACAAATTTCGCTTTAGGGTATGTATGAGCATTTCAAGTGTTCTCTGTCTATTTAGCATCAGCATGGTCCTTGTCTCACTAAGGTAGGACAACTTGTTACACAATAGAGGAAAGGTTGTGTGTGAGCACAATGAAGAATTCCAGAGCCAAATATTGAGGAACGCTATAATTATTGAACAAGAAATAACAACCATAAATAAAATTTAAAAAAAAAACCCAAATTTTCGAAACCTAAACCCTAAACTTCCAAATTCCAAGCTTCCAACCTTGAACTGATCTCAATTTCGCACCCTATGTCAATCATCCCAATCAATAAGACTTAGTTTTAGAAACTGAATCGAAATTTCATACCTTTTCGAAGTCGTTCGAGCTCTCAAACACATCTTCAACTTTCAATCCACCATCCGCCTCCACCACGCAACTCTCCAACTAGAGTCGAATCCGCCACTGCAAGAGCTAATACACAAACCCTCCCTCTCCAACCACTAGTTCGCCGCCGAAGTCACCAGCCACCGATTGGCTGCCTCTCCACTTCTCCAATCGCCTATCGTTTAGTTTCGCTCTCGCACATTAGTAACTCTCTTCTATTTAGAAATGTCTTTATTTGTGAAACAGATCCACAAAAGATTTAAATATTACAGTATTTAGCCCTATAAAAGTTCAAACACACTTTTGCCAGCCAAACCACAAGTTTTGGGCGCGAGGCAAACTTTTTCGAAACTCCAGGGTTACTTGGCATAAATTTTGAAACTCTTGTTTACCACTCAAATTAAGTTAAACCACAGGGTTAGCTCGCGAAATTTCCGTTTTTTATATGGAAAGATTTTGGAAGGAGAATCAAAATTCATAAGGGCTATTGCCAATACGTCAAAATGACTATCGACAAGATAATAATTTATATGAAATTGCACCTAAGTCCTTTTTATTTCTAAAAATTTAATAGATTTGCTTGAAACCTTGGTTAAAGACTCCGTACACACGTCCTCCCCTCCCTCGTTCATACCTGTCTAGTGTCTAGTCCCCTGCAACATAGAGAATTGAACTAATTTCAACTAAAAATTATTGGAGTTGTGCAAATCTTCAACCAGTTTATCAATTACAAGGTAGTTTAATAAAACTCAATTTCAACTCAAAACCCTAGTTTAGGGGAGTAGATAATTTTTGGCGTTTATTTTCTTTGAATCCTTATTTAATTTCTCGAGTCCCTCTTTAATTAATTTGCTGCCTACTATAACTCAATTCTAATTTTTAGGGTTTTTGTGATTTCCGTGATTGAAATTTCTAATCGGTAATCAAGAGGTTGAAGAGATTCATTTCCACAAAATCCACTGCCATAAGAAACAATAAATATTAATAAAATCGCTAATCACCGCAATTTCCTGAAACGATAAATATATAGATAAGAACTATAAGGTGATTAACCAAGTTACAAAACAATAAGACCAAGTCAAGGGTCTTATGTAAAAGTAAGGAATCATGTATCAAATGGATCCATCTATGCCCCACCAAAAACTCAAAAGACTATATCTCTCCTATGCCAAGACTCTTATTCTTCTATTTCTACCCACAGACCTACCCTTCCCAACTAAGCTTTCGATCCAATCTTTTTATAAGTGAATTGCACTTGCACTTCTAATTATGTGTGTACTTTTATGAAAATTAATTTTGTTAATAGTCGTTTCATTGTCTTGTCACTAATCTCACTCATCAAAACTACTAATGGTGGGAAAATGCATGTTTAATGGCAAAAAATCATACATAATCAGCAATCAGCCCGTTTGGCCAGCAATATATAGACGGGGTATGAACAGTTAAATGTTGAATTTTACAAAAACTTTGTCAAAATCCAAGTTCAATGTCTAAAACAATTAGCTTCTGCCACGGAGAGATATCTTCTATATTGTAACACATAAGAATAATTCATATACATATACTACCTCCGATCTAAAAAGATTGTCGTTTGACTTTTTAACACGTATTTTAAGGAGTTAAAAACTATATAAAATATCAACTTTTTTTAAATTATTTTTTTACAACTTAATATTTGTTTGTAATAAGTACTATTAGATTATAAAAAAAAATTTAATATATTATATAGTTTTTAACTCATTAAAATACGTGTTAAAAAGTCAAACGACAACCTTTTTTAATCGGAGGAAGTATGATAAATGATCATATATTCAGATGCATATGTATTTCAAAAAAACATTTGTACATGAAATTCCTAAGGCAAATTTCAACCCGGTAGAGAAGATTTGCTACCATCGAAATAACATTTCTCAAATGATCTCGGAATAAAGACTTGCAGTTCTGCCTCCCCAGTGTCGAGTTTAGAGCTATCAAAATGAGAACCCAAAAATTCACCACATATTCCAACAATTAACCAAAAAAATCCATCAAAAAGAAGAGACCAAAAACCAAAATTGGCTCACTGCCACAGGAATATATGATAAGTTGGTAGCCCTTCCATTTGAGGGCGTCTTGCATCCTCTCCGCCGGTACAAGCTGGCATTTTCAAAGCCACCGGCTCAAAAATAAATCTGATAATCAACCCGGTATTTAACAAGTGTTAAATCTGAAGCAATGGTATCAAACAGACGCTCCCCAGATCTAAAGTTGAGCCCATAGCCCTAAGATTAGTACATGGCAATTCTGAGTTCACAGCAAATATCATCAGAAATCATCGTCCTCCTCCTCGGCAATATGTTTTGCCAGCTCTTGCTCCTGTTGTTGCCTCTCTCTCCTCTTCTCGGCACTTTCTTTTTCCTTTTGAGAGTTAGGCGGGAACCTCAAGGCACGAACTGCTTCGTTGTGCATGTTTAGACAGAACTTGATCCTGGAATTGAAGGTTGTTTGAGGCTCATTGGTTGAGTATATATCTCCCGTCTCCTTTGAGAGCATATAGCCATTTGCGCGATCCAAGGCTGCGTCAATGGCACCATCACGGATTGCCTTTGAGACTATACTTTCAGCGTCAGCTACAGGGTTTGCAGAATCCAATCTCAACTTCTTAGCAACGTCCACTAGTGATATGCGGGAATACGAAATGCTAATGTTTCTTAGCCCGGTTCTAATGACGTTATGCCTCAGTCGAACAATCAAATTGTGGGTCCCGTCAGTGTTGAAAGTGCTAGCAAACTTGTCAGCAACTGATCTGAACAACTCAAGGTCACCAATACGAACCGCCTAAAAAATTACCACAATTTCTTATTAGAGACAAAAGAATAAGCATGAAGATCAATCTACTTATGTAAGCCGTAAATCTTAATTTTCAACTTCAAACTAGGATAAAAGGTACCCATATTAAAAAGGATAAAACATCTATACTAAGAAGTGAAGCAAGAAACTCACATTTGTGAGCTCAAAGTAGGGTCGCAGGGCCTTCTCCATGCCTTTCTGCACAAATATTGTCCTCTCGGGAATTTCCCCAAGAAGTAGGCGAACTATAACAGCCCACTTGGTACACTGAATTCTGAATCCAAGTGCTGCAGCAGGGGCTTTCCTAGCGGCTTGAAGGAGGCTCTCCTTTGCATCAGTGTACTCCAGCTGAATTGTTCGAATCTTTCCCAGGTAAAAAAGGTATCGACAAAACTGCAGCAAAGATTGCAGTAAGAATTATTACTTTATTCCGAAAACGCAGAAGATTTAAACAATCTAGATTGCAAATTCTTCGACAAAAAAAAAAGAAGATAGTAAAAAACAATAAATGAATATGCATGAAAAAAAACCTACACAAGGTAAAAAGTAAAATACATGGACTCCCAAACTTGTTATAACTCCTAATTGACTCAACATTGCATGCTAATATTATGTAACGCTTCAATACACATGCAAATAATATTGAATAAGCATGTCAGGAAACACCGGAGATTGCAAGATCTTACATATCACGATTGACCTTGTCAAAAAATAATAATACCTGCTGGTTAGAGTGGGCTTCGAATCTGGGCGCCTTTGATCTGAGCTTCTCTGCCTGATCATACAAGTTGTAATGAAGGTAATTGCGGAGAAGCAGGTTAAGCAATGTTTCCTGTATGCACCAATCACAAGCCATAAGTCCAAAAATTCCCAAAGCTATGATAATTAACAACTCAGATATGACACGGGAGCAGGAATTTTTTTAACAGCAGCAGTTTCTCGACATTCACAAACTAACCTGACCAAGCTCATCATGATGCAATGTAGCAAGCCGGTGCAGTGTTAGGAGCTCTCTAGAAATGAAAGAACAAGTAAACCAAAAGAATTAGCATCGGAACAAGAACAACACTCCAAATTGACTTTGATGGGTATCTACCGACAGACCTTGTTATTTGGCATGTCATAATTGTCCACAAGTTAATATGAACAAAAACCTATATGGTTTAAGAGCAGAAGATAACTGATATAAACTTACCCACGAATTTCAGCTAGCTCACCAACAAGCTCATAACTCAGTGAATAATAGAAGTACAATCTGGATGCTATCACATCAAGGGTTCTCCTATTCAAGGACTTAAGACGAACAATACTTGCAGAAGAACAAGCTTTAGCCTGATGGACACAGTAAAAGTATAAAAGTGTGAGAAGATGAGAGATATTAAACAGCTTCTGATTCAAGATAAACAAGTGCAACAGAGGGAAAATAATACAAACCTCATTGTATTTTTTCTGGTCAATCAAATACAATAGTACAAGCAAGTAGCAGTAAATCTCCAGCTCAGGTAAGACATGCTTTCCGGGTGTTTGAGCAGGAGAAGAGGCTGTATCAACTTCCATTTCATGATCTCCTTCCTAAAATTACATCGCAGGTTAAAAAAAAAATTCAACAAAAAAAAAAAGAACAAGAATAAATCAAGTAATAACACAAAAACATGAGTAAACTAGTACTCAAATTAAAACAAGTGGAATAAATCAAACACCTAGTCGCATACACAAGAAAAAGGAAGAACAAAAGCCAATCTGATGGTGAAAAAAAGATTAAAGTTGATTGCATACCTCCCACAAGCCAAATCTTAAAACCAAATGGAAGAAAGGCATTTACACAATACACTCATCAAAGGACATTAATGAATAGGTTTGCATATATGAGTTCAGTATGATTCCACCTTAGAGCCACAAGCACAATAACACCTGATGTGAAAAGCAATACTACCTCCGTTCCAAAATACATGGGCTTTTAGCATTTTGCACAAGTTTTAATAAAACACTTCACTTTTAAAAAAAAAACACATCATTCCACTAACTTTTTCATAAATTTTAATATTTTTTTAAACCCACTACACATTTTAATCAATCAAAATCTTTTAAAAACTCAATACAAATCATTACAATCCCCTACCTAGAAAACATAAAAGTCCATATATTTTGAAACAAAACTACTACCTAAAAGCCCATCTATTTTGGAGTGGAGGGAGTATCAAGCAAGTGGATACTGCATGATGAATGTCAACTTCGACTGCAAACACGAAGCTTGTTTAAAATTGTAGGATTTTGCACGTGACATTATCCTAATAATCTAATATCCATCTATATGTTAGGCTCCAAATTGAAACATCAGTTGGCAAGTTTCTGTGTGGAGCTCTCTCAATCTTCACTGCCAAATCTAATTAGACATTTTCTACAATAAAACTGGAAAACGAACTATTGGCAATTTCAAATGAAAAACATTATAGCAAAGAAGAATATATAATAATATAAATGAATCTGCAAACGAGTGTCTAACTTTAAGATGGTGAGTTTCTTTACTAATTGACTGAAAATTTAACTATCTAGTAATCCAACCAACATAAACCTCAAGTCCTATATTTCTAGACTCAGCAGACGTGAAAATCAGAAACCAGAGATTGCACACAAAGCTACACTATAATCCAGTCATGAAGAATTCAGACCCACCATAGGATCCAGGAAAATTTGCGCAGCATTTGAAATACAGAAACAGAAAAGCCAAAATCAGTCAACCAAAAGAATGTACCTTTGGAACAAAAGCAGATAATTTGGTATGGGCATCAGAACCCGGAACGAGTGCAAAATCAATGAACACTGACAAAACAGAAGGTGCAAGCTTTCTGCGCAAGGCATATGTAAGGCGAACGGCGCGAGAAATTCGTCGGACCTCCTTGGTGTAAGATCCAGTCTCAATCAAGGAAGCAATCTCCTTCAAATCTACATACAGAAGGCATAACACCATTGCATAATGGGATCAAGTAAAACCCTAGAATTGGCCAAAATCGATGAGATAGAAGAAAATTAGAACGGAAAAGTTGTGGTTTTTACTATGTAGAGTGGGAGGGACGGCCGGGGGATTGGAATTGGAAGGAGCTTGAGTGTCCTTCATCTCCACATCTTGAGTCATCTTCGTCGAGAACTGTGTAATCCAATCCAATATTCCAAGCGCAAAAATTAAAGAGTAAAATTTAGCAAAAATCGAAGATTTAAACAAGCGTAATTACAGATGGGGCAATAGATTCAGAGACTGGGAGGCGTATCGAGATGAATGTGCAACTGTGGAAGAGTTGGTACCGTACCGGCGAGGGTCTTGGTGTTCGGAGTTCGGTGTCGGCCGATGAAGCTGAAATTTGCTTCTTTTCTTTTTCTCCAAGTAGGATGTGTACACTCTGTCGCGCAGGAATAAATTTTTCCAAGAGTGGGACTAAATATAATCAACTCAATATTTCCCTGTCCCGGTTAAGCCAATGAAGGCTTCCCACTAATACAAATTGTGTAAGAAGTGGGATTTGAACTTTTGATCTCTTGCAAGAATTATCTCTCCCTTACCACTAGGGTAAGGAATTATTGGTTTGTATATATTCCCATAATTATAAAGTTTTTGTTGAATCGATACCCATAAATCTATAGACGTAATTATATAAATATAGATAGATAGATAGATATTGATCAATATAGATAAATACCCGTAAATCTATAGACGTAATTATATAAATATAGATAGATAGATAGATATTGATCGATATAGATAAATCTATAGGTGTGGACTGTGGATCATTCTATAGATATATTATGGGTTGAATGAAGTTCTAAAGTTATAATTATTTTTGAATAAATTTTAGATATTTCTAAATATGAAGATAAAAATCGATTTTATTTTAGACAACTAACTGAGACAGTATTAACTATTTTCGATTTAAGAGTATATTATTAATTATTAATATTGATATAAATAGATTCAAATTAATTATTTTTTGGTTTGTCGAACATATCCTTATCTTCCCCAAATCTAGTAAAATTAAATTTCCCATGTCATTTTTTAGTCCAATAAATCCTTATCATTTCTAAAAGTAGATACAAGGGTTTGTATGGGACGGGGTTAATAAACTGATTAAAATTATAAACAGGGTAAAATTTATAAACGGTTGATAAACGTAGTTACAAATTTAAACAACAAGATAATCTCCATATGGAGAGAAAAACAGTTTATTTGTAAAAAATGGAGTTTATTTGGTTGTTATTAGAGATATTGTGGTACTTTCAAACCAAATAAGATCAAAGGGAGAATAAACACCCAAATAAACACTCAAATAACCTCTATTTTGTAGCTTATTTTTTAACACAACTTTTTAACACGTTTTTGTTTATTTTGGTCATCCAAACAACTAAAAAAAATATTTAAAAAATAAACACCCATAAATAATTAATTTTTAACCCTTTTTTTGGTTGTACATACACCCCCTAAATCTTCTAAACAAAAATTTTTTAGAGTTGGACCAACACCTTAATTTAGATTAGTTACTAAGAGTAGTGGACGCGTAAGGAAAAGGCCTCAACAAGCCCAATGGTTTTTTTTGGTACAACAAGACGCAATGCAAGGCCCAATTAATGGAAGCAATTGCTGTTCCAACTTGCACGAAGAGCAATCACACCATAAAGATTGGAGAGTGATGTATCCTCCAATAATTTATTACTAGTTTAGAAATTATTCTCCAAAGAAATCTCATCCTCAGAGAGAGAGATGTTGAGATATAAAAAGATATAAAAAGATAGACCCATCACTGTGGTTAATATTGTTGAGATATAAAAAGATAAGTATTCCACCTCGAAATGGTGGCTTCTCCTATTGTCCATTGGTTTTCACTCGACTTATATACTAGGTTGACCCAGTCATCTGTCCAACTTTCAAGTAGTAAAAACTTCCAGGTGTAAAATTGTTACTAGGCCCGGTTTGGGTAATCAATGAGCCCTTAGGCAAAATAAAAATTAAGGCCCCTCATAAAATATTTATATAATTAAAAAAAATAAGGAGTCCTTTCTAGATTCAAACCTATAATTACGTGGTATAATCACCATAAATCTACCGGTTGGACTGTTTAGACTGTTTGTTTGTACTTTGTAGACATACTATTACTATTAAAATTTTACTTATTATGAGCCCCTAAAATTTACGGACCCTAGGTCGTCGCCTCTCTCGCCCACTCCTTTGGGTCGGGCTGGATTGTTACATACACCTTTCATAAAGAAAAAAAATCAAACTCTGCCGAGTATATCGATCAATCTTTGTATTTCGCTAGTGTATGTGTATCTATATCATCCTCCTCTATGTATATATTTATCCAGTGTTTTGCAAGAGTCCGAGAACATTTTCTTCAATGACACACATCATGATGGAGGACCATCCCAAGAACCACCCGATGCACCTCATTTCGGAGATGGACCTATCACGAGGTCACGAGCTAAGAAGATAAGAGAGGAACTTAACGCTTTTATCATCCATCATATGAAGTTGGTGCTACCAAAGGAGCCCGAGGGTGACATCATCACATTGCTTGAAACCGCACCATTCTCGGATTCGACTAAGGGTGATTCAGCCACCACCCATACTTAGCCTTTCATTTGCTTGCTTGTTTTGGACTTAGAGTTTTGGGCCTTTGTTTGGGTTTAGTAGGACTTGTTGAGACCTTGTATTTTTTGGGCCCTTGCTTTTGGCTGATTTTCTCTCATATTTAAGGCCTGTAAACTCTCATTTGAAAATACTTTTTTAAATCTTGTTTTATGAAAAACCTAGTTGGTTTCACTCTCCAAAGGTGAGAGCTTTATGCCTTGTGTGCATGTGTGTTGCATTTAGTTCGGTTGTACTTGGTTTTGTCTCAATTTCCCGAAGATTGGTGATTCCGAGATGAGCACGAACCTCCTCCTTGTGCTTCCATGGCAAGCCATGGTTGTGTAAGGTTGTATAGGGTTGGTTTTAGTGTCATTCAAGTTGGTTCTTGGTGCATTGTCCCAATGGGTCCTCTTGTACGTTGTTCATCAAGGTTGATTCCTCCTATCTTTCCCTTTCATTTCCCTTTATTTTATTATGTTTTTCTCTTTCACTTGGTCAAGTCTTGCTCCCATGGTTTAACCTTCCTTTGCCACGTTTTCTTGTCTCACTTTGCCACTTCTTTGTGTTCTTGTGAGTCCGAGTCCACAACGTCAAGAAGGTCGGGAAAACAGCTGCTAACCCCGCATCACATCAGAAAGCCTTTTAAAAGAAAGATTTTCATTATTCACCTTACACTGATTATTAAATCCAATAAAAGGCCCTCGTATAAGAGCATCCACATTGAAGGTTTTTAGGGGGGATTTTAAGACAAAAAAACTAATAAAATAAGGAGGGAGAGAGGAGTTGGGGTTAAAAACTTAAAAGTGAGGTTGACAAGTGCTTATTTACAAACTCCCCAAAGAGTTGTAGAAACCCACTCAAAAGTTTTAGTCAACAAAAAGTGGTCATGTGGCAACCCTCCATTGGAGAAGAATTAAGTGGTCCTCCCATATGTTTGGTGCAAATTGTGGTATTTCATTTAAACTTTTAAATATTTTCGGTTTTTTTTTATCTTTATAAAAAAAATTAAATTTATTATAGATATTATTAAAAACAATAATTTTTTTTATCTACTTATAGACACTAATATCATATATGTTAAGTATTTTTTTATTGTTCTTGTATTTCGATGTTTGTTTTGTTCCAATAAAGTTGTTTCCATTAATATTATTATCTATTTTTATGCTGTGGATTTTTTTTGAAAAAATTATTATATACTATTATTGTATTAATTAACGCAAAATATAATACATATATAAATAATCTACAACATATTATTATTATTATTATGTATATTTGAATATATTATAAATGGTGAAAAGTAAATTAAGAAACTCTAGAAACTCATATGGATGTGGATGAAAAAGTAAATTGGGGGTTTTAAGGAGAGAGAAAGTGATAAAGTGGTATTAAGAAACTCTAGAAACCTGCATTAATGCGGATGGTCTAAGATGGGAGAAATATACACGGTAAATCTCACACGTTTTAACATCGCATTTAACATGGACCATGTTGGTTTAGAGTTTTAGACGTGAGTTAATTGTCTTTCTAAAGATGACTAGAAGCATAATTAATTATAAATTACACCACGTTTAATTGAACGTGACCCACATTGAAATGAACGTGGATTATAACCAGGCATAATTTGTGATGTATATAACCCCGAAAATATATACTTATTGGGTACCGGTATTTAGTGTGATAAATGGCTGCTTGTGATTGCATTAAAGTGGAATACAACTCTTCAAAGCTTCCATGGGCATTGACGTACGGTTTACTTGGCAGGGTCTTTTTCATCATCAGAAAAAGCAAGGTGTATACTATTCCCCAAAACCCCAGCATCAAAATTTTGCTTAAACTACAGTCTAATTGTGCCACTTTGGTGTGACCCACATTCAATAATCTAATTATCTTCCCTCCAAAGTAATTAAGTTTAAAATTAAGTGCACTATTAAAGTCGTTGTATTAGTACCAATTGTGTACTTGTTTGCTACCTTTAGATGAGCCTTTAGCTGATAGTGGGCCTTGCAGTTGCATTATAAGCCAAACCTCTTCATACTTTCGTTGTGATAAAAAAAAGTTTCTTGCTTTAGGCTGCATCTTATCTTTAACACTATAAAAACTAGTTATATTATATTTAGAAAATGAGTGTTTATTGGGTTATGTTAACCATTAGTATAACACTAGTCCTTTTTTTTAAGATGTACGTAACATCATGTATTACTTAACTATGTACGCACCTTCTTCATTTGGCGCGTACGTTTCGAATCCACTAACAAGTTTGTCTAATAGCACAGTGACGAGTGTTGATTTTTTTTTTTGGTCGGAAAGAGAGTCAGAGCTCTCAGATAGTTTTATTGATGAGTGTTGATATATCTTGCTATTCTTGTAATATTATGAGTCCCATTGTGACATTAAGCATATTTTGGTAGTAGTGGACTACGTCGTATAAAATAGACATAAATCTAAATATCTAAGGGTATCTTATTGACTCGATCGAGACTTCTATGTAAGGAGGTTGGACTTCTTACCGACTCGATCATTTCACACACACACACACTGTGAATTCGACGTACGTGATGCTTAAAAAATTTGTATTTACTCTCTATGTACGTATAGGATTGGATTGAGGAGTACTGTGTCATGGCCTTTTTTGGTTTAGTGAGCTGGCTCTTTATAAATTGTGTAAATTTTGTTTCCTTGGTGATTAGCATCTATTGAGGTCAAACGTCTCATATATGTTGAAAGTATAATTAAATTAAGTTAGCTAGCTACTCCTCTTATTATCAATAGTCTCCCCATAGTTATCTTTAATAGTGCTCCGTGCCCACTGACCTTATTTATATACTATGGAGTATATGTTTATATTATAGTATGTTTTCAATGTGGGACAAATTGTGTGCTTTCACATAAACAACAACAACAAATCCAATATCTCCCGCTTAGAGCAGGGTCTGGGGGGTCGAGATGTACGCACCCTTACCCCGACTAGGCTGAGAGAGTGTTTCCGAGTGACCGATGACCGTATATCAAATAAAGAGGAAAACCACACCACAAGAAACTGGAAATAAGATAGGAAAAAGGATGAAAAGTTGGAAAGGATGCACGCAAGGAAAGTTGAGATAGAAGGGAAGCATGAGTGAGAAAACGTTGCCCTTGACTAGCGTTCGACAACTCGGATAGCACTCCTCAACTGAATCCTGTCGCGTGTCATCTCCTCCGTGAGTCCCAGAGCGGTCAGATCATGTCTAATCACTTCACCCCAACTCTTCTTAGGACACCCTCTTCCTCGTCGAACTCTTTCGATAGCCAAGTTGTCACACCTACGCACCGGTGCATTTGGATCTCTCCTCTGAACATGCCCATACCATCGGAGTCTAGATTCCTGCAACTTAGCCTGAATACTAGCCACTCCTACCTTTTCTCGGATAGCCTCGTTTCTGAATCTGTCGCGCAAGGTAAATCCACACATCCACCTGATCATCCTCATCTCAACCACCATGAGTTTCTGTTCCTGAGCCTTATTTGTTGCCACACTCTGCGCCATATAATAGAGCTGTTCTTACTACCACCTTGTAAAACTTACCCTTGAGCTTAAGTGGAACCTTTCTGTCACATAAGACATCTGACGCGACTCTCCATTTCTGCCAACCCACTTGAATCTGATGCTTGACATCCATGTCCACACCTCCATCGCTCTGCATTACAGACCCCGGATACTTGAAACTGTCTTTCGTCGGAACTGGGTCCCCACCCATGCTGACACTCTCGTCTCCATCTTCCTCTTCAGGGGCGGAGGCAGGGGGGGTCATGCGGTGGCTCAAGCCCCCCCCCCCCCCCCCCCCCCCCCCGGAGAAAACAAATTTTGTACATATATATAAAGAGGTGTGTTAGAGACAAGAAAAACATGTAGCTTAGGTGGTGCAAGGCTGTGAATAAGTGTGAGTAGGAGCAGGGTTCGACTCCCCATCCCAACCTTCTTCTTTCATTTTTTTTTCCAAGCCCCCCCCCCCCCCCCCCCCCGACTTTTTAAAATTGTGCGCTTTCACATCTCGATAGAAATTGAGGAAAATGGAATAATTTTTACATTGAAATAAGAGAAAAATTATATTTTAGTTAGAATTATTGACGTTCATTTCCTTTCTATTCTCCTTCTCTTGTTTGTTAAGATGCGATATATATCCATCCTACATCGAATGTACAAAAACTTCAAAATCTATTATATAAGGTCGATGGACTATTTCGTTTCCACTATCATCAATTGATTTTTAGATACAACCCGTTCTAGAAGTGCATGTACACGTACATGATCCTGATCCTGATCCTGTTAGATCACCTTATTTTCTAAGGACTCAAGCTAGGCCGGGTTATGGCCCTCAGCCTTGGCCATTGCCCAAGGGCCAAATTGCTTTTCTATATGGCCAGTAAACAAACAAACTAATTAATGACTTATCTACTCTATGGGTGTAGTGTTGTTGATGAGTGCCTTAGGGATATGATTGAGGATTGTTTAATGTTTCCTGCAACCTTTTGGTTTTAAAAAATGTTTGTTTGTGCAGATGAGTATGAGTTCAGTTGATGCTTTCTATCTACTAATCCTCTTCTTTCTTTCTTTTTTCTGGTGTTGGTGGGCTACTGGGGCTTTGTGTGGCAATTGATGGAATCCAAATTCCACCACTTGATTTTCAAATCCTCTAAATCTTAATTTAGATTTGTATTTGCCCAAATATGAATTTTTGCTTTCGCAAGATGACAATCAAATTGCTGCCTTGGAGCCCCTTTTTTGTACTTGTTGTAAGTGGTTGCACCAAAACAAAAATAAGCAAACCAAATAACCAATGCATACTTTTGGTGAGTGGTAACAATTTTTAGATTAAAATAAACAGATTGTGGCCTCTGTGGATTGTTGCAAAAGTGTATCTGTTAGTGGCTTATCTACTATTGTTATTGTTCTAAGCTAATTTATACACCTTTTTTAATCACTTTTTTAGGTCCTTTGTGAAGATAAACATTGCCAAAATCATCAAACTCGACCAAACTAAAAATAATTACAAGTGTTTAGGATGGTATGAGTTATGACTTATGAGGTACCAATATAAAATCAATCAAACTAACCTTTACTGTTTAGAATGGTTAGATATATCTATTGAACATATTTCATAGGTGAACATATAAAAAAAAGTTTTTATCGAAAATATGTACTAAACAAACCTAATAAATAAGTCGGAGAGCCTCCTATTGTCAATTGGTCTTAGAGTTAAATATCACCGTGCTTCTGTGCTCGACTAATATACAGTGTCATGTGTGCTTGTGCACTTGACTCCCAATCTTGAGTATTCAATGGACATCAGTATGTCTATCAAATTTTTGCTCTGGTATGAACCATAGGGCGAGGGAAACCGAAAGACCCCAGTCGGGGTGGCTCACTGGTGGGGAGCAAGGGGGATGTCAGTAGGTCTCGGGTTCGATCCCTATCTCCGTCCCTTTCCTTGAATGAAATTCCAAGGTTTGCCTTGCTAGCTCATTTCCAGTGGGTCGAATCGGTCGGCACAAGCCAGTTTACCTGGTGCATAGCTCTTGCCGGTTGGGTCACGTGCTCGGGATTTACCACCAAAGGTGGGTTCCTCGTCATTAAAAAAAAATTATAATAAAGTTAGGTATAACCATACAAATATAAGAAGACATGATGACATATACTCTACACTTCCTCGATCTCATTTTTTTTTATTAGACAATTGAGAAGAAAGTTTATTTTTCAAATTATTTGTCACAATATCAATGCTAAATTTTGATTTTATTCATCAAAAATACTTCGTATGAATTCATTTTTATATACAAAACATAAGTGAAGGGGGGTTATGATTAAGGAATCGTTTCTTATGATATTATAAATGGTGGTGGCAGTATGATTATTTATAACCCCAATTTCATGGAGTACTAAACTTTTTGACTAAATATATAAATTTTATATTATTCCTGCAACCTACATATCTAATATTAATACTGGGTTTTATTCTAATCAGTCCCTAAATAGTGGTTTGTTTAAATGAATTAATTAATTAATTAACTTTTATTAAGGGTTGCTTCACGTTTCTCTGTGCTCGTGACCGAGGGGTGGCATGCACTGATGCACAGACGCCAATTGAAGTTCTATCTTTTTTTTTTTTTTTTTGCCGCAAGATAATAATTAGGGCTGGTCGAACGCAGCAGAGGTCCTTCCTAGCGCATCCTTCCGGACAAAAACAAGCAGTTTTGAATCATCCTCACAGCAGACGTCGACAGGGGATGCACGGGCACTATGAGCAAGGTAGTCAGCCACAACATTATATTCCCTGAAAATATGACGAATAGCAACATAAGTAAAAGACGAGATATCAGACATAATATCAGCTTGTAGCATCTCAATTGTCTAGGGGCATTTCCAATCCCCCAGTAGAGCTTTTATCACTAGTAAATTATCTCCTTCGATCAGAAGTGTAGATAGTTGTAACTCCTTTACTCGTAGCAAACCCATTATGAGGTCAAGATTTTTGGCATAAATCACCGAGATATTTGCGCAAATTGACCTGCCAAAAGAGACAACTAAATCAGTTGAGTCACGGTTAACAAAAACCATAAGCCGATTTACCACACGGGTGTACCGATCCATCAAAATTGAGCTTGTAGCAATTTGGGGGTGGTTTCTCCCACTTCCCAGACCGATTCTGAGTTCTGGTATTCGTGGCACTACCCTTAAGAACCGGGGTAGGAAAATTGCTATTAGAAAGACGAGAAGGGATCAACGGACCAATCGGATCGTCGTCTAAAAGCTTTGATTGTTTCCTACAATGTATACTTGTGCTGTGGAGCAGCAATATTTCATTGATAGTTACCTTGTTAGTATGATAAAAAACGAGTTGGTCCCTAAAGAACCACATGGCTCACCAAGCTGAGGCTAAGACGACAAACTTGTTGGTCCCAATCGCACTTTTTATCGCAGTAAGTGGAATCACAGTGCCCATTCCGACAGTCGTAGTGATATACCCCGGAATGTGGATACGTAAAGCTTTAAGCAAATAAGTAGCCATTGGGCAGTGAAAAAGAAGGTGATCACACGATTCGTTAGTATTCCCACCGAAAACGCAACCAGAAGGCACAACCACGTGCGACTTCTGTAATCTTATTTTAGTCGGAAGACCATCACGAGAGATCTTCCAGAGGAAGTGTCGAATCTTAGGGGCCACATCGAGACACAAGATCCAACCGCAATCGAAATCTGGCAACCCAATGTTTGCTAATAAGAGGGAGTTGGCAGAGGCTGTTGAGAACCAGCCATTTTTGCTGGGGCCCCAATAAAGACGTCGGTCCATGATTGGATTGATTGGCAAAGTTAAACCCATGATGTGGTCAATATCATCTTGTTTCAGAACATTTGTTAATGAGTCGGTTATAAATGTTTTATTCCACTGTCGGTTGGTGATGAAGTGAGCCATCGAAACGCCCTTTAGAGTATCCGGGATGGGTCCTAGTGTTTTGGAACTCAACGGCTTCTGAAAGGCCCAGTTATGGGACCAGAAGTCAATGGTTTCCCCATTACCGACCCTCCACTGTAGAGCAGGGAGGAACTAAGGTCTGATGGACATAAGACGGGACCATTGCCATCAGGTGTTACCTTTTTTGTTGTAACTGAAAAGATCGTTTCCTTTAAGGTATTTTTGTGAGATAACACGAACCCAAATATTATTTGATTCAGAAATTGTTTTCCAAAGAAGCTTCATCTGGAGAGCTATATTCATAGACTCCGCCTTATGGACCCCCAAACCACCTTTCATTGTGTCCGAATAGATTTTGTCCCAACTAATCAACGGTGGTGCTTTAGAGGTTTTGTTCCAAAAAAATTGTCTATACACTTTGTCAAGTTCATGAAGGATGTGAGAATGTAGCAGGAAATCCTGCATAAGAAAAATCGGTTTGGCACTAAGATTTGCTTTGATAAGCACCCGTCGCCCTTCGGTAGACAGGTTCGAGGCGTTCCATTTCGTGAGTTGGTTTTTTGTCTTAAGAACCACATCAGCGAATGTGTCCCTATTGGTTTTACCCTTTACGATAGGGCAGCCCAAATATTTGTCGAAATTGTTTGCCTGAGGAATGCCAAGCACTGCAATCGTAGACGCAATGGCAGTATTAGTCGTGTTAGGAGATGCTTGGAAGCTAGACTTTCTGCAGATTCACCTTTTGTCCCGAAATTAAACAGTATCTGTCTAAAATAGACAATACAGACGTGTATGCCGATTGAGAAGCTTTGCAGGAAATAAGAATATCATCAGCAAAAGCTAGAAAAAGAACCTTGATACCCGGCCGAACGAAAGTGATACCAAGGTCCTTGCTTACTAGCCCTTGGTTATGCAGTGTACGTGCTAATACCTCAGAAGATAAAATAAAGAGAAAAGGGGAGAGGGGGTCTCCTTGTCTTAATTCTCTAGTTGGTTGAAATACTATTGTTGGTTCGTCATTAACGAGGACCGAGTAGGATACAGTAGAAACACATTCCTTAATTCTGTTAATAAAAAGGTCGTTGAATCCAAACTTTGATAATACTTGGAACAGAAAAGGTCACTCAATGCGATCGTAAGCCTTTTCCATATCTAACTTAAGAGCAACCATGCCCGTTTTGCCCTTCTTGAGCCGAAATGAATACAAAGCTTCATGAGAAATCAGAATATTGTCCTAGATAGATCTCCCTTTCATGAAAGCTCCCTGAAGGGGGTGTATTAATTTATCGAAAATTTTGGTTAACCGTGCTGAAATCACTTTTGCAATGATTTTATAAATTGTAGAACATAAACTGATAGGCCTGTAGTGGTTTACTGCAGTTGGGTTTACTGCAGTTGAAGTTCTATCTTAAAACAAATTGGTGATAGTATATTCATACTTATTTTTTCATATTTTCAATGTGAGAATTTTTAGTATTTTCAAATCTCTCAACACGCCCCCGCAAGTGCAACTAGGGTCGTTTTTTCCTCTAGTTGACATTTGGACAACGACTCTAGTATTTCATTATCTTTTTAGAGAGCCCCAGATCGAGAGTTGAGTCGTCTGGCTTTACCGCTTTGATACCATACTGAATTCCGTTACGACTCGTGACTGAGGGGTCGTGTGCTCGAACGCTTGTCCGTTGGTAACCTAGCACATAAGTGAGTGAGATTCCTCCCTAAAACTAATCGACGATAGGAGGAATAGCCCATTAACTTATATACTAATGTTTGTTTGTTCATATTATCAATATACGACTTTTTATCTCTACACATCTCTCATCAGACAACCTATATATGAAACCAAGATTAATTTAGGCCACAACTCAAATCTTTTGTTGAATTACTCTTGTTAATATTTTTGCCTATAAAAAAAAGCTCATTTACTACCTTAGTAAAAAAATATTATATATCTCAATTTAAAAAAAAATAGCAATTTTCTTATAATTTATAGAGTAGAAAAAAAACGACTGTATAATTTCATTTCCTTTCCTCCCAAAAGCAATGGGTTATAAATTCACTTTTTGCCTTTCTTTTAAGCTTCAACCGTTGAACCATCACCAATTTTTTACCTTTAGCAAGCGACGAGAAGAAGAGTACAAGGAGCATGTTCTTTTTTTTTTTTTACAATAGGAAGACTCTGCTACAAACGCAAAACAATTCCTTGATCATTCTGCCAGATGATGTTATAAAGATCCATATTAAAAGGAAGTATGAACAAATTACAATGTCCCATACTTTTAGAAATATAATCGACTACCATATTTGCTTCTCTATAACAATGTCTAAATTCAATATAATCAAAAGAGTCTGCAAGCAGTGGTGGCCGCAGGAATTGCTGGAGGGGAGGGGGCGGAAGTTTTTCTCGGTATATATAAATAAAGAAGTTTTTTTTAAATATATTGAAAGAAAACCATAAATATGGTATATTTAAACAAAAACCATAAATTATGGTATATAAATATGATATTTTATTACAAAAATTTATACAAAAATTTAATAATTTATATATGTGTGTATACTTGATTAAGATTTTTTTTAATATTGAAAGAAAATTATAATTTTTTTAAAGAATGTCATTGGTAAATGAAAAAAATTTGATAGGATTTGAAAAGTATGACAAAAAACCCTCATAAATTGTGGTTTAAATATGACATTAATAGTAAAAAAAAATTCATATGAATAAAAATTTGAAGATTTTTTTAAAAGATATGTGTGAAATAATGAATTATCTTATGGAAATATTAAAAAATATATAAAAAAAATTGATTTAAATATGACATTTATAGTAAGAAAATTTGATAGGAATAAAAAATAGTGCAAAAAGGCGAAGGAATGAGATTTGAACACATGCCCACTAGGAACCCAAATTTCATTCCCTCCTTTTACCAACTAGGCTAGACAATTTTTATGTTCTATTTCACATTTTTTATTTTTTTACCTTTTTTTTTTTAAATACTACGAAGTTCCGTCGCCGGAGGATGGGACGGCCGCCCCCCACGCCCCCCTGCGACCGCCACTGTCTGCAAGTAGTATGATCTTCTTAATATGACACATAATTTCCCATTTGATGTTACTGCTCTTTTTTATTGCCTTTATAATTTCCAAATTGTCCCCCTCCATGCTTACTTTTCAAAATGAGGAAATTGTAGCAACTAGACCAATTTTTGGGTCTAATTGCACAAATAGACCACAAGGTAAAAAATTGGCCCAAAATAACCTCTCTACCCCCAAGCACATATAACAACCGGTTATTTTGCACTGTTCATCACCGGGATTA
This sequence comes from Persicaria tinctoria, assembly GCA_037127255.1. NCBI lineage: Eukaryota > Viridiplantae > Streptophyta > Magnoliopsida > Caryophyllales > Polygonaceae > Persicaria > Persicaria tinctoria. Next base: position 26,838,341 of record JBANSL010000018.1, on the reverse strand, counting down.
GCAGGAGAGGGAGGGGAAAGGAAAACGAGTGGGAGGGCCGGCCCGGAGATTGAGAAGGAAGCCGGAGCGCCACCGGAGGAGAAAGGAGGCCGCCGGGAAGGAGGAGAAGGCGTCGGAGGCCTCCAGCGTTTGGACCCTACCCAATTACACAGATCCAAGCTCCCATGGCCATGGCTGAACCCCGCCCTCTCGCCTCTCAGATTCGAGATCCTTTCCCACCCTCTCGCCTCACCCTTCTCGCTCGTCTCCTACCTCCGACGGCCATGGCTGCTTCTCCCTTCGTCCTCGCTCTCCGACGGCCATGGCTTCTCCTACCCAATTACACAATCCCGACGGCCTCCCGGAGGAGAAATGAAACGCCGCTTTCTTGGATCTGTGCGAGATTGTGTAATTTTTTTTTCATTTGTAACCCTACTAGGGTTACAGATCGAGTTTCTACGGATCCAGGCAAGGATGATATTCGCTTTCTTGGATCCAGACAAGAGAATGTTGCTGGGGTGAAGCTTCCAAAGTTTGAGCACTACACTGATGGAGAGACCAAAAATGACCTAACTGGATTGGCCAGAGGCGGGAAGCAAGTGCAGCAGTGTTGTGCTGCTTATGTCAAGGCTATCGAGACACTTGTGGAGCTAGCTTCTCTTCAAACATCCTTTCTGACACTGGATGATGCAATTAAGACCACGAATCGCAGGGTTAACGCCCTGGAGAATGTCATGAAACCCAAATTGGAAAACACAATCAGTTACATCAAGGGAGAGTTGGATGAGCTAGAAAGGGAGGACTTCTTCAGATTGAAGAAGGTAAAAGGATTCAAGAAGAAAGAAATTGAGAAGCAGGTGAAAGCTGCCAAGGAGTTTGCAGCAGAAAAAGCTACAGAGAAGTTTTCTCTACAGAAGGGGGTTTCGGTTACTGCAACGCAGAACATGTTAATGACAATCATGCAGAAGGATGATGACATTATCTTCTAAAAACTCAAGGTTAGCACAAAACGCATTGAGTCTTGGCAATTATGTGATCCGGTTGTATTTGCTTGCCTCTGCATAGAATTTGGTCCATCACAATTTCATCTTCAAAATAAAATGGTTGCTTTTGGATTGAGACATTCAGCATTTATGGAAATATCTATTCTCCAAATCTTTGATTGATAGATTTTATTAATAGCCTAATAGCTCAATTGGTAGAGCGTTGTGTTTGCACACAAAGATGTGAGTTCGACTCTCACATAGGCTAATACGGAGTATGTGTGCATATCTCTATGGACTTATACGATTGAATATGGTAGGAAATATATACACTAATGGCAGGACAAATTTGTGAATCTGGTACGACAAATTTATGAATTATGAATATCTCTGAACTTATAAAATTATGAACTTGGTAGGAAATATACAGACTAGTGGTAGGACAAATTTGTGAACCTGGTAGGATAAATATACGATATTGGTATGATAAAAATGTAATCACCGAAATTCCTAAGTGTATAACTTGACACTAATGGTAGGATAGATGTACACGAATGGTAAGATATATTTGTACTATTGACAAAGAAGTAGAATTAATATTGACCAATCCACAAATCCCAGACTAGTAATCGTTGAGGCGTGAATTGACCCTAATCTCAATCTCAATTACCAATCCATAAATCCAAATCTCAATCCAATTTCTATCAATCAAAATTCATGAATCCAATCTAATTCAATGCTAGAACGACTGAATTAGAGTCTCTATCCTTGGATATAATGTTACTTAGGTTTCCTTCATCTGGTATTGTAGACTGGAAACCCTCTACCTTTGGTTGTTTTTCTGAAAAATGTGGAACATAATTTGCTTCGGTTTCTAGCTTGATTTTCCTTGAAAGCTATTTAAATTGGTAGGATAGATGCACAACAATGATAGGATAGATGAAAACTAATGGTAGAAGAAAACAACGTTATTGGTAGGATCAGAATGGTAGGATTGATGGAAACTAATGGTCGGAGAAAACAACGATATTGGTAGGATCATAATGGAAACCCAGTAATTCCTGTATAACTTGACACTAATGGTAGGATAGATGCACACTGATGGTACGGTATATTTATACTATTGGAAAAATGTAAATGCATACTTGACTTTACGAAAAAAAATTACTTCCACATGAATCTCAGAAAAGCAAAAGGAGAAGGCAAGCTCCACAGGCAGAGACTGAAGTTATATGAACCACATATGCAAAAGCTATACATGGATATATCATGTGTGATGATGAATCTCAAACTATGGTCCCTATCCTGAATAAAGTTAGTGTTGCACTGAAAGAAAAGATCCAAGTAGTGAATATTGACACTCAGAAGTACCCAGTCATCGCTGACAAGTTCATGATCATCATGTGGAGAAAGAAAATTGAGTAAAACCTAGTCTGGAGAGATTTATGAATTTGTCTTACCAAATTCACAGATTTGTCCTATCACCTATGTATATATTTCCTGTCATGTTTATAATCGTATAAGTTCAGAGAGATTTATGAATTTGTCCTAACATGTTCGTAAATTTGTCCTACCATTAGTATATATATTTTTTTCTAGGTTCATAATTGTATAAGTTTAGAGAGATTTATGAACACATACTCCGTATTAGCCTATGTGAGAGTCGAACTCACATCTTTGTGTGCAAACACAACGCTCTACAAATTGAGCTAATAGACTATTTTCAATGGGTTCTTATGATCGTCTAGGCATCAAGAAGTGATAATTTCGTAGGAAGCAAAAATAGCGCTTGAATTTGTAATCTTAATTTGCAAGTTATGCAATTGATCAAAAAGAGAGAGTATAAATTACGAACTCTTTGCAACTGATCTCGTGAAACCGTCACCTTGGGGTAGTTCTGTTATAAGAAAAAGGAACAACTACAAATGATAGGTACAATATCACTTACCCATCGCTGCCACTGTCATCGGACAAACTTCTTGCACTTTTTCAGGTATGAAAAGACAGTTGTACACTATTGGTAGGACGGAAATATTCTATTGGTAGGATGGGGACTGTATCGTTTCCTGGAATGAACGGATAACTTTTTCCCCGTCCTTTCCGCTTCTCTCCTATTCTGCCTCACTTTTTGCAGAGCATGTTATGGTGTTTCAGATCCTCCTCTCAAGCTTATATATGTTCTTGGGGGACACCCATCAATGCAATCATTGCATTTTCCCCTCATAAATGCTCCCCCATTTCCCCAAAGGAGGAACTCTGTTTTGGCGCCAAAACTACACTGACAGCCCGCCAAATCAGCTACAGTGAATCCCCTCCAGATTCTTTCCAAAATATCTCCAGGTATGGAAAGACAGGTTTAGCCTATTGGTAGGACCAATTAATTCTATTGGTAAGATGGGCAGTCTACAGTTTTCTGAAATGAACGGATGATGCCTTTTGGTGCCACATGTCACTGACAGCTACAATGTAGCTACAGTGTCCCTCACCTTCACCTGCAACTTCCTCTCCCGGTTGCATTTTTTATTTGGAAAAAATGGTCACTTTCTACCCCTAGCAAAAAAAACAAGGACATGTCTAGTTGTGCAAACTTTTTTTTTGTCTAGTTATGCAAATCGGCCTTTCAAAATCCTCTAGAAATTGCTAGCTCCAACCCAACACATATTGTAGAAGCCTCTGTTTGGAGAATTGAACATTGTCATGTCTCCTGATGAAAAATATCAATAACCTGACCCCCGGAGTCCCTGATGACTCCCCCCACTTGGCAGAAGCCAATGGAAATAACCGAGTCATTCACATTAATTTTGAGAATAGCTCTTTTTTGTCTGCTCCACTTAGCTTTTAACCTTTTGTTTTGTTTTTTTGCTTATATTTACACTTTCTTTTGACTTGTTCCAGTTTGTAATATTACAAATAGTCTTTTGAACCAGAGATGTTGTAGCTTCTAAGTTGTTTTTATTGAAAATGACTCTGTTTCTAGTTTTCCATATGGTTTGCCAAATGAAGAAAAGATCTTCAAAATGTGAGTTTAATTTTCATGTCTAATCATCATAATATCTTCTACTATTAGATTTCTTCTTATTAAACTTAGAAATGATTTCCATGTCATTTGTTCATAGCACGAGATTACTGCCTTAGTAACCCAACAATGCATGAATAGGTGATCAGTATCCTCATCCTCAGAGTCACAAAGGCAACACTGAGATGAGACTCTATTAATGTATCTATTTAGCCTAACCTTTGTTGGTTTCCATCGATTGCTATTTTCCATATTAGATTATGTAGTCTAGGTTGTATTCTTAGTTTCCAAATCCAATTGTAGTCAGTGTTACTTGATGCGTTTGTCTTGTTATCTTATTAGTTGACGTAGTTGTGAACTTTCCATTGGGGTTTGGTTTCCAAATCTACTTATCTACTGTATCCCATTCCGGGATTTGGATCTTTATTATTTTTTGTATAATGTTATGGGTAATAATTGAGTTAGGAGTGTTAGGTTCCATTGTTTTTGTGGCGTGATTAGTTGTGTTACTCTCATTTCGGGATCATGATGATCTTGGTAGTCAGATAAGTTTTGATCAGGGATCCAAGGATCTTGTCAGATATTGATGGAGTTCCCATTTTCAATAATCCATAAAAGGCCAATGTGAAAATTTTCACGTAGTTGTAACAATCTTCCAAATTGCTAAGAAGTATTTTGATTCATTTTTTGTCTAATTGTTTCAGTTTGAAGGTATTTTTCTTTGATAACTCTAACCCATATATTATTTTGATCCGCATATATTTTCCAAAGTAACTTCATCTACAAGTTTACATTCATATCTTCTGCAGTTTTAAATCCAAGACCACCTTGACTCTTTGGCCTGCAGATGTTTTCCCAACTAATCAAAGGTGTGTATCTCGTTGTGATTGAAGTTTATTCCAGAAGAAATTTTTGTTCACTTGATCAATTTGTTGGAGTATTCCTTTTGGTAATAAGAAATTTTGCACTAGATAGTTTGTTTTAGAGCTGAGATTAGCTTGAATAAGAACCGCTCTCCCTGCTTGGGAAAGTGTGGAGGCTCTCCATTTTGATAGTTATTTTTTAAGATTTTCAATAGCGTCCTCAAAAACACAGTTTTTCACCCTTCCATTTTTCCAAAGCTTTTGATATTGGAACTCTCATTTGTTGGGCTAAAGATCTTGCTAATGTCATATCAACATTGGCGGATACCTAAAAAGATCTTTTTATTGTAGTTCATTAGTTATTGCCAGTCCAAAAAAATTGAGAAATTATTCATCATATTTTGGATAGTATGAAGACTCTTGTGTGATGCATTTGTTCACTAGTACTGAGAAAGTTGTTGTAGTAATGCATTTCATAACCCATTGCATCCACTTGGCATGAAATCCAAACTTAGTGAGCAATGCTTCAATATAATTCAAATTGATCTTATCGTAGGCTATTTCCATATATAATTTTAAGGTCATCCAACATTTATTGCATTTTTTCTATGGAAATTGTGGAGTATTTCATGAGCAATCAGAGTGTTATCTTGGATTGATCTTCCTTCAACAAAAGCCCCTTGAAAGGGGCTAATAATCTCCGTGAGAATTGGTTTTAGTCTATTTGCTAGAATTCTTGCGATTATCTTATATATTATGTTACAAAGACGGATGGGTCTATATTGATTAATATTCATAGGGTTATCTGCTTTATGAATAAGGGTTATAAACGTCTGGTTGATTTCCGTAAGTAGATTTCTGGAATTAAAAAAAATACTTTGATTGTCTTGCAAAGTGAAGGTCCAACTATGTGCTAATATTTAGTACAGTATAGAATAAAGGTGGAAAGCCATCAGGACCTGGTGTTTTGTCCTCGGTCATACTTTCGACTTTGTTTTTTATTTCTATATCGGTTGGTGGTTTAATTAGTGCCGAATTTTCCTCATGTATAACATGTGATTGTATGTTCCTAATTTTGTCTTCTGAAATAATATGTTTTTGATGGTTGATGAATCTTTTCGCCATTTCTTTGGTGATTTGCTATGAGATTTCTTGTTGTTCTTATAATATATTTCCATTTTTTGTTTCAAAAGTGGATGTGGTTTTCCTAAAGTTTCTGATTTTAATTGTTGTTTGATAGTATTTTGTGTTTTGATCTGTTTAACTGCAGATGTTTGGTTTTCCTAAAGTTTCATTCCAGATTTATTTTTTATTTTCCAATCTTGCAAGTTTGCTTTATCACGGGAAGAGGTAGTTCCCCAGGTTAGACTCATTTGAATATCCAAAATATCTTTATCCACTTTTGAAAGTTGTTTTAAAATGTTATTGGATTGGGTTTTGCACCAATCTTTAGTTTTTTTTTATTATTAGGAAAAAAATTGAGGTCAGACAAATCTGAACCTTGATGGCCGGCAAGTCGGCACACGGATAACCGTCTAATCAAACATAAAAATACAAAGATGATGCAAAATACAAGTGAAACTAAATACAACTAAACCGAACAAGACGAGGACGTAGACGAAGGGCGAAGCCAAGCAATACTCTGAAGCAGCACCGTAGGCCAGCGGCACATCAGGAGTCATCTGTGGGAAGTGAAGACAAACCTCCAAGGAACCATTTTTTCGGAGAAATGAAGCACCAATCCTTAGTATTCTTTTTTAGTAATTTATGTTTTTGAACTAGTTTATAACCAAAAGACCCAGAAAGTTTATTTTTCCATACTCTCTTGACTATTTTTTCGTAGTTTGGATTAGTAGACCATGTCATTTCAAAGCAAAAAGGCCAGTGAACCATTTCTCGCTTCTGAATCTCCAATTTGCATCATTATCGGACAATGATCTGAACTTAAAAAAGGATGATGTTGCACTCTAAGGTTTTTGAATTTGATTGCAATGTCCCGATGGACCAAAACCCTATTAAGTCTCTCATAAGTGTTATTGCTAGAATTGTTATTTTTCCTCCAAGTGAAAGGGGAGCCATTGTACGGTATGGTATGAAGATTAAGCTCCTCTTTGACATATTTTAAGCAACGAAATCTAGCTAGCAAGGGTTGGAGGTTGGACTACTGCATCCGATCTTTTCTGTGTCATTTTCGATGTTGTTCAGATCACCCATAATGATAACTAGAATTCTATGTGTACGAACTACTGTAAAAATTTCATCCCAGAACTTAGATTTTTCATTCTCAATTACTTGTGCATAAACAAACAGGAGGGATATGTCACACTTATTGATAGAAATCCTAAGCATGATGTATCTATCATTTTGTTCTATCATTGATGCATTATCCAGAGTTTGGTTGCGCCTTGATAGCACCTATATTCCTCCTCTATAGCCATTTGGTTTGATACAGAAAGACTACACTGAGTTTTTTATTTGAGAAAGCGTTTGCAATTAAATATATATTTTTAATCAAAATTTAAGAAAATCAAGGTTTAGTAGCTTTTTTTTTTAATGAAAAGAAATAAGAAAAAAAATTATGATTTAAAAAATAAAAAAATTGGTGGTTTTCATAAACCCTTCATGTATGCATAAAAATGTTATTGGGGCCAGCCATGTATGAATAATAATCATAAGAATGAGGTGATGTACGTATGTGTACGTACCCCCAAATTCAACATTTAATCATGTCTCATACCAAATACTGAGTATATCTCAAATCTTATTTTGTTACATTATTTATTTGTATTTTTTAGTTAGAGACATTATTTGTTACTCTCTTATGCATTTTGTAGTTCCAAAACCATTAGTCCAAAGACCCCTTATTTTCAAAACCAACAATCATTATATAAAATCCTCCATTAATTTTTACTCCGTGGTATTTTTATTTTCATTTATTTATTTCGCCACCTTCGTCTAATTTGATGCACCAGCTTTCGCCAGCTCACAGATTTTATTTCCCAATTTTCCCGCCTCCCAAACACTCCCCTACTATAAATACCCCCCAAACCACTCTCTCTCTCTACTTGCAACAAAAACCCTAACTCGTCGTTGTGTAGGCTGCACTCCTCCCAAATCCATCTCCCCGTAATCCCCGCAACCAATCGAACTCCGATTCCAATTTCGCTTCCCGATCGGTCTGAAATTCGCAATTCAATTCGTCGTTACAGGCAGCAAATTAACGGGGGAGAAATTTGTTGGGCACTCGGGTCCCTCCTTAAATGGGCTAAAGAAATTGGGCTGAAAGTTAGCCCATGCTCCACATAATCCGAAGACAAATTTAGTCTAGCCTACATTCTAGAATTTTGGAGAATGTCTAGAATATTCATGTAAAACTAGTGTGTTACATCACTAGAATACTCCTAGGAAATCTAGCAAGAAAAGACTAGAAAATTCTAGGCTAATTTGGTGAATGTTTTAGCCGACATTGGGAGCCTATATATAGGCCTTAGATGTACACTTTCCATCATCCAATCCAAGCAAAGCCAATTCAATTGAGTGCAAGTGTGAGAGCTTCCTAGCTAGTAAGAGTAAGTGTAGTGTGAGCCACAAAATTATATAGTGAGAGTGATATTCTTGTAAGTGTTTTTCACTATATAACAAGAGTGCCACTTTTATACAAAGTGAGTATTTGACCATCTTAATCCTACGAAGAGGGAAAACCCGATTTTTCCCAACAGTGGTATCAGAGCGAGGTTCATTTTCGGAACGTGTTAGCTCGTGCGGATCAAGATGGAGGCTAGCGTCACTTACGAGGGTGACATGTTCAAGCTCACGGCAGACAACTACTCTTATTGGAAGCCGATGATGGAGGATCATCTCTACTGCAAGGACCTGTACGAACCCGTCTTCAACAAGGACAAGCCTCAAGGAAAGAGCGATAAGGAGTGGGATCTCCTTAATCGGAAGGCGGTCGCCATGATCCGTAAGTACATCGATAAAACTCTCTTTGAGCATGTTTCTAATTACACAAATGCTTTTGAATTGTGGACAAAGCTAGAATCCATGATTCAAAAGAAATCGCCTCGAAACATGGCCCTCCTAGCTAGACGGTTGGTGAAGATGGAGTATAAGGATGGTCAAAGCATGATTGAGCATTTGAATAATTTCAAGGGGCTTGTCAATCAGCTAAGTAAGGTGGATATGGTGCTTGATGATAAGTTACAAGCCATCCTACTCCTCACCTCTCTGCCAGAGAGTTGGGATACTCTGGTAGTTACTCTAAGTAACTCAGCACCAGACGGGAAGCTCACCATGGATACCGTCTGTGATAGTCTTCTCAATGAAGAAGCTAGGAGGAAAGAGAGAGGAATTACTAATCATTCTGAGGCGAATGTCCTTGACAATCGGAGTAGTAATAATGTCCGTGGACGGAAGCAAAGCCGAGACCGAGATCAGTCTCGAGGGCGGTCCAAGTCACGCACCAGGGTCACGTGCTACTACTGTGGCAAACCAGGCCACAAGAGGCAAGAATGCCGCATCCTCAAGAGAGATCAGAAGGCTGGAAATGTGAAGCCAGACCAGATCAATCCTATGAGGAGGCGAGAAGAAAGGAGTACTACCGCCATGGCTGATGAAGGCGAGGATTCATATCTCGTTGAAGGAGGTAACATTCTAAACATTGAATGTAATGATATCTCCTGGATTGTCGATTCTGGTGCCTCTTTTCATGTTACCCCACATAAAAGCTTCTTCTCATCCTACCGAAGTGGAGACTTCGGTACCGTCCTAATGGGAAATCATGGATGGAGCAAGATCGTGGGGAGAGGAGATATTATCCTCACATCCAACACAGGATGCAAGCTCATCCTAAAAGATGTGAGGCATGTCCCTGATATGAGACGTAACCTCATATCAACTGGAAGGCTAGATGATGATGGTTACTTTAGTCAAAATGGCGGAGGCAAATGGAAACTGACTAAAGGTAACCTAACCGTGGCTCGAGGTAGAAAAGAAGGAACATTGTACTGGACAGAAGCAAAGGTTTGCAAGGGAGAGGTGAACGTTGCCAGCACTGACATGGAGATCTGGCACCAAAGACTTGGACACATGAGCGAGAAGGGCATTCAAATCCTCGCTCGAAGGCAGCTCCTCCCTAACCTGAAAGGTACTTCCCTCGACCCATGCTCTGATTGTTTAGTTGGTAAACAACATAGAGTAGCTTTCCAGAGATCATCTCCACCCACAAGGAGAAAGCATGTCCTAGACCTCGTACACACAGACGTGTGTTCAATGACCGAAAAATCCAATGGAGGTGCACTGTATTTTGTGACCTTCATTGATGATCATTCAAGGAAGGTCTGGGTGCATCTGCTAAAATCAAAGGATCAAGTCCTCGAAGCATTCAAGGAGTTCCATCCCAAGGTGGAACGGGAGACTGGTCGGAAACTCAAGTGTGTCCGATCAGACAATGGTGGTGAGTACCGAGGACCCTTTGAGACGTACTGCAGCTCCTATGGGATCAGGCTTGAGAAGACGCCACCCAAGACGCCACAACTGAACGGGGTTGCTGAGAGGATGAACCGTACTCTCACAGAGAGAGTCCGATGCATGCTCTCTCATGCCAAATTACCCAAGTCGTTCTGGGGAGAAGCCTTGATGACCGCTGTCGACATCATCAACCTCACACCTTCTGTCCCTCTAAACGGAGATATCCCAGAAGAGGTCTGGTCAGGGAAGAAGGCCTCCTACAAACACTTGAAGGTGTTCGGGTGCAGAGCGTTCGTTCACATTCCAAGGGACGAGCGGGCCAAGCTTGATGCTAAGACAAAGGAGTGCATCTATCTTGGTTCACCCAGAGATGAGTTCGGCTATCGGCTATGGGATCCGGCCACCAACAAGGTTATTAGGAGCCGAGATGTTGTGTTCTTCGAAGATCAGACGATTGAAGACATCCGAAGATCAACAAAGCCGACGCGAAGACAAAGGAGGGAAGAGCTAAGTCCCTCAAATGCACAACGGGACGATTCAGAAGAAGCTCCGATCGAGAGCGATGACGAAGCTGATGATGAAGATCATTCTCAAGAGCAGAATGATCAAGAAGATGCCCCAGTTGAGCCGGAAGCAGAATCAAGCACTCCAGTAGAGCCTGAGCTGAGGCGGTCCTCTAGAGACAAGCGGCCGTCCAACCGATACAGCTCAGATGAGTACGTGACCCTCACGGATGAGGGGGAGCCTCAAAGCTATAAGGAGGCTATGGATGATATCCACAAGGCTGAGTGGCTAAGAGCCATGCAGGAGGAGATGCAATCCCTGCATGAGAACCACACCTACGAGTTGGTGAAGCTACCAAAAGGGAGACGAGCCTTGAAGAACAAATGGGTGTATCGGCTGAAAACCGAGGACAGCAACTCGAAGCCCCGCTACAAGGCTCGATTAGTCGTGAAAGGGTTCAGCCAAAAGAAGGGCATCGACTTTGAAGAAATATTCTCTCCGGTCGTGAAGATGTCCTCTATCCGAGTTGTTCTGGGCTTAGCAGCAAGCCTAGACTTGGAGATCGAACAACTCGACGTCAAGACAGCATTCCTCCATGGTGACCTTGAGGAGGAGATATACATGGAGCAACCGGAAGGATTCAAAGTTCCAGGCAAGGAGAATCTGGTGTGCAGACTCACGAAGAGTCTCTACGGCCTAAAGCAAGCACCAAGACAGTGGTACAAGAAGTTCGACTCTTTCATGGTGGATCACAACTTCAAGAAAACCATGAGTGACCACTGTGTCTTCATGAAGAGGTACGCAAGCGGTGACTTTCTCATACTCTTGCTCTATGTTGATGATATGTTAATAGTAGGGCAAGACCGCAACAAAATAGCTGCTCTAAAGAAAGACTTGAGCAAATGCTTTGCCATGAAAGACTTTGGACCGGCAAGACAAATCCTTGGGATGACAATCACTCGTGATAGAACGAGGAAGCTACTATGGATATCCCAAGAGAGATACATCGAGAAGGTGCTCGAGAGATTCAACATGCACAAAGCCAAGCCGGTCAGCACGCCACTTGCTGGACACTTCAAGCTAAGCTCGAAGCAAAGTCCAACAAGTGAGAAGGAGAAACAAGAGATGAAGAGTACCCCATACTCATCTGCGGTAGGCTGTCTCATGTACGCAATGGTATGTACGAGGCCTGATATCGCCTACGCAGTCGGAGTCGTAAGCCGCTTCTTGGCAAATCCGGGGAAGGAACATTGGGCTGCAGTGAAATGGATCCTCCGGTATCTACGGGGTACTTCTAAACGGTGCTTATGCTTTGGCAATGGGAAGCCTGTGCTAGAAGGATACACAGATGCAGATTGGGCCGGAGACAATGATTCCAGGAAATCAACGTCAGGGTATCTAACTACCTTTGCAGGGGGAGCTGTTTCCTGGCAATCAAAGTTACAGAAGACCGTTGCCTTGTCCACCTCTGAAGCAGAATACATCGCAGCTACAGAAGCCTGCAAGGAGATGCTATGGATGAAGAGCTTCTTACTCGAGCTGGGAGTAGATCAAGACAGATACGTCTTGCAGTGTGACAATCAAAGCGCCATTCACCTAGCGAAGAACCCGACCTATCACTCCCGCTCGAAGCACATCGATATCCGATATCATTGGATTCGAGACATCCTCGAAGAGAAGCTTCTACAACTTGACAAGGTGCATACGGAGAAAAACTGGTCCGACATGATGACCAAGGTAATCCCGACAAAGAAGTTTGAAGATTGCTGCCAAGGATCCGGCATCGTGACACGCCCATGATTAAGTCGGGAAGGGGGAGATTGTTGGGCACTCGGGTCCCTCCTTAAATGGGCTAAAGAAATTGGGCTGAAAGTTAGCCCATGCTCCACATAATCCGAAGACAAATTTAGTCTAGCCTACATTCTAGAATTTTGGAGAATGTCTAGAATATTCATGTAAAAACTAGTGTGTTACATCACTAGAATACTCCTAGGAAATCTAGCAAGAAAAGACTAGAAAATTCTAGGCTAATTTGGTGAATGTTTTAGCCGACATTGGGAGCCTATATATAGGCCTTAGATGTACACTTTCCATCATCCAATCCAAGCAAAGCCAATTCAATTGAGTGCAAGTGTGAGAGCTTCCTAGCTAGTAAGAGTAAGTGTAGTGTGAGCCACAAAATTATATAGTGAGAGTGATATTCTTGTAAGTGTTTTTCACTATATAACAAGAGTGCCACTTTTATACAAAGTGAGTATTTGACCATCTTAATCCTACGAAGAGGGAAAACCCGATTTTTCCCAACAAAATTAAAGAAATGTTGGTCTCGGTGTTTCTGGCGCTGTTCCTGCCGTGCGTAGGGATGAGCGTGGTGTTCGTGGTCTACGCGTGCCTGCTGTGGTTCACCGCCGGCAGCCGAGGCAACGAGGTCGCCGCCATGGAGATAGGATCTCCGGTGAAGCCGGCGGCGGCGAAGGGGCTGTCGGCGGAGGAGTTGGAGAAGCTGCCTAAGGTGAGCGGGAAGGAGCTTGTGATGGGGAACGACTGCGCCGTGTGCCTGGATGAGATCGAAGGCGATCAACCGGCGCGGATGGTCCCCGGCTGCAACCACGGCTTCCACCTGCAATGCGCCGACACGTGGCTGTCGAAGAACTCCGCTTGCCCTGTCTGCCGGGCCAGGCTCGGGCCCGAGCTCTTCCGGTCTTGCCAGGACCCCTGCTGAGCCTGATTGGTCAATTAATCAATCCTCCGTTCCGTTCGCTCTCCAATTCAATTTTTTAATTTTTTTTTTCTTCCTCTTCCAGATTCTTTTTTTGATTCTGTATGTAGACGTAGATTTCACTTTCGCCAGGGTGTGTGATTTGGAGTCTCTGTTTAGGGAATTTCGATTTTGTCGTTTCTTTTGGTCGATATATAGCGGTGGTGCGCGCGGCGGTGGGGAATGAAGAGGTGACAATTCGTTTAGGGGGAGGCAACGGTGGGAGATTGGCGTTGTTCCCTAGAAAGTCGAAACGGGTGTAAATTTTGGGTGGCTCTGCATCTGGCTCATCATCATATAGGTTTGGAAGTTCTGTTCCTAATTTTCTAGTGTTGCTTGTCTGTTTTTATTTTGAATTTATTGTTCATCCCAAATAACTTAAAGCTAGTATTTTTTTAAAAAATAATATTTGTAACTTGTGTGATTATAAAACTAAAAAAAAAGAGATTTTTTTTTATAAATATATAATTTTTTTGATGCATTGAAACTATAGTACAGTATTTATTTTAATTTTTTTAGTGCCTATACATTAGTATAAGCTAAAAAAACAAGTTTTTTAATGTATAATTTTTGTGTTAGGGTAGTGCTACTGTGCTAGTAAGTGGAGAAGTACAATGAATTCAATTCTTATAAGGTTTTAAAAACAGATTTATAAAATTTCTCCAAACAAATACTCAGTGATTTTTTATATTTAAGTATGTTTTTTAAAAATAATAAAAAATATATAAAATACAGTATAAAATTATTTTAAATTTTTTAGTAAAAATATTTTTTTTATATTTTTTTTAGTATGTTCTTGAAAAAAAAAAGTCAATATAAAAAATGAAGAGAGGAGTAATATGCAAAACTAGATACTGAAATCAGTAGATTCCAAGGAGTGCAAACTCCCAGTTTTATGTAAAAAAAATAATAACTGGATTCATGTCTATCTATTTTGTGAAAGAAAAAGAAGGAAAAAGAGAGGAGCAGAGGAGTAGCAGATGAAGATGGAAGAGCACCTGAAACTGAAACTACTGAATTAATTAATTATATATAAATAAAAGGAGGAGATGGAGTGGAGATTTGTTTAATAGAGGCAGAGGCGTCAGCAATTCAATTCGGAGCATCGATATCTCTTAGAATGGTTTGGACGGTAGCCCATGGGATTATATTGGGATCCCTCGTCCATGTCCATCCGTCCATAGTAACAGGTAAAAAGTCGGGGGAGCTGTGACTCGGTACGTGTGAGTCCAGGAGGAGTCACGTACTGGCTTGGTTTCATCATGTCTTCCGTCAATTCAGTGTTTGTATAGACTGCAGCGGTGCAGAGGAGCTTCGTTGTTGACTTGGCTTCATTACAGCCGTAGGATGTCTTCCTCTGCATTTATGGCCTTGTTGCTGATTCATTCCGCGGCCACGGGTATATTGCATCTTAATTTGCTACTCTCCTACTTTGGGGATGCATGTCCAAATTAAATACTGTCACAAAAGTCTTTTTCTTGATAAAAATCTACCAATAATAATCTCAATTGTTAATATATATAAAAAAAACATTATATACAATGCCTTGTTTAGGATATACTATTGTTGCAGGGATAGACGGTGCAACTAAGATCTAAAGATAGACTGTTATACACTTAGGCCCCGTTTGGTATGAGTGATGGAATCGGAATCGGAATGGAATCAGAAAGTGGTAATCGCTCATTACTGAAGCTGGTTGTTTGGTATGCTATCGGAATGAACCATTCCTGAAATAATAATAATAATAATAAAATTAAAAAAAGTGATAAAAGTTATAATATTAATATATTATTGTTATTATTAAAATAAAAATAAAAAATATAATATAATATATATATTAAATAATAAAGTATTGATATTAATAATAATATAAGTATAAATATAATAAAATATTGATAAAAATAAAAATATATTATTATTATTAAAAATAAAAATATAATATAATATATCAAATAATAAAATATTTATAAAAAATAATAATAATATAAATATATTATTATTGTTAAAAATTAAAATATAATATAATATATATTAAATAATAAAGTATTGATAATAATAATATAAGTATAAATATAATAAATTTCTAATAAATATAATAATATTAATAGAAATATATTATTATTATTATTAAAAATAAAAAATAATATTATATATTAAATAATAAAATATTGATAATAAAAAAAAAGTATAAATATAATATAATATAATTAATAATAATATAAAAATAATATAAAATAATAAAATGTAGATAAAAATAATATTATTAATAGAAATATATTATTATTATTAAAACAAATAATATAATATAATATATTAAATAATAAAGTATTTATAATAATAATGTAAGTATAAATATAACATAATATAATTAATAATAAAAATAAAAATATAATATAATATATTAAATAATAAAGTATTTATAATAATAATATAAGTATAAATATAACATAATATAATTAATAATAATAATAATAATAATACAAGTAGAAATTGGGAATGAACCATTTCCTACATTTTGGGGAGGAATGAAATGAGTCATGAAAAGGGTAATGGTTGATTACCGATAATCATTCCGATTACCAATTTTCAACCTACCAAACAAGGGTAATGGGAATCATTCATTCCCATTATCCTTTTTGATTACCAGTAATGCATAACAAACAAGCCCTTATACTAACCATTCTATTACATATCTAAGTCTGACTCGTAACATCTTTATTAAATTTCGTAGAAATTGTTTAAAAAGTGTGAAACGATATGATTGTGCATAGAGAGAGTTGAATTTTGGTGAAGGAGTACCAATTGATAAATAACGGTGGGTGATATCCAACGTGAGGGGGTCACACGCACGTTCAAGCGCACTACGCGCACCAATCAAACCGATTACACAAACCGAGTGGAGTTCCATCCTAAAACCAATTGGTATTAGGTGAGGTAACCCACCGACTTATATGCAAAACTTGAATTCTTTTTTAATCAACGTTTTTCCATCTTTCCACAAAGAAATATCTAGCCAGAGTTGTGACCACTACCAGCCAAGGTAAACCAATAAAAATGTACACCGTACAAGTGCCCGGCCTAGCCAGTAGGAGCAATAACTACGGAGTACTCCGTAGTTACTGCGGTAGTTATTGTAAATACTTTGCCTCCATTATGCTCAGCACTTCGCATATTCGACGAGCTAACCAACGTCAAAATTAATGCCGTTATTGGAATCATCATCTATCTGTGTCTTTATATGGTGCAGCTGTCATCTGGTGGTTAACACCCAAAGCTCCAACGTGATGCTAAAATTTATTTTCTCTAATTTCGAGTAACTTCGGTCGGATCGTATAAAAATGGAAGTTGTGTTCAATTTATTTGTATTTTTTATGTAAGACTCTCTACCTTATATTTTGTGTTATTATATCATCCATAATCAATGTAGAAAGACAAATTTTTTTATCAGTGCAACCTGCCTCGATCAGGTTGACACTTGACACTTTATATTTTTTTCTTCTTCCTAGTCGAGACTCTCAATCTCATTATATCTCGCTCGGTTTTTTGGTTTTTACGACTAGTTTCGACATCTCAATCTCTTTTAGCCTTACCTAAAGCCAAGAAAACCGACCAAGTTCGGAACTGCTCGGATACCATGTTAAATTCCGAGAAACCTCGGCCAAGTTGTATGAAAATGGAAATCGTGTCGGGTTTATTTTTGTTTTTTGGTTATAAGATCAAGATTCGCCCTTGTAACCAAAAAATTAAATCATTGTGTATGATGTTTCCTTATCTTTCCCATTGAAGATTAAAAAAATATATCTCCGTTTGTTTTCCCCACTTAAATGAATTGAAGCAGCTGCAGTCTAATTCAGACTCATCCTACCTCTCCGTTGTATACCGGCCGTTGCTTGTTGGTTTCATCTTTACTTTGGGAACTTGTATTTTGAACATAGTTACATGGTCCAATCCGGACCTGTGGTCCACTCGATAGTGTGAATCATTCACAAATATATGTAGTAGATCATTAAATGGATAGGTCCTTGGATAGACCGACACATTGACATCTCGTTTTGTGATCGAAATTCAGGTTAGTTTATTTGAAGTTTCTATAAATTTTAGGGAGGGATATGTAATATACCCCTGCTCCTCTTTGAGAAAATATATTGTCTTCATCAAAATTGTTTTCATCTACAACTGATATGATAGTCTTTACTCTCAAAATCTTCTGAATTCTGTTTACAACAATTTTTTTTTTTAGAAATGACTGATGTCATGAATTCTGTTTACAACATTTTTTTTTACAGAAATGGCCGATATCGTGAATGTTGTTTACACTGGCTACATTTTTTTTGTCAACCTTGTTGTTTTCAGTATGGATTTCTCTTTCAAATGGTGCATTTTGAGAGTTGGAAGTGAGAAAGGTTTGACTTTATGGGATTAATTTGACCTGAATTTCATTCCAATTGGAGAAAATATGTGACTATTGATCGTATGTAGTTGGGGTAGTGGAACGTATCTAGTTGATAATGGCTCTAATAATCGTATCTTCCTTTTAGATATTAATGCTCAATTGAATTTTGAAAAGTGTTTGTATATTGGTTGAAATGCTATGATGGGGAGTTAGGAATTAATTCAAATCTATATATAATTTTTAGAAAAATATTTATTCTCCTAATTCAAAATTATTGTCGAATTCAATAAAATGTTGAAGCTGAATAATTTCACAGTGTTCCGTTTTATGTTCAGTATTTTTGTGTTTCACTTCTGAAATTCATCTTTTTCATAACTAAAAGGAAGAATCTTGCTCTTAATATGTTACGTTTTCAGAAATAAAAAATATATTCAGTAGTGAAGGTTTTGTATCAAGGAGGAAACCTTGTTCTTCTTAATTTTAAGCTAGTGTTTTCTGTTTTTTGTTCATTGCTTCTATGTTTCTCAATTGTGTTGAATGAATCTGGATAGTAGCTAGACTTGTTGAATTAAAATTTTGAAATGTTCTAATTTTATATTACAAATTTCAAGCTTATTAGTTCAAATGGTAGAGCGATATGTTCACGCACAAAGATGCAGGTTCAAATCATGCTAGACTTTTAATTCATACATAATCTATTTGTGGCCATGTGTATTTTATTAAAGTAAGCAAATGCTTGGTAGTTCCCGTCTCCTTATGTCATGTTTATCAAGGGATACTAGAAATACTAATATTTTACTTATCTCTCTCCGTCACATCATCCTAGCATCTCATTCTCATTTTTCCCACTTTATCAATAGCATCCCTAGTATCCCAAAACCCATCTTTTCATACCAACTCAATTTACAAATATACCCCTCTCCAACAATTATTTCAATTTCCTATTATATTATTATATTCATTTATTATTATTAAAATATTAATATAAAATTAATATTATTTATAAACGAAATAGTGTGAACTATATATTTATAGCCAAAACTACTCATATCAACTTCCACATTTAAAAATAAATATTTTTATTTATTAATTTTATATCTTCCATTATTTATTATTTCAAATTATTCCATAATTAAACTTCAATTTTTCGGATTTTATTTTGCATATTTATAATCAAAGAGAAATATTTTTTTAAATATAATCAAACATATTCAAAATTGATGTCTACATGTAGATAAAACTGAATCTAATATTGTGGTAAATTTTATTTATTTATTTTTTACATTTTTTTTTACCAAAATCTGGATTTTAATGTGTAAAAATGATTTTTCTCAGCCAAAATCTCGGCCGTCCATCACAACACATGTGTCATCCATCCGGGCGGCTCTTCTGCAGGCCAATTAGGGCGCGACACGCATCCCCCTCAGCAGCCGAAGATGCATGTGCGGGGCTTCTTTCTTTCCTCCAACGACGTCGTTTTGAGCCTCAAAAGTGGAAAAATGAATGTGCTTTCCAGCTAGCCTTTGATGGATTGAAAGCTTTTTGGGCCAGTATCGATACTACTTTAGTATCGGCCTAGTATCAAAAGAGGAATTGTTCCAAATTTATATGAATAAATCTTCTAGTATCTTCAACAGTACCTTACCGATAAAAATGACCTTAGTGCCTCATTGACCAAGTATTCAAGAGGAGATCCCGTTAGTTGCACTTTTATCAGCCCCTCTAGCAACCATATCACCGGGGTACTCATCCAGCAGCACACCACATTTCTTATATCCATATGTTGTAATATTCTTTCGAGTCCTCGCATCTACAACAGCTAGATTAATTGCATTATCAAGTGTTTGACTTCGGATAATTTTGTATATACTCCAATTTGTTTTTGCTTTCATGGCTTTTTTCCTATCATAACTTTTGATGATTTTGCAAAATTATTCAATGTATACGAGTTCTCTCAGTTGTAAAATCTAGCCTATGAGTTCTCTTGGTTGAAATATATAAGTTTGGTTATAAATAATTTTATAACAACATCATGTAGGCACCTAAATTCGAATTGCCTTAATCATAGGTTTCATAACTCGAATCAAGAATTAACGTTTCTTCTTGTTGCTTACTAAAATCTAACTTATGAGGGATTTGAACCCTCATCCATGTGTATTAATACATTGCTCTGCCTTTTGAGCTAATATGATTGCAAGATACAACACAACAAATATACAACATTACTGTATTTCCAAGCATAACAATTTGGTACTACCTTCTTCATTTTTGTGAGTGAGAACAATGCTACACTACATGAAAGTGGCCAACAAGCAGCCCCCAACCAGCCCCAGCGGTTCAAAACCGCCACAATAGGCATGAAAACCGCTACCTAAAGCCTATTGTGGCGGATTTTTCCCGTATCATTAGGTCGCGTTGCATTAGACCTATTGTGGCGGTTTTATAACCTATTGAAGCGGTTTTTCATAGACACCAATAACCGCCACAATAGGTAAAAAAACCGCCACAATATAAACCTAATGAAGCGGTTTTAAATAAAGTATTGTGACAGTTTACATAGCTATTGAGGCGGTTTATATTAGCTATTGTGGCACTTTATTAGGCTATAGCATCGGTTTGTATATCTATTGTGGCAGTTTTTGTTTCTAATGTGGCGGTTTTTTATCTTCCAAATTTAACAAAAAAATTCAGTGTTTTTTAGCCCGGATTCTCTAGACCCGGGCTAAAATGTTCAACATTTTTAAAAAAAAATTAATAGAATGCACCCAATTCTTGGGTACATTCTATGAAAATAAAAAAAGCACTCGTTTTCTCCTTGCTCACTTCAACTAGGAGCCATTACCCCAACCTAAAAACTCTCAAATACATCAATCATATAATATAATGAATGCATAACTTGAATCTAAAAGATACCACAAACACCAATCGTTGATCAATGCTGCAAAGATAGAGTCTCGTAATGGAATTTTCTTCAATGTACTAATGAAAAACCTAAACAAAAAAACATGTATCAGCATCACACATGCTCTAGCAAGTAGAAACTACATTGAGAAGTATTGAAATTCTCCAAAAGCTGAAAATATATACAAGTCTCGCATATTGAGAGGGCACTGACACATAAATGATACTATTAGAATTGGCACCGAATGCATGGCTTTCCATGACCACCTTTACAAGTCTCGCAACACCGAGACAAACAGAGTACCTGTACCTGATTAGAACATTTCCAGGCCGAATCAAGGGCATTAAGTACCTGTACGTAACATACGAAGTATCACTTACTGATGTCTCATGCAACAGTATGGATAGATCTGCTGGTGAGTCATTCTGCAGAATCACAAACTGAAGGGAAGGAAAAACAAGGAAACAATCAAGAAGTGGCAACCGAAAGTACAAGTCTCAATTGAGAAAACAAGGAAGCAACATCACAAGCACAAACTGAAAAAGAGAATCAAAAGCCCTAATTCCAACCAAAACCCTCAAATTTACGAGAAATATGTAATTGTCTCAAAAGCTTAAAACAAGAGAGAATACTTAAATTTAATTAAAACAGGAGTAATACTACATGAACCCCATGCTCACCCTTTTAGAGGGATTTTGGGTCATTATTTGCCAAGTCTGATTTCTAAGGTATCCTAACCCTAAGCAGATATTGATAAGTATTGCATCATATGATCCTGGTACACAAAAAATTTACATAAAAAAAATAATATATATGCTAACTCATATGAAAAAAAATAGAGGATCAGTAACACCTTTAACCTTCTTTGAAACTCATATTTGACCAGCAACTAGTCAAGTGCATGCACATCCATTCAGGTCAACTAGAACCATCTTTACTCATTTTAGGAAATTAGGATAAATTCAATAAAATTCGCCCTATAAATTCTATAATTAGATCCAAAGTAGTGACGAGAATAATAACAAAATGGCACTCTCCCTCCTTCAGATGATAGCACTTTCACTAAAAAATTTGTAGAAACCAACCTAAGATTAACAAGTAGCTGAGGAATAAGAAACAATCAAGAACAATAGCGCTCTGCAGACCAAACACGCCCTAAGTCATTCATCATGCTGTAACCAAAGCTAACCAAGTTTTGTTTTCGAATTCTTCAAAACAACCATGTTATATCTATTTGGCTCATTTCCAAGCTCAATAAGATACTACTATATCATTGAAGGACAAAGATTACTGGCTAAGAGAAAAAACAGCAGATCAAGATGCTGATCACCCAAAGAAAACTAGGGTGCTATAATGAGCCACTTTTGTCGGTAAAAGTAACAGATCAAGATTCTTACCGACCATCCTTGTAACAGTTTCCACGAACAGTCCTAAGTGATCTAACTGGAGAAGTCTACGTCACAACACCCGATCAAGTAGCTCCAGTATTCCCTTGGAGATGTAGCTATATCAATAATTTCCACTTGCCTCAATTTTAGTTGTTCCTTACTCAGAAAATGGACCTATCCAGTTGCAAACAACAAAAATAAATAGTTCATTTCATAAACAGGGGATTGACCTATAACTGGGCAGTCGATTTGAATTATCAATAAGTATACACAAAATTGGATTCCAAGAGAGCTATTATTTTTACTTGTGTTTCAATGATAACATTGGCAAGTTCCGATGCTGCAATACAAGTAATGATAAATGTCCTTAAGGAGAGAATCATTAAACGATCAAGTAGCACTTTGTACAGATAAAGCTCATAAAATTAGCCATGAAGAAAGAAATGGATTTGAGAATGTCATGCATACATTTTCAGATTTGCCATTATCTGCCACATTAATGGTTTCAACGGTAAGAGTCAGCTTACTAAAGCATGAACACTGCAAAATGAGGAACTCCGTGTCAAAATACTTTACCCAAAGATTCAGATTCATAGCCAAATGACTTACCCAGATGACTACATATTGCAACATCCAATTCCGAACCACCAAAAAAATCAGTAAATCTGAAAGGGAAATACTACAGCAGGAGAATGTTAATTAAATGCATGATTATAAAAGCCAAAAACTTAGTAGAAATCAGTAAACCGGCTATTATACAAAGGTTAAGGAAATCAGTAAATCAGCAAGAGATTTTTGAAGCTGTGCCATCTCAATTTTTTGACCACTTTTTATATCGTCTCCACAATTAACTGCATTTGATTTAAGTGTGCTTAAGTTGATTGTACATCATGTATTTTAAGTAACATATATATTTTCGAGTCCTTTTATGTCGATCGGTATCTCATAACTGAAAATATATATCCCTCCTTTTTAATATTTTGAATTTATAAAAGGCATTTGATTGTCTCTATTAAATTGGTCTTAACGAAAAGCATTCAAACAATAATGATGAACAATCAACTTAAGCACAATTAAAAAGAGTGGTAAAAAAATTGAGTAATACTATACAGAGGATCTAAATTGGTGGGAGGCTTGGGAAATTAAAGAAACAAGATGATTACTTCATATGGATTCAGTTCTTGACATTGTCATCGCATATCTATCATCTTCCAAGTAAAAGTGAACCAATTGATTGCTATATGCAAGTAAAAATTAAAGGGAAACAAAGGCTATATTCAAATTAACGAGATTCTAGGGTTAGGGATTTACAGGAGAATCGACCTGAGGTGGAAGCGGTGGCCGTTCACGAAAGAGATGGAAACGATGGTGGTTGATGACCTGATCATATCGTTGTTTGCCTCCGTCTCCATGATGCCAAGGCACGAGGTGTTCACGTTCTGCCTTTGAACAATCTCTCTCCCCCCCATCCTCGACCTTCTTCTTCTTACTAGCAAGTCCGTTCAGGTCGGAAAATCCATCCAAATCGCTAAATGATTCAACTACAGGCGGCACGGACTCGAATACCACAGTCGTCGGATCGAAAAATTTCTCGCTTATCTCTATCGAATCAAACAAACAAAAAAGTCTCCAACAATTGAAATATAAATTCGAAGACAGTGAAGAAATTAGGGAAATCAGAAGTCAAAGTGTGAGAGAGAAAGACTGAAACCTGGTAGTTGAACGAGTGAAATCTCCGATGAGCTCCGGGTGTGAATTTGGCACAGATTTGAGCGACAAAAGAGGAGAGGAGGAAATGGGTGAAGAAGGATTTGTAGATCTAGGTTCTTCTGATTTCCTTCTCTTTTTTTTTTCTTTCCCTCCATCTTATCCTTTTCAGATAGATTATAAAACCGGAGAAAGCCCAGACAACATATAAAAAAATATTATATAAAAACCGCTTCAATAGGTTAGTAAAAAGCGTTTTCTAAAACCGTTACAATAGCTTCAAAAGCGCCACAATAGGGTATTTAGAACCGCCACAATAGGTATTGTTGTAACCTATGACAAAACCGCCACATAAACTGCCACAATAGACTAAACCGCTGCAAAAACCGCTTCAATAGCTCAACCACTGCATTAAAGTGCCACAATAGGCCTTAATTGTAGTAGTGAAAGTTGAATTCAACATTAAAAAAATAGCCCAAGTCAATGCCAAAGATCCACACCCTCCCAAAAAATACAGTAGCATATTTAAAGAAATCCATAATGGAGTAAAAAAGAGTTAAAAAAAACTCATAAGCAATTGAAGAAATCCACCAAACAGAGTAAAAAAAAATACAGTAGCATATTTCAGCCCCAATTCAAGCAGAGCAAAAAAGAACTTAGAAGAAATTAAAGAAATCCACCAAACCATAATTTGAAGATCCTACAACGATAATTCCCAAAAATCTCTGAGAAATCAATGATCTAAGCAAAATAAACACTGCATTCACAAAGCAACAATGCAAAATACTAGACAAAAAAGTAATGAAGCCACTCCCCTTTTTCATTCATTGATGGCGGTCATTGGCCCCTTTAGGAAGGTTGCAATCCCAAAAATCAAAACCCTACCTGAATGAGGTGACAGCTAGTGATTATATACCCCATAACCACGTGAGTTGCACACACACTGATGCACTAAAGTCCAAGCTGCAATACAACTCTTATTATAGCAAAAGAAGGGAAAGAAAGGGGAATGAAACAGTAAGCAACATTAAATTAGAAATTACATAATATGACCCTTATTCTCCATATCCCCCCTTCAAGTTGGACTTGGTGGAAACCCAACAAGACCCAACTTGGCAGCAAGAAAGTGGTGATGTTTCTCTCCCAAAGGCTTGGTCAATATATCTGCAATCTGAACACCTGTTCTGATGTGTTGAGGCTGAATGAGACCGGCTTGCAACCTTTCCCTTATAAAATGGCATTCAATCTTCAAGTGTTTGGTACGTTCATGAAACAATGGATTCTCAGCTATATGCAAAGCAGCCTTGTTGTCACAGTGAAGAGGGATGGGCAAAGGAATATTGGCCTTCAACACAGTTAAGACACCTTCAATCCAAACTATCTCACTTGAAGTCATAGACATGCTTCTATACTCAACCTCTGCTGAAGATTTGGATATTGTGTTCTGCTTCTTAGTTTTCCAAGACACTAAGGAATGTCCAAGGAAAATATAATAACCTGTTAGGGACCTAGCACTAAATTGGCAGGCTCCCCAATTTGCATCACAATAAGCAACCAATTAAATGGTTGATGTCCTTGGATAATGTAACCAGCTTCCATAGTACCTTTGAGGTATTTAACAACATGAAGAGCTGCATCATAATGAGGTTCACGAGGCTTTGTCATGAACTGGCTCAAGTGCTGCACAACATAAGAAATATCTGGTCTTGTCAAGTTTAGGAAAAGCAATCTTCCAACCAACCTTCTATACTTCTCAGGGTCTATCATCACTGTTCCCATATCAGTTGAGACCTTTAAGCCCCTTTGCAATGGGAATTGAGCTGGCTTGCAGTCAAATAAATTACAATCTTGCAAAATATCCATAATGTACTTCCTTTGATGCAAATAAGTTCATGAATTGGTCTTGGAGATTTCAAGACCTAGAAAATATCTGGCTATTTCCAGATCCTTAACAGTGAACTTCTTGTTTAAGGCTTCCTTCACTCTCTGAATTTCATAAAGATCATCACCAGTTAATAATAAATCATCAACATAGATAAAAGCTACAACAATCCCTTTTTTGACTGATTTTGTAAATAAAGAGTAGTCTTCATTGGATTGCTGATAACCCAACTGAGCAACAAAGGTACATAACTATGCATTCCATTTCCTCGAAGCCTGTTTCAATCCATAGATTGATCTCTTCAGTCTACAAACTTTGCCCTGACTTCCCATCACATAGCCTTCTGGAGGATGCATATATACCTCTTCATCAATGAATCCATGTAGGAAAGCATTGATAATGTCTAACTGATACAAATCCCAATCTCGAATTGTTGCTAGAGCAATAAGCACTCTCACTGTGGTGAACTTTTCCACAGGTGAAAATGTATGTTTATAGTTCTTCCCCTTCAATTGATTATATCCCTTGGCTACTAATCTAGCCTTGAATCTTTCAATACTCCCATCTGGCTTATATTTAATTTTATAAACCCATTTACTTCCTATTGCCTTCTTTCCTGGTGGTAAATCAGTCATCATCCATGTCTGATTTTGCTGTAGAGCATTCACTTCTGCATCCATAGCAGCAATCCATCTCTCATCTTGCACTGCTTGAGAGTATTTGTATGGTTCCTGAATACTGGCCATCATACAAAATGACTTGAGAAAATCTGTATTCTGATCATAGGTATGCTCCAAGCAAGAGACTAGAAAGGACTATGACATAGAGTCTCTTCTAGGATAATTGCATACAAAGTCATTTAGCCTTCTAGGCCTTGTCTGCTCCCTAATGGACCTTCTTAGATGAGGGGATTCATCAAGATCATGAAGAGGAACAGAAGTTGACTGGTTCACTGAATCCTGGGGAGAGGCTGCTACTGGTGATGGTATGACATTTATTAAAGAAAAGCAATCTTACGGCAGCAACTTATCGGGAGTCTTTAAAAACTCCTGGAAAAAAAAACTCACTCAGGTGTTTCTTGAAAAAACTCCCGTTAAATGATTTTGATTTTTAAAAATAAAAAGCGAATATGATAAGTCGGGGTTATTATAAATAGGGGTGTGCATATCCGGGTACCCGACACGAACTGGGTAATCGTGTCAGGTACCCGAAACCGTTTAGGTCAAATTGCCCGAACCGTATACGAACCATCTTAACCCGGGTACCCGACACGGTTAAGCTATTCGGTTCCGTGTCGGATACCCGGGTACCCAACACGAACCACTTCAAGCGTGGGAGGGAGAAACTGTGGAGGCGTCTGGATCTTTCCGACGTCGTTGCCAGAAAAAACCTCACCTGAGATGTCCTCAAATCAAATCATTTCTCTCCTCTTGCTGCCGAACGCCGACGGCCTGGAGGAGATCCGGAGATCTGAAGCATCCGTTGTCGAGATCTAGAGGAGCGCAAAAGGGGCTTCGGACCTTCGGTGTCCCAAAGAGGAGGAAAGAAGGGCGAGAAGATTGAAGAAGGAGATAAAAACGTTTTCGATTCCTCTCTCCTCTAGTCCTCTTGCTGCCGCCGAACGTCAATGAACGCCATAACATGGCAAATCAAGCCCCAATCTTGCTGCCGCCGAACGTCGATGAACGCCATAACATGGCAAATCAGGCCCCAATCAAAGACAGGAAAACGGAGATCGACCTCTTTGTAAAATCAAACCCTCTGGAAATCTCTTTCTTCTCGCCGCTGGCTGCTAGGGTTTTCCGTGTCCCAACCCAAAGACTAAATACTGAAATTAAAAAAAAAAAAACGAGTATGTAAAGAGAAAAAAAAAATCGGAAATTAGGTTGCCCAGGTAGGATTCGAACTTGGAGCACTTTACATTTTCCATGCCCAGCACTTCCCTCCAACCGGCTGCACTAACAGAGCACATTGGAATTCATGGGATTCAATTTGTACTAATATTAAACCAATATATCTAGATTTAAAAAAAAAAATTTAAACGGTTCGTGTCAGGTACCTGACAAGGCGATTTGCCCGACCCGAACACGAACCGTTTAGAGCCGTGTTTTCTCGGTTCGTGTCATTATCGTGTCGTGTTTTTTCGATTTCGGGTTTTTTCGTGTCGTGTTGTCGTGTTTTCATGTCGTATTTTCGGGTTTGGGTTTTTCTGCACACCCCTAATTATAAAACCTCCCGAGAACCACCAATTTATGTCAGGAGCTTTTACTTGAAACACTCGAAAGAAAGATAATTAAACCTACCTTACCGAATCAGTGAAGTTTAGAGAGCTTGCGGTCGATCAATCGTTTGCAATTTAAGAGGAGAGCCTGCGAAAACTTCCCATAATTTGTAGAGATGATTCGGCAAAAACTTCCCTCGATTTGCAGAGGATGCCGATGAAATTGCCCTTCTCTCTCTCTCTCTCTCTCTCTCTCTCTCTCTCTCTCTCTCTCTCTCTCTCTCTTCACCCTCTAGCTATTCGTTCGCCCCTTATTGCTTGGTCCTCTAACTCCACTACTAAAGGTTTGTTCGCCCCTTTCACTCTTCGCCCTCTTTCTGATGGTTTAGGGTTTGTTTTCCTCATTGAAATCAAACTCACGTTTGTATATCTTGTTCCATGTAATTTTTGATGTCGAAGTGACTCTCAATTACACGTATTAGCTTCTAGAGGATTTAGGGTTGTTTAGAAAGGGATTGTTATCCCTTTCCTTTTTAGATCTAACTGTTGGTATGATCTAATTTTAAACATCTCAAAACCAGGTGGTACCTGGGGAAAATGGTGACCAGGAACAAGTACCTTTTGCTACTCCAACCATGATTTGATCATATGTACATATCGTATATGGTGACTTGCAAAGTGTTCAGATTGACCCTGTAGCTTTTAGGCTTGAAATCAGCACATATGGTAATTTCTTTTGCCCATTCATATACAGATTAAGGAAATCACTAGCACTAGTTATACATTGATAATACTTGGGCTTCTTTTTTTGAAACTTTATCCAAGTTTGAGATGCTTGATTGGACTAGTGCTTAGAGAGATTTTATAACTGGGTCTGGATTTGTGCTTAAGATTTTAAATGGGAGGATTAGGGTGCAATCCTAGCTAGTAAGGAAGGCTAATTGTTCGATCGGGTTTAGCTTATCTGTTTATGTTTGTGGGTCACCAGGTACTGTCTAGTGGCATGCTGCATTAACACAATGATCCAAGTCATGAACGGGGCATTTAGCACGATGATCCAGTCATGAGTATATTTCAAAACACACACAAGAAGGTATGCAAGGCCAACAGACCAAGAATTCATATCAAGAGGTGGTTTGTTCATATTTCTTTCCTCCCTGCTCAGTTTATGTGCTTTCCGATACACATATGTTTAGGGCAGCCCAAGGGTGAGATTCAATTCATTTTTTTTCTGTTCATATATTATAAAAAAATATCAGGCAAGAGATTTGAAAGTTGAGTCTCAACTTAAATCCTTTGTTTAGTTTGTTATAATTCTTCTATGTTCATTGTTAAAAAAAATGCTTCTAATATGTCATGAGGCCAAAGAATTCTACTAGGAGACCTCCCTTTTAGTTACAATATTTTTGGTTTCTACAATTTGCTGATTTTTAGTCAAATAATATTGTTATTATAAAAAAATTGCAATAGTTTTTCCAAAGGGATGACGGTGTAGTTCAAGTGTTTGCAAATAAAGATTGTAAGTTTAAGTTTGCTTACCCTGTCAACTCTGGAACAATGCTTTATACTTTGAGAAACTGCATTAGATAGTAATGTTTTGATTTTATTTACTTTCACTGATTTTGTATTCGCCCTCTAATTTTGATCAATCATATTGCAATACATCTCAGTTCGCCATATTCTCTCTTCGATGATTCTGTATTTGCCCTCGGTAGTTGGTGATTTTGTGTTCTGGTATTTGATCGATGTTGGTATTTCTTGCTCGATCATTGAAATTAATCTACTGGAGTCTCGTGGGCTTTCTCTCTCTCTCCAGTTCTTGTGAAACTCTTTAGACCTAGTGTTTAGCAAGTAGTAGATGCTAATTTGAGAAGAATTGAGGAGAGTATTGTTGCATTAGCTGCTGCTATAGATTGGGTACTCTTATCAAGTGCTACACCCCAACCTGGACAGCTCTCAAGTGCATCAACCAGTGATATAATAGCTTATCAATATAGACTTACAATATGTGCTCATCAGTTTAATGTGATGGTCCAGGTTAATAATTTTTATCCCATGTATAATTGCTTATCGGTATAGAGTACTGCTCCATTAGCTGTTGTTGATGATTTTCAACATTTCTTTTCTTGTTTGCTGGCTTGATATGTCATTTGTGGTCAAGAGGTTCACTGTTTTGGACTTGGAATTTTTGTGTCCAATTTATTTGTTTATTTTTACACCATGCTTTTGCTTAAGAGTGGGTGAGCAATTAGAAGGATCTTTCCTTTCACTAAAGGCAGTTTTTTAGGCTTATAGTTTGTATTTCTATTGAGTTTGAACTTGAGAGAGCACAAAGGACTATACAACATTGTGATAAATGTTGTAAAGAAAGGTAAGATTGCCCACTGAGCAAGTAAATTTATAGATTGTTTAATTAAGCTTTATCTTATACATTTAGCCTCCTTTGTGAAGGTAAGATTGCCCAAGTTGTGCTTGTAAATTTATAGATTGTTTAATTAAGCTTTATACTCTTTCTGGAATGTACATAATTTCGGTGTACACATTTCATTTTCTTTTCAGCCTTGTCATCTACCATGCCCATGGTGCTTGGACTAATTGCAATTGTTATGGGATACTTCATTGATCTAAGTTGTCACTTTTTTTTTTATCATGAACAGTTTAGTGCTTCAATATTGGTCATATTGTTATTTTTTGCTTAGGTGCCTCTCTTTTTGTTGCTATAAATGTTGTAAAGAAAGGTGCATCGACTAAGGGGATGAAAAACGTAGAGACTATATGGGTTTTGCATGACCCTATTGCAGTTGCAGTAATGATAGAGGTAAGCTCTCTTCTAATTCTTATTCCTGGCTAACACTCTAGATAGAGACAGGGCATGTCATAATCTAGCATGATTTTCATAGTTCTTTGTTAATTTATTGTTGCAATTTTTAGGCCTATTTATGCTGCAGGATCTCTCTTTTATAGATGTTGATATTTTTTGCTAAGGGAGTTTAGATACCTTTAAATACCTTAAAATGTATTTGAATAATTATTAGTGTTAAGCTTAAAGATCTTATTTGCTGATCCTTTTGTGTAGGTTTTGCGAAGGTCGTGCTACATTAAGCCATTAGGAAACAAATGGTCAGATACATTACATATGCTTATGCTTAGCAAGTGAATCTTGCTCGATTTTAGTTTGTAAACTACTACCATGGTACTCATTACTCTAGATTTTGATTTATTTTGAAGTAGTAATCTATGCAATGTTGTCGCAAAGTGTATATTAATTACTCTCAAGTGTATTTTATAATAGCTAAATTATTTGGAATTTATCTATTTAGTGGTTATATGAGTTTGTCACTTTATGTTGATATTGTAGTGTTTGAGTTGTGAGTAATTAAGATGATGGTATTATTTTACTTTCATTTGAAGACGGAGCAGGCAGTGAATGTGAAAGAAAGCTGGATATTTTTTTTTATATATATAAAGCATTTGTCGGCGGGTTTTTTTTAGTAAAACTCCTGAGGGAGTTGTGAATAATTTCGGTTACCCAAGCACTTAATCGGGGGTTTTTTGAAAAAAAAACTCCTGAGAGAGTTACAAGTGAAACTGCGTGTTAGGGTCAACAGTATCTCATGAGTTTTTTTAAAAAACCCCTGACCGAACAGTTTTTCTCGGGAGTTTTTAAAAAACCCCTGAGAAATATCTATCAGGTGAGCGAATAAAAGGTGTTCGATAACACCCGTCCGTTTCATTAAAAAACACCCGATAGAAGGCAAATTTGTACTAGTGAGCATCAATAATTAGGGAAGGAGGATTCTGGGAAATGGAACCCTGGGATGTACTGTGATGAAAATCCTGATAATCTGAGGCAGGATTCACTAAAGGTAACTGAAATGTATCTGGGCCATCTGGCTTCTCAAGATCATCTGTTACAGGAGTAAGATTTTTGAAGGGGAAAACATTTTCTTTAAATACCACATCTCTGCTAACAAAGGTGCATTTACTGTCTATGTCCCAAAGCTTGTAAGCCTTTTGTCCATAGGGATATCCTAAGAAGACACATTTCCTTGCCTTAGTTTATCTAATTTACCAATAGGGACCAGAGCATAACACAAGCAACCAATCACCCTAAGCTCATCATAGCTTGGTGATTTCTTAAATAATCTCTCAAAAGAAGATTTCTAGTTTATGGTCTCACTAGGCATTTTGTTGATGACATATATAAGTTGCTGCTAGGATACAGTCTTCCCAAAATCTCATTGGCAAGCCTGCATGAATTCTCATTGTTCTAGAAGTCTCAATCAAATGTATGTGCTTCCTCTCTACCCTACCATTCTATTGAGAAGTGTATGGAACAGATTTCTGATGCATTATCCCTTCTCTAGCAAAGAAATCTTGACACTGAGTTGATGTGAACTCTGTGCCATTATCAGATCTAAAGCACTTCACAGTTTTAGCAAACTGTGTTTTGACATATGCTGCAAAATCAGTAATAGCGTTGAAAACCTGAGTTTTGCTTTTCAACAAGAATGTCCATGTGACTCTTGTATTATCATCTACTAAAGTTAAAAAATATTGAAACCCATTATAGGTAACATTTTTGTATGGACCCTAGACATCCATATGCACAAGATCAAAAGGCTCATTTGCCATGTTGGAACTCCTTTCAAAAGGCAACCTGTGATGTTTACCAATAGAGCAAGATTCACTCACGAAATCATTCATCTCTTGCTGATTAAAAACATGCAAATGCCTAAGTTTAGACATAGAACTATGCCCAGTCTGGCATGAAAAAGGTTTAAGCAACAATTAAAATCCTTAGAACTGCTAGAAGCAAAAACTGATCTAAGTCTTCCAATTCCATCTTTGCCATGCTGTTTCCATCCCTCAGCTTGATTTGAAGAAAGAACTTTGTACAATCCATGTTGCCTCTCTCCAGCTAGCACTATATGCTCAGTTCCAGGGTCCTGAATAAAACAAGCATGTCTAGTGAATATAGCAATCAAATCATTATCATCAAGCAGCTTCCCAATAGATAGTAGTTTGTGTTGGAAATCAGGCACAAGAAGGACATTGTTCAATGTCACTTTATCTGTCAACTGAAAATTTCCCATTTCAGTCACAACTTTAATAGATCCGTTTGGCAACCCTATATGTACTGGTCTGTCAAGCTTAAGAAGTACCGAGGCAAATTGATTTTTTGGCATCATATGATCACTAGCTCTAGTGTCAACAATCCAATCAAAAGATGAGCCATTAATAATAGAAATATTAGCAGTAGAGGTAAATATTTTATCTGCAAAATTGGCAAATGACATGTCAACCATTTCTTTCCCTTTCATCTTCCTCATGATTTCCTGAAAGACTGCATTCACCATAGATGAATCCATCTGACCTTCACTCTATGGCTTGTCCATACCATCCTCATCTAAAGGACTCCCTTGCATTCCTCCTGCATTCATATTTCCCACAGCATTAGCAGAGCTCTTGCCTCCTCCATTGGCCCTTTCCTTTTTCTTCAAGGCCTTGAACCAATCTGGCACCCCATGCAGTTTGAAACATTGATCAGCACTATGACCCCTGTATCCACAATGATTGCATTTGGATTCATACTTTATCTTCTTCAATTCTTTCCAGTCCCTTTTAAAAGACTGAGAAGACTGAGTTCCCGGAGATCCACTCTAAAACCTCATACTGCCAAACTTATTGGCTGCAAAAGCACCAATGTTCTAAAAGGTGTTAGGCGGCCGCTAGGCGGCGGGTGGACGCCTAGCGCCTAGGCAGCGGGTGGACGCCTAGGCGGCTAGGCGGGTGCCTAGACGGCGCCTAGGCGGACTTAGAACAAACTTGATTATTTCCTTATATTTTGACGAATAACACTTGTCAATAATTCATATAATGTAATAATAATCCATAATATCACTCATAAACCCAAATTTGCGGTGCTTAACTAACACTAAAGTAAATAAATGCAAAAGTACAAGTCTGACTAACAACTCTAAACCTTTTAAAATCCAAAACTATAAGTTCGACTAATTAAAAAGCAAATGCATCCCGACTTTGGGGATAAAAAAAACCCTAAGTCAACTAATCATATGCTTAAAAGCTCAAATTGAATAATCGTTGGACTAGGCGGCGCCTAGGCGGGCCCAGGCAGGGTCTAGGCGGCGCCCAGGCAGGACCAAGCGGTGCCTAGGCGGGCCCAGGCGGTGCCTAGGTGGGACTGGGCGGTTCCTAAACGAATTTCCGCCTAGAGGCCCGCCTAGGTTTAAAAATTCCTAGGTCCCGTCCCGCCTAGCGCCCAGGCGGCGCCTAGGCGCGATTTTTAGAACACTGAAAAACACTGCTCTCAGTAGAAGCATTTCCAGAGTCATTAGAAGCACCTTTTCCCCCTTCAACTTGTTGAAGAATATAATAAGCTCTGTTCAAGACAGGTAATGGATCCATAGCAAGGATCCGATTCCTTTTTGCATCATAGTTCTCATTCAAACTCATCAGAAGCTGCATAACTTTGTTCTTGGAATCCATGTCCGTGAATTTCTTAACTGCATTACAGGTACACTGCTTCAAAGCACCACAAGTGCATTCAGGTATCCCTTCAAGAACCTGAAGCTCATCCCAACACATTTTAAGAGTGTTATACAAATCTGCTAGAGACATATTGATATTCCCTTGAGTGACATTTCCCAATTTCTTCCTTATCTAATAGATCCTAGGTGCATTTGACTGACTAAACCTCTCCACAATCTCATCCCATAAGGCCTTTGTAGAATCAAGAAACATGAAGGCCTTAGCAACATTTTTGCTCATAGAATTTAACAACCAACACCTTACTATATAGTCAGTCCGAATCCACCTCTCCACATCAGTGCTTGTACCAGTAGGCTTAGCACATCTACCATCTATAAAGCCCAGTTTACACTTAGAACCTAGAGCCATCATGACTCCCCTACTCCATGTCATATAATTTGTTCCATCAAAAGGAATTGCGACAAGTTGTGCACAAGGATGATCAGAATTAGATAAATGTAAAGGATCTCCAAGGTTACCTAGAGAAGATTCATTAGTCGGTGTCCTCTCATAAGTACTCATGTTGTTTCTGCTATTAAACATAAACTTCCAAGCAAGAAAATCGTTAATGTGAAGGATCTACTCCCTCAAGCTCTGATACCATGAGAAATCAATTATCTAAGCAAAATAAACACTGCACTTACAAAGCAGCAATGCAAAATACTGGACAAAGAAGTAATGAAGCCACTCCCTTTTTTCATTCATTGATGGAGGCCATTGGCCCCTTTAGGAAGGTTGCAATCCTGAAAATCAAAACCCTACCTGAATGAGGTGACAACTAGTGATTATATACCCCATAACCACGTGAGCTGCACACACACTGATGCACTAGAGTCCAAGCTGCAATACAGCTCTTATTACAGCAAAAGCAGGGAAAGAAAGGGGAATGAAACAGTAAGCAACATTAAACTAGAAATTACATAATATGACCCTTATTCTCCATAATCTCAAATCGAAATCCCTAAATCCTGAACTTTTGTAAATTCCTAAAGTCCAAATGGAGAGGAGAGACTTACATCAAAAGGAATAGTGTCGAAGCGGTGGAAGCACGCTCTATCAGCCCTCGAAGTCCTCTCTCTCCCTTCAGTTCAATGGTGTAGAAGCTCTCTCTTGGGACTTCTATCGAGCATTATGATCTTCTTCTTTCGGTTCTTTCTTTAGTTTTAACATCGTTTTAACGCTTGTGGTAAAAAAACCAACCAAGGGACACGACGCGAAAAAGTTACAAATCTTAGGAGCATTTTGTGAATTTTGTAAAACTTCCATGCACCAGAGAATTTGACCTTACTCAAGAATTCCATTTTTTTTTGGGTAAAATCCACCTATGGTCCCTGAACTTTGACCAAATGTTCAAACGGGTCCCTAAACTTTATTTTTGTTCATTGAAGTCTCTGAACTTTGATACTTTGTACACATTTGGTCCCTCTGTTAGTAAATTTGTTAAATATGTGTTAAGTAATGATATGAAATCAATGTATTTTAGTATTAATTACATGAGTTAGGTTATACAACTGTAATTGCTCGGTTTTTATTTTACTAAAGTAAAAAATTAAGCTCTTTTCTTCTCAAAAGTCATCATATATAATAGAGTTTTCTTAAAACAAAGCATATTTTAAAATATTTTTTTTTATCAAAAACACTTTCTATTTTTTTACCAAATGTTATAATTTTCCAATAATAGTTTATTTTAAAGTATTTTAATGACTAAAATTTCCTTATTTAATTAAAAGCAGAGTTTATTTTGTTAACACAAATATAATTTATTTTTTATGGAAAAAGTAGAGTTTATTTTTTTTAACAAAACACATTTTAATTTTTTT
The DNA here is from genome assembly GCA_037127255.1 of Persicaria tinctoria. NCBI lineage: Eukaryota > Viridiplantae > Streptophyta > Magnoliopsida > Caryophyllales > Polygonaceae > Persicaria > Persicaria tinctoria. The sequence goes on along the minus strand of JBANSL010000018.1, from coordinate 26,801,904 downwards.
TTAATTAAATAAGAAATTTTCGGTCATTAAATTACTTTAAAATAAAATATCAACGAAAAATTATGCCATTTAGTTGGAAAATAGAAAGTTTTTTTATTATAAAAAATATTTTTTGAAAACACATATTTTTAATATAATATAATTTTTTTTACTTTAGTAAAACAAATATCAAGCAATTACATGTGTATAACCTAACTTATTCCACTAATATACCAAAATACATTGATTCTATATCATTATTTAACACATATTTAACAAATTTACTACTCCCTCCGTTCAAAATTATAAGTCCTTTTAGACTTTTGCACACATATTAAGAAAAGTCTAAAAATATTACTTTTATACCCCTCATTAATTATCCACTATCATTATCAACCAATAACATTTCACAAAACAACTAAAAAAGTTACTTTTCTCTCATCCCAATGGCTCGAAAACCTAAAAAGACTTATATTTCTAAACAAAATTATAAGCCTAAAAAGACCTATATTTTTAAACGGAGGAAGTAGTAGATAGACCAAATGTGTACAAAGTATCAAAGTTCAGGGACTTTACTGAACAAAAATAAAGTTTAGGAACCCGTTTGAACATTTAACCAAAGTTCATGGACTATAGGTGGATTTTACCCTTTTTTTTTTTATTAAAAAAAATAAAAAAATTCAAAAGCCCATTTCGAATTTACGAGACCCACCTCCCGAAACCACTCCTGAAACCACAGAGTGGAGAGGATTCCTCCACCCAGCGACCCGCCGCCGCTAGCTCTACCTCCGGCTGAGGCTGACCCTGGCACCGGCGCCGACCTCCACAGCCGCAGCCGGCCTTCATAGTTACCCAGCCTCTCGGCGAACCCCCACAGTCGGCCTTCACAGTTCACAGCGGACAGCTGACAGCGGTTGTTCTTGCTCTTCTTCTAATCTTGTCCAAGTCCAACTCTACCACTACCAAGTTAGTTTTCTTCCTCTACCTTTTAATTTCATTATTTTTAAGTTCAATTTGTTGAGATGATAATCAATTTAGATTACAATCTGTGGATTTGATAATCAATTTGGGGTAAATTTCTCAGTTAGGGTTGCTGGTAATTTTTTTTAAAAAAAAACTTCTTCTTGCAAATCTACAACCCTCCATTAGACATGTTGTACTGAAACTATGGGAAGGTCATGTTTGATCACTTACTGCTTTTGGCTTTACATCTTCCCTTCGGGATTGCATTATGATTATGCTACATTCTTTTAGTTGCACATTTTGCATAAATATGTAGCCCTCCTTCCATAGGGACCAAAAATATTAGGTGGTGGTTTTTGAGCTCATGTTGCTTTTAGTTTTAGACCTGCTCCAGTAAACCCATACAAATGTGTATCTTGTCACTTGGAAAGGGTTAAATTTAGCATTCTTAAAATCTTATACCAATCAAATTCTTTGTAAAATCTGATTTCAGGACCAACCATTTGTTGATTTCTACATATATAGTAATGACATGTAGCCTCTTTGTATAATTCTATGAGAACTCACTGTCTCAGGACCATTTTAGGCTCCTTGGTTTTATCTTCTCTCCCTCATCACGAGCATCATTCAGCATATAAAATAGATGTAACTTTTGGGTAGTTTTCAATTTGTGCAATATCTCTTGTTTTCATTGTTTATTGGCTACAGATCAATGCCTTGAATGAGCCTGTTCAGGAAGTGTTAACTTGGTTTCAGGCAGTCTTAATTCTTCAGAAGTAAGTTAGTGATAGATAAGATGAATTTTATTATCGTCGTCTTTTATAGTTTTCAGCCTATCTCGAACAAAAATCCTGGATCGCCAATTCATTATAATCCAAGGATTGCGCAGCGTTGTTATATAAAACACAAGAAGTTGAGGTCCATCAATCCATCCACACTGCTCCGAGAAACAGAAACATGTTTACCCTCCACTCCCCCTCTCACTCGCTCAAGCTAAACCCCTTTGTCCCCATCCCCGCCCTTAAAATTAGGGTTTGCAGATTTGTCAGAGCTTCTGTCTCCACTGCTGACCCCGACTCCGACGAACCGAATGGACCAATCGCCTCTCGGAGACTCAACTATCAAGGAGTTCAACTGGAGGAGGTTGTTGATTTGCAACCTCCTGCTAAATCGAGATTGGATTCATGGATTTCTTCCAAAATTCTCGGTATCAGCAGAGCTCGTGTTCAGTCCAGTATTCGCTCCGGGCTCGTCACCATCAACGACAGAGTCATCGACAAGGTGACTCCAAAATTATTTGATCTCTCGCTCTAGATATTGGTGAACAAAATTGCTCAATTAGCTTCAATTCAACTTCTTCGAGTGGAATTTTTGAAATTCGATGTTTTTCACTTGGTATGTAGGTTTTAATCTCTGGATTTCTGGAACCAGGTTTCTTATGCGGTTAGAGCGGGAGATAAGATCAAATGTACCATATCAGAACTCCAACCCCTGAGGGCTGAACCTGAGGATATTCCTTTAGACATTGAGTATGAAGACGACCATTTGTTGGTTGTTAATAAGCCTCCAGATATGGTAATGTTTCAACATTTTACTGGATTAACCTGTTCTTTGGAACTACTTATTACAATCTACAACTGATGATTCTCCTAAGTTTGGAGTCTAATATTTTGTCAGGTGGTTCATCCAGCACCTGGGAATGCCAATGGAACGCTTGTTAATGCAATTCTACACCATTGCAACCTTCCTACTGTCGGATTGCCAGAACACAACTTCCATTCTGAGTCAAAGGATATTTCAGATGATGATGATGATTTTAGTAATGTCCTTTCCCCTGATCAAATCTCTTTCGAAGACACGAGTTCAAGTTCCTCTGTTCGCCCTGGGATTGTACATAGGCTGGACAAAGGCACTAGTGGATTGCTTGTTGTTGCGAAGGTGATCTTACTCGCCTATGGTTTGCCATCCCACTCTTTACTTCCTTGTGAAATGCAGTTACAGACTCTGGTTTTATGATGATTGCAGGATGAACTTTCTCATTCTCATTTATCAGAACAGTTTAAGGCCCGTACAATTGAAAGAGTTTACTTAAGCCTCACTCTGGGTGTTCCTCCCCTAACTTCTGGGAGGGTTCAAGTTCCAGTTGGACGTGACTCGAATAACCGTATTCGAATGACTGCAGTTACTGGAGGTAATTGCTCGGGACGTGCAAGGCATGCAGCAAGTAGGTAATAAATGTTACAAGTTTGGCTGGATTACAAGCATTTTCCTTCAGTGTATTGGATAAAGTTTAACACTACCTAAATGGAATAGCAGCCAAAATATGAATTTAGGGACGAAATATTGAGGGCAATCCATATCTGTAGTGTAGGGAGGTCATTTATTGTATGAAGAGAATGATAGAAGATAATCCATTCATGAAAATGAAAAGAGAATGTGAAGTGGGGAGTTCAACTTCCGCATATCAAACAGCCCACTAGTAATCTCCAAAGAAGTTGCGGCAAGAATCTGTTCATTGTATGCAGATAATTATAGAAGAGGATTCAAATTATCTCAACAGTAAGGTCCTGTGGTAAATGATTGACCTTTCTCTTTTCCACCTAATAGGTATAAAGTAATGGAAGTGTTCGCTGATGGTGGTTCAGCACTAGTTGAGTGGAGATTGGAAACTGGACGTACTCATCAGGTACTATATTTCTACCGCCCAATCTACTTTAAATAGAAGTTCAGAGGATCAAACATGTAGTCAGTTGCTGCTTGTGTGGTAAATCTGGTATTCAGTTTCTTTTTGAGACCTTTTTCCCTCAATTCTCCCTCTGCTAGATACGTGTACATGCAAAGTACCTGGGCATTCCGCTGCTTGGAGACGAGTTGTATGGAGGGACCAAAGATATGGCCTTGTCACTTCTTCAACCAAGGACTCCACGAAGCTGCCATTCTCAACTCATTGATCTGGTTTCTAGCATACAAAGGCCCTGTCTCCATGCCATGGTTCTTGGGTTAGAACACAGAACACCATTGGCAACTGTACTTGTTTGTTTCCCCTTAAATGTCGTACCAAGCTTAATGAACCAGTGGATGAAGTGTCAACTTGTTGTCTTGCAGGTTTAAGCATCCATTCTCTGGTGAGAACATGCACTTTTCCTGCCCTCCACCTGCAGATTTTTCTGATACTTGGAGTCAGCTTCGTCGATTATCTGGATCTAGGGTATCTTATCTAAAATAACCTTTCTTACCTTACTGTGGCATTGCTATGGCTTCTGTGGCCTGACCTTGCTGTAATAGTATATCTGTTATCCTTGGTAACTAGATGTTTGACTAACACAAAGCTCATTTTCTTCAAATTTTGCAGCAAACATTGCAAAGAACTACTCAAGAAAACAAAACCTGAAATCGGCAAAGACGAAACAAGAAGCTGATTCTTAGGCTACTTGCAAATTGTAATCATTCTGTTGGTCCTCCTCTATCATGGAATATGTGTATAATGGAAGCAACTGAAGGTAATTCAATTGTTTGTTGTTTAGGTTACTATGTGAAATCTAAATCTGAGCATACCCTGCCTGCCCTTATTTTGTGCATCTTGAAAATTCATTTATTCCTTCCGTTTGCAGGCGGAGCCAATTTTGCAAATTGCTATCAGAGTAAAAGGGACACCCAAGGCTTAAATATGTGATATTATCAAAGAATTTGATGGATTGATGTAATTTACTCCGTATTTGTTAGCTCCTTTATAGTTGCTGAAAGATTTGTAATACAAATAAAAAAGAATAGTTAATGAACAAATTCACATATCAGGGCCTTTTCTAATCCCTGGAGAAACAAATTCAAGATTTTTTAAAAAGGAAACTATGTAGAGTATTATAAAAATAAAAAAATGTTGCCCAAAATTTAAACTTATGGTTCTTTTTAAAAAAAAACTTAGGCTTACGTTAATTTTACAATAAACACCCAACTCGTGATGCGGCTCGTTGTGGTTCAGTCTCTGTGTTGATGACGTAAGATTTAACACTTCATGTTGGGCTTACAACGACTCTAGACCTTGGTTTCCGTCGGATTGAGGTTGAGGGTGATAATCTTACGGTCATTAACTCGATTAATGGGGTTTGGAGGTGTCCTTGGGAGATTGAGATGCTCATCTTCGATGTCCAGTTTCTGCTCCGGTCTTATAATTTTGTGGCCTCTTCTAATGTCCTTCCGTGAGGGCAATCAAGTAGTAGACAAGGTGGTGCACCTTCGACATGTGATGGATCAGGGATCTCTTCTGCCCGAAAAGACTCTATTGGATGGTGGGTCAACATAAACCTATAACTCCCAAACCTTTGTTTTGTTCAAAAAAATAAAAAAAAATTAACATCCAACTTTCAAGTTTTTTTAGTCTTCCTCAGATATGGACTCAACTATTTTATTTAAGAGTTAACTTATCACTCACTTATGTTTCAAACTTATTGATAGGTTAGAGCAAAAGAAAATGAATTTTTATTTAAAAAGAAAGTAATTTGATCCACCATACATGTTGGTGTATCGAGAGGTTGAGAAATGGTAGATAGATTGATCGTTATGTGAAAAAAAATCAAACTATTAGAGACGTAGAGAAAAACCAAAGAAAACAAGAAATATCTCGATCAAAGAAGATATAATCAAAATTGGACAAGGAGGTTAGAACAACTCAGAGATCGACAAAGTATTGTAAGTCACGGGATATTAAGAACTATCACGGTGTCTCGCCGCTGGGAGCAGAATAGTAGAAAGTAGAAACTCATGGGAAAAGTGGTTTATGCTTGAAGTCTTTGAAAATTTCTCATCCGGAGAACGTCGAGTGATCCACATCGCCTTTGACACCGTGATAGTTCTTACTAGGGATGGGCAAAAATTGGATCGGACCGGAATTGGACCGGGACCAGACCGAAAATTACGGTATTGGATCGGATCGAGAGTATTACGGTCTGGTCCATGGTACAAGAAAAAATGAATTCCGGGTTCCAATCCAAATCGGGACCAGACCGGAATTGGACCGGGTTCTATAATTTTTTTGTTTTTTTTTTTTGAAAAAAGCCCAACCTGACCTACTCTTCTCCAGCGTCAGGCTTCAGCTTCACGCCGCTCTCTTCCCAATCCCTACCCCTTACCTCTTCAGTCCACACAGTTCACGCCTTCTTCTTCGTCTTCCCTACTCCTCCTTCTTTCTGTAATCGTCCTTGAGCAGCCCTCGCTCGACGCCCTCGTCTTCAGCAGCCCGGCCTCGCCCTCGCATCTTCAACAACCTTGCCCTCGCCCGACGCCCTCGCAGCAACTCCCCTCGCCCGATGCCCTCGTGTTCAGCAGCCCAGCCTCGCCCTCGCCCTCTTTTTAATCTGTAATCGCGTCCAATTTCTAATCTAGGTTAGAGAAATTTCAATTTATAATATTTTCAGATCTCAATCTAAGAATCTCGTCCGATTTGTACTTTGATATTTCAATGTCGATGAATTATGAAACTTGATAAATTATGAAACTGATGGATGAGATTCAATTACATGTAATTTGTTACTATCTCGTGACTTTCCCCACTTTTTCGATCTCCGAGTTATTCTAACCTCCTTGTCCGATTTGATTATACGGAGTATCTTCTTCACTCGAGATATTTTTGTTTTCTTTGATTTTACTTTATAGGTCTCTAATAGTTTGATTTTTTCCCCCTAACATAGATGAAAAGATTCGAAATCCCACCCAATAACTCGAGACCGACGAATTGGGAGACAAGGCAAATCAAAGGTTTTGGCCCTCGGAGTGGTCTTTTTTCCGGTCAGGTATTTCTTCCTGTAGTCTGAAATTGGGGGGTTAGGGTTAGGTTTCTATTCCATTAAAATGTCAACGCCAAATCTCCAATTGTGTAAACGAATCACCCGCGCCCTCTCGCCGGATATCGCTTCAATAGGCGCCGTTCTCTGCCGGCACCGGAAATTGCACAACGGGCCTGACACCATTGAGGAGCTGCTGGATCGTCATTTAGTGAAGAAAGACAAAGGGCGTCACGACGAAGACGGCGATGAAAGCAAACTCCTAGCTCGCCGTCGGCTCACGAGCTCTCGCCGTGAGGTGCTGAGCCTCTACCGCGACATCCTACGAGCCACGCGGTTCTTCATGTGGTCCGATCCACGGGGCGTGATGTGGCGCGACGTCCTGAGGGAGAACGCTCGGAGAGAGTTCGAGGAGGCGAGGTTCGAGAAGGATCCGGAGGTCATTACTCGGTTGTTGATCGGCGGCCGGGACGCAGTTAATCAGGCACTTGAGAATCTCGCCGAGAAGCAGAGACAGCAGATTGAGAAAGATCGAGGGCCTAGCAACTGAAACTCCTGCAAAATCTGCGGTAACCTTACTCTTCTATCAAACAGATTTGTATAATTGAAGGCGGTTTTTAGGATGATTTGGTAGGTTTTGAGTGACACGATTGAATCAGATTTGATTTAGTTTTCTGTTCATGCTTGATTTTCAATGGAAGTGCAATTTTTGTTGTCTTGGCTCATGATTATTTATACACTTGCAATTGATCTGGTTGAGACTAAGGTTATGGCTGAAGGCATTTTTAGCAGATGAATCTTACCGTATAAGATTGTGCGATGATAGATGAATGGTTCAAGCTTGAACTTTGCGATGATAGATGAACACATTTCAGACCTCATTTTAGAGCAACTCAGCTGATCCTCTTATTGTCCTCATAATTCAATCCTATGCTTGTCTGTGCAATTTCTGTTCTTTTCTGGCTATTTAGCTGAACTATTCAGAAGACAGATATGCAGATACTACTAGAGGAAATGCAGTAGAAGAAATCAGTAATGATAGATCACAACTCACAAGATATGTGAACTGCTAATAGATATGAGTATGTGATCCACTAGCATCAGTCCTGTAACACTTGATCAGCAAACACTGCAGATGCAGTTTGCTTCTTAAAAACAAAGAAAACAAAAAAATCTTGGGCCATTCGGATTCGGATTGTATATGGGTTTTTTACTTGCTTACCACCTAAAACTTGATTTTAGTGCAATAATATGTTTTCAATTTGATTTTATTTCATCCAAGATGGTTTTTATAGCATTTAAATTGAAGTGTTTTTAGAGTTTTTATGGAAAAGCCTTCGCCTTAGTTTCTAAAGCCCGCTTAAGCTACATGTATGCCTATCGCATTGTGTCGCCTATAGCTTTTTTCAACACTGGAATTAAATTTTTTTTGAAGTTTGTAAACACATGTTTGAAATCAAATTGTTTACACTGGTTGGGGTTGAATGTTTTCACCAAACAGTTAGATGGTGGAAATGAACAATGATTTATTAGTTGGTCAGCAATTGTTACCGGGATCGAGCAATGGATAGAAAATGTCAATATACAGCTGAAAAAAAGTTCAACATTATTAAAAGAGGAGTTCAGTAACTTCAGTTGACAACTTTGGGATTCTTTGGCCCCAATTTGACAATTAAATACTAAACGATGCGTGGCGTCCTTGATTAGGTCTTCTTGTTTCAACAACTTCAAATTTTCCCTTTTTTTTGTGTTCTTTTAGTCTCCCTTGAGGTTTGTAATTATTTTCTAAAGTATTTTTTTTTATAAATAATCGAGTAGTACCATTTTGTCAATAGACTTTATGTTATATTATGAATTTTGCGCAAAAATATTTTTATTTAAAAATGTTTACTTTTTAATTAAACGAGGTGATTTAGTGCAGTTTTTTTTATAAATAAACGAGGTGATTTAGTGCAGTTTTTGTCATAAAAGGGTAATTTATAAATTGATATGGACGGTTTTATTGAATTTATACTAATCAAGAATGGATCTAACAAAGGGCACTTCTGCTAGTTTAAAAAATCTGAATATTATCCTTGACAAATTCAAACCTTGTTTGACAATAGAGCCTCAATTCGGTGGTTTTATACAATTATATACCCTACTAATCAAGAATGGATCCAAGTATCCAACCGGTTTTGAAAAGAAAACAAAACAAGATTTGACAAGATTCAGTCTCCTGTATTTAATATATAATACTCTCTCCGCCGGATAATATATGAACTTTTAGCTCATTTCACGTTAATTAAGAAGATCTATAATTACTTAGTTGATGAAAAAAAAAGTAGATAATTACCCTAAAACTCCATGTATATATTTTTGACAAAATATCAAAGGCTAGAAGCTCGTGTATTATCGGACAGAGAGAGTATTTATTTGGTTATATTTAGGGTGATTATGAAGTCGGGTTTATAATCTAAACAAAGTTAAAAAAAATATTAAGTTAATTTTTATTTTTAAATTATAAAAGTTGTTGTGAATGTGTTTTTTAAGGAACACTATAATTCCTAAATAAGTCGAGGATTATTTATCTCAAACGGAGCCTAAATCTTCCCATAAACATTTCCCTTTTAACAAAACTAGCCTTTTATACTTAAAATTTTGGTTATTTTATTTTAGAGATGAATAAATCCATGATTGATTTCTTTTAATTTATTTCATTATGTCTTAGTTCGATTCCATCGGGTTGGGTCATTTATATCTAAAATAATATATAACTTATTTAAAGAGTTGATCCTCATACTCATAAGCTACTATAAAATGACTTAAGATAAACATGAAGTTGCTTATGAAATCCATACATAATAACTTAAGATTTTTGGGTTAAAAGGTGCAACCTGACCTTATAATCTAAAATCAAAATAAAATCAACAAGATTGTATTTCATACATCTCAAATTTTGTTTCGGATCCGTTTCTCTAACTTTAGGCTAATTAAAATGCTTCACTCATTGAAGTATCAACGATCAACTAGGGCATAAGGTGATAGCTAGGGTAGAGCAAACTTATTTACTCAATATCTTAAGCTTTTGTATTAGAACGTAAATTAAAATTTAGCTAATTCTAAAAATGAAATAAACTCGACATGACTATCACAATTTAACATAACCAAAGTCCACTGATTTGATTATGGATAAAATTGAAAAGAAAAAAACAAAACACACTTGCAAATCAACTTGGATAGTAAGGAAGGAGTCAAGACTAAGCATTAAAGAATTCAAACTCCAACTATTCAAATTCAATCGATCAACCCCAAGGCCCCATCCACCATGTGTATTTATATACATCCAAAAACGCCATCCAGTTTTGTAAACCAAACCATTCAAAGCAATTGAAGCACCATATATACCTCCTACAAATACATATCCATGGAGTTGAAGTATACAAGAAACCCAAAGACCAAGCTACTGAACTACCCTCCCAAGGCAACCTCAACCATCACCTTCCATAACCAATTTCCCATCGCTGACAAGCAAGGGTTTCGCTCAATGGCTTCCGGTTTCTCAGGGCTAATCGTCTCTATCGACAAACCCATCGAGCCCCGTAATGGTACTAGATTCACACAAGATCCAACTTCTCCAAAGATATCATGCATTGGACACATTAACATGGGCAAGCTCAAGAAGAAGACGATGAAGAATGAGAAGAAACATCATGATAAGAAGAAGGAAGCAAAATCTAAGCAAAAACCGCCTCCAAGGATCCTCAAAATCTTCGGTTTTAGGTTCTTCGGATCCAGAACTGCTGATAATGCAAGGAAATCTGGAAGGTTTGTTGGCGGAGTAGGAGACAAGAACGAGTCTTCGGACAGAAGATTAGTACCTTCGCTGGAGCGAAAGTCCCTCTACGATTTTGAGTGGATGGATCATGAAGATGAGGAGAGCAAACAAGTGAGAATACCATACTCTGCGCCGATATTGCTTGGGAGTGAAGGGGTGGTTTTGTTACAGCCAAGAAGGGAGATTAATCTGTGGCAAAGGAGGAAAACAGCTTCTCCTCCTCCTCTTCAAGTGTGACCAAATCAAAAGGGTCATCAAATATCTTTGGATCAATTGTTTCTTGTAAAGATCTTTGGATCAAAGTATCTTGTAAAGATCTTTGGATCAATTGTTTCTTTCATCAATCACCTATTCACCTGTCTGTTTCTTTAAATCTTGTATTCCTTTGTGTTGTTTATGCTTTTTTATTTTTCTCTTCTGAAGTACAGAAGCTTCAAATGATCAAACAATAACATACTTATAATTGAGCCTCTTTAATGTGGCTGGATTTTTTCATCTTAGTCCAGTTCGATCACGTATTCATACACCAATTTGTGATGGGTATAACATGGATTGATGTGACTTTATATCACATTTTGTATGCTTTTAATTTCCCTAGTTATACAAAGTATATATAAAAAAGGTCAAGTCCATATATACAAATTAGCAAGATTCATAAGTTGTTCAGGTACATCTTATTCCAAATGATGGGGGCGGGAATGATCCTGAAATGTGGCTTGTTCAGGTATATAAAGACATTTTGCATAGGCAGTTGATGCCGAATCATAACCAAACTGCATTCAATCTATTGATTGATTGCTTCTGCATCCGCGAACTCGATCTTGACACTACCTTTTAAAGTTGATATTAACCGAATAGATGCTCATTTCCTGTTGCTGTCATAACTAAAGCATCTTCTTATTACGTGCTGATTGCCTGATTTCCATTTACAAGTGATAACGTAGTAATGTACACATCCACAGAGCCATGGTGAGTTATCAATGCAGCGCCGTTTTAAATCAATACGACATCGTTTTAGTATCATTAATTTAGTCCCCAAAAAAATGACATTGTTTGCCGAATTAATTTAGTCCAAAATGACATTGTTTGCCGATATCGTTTTGAGCTAAGATTTAGACATTATGAAATCGATACTCTATACCATCATGGAGAATTTCACCCCATTGCAAAAGTTTTATAGGGGTTCTTATATTATATACCCCGTAAATCCACGTCGTTAATTAACATCGAAAGGACGGTGTACAAAACGTTTGATTAGACGTTGTCGACATTGCTCGATGTGAAATGAAGGATCGGGTCGGGCAGATTCGGACTAGCAACGTCGGATCGGACGTTACTAAGGAAAATATTACACAATCTCTCTCTCACACACATAAAAAAAAAAAAAAAGAGTGGTTAATCAATTTTTTTTATATATTTTTATATTGGGCCTGATCTGGCCCGTATAGCAACAATCAATCCGACGTTGTTGTTTGGCCCGACCCAATCCTTCATTGACCATCGAGCAACGTCGACAACTTCTCTACTTAACAACGTCCAATCTAACGTTATACAATGTTCAATTAAACGTTAATTTGCGGTGTATATTGCTCGCCCATTGCATTGGTTGATGGACCATTGGATTTGAAGAATTTTAATCACATGACCAAATTTAATTTATTGGAAGGACCAATAGTTCTTCAATCTTCACAAAATACAATCACTCATGAACATCTTGGCAACTTTATTTATTTATTAATGTCAGTAATTCAGTATCTTGGCTGGTGGGTTGTCTTATCCCACATCTATGATGTGAGACAAGAGGGAGACGCAGGGGAGTATAAACTGGAGTACGGAGTTAACGCTGAAGGTATTTTTGCGCTTGGGGCAATGACGCAGCTAATGAGGTAATAACCGAGGCGCGTCAATTGCTGGTTGAAAACTATTTCCAAACCCCCTCTTCGGCCTTGGCTCGTCCTTAGCCGTCGAGAATTCCTGGAAGGGCTCCTTGCTTAGCTTGGTAAAGCCCTACAGTCTAATTTCAAATTTTTCTTTAGTTTGATCCCTAGCTAGTTGGTTTGTTAAACATACCCTTAGACGTACCCAAAAGCTCTCAATTAAGATCTTAAATAATAATACAATGAATCATCATACCTTGAAAAAAAAGCTACGTATAAGTATATAACCATCAATTTTCACCAAGTATATCTATGTTGCCCAACTTTGTTTTGAGTTATGGAGTTTCCAATTTTTTTTTTCTTCACTTCACCTATTTTATAATTTTTTTTATGAAGTAAAAACTCGAAATAAATATACTTGAATCTCAATAGTCGACAAGTTGGCAGATGAAAGACCGTCAAAACATACAAACATAAAACAAGTGTGATACAACAAGCAGAAACACACCATACAAAGACGAATCTTAGACAAAACTAAATTTAGAAAATTGAGAACGTAGATTACGGACGAAATCAAGCATTGTCATGAACTTCTTGCTATTTCGAATTATTATTAAAAAAATCAAAAGCCCTCCAAATTCTAACCATAAAATTTGCCAAGGCATCACAAGGACATGATCTACAAAGCCAAGGCAACCAATCACATTTGAGATATCTCCCTTCTCACATTTCCAATCCGTTCTATCCTCCCATTAACCAAAAACCACAGATTCCACAAACACCCCATTCACTTTAAAACCCACCTTATCTCCCACATATCCCTCTGTTTATTCTCCCACACCCTTCCTTCAACACTTTGACAAGAAATGGCCACCATGACCTCCTCTACAGCAGTATCCATCCCCACCTTCACCGGCCTCCGATCCGCCACCACCGTCAAGGCCAAGGTCTCCTTCGCCACCCCATCCACCAAGCCAGCCCCCATCAGGGCCTCCCTCAAGGATTTCGGGGTGGCGGTGGCCGCCACTGCCGCCAGCGCCATCCTTGCCAGCAACGCCATGGCCATCGAAATCTTGCTAGGAAGCGACGACGGGGGGCTGGCCTTCGTCCCCGGGTCATTCACAGTGGCCTCCGGAGAGACCATCGTGTTCAAGAACAATGCAGGGTTCCCGCACAACGTGCTCTTCGACGAGGACGAGGTGCCGGCTGGCGTCGACGTGTCGAAGATCTCGATGTCGGAGGAGGACCTCCTCAACGCCCCCGGGGAGACCTACAAGGTGACTTTGAGCGAGAAAGGGACCTACTCTTTCTACTGCTCCCCGCACCAAGGCGCCGGGATGGTCGGTAAGGTCACCGTTGAGTGATCACAACCCCACCGGAATTAAATCATATCATGTTTTAAGCTTAAGCTTTTTGTGTGTATGTGTTATCACTTTGAGCTTAATTGATTCCTTTGCTGAGGTTATGAGGCATAATTTATACATTGTGCCTAATTGTAATGTCTTGTGCATCATTTTTCATTGTTTGTCACTTTATCTCATCCTCACATCGATTATAAAGTGATTATATATATATATATGTACTGTACCCATAAGCTGAACATACACATTTAAAAAATGGTTCAAAATAACTGAAACTAGGTTGTATATTTGTATTGTAATGTCTTGTCTCGTGTATCGTTTTTCGGCTTGCTCCTTCCGTTCACTGGCTTTCTGTGTTAGCAAACTTAATGTCGGTAAAATAATTGCTAATTTTGCAAACACTTGACTTCTCGTATTGACAAGTTTTTTTCAAGTAAAAAAGTTTACCAAATACCATAAGCCGCTGTATGGCTCTGCATTTGGCAAAATATACCCATCTGTCTACGAATATAAAGGGATTATATGTACCAATCGATTGAACATATTGCATCTCACATTAATAAGCTTAAGCTTAAAACATGATAATATATGATTGTATTCTCACATCGATCCATTTGGCATACATTAAAAAGAATTGAAACTAGAGATTGTAGGGCTTTACCAAGCAAAAGCAAGGAGCCCTTCCAGAAATTCTCGACGGCCAAGGACAAGCAGAGGCCGAGGAGGGGGTTTGGAAATAGTTTTCAACCAGCAATTGACGCGCCTCGGTTATTACCTCATTAGCTGCGTCATTGCCCCAAGCGCAAAGATACCTCCAATGTAACCCTCTTTGTTCGTTTTATACTCTCCAGCCTATCCCTCTTGTCACCCCCATCCTAGATGTGGGAGGCGTTTACTTGCTGCCTCCTGTCCGACGCCTCAAGATACTGATGGCATAAACAACTTATTTGTATATATGCATTAAAATTAGGGTAAATTGCAGGAAATCACCCCTTAAATATGAGACATTGCTCATAACCACCCCTTATATGCAAAATTCCAGTAAACCACCCCTTATAAGACTTCCGTTAGCGAACAGCCACCCCTTATATGTTTCCGTTAGTAGCTCAGTTAACTATTTGAAAGTACGAAATTGCCCCTTCCTCTTCAAGTTCCGCCGGATGAACAATTTTTGGAGATACGTGGGGCTGTAAATCCATTCAAACCATGTATAATTGGATTGATCCATTCAAACCATTTGTGAACGCACCTGTAAATCCAATTAATCAAAGGGTCGGATGAACAATTTTTGGTGATTGCTCCTGAAAATCTAAAATGCCATCACCACCCTTACAACCCCACATATCGGCCATGTCCACTGTAAATTTTGGATTGAGCAATTTATGGTTGAATTCGAACCTGTTGATATCTTGCTTTCTTTTGATGTTGATGTGATTGTTGGAGCTTTGTTTGTTGATCTCGGTGATCGATTTTTATGATAAAGGCCGAAATTTCAGTTTTGAAATTTGGGGTTCTTTCTCCTTCGTGGTGCCTGGAATCTAGATCTGAAATTTGGGTGCTTAAGAGTTCGAATTTGATGATAAAGATGATGGATTTGAGATCCTTGTTGCTGGATCGATAAAACCCCCCAAGAAATTTGAACAATTTTGTTCGATTTTGTGGGTTGCGATTTTGGGGCTTTGTGCTCTCGACGCATATTTCCTCCCTGGACTCGGGGTCAGGCGGCGTCGTTCACTTATTGTCGGAGCACTTGGAGGCGGATATGCTACCTAGAGTTGTCGGCGGCGATGCTACCTCGGATCTCCTTCTCCGACGTCGAGTGCAAGCGGCGGAACTTCATCTCTCCTCTGAAGGCAGAGGTGAGGTGAAGACACTGAGATATCAAGCTTCTTGTTCGAGAACATGGAGGCGGAGGAGCTACCGCCAATGGGCGTTGCCGGAGGGACCACTTCTGCTCTTCGTTTGTCGGAGGGGAATACTTGTGCAATGGGAGGTTATGGCACTTTGAAGAAAATTTGATGAAGTGGTGAGGGCATTTTTGTCATTGACATATGTTTTTAACAGAAAACATCACGAAAAGAGGTAAAGGGTGGCCTTTTGTTAAAGGGTAGGTTATAAAGGGTGGTTTGCTGAAATTTCGCATTTAAGGGGTGGTTTTGAGTAATATAGCATATTTTAAGGGTGATTTTCTGCAGTTTACCCTTAAAATTAATGGTTAAGAGCCAGCCCAACGGTGACTGCAAAATAGAAAAAAAGCCAAAATTTAGAGAAAATAGGTCTTTTTTTAACTCCCCAAATCTTCCTCTAAAATAGAGAAACACGATGAGAGAGACAAAATTTCTGCAAATTTGGAGAAAGGGAGAAGAACGCTAAAATTAAATTCTCCACTCCCTCCCATGAAAATTAATTGCTTCCTCTCCTAGTTGTTGCCCATCTTCTCCTTGCTTGTTCGATTCTGATTCAATTTTCTCTTGCTCTTTATGTTTCGACACCAGTTGCTACTACTCCAGCCACTCCAGTTGTCGCAGGAGCAAGGTTAATTTCTTTTCCTGTTTACTAGTTGCTGTTCGGTTGGTGTTCGATGCCACTCCGGGCTTCGATTGCATTTTTTCCCCTTCTGATTGCTGATTTACAATCGGAATAGGCTTGCGGTTCGATTGTATTTTGTTCGGTTGCTGTCATGGTTTTGATTACTGATTTTGTTGGTCACAATAGGCTTCAATTTATAATCGCAGCAAGAGGAAATTGATTTATAATCATGATTCTGATTGCAACAGGCTTCGATTTTGTTGGTCGCAATAGCCTTCGATTTTGCTGTCATGGGCTCTCAAACGTTGGTCATGGTCGCAATAGGCTTCGATTTTAGGTTGATGTGTTCATGGGCTGCCAATACCGGCAAAACGAATTGAGGAAACGATGCTTGATTAAACTGGACAGTGCGCAGGATCTCATTGAAAAAATTACAATTGTGGGAACAAGTTACAATTGTGGATTTGTGGTGATCGGTGAATCTTGCCTAAACTGTGATGGACCACCGGTTCTTGATTCATAGGCTCTCAAGTCCTAATTTTCTTTGTGATCATGGTCTCTGATTTAGATTAATTTATGCCATTTGAGATTAGTTTGCTGTCAATCAACACATCAGAACTCATTAGATAAATTTATGCCATTATAAATTTTTGCAATTATTATAGTGGATAATAAATACAAAATTATGTAAAATAGAGAAACTGTTGGGGCTGGGGTAAAATTTTTTAAGAGATTTTGACATTTTAATCTCTATTTTAGAGAAATTTTACAAATGCTGTTGGGCTTGCTCTAATAGATAATGTATAAATTGATATTGATGGCATGTTTATTATTTTATTTATACTTCAAGATCAACGTTTGAGATTTATATATAATTTTAAAAAGAAAAATTATTCATTTATAATAACATGATACATAACTCATACGAATAAGTACGAATAATCATATTGCAACAAACAAATAATTTTCATATGAAAATACTATTAACAGATATGAATAATTATATTATGCCAAACAAATAATTATAACTATAATGTTACTTATAAATAATCAGTTTATTCATTATACAGTGTGAACACCCTTTACGGTGTAAATTGTAATTTATAGTTCCCATTTTGTCTATTACCTAACTTTTAAGATTGCCATTTTTCGTTTTCATATCATTTTAGTATTGTATCCTCCTATCTAGGGGTGGAGGGAGGGGGGGCCTAGGGGGTCACTTGCCCCTCCTCACATTTGGACTTGAGCTTATACTCAGCTTGTGTAGTGAATGCCTCACCAAAAAAAAAAAGCTTGTGTAGTGAATGAATGAGCTCGACCTAAGCTTTTTTTCCAAGTATTATGCAACATTATTTGCTCATGATATAGTAACTTAAATAAAATTTTGTAAATCTAAAAAAAATCGCGCTATTTTAGTTTAAATCGAGTCAAACTTTAAATCGAGCTTAAAAATGTGCTCATATTTAGCTCATTTAGTAATTAAAGCTCGAGCCGAACTTTTATTGAGGAGAACTCGAGCCAAGATCGAACTACTATCGACTTAATGTGTATTATATTGCGTTTCCTTTAGTTATTTAGTTAATTTTTTTTCCGGATATTTCATTTATTTATTTATATTTCTTTTTTTAAACGGAAAAAAAATGATAGTGTTTTATAATAAACAAATGGCATTTTATCCTAAAATAGCATCATTTATTGTCGTATTATATAGAATTCTTTACACCAATTTAATCCAAAATGATATCGTATATGTATAATTGTGCCCTCCTCTGAAAATTTATTGGTCCACCACTGCTCGTGTCGTATCCTCATGTCTGTATGCGTGTGCGTGTAGTACAACATAGAAATAAAATTCACTAGTAGGGCAAGAAATCACCCGTGGGTGACCAACTCACCCGACCTGATTATACGGGTGAAAACCTAAAGAAAAAAAACCGGGTGATAGATGGGTGGCGAGTGGTGAAATGGGTGATGGGTCGGGTAATGGGTGATTTCTCCCATCACCCGACCCATTACCTTACCCGCTTAACCACCCGTTAACTCACCCGATTATTTTAAAAAAATCATAGTTTATTTAAAAATATAGCTTAACATAACTACATATTTCTCCATTTTCTTATTCTAGCTTCTCTATTCTCTATTTGTTTTTGCGCAAAAACAAAATCTAAAAGAATATAAACCTAATTTTATTTAGCCATACATCACATCTTTTAAGAAAAATCATTTTATTTGTTTTGCATACACTATTAGAGTCTAAGCAATTTCGATCGTTTAAGCGATTTTGTTAGCATGTAGTGCGTTAAGGCATGATTTAGCCAAATTGTTTTTTCTTCTTTTAACTACGAGTCTAGCTGTGGACTAAAATTCATCTCATTTGATTTGACATTAAACTTTTAATGTTAACTTTGTAAGATGAGGATAGTGATACACTGTATGAATAAACCTTTTATACATTTAATAAGATTTCCACGTTGACGTGGTTCGTTAAATTATCGAATATCATCTAAGTATGTCTTGTGACTCATTTTCTTTTAATTTACTTCACCCGATTACCCAATCGGGTGATAGGTGAAACATTAGACTAACGGGTGATGTGCCGGGTCAGGTGGAAAAATGATCCACCCATCCATCACGTGACTCATTTCCACCCTTATCCACTAGGATATTTCCTTATGAAAGCGGTTGTAATTGCTACTTATTGGCGGCCCATCAAAGATAGGCAAAGTTGTCCACTTTATCCTATAGGACCCTTACCGGCAAAGCCCACTGCATATATGCTTAGATTTCAATTGAGTTTATTTGTGGGGCTCCCCTCCCTTTAGATATCACTACTTTATCCTCCCTTAGCAATGGATAAGAAGTGGCCTATACCAAGGCCAGTTGTCCACTTTAGCATCCAACCATCACCCATATAGCAACATAGACAAGAGAAGAAGAGATCGGAATCCTTGCATTGGGAAGGCATGGCAACAGCTGCACCTGTCAAAGTGTACGGCCCGGCCATGTCACCGGCCGTGGCGAGAGTCCTGGCTTGCCTCCTTGAGAAAGACGTTCCGTTTCAACACCTCAGTGTCGACATGGCCAAGCGAGAACACAAATCCCCAAATTTCCTCAAACTCCAGGTTTTTTCATCAAATTAGTTACTAACTACCTACTTTTTCATTTTTCCTCCTAAATTTTTACATATCTTTAGCCCTGTTCAATGATTGTCCTCTCAGCCCTTTGGACAAGTACCCGCATTCGAAGACGGAAGCATCGCCATCT
Source organism: Persicaria tinctoria (assembly GCA_037127255.1). Taxonomy (NCBI): domain Eukaryota; kingdom Viridiplantae; phylum Streptophyta; class Magnoliopsida; order Caryophyllales; family Polygonaceae; genus Persicaria; species Persicaria tinctoria. The sequence continues at coordinate 26,782,337 of JBANSL010000018.1, read as the reverse complement.
TCGGTAACCCGAGTTCCATGTCCAAATGCTACTTCAATTCTTGAAGAAAAATGTTATCTACCATGATTCTAAATCAATGCCAAAGTATTCAGAGTCAAGAGCGATATGTCGTTACATATCGGAGAAGTACTCGAACCAAGGCAACACGAAGCTCTACGGGATCAACCCTCTAGAGAAAGCGTCGATAGATCAGTGGGTGGAAGCCGAGTCCCAGAGCTTCAACCCGCCGACGTCAGCATTGGTGTTCCAGCTGGTGTTGGCGCCCATGTTCAAGAAGACGCCGGACGAGAAGGTGATCAAGGAGAACCGGGAGAAGCTTGGGGCGGTGCTCGACGTCTATGACAAGAGGCTAGGGGAGAGCAGGTTCTTGGCCGGAGAAGACTTCTCCCTGGCTGACCTCACCCACCTCCCCTACTCGGAGTATTTGGTGGGAAGGGCGGGGCTTGAGGAGATGTTTACGTCGAGGAAGAACGTGGAGAGGTGGTGGGTCGAGGCTTCGAATATGGAGTCCTGGAAGGAGGTTGCTGGTATGATGAAGTCTCCTCCACAACAACCATGAGTTGAATTTCCTGCTGCTTTAATTTTGGAATGCTCTTTGTTTTCTGAATTGTCAATAAAAGGGAGGCCATGTGAATTTCCCTATCATGCTAGTAACGCACTTTGTCAATGTGAATTTCCACATGATAAGCTGAGCACTTAAATCGACAATCTTTCAAGTAAAGATATGGGTCTGTTAGACGGAACAAGATTCTACAATTTAATTACCTAATGTTTCCTTTCCTATATGAACTTGTTTGGTGTGTGATACAAATCCAACTTTTCATAATCAGGTGGGCTCTGACAGGTTTGGATCGAACCGTTCGGGTTTCGAATGATTTAGTCATTTGTGTTGGGTTGAGCAGAATTGTTTTTATACTACTTTTGGATTTAGGCTAATTTGGATTTTAATTATTTCGATATTTATATTTTATATAATTTTAAAAGGTTGCATCTTAAGTTGGACTTATTTTGGATTTCATTTTATTTAGGTTCAAGCTAAATGGGTTTTAGTTGATTTGGATTCAATTTATTTGGGTTATTTGGTTATTAGGACGGTCTGGTTTCTATCATTTTATGAGTCGGGTCGATTTCTGATGATGTAATCGTATTATATGTTTTCGGTAATTTGGGTCAAATCAAATTTGGCCTTACAAACAAGTTTTCACAAAACCCATCCTTACAAACTCTTACATTTCACAGCAAAACTGGGTGGTTGGCTGGTTTTCTGTATAACTTTGATTTTAAAGGCGATTTGTGAAGGGCAGTTTGTCGTCATTTATCCTTTCACGTATTTTAGTTCGACTGCATCTCCACATAGAAAAACGACTGCAACACTTTCTATCAACATAGAAAAACGACTGCAACACTTTCTATCAACGGATAATGAATAAGCCAATAGAGTATCCAACTACATAGCAAGACATAGGGGTCCGTACTATAAACTTGACTCGAGCTTGGTCCAAATGTCTAAACCTCCCCTAATGTACGCCGTTTAGCCTTCTCCTCCTTGTTTGCCGTGTAAAATACACTTTTATTGAAAAAAATAAACGAATCAATGAATTATTATAGTTATATTATTATATTATATATTTATTTAAACTTAAACTAGATTGTAGGGCTTTACCGAGCAAAGCAAGGAGCCCTTCCAGAAATTCTCGACGGCCAAGGACAAGCCAAGGCCGAGGAGGGGGTTTGGAAATAGTTTTCAACCAGCAATTGACGCGCCTCGGTTATTACCTCATTAGCTGCGTCATTGCCCCAAGCGCAAAGATACCATTAATTGTTAACCCCGTTCTCCATTTTATACTTCCTTCCCTCTCCCCCCCTGTCTCCCATTGTCGATGTGGGATAGCAAAGCACACCAGCTTCTGTACTCCCCTCCTCTCCAACCCCTCTGGCCAAGTACCCCACTGCTATGGAAGATGATGAATGCGTTCCCCGCTTCTTCCTTCCTCCTCACCGTCCCCTCTCGCTTCTATCATCACCTCAGGCGACGCCGTTTTGGCCTCTCATTCATCCTCATTCCGGGCTACACTCCGTTCGTTCGACGCTGTTTTTGCACCGGATCACCTCCTCTAGGGACGCTGCTTCTCGCGCTGGACTCCGGCGTTTCCCCCTCCGTTTCCCGGGCGGTTCACGGAATTGTCGTCAAGTCTCGGTTTCTCAGTGAGGGTTTCATTGGGGATCGATTGGTTTCGGCTTATCTCAGATTTGGTTTTGAAGGGGACGCGCTCAAGCTGTTCGATGAAATGCCTCAGAGAGATTTGGTGTCTTGGAACTCCCTCATTTCCGGGTTCTCGAGGAGAGGAGAGCTAGCCAAGTGTTTGAGTGTGTTCTGTAGGATGAGGAGGGACCATGTTGTCGTAGAGCCTAACGAGGTCACCCTCATTTCCATTGTTTCTGCTTGTACCGAAACCGGTGCCTTCTTCCATGGGAAATCTGTTCATGTTTTGGCTGTCAAGACAGGTCTAGTGGGCAACACTAAGGTTGGGAATTCTCTGATTAACATGTATGGGAAGTTCGGGGCGGTTGATGCAGCGTGTCTACTGTTCGATTCGATGATTTCACGCAGCTTAGTTTCATGGAACTCCATGCTTAATATCCATGCTCAGAATGGAGTTTCCAGTGAGGTGATACCGCTTTTCAATTCAATGAGAAGTGATGGATTCGAGCCTGATCAAGTATCCATAGTGTCTTTGCTCCAGGGCTGCACAGATTTAGGCATGGTTAAACCAATAGAAGTGATTCATGGCTACATAGTCAAGTATGGATTTACTGGTAATGTGCTTTCTATGAGTTCGCTACTGAGTTCGTATACCAAATCAGGGCAATTGGCTGCTTCCTGGATGATATTCGAGGAAATAAGCGATCCAGATGGAGTTGCCTGGACTGCTATGCTAGCTAGCTATGCCATTCATGGGCATGGGAGGGGAGCAATTGAGCTCTTTAAGGCCATGGTTGAAGCGGGCATTGGTCCTGATCACGTGACATTCGTACACTTGTTGAATGCTTGCAGCCATTCAGGGTTTGTCGAGGAGGGGAAGAAGCTTTTCAAGGACATGACTCGAATTTATGGGATAGAACCCCGGTTGGAGCATTATTCATGTATGGTTGACCTATTGGGTCGTTCGGGGCTGCTGAATGAAGCGGATAAGTTGATGGAAACCATGCCCATCAAGCCAAACGCGGGAATCTGGGGCGCCCTTCTTGGCGCCTGCAGGCTTCACAAGAATGTAGAATTGGGACAGAAAGCAGCCGAGAATTTGATCGAGTTATGCCCATCTGACCAGAGGAACTACATCATGTTATCTAATGTCTACTCTGCCTGTGGGCAATGGGCAGATGCTTCGAAGGTTAGGCATTTGATGAAACAAAGGAATCCAACGATGATGAGCAGTCCCGGATATAGTCTGTTCGAACATGGAAATAGAGTTCATAAATTTGTGGTGGCTGATCAGTCCCACCCAGAGTTCATCAAGATATACGAGAAGCTTGAAGACGTAATGAAAAGAATCCGAGAAGCTGGATTCATGCCCCAGACAGAATTCGTTCTTCATGATGTTGACGAGGATGCTAAGGAAGACATGATAAGCAAGCACAGCGAGAAGCTTGCCATTGCTTTCGGGCTCCTGGTAACTAAACCGGGCACACCAATGACTATAATAAAGAATCTAAGGATCTGTGGAGACTGTCACACAATGGCGAAGTTCGTTTCTCAGATTGAGAAACGCAGAATAGTAATTCGTGATCCCAAGCGGTTTCATCATTTTACTGATGGAGTGTGTTCTTGTGGCGATTACTGGTGATCTTCTCATCTCCGTTGCTCAATAAATATTCAATACTTAAAGCTTTTGTCAGAGCAACTCCAATTCGCCTGATGGTTACTTTTGTGTGTGTTGAAAATCCGAATCCATGACCCGCATGGCTGCCCTCCAAACTGGTTCGAAGAACATATATTGCTTGGTCTATGTACATAGCAGAAAGCAGGTTCAGGCCTCGGATTGTTATCTAAACAACCTGAAAGGCTGGAAGTGTTTATCACATGACTGATGAATGTACATTTGGAAGAACTTTCAGCCAATATCTTCAGCGAGTGTAGTGAAGTGGCACAACCCGATCATCGTGTCCATCAGAGATTTATGTAAGCTCCATCAAGGAGTCCACCAATGCTTAATGAAGGGTCATGCAGCGGACTAAACAACTACCTGATTTATGCAAGCTCTGTCAAGGAATGCACAACAATTTTTTTGGATTGTGTATATCCAGCAGAGATGAGATACTCGGACGCAGGAATGATAGAGGTAAGTTCAGCTTGATCTAGGCACTGCTTTGTTGAGTCTGCACATGGATCAGGGGCCTGTGGTATGGGCAGAAATTGCCTGGAATACGTATACTTGCTGGAGATTGATCATCTGGACAATTGGTATAATAACATTGCCTGTTCGGGCGTTGAGTGCCCTTCATGCTTCATAGGGAGAAAAGGGTTAGTTGATCATCTTGTTGTCTGTGATCAAATGTTATGGATGTTTTATTTCATTTTTTACTACATGTAATTTCACTAATGATTTTTGCCAATCCTACTGGATACTGATACACACATTTTGTTTTTGTTTTTTTTCCTTTTGTACGTTATTGGATTCACTTTTGAAAATTCTACTGGATACTGATACACAAAATTTTCTAGTGCAGACAGCAAATCATTTTTGAAGAACTGCTAACTGAAACAGAAAATTTTAAGTGAAGCTAGAGATTGCCCAGAGACCCTGGATATTAGCTTATATCCATCCATATCACCTAAAGATCCTGCTAAATGCCACTCGTTCTCCATATTCTCCATTTCTCCACTACCACCGAAGATTAGTGACACAAATAATAGCACCAAGTCGTTTCAGAAGTACACTGTGATAGACAGCAATCGATGGTGTAATACTGAACATTTACCGATTGGTTGTTCGGTTAACTGAAGAAGCTAATAAACTCAATAAAAACAAATCTCTTCTACTGATCCGATCTCAAGGAGCAAATGATGTTGCAGAGAACATCCGTCCCTAAACCATCCTGTACCTAGGAGCATCCTTTTTAGTTCAGAAAATAAATATGGTTGCGTCATTTGCAACAAAATCATAACTTGATTCAAATGTATCAACAAGCTCGAGCTTGTTGATACATTTTCTCACAAGTCTCTTTTTAGGCTGAGATAGAACCATCCATTTCATTCCCCATCTAAAAACAATGGATAAATATAAGATATATTGCAGCACATGAACATCAACCATTACACCTAATAACCTACTCTTATTCCAGAGGAACTTAAAAAGGAAAGAATCAGACCTCAAGTTGAGGTCCATCACAAATCAACACAAATCTTACTCCTTCCAGTTTCATACGATTCAAAAAGCTCATCTCTGAATCAGGTGCCGAGAAAGCACCCCAGAAAAATGAATCTTACATCTCCTGATTTCAACTACTTATATTAGCAATTCATAACCAAAGACTGATGAACCGAACCCCCTATGTCTTCCTGGCCTAGAGTGGCCTGGTGTGCCTTCCCTGGGCTCTTCCGCAGAGAAGAGCATTCTTCGGGACAGGGAATTCGTCTCTCAGAGATGTCGAGGCTGAGTAAACCCGGAGATAGAACTGCTGTCCTAGATACTGCCTCGCCCAAAACTCCGATCTCAAGTTCCACATCCCCATGTTGTCCAGTGCTATGTATATTGCAGTCCATGAATTCGGATAAACCTGATCATTCCATCAAGATTTCCATACAAGCGAATTAGCTTTCAGGAGTTTCTGAAACACAAGTACTTTCTGGGATGTTTGAGTTTCTTTACCTGTGTTGTCGAACGGAAAACAGCATCACGTAGATTGTATCCGTTCCTGCTGGCTGGTGACCATGTCCCTCCATCCATTCTGAACAAGAGATTGCATAAGTTCACTAAAATGATTTGCAAATCAAACTGACAGTAAAAACTGTTGTTGTGATCTTACCCGACCACAAAGAAAGCATAGCCATCTAGATGCCAGGATTGGATAACACTCTCCGTGTTCTCAAACACGATTTCCACGAATGCCCTGTAGTCAGCGCCCAGTACCGAGGTGTCGGTGTAGATCCCTCCCCCATAAGGGCTGTTAGAGATGCTTCCCACGCGGAATACTCCTCCAATCTGGAAGTAATCCGCAAGCTTCATCGGTGTATCTGGTGCAATGAAGGACACACTGTTGACAGCATATCTCTGCTTGCCACCTACCAGGCCAGCCGAGTTCTGCAGTCTTATGGTTCTCGTCGTGTTGATCATTCCATAGTGGTATGATCCCTGTGGGTTTGGCCTTGGCCCACTAGCTGTAAGGTTGGTCCTTGAGACAATAAATCGTAGAAGGAAATACATTAGGATTTAGGAAGCACCATTTACATTATAAGGATTCCGTATCAGCACATTGTTTAGACTATAGTAATGAGGCAATGTAAGAGCAATACCTGATTGCCCGGGCTTGGTTGAGGGACCAGTCGATTTGGATAGTTGGTCCCCAAGGGATGGGGCCAGAAGCAGGGCTACCAGAGTTACTGTAGTGAAGGACTCCGGTGCTGTTGAGGATTTGAGAAGTGAAACGAGATGTGACAACAATGTAGTAGTCGTTGGGAGGCTGATCCGCGGTCACCAGAACCGAGTAGGACTGTCCAACGTGAACATCGAGTGAGGAGAAGGTGTTTTGAAGGGTGTGTGTGCCCTCCACTTCCACCAACTTCAATGTGTGGCCTTGAATTCGGAAGTTTAGAGAGTTCTGTAATCCCACATTCGATATTCTAAGCCTGTAAGTCTTGCCTGTTCGCCCAATACAGAAGAAGCTGTCAGATTAGATGCTGGCTCCACACATTAGAGCTACAAGCTTTCAGCTGGAGATAAAGATGGTTATATACCTTGATCCACAGTGAAGGTTGCACCTCTTGCACGGCCATTAATAAGGATACCGTCTGGGTTTGGCAGAGCGTGTCCACCATCAAGAATCTGCCTCAAGCTCTACAACGACATCAAGAAACAAGTCATGCCCATGAACAAAAAGAATCCAATTCAGAGCTAGGCAATGTGACGGCGAGAGGGAATTACCGTGTGGTTAGATGCGTACCAATCTCCGATGAGAAGAGTGTAGTCATTGGTAGGAGTAGAGAAAGGCACTGGGATCAAAGGCCTGCTAAGGATTCGAATCCCTCCGAATCCACCAGCGGCCTTGTGGAATCCAAGGGACGGGAAGTAGTAGAAACTTCCGATTTGATCCTTCACTTGCAGGATGTAAGTGAAGTTCTGGCCCGGAGGAATTGGGCAAGTTGTTCCAAACACACCATCTTCAAAGGAATTCCTCCTTTGCTGAATCCCATTCCTAACAGAACATGACAGCAACATAAGAAACCATCAATGCAACTTATTAATCTCAGTTTCATCAGCTCCTTTTCTGATTCAGAATCAAGCATCATCATCTTTAGCCATAAAACCAAACTGATAGTGATGACAATGGCAATTCTTACGAAGCCAGATTGAACAACATCATATGATAGATATCAGACCCGAAAGTGGCCCGAAGAAAGTCCAGATTTGGGAAAGGGTTACTTTTCCCCCTTTGAATTATTCTATTGCAGGATTAGGTATGGGGCAAATCACGTGTGGGCTAACCAAAATAGGAGTAATTTATACCTAATCTGAAAGGAAATTAAACAAATCTGGAACGAAAGCTAAACCCCAATCATCAACTAGTACTGTAGTGGCTACCGAATCTTCTTCTTTTGGGGAAACTTAGCAAGCAGCAACTCATAAAGGTGAACTAACAGAGTAATGGAAGCCAGCATTTCTCAATTAAAATTGAAAAGCAGTTAGTTACGGTTCACAACAACGGTTAAATTGATTGCGAAGAGGTTAAAAAGGCAACAAAAACGGCAATTTGACAGAAATACAGTTATTTGTAGTAGATTGAAGATCCGGCTAGATCGGCGGTTTTTAGGGATTGAGAGAGGAGCTGCTGTTTGAGTGAAAGGGGGGAAGTTACCAGGAGAGGAGGAAGGGCTCATCGAGGCTGTTGAAGACATTGATGATGAGATTGTCGTTGGTAACGGAGTAAATATCAGGTCCGGGAAACTGGCCGTTGATCAATATACCCTACAAGATGAAGAAACTAGCGCATTCAGAGAAAACAAAGCAAAAAAAGGAGGGGGACATTTTAGTGGAAAACTGGATGAGTGATACCTGCTGGGGAACGCCGAGAGGGTAAATGGTGCCGTAGGTGACATTCCAATTGAAGAACCTGTAGGGATCGTCGGCAGCGGCGAGGACAAATAGGCCTACGAAAACGCACAAAAAAGCTCTTGTCGTACTCTCTCTCCCCATCTTTGGGCAAACACAGGCACAGAGAGAGTAAGAGAGAGAGAGTGTGTTTACAACTTGGATTACCAGAACTGGTAAAGAGAAATGGAGACAGTACTGGAACAGGTCTAGATTGGAGGAGGCGAATTGAAGGAGATGGGTGGAGCAATTGGGGAAGTTTTACTTTAATATGAGTGAGAAGGGGGGAGAGAGAGGAGGAAGAAGAGAGGTTTATTAAGGGATTTAAAACAGGGGAGGTAGAAGTGTAGATGGAGGGAAACAAGATTATGAATCAGTAAACTACTCTCCGGATGAATTATTAACCGTAAAAAGGGAGAGAGAGCGTGTCGGTGGGGAGTGGGGGTGGGGTCCGCACGTATGGACAATTTTACTACTACTGCGCTACTGGAACTGTAGTAGTACTCTGTATTAAAAATGTTTGAAAAAGCGTGTGTAGTTGTGACCTGTGATAGGAATCTATGGATTTTCTTGTTTTTTTTTTTTTTCTTCAGAGAGAATATTATGTATTCTACTCCATCCGTTCACAAATATAGGAAGTTGAACTCGTTTGAGTTTTTGACACGCTTTTTTAGTAGATAAAAAATATATATAATATTAACTTTTTTTTTATTATTTTTTTAAAAAATATTATAGTACTTATTAATATTAGTTATAATTTTATTTTAAAATTTTAATAAAAATTTTAATATTTTATACAGTTTTTAACTCCTTAAAAAACATGTCAGAAAGTCAAACGTCTTATATTTGTGAACGGAGGGAGTATTTATTTATTTTTTAGATGTGAATGTTTGCGGACGATCGAGTCCAAATCTAAGGTCTTCACATTTGTTTCTTAGGGATACCTTGCATCACTTCTATCAACTGTCAGAATAGATGACTCACATTGTCCTAATTCCAATTCTGTCGCATTTGCTAGTTTCATCCTCCGTTCTTTGGTTTTTTGTGCGATGTATTTTTCGGTTCGGTCTGTTCGTTGCCGATTTTTTGGACTCTCTACCCACTCGGTATGTCTAGTGCGTCAAATTCTTTATGTTTTAATTTTTTTTTATATAACTCACTTATATAAATTTATTTTAACTCTAAATTGTTAATAGAAAATATATAAATATGTTATAATTGATATATAATTCTTGCACATTTGAAAAAAAAAAGATTTTGAAAATTATACTTCAAAATTTTTTTTTACAAAAATATTACTTTATTTTGTGATTTCTAATTAAAGTTGTTTTTAGAAAAATATTTTCATGATTTTTAAAAATACTTATATAGTATGAATTATCAATTATAACATTGTTATGATTTTGTAAAAACAATTACCAACAATTTTAAGCTAAAATAATTTTATATAACACGAGGGTTTATAAGTGAACTTTCCTCAATTTTTGGTTGGGGGCTGAGGTTGGTGGGGATGCTTCCTTTCATCTTCTTTTATAGAGGGATGGATGCACATGCAGATGTCTGGGAGAATGCAAAGAAGATGAATTCAGAAATAGGGTTTTGAGCTTATTGCAATTGTCAAGTTGATCAGTTTGATACTCAGTTGTCTGTGCACATTTTAATTTTTAACTACTCTACGTGTGATGACTATCGGTAAGTATGGAGTCATTAAATACTCCATTATAATAGCATTATTGGAAAATTACAGCTAAATCTCTTATCATTGAACAACAAATTTTTCTTTATTAAATAGATATATTTTTCTCATCGGATGGATAACCAAATTTAATACTACCTCGTTACTCTTTTTTTTTTTGAGAGTTACCTAGTTTGTAAAAGGGTTGTTATTGACACGATCAATTTTTCGTCAAATGCATGGTCGAGCTGTTGACTCGAGAGATCGGAGATGACAAACAACTTACTGACTCGAGAGTCTGGTGTAAGCAACCCCTAATCAACAGCAAACTTGCAAAACTCAACCCTGCACGTTGTCGACTCGAGGTTCGGTATCGGACACCCTAGCACGTTTGCAAGCCTCAACCCAACACTAGCTAGTGACTCGCTTGTCGACTTTGAGTTTGCCGACTCCGAAAGTCGGTGTCTCCTAACCCTTTATCGATTCCAGAGGCCGATGATATACATGACTGTGCATTTGATGAGATTAGATCGTGTGGATAGCAAGACCGACGGATTTGTAAAAGTAAAACAAGTTAATTATAAGATGTATCGCACCGTAATGTATGGTGATTACTGATTACCAATGAATGCTCTTTTCCTACATAAATTGCTTTCTGCTTTCAAAACTTTTGATAAATCAACTAGCTAGTTTATGGATAAAGATAATAAAGTAACTCGTTTTTGTCATGTTGAGGGCCTTGGAATGGATCATCGACTTCTCACTTATAACTCCGAGTTATTTATAGAAATATTATTATTGGATGGAGAGTTCCAGTTGGCAATGGACTGGACAGATGAGTTGCTTTTAATTTCTTTGAAATTAGTGAGCTGGAATCTCCCTCAGCTCCTATACGATGTTGATATATCAGTGGCCAGTGGGTTATATTACAGAGATAGGTGTTAATTTTTTTTTTATTTGAAAACGGAAAGAGATTAGGAAGGCTATAAACGATTCTTAATCCATCCTAGAGTATCTTTTCGGATAAGAACTTATAGTTCTAAATCTATGTTAGGGTTGATAATGGTTGAGTGATCTAGAGGGTCAGTCTATCCGCTACGTTGTTAATTTTCCTAAACAAGTGATGAATGTGTACTATCTGAAATCGACAGAGGTCTATCAGGGCATCAGAAATGATCATTTCGACTTCCCAATGACATTTCCATGTACCTTTAAGTACATTGATTATGTAAAGGTTATCACCTTCTATTTTCGATGTTTTGAATATTAAGTTCTAATGCTTTACAACTTCTCTCTCTCAGAGTTGTAGCCTCAGCTCTGATAACCGAGCACGACGGGATGCTAGCACCCTTCATCGAGATCCCATTGGCTTTGTGATCCCGGATCACAAAGTGTAGAACTCCCGTTATCCCGGAAGGATGCGTCAAAATTTAGCTTGAAACTTGAGCCTTTTGGTTTTTCCCATTTAATGCCTTTTTTCCTTATGTTTTCACTGTTGAGAGATGTGAATGAGACCAAAAGTGTCCCACATCGGAAAGTTGAACATAACAAGCCCTAATATATAAGTCGGTGGACTACTCCTTCTATTGCCAATTGGTTTTAGAATGGAACCTCACTTGACTGGTGTGTTAGGCTACTAGCGCATGTGCGCTCGTGCACACGACCCCCAGTCATCGGTCCAAGTCGGACTTGAGTTGTTAGGATAAATAGACACAGACATTGCATTTGTCTCTTCCTCGTCAATTTTAGTTGTGTTCCAATTGAGGATTTATTGTTGGATAAATTTGGATAATATTGTTGGCAATACTAGCCTCGTTTTAAAAAACCATTTGATTTCTAAAGTACCAGATACTCCACCAGGTGGTTGTCATTATACTTGTTTTCTCAGTGCCGATTGTTTAATTGTTTTTATAATGAAATATTTGTCTCTCACATTTCTATTCCATTTGTCGATAGCTTTAAAAATTTTGGCATCTACTTTTTGGATAATGTTTTTGACGAAATTGTAATCCATGAATAAATGGAAGAAATCTTCTCTACGATGGTTACAAATCTTCTCTATGATGGAAGAAATCTTCTCTATGATGAAAAGTGGAAGAAGGCGGAGAGAGAGTGAGAAATTCAATCATTTTAAACTAATTTTCACCCATTTTCATTTGTTAAAATTAAAAAAAAATTATTTTTGAACTTAATTTAATTTTATCTATCTATAGACACTCACTTTATATATGTTTATGAAAAAAAATATTTCGAAGTGAGATTATTTTCTGGTCAAAGAGAGAAACAAGATTTACGTGCCAGTCAATATGTTCTTATTGCCACTAACGTCTATTTATATGCCAATATAGATATATCCCGTGCCAACTCTCACGAATCCAACCGAGACACATAAGTAATAATAGAACAAGTAAGGGCAGATCTGTATGAGTCCTAAAATCAACTAAAGCCAACATACTCTTGCAGTTGTAAAACAACAATAAGGGGTTTCTTACGTGTCCTAAAACCATAAAAAAACGAGAAATTGTACATCCTAACACAGCTAAAAGCACGTAGTCCTAAAACAAACAACAAACAAGCACATTCCTCCCAAGGGGGCTATCTAGGAGCCTCTTTCAATCTGCAGCGACAAGTACGTAGTCCATATGGCGAAGGAACCATGTCTTGGAGAAATGATTGAACCTCCTAATCTTGGAGAAATGGTTAGCCCTCCCAATTTTGGAGAAAGGGTTGGCCTTTCCAATCTTGCTCGACGGTGTCGGCATACCTTCCCTCCTTTAGTTTTAATCTCGACTCACTTGTTTTTATATTTGAGATACAAGTGTGTACACTAAACGTTACAGCTTGCTAAAACAAGTGTCATTAATCACAAAATATGTGTCAGTATAGCGATAAGGAGGAAAATATTTGTGCCCGAACTACCTTGACTTTGCTTCCAATTTATGTCTTCTGAAGTTTATGATAATTTATTACTCCATCCGTTAATTAAAACTTGACGTTTTACTATACACGCACACATTTTTAGGTGTTAAAAACTATATAAAATATTAACTTTTTTAATAATTTTTTTCATTCTTACTACTATTAAGTATAGATTTATAAAAACAAATGTAAAAAAAAGTTGATATTTTATATAGTTTTTATTATTATAAAAAAGCGTGCATAAATAGTAAACGACAAGTTTTAATTAACAGAGGGAGTATGTGCCAGTTTCGATATTATTTGTGCCAATAACGTGCATATACTTGCCAGTAAAGGTGTATACCTTGCCTACACATAGGAATCGGACAGATAAAACCAAGTTTTACGATAACAATAAATCCATGAAGTAAAGGTATATAACAAAATCAACCAAAGGTACGAGTCCTACAACCATCAAAAGCGATCAAATGTACGAGTTCTACAACGACAAAAGCAATCAAATGTACGAGTCCTACAATCTTAAAAAGAGAGCAACTTTTGGTGGCTGCCACGAGGAGGCAAAAGCCTCTTCCAATCCGCAACAGCAGCAAGGGCGTCATCCATATGGCGAAGGAGTCCCGTCTTCGAGAAATGGTTGGCCTTCCTGATCTTGGAGAAATGGTTGGCCCTTCCAATCTTGCTCGATGGCGTCGGCATGACCTTCCCTCCTTTAGTTCTAACCACAACTCGCTTATTTTTAAACCTGAGATACAAGTGTGTACATTAAAACTTAAAGGTTGCTAAAACAAGTGTCAGCAATTACAAAATCCGTGCCAGTAAAGAAAAAAATCCGTGCCAGTAAAGAAAAAATGTGTACCAGAAAGAATATATGACAGTAAAAAAATCCGTGATAGTAACTATCTCCCCCATTCCAAAATGCACGACCTTTGCTTCTCAGTCGCCGCCTCCACTTTCTTCTCTCACCGAAAGTCACCTATGTGAACACAATCGTGCTGTACTTCTCATCTTTGACCCAGTGCTTCATCACACAACCAATCATCATCAACTAAAGAAATCAATAGCAAGATCAATTTGAGGATTCAATTTCAATCAGAAACACAAAAACCCTAGGGCCCAGTGAAAAGTTAGGATCAATTCCGAGGCTTCAATTTCAATCTACCAATCCTAGACAACAACACCAAAAGAAATGATGAAACTTGAACAAAAATAATAAAAATTCAAAAGACGATTACCTGAGTGGGATCGTTGGGATTGGACCGGGCGAGAATGATCTTCCCATCGCGAATCGCGAGCATGAAGTTCGTTTTAGCCTTGGTAAAAACCCTAACAAAGGGCCTATTAGCAAGCTCAGGGATAGGCGCTGGTGGTTGTGGATGTGATCGGCGATGAAACCAGACATATGAGGGCGGTGGAAACTTTGGTCCTGCTCCCCTCCGGCGCCGTCAGATCCGGTAGTCTGGACCTCGTGATGGGCGTAGGCAACAGTCGGTGGCAGAGGGTATGGATGAGAGTCAACCGACGGAGGGTATGGATAGGCGTAGGCAGCGGTCGACAACGGTTGGCCTCGTGATGGCCCGTCCTCCTCTCCTTTGAAATTCCATTACCTTTTATAACAATTAGAGCAACCGGTTAGTTTTACCATTTTTTGGACCCAATTGCTACTTTTACAAATTTTGTTGGGGGTCCAAGTTTTTGGTATATAATTTACTCAATGGAAAAATTACTGAAAATGCTCAAATGATTCACCTGAAATTACGTTTTGTGGGTTAACTGTAATTGGAACTAAAAGGTCATTCGTTCGTTTGTTGGGCCTAACCGGTGTAATTGATCGGCCATTCTCATCTTCTTCGTTCTCGCCTATCCCAACTCTGAAACTCAACTCTCTTTGTCTCTCTCACCCATCTCAACTCTTTGACCCTTCGTTCCCCGGCCATCCCCTCTCCGGCTCTCCCTAACTTTCCCAACGTCATCACTGTATGTGAAATCGACTTACCCGGTGGGGTGGTACCTCAGGATAAAAGTCGTCTCATCAGGTGAATTTATTTCCTTCGCCTATTTCATTTGGTATCTCGCGTTGATTTTCCTCAATGTTGTGAACCCTAATTCTATCATGTTTCATGTCAGTTGGTTATTGCTTCATTTGATGGCTTACTTTGTTTGATTTGGGTTGCATTTTGTCTCAAATCTTGTTACAATTCTATGCTATAACTAAAAATCTCATGATTTAAGGTTACCTTCATGGTTTTTTAGGATGCACTCAAAGTGTTTGATTAAATGCCTATAACAAAATTTCTGATTATTTGCTGAAGTATTGTGGTGTTAATCAAGTTAGTCCAGTTGAAGCTTAAATCTTGATTTACCAAATTGAAATTAAGACATTGTAGGCTGACAGGAAAAAATGGCATTGATCTCTTGTAATCTTAACTGAAGTTGAGTAGTAACCTTCAGATTGGCCAACTGTTGCACTTACACAATAAGCTAAAACAAAAATCAGAGGAAGAAGTAATGGTAAAAAGACTGATTTAACAACTTTTTGATGTGTGATTTAAAACCTCAGTATTCGAGTGTGATTGTTATTGAAGATAATTGTGTTTTAAAACTCGCACACTGTGCAATGAAATTACCATAGGTTGATTTCCACATTTTTGTTGTGTTATCTAGCGATTTTTAACTACTACGCAATGAAATTACCATAGGTTGATTTCCACACTGTGCAATGAAATTACCGTAGTATTAATTGCATCTTGCTGCATTAAAGCCCAAAATTTAGGATGACTCAAATTCATATTTAGAATTCTACCACTGCCAAGTTCATGTTAAGGTATTATAAATTCATATTTGTGCTAACTACCACATGGCTGTTTTTTTGGGAATTTTATGCAACTAAATCATAGTAATTGATTATCCGCTGAATTTCTTCAGTAGTTTCTGAGCTTCTTCCAAAGCTCCGATTTATCAGTAGATTCGCCATATGTCATCAATAAATCACAGGCCTTTTTTGGGATTGAGGAAATGATTTCTTGGAGCCCATTGCCATTTGCCAGACTTTAGAATAGAACGCGAAAATGCCAAAAACCTTGTTCTGAGAAAAAGAACAAGAGAGATCCAATCCACCCTTGTAATTATTTGCTTGCAATCTGAATGCCTTTTCTTGTCTTATCTTTTTTTTTCTGAAAAGAAAAAATCATCTTCACTGCCATTGCTCAACTGTACCCCTATATGTATTATAAGCAATTTCTTTGATATGTAGGGAAGTTGGTAATCATAACGAAGCCTAAAGAAGTGTCCATCAGTAATAGAATGGGGTCAGAAGCTTTACATGCTGTGAAAATTTACCGCCATCTTCTCAAGTCGGTCAAGAAGAACATTGGGAACAAGGGCTACAAGCGACACTTTACTAACTTTATAAGAGATGAATTCAAGAAGAGCTCTGGTTTGTCAGATCCCTCATCTGCTGAATATAAGTTGAAGCTTGCTCATGATTATGCCTTCTTGCTTAACAATATTCACTATCAGAAGGTAATTATGCCATGTTTTTTCAACATGATTCTTTATCTGTAACTGTGAATTCCATTGCATTTTGTGTGATGAAGTGTATTGTTCTTTGTCATTCTGGTTTGGCTTTTGGCTTTCTATGTCATGAATTCATGATATGATCTTTTAATGTAGTTTATCTATGGAAAGGTTTTGAAGAAGAACTTGCCACTTTGAAATTGTCTGATTGATGAGGGCTTTTTTTAGATGTATCCAAGCTATTGGAAAACCATCAGTTGGACTGAAACCATGACAGTTAACCATTAATAGTGCGACTCTCGATTAAGCAGGGCTTTTACTATAGATGCATACCAGCTATTGGTAAACCATGGTCTAAACCAATTTATAGGCCATTTTAACCATAATTAGTATGACTCTAGCTAGATTTAGTGATACAGTCAGACTGGAGCTGTATCATGGGTTGTTCAGTAAACGATAAAATTAGTAGTGCTGCACGTGGGAGGTTTAGAAATGATATCCTCCATGTTGAGGAATTTCCACTCAAACTTTTATCCTTTTCATGCTCTCTGTGCAGGAGCTGCTCTTCTCATACAACATTGCAGTTGACAGAACTGACGAGATGAAAAGGATACTTGGCAAGTCTGCGTCCAGTGTAGGCCTTCAACTTCCTGAAGTTTACCAACCTTGAACAACAATCAAGGTTTCATCAGGAACCATGTAAGCTATTAGAGAGCAAAGTGCCGTGCACCTCTCGCCCACTAAAAGGAGAAGAATAAGTAGAGTGTCATCATATGGCCAGACAAAATGGTACTAAATCTACACCCTTCCTCTCTATTTATTCAGATAACAACTTTGCTGATACATTCATTAATATTGCCCCATATTTTGGAAGTTTAATTGGTTATGTAACTCAATTTGTTTGGGGTTTCAATTTAGGTCTATCTACCTCTTTGTCCTTCTTGGGTTGAAAATTGGTATATTTTGACCATTTATCGATTATGTCTTTGATAACCTTCCAAAGCAATTGACCATCAAATCAACTTGAATTTTGGCCTTCTAGTTATATTCCATATCACAATGCTGCGTGATGATAAAATCATCATTGGTTGAGCTAGTGTCGGTGCACACAGATCAGCAACCACTACATTAAATTGAGAGGAATATGACAACTTGATCCATGCTGGGGTTTGGAATTTCATGTGCATTGCAGCATCGGGATGGATAAAGAATGGGGTATTCTACCTTTTCTAAACCAACGAATCGAGGGCCCCAACAAGATACAATGCGTTTTGACTTTGGAATAACTCTGTATTGATATATCAATTCCTCTACTAAGTGGTATAGGTTATTCCTTTACATTGATATTTATACCGGTCCCCATACCAAAAGCCGACTGTCGGACCCTAACACCAAACGGTTCAATAATGCAACAAATACACAAAAGAGGCTATGGATTGAGAATACACAAAGAAGAAAGCAACAAGTGCATAACGCGGCACAATCATATATTAGGGAATGGGGTCCCTCTGTCTCACTTGAGGGTCCTGAACCGGTGGTTGATTTGTCGACGCTGATTATGAAAACGTGTAATTGCTTCAAGATCTTGGATGAGCATGATTGAAATTGAATTTGGCACTACTAGGTCAAGCATTACTTGCACGATACCTGAAAGCTCCATTGCATGTGATTTCTGCATCTTCCGAGAAAATGTGGAACCTACAAACATTGCCCCTGATTAGCGATCACTACCACATACTTCAATTCATGGACCTACACTACATATTTCCATATGCATAAAAGGAAGGACTTACATATAAGATGGCCCTGTGTCAAATGGGCTTAGAGTATGTGTCATGGACTCATGGAACAAAATTCTCATCATATATGGATCACAAGTCGACCGTCGCGCATGTGTCCAAGTCCAAGCAGACCATTGGTTCAGAGCCTGGGTTTCTATCACACAACCAGATAACTCATATGTGCATGAAGCTAAGTCCTAGTCTAACAAAACATTCTAAGTTTCTAACCCATCTCACAGGACCATCTCTATGTTAATTTTCATGATTGCACACACAAAGTTGGGGTTTTCAATCAAAATGTAGCCGGGGCTCCTGCCCGAGACCAAGTGTTGTTGGCTTGTTGCCTGGTGGAACTAATGGGTGAAGTTTCAAGGCCAACCAACTTAGATATATTTAGGCATCAGGTACCTCCTAGCAAGTAAGAACAAATGAGCATATGTCTAGTAAAGGAATGTCAAAGCCATGAGAAAGTGTCATGTGACAAATGCAAGTAAATCAACAAAATTATAGTCATTCAGCATCTCATGACTTGATCGAGCTCTGTGAACAATCAATGTGCGCGTGATTGGCAATTAGAAATATCAATTCATTGCGTGGATGTTTAGGTCAGGCAGTCAGGCACCACTAGTCATTTCAAGAAGTAAAACATCTGTAGTCACATGAATGGATCGAGCTCTGGGTATCACCACTGTCTAAATTCCCTGGCATTGGCTTGAATGTTTCCAATATATTCTATCAATACTTTCGGTGGTTTCTTTCCTAAACTGTTCAAGAAACTCTTAGGGGGAACCGGGGAAATCCAGACTCCTTCCCCAACCCTGCACCGGTGGTTAGGTTGTGTTTCAAATCAACTCCTCATAAATCCTGCAAATTGGGTTTGGGGCACATTCCTAGACTCCTGGTGGAGTGGTGCTGGGACTGCTGGCAGAGAAAGACGGCAGAGGGGGCATGTCAGACGACCATGCCCATACTAGGCATGAAGAATGAACACAAGATGGCATTTGCTGGACGAAGCAATGAAGGAGAAGATGAAGACTGAAGGAAAATGTTGAAAGGGTTAGGCCTTGCTGGACGATGATGGACGAAAGGCTTAGGTCAAAGAAAGATGACAAAGTCTACGAGAGTAGGGAGACAGCGGTTTGGGTTTGCTGGAAGATGAAGATGTAGAGGCAACAAAGACGGAAGAATGATGATGATGCACAAGAACACAGAAAAGAAAAAAAAAAAAAAAAGCAGCAGAAACGCTGCATCATCAGCCTGATTATAAGATTTCAGTGAAGGAGGGAGGAGGAAGAACAAGCATCAATGAAGGAGGAATAAGATGGTGACCATTCTAGTGTTTCAGTGGCGACAAGATTTTTCGCACTGGCGGTGTTGGCCTTGTGGAGTGATGTTGCCATGGTGGACAGAACCATTTATGGTTAGGCTTCAAACAGGAGACTCATTTGATTCCAAAATCTAACAAACACTAAAAGCCTTAATCAAAGAAATAGGTGGATTGTGGTCACTGATATGAATCAAAACTCTTGAAAATCAGTACTTTCACCGGACCAAATTTGATATCACTAGCTTCAGGATGCAATCCGCAAAATATTGTTCAGACAAAGAAAACAATCAGAAAGTATTCATACAATAGAAGGCTTGAAGGCAATTGCAGACATGGCATATAAAATTTGAAGGAAATCCCAATTCTCAATCACCTAGAAACCCTAAACCTAGCTCGGAGAAGATAATTAGTCCAGCACAATCAAATGCGCTATGTTGATTTAGGGAATTGTTAAAACATCCTGAACTGAAACAACGAGCTGATTTCAAGAACACCCGAACCCTAATTTTGCACAAACAAAGAGGGGCCAGGAGCAAATCACTCACAATTGGAACCGAGGGAGGGAACGGCGGGCGAGGAAAACTCACTGATCATCGCCAAAGAGTGCCCTGAGCCTGGAAGCGAAGTTGCCCGTTGGATCGAGAGACGCTTCATGGAAGAGATTGGACTTGATATGGTTCATGCGGTCAGATAGAGACTTTTCCTCGTCCTTGAGGACGGCGGTGTCCTCCAATAGGTCGTGGATTCGGTATTTCTGGCCTAGAGATCGGACGCTGAGAAGCAAGATTCCGGTCATGGCGAAGAACTGGATGAAGTTGTGCTTGTTCTTCATCACGTTCCTCACGAAGCTTATCTTTTTCTTCGGAGCATTGACGCCTGCGGCGGCGGATCCCGGCGGCGATGAAGACGACATGGCCGAACACTGCGTTGAATTCGAGAGACAGGTTGGGGTTTAGCGAGTCAGATTTCAAGACCCAGCCAGGAATGAGACGGTAAAGACGGGTTAACCACTTAACCCTGCGCCGAATTTTTTTATTTTTTTTAAAGTGAAGAATTCAAAATCGGAAACGATATCTACACCGCTAATTTTTACTATTTCCACCGCTAATCACTGCATATCTATGCGGTAAGTTAACGACGGTCAAAGCACCCACCGCATGTATATGCGGTACTACCCACCGTATGGATACTCACCGCATGAAGATGCGGTGAGTATCACCGTTCCGTTTCAACCCCACCGCAGACCCATGCGCTGGGTATCGGATAACCGGATTTGCGCGTAGCTATTTGGAGGAGCTGAACGGACCGATAGGAACCGATACACACCGCTTGGGTATGCGGTATACGCCGACACTACGAATTGATCGTATAAAACAGGGACATCTGCAATGGTATATCCTACTATAGTGGAATTAACTTTAATAAAAGTCGTGATTCGAAATAACTCATAAGTTGAATTGAAAAGAAAGATGATTAAAACGAAAGTGCGATAAATATAATCGATGATGAAAATATGGAGTTCGGTTGTGAAATGGAATAAACAAAGATACAACCCAATTGAACATATGAAGTTCGAAAAATGACACCAGAAAGTGGAAAGTGCTAATACGGTAGGGGACGGCCACCATCACGACGGCGGTAAGTTCTATATCGTGCAATCCTCGCTGTAAACTGCTCTTCCCAACCGTCGAGAGTGCGATCGTGATGCCGTGTCCATGTGACGTAGACTGGAGGAAGAGGTGAACCAGGCAACAACCAAATCTGTGAATACAAGGTTAATATTGATATCAGAAAAGAGAAACAAAACAGTAACAAATTAATGAATATAAAATACGAAACGTACCGAAACGAAATGGTTGCTGTTGCCGACTAAAGCTATTCCATCTAGCTCCTCATAGGCCGGTACTAACGGGCCACCGGTGGCGTACATAGGTAGGCACAACATAGGCATCATCTGTGACAAAATCACCAAAGGACGCTGGTGAAGCGTGGCAAACACCTCGCCCATGATCGGAATCTCCATCCAATACGTAGCATCATGACACGTGCCGAAATAGTTGACCCTCATGATGAGCTCATCTAAGGCCGGATAGTAATGGTACCGATCTGAATGCACCTGCAACTCAACGGCCAGCTCTCGTCGAACTCGAGGCCATGCGTCTTGTCCTAAATTCAGAAGACAAACAAAAGACCTATACCCACAGTGACCATCACCTGCAACATTTGTGACGGCTCGTACGAAAGTAATCATGAATTCGTCGATGTTGCCAGTGCCCCAATTGAATTCTACTCGAGGTAGATTCTGTGGTGGAAGCGTCGTAGGTGCTGGTGTTGGAATGTCACCTACAATCTCCGAAGCTGGCTCCGACGCTGATCGACCTCGTCCACATCCCCTTCCACGACCCCGTCCTCGTCCTCTGCCTACTCCTCGACCCCTAGGAGGGTCGTCGATGGCAATGTCGTTGGACCCAGTGGCCTCCTCAGTACCTTCCACGTCATCTGTTTCGTTTGATGCCGGTTGACCCCGACCTCGGCCTCGCCCTCGTGCGGATCCAGTGGTCGCCTGTCTATCTGCCCGACGTTGAGCCCGAGCACGCTCACGTTCCCAGGGTAGAGGGTTCGTCTGACAGGGGTGGCGAGTCCTCGGTCTCCCAGGCGGTCTACGGTCCTCCGGGTCAGGGGTGGTCAACGGTGTATGGGAGGGACAATCCCCGTCGTTGAATGCCGACGCGATTCTCCAACGAGTATCCTCGTCCATAGCTCTGCTCTGGAGCAAACTGATCATGCGCGACATGTCCACATCAGCTCTGCTGAGGGGAGTGTTATCCTGGACGTTGTCAACATGAGGCCTCTTGAAATCCAATTGCTTCCAAAAAATGTGTATCTGGGATGGTCTGATAGGTATCTGCGTGTCTCGACAAGCTTGCATGTCATGTGTGCATGGAAGACCGTAGACGTCCCTCCAGTATGCATCTCTGCATGGTTGCGACGGTGGCTCGACTTCCATATTTGTGTAGATTTCGAACAACAGGTTGAAACATTCCTTCGACACAATATTCCGAATTCGATCGAAAATCCATAGGTCGTGGGAGTCTGTAGGCCAGGTGTTGTTCGCTCTCCCCAATGTATTCTTCACCTCCCATATTTGATCCGCCATCATCAGATCGATTGTGTTTATCACGTGATTGAAATCACCGACTACAGAGTTTAAGGTCTTTTTCAACACAGAATGAGCAGCCTCAACCCTAAAAGATAAGTGAGACTCGCAGGTGAAGATCGTTATATGTAAACAAATAACGTGTATAATGAATTTTATAATGAAAACGTAGGCGCAACTGTTCGTCGTGGTCGTACCAAAATGGTGGATTGCGTCTGTCCATGCACGAACTATCTGCTCCGAGTAATCTCGTAACCACGTCGCCTCCAAATACGGCATAAGCCCTTCGATATGCCCCCACTCTGCATGCATACCCCTCCTTCTAGCGGCGAAAGTTTCAACCGATCTAGATTGGAACAGGCCAACACATGCGTTCTTGAAACGCCTAGCAACATCAAGATTCTTTGACTTCTGGAAAGCAGCTTCTTCGCATCGTCGGAGGACGTGCACTGTGCACAACATATGCCTGACATTGGGAAGAACTTCTCGTAGCGCCGCAATCAACCCCAACTCTCGATCAGTGACAACAACGTTAGGAAGATTACCTCGCATGAGGTAAACGAGCTGCCCCAACGCCCAAATGTACGTATCTGTGTTCTCGTGCGACATGAAGCAGAACCTGATGACGAAGTTCTTCTTTGTGCAAGTAAATCCAACGAACTCACACAAAGGGATCCCGTACCTGCACAATGAAATATTTGAGTTCGCAATGGGAAGGGGTAAAAGAATAAGTGTATATAGAAACTTACGCATTCGTCCGGTATGTACTATCGACGAGGACGACGTATGGAAACATGGCTAGAAGATGGTGAGCGTCTGTATGGGCAATGAATAGATCTTGAAGCCTGTTGGGATCGTTAGGGGATCTCCTCGTACAGTAGTAGTAACCCTTATCCCGCAGTGCTTCCTGGGAGACTGTTCGATCTCCTCTCGCTTCAGCTTTAAACTTTGCTCTCGCATTGTACACTTGGCGTCGCGATGTGAAGTTCAACTTCTGTCGTGCGTTAGCTGTCATCTTCAATGTAGCTAAAATCGGTTTTGGTGGGGTACCAACGACGGTAAGGGCCAACGTAGTGTCTCTTTCATCTGTATCCATTCGTCCGACGTACGGGTGGCCGTCCAATGCACCGGGGAGTAGATGGTTGTGCTTGCCATGAATAACGTCCAGGCCCCATTCGCCCCGTTTGAACTCCACGCCAGACAATGCAAACAGACACCCCTCTATCTTCGAAACAGTTCTGCGCGTGTTTCCGCTTGCATCATCTCCGGCTACTCGCGGTCTCTTACGGGGAGTGTATTGGCCGTACTTCTCACATGCGAGCAATAGATTCCCACGCCTTGTAGGAGTGCTCCCCCAAGAACGCTTGATTGTCAAAACCATATTAAGCTTTAATGCTGTGCCACGACAGTGTTGTAGGAGATCGTCGCGATTGGTCCACGTCTGGGATGTAGCAAATTCTGGAGTGTAATCGCGGTACTCCTGGTTACGGGCCTGATCGTCCTGACCGTCTTCCGGCATCGGATCAGCCTGCTCCTCCAGTGGTAGCTGTCAGCATGCAAACAGTACATATATATTACGTGACCCATTTATGGTTTCCGTCTGCTATATTTCAGAACCTAATTTATTCCCCTACATTTAAAAACCGGTACCTATATCTTGGTTTCCATTCCATATGATTCCACTACCTATATTCTGGTTATTCCACTACCTATATTCTACCTACAACGACATTCCAAATGATAAACATTAATCACATACCGGAAGACGAGGGGGTGGTGAGTTATCGGCCATTGACGTAGTTGTAGGTGCTTCCTCCCCTTGACTTGAAGGCCGTCGATTGGTGTCGTCGTTAACCATTTTAGAAAATGACCGTAGATGAGGTGTGCAGGGATTGGATGCATTCCTACGGAGAGCGGAAGACTTCTTATACAGTAACACCGCATAGGTATGCAGGTGAAAGGCATTACGCGTTCAACCAAATGAATATTGTGATTTCCATTAATGAGAGGTCATCGGACGAAGGTAGTGATTAGACATGCATTACCAAGTATGTAGTGTGATGTGCATCTGTTGTATTTTGATTCCTAAGCAGTTCAACCGTTTAATGAAATTCTGTATCGAATCCCGATCGGTGATTTCTATGACATATTATTTCAAATGTTGCAAGGAAAATAGAAAATATGTTGAAATAGGAAACACATGACACAAATAGCGTACGAACCGACTTATTATTCAAACAACATTGTTACAACTAGACGACAAATAAACTACTACACAACCAACAATAACAACAACTTCATCACACTGCCACACACGAACGACTACACAACCAACAATAAGAACAACTTCATCACACTTACACATACGAACGACTACACATAAGTCGGATAAACACATAAATCCTAGATCTCGTCGGCATACTTGTTGTTGATGTGCCTCTTAAGATGACCGTGCTGCAGGTTGTTGGTCACGGTGTAGCGATGGCCGCAGTGACGGCACGTTGCAGTAAAAGCGATGCCTCCAAGCGCCTCTCTTTTGTAATGTTTGGTGAACATGTCTTCACGTGGAATTGGTCTTGGTTCGGACGACATTGTCGGCGGTGAAGTGTGTTTCCGGCGGTGGTGTGTTTAGGTCCACTTATATAGACTAGTAACCACCGCATGGACATGCGGTGGTAAACACCGCATGGACATGCGGTAGTACACCGCATGCCCATACGGTGTCTAAAACCTATATATGGCCCAGAGTCTCTGACCAAGGTACCACACATCAACATGTCAGACACCAGCGGGGGAAGCTCAAACAACGACATAATACGTCAAGGCACGATGGAAGAGTTTGAGATGGTTCTCTACACTGGTAGTCCACGGTCAAAGACGGTGGAGGCGATGATAAAGAGACTACGTAATGAAAATCGGTCGCTGCTGGTCGAAAACCAACAAGCCCGTTGGCGGATTGATATCCTGGAAAGTCAAGTTGCAGTTTTGGAAGAGGAAAAAAAGGCTCTTGTAATGAAGCTAGGTGAAGCTACTGTGCGTAACACTTGACTATATTAGGGCCGTTTGTATTTGCTTGCTTTTAATTTATAAAGTTCGTTTCGAATCATGATATTGAAAGTTGTGTACGGACATACTATTCAAATTTGAAAACGATCTGCAACGGTAACAAACCATCAAATCCACACCAACACACAAATTACGCAATCCGAAATCGAATCATCAACTACTGCACAAAAAACAATCCAAACTACTGCACAAAAAAGAATCCAAACTACCAACTACTACACAAAAAGCCATCTACCAGCAAACAGAACAACCACATACATCATCCCAGATCGCACCGTCACGGTGGGGGAGGACCCCAAAATTGCTCATAGATGCGAGCCAGGTGTGCCGCTGTCAACTCAACTCCAAGGTCCTTGAGTCACCGAATCTCCAACCCAGCCGCATGATGGCGCTGCTCAATAATGGTCGGCGGGGGTGGCGATGGCGGGGGTGGCGGTGGCGGGGGTGGCGACGGCGGGGGTGGCGGCGGTGGGATGATGGGCTGGTGTCGAGGAGTGTCAGGAAGTAGGTATGGATGACTATGGCGGTGAAACCACTCCAGATAGTCATTGACCACGCCATATGGGTACTCTTCAGAGGTCCGTGGCAACTCTTCCATGGGGAAAAGATAATCGAACCTGTGCGCCCAGTGGTTGTCAGCTGGGTGGAACGACGCCTCCTTCTTGCACTTGGCGGACTTCGGTCTGAGCACTACGGTAGGTCTGATTGGATCAGCGGGAATGTGCTGAACCCGACCAAACTGTCGCAGCACACGGTCCGGCATATACGGCTCCTCCTCGAACAACCACCGAATGGTGCCCCTATATCTCGAAAGACGCAGATCTCAATCAAAATCCAAGTGTCTACCAAATGGCATGAACTCGATCTGCAATGGAATAGAAATTGTTATTACGACTAAAATCTAGTTTATAGTATGACAAATGTAAGTGCGGATATAAATTGTGTTCGTACCTTGTCGACAGTCATCTAATCCAGCCTCCGCCGCAGAACATCCAGTCACTCGATGCGAGGCCTATCATCCCGGGTGACCGTAGTGGAAAATGGTGTCGCCCCCAGGACGTACCTCACCCCGCGTCGCGGATCCCGGGCTAGCCTCCGATTGAGCGTCATGCCGGGCTTGAACATCAGAAAATGCAACCATATCCACACCTACAAAGGAACAATACTATCAGCAACATAGTCATTATAACCTAGTTACAAAACTTCTAAAATAAATAATCATAGAACGAATGACTTACCTCCAATAGTTTTGTACAATCGTCCATGTCTTTGGCCAACTCCCGGGTCGCCTCGCCCAATCCCCGGTACAAGCACGCCAAGACCCCTGCAGCTAGAGAAAGATGCGACACCGCGCTGCATCCATAAACCTACGGATCACCTCCGGACGCAATCTTCCGCCCGACTTGTCGATGAACAAGGTCGCAGTCGCAATCATCCCCATGACAACACCCAAGATGCACTCCATATCATGCTCAAGTGGGGCGCCATCTCGAACCTGCTATCGCATCAGTGCTATCTTCTGAAAGAGGAGCTGAACAGTAGGGCCTCCATGGGCCCATGCGCTCGTCCGCTCGTTCTGAGTCAAGCCGTAATACTCCACAACTGTGTCCCTCGAGGCGCCCATGTCATCCAAGTGAATACACTCTTCTCCGTCCAAACCAAGTCCAAGTATGAAGACCACATCGTGCAGTGTGATGGTGATCTCTCCCCATGCGAAGTGAAAACTGTTCGTCTCGGGGTGCCAGTGCTCAACAAACGCACCGATCAGAGTGTGATCCACATGATCCCATTCGAAATCTCTCAGGTCCCAGAACCCAGTCTCACGCGCTGCGGGAAACCAGGACTCCTGTCCATCAACCTCCAACAACGCCTCTACCCGGCCCAGCGACTGCCCTCGTCTTTGCACACGCACACCCCTACGCAAGGTTTCGTCCTCCCGTCTCCAAACAGCATGTGCAATGTGGGTCTCGTAGTCTCTCAGAAGGGAAACGGTATGTGGCCCCCCCTGGCCATTCGGGCAGAACAGCCCGAATGACCCCTGTCCTGATAGGCTCGCCATGCTGCCTATCACCTCCTGCACTACTCCCCTCACCATGCTGCCCAGCACCACCTGCCCTACTGCTCTCGCTACGCTGTCTCCGCCTCCTCTGCACTACACGGACAGGGGGCTGTGTCGCCTGGTCTCCTCCCATATCCTGACGAACATCGTCAGATGCCCCCCACATCGGATCATGTCTGTGGTCGAAGGGGTCCAGCGACACATGCCTCGAAAGTGTAGCTGACTCAATAGGTGGGGCCGAAGAACTTCTCTGTCCACGTACCAGCCTCTCATGCCCCTCGGCAATCGGCACACCCTCCAAGTTCCTAGGTGTTGCTGATGGCGCCGCCTGCTGACTCCCGATGATCGGCTCAGGCTCGGTGGTCCTCGGCGTCGACGATGGCGCCGCATGCTGACTCCCAGGCGTCCTCCCTACACCCGTAGATCCTACCGGGGTGAACGACGCAAAATCTATCTGCCCAACGATCCATGGCTCCTGGTCACCACCTCGAGCATGACTCGTCCCAACACCCACATCTCCGAGCAGAGGTGCCGTGTCGTCATACGAGTTCAATTGTTCGCTCGCAAACGCAGTCCCAAAGTAGTCCTGATAACTGTCATGATGAGTCTGCAACTGCTCTACCACTCTCTCAGCTCCAGTATGCAAATGCTCATCCGTCTGCCGTGCTCAGTCCCCTCGTAGGTACTCCTCCACCATCTCAATACCCTGGTCTCCTTGACCAGACTCTCCGGTCGACTGCACCACTGGGTCATCCGTGTGGTCAGACATCAAGGCCAGCTCAATCTGCACCAGACTCTGATATGTCTCTATAGACGACTGGGACGTGTGCCCCAAACCGTCACTCTGGTCAACACGTGACTGAGAAGATGGCCCAATATCAGCTCCTACCGTCTCAGTATCCCTCTCAGGAGGATCCACTACATCCTCCAACGTCTGGGTCTCCCTAACGGCAGCCTCGGTATCATCATCTACCGCGTCACTATCCGTCTCCATAGGAAGTGATACATCTACCAACGTCTGTCTCTCCCTAAGGGCAGCTCTCCTAGCAGATTGCAAAACCACCCTCTCTCCTAAATTTCTCGATAATGCAGACTGTGTAAATTAAAATATATTTGTCAGAATCCTATCGCTCAATTACAATACTATATCGTATGACTGTCTAAATGTGGCAAGATTTTCGTAAGGTTTATTAATGATATCATCTTAATACTAACAATTCATAAGAAAACATAAATATATACTTATTCGATTTCAATTTCCCTACACCTAGTATTTCTCAGAATCCTATGGCTCGAATACGATACTATATCGTATGACTTCAACCTAATACTATCAATTCCTAAGAAAACAGAAATATATACTTATTCGATATCAATTTCCCTACACCTAGTAACAATTTTAACATACCGTAGGCTGAGGCTGTGTCTCCAGCGGTGGCGGTACATCTGTCATCCTCCGCCTCTGTATAGTGGGTTCCGGCTACATTATATATAACAATGAAATGTTAACACTATTTCCTTCAAATTAAAAAATAAAGCAAATTGATTATTATAAACATTAAATGTTACCTGTAACGGATGTCTCCGAAAAGGACCGACATCATCAGCCGCGGCTTTTCCACGATTGTCTTTCACCATCTCAAAACTCGGGTACAAAGTGGTGGTAGATATAGGGACGGGGAATGGACGGAACCAAAATTCGGGCTCGGAAAGAAATGAATCGGAGAAGATTCGAGTCGGGCTCAGAAAGAAAGGAATCGGAGAAGATTCGGTGTGTCGGAGAACTGGCCCCCCCACGCCTATTTATAATGGGCCCCAACGGTAAAAAACATACCGCATCTCCATGCGGTATGTTCCTACCCAAATTTTATATATTTTAAAAACATACCGTGTCTCCATGCGGTATGTTCTTACCCAAATTTTAAATATTTTAGAAAACCACCGCATACCCATGCGGTGGGTATCGGATAACTTCGACCCAACCGGATTATCGTATTACGGACTCCGTTTTAACCTAACCCACCGCACGTACATGCGGTGTTTTTATACGGTCAAACGGAAATACCGCATGTACATGCGGTATGTCGGGCTAAAATTTGATTAAGTCACCGCATAGGGATGCGGTGGATTTGCGGTGTAAATAGTAAAAATTAGCGGTGTACATATCATTACCCATTCAAAATATTGGACAAACCATTATCTGATAAAAGGAGGCCAGAAAAATAAATCGACCAACCGCAAACCACTGAAGAAGAGGTCGAACATGAGACATTGAGGTCGACAGAGAAGATGACGAATCCAACACAGCGCCAAACCGCGATAGATTTCTGAGCGAAGGTGATGTGGGAAGCCAATCACTACTGAAGTAACACCACCAAAAAGCATTACAAGAGGATACAATCTCCTGTAAGTAGTAAAGATGAGACTCCAAAGAAGTATCTCCCGTAAACCGAAGCTGTCTAATATTTCGAATTACCCAACCATTTTCATTTTCTTCTTTTGATCAAACTTGCCAACCCCATTCCATTTCCTTTAAAATAATCGAAACAATATCATCTAGAAGGGACTGCAAATTGAAAAACAAAGACGAACCTACACAATTAAGAGAAGCAATAGAATGAGCTACTCTATTCCCCTCCCTCCTAACACGGGACCAACAAATCGTGCTAAACCCCCAACTATCCTAGACAATTGCTTGGATGATCCGAAAGTTCCTTTGCCTTGGTTTCCATCCCAAAGCTTTGTAGCCAGCGGTAAACAATTCGTTTCGAAATGAACATGTTGTAACCCTCTCACCTTGCGAACCCAACAGTCCATCTGATGGCTTCTGCCTTCGCTATCTCAATGTTGGAAGTCGCTTGTACTGCCCGATGGCATGTCGCTATGAACTTGCCAGACGCACCTTGTTGGACAAAGCTAATGATCGTCCTCCAATAACATAAACGCTCACGGAATGATTTTTTACCGCAAAGTTTGTGTAAAATCAACATAGTTTTACTTATATCTTAATAGGGTAAATTACAAAAAAAAAAATCACTCATTAAATATCAAGTTTTTCACTTAACTCAAGTTTTTCACTTAACCATCCGTTAAATTAAAAATTCTACAAAATCAACCATTAAATACAGTTTGTTAACAAATCACCACCCGTTTCAAAATTCTGTCAATATTTTTTTTTAAAAAAGTTTTTATAAATGACCAATACACCCTTTTTTGAGAGATTGAAGTTCTGCATTTATACATACTAGATCCATATTTATTGAAATTTTGTAAATTGAAGGTCTTATTGGTATAGGAATTATGAATGTGAGATAAAGAAATATTTTTTGTTTTTAGTTAATTACAAGCCAGAGGTGCTTCAATGGAAATGAAAAGAAAAATTGTTTAAAAAGTGGGGTAAATTAGTCATTTTTATTGATGTTTAGATGAATGCTTTTGTTTGGGTGGTGATTTGTTAACAAATTGTATAGTTAACGAGAGGTTATTAGGTCCTACTAGACTACCACCCGAGAACATCTTTTTCGGATGTGAACACGCATAACAGGGTCGATGAGCAAGTTTTGTGAAGACGGTGAATGGAGAAGACTCGTAATCCTATCTACAACCAAACTAAGTTCACGGAAGGCATGATGGAATTGCACTCTCTGAAAGATTTGGAAGAGGTTTATGGTGTCGAAGATTAGCATCTCGATTTCCCAGGGGAAGTTTCATGAACCTCTGATGCAATTGATAATAGTGAGGCTATCATTCTTGACAAATTATGTTTGGAATTCCGAGCTCCTAGCTTTGGCAATGTTGCATCTGAGAGCCATGGCCTCGACAACTAGAGCAGACCTTCAACCATATTAGAGGCCACTACATTCCACCACTCCACCGATGTGGTCTCGTATGATAAAAACCTACAGTTACCTCACCAGATAATAATGTGGGTCCATCATAATTAATTTTGTACGAGCCTTCAAGTGGTTTGCTCTAACTAATATTTTTTCTTTACCTTTGATTTCGTATTTGATGTGTTTGATTTTGTTGTGGTTCATCCTCATATGTTTTTTTAGATGCCTCAAAGTTTATTAGTTGCTGATTTGTATAGCTTTTCATGTTTCAAATGGACCCTATATCCATATTTTTGAAAATTATTCGGTTTTTGCTTGTCCATAAGCACTACCAGGTCATAGCTAGTTTTTCTTTTTGGCTATTGTCGAGTATACTAAATATTTCACATGTAATTGCCTTGATTGTTTTGTTTCTAGTGTCATTGTTTTGAGAGATCATTTCGATGTCTGATGTGTTATCTTGATGAGCTGAAGTGTGTGGTTACATTAAATAATTAGGTGGATTGGACTTTCTTTCATTTGACCACAAAGAGAGCTAAAGGAGACATTAATTCCTTTTACCGTAAGTTTCCACATGAAATTTCTAACTTTTGGGATGGTGTCTAATTTCCATATCCAATGCTATGCAACTAGGTTCTTCCGTGTTTTGTTTTTGTGATGTATTCTAAGGCACTAGCGGTGTTGAATTGTCTATTTTGTTGGGTTTCTAGTACAATCTATCTTTTTTTTAGGAGGGGGGGGGGGGGGGGGGGGGGGGGGGAACAAGAAAGCATTTAAAGTTAGGCTACCGTCATCTAATGATAGTCTGCTCTAGGGCGTCCTTGCGAATAAGAACCCGAAGTTCCACATCAATCTCTAAACACCCGTTGACAGGGATACTCTAAGCTAGCAGAGCGATCCTATCTGCAAGAGTATTAGCTTCATTGAAAATATGACGAATAGAAACATTAAAGAAAGAAAGTAGATCCATTTTTGTATCCGTGAGTAAAAGCTCAATGCTTTACAAACACGATCAGTCCCTGAGGATAGCATTTACCATCGAGAGGTTATCTCCTTCAATTAGTAGGTTATTGATACCCAACTGTTTGGCGTGGAATACCACCTGCCAAAAATCCAATGCCTCAACAGAGATAGGGGATGAACAAGCACACTTTCCCCACCCCTAATAGATGATATTAGCATCCACGTCCCGATTGTCGATCCATGATCTCTGTATAAACCATCGAAATTTAATTTTTAAAACCCAATGGGTGGCTTGTCCCATTTTACATTTCTACTATGTTGGCCTCTTTGGGGGTTATATTTACTCTGCCCTAGCCTTGTTGTGGTCCTTAGACTTTGTGCTGTCATATCCTCGTACGAGTCCCAGAGTTTGGCGATGTCCCATGTCTGTCTAGCGGATGTCAAGAAAAGTTTAATGTCCTTCATTGTAACGGATTGCACAATACCAAATGCCAGTTTGTTTCTGAAAAAACAAATGTTGCACCAACAAAAAGCAATATTAATGTCTCGCATATATAACAGGTTGGACATAGATGCAGATGTCATTAATCGTCTGACTATTTTTTTTATCCATGAAAATTGTGGACAAAGGCAGGGATAAGCGGGATGTTACATTCTCAAATGAGTTGTTGGGTCATGGCACAATCGACTAGAATATGTGACGTAGACTCAGATTGGTAGTAAAAAAAAAACACACTCCATAGGAACATGAATGTGGGATCGTTGGGAGGCCATCTTTCGCAAATTTTCAAAGAAAATGACAAACCTTATGTGTGGGACATCCATCTTCTAAATCTCATTACATTGAAAGTTTTTGTCGCTCGCCCCACTTGGGATTTAGTTGTAAACCAACCTGTCAAGCAAGGATGACCCCCAGTAAAGTCCGTCTGTTATTTCATTAGACGATAGGACAATACAAATATGGTCAATATCATTGACTGATAGCACAGTGCCTAGTTCGCGAATGATCCAAACTCTATCCTATAGGGGTGGGAAGGGGAGGATCTAGGGAGGGGCCTAGGGGGTCATTTTCCCCCCTCTCATTTGACGAACTCCCTAGAGGTATTCTCCTCATCGATCGCTTCGTTTTGATATATAATACGCCTTAATCTGACGTCTAAGTAAAAAGTCTTGCATGTTTAAAAATCAAAGGTATATTAATCACTTTAATTTTATTTCAATAGACCATAATGGTTTTATATTTTACTTAAATTAACATTCACATACTATAATCTATCTTCGAAATGAGAGGTTATACTAACCATTTCGACAATTAGATAAGAAGTTATGCAAGTTTAAAAATTTATGTCTGCTTATATATACATTATTATATGTTATGAATGCAACAAGTTATATATAAGGTTGTTATTTGAGTTATGCAAGTTTAGTATTGTTTGATTATATTTAGGGCCGAGCTCGAGTTGAACCTTTATATTTGAACTTGACCTCATATTCGGCTTGTTTAGTAAATGAATGAGCTTGGGTTGAGTTTTTTTTTCTTCCAAGTATTATGCAACCTTACTTGTTGATCATGACATAGTAACTTAAAAGAAATTTTGTAAATTTCACAAAATTCGTGCTATTTGATCGAGTTTCAATCAAGTCGATCCGAGCTTTGAATCGAGCATAAAAATGTGCTCATAATTAGCTCATTTTGTAAAGGATGCTCGAGCTGAGATTTTATTGAGCAAAACTCGAGTCAAGCTCTAGCTACTCAGCTCATATAACAACCATAATTTTAACTTAATATTTATTATATTGCGTTTCCTATACTTATTTAGTTAATTTTTACCCCATATATTTCATTTATATATTTACATTTATTTTTTTAGGCGCGAAAAAAAAATGATAGTGTTTTATAAAAAATCGATAACATTTTATCTTAAAATAACATCATTTATATATTATCGTATTATATATAATTCTTTATGTCAATTCAATCCAAATCGATGACATTCTAGCTCTGCCACTGGGGGTGGGCATGGGACGGAACATGACAGGATTAGGGTCATCCCGCGTCCTATCCCGCATATTTTTAGCGGGACGAAAATTAAAAAAAATAAAAATTCTCACCAAGCCTTATCCCTAACAGAATGAAACGGGTCTTGTGATCCTTTAAAAAGAATAGCAATTTCAACAACAAAAACCCGAACACAACAGCAATGGATTTAACTCATTTAAGTAGTCTTGTGCCGCATTCAAAGTAATATATATATATATATATATATATATATATATATATATATATATATATATATATATATATATATATATATATATATATATATATATAAAATAGTGGCGCGGATATCTACACCGCTAATTTTTACTATTTTCACCGCTAATCACCGCATATCTATGCGGTGAGTTTAATGACAATCAACGCACCCACCGCATACCTATGCGGTGGGTAGACCCATATAGAGATCCACCACATCATAATGCGGTGGGTATGTCCGTTCCGTTAAAACCCCACCGCATGGGTATGCGGTGGGTATCAGATAACCTGATTTTTGGCTAACTATTTGGAGGACCGGACCGGACCGGTAGAGGCCGAGACACACCGCATGGGTAAGCGGTATGTGCCTTTACAACGAATTTCACGTTTTAATATAGGGACATATGCGGTGTGTTCCTACTACAGTGGAATTAACATGTAATAAAGGGCGTTATCGGAAAAAGCGCATATGTTGAGTTGAAAAGAAAGATAACGTAGCTGGACAATCCACAGTTAGAATAGTTGAAAACGAAAGTGCGATAAATATCCTGAAAGACGAAAATATAGAGTTCTAAAAATAGTTTGTGAAATGGCATAGACAAAGATACAACTCAATTGAACATATTGAGTTCGAAAAATGACACCAGAAAGTGGAAAGTGCTAATACGATAGGGACGTCCACCATCACGACGACGGTAAGCTCTATATCTTGCAATCCGAGCCGCAAACTGCTCTTCCCAACCGTCGACCGTGCGATCGTGATGCCGTGTCCATGTAACGTAGACTGGAGGAAGAGGTGAACCAGGCAACAACCAAATATGTGAATAGAAGGTGAATATTGACATCAGAAAAGAGAAACAAAACATTAACAAATTAATGAATATGAAATACGAAACGTACCGGAACGAAGTGGTTGTTGTTGCCGACTAAAGCTATTCCATCTAGCTCCTCATAGGTCGGTACTAACGGGCCACCGGTGGCGTACAGAGGTAGGCACAACATAGGCATCATCTGTGACAAAATCACCAAAGGATGCTGGTAAAGCGTGGCAAACACCTCGCCCATGATCGGAATCTCCATCCAATACGTAGCATCATGACACATGCCGAAATAGTTGACCCTCATGATGAGCTCATCTAAGGCAGGATAGTAATGGTACCGATCTGAATGCAGCTGCAACTCAACGGCTAGCTCTCGTCGAACTCGAGGCCATGCGTCTTGTCCCAAGTTAAGAAGACAAGCAAAAGACCTATACCCACAGTGACCATCACCTGCAACATTTGTGATGACTCGTACGAAAGTAATCATGAATTCGTCGATGTTGCCAGTGCCCCAATTGAAATCTACGTGAGGTAGATTCTCAGATTCTGTGGTGGAAGCGTCGTAGGTGCTGGCGTAGGAATGTCACCTACAATATCCGGAGCTGGCTACGACGCTGATCAACTTCGCCCACGTCCCCTCCCACGACCCCGTCCTTGACCTTGTCCTCTGCCTACTCCTCGGCCCCTAGGAGGGTCGTCGATGGCAATGGAGTTGGACCCAGTGACCTCCTCATTGCCTTCCACGTCATCTGTTTCGTTTGATGACGGCTGACCCCGACCTTGTGCTGATCCACTGGTCGCCTCTCTATCTGCCCGACGTTGAGCCCGAGCACGCTCACGTTCCTAAGGTAGTTGGTTCGTCTGACAGGGGTGGCGAGTCCTCGGTCTCCCGGACGGTCTACGGTCCTCCGGGTCAGGGGGTTCAACGGTGTATGGGAGGGACGATCCCCGTCGTTGAATGCAGACGCGATTCTCCAACGAGTATCCTCGTCCATAGGTCCACTCTGGAACAAACTGATCATGCGCGACATGTCCACATCAGCTCTACTGAGGGGAGTGTTATTTTGGACGGTGTCAACATGCAGCCTCTTCAGATCCAATGGCTTCCAAAAAATGTGAATCTGGGAAGGTCTAATGGGTATCTGCGTGTCTTTACAAGCTTGCATCTCAT
Organism: Persicaria tinctoria; assembly: GCA_037127255.1. NCBI lineage: Eukaryota > Viridiplantae > Streptophyta > Magnoliopsida > Caryophyllales > Polygonaceae > Persicaria > Persicaria tinctoria. Next base: position 26,745,489 of record JBANSL010000018.1, on the reverse strand, counting down.
GTGTGCATGGGAGACCGTAGACGTCCCTCCAGTATCTATCTCTGCACGGTTGCGAAGGTGGCTCGGCTTCCATCTTCGTGTAGATTTCGAACAACAGGTTGAAACATTCCTTTGACACAATATTCCGAATTCGATCGAAAATCCATAGGTCATAGGAGTCTGTAGGCCAGGTGTTGTTCGCTCTCCCCATTGTATTCTTCACCTCACTTATTTGATCCGCCATCATCAGGTCGATTGTGTTGATCACGTGAGTGAAATCACCGACCGCAGAGTTTAATGTCTTTTTCAACACAGAATGAGCAGACTCCACCCTACAAGATAAGTGAGACTCACAGGTGAAGATCGTTATATCATATGTAAACAAATTTCGTGTATGATGAATTTTGTAAGGAAAATGTAGGTGCACCTTTTCGTTGTGGTCGTACCAAAATGCTGGATTGCGTCTGTCCATGCACGTACTATATTCTCCGAGTAATCTCGTAACCAAGTCGCCTCCAAATATGGCATAAGCCCTTCGATATGCCCCACTCTGCATGCATACCCCTCCTTCTAGCGGCGAAAGTTTCAACCGATCTGGATTGGAACAGGCTAGTACATGCGTTCTTGAAACGCCTAGCAAATCAAGATTCTTTGACTTTTGGAAAGCATCTTCTTCGCATCGCTGGAGGACGTGCACTGTGCACAACATATTCTTGACACTAGGAAGGACTACTCGTAGCGCCGCAATCAACCCCAACTCTCGATCTGTGACAACAACGTTAGGAAGATTACCTCGCATGAGGTAAACGAGCTGCCCCAAAGCCCAAATGTACGTATCTGTGTTCTCGTGCGACATGAAGCAGAACCCGATCACGAAGTTTTTCTTTGTGCAAGTGAATCCAACATACTCACACAAAGGGATCCCGTACCTGCACCATGAAATATTTGACTTTTCAAACCCTGGTGGGAAGGGGTAAAAGAATAAGTGTAGATAGAAACGTACGCATTCGTCCGGTATGTACTATCGACGAGGACGACGTATGGAAAGATGGATAGAAGATGGCGAGCGTCTGTATGGGTGATGAATAGATCTTGAAGCTTGTTAGGATCGTCAGGGGATCTCCTCGTAGAGTAAAAGTAACCATTTTCCCGCAAAATGCGGAGTGCTTCCTGGGTCACAGTTCGATCTCCTCTCGCTTTAGCTTTAAACTTTGCCCTCGCATTGTACACTTGGCGCCGCGATGTGAAGTTCAACTTCTGTCGTGAGTCAGCTGTCTTCTTCAAGGTGGCTAAAATCGGTTTTGGTGGGGTACCAGCCATGGTAAGGGCCAACGTAGCGTCCCTTTCCTCTGTATCGATCCGTCCGACGTACGGGTGACCGTCCAACGCACCGGGGAGTTGATTTTTGTGCTTGCCATGAAGAACGTCCAGGCCCCATTCGCCCCGTTTGAACTCCACGCTAGACAATGCAAACAGACACCCCTCTATCTTCGAAACAGCTCTGAACGTGTTCCCGCTTGCATCATCTCCGGCAATTCGCGATCTCTTACGGGGAGTGTACTGGCCGTACTTCTCACATGCGAGTAATAGACTCCCACGCCTTGTAGGAGTGCTCCCCCAAGAACGCTTTATTGTCAAAACCATATTAAGCTTTAAGGCGGTGTCATGACAGTGTTGTAGGAGATCGTCGCGATTGGTCCACGTCTGTGATGTAGCAAAACCGGATGTGTAATCGCGGTACTCCTGGTTGCGGGGACCAACGTCATCACCGTCGTCCGGCATCGTATCAGCCTGCTCCTCCAATGGTAGCTGTCGACATGCAAACAGTATATATATATATATATATATTACGTTACCCATTTTTGGTTTCCGTTCGCTCTAATTCACAACCTAAGTTATTCCACTACATTTCAAAAACGATACTTATATTTTGGTTTACATTCGATATGATTCTACTACATATATTCTGATTTCCATTCGATATGATTCCACTACCTATATTCTGGTTATTCCACTACCTATATTCTAGCTATAATGTCATTGTAAATGGTAAACATTAATCATATACCGGAAGACGAGAGGGCGGTGAGTTATCGGCCATTGGAGTACTTGTGGGTGCTTCGTCCGCTTGGCTTGAATGTGGTCGATTGGTGTCGTCGTTTGCCATATTAGAAAATGAGGTTTGGGGGAATGGATGGATTCCAACGGAGAGCGGAAGACTTCTTATACAGAAACACCGCATAGGTATGCGGTGGAGGTGAAGTACCGTTGCCGCTGAATTTTTTGAATTTGTGGGCCCACCGCATAGGTATGCGGTAAGACGCACTGTATGGGTATGCGGTGAGTCACCGCATGGGTATGCGGTGATACCTACCGCATGGGAATGCGGTGACTCACCGCATGGGTATGCGGTGGGTGCCCATATATAGTCCATGCCCGGGGTGTGAAATTGTCGTGGCAGAAAAGCGATGATAATCTAGGCAAACTAGTCATGGCCAAAGGTTTATGTCTTCGGATAGAATTTTTGACCATTGACTAGTTTGCTCGGGTTATATCGCTACGTTCCATAAAATATAAAATCCGTATATATGCTTTTCTTGGCTGGATAGCGATGATAGCCTAGGCAACATGCCACATCCGGCGATTTATGTCTGTTGATTGAAATCGCAGGCTGTTGGCATGTTGCTCGGGTTATATCGCTTCAATCTGGGGTATTATCGCTTCGATCTAATAAAATGCAATAGTTATCCGCATGATAACATGAAAGACGTTATGATAGTACACATGTACGTCCATAACATCTTTTACGTTATCCTGCGGATGACGTTTGCTCATCCAACCAAAGCCGTCAATGTTATGGAAACGTACCGGTACGGCTACACCGTGATCTTCGTCCGTCATCAGAGTTGTCGCCCAAATTACATCCATCGAGGGAGAATGAACCTCTTAAAGAGGACGACGCTGGGAATTTCCGTCGGTACGCCCAACGGAATCTCTCATATTCATCTTTCTATAAGAGGTTCGCTCTTCCCCGACTGATGTACTTTGGACGACCAACTCCGATGAAAGACGAAGACCATGATGTCGCAGTGCCGATACATTTCCGCATATTTTCGTGCCACCGCATACCTATGCGGTATATGTACCGCATAGGTATACGGTGGTATATACCGTATACCTATGCGGTATATGTACCGCATAGGTATGCGGTGGCAGACACCGCATATTTGGCGTTGTAGTAAGGAAGCCTCACAAAAAACGAGAAATGATTTCCCCCTATAAATTACGCCGTGCGATGGTCGAAATTACAACATCTCGTTTGACGGAAGAAGAGATGGCGGCCGGTAACACACCAAGACCTTTCTTCTCGGTCTCAGGGAGCGGGCCTAGGGATTTTTTCTGGTGGGTAGAAGACGTCTCGCTCACACAAATACTGGTAACCCCCATTCGGTCTCACATCCTATTTACAACGGTCCCAACTCACTAAGTAGATCTTGACATCTGCAGCCTCTGCCTTCCAACTTCGAGGAAGAATACGGGCTGGGGGGGGGGGGGGCGTCGAAAGAATAACGCTGACTAATGGGCCAGGGAGGAGAGGCACTAGCATCCGGGTAGAGCGCAACAGCTCCGGGGCACTCTGGCTCGCACAAGGATGGAATACGTTCGCGAGATTGCGTGGCGTGCGGGTAGGCGCGGGTTTGATGTTTAGCTACTTAGGCAATGCTCGCTTTCGGGTCGTCGTAGTGCCGTCGGAGAATGTTTCACCATCAGAGGAAGAGAACAACAATGATTTCCTCTGAGGTGTGACATGGCAGCGACCCGAAAAAACTTCTTAACTAAGTTATCTTCTTAACTAAGTTTGTTGTAATCTTCTATTAGTAATATGAAAAATGAGGCAGTCTAAACGTTTTCATGTAACGTGTTTTTCCCTGAAATAACCATAAATCATACTTGAAAACCCTCCGCGAGGGGCAAAACGCCCCAACAAAATAAAAGATGCAGACATCGCACTAAGTTTTCGTCAACATCCTACGGTGTCGCCGTGCCGGTACGTGTTGGTAGATATCTTCGTGCCACCGCATACCTATGCGGTGTATGTACCGCATCGGGGTACGGTGGTATATACCGCATAGGTATGCGGTGTCTGCCACCGCATACCTATGCGGTGGTACTGAATGAAAACTATAAAAGGGGATATGACCCTGTTCTCAAACATTAAACCATAAACACTATGTCCACTACCAAAGTGTATGACGCGGAGACAAGATCGGACAGTAGGTTTAGACTTACAGTCGAAACTTTTCGTACGCCAACTGACGATTTATTATGCAACTGTCAGCACAGAAGCTCGAAAGCATGGCCCTGCTGCCTTGTCCAAGTTGTATGCGGAGAACGCGATACGGGGAGGGTTTCCCATTCGGTTGACCTAGAGTGCGTCCAAGGAGTGACTTACGAGGATGTCCGCATGACCAGGCCGTACTCGTATAGGGATAACCCTGCAGCATATTATGTTTACGTGACGGAGGCAATTACGGAGCTTGTTAGCGACTTCTTCTCCGATTCGGGATTGGCCAGTGCAGCGCGGGTGGCAAGATACGCAGTGGAAAAAGTTGTGCGGCGTGCAAACATCAAGCTTACAAAGTATTCATTCCACCGAATAGAGATTCAGATTTTGCCGAGCAATGTAGAGGAGTCGGTTGATTATTGTTATGTACCATAGGTAAAATGTTAACGGTTGGTAGTTGTTATGTATCATTTATGGTTAATTTATCAGGTGCCGAGTTAAACCAACAATTATATTTCTCTCGTAAATCATTTGCACTACATATTTGATAATATTAGCTTATCAACCGCCTCTAGATAATGAGTTTACACCAAATTGGTTCCTACGCTACTAACCATATAATGGGTCATGCCTATGAAGAACGTACACGTAGCATAGGGTCATACCTATACAGTACAGGATCTGAGGAACAACTACCTACTGACTCATCGAGAAGACGCGGGCTAATGTGGATCTCAATGCGGTTGAATGCGTACTTCTTCACTTTGTCGTTCGCTGGATGGACTGCGTTGTCGACAGTGAACCTTGCAATTTGAAATGCGCAGCTTAGCCTGCCATCGCTGAATAGGTCGCTGATTGCGCATTTGATTGCCTCAACCGCCTCGAGGTAGTATGACTCAGGGTCCTCAATGTGTAATTGGTGACCTTTCAGACACGCCAATTCAACCGGCTCCGAGAATGCGTAGGTATTGCCTTCAACGCCTTTATATCATACAACGTGAAAAAAGACAACATGGAAATGATTGGCACCACCGCTTGTGTTGGCAATTGCACAAATAATCCTCGTATGGTCGCGAAAACTTTTCACGTATAATTTTGTATGACACACCCATATCTGTCTCACCTTCAAACTCAACTACTCTAACCATTTGTTTTGACTGTTGTGATTCGTAGTCTTGTAACGCACGAAACCGTATGATGTGGTTGTCCCATTTTATAGCCAATGGGCTCGGTATGCGGTGGGTACACACCGCACATCCATGCGGTGTCTATACACCGCATGCCCATGCGGTGTGAAAATGTCTACATGTCAATATGGGAACCCGGTCCGGTCCGGATACACCGCATGGATATGCGGTTTGTGGCCTATAAATCCTATCGGCGACACCACTGCGGCTGTCCAGCGAACCACAAAATGGTCAACACCTTAGACACATACCGGCAAACGACAGGTTATTTGGAGTACAAGGTTACGTTAATTCGATGCACAGAGCCACGGTGGCCGGAGGAATGTACCTGCAGGCATCCAGTATTCCTTGCGGGAAATTCGTGCGTGATACTTCAGTGTCAATTCGAGACGGACACTGACGTAGCATATCCGGTCGAGTTTTCTTGTGCGCATTGTTATGACGACAGAGGATTTCCGAAATCGTATTACTTAGATGCGGAGGCGCGGATCGTGAATCACATTAGGAGATATTGTCGTTATGATCTTTACATTGAAGGGGCTAAGGGCCTATGTGATCATGTCATCCGAAAACTGAGAACATTCAACGCAGGCGAAAGGTATTACGCGTTCAACCAAATGAATATTGTCATTTCCATTAATGAGAGGTCATCGGACGAAGGTAGTGACTAGACGTGCATTACCAAGTATGTAGTGTATTGTGCAAGTTTTCTATTTTCATTTGTAAGCAATTAAACCTTTTAATTAAAATCTCTTTCGGATTCCGATCGGTGATTTTCATGACATATTATTTCAAATGTTGCAAGGAAAATGGTAAATATGTTGCAGTAGGAAACACATGACACAAAGAGCGTACGAACCGACTTATTATTCAAACAACATTGTCACAACTACAAAGACGACAAACAAACTACTACACGCACAACAATAACAACAACTTAATCACACTGCGGAAAATGAACCACTACACATAAGTCGGATAAACGCATAAATACTAGATCTTGTCGGCATGCTTGTTGTTGATGTGCCTCTTAAGATGACCGTGTTGCAGGTTGTTGGTCATGGTGTAGCGATGGCTGCAGTGACGACACGTTGCAGTGAAAGCGATGCCTCCGAGCGCCTCTCTGTTGTAGTGTTTGGTGAACAGGTCTTCACATGGAACTTGTCTTGGTTCGAAAGACATTGTCTCCGGTGAAGTGTGTTTCCGGCTGCGGTTGAGGCCGGTATTATATAGAGATACCCACCCCATGGGCATGCGGTGATACCCACCGCATAGGTATACGGTGGTATACACCGCATGGGCATGTGGTGATAACACCGCATGGGCATGTGGTGATAACACCGCATGGGCATGCGGTGTTATACACCGCATGGGTATACGGTGTCTGAACACCTATATATGGCTGGAGTCCCTGGACAAGTTACCACACATCAACATGTCGGACAACAGCGGCGAAAGCTCAAGCATTGACATAATACGTCAAGGCACGATGGAAGAGTTTGAGGCGGTTCTCTACACTGGAAGTCCATGCTCAAAGATGGTGGAGGCGATAATAAAGAGACTACGAGATGAAAATCGGTCGTTGCTTGTCGAAAACCAACAAGCCCGTTGGCGGATTGATATCCTGGCAAGTCAAGTTGCAGTTCTGGAGGAGGAAAAAAAGGTTCTCGTCATGAAGCTAGATCAGGCTACTTTACGTAACCCTTGACTATATTATGGTTGTCTTTGGTCGATTGTAATTTATAAAGTTCGTTTCGAATCATGATATTGAAAGCTGTGTACGGGCATACTATGCAAATTTGAAATCGATCCAAAACGGTAACAAACCATCAAACCACACCGAAAACACAAAATATCTAATCCCAAATCGAATCACCAGCTACTCCACAAAAATCAATCCAAACTATGAACTACTACACAGAAAGTCATCTAACCGCAAACGTCATCCCAGATCGAACCGTCACGGCGGGGAAGGACCCCAAAATTGCTCATAGATGCGCGCCAGATGAGCATCTGTCAACTGAACTCCCAGGGTCCTGAGTCGCTGAATCTCCAACCCAGCAGCATGATGTCGCTGCTCGATAATGGTCGGCGGGGGTGGCGGCGGCGGCGGGATGATGGGCTGGTGTCGAGGAGTGTCAGGAAGTATGTATGGATTACTATGGTGGTGTAACCACTCCACATAGTCATCGGCCACGCCATATGGGTACTCAACAAAGGTCTGTGGCAACTCCTCCATGGGGAAAAGATGATCGAACCTATGCGCCCAGTGGTTGTCGGCTGCGTGGAACGACGCCTCCTTCTTGGCCTTGGCGGACTTCGGTTTGTGCACTTTGCTAGGTCTGATTGGATCCGCGGGAATGTGCTGAACCCGACCAAACTGTCGCAGCACACGGTCTGGCATATACGGCTCCTCCTTGAACAACCACCATATGGTGCCCCTATATCACGACAGACGCAGATCTCCATCAAAATCCAAGTGTCTACCAAAGGGCATGAACTCGATCTGCAATGGAATAGAAATTGTTTATACGACTCAAGTGTTCAAAATCTAGTTTATTGTCTCACAAATGTAAGTGCGGATGTAAAATGTGTTTGTACCTCGTCGACAGTCATCTCATTCAGCCTCCGACGCATAACATCCAGTCGCTCGATGCGAGGCCTATCATCCCGGGTCATCGTAGTGGAAAATGGCATCGCCCCCAGGACGTACCTCACCCCGTGTCGCGGATCCCGGGATAGCCTCCGATCGAGCGTCATGCCAACCTTGAACACCGGAAAATACAACCATATCGACACCTATAAAGGAACAATACTATCAGCAACATAGTCATTGTAACTTAGTTATAAAACTGGAAAAATTTAATAATCAGAGAAAGAATGACTGACCTCCAACAGTTTCGTACAACCGTCCATGTCTTTGGCCAACTCCCTAGTCGCCTCGCCCAATCCTCGGTACAAGCACGCCAAGACCCCTGTTGCTATAAAAAGATTCGGAACCTGCGCTGCATCCATAAACCTACGGATCACCTCCGGACGCAATCTTCCGCCCGACTTGTCGATGAACAACGTCGCAATCGCAATAATCCCCATCGCAACACCCATGATGCACTCCATATCATGCTCTAGTGGGGCGCCATCTCTCGAACCCGCTGTCGCATCGGTGCTATCTTCTGAAGGAGGAGCTGAATAGTAGGGCCTCCATGGTTCCATCCGCTCTCCCGCTCGTGCTGAGTCAAGTCGTAGAAGTCCCCAACTGTGTCCCTCCCGGCACCCACGTCATCCACATGAATACACTCCTCTCCGTCCAAACCAAGCCTAAGTATGAAGAACACATCGTGCAGTGTGATAGTGATCTCTCCCCATTCAAAGTGGAAACTGTTCGTCTCGGGGTGCCAGTGCTCAATAAACGCGCTGATCAGACTGTGATCCACATGATCCCACTCAAAATCTCTCAGCTCCCAGAACCCAGTGTCACGCACTACGGGAAACCATGACTCCCCTCCATCCACCTCCAACAACGCCTCTACCCGGCCCAATGACTGCCCCCGTCTCTGCACACGCACACCCCTTCGCAAGGCTACCTCCTCCCGTCTCCAAACAGCCTGTGCAATGTGGGCCTCGTAATCTCTCAGAAGTGAAACGGTATGTGGCCCCCCTCGCCATTCGGGTAGAACTACCCGAACTACCCCAACGCTGATAGGCTCGCCATGTTGCCTATGACCTTCTGCACTACTTCTCTCCCCATGTTGTCTATCACCACCTGCCCTACTGCTCTCGCCACGCTGTCTCCGCCTCCGCTGCACTATACGGATGGGGGCATGTGCTGCCTGGTTTCCTCCCCTGTCCTAACCAACATCCGGAGGTGATCCGTACATCGGATCATGCGTCGGGCCGAGAGGAATCGGCGACACATGCCTCGGAGGTGCAGCTGGCTCAGTAGGTGGGGCCGAATAACTCGTCTGTCCTCGTACATCCCTCTCCTGACCCCTAGCAATTGGCTCAGCCTCCAAGGTCCTAGGTGTCGCCGATGGCGCCGCATGCTGACTCCCGGTAATCGGCTCAGGGTCCGAGCTCCTCGGCGTCGCCGATGGCGCCGCATGCTGACTCTCAGGCGTCCTCCCTCCACCCGTAGGCCCTAACGGTGTGAACGACGAAAAATCTATCTGCCTAACGACCCATGGCTCCTGGTCGCCTGCTCGAGCATGACTCGTCCCAACACCCACATCTCCGATCAGAGGTGTCGTGTCTTCATATGAGTTCAATTGGTCGCTCTCAAACACAGTCCCAAAGTACGCCTGATAACCGTCATGCTGAGTCTGCAACTGCTCATCCACTCTCTCAGCTCCAGTCTGTCATGCTCGGTCCCCTCGTAGGTACTCCTGCATCATCTCATAACCCTCCCCTGGTCTAGACTCTTCGGTCGCCCCTGGGTCATCCGTGTGGTCAGACATCAACTCCAGCTCAATCTCCACAAGAATCTGAAATATCTCTATAGACGACTGTGACGTATGCCCCAAACTGTCATTGTGGTCAACACGTGACTGAGAAGATGGCTCAACCCCAGTATCAGCTCCTACCGTCTCACTATCCCTCTCCGGAGGATCCACTACATCCTCCAACGTCTAGCTCTCCCTGACGGCAGCCCCGGTATCATCACCTATCGCGTCACTATCCATCTCCATAGGATCTGGTACATCCTCTAACGTATGTCTCTCCCTAGCGGCAGCTCTCCTAGCAGATTGCAAAACAACCCTCTCTCCTAACCCTCTCGATAACGTGGACTATGTAAATTAAAATATATTTTTCAGAATCATATCGCTCGAATACGATACTATATCGTATGACTGACTAAATGTTGCAAGAATTTCCTAGCGTTTATTAATGATTTCAACTTAATACTATCGATTCCTAAGAAAACAGAACTATACTTATTCAATTTCAATTTCCCTACACCTAGTAATGATTTTAACATACCTTAGGCTGAGGATGTGTCTGAGTCTGTTGCTCAGGCTGTGGCGGGACATCTGTCGTCCTCCTCCTCTGTATAGTCGATTCGGGCTACATTATATATAACAATTAAATGTTAACACTATCTCCTTCAGCTTCAAAAATAATGCAAATTGATTTTTTATACATTCAATGTTACCTGTAACGGATGTCTCCGAAAAGGACCGACACCATCAGATGCATCTTTTCCACGATTGTCTTTCACCATCTCAACACTCGGGTACAAAGTGGGGGTAGAAAGAGGGACGGGAGAATCGACGGAACCAACAGTCGGGCTCGGAAAGAAAGGAATCGGAGAAGAGTCGGAAAGTGTGTCGGAGAAATGGGCCCCGCACGCCTATTTATAATGGGCCCCCTCCGCGGTTACAAGCCACCGCATGGGTATGCGGTGGGTTGTTACAATTTTTAAAAATAGTCACAACCCACCGCATGGGCATGCGGTGAGTTTCGGATAACTTCGACCCAATCGGATTTCTGTATAACGGACTCCGTTTTACCCTAACCCACCGCATATATATGCGGTGGGTTGCCATACGGTCAACGCACCCACCGCATGTATATGCGGTGGGTCGGGCTAAAATTTGATTAAGCCACCGCATACCTATGCGGTGGCTTTGCGGTGTAAATAGTAAAAATTAGCGATGAACTTATCATCACCCATATAATAGGTTATAGCTAGTTACAGTCAAAGCCTGTGTTAGCATATACAGTAGTAGGTTTTGTTATCATGTATAACAATTTACAAGAGGTTATAGCAATTTACATAGCACTCCTAAATTAAAGCAGGTTAGCATATTGCAGGTAAAAGCACATCACAACAGCCTAAATACAACATATGTATAGCATTGTTTACCTACTGTAAAAAAAAAAAAAACAAACAAATATATGTATAACAGATTTGGTCATATTCGCTTATTCAGCATTAGTTTATTCAACTTAATTAAATGTGTATAAGTGTATGTATATAATTATATATATATTCTTTGATGTTTTGATAATTTTATTATTTTATTATTTTTATATTAATAAAAAATATAATATATATGCGGGACAAGACGGGATTTACAGGACAATGATTCTTTGTCCCGCGTCCCGTCTAGCATATTTTTTCCGGGACGGGATTAATTTTTTTTTTCCCCCAAAACCCATCGAAATCTGGACTGGATGCTGAACGAGATGGGATTTGTGCTCACCACTACTATCCCACGTGTTCCCTATTGAGATAAATCGGCTTACCAACCAAACTGCCTAACTAGGACATAGTGCATGATCAATACGTCCCCTAAGCGGCAATCAAATGCCCAAATGTCGTCCCAGAAATTAACTATTCTGTCATCCATAATTCACCTTCGAAGACCCTTAGCAAAAATGTGTCTGATCGATATTAGCTTTGACCACTGCGAAGAGGATGAGTTTTCTTTTGTGATATTTCAAGACGCAAGTGCCTTTTAGGTATTTTTCTGAACTAACCCATACCCAGGGATTGGAAGGTTTAGCTATGATTTTCCACATGAGCTTTATTTGTAGGGTCAAATTCATTGTCTCAATCTTGTAAATTCCCACACCCCCACCAAGAGTATCCGCACAAACTTTATCCTAGCTAATTAGCAGTGTGGCAGTAGGGCTTTTGTTTCGGAAGAAATTACGATACAATTTGTTAAGCTCCTATATGATCAACAACGGTAACAAGAATTAAGCCTGCATTAAGAATATAGCTTGAGCACTAAGGTTAGCTTTAATAAGTACCTTTCGACCATCCATCCTTAGGCTGGATGCTTTCCATTTTGTGAGTTGGTGTTTTGCCTTAAGCATGACGTTAGCAAAAGTGTCAACAAGGGCATCCCGAGTATTTTTCTAAGGTAGTAGATGGAGGTACCCCGTAACCACCTTTTGGAATATTGAGTTTGTTGCTTTGGAGAAGATCATTATATCATCAACGAATGCTAAAAACGGAATTTTTAAGCCATTTTTCGAAAACCTGACACCAATACCACTAGTAAGATTAGCCTCCATCTAGAGAGAATGGCCAGCACCTCAGTTGAAAGGATAAAAATAGTGGGGATAGGGGATCGCCTTGTCGCAGGCCACGCCCCAATATGAATTGTTCAGTGGGACCTATTGACCAGGATGGAATAGAATACAGTGGAGATACACTCCATCATCCATTCAACAAACCGAGTACGAAAACCGAGTTTTAGAAGGACCGGCCTGTTGGACAAACCACCATTCGATGCGATCATAATTAAGCCTTTTTCATGTCCAGTCTGAGGGTAACCATACCCACCTTGCCTGTTTTAGCTGGCATGGAAAGAGTGAAGCGCCTCATGTGCTATCAACACATTGTCATGGACCGAAGACCCTTTAGCAAATGTTCCTTGGAGCGGATGGATCACAATTTATCCACTACCATCACCAAACGAGCTATAAGGATCTTGGAAATGATCTTATCAATGATCGAGCCTAACCTAATTGGTTTATAGTAATTGATAGAGTCAGGATTATCGCACCTTGGCAGTAAAGTGATAAATGTGTGGTTAGTCTGTTTCGGAATTTTTCATGAATGAAAGAAGCTCTTAACCACTTTAATAATTGACGGCCCCACCTGATACCAATTTTTTTTTATAGAAACATGCTGGCATTCCATCCGGCATAGGCGCTTTATCGGCACCGATCGAGAAGACTGTTGTCTTTATTTCTATGTTTGAAATTGGCGCGATAAGGTAATTGTTGTCCTCACCTAGAGACCTCATTAGTTCGCACGAGAAACTCCTGCTCAAAATTCCCCGGGTTCACTAATGATTGAAAACGATTCCTGCTTTATGAGTGCACTATCTATTATGTGTAATCCGTCCTGAAGAATAAGTGATTTAATCATTTTTCGATCTCTCTTAGTTGTAGCTATCTTATGGAAGTATCCTAAGTTGGTGTCACTCAGTTTACAGTGCTTTAGTTGCGCACATTGACTCCAATACCTTCTTTGTAAATCTAGTAGATGTTCTCTTTTGGTAAGTAGCCGCTTCTACAAGGCAAAATTAGTAGGGTTGGGTTCTGCAGATGAAACTTCTCTGGAAAATTTATACAGACCAAAACAGCATGTTGGTTAAGACCATAAAGGAAAAATACTTACAAATCTCGGGTATAAATGAAAGGGATACACAAAATACATCATGGCAATTTGGGAGACTTCTATCTTTAAGGAAAAAATTCAACTTAGGACGCTAATGGCTTATTGGAAATGGAGAACAAATAAATGTATGGAGAGACCCGTGGCTTGATAGAGCTAGTTTAAACCAATATCAAAGTTCGGAAGATCCAAATCTCAAAGTTTCCCATCTAATAAATTAATAACCAGAAACAATGGAATTTGACACTACTACAGAGAATATTCCCAAATCATATTGTTGATCAAATAACACAAATTAAAATACCCACTTGAGACACCAGTGACAAATTATTCTGGAAATTTGAAAAGGATGGTGGATTCTCAACTAAATCTACTTTGCTTATCAACTCTAATACTAATAGCAGAAATACGGAAGATTTCAAATGGATCTGGAACCTTGATTTACCTCCAAGGATTAAGAACCTCATATGAAAGATAATGATTGATGGTTTATCCACCGCCCAAAGATTAAATAAACACTACAATAGAGTGCCAACACAATGCTCACTTTGTAATTGTGAAGATGAGAATGCGACACATTTATTTATCAATTGTAGCTTTGCTAGAAAACTTATCCAAAATTATGAAACTGCATGTGGCAAAAAACTACTTCTTATAGAAGATTATAATGAAGATATTATTGACACCCTTCATTCTAAAAAAATGAATAAATCAACAATAAAAGAATTAGGCTTTATATGGCAAACAATTTGGGACAACAAAAATAATGTTATCTTTAAAAATAAAAATCCCAACTCAACAATCAATCTAGCTTTTGAAGTAGTCTCAAATATAAAATGCTGGAACTCGGAAACGGAGTTGGAAAATAAACCAACCACACGAATCATTAAGTGGACTAAACCTCTGAGCAATATCTATAAAATTAATATAGGTGGCTCAGTTAAGCCCACAGGCTCTTGCCATGTGGGAGGAGTCATTCATGACTCGGAGAGCGGTTTATTAGATGTATTCTTTCAAAATACATCAAGAGGTTCGATCTTACAAACACAGGCAGAAGCAATCATTGTAGGCATGCAGCAGGCAACAAGTAGAGGAATACGGAAGGCTATCGTTGAAAGTGATAATCAGACTATCATCAAGGCAATAAACAAGGAAATCAATACTCCATGGGAAGTCATCCATCAAGTTGAGAAGATTATGATTATGGCTCAAGTGTTCGAGTTTATACAGTTTAGACATTGTTATAGAGAAGCCAACTATGTAGCTGACTTCATAGCTAGAAAAGGTATCGATTGTATTAGATCTACATCTCCTCATACTAAGGAGTTGTACTCCATCATCCTTAGGGATGATCCTGGTAGTTTGTTACGGTTCTCGTAGCAAACTCCAACTGTTTGCATACTGTTAAAAAAAAGTAGGGTTGGATTCTGTCAAAAGTGTTGTTTGAGTACGTAGTAACGCATTATCAAAGTCTAACAATTGATTTGAGACATTACCACACGTTGCCTTTCAATCACCCATTTGAATAAGGGGTAATCATATCCCTTATAGTCCTCTAATCATTATCCCTCTTATCTTATTTTTCATACAAAAAATAACATTTTTCTCTCATCTAAATTCACAAAACTTATATATATAACATATTTTCTTATACAAAATTTTATTACATTCTATTTATCTTACACGATCTTATATCAAACGAGTCCAAAATCTTATTCTGATAGCTAACATTTTTAATAATGATTACCCTAAAGTTAATTATAAGATAAGAAATCAAATAGAACAATCTATTTTCCCAAATACAAATAGATCAACCCCGCAATGCTATATACACCGCAAATCCCCACGTCCTTAAGGAAGTGCAAGGTAAAAATCTCTCACCAGAAGCCGGACCTGCAAGCACGTTTTTATTTTTATTTTGAAAACGTGCAAATCTGCACGTGGTTAAGCACGTGCTGCACGTCCTTAATTAAGAACGTGCAAGCCCGTGCTCTAAAAGGCGAAGAGGACGTGCCTCTTCGTCTTCATTCCGTCATCGTCAGAGAAATCGAGAGCGAGAGAGAGGTCGCCGGAGAGAAATCGAGAGCGAGATTGCCGGAGAGGGAAATCGAGAGAAAGAGAGAGAGAGAGAGAGAGAGAGAGAGAGAGAGAGAGAGAGAGAGAGAGAGAGAGAGAGAGGTCGCCGGAGAGAGAGAAAGAGAAAAAGATCGAGACAGAGAGATGGAGCCGGAGAGAGAGGAGGTGGTGGAACCGACGGCGGCGCTGGTGGCTGAGGAGGTTGGTGGTGGGGGTGGAGCCCTGGGGGAGGGGGTGGCGGTGGAGCAGGTGGCCGGGAGTGGTGGTGGGGCGGTGCTCATGGAGGTCAAGGAGGGTGGTGGTGGTGACGGTGGTGGCGGTGGTGACGGTGGTGGCGGTGGTGGTGATGGCGGCGTAGTGGCGGAGGCGGAACCGCTTCAAATGGCCAACAGCGGCGTATAAAGTCAACCTTTTCGATGAGGTAAAGACTTTAATCTCCAAAAAGTGCTTCGATTATCTGTACAAGATGTGGCAGGACGTCGTGAACCAAAAGGTTCCTCCGGTATGCACGGACCGACATTGGAGGGTTTGTTACGGGATCCCTTGTGTCCATGAGATTCAGGCATACGTCAACTCCGGTACTCCGATACCCGCCAAGGACATCCATCCGTTCCGGATGGATTTGACATGGACTGACCTCGACGACACCCCACTGCCGTATGAGCTGTCATCTTCATACACGGCTTCCAACGATGCATGCGAGGATGAGCTACACCCACCCTCATCAGCAAGCGTCCAAAGGAAGGGGAGGCCTTGGGGGTCGAGGAATGCCTACAGAACCAACCCGTTGCCATACGAGGAGGTAAGGGAAAGGTTTGAGAGAGAAGAAGCGCGTGCTACTCGAAATGCTGCTCGGCCCCGTCCACAAGCGACCTCAGGTCGACGTGGACGTGATGATGTGTTCGGCGGGTTCAACTGGGGTCGAAACAACGTTGATCCCTTCATGCTCGGTCATATTCAGACGGTGAGGGACACTGTTGGAGATGGTCATTGTGGCTACCGTGCTTTGGCGGCTTTGACATCACCGATCGGCGAGACTGCTTTCCCGGAACTCAAAACATTACTATGCAATCACTTAGAGGATCACGCCGATCTGTACGCCGGTTGTTATACGGGAGAGTACCCATTCCAGCAGTTCGTCGACTACCAGAGATGGGTCGGAGCCACACATGGTGATAGGAGACGGTGGATAGAGCTATCCATCATGGGTTTAGTATTTGCGACGGTATATCAGATTCCTCTCGTCGTCCTAGCTTGGCATCATCCGTTCACATGTCTCCCCATGATCTCGCCGACATCTGCTAACAACCCTCCCCAATCAGCAACTCTTGGTGTTGCCTGCATCGGAAACCAAGACCATTTTGCAGCGGTACGACTTCAAACGTCTTTTTTATTACCTATTCATGCTTTTCATACATATGTCAATACTCTAACTCTAAATTTTTGTTCTCATAGATCTGGTTGCGTCCTAACGCTCCTCTTCCGCCGCCTCCACTAGAATGGGTCGAACATCATCATTCGAGCGTCGAAGGATGGGATGCTCCTTTTCAAGCTCAGATTGAGAGATTTAGAGTCTTGCGTGCCGAGTCCGGCCGTCCTTTACTATTTTCCTAGATTGTATTCCACAACTTTATTAAAATTATGAATGTAAACCTTTTTTTCCGTTCCTTGTAACGTTATTCGCATATTATCCGAATGAAAACCTTAACAATTCTTGTGTTCTGTTTAATTTGACCCTAAATCCTTCAAATCCACTAGCTAAACACAATTTTATCAATTAACATTACAAAACCGTCGGAAAACCTAAACCCTAACCCTAAACCCTAAACCCTAAACGCAAAACCCTAACTAGGGTGTGCACGTCCTTAACAACGTGCAAGATTTGCACGTCCTTAAGGACGTGCTTGCACGTTGTTAAGGACGTGCAAGACGTTTTTAGCGGATGTGCACCGTCCCAGACTTGCACGTCCTTAAGGACGTGCAAATCCTTAATCCGGATTTGCGGTGTATATAGTGACACCCTTTATTTTACAAAAGATTAAATGGATGCATCAAAACAAATCTTTTTCGAATGAAAATGGGTAACTTATACACTTAGAAAAGCCAATTACTTAAATAGTCCTTTTTATTACTTTTGAAAGAAATCTTATGAAGAGATTAATAACCCACGCGGATCCGCCATGAATCACATGTATTATAAAAATTGCCAATATTAGGTGTTTGCTTGCAATATTATTTGTGCTTTAAAAATAGACGGTGGGTGGAAGAGCAAACTCTGACCCGACCCGAAAACTCGACTTGACTCACTCGAACCCGAACCCGATCGAAATCCGAAAATTTGGAGTCATTCGTAACCTGAACCTGAGACCGATCCGACCCGAACCTGACCCGACTCGAAACAGACCCGAACATAGATAAGTCCGACCCGACCCAAACCTGTCCCGACTCTAAACTCGACCCGACTTTGAACCCGACCCAACTATGAACCCGACCCGACTCTATATTATTATATTTTGATAGAATTAATTATTTACATATAGATTTGTTAAAAACTAATAGTAATGGAAAAAAACTAATGGGTCAAAAACTAAAAATGAAATGGGTCAATGATATAGTCAAACCACAAATAAGCTCATTTGCAACTTGCTAGTTAAAATAAGGTTAAATCCTAAATGTACAATTAATTTGATTTAACTATAGCACCGATCAATTGGTTTAAATGTTTAAAAAATGACGATGTTGCCAAATACCGAATTTCCGATTATGACTTTTTTGAAAATCGGTCGACAACCGATGAGTCAATGACAATGAGTGTATTCAACCAAGTCAAAATTACATATTCAAGTATTCAACCGAGTCAAGATAATTTATTTTAAGTAAATTACATATTTAAGTATTCAACCGAAATCCGAACGAAACCGACCCGCCTCTTGACCCGAAATCCGAACGAGCCCGACCCGCTTTGACCCGAACCCTAATGTGTTAGCATAGGGTTTTCGAAGGTGGTCAATGGCAAGTCTCGGGAGGTTGGAGTAGACTGTGACGAGACTTTCAGCCCGGTTGTCAAACTGGCTACCATTCACATCGTTTTGAGTATCGCCCTCACCAAGGACTGGCCTATCCATTAGCTGGACGTCAAGAACGCCTTCATTCACGACAACCTTCAGGAGACTGTGTATATGCATCAGCCCACAGGCTTCTATGATCGCTCCCGCCCATCCCACGTATGCCTTCTCCGGAAGTCTCTCAATGGGTTAAAACAGGCGCCTCGCGCCTGGTATCAACGATTCGCCACGTACCTCACTGGTATTGGGTTTCAGGGCAGTCGGTCCGATCACTCCCTCTTTGTGTTCCACTCGGGGTCTGACACTGCCTATCTTCTCTTGTACATCGACGACATTGTGCTCACAGCCTCCTCTACATCCCTCTTGTCTAGGCTGATGGCACTGTTGCGTTCAGAGTTTGCCATGACTGATCTCGGTTCCCTTAGCTACTTCCTCGGCGTCTCTGTGACTCGCACTCCTTCTGCACTATTCCTACATCAGCAGAAGTATGCCCTTGAGATTGTTGACAAAGCCAGAATGACCTCTTGCAAGCCCGCCACCACTCCTGTCGACAGCAAGTCGAAGCTCGATGCTGCTTCCAGTCCCAAGGTTGAGAATCCTACGGCCTATCGCAGTCTGGCCGGTGCCCTCCAGTATCTGACTTTCACTAGGCCGGACATCGCCTTCACTGTCCAGCAGATTTGCTTATACATGCATGATCCCCGCGAGCATCACCTTCAGGCACTCAAGCGGATAATCCGGTACATCAAGGGCACCTCTGACATGGGATTGCATCTCAGTCGCAGCCGGTTTGACTCCCTTACTGCGTATTCCGATGCTGACTGGGCGGGGTGTCCTGACACTCGCCGCTCCACATCTGGTTTCGCTGTATACCTTTGCGACAATCTGGTCTTGTGGTCCTCCAAGCGTCGGGCCACCATTTCCCGCTCGAGCGACGAGGCTGAGTATCGTGGTGTTGCCAACGCCGTGGCCGAAACATGCTGGCTCCGCAACCTCCTCTGCGAGCTCCGAGTTCCACTCCGATCGGCTACACTGGTCTACTGCGACAATGTCTCCGCTGTTTATCTTTCGTCGAACCCGGTTCAACATCAGCGGACGAAGCATATCGAGATTGACATCCATTTTGTCCGAGACAAAGTCGCCCTAGGCCAGGTCCGGTTTCTTCATGTCCCTTCTGCACATCAGTATGCGGACATTTTTACAAAAGGATTACCTACTCCTCTTTTCACTTCTTTTCGTTCCAGTCTTGCTATTCGCTCACCTCTAACTGCGACTGAGGGGGGATGTTAGCATATATTATTTATACATATACAATTATCATTATACCCTCAGGGTTTTCAACTCATTGATATATATACAGGAGTAGGCCTCTGAGATCCGGTGAGGACTCAGTTATCCAAACACTTACATAATGGGCATGACCCGATTTAACCCGAAACCCGACCAATCTAAAATTCATTATGACCGAACCTGACCCGAACCCAACCCGACCAGTACCCGACCATAAATTTTACCCGAACTGACCCAACCCGTCAGTGACCCGATCCGAGCAAGCCTGACCCGAACCCGACCGACTGACTTGCCAGCTCTAGTGAGTGCCGTTAATTTGTAACTATTCTTGAATAGGTAATTAAATAGATGTGTAGTTCTTTACAAAACTCGACCAAGCGTCGAGCTCAAAATGGCCGAAGCCAATAATTCGTAACTATTCTATTTCTTCCAGAAAGATATGTCGTTTACTATAAAATAATAAAAATTATATTTTAAAAAAAATTTGTAGTTAATGTATATCTGTATATCTATATACTACTACCTCCGTTCAAAAATACATTGTCTTTACTATTCACACACGCTTTTTTAAGAAAGTAAAAACTATATAAAATATTAACTTTTTTATTAATTTTTTTTAATAATTACAAACTTATTATTAATAAGTTTGTAATTATTAAAAAAAATTAATAAAAAAGTTAATATTTTATATAGTTTTTAACTCCTAAAAAAGCGTGCATAAATAGTAAAAGTCCATATATTTTTGGACGGAGGGTTGAGATGCCTTTCGTACCTTAATTTTAAGTGCATAAACAATGTTAATCCAATCAACTCACACCCTCACACTTGATTAATTCCATACAATATATATCAATGTAGTGCAACCTTCAGAAGCCATAGAAATTAAGAGAGACTCTGCAAGTGGTGTTTAAATATCGATCATCCTATTTCTAGTGTTAAGAGCGACTAGAATCAATGGCGGAACCAGCTATCAACGGATTCAACGCTTCTGCTGGGAAGCCCATCCGTTGCAAAGGTATATATATATATATATATATATATATATATATATATATATCTTCTACACAACCTTCAAATCTCATTTGATTATTTTCATGAATCGATCAAGAAACGACGTCGCATTTGCAGCTGCGGTGGCTCGCAGGGCGGCGGAGCCCCTTGTCATGGAGGAGATAACAGTGGCTCCTCCCAAACCCTACGAAGTTCGAATCAAGATCATCTGTACTTCTCTCTGTCACTCCGACGTCACCTTCTGGGAATTGGATGTAAATATGCTGCCACATCTCTTCTTTCTTCTTATTAATATATCATTCTATTGACACTGGTCACTCGGAAACATTCTCTCGACTTGCAGGAACCTCCTTCTGTGTTTCCGGTGATCCTCGGCCACGAGGCTGTAGGGTAATAGACTCGGACTGTCATCTCATCTATAATGTACGTACATTGTTGTATTTATGCTTAGTTGAATTGTTAACTTTGATGATATATATACATGTGGTTAATTAGAATTGTTGAGAGCGTGGGGGAGAACGTCGACGAGGTAGTCCCAGGAGACTATGTGATACCCACATTCATGGCAGACTGCCAGAAATGCGACGCTTGCAAGTCCACGAAAGGGAACCAGTGCACGGTGATGCCCTTCGAGATGACACCATACATGCCCAGGGACAAGACTTCCAGATTCACTGACTCTAAAGGCGAAACATTGAGCCACTTTGCCAAAATCTCTAGCTTTAGCCAGTATACTGTTATAGACATCGCTCACATAGCTAAAATCGACCCTGCCATCCCTCCAAACCGCGCGTGTCTTATCGGATGTGGAGTATCCACAGGTCAGAGCTTACAAGGCCTTATATTTTTCGCGGAAAATGGCTTGAAAGCTGAAAAAATAGAGTGTTAACTGCAGGGGTTGGCGCGGCATGGAAAGCAGGCGGCGTGGAGAAGGGATCCACTGTCGCTGTATTCGGCCTTGGTGTGATCGGATTAGCGGTATATATATGATCTTCGTCGTATTTTATGCATCCCATTCCATACTATTGTTCCAATTAAGGTTTAGGGATTAGAATGAGGATCTGTGCTATATATTTTGAGCTTAAGCTATTGTGTGTGTAGGAGTTTCGACACTCCCTTATATTTTTAGTGTATATTTTCACTTCACAATCAATGTGGAATCCCAACAATCTTGATTGTTCTTAGGTTGTAGAGGGCGCAAGAATATGTGGAGCATCGAAAATCATTGGTGTGGATGTGAACGCCGATAAATTCGAGATAGGTAAGTGATTGGTTTTTCTGTTCAAGTTAACTCTTACAGTATGTTGGATTCACCCACTCCTTCATTATTCCTGCAGGAAAAAAATTCGGTCTTACGGACTTCATCAACCCTCAGGATTGCGGACATAAATCCGTGAGCCAGGTCGATCTTGTTCCTGCATAAGCTCTAGTTTCATTGTCCTCATCCACAAAGCATGAGTATATTTTTTTTTTGGTTAATGATTGTTTGCTTTCTGATAACTAGGTAATCCAAGAGATGACCGATGGAGGTGTGGATTACTGCTTCGAGTGTGTTGGACTAGCATCGCTTGTGAGCGATGCTTATGCAAGCAGCAAAAATGTTCGTCATCTAAACCGCTATAGAATAGAATTGCTTAAGTTTGATATATCGCGTCATGTAAGCATTCGGAACATATATGTTAACTTTTTTCAGGGTGTGGGAAAGACTGTTGTTCTCGGTGTGGACAAACCGCAATCAGAAATCTCCTTGAATTCGATAGGGTTGGTGTTCAGCGGTAAGACCATCAAGGGAAGCTTGTTCGGAGGTCTCAAGACCAAATCCGACGTCCCCACTCTCGTCAAATGGTATTTGGACAAGGTACTATACTACTATCCTATCACATATAATGGTCGATCAGTCCATGAAAAAGATCGATTCAACATTGTTTTCGTGTTTCGGACACCTTGATAGGTATTGCAACTTGATGGATTTGTAACACATGAGATGAAGATCGAGGATGTCAACGAAGCTATGGATTTGCTGATTAAGGGCAAGTGCCTTCGCTGCGTCATGTGGATGGACTAAAGGCCAGTTGGTTCAACACGTACAACATCATCTTCGTAACGGAATCAGAAATCAGAATAAGCTTGTTCTGCAACTTGGAAAATGTTGCTAGTTTGATGTATCATGTAATGGATAGTCAAATTGTGGTGGAGTGAGTGTATCGTTCATTATAATGCATAATAAAGTGATCAACTTGAATAATGATGTTGAAAATATCATGTGGATTAATCGCACAACACTTAGTGTAAAATGTAAATTATTGAAAATTGATGAAAATCACATAATTAGGGATTGGGTACACCTAATATTCTCATCTAAAGATCCAATTGATTGGGGTGGGGAGGGTTTGGTTAGTTGCGTTTGTTAATTAAATTTGATTGAAAATGACTACTTACTACACATTAATTTCAATACATTTTAGGCTTTCACTTCAATGGAACGTTGCTTCTTCAAATTGGAATTGAAATTGTGTTTGATTGATTTTTTTAATTTAGAAAATTAAACATGGATTTGAAAATATAGAAGGGTAAGTTGAAGCGAGTAGGAGGAGGGAATTTAAATTCCTGAATTTTGAGTTATGAAATTGTCTATTTCTTTTCGTGCAAACTAAATACACCCCCCGATCCTTCGACGTGCACTTTTAATGGGGATTTATGGTGTATCTAGCAACACCCATTTCTTTTAGTTCCTCTCATTTTTACTTTGGAGGTTTGTCTTCATCGCTCATCGCTCACAGGGTCTCCTAATGTACTGCTGGTCAGCGAACAAGGACCAAGGTGTAGCTAAGAGCGTGACTCAAACAACACATAAACAGTTCTGTACATCAGTTGTTGCTAAGAGCGTGACTCAAACAACACATAAATCCGAATGGGATTCCATCTCAAAACCAATTGACAATGTGAGGAGTAACCTTTAATTTTATACGTTGTTCAAGTATTCTCTATATAACCGAGGTGGACATGCACATTCCAATACTCATGGAGACAGTCCGGCAAGGTTTGAAAACACAGAAATCATCAGGTATCTTTCGACAACTTTGGTAGTAGTGTAGTACTGTTACCTTTTGACAACTTTGGTAGTGCCCTTCCTTAAGTTCCCACTCGGATGGTAGAAGGAATTACACAATATAAGTATCAATGGATGACACTTGCAGTGAAGGTGATTGCAACAATGGAGAAATACATGGCCAATGCCACAATTGGGTCTGACAAAGGAAAACCTATTCGTTGCAAAGGTGTGGATTTCTACTCGTACACCTCTTTTTTGCTCTGCAATTGTGTTTTTTGTTTGTTTGTTTAAATCACTTGGTTTTCAGCGGCGGTGGCTCGGAACGCCGGGGAGCCGCTGGTGATAGAGGATGTAGTGGTGGCGCCGCCCAGGGCCCGGGAGGTCAGGCTGAAGATCATCTGTACTTCTCTCTGTCACAGCGATGTCACCTTCTGGAAATTGAAGGTTCAAAAATCAACTGACTTATCTCTTGTTCTACACATTTGCATAGCTGCAAGATTTTGTTGATTGTGATAATATTTGGGGTTTCGTCTTTTTGAAGGATCCACCCGCTTGCTTTCCTAGAATCCTGGGCCATGAAGCTGTTGGGTAAGTGTAGATTCACTTTCCTTGCAGCCATGAAATTGAATTTTGCATAGTGCAAATATATATTGTTGGAATCATATGCAGATCATTTTTTGATAGGTCAATTTGGGGCCTATTGGGATTAGTAACATGTTTCAAGTAACAAATTGAATTCTAGGGTTGTTGGAATCATATGCAGATCATTCTTGTTTTAATTCCGATTTGATAGTTCAATTTGGGGCCTGTGTCAATGTTTGAGTTAAATTTGGGGTTCGGGTCATTTCGGATATTGGGATCAGGAGGAACATATTTCAAGTAACAAATTGAATTCCAGGGTTGTGGAGAGCGTAGGAGAGGGTGTTGATGAGGTCGGGGAGGGAGACTATGTGGTACCGACATTCATGGCAGATTGTGGAGAATGTAGGGATTGCAATTCCAAGAAGAGCAATCTATGTTCAAAGCTACCATTCAGTGTCTCCCCATGGATGCCCAGAGATGGGACAAGCAGATTTACTGATCTCAATGGACAAGTTTTGTACCATTTTCTGCATGTTTCGAGTTTCAGTCAGTACACCGTTGTAGACGTTGCCCACATCGCTAAGGTTGACACTGCAATCCCACCAAATCGCGCGTGTCTTCTGAGCTGTGGAGTCTCTACTGGTAACATGATGAGCTAACTCTTGTGTATTCTGAGTTCTGTACCAATCTATACATAGTTGATGATATAACCTTTTAACTGAAAACACGAAATGGTTTGTGAAGGGTTTGGGGCTGCTTGGAAAACAGCAAAGGTTGAAGAGGGATCAACTGTTGTCATAATCGGGCTCGGTGTAATCGGATTAGCGGTAAAGTTTGTTGCTGTTCTCAATTTCCCCCCCAAAGAACACAACTAATTGTTTGTTTTGGCTATCTACTAAATGAAAGGTCGCGGAAGGAGCAAGGCTGTGTGGAGCTGCTAGGATTATTGGTGTTGATGTGAACCCAGAGAAATTCGAAACAGGTGATCTGATAAAAATATCTGTTCCTCTTCAACTTTGCAGTTTGATGTGTATCAGATGTGTTCATATAAACATCATAAAGCTTCAGTCTAATTTGTTCTGTCAGGAAAAAAGTTTGGGGTTACTGAGTTTGTGAATTCAACCACCTGCAATGATAAATCTTTGAGCGAGGTCCGAAAACATATTTTACTTTCTTGTTTTCAAGTGATATAATTGCAGAAAGATGAAACAACCAAAACCAGTTTTTGGATCAACACATTGCTTTCTTTGGACAATAAACCATATTTACATTGAGCAGGTGATCAATGAGATGACTGATGGTGGTGCTGATTATTGTTTCGAGTGCGTTGGGATGGGATCATTAGTTGAAGAGGCCTATGCTTGTTGTAGAAAGGTAGTGTAGCCGACTCTGATTTAATCTTGTACAATAGCAATGAAATTGCAAACCACTTTGTTTCGATTTTGAGCCTGAATTGTAGGGATGGGGGAAGACAGTAGTGTTGGGGGTGGACAAGCCAGGCTCTCAGCTCACGCTTAGCTCCTTCGATGTTCTACACAATGGGAAAAGCCTTATGGGTTCGTTGTTTGGAGGTCTCAAGCCGAAATCTGATGTTCCTGTGCTGGTTAAGCGTTACATGGACAAGGTATATATAACTTGAGCATTTTAGTTGAATTGAAAAGGGTGTTGTTTGAATTAGCACCTGAACTTGTGTCCGTTAAACTGCTCAGGAACTGCAGCTGGACGAGTTTGTAACGCACGAGTTGGGCTTAGAAGACATAAACAAAGCCTTTGATCTGCTCATCAAGGGGAAGTGCCTTCGCTGTGTCGTGTGGATGTGAAGCGACGAAGATTGGTGTATGAGGTCTACTTTGATATATTACTTGTAAACATTTGGTGTTTAAGAAAATTGGATTTTGATTGTAATATGTAAATCTCACTATCTCAGCTTCAATCAAATCCAAAATCAAGCAATTTGGTCTGTGGATTTCTCATTACTAAATGGATGAATTGCAACTAGAGATTCAGTTGGGCTGATTTATTATCATAATTATAAAACAACTTATGATGATCATCCATGTGAACAAGGTTGGCTGTATTAGAGCAAGAGGCCTACCAATGGGATATCCACTGATGTTTGTGGTGTTTTACAACATAGCTGCAAATGCCACTGACAGTCTTCATAAGACTTGACAGCTACTGATAATTTGTTGATTTGATACAAAGCTTTATAAAGCAAAATTGCGTTAAACCAAACAGAACAAAACAAACCAAACTAAACTATTACAGTAAATTGACGTAACAAAACTCATTATAAATATAAATGATCTCTTTCATAGTGCACCAAACAAATACGTGTTCTTGAAAATCTTTTTTATAACAGGAAACTTGTATTTTTGCTATCTGACTTTAAATGTCTCAACTGATCCTCATCTTGTCAACAATTGATTATTTTTAAAAAAAAATTAATTTTTGTGGCTCAAAACAAGTCGGCAAGTCCATATGTAAAATGTCATCATCTTGAAATTGGAAATAAAATGCCTTCACCAATGTCCAAATGCAAACCTCACTTGTAACATTCTGGAATTTGAAAATCATGGGGTTCTAGTGTTTTAGGTAGAGCATGAAGTCATAATTATATGATGTAATATTATAATATTGACATTAATCTAAATAACCCATCATGTAATTGCCTACTCAAGTTTACCCCATCCATTAAAAAAAAAAAATAGGCCTTTTAATATTTACATGTGCGTTTTTTAAAATTATAAAAACTATATAAAATATATAATTTTTTAAACAATTTTATACTTATTAATAATAACTATAAAATTGCTTAAAAATATTTTTAAAAATAAATATTTTATATAGTTTTCATCATATGATAAAACGTACAAATAATATACGACATATTTTGCCGAACGGAAGGTGTATATATATTGGTTGCATTTTTTGTATAATTTTTTGTATAAATCTATATCTAATATAATACTAAACCACATGCTAAAGATGTCACATGTCGCCACCTCCTTAAACGAGGCTTATGTGGCAGCGTATCCTTCATTGTGGCCCCACTTTATTTTTATAGATAAACATGAAACCATCTAAAAATTAATTCAATTTAACAAATTATTGATTTAAAAAATCTAATTAGTTATTAAATCAATCTAAAAAATCAAATAAATTATTAATTGCATGTACTTCACCATAAGAATAACGATATCCGTCGTCTAATACATGATCTCACTTATTATATTTGTTGTATAAACGTATGATTTGCCTTATATTCATCCAATTTATTAGGTAACTTTCAACCCAACGCGCACAGACAAAAAAAAATTGTATACAACGATGATTATTTTTTAGTCTTTATAAATTATGCTACCTTCCAAAACAAAATAATCAATTATATTATATATGCTTTATATTTTTTTGGACAATATTATATATGTTTTATTTTATAACACGAAGGTACTACACATTTATTAGGAAAATGACTTTATTGTTTAAAAAGTATATCCCCTGCAAAAATATAAATTTTAAAAATGTTAAATTCGTATGCAACTATGCAAGTTATTCTCCTATTAACCAAAAAATAATATGGTTTTAAAATCCGGTTAAAAATCCCGCAAAACGTGGATGAGGCAATCCAAGAAGGAGGTATTTGAAAATCAAAATTTTGGTTGATATTTTTCGGTTGTCAAGTCAAGATTGATTTACTACAAGATTAATTTAAAAATATCCTAATACGAGTAATATAATATGCTTAAATATTTAATTGTTTGAAGATAAATTATGTTCACACCTTAAATTGTTGATTACTCTAATTTATTGCTATTTCATTTGATTTTTTTTTTGAAAAACTACGACTTATTTAAAATAATTTGGTGAATAAATTGTTTGATATGTAAAAAAATTATGTTGGTTCATCCAATAGATATCCACCTAAATCATATTAGTATTTTTACCCATTTTCTTAATAACATATAAATAAAGCCAAATGTTTTTTTTATAGTAACTGACATTAATTACTTTAGTTATTATCATATTACTAAGATAAGATCCATTTTCCAAACGTTTATTTATACTATAATTTATTTTCACATGATTAGGTTTGAAATCTTATCTAATAGGTATTATAAAACTACTTAAACCATGTTATCAAACCTTTACAAACACTTTGATTTGCTTTTTTTTTTTGCATTTAAAAAAATGTTATGTTAGGCTATAAAAGTGGTTAGTGGAGCGTGCTTTTAATCCCCGAACCCTCATTTTAATTAGGCTACAAAGTATATTTTTAACCAAATATATAAATAAATAAATACATAAATAAAAGACAACATCTAGAAAATTCGATTGAAATCAAATATTTTATCCAAGAGGTTACATGGATTATTGAATTTTATTTTTATCATGACACTTTGAGTCTTGATTTTTTTATTCTTATTAAGTTTTAGATTAATTTTTAGATATGATCTTAACGAATGAAAATAAGTTAAAATACGATCATTTCCTTCTTTCTTGAAACCGATTATTTAGCTTACTTTTTTTTAAAACCTCTATTTATTAGATAGTTTTTGCTCATCTATTTTTTAATCATATTCTCTACAAATTTGATAAGCATATTTTTTAGTCTCTTTCTATGTCTCATGTGAAACTTCCCACAGAGGTAAGAGATTAATATCTATAATTTATCTATCTAATATGTAATACAGAGTATGTAATATGTAATATGTAATATCTAATATAATACCAAAATAGTTGTTGTAGATGTCACATGGCAGTAGATCCTTAAAAAAGTTCAAATATAAATACCGAATTAATTCAAAGCTAAAGATAAAAATAATTTTTTAGTACTTTAACATATTATAATAAAATATTAATCTAATTAAGTTTTAACATATATACCGTCCCTTCAAGGCACGAGAATTAAAATTTGAACCCAAGTTCAAAATTTTCATTATCAATAGGTTATGAGCTTGATTCCCAATCCCCATTTTGTTTAATGGTTTTTCCTCCACTTCTTCTTCTTCATTTTTTACAAATGAATTGAAAGTACAAGCTTGAGATCCAAAAGATTTTCATTCATTTTTTTTATTTGTCATATGTTTTATGACACTAAGCTAACTATCTATGCTTTGGCCTAATATATAATAATAAAGTTTATATTTAGACATTGCAAATCATATAACATGCTGAAATAAAACTAATAAAAATATAATATTTGATAGAGTTTTTAGCTTCTTAAAAAACATATCAAAAAAATTGAAAGATACACCTGTCAGCCTCACCTTAAACAAAGGCTTACGTGATAGTTTTTCATTAAGTGTGACCCCACCTATATAACTAACAGAATGTAATCAATTATTAATTAAAATAAATTTAATGATAATTTAACAAATTTACTAGAATATTAATTTCTCCTAAAATTTTTTTACCCGTTTGAATTAAAGATATTTAAATTTTTTTAATTAAATTAACCAATTAATTACTTTCTATTGTAAATTTTATTTATTTTTTCTCATTTATTTTGTGTTAAAACTTAATATATTTGTTATTTAGAAGATCATTACCCAAGTTGAATTGGAGGAAGCTTGACGTGTTCGAGACGAAGGCACGCTTCGAAAACAAAGTGCTCAAGAAACAGGGATCCAACATTGTAATTAACCACTTTTCAGATGCTAAGTTAGATTTGTTGCTGGGTGATGACAGTAAGTTATCCATTGATGGAATCTTGCTTCTTGATGCACATCTATTGCTGCAGTGACATCTCTCGATACATATGTCGATCCAGCATTGTAGTCGATCATTGCCCAGGTTGAATTGGAGCTCTATCTTTGATGCATTTGTAGGAACGTTGAATTGGTGTTCTTCACATCACTACTAATCTCCCAAACATCAATGATTGTTGAATTATGTGGGTTTTACTATTTGATTCAAATATAACAATTGTTAACATCAATGTTTTTTCTATTTACAAACAAAAAACGATTGTAATCTCATTTTACCTGTTTTTGGTAAGATTTCTACTTATCTAAAAAAATTGGTGGGATTTTCTCTACTAAATTATTAATAAAATGATTTTTTAAATCTATTTTTTTTTTCTATTTACAAATAAAAAATATCGCAATCTCATTACAAACAAAAAAAATTTGGTGGGATTTTTATTGCTGAATTATTTATACAATGATTTGTTAAAATACAATGTTTATCTAATTACAAACAAAAAAAATTACAATCTCATTTTACCCGTATTTGGTAGGATTTCTGCTATCTCAAAATTTTGGTGGCATTTTTATTGCTAAATTATTTATACAGTAATTTGTTAAAATCCAATATTTATCCATTTACATATAAAAGAAGTTCATCATATATCTCTACTCACACTTGGTAGAGTTGATCTTATCGTGAAGAATGATAGGCAAGTTCATTTTTATATGCATTGATTTGTATATTTTTTTTATTAGTTATTTGTTTTACCACCTTTAATATTGAATTCTTTCACAAGAATCGTATCCTGAAGTGACATGTTGGTTTGAAAATTTTTAAAAAACTATATATATACCCATCAATATGGAGCCGAATAGATATATCATTAATATATTTCAATTTCTTATTGTAAAAGATGTTGGACATAAGTTTCAAATCACATTTCTTATTTAACTATATTAATTGACCTTATTTCTCAATATTACCAATAATTATAATTTTTAATGACCTTATTTCTCAATATTACCAATAATTATAATTTCTTTTATTTTACCCCGTGAACATGCATTCTTTACTTTTATATGTTTAACTTTTGTTGTGTGTAGATGAGAGAATATTGTCAACTTTAATTTAGCCGATGTGACAAAGTTGTATATAAATCCGATTTTTTTTCCGACACTAATGCATATCAAAGAAGGTAATGCGCGTCTTATTTTACTTATTTGTTGTATCTATTATTACTTAATATACCATCTTAATATGAACTATATTTATTTTACAAGTTTCTTAAACCCGACAATACCTCCAAAACCAAAACTGTGCAACGACGCTATGAATTCTCCAACATTGTGGATTAATGAAGTTATCGTGATCTATATAGCAGACTTTTAATTATTGACCGAAGATGTGAATCGAGTGAGCAAGACCAGTTTAGTATATTTATCATTTTGATGTTTGGATTTAATATTATTTTTCTATATCGTTTTCATATTATCATAATATTATTATTATTATTATTATATATAATGTAGATAAATTTTGATAATATCTTTTAGAACAACATAATATATTTTACAAATCCCGTGCGTCACGCACGAGTACTGTGCTAGTTATAATACTAAAGGAGAAGTCTCCTACGACATGTGGCGGCTTCTCCTTTAATATAGGGATTTTAGTTTTAAATTAGTAATTAATTAAGTCTAATAAGATATAAATCCAATTAAAATACATGCAGTTAATTTATGATAACAATTAATAACAAACTTCCACACAAACGAAGGATAAGAATTAATTAACAAACATATAAATGCAAATCTACATATTTGATATATAACTAACATACTCATTTAAAAAAAAAATCTATTAATTAATTAAGATATGTCTTATCTGATTTATTTGGATTAATTAATTAATTAAGTTATGTCGTATCTTAGTTGTTTGGATACATAACTAACCATATCCCATTAATTATAAATCTTATTGTTTGGATTTGCAATCAACCGAGTCCCCTTACAGATCTATATATTGAGTTGACGATTGATGATTTTAGTATGTCGTATAATCATTGTTTTTTCAGCCGAGCTAATTAAATTGTCCACGATGACAAATAATAAAGGTAAGACGACCATAGAGAAGAACAATAGAAAGCTTCAAAAGTGAGGTATGGTTTTTTTTTATTAACAAAAGTGAGGTATGTTAGATCTTTAATTTATGCGTATGTTTTACATATATGATCTTTTTGTTATCGAGAATTATAAGGATTCATCTTTTTATTTTATTTTTTTCAGGCGATGAAAACATTGATGTCAGCAACCGAAAATTCCATTACCTGGATGATCGAGGTACTACCATAAAACCTAAACACTACACTAATCCGATGGAATATTATTGTTGGTGCATTGAGAATATCAAGATCGATCACCAAGCTACAATGATTCTGAACAAGTTCATTCGATTGATATGATTTTAATAAATGACAAGGTAATTGTGTTTATCGATTGATTAGTATATTTACACTTGAAAATTTATTTGCATGCGTAAACATTTGAATTTATGACTTATGTACAGGGTTTGAAGATATAGACAAGTGTCCATTACAAATTACTCTTTAAACAACCTAAACACCACACTAATCTGATGGAATATTATTGTTGGTGCATTGAGAATATCAAGATCACCAAGCTAAAATAATTCTGAACAAGTTCATTCGATTGATATGATTTTAATAAATGACAAGGTAATTGTGTTTATCGATTAATTAGTATATTTACACTGTAAATTTATTTGCATGCGTAAACATTTAAATTTACAACTTATGTACAGGGTTTGAAGATATATACAAGCGTCCATTACAAATTACTATTTAGACAAAGTCAAGCACATGAAAGAAGAGCTTACATATTCCATCAAGGATTTTGGAGTCTGTATGAACATTACGTTAGAGTACGATGCAATCTATTCATACATTATATTTTACTACTTAATAATGCTTCTATCACTCAGATTGACCAACTATCTATTCTGATGGACGGATTTCATTTTGTCGAGTTCGATGTTATTTATTTCAATATAGTTTAGTGATGTATAATCGTAGTGATAAAATAAGGTTCAATTATAAATAGTGTTTATACAATACCAAATCAATATCAATATTATAATACTAAAGGAGAAGTCGCCTACGACATGTGACAGGAGATTAATTGATTAATTGATTTATCTTAAAATTGATTTATCTTAAATGATTGTTAAAATCTAAATAAAATAGGATTTGTTTTAAACAAAATCTAAATAAAATTGATTTATCTTAATTGATTGTTAATTGATTTATCTTAAAATATGATTTGTTTTAAACAAACTTATCTTCAATTCCCTCATAGGATCGAGACTAGGATTTGCAAATCTATTGATTTATCTTAATTTATTGTTAATTGATTTATCTTACAATAGGATTTGTTTTAAACAAACTTATCTTCAATTCACTTAGAGGATCAAGACTAGGATGTGCAGTATTTTTTTTTTTTCTAATATTAAATATATTAATTTAAAAAAAAACTCCGCACTTACTAAACTAGTATACTCCGTATATTGGTTGTCACTTGGCAGTTAGCAGTAGCATGTCCTTTTTGTTGGGGCGCCAACAGTGATCCATTATATGATGGGCTTTGATCGGAAGGAGTAGTGTAGTCATTCACGTCCAGTGGGCCCACTCTAATTTTATTCGAGTATGTAATTTACTCCGTATTATTTATAATCTTTCGGATTTACAAATAATTTTATTCATATGTATGCTTTTATACAGTTTTTAAGTTTTTTTTCAATATTTTTTTTAAAGTCTTTCCGTGCGTAAGAGTGAAGATGGAAAATAAAAGGTAGTGGATCAAATATCAATCATATCATATGGGCAAAAAGTTTAGAAAGCATATATATTTACAGACAGGCTCTTCCGATGCAATAAACAAAAGGAAGCATGTATATAATGCAATTATGCGTCATGCTAGCTGTTGGACTCACACAATACTCTTTATACCTTATGTATGCATAAGATTTTGTAAGCATGTTAAGACTCATTTCAAATACAGTATTTCAAATATTTTGATATATGCATCTTTTATATATGCAATCAAAGTGAATGTGGGGAAAAGATGTACACTTTGCTTTGCTCAGTACTCATACCTTATGGGCAAAAAGTATAGAACGCATGACAGGCCCCTCCAAATGCCATTAAAACAAAGCACGTATACAGTGCAATGGCAATCATGCATCATTTCGATCTGTTTCGTAACCTTTATAAACGGGTTTAGAAGCATATTTGAAAGATTCACAAATAAAAGGCATTTTTAATTTAGCTTATATATGCATAATACATATAAGCATAAGCAAATACTTACAAAGCATCTTTTCAAATCCAAAAAAAAAACATCAAAAACACATAAACTAGCAGCAGGAATTGAAATCAAAAGAAACATATATAGTGATCTGCCTTTTTTTTTTTTGGAAGTTCCAAAACAAAACCATAATCAAAGGAATTCAAAGCATAAAGCATCCACAAACAAAGGATCAGGATCAATTAAGGCCGGCCTCAATCTTTCTCTTTCTCCTTCTTTTCCTCCTCCTCTGCCTTGGAATGGAAGCCAGGTATCTTGTCCTTGATCTTTTCCAGGAATCCCTTCTTCTCCTTCCCGTCGTGCATCCCAGCCTCCCACTCCGCCGCTGACGGCGGTGGAGGAGGGGGAGCCGCGGCGGCCACCACCACCACTTCCTCTTCAGATTTCTTGTGCTGACCTGGCAGCTTGTCCTTGATCTTATCCAGGAACCCCTTCTTCTCGTGATCCACCACCTCAGGGTGAGACGGCTCCGAATAAACAACCTCCTCCACGTGGATCTTCTCCACCTTCACCTCCGTGTCCTCCGATTTCTCCTCGTGCTTCTCCTCTCCTTTGTGCAACTTCTCCTTGAGCTTTTCCTTCATCGATTTCTTCTCCTTCCTTTTCTTCTTCTTCTCCTCGTCGTCTCCTTCCTCGTCGCTCGACTGCACCGAATCCAACAAATCAACCAAATTAATCAACTACTCCGATCCGACCGATCGTACACATAATCAATGAAATCAACTTACAGAGCTCGACGAAGAGCTGTGAGATCGGTGGAATTTCTTCTCCTCTGGCTCGGAAAGCTGGACCTTCTCCTCGAACTCGGCGGCGATCACCTCCTCCTGTGGCTTAGGCTCGGCATCTTCCTTCTTCTTCATGAAATCGAAGAGGCCGCGGTCGCTGCTCTCGACGGCCGGCTCCTCCTCGTGGTGGTGGTGGTGAGGGTTATGCTCATCCGCCATTTTGGTGCTGGGAAATATTTAACGGAAACGTAAACAGAGAGTCTCTGAAAGTGTGTAGTATGGAAAGTTGTGTTTTGCAGTTACGCTTAGCAAGTGATGGTTTGGGTTTGATGAGGGTTTGGAGGGCTTTTATAGATGGATCGCTACGCGGAACTCACACAGCTAAGGAAAATGAAAAAGGAGTAATTGCCTTGTATTGAATGGAAAGAAATAATTAAAGTCAATATGAAGGAGGATACGTAATGTCGTAATGTAACCGACGTGCTTCAAAGTATAACGCCTCTCTGCTCCATAATAAAGTCTGGAATTAATCCATCTCTGTGTAACGGACGGTTGGTTGGCACACAGTATTATTATCCTATATCTGGATTATCCACAAAATCTCACAAAAAAAATATATATATCCACAAAATAATGTCTAGACATAAGAATATAAGATAATAGCCTAAATAAGAAAAATTCTCCAAATTTAAATTATTTTAACATTTTTCAATATTGTTTTTTCGGAATTTTCGCCAAATACCCCTGAGGTCAAGGCTAATTTATGTGGTGTACAAAAGTTTGACATATTTCGCCAAGTGTTCCTGAGGTTTTCATTTTTTTCGCCAAATACCACTGAGGTTTATATTTTTTCGCCATATGCCCCTCTGTCGAATTTGTTAACATTTTTTTATTGAAAAATAGTACAATTCCCCCAACATGGCGCATATTTTTAATAAAAATAAAATTTTCTAAGTATAAAAAATTACTATGATAAATTTAAATAAAATATTATCAAATGTTAACATAAAATACAAAAAAAAAATAGATTTGATAATTAAGTAAAAAATAATTAAAATATTTTTGAAAAATGTGTAAAAATTACACGAGTTTCAGATTTAAGTAAAATATGTTGATTGGGTTAAAATCCTAAAATAAATGTGTTTATAACACCTAATAAAAAATGCTTATTAATTAATATTTAGATATAACTAGATTGATTAAAGAAACGTGTACAAATTTCATTAGTTTGATTTTTTTTTCAAGATTCAGTTGATTGGGAGGAAATAGTGAAATTAAAATGATTATGTCATCTAAGCAAAAAAATTTCTCATTTAACAATTAGAATAGATAAATCTGATTGGTTAAAAAAATGTTTAAAAAATTTATTATTTGAAAATTTATGTAGTTTAGGTTGATTGTGTGAAATTCCAAAAATTAAGATTATTATATAAAAAAATAGTTTTCATTATACACACACAAAAAGAGAGATTAATTTCTTTGGAAAAAAAACACTCATATATTTGGAACTATGTATTTAAAAAAAAACGTTTTGAATTAATCTCATTGTTTAAATAAATAGCATGAAATGATATTGTGTAATTAATACATAATGAAATAATACTGTATAGTTAATTTTAACTTTATCAAAAAAAAAGTTTTGAATTAATTCCATTGATTAAAAAATGTAATATGATATGGTATTGTGTATATAATATTAGATAATTTAATTACCACAATTAAATAATATTGTTCAAATAATACATTACAAAAATAACAATGAAATAATATTTTCTATTCTTTTTATTTTCAATATAAAAAAACGTTAACAAATTCGACAGAAGGGCATTTGGCGGAAAAAATAAAAACCTTAAGGGTGTTTGGCGAAAAAAATGGAAACCTCAGGGGCACCTGGCGAAATATGTCAAACTTTTGCACACCACGCGAATTAGCCTTAACCTCAGGGGTATTTGGCGAAAATTCCGTTGTTTTTAGAGTCGATCGACTCTTTATTTGGTACGGAATCTTTTCTAATTAAGATTCTTATCTTATATAAAAAAAAGGTTTATATATTAATTGAACAATTTTTCAAACGGCTTGTAACATCCCCGTCCCACATCGGATATTATAAGGATGTTGGGAGTGATTTATAAGTGATTCAAGCCCTACCTATGTCACAAGAGCTCTTCCTTTTCAGGCTCCAAGTGATGACTCTTAAGACCCCCGGGTCTTACAGATGGTATCAGAGCCGACTCCGGGTTTGGAGGTGCACCGACAATATGATCGGGTACGCTCCTCCCGGAGGGCAGTCTCTTGGGCCTGACGGGGTCGTCAGTGCTTTAAGTGAGGGAGATTGTAACATCCCCGTCCCACATCCTCCACGATACATGTGTAAAAAGTAATAAACGTTTCAAAATTGAAGCGATATAAATTATTTTTCACATTATTTACCATATTAATATACTTCTATCTTACATTCATACTTATTATTTGTTAAACTTCGTAACTTAATACTATAATGAAACCCGAAAACTTCAAATATTGATGGTTTTGTCGAAAAAAAATTATAGTTCAATTTTCCGCCCCTCAACTAATCACTTCAGGATCCGCCACTGCCTACACATATTCAAATTTTGTTAGATGAAAAAAATCCATATTTTCTCTAAATTATATATCCTATTTTCTTAAAAAATGCATTTAAATTCAGACAAGATACAAAAGGAACAAAACTCATGGAGCCCTATACGAATTCATTTGATTTTATGATTATACATACAGTGTATATATTTAGACGGACAAAAATCTATATGTTGGGTTATATAACGTGTCGAATGACAAGTGGATGACCATTTCTGGAAAAAATAAATAATTATAAGCCTGAGAGTATTATCGTCGACTTGGTGAAATTGCAACCGTAAACTTGGATTTTTTTTTATATATAAAAAAACAAGGAAGGAAGAAAATTAAGAGGATTACCTTTATACATATATATATATATTTTAAAAAAAAAAAAAAGGAAGGAAGAAAATTAGGATGGGAGCAGGATCCCACCTTCTATATGTAAAACACTCTTAAGTGTATTTTGTAGAGTTTTCTTTCAACTCCACCGGAAGAGGACCACTCTTTAAGTGTATTTTCATGAATGATTTTTCAATGTATATTGCATACCAGAATATCGATTAAACAAATTATATTAGAAAAGATTATAGGTTTGAATGTTTAAATTTTATGAAAGCAATTTATCAGATTTTAACCTATGTCTGTTTTCTAAAATTAAATTACTTTAACTCTTTTTAATATTGTATTACTAGGGTGGCTTTTATGTTGGATAGTTATAATTTTTTTCAATTAAGATTGTATATTTTTAAAAATTCATTAAAATATAATTAAAATGAGTTAAATTAGGAAAGCATTTTTAGATTTAAATATCTTAAACTATCTTCTAAGGACATATATTTCAAAATTTGCTCTATGGACGAGAATTCATAGTTTAATATCGTAATAGTATCTATAGTATATGTCCTAATTAGATCAATATATACTAATAATTTTTTTTATTAGTGATCATCATTTCAATCCTTTCAATAGTTAGCGTGAACTTGGATTGATCAGTAGGTGATACTGTATTATATTTTAAGAATTATAGAGAATTTAAAATGAAATTTATTTGCTCATATTTGAAGGAGAGGTGGGGATTCTGGAAATGGTCGGCGGGACCCCCCCTCCCGTCGGCAATTTCTGATAAAAGAGAGGAGAGAGCCGGTTGGGTTGGCTTATAAAATAGGGAAAGGTCGGTGGGTACGGTGGGTGTAAAATCTCCATCTCCGTTGTCCTTTTGCCATGTGTCGTCTTTTTAGAGAGGTGTGACTCAGAGGTTTCGAGATCCGTCAAGAAGGAAAATACTATGGCCCACAGCCCACTCTTCAATCATGACTCACACAGTCATACCCTACGTCTACCTGGTGTGAAATTCCGAATAACTTCGGCCGGATGCCCGGACATATCCTTGTAATTCAAAAGTTATGCTCTCCATTAATGAAAATATGTCATTTTATATATTTATTTATTTTTTTAAGAAAATAAGTAAAACTAGTACGATCCCTGCGCCATGGCGCGATTTTTTTTAAAATAATATTTAGATATAGATAAATCATAGACATTAGATTTAATAGAAAAAAATACATTTGGGTTAAAGAGATAAAGAGAAAAATAAATAATAAATAGTGAAAGATAAGAGTTTTGAATTAATCCCATTGGTTAAAACTTTGAACATGGAGAGGACATGTGGCATAAATTAATACTCTATAGTATATAGATATAGATAGTCAGTAAATGAATTTTAGTTAAGCCCAATAGTTATATTAGCTTGAATTCAATGTTTTGAAATAAGCCCAATATTTAGTAAGATTAAAGAAAAAAAAAGAATTAAAAGAAAAAGAAGAATTAAAAAAAGGATTAAAGAGAAAAAAGAAAATTATAATTTGTCAAAACCCCTAAAATCTCTCTAATGTTGACACCTCAGCATAAACTCTTCTAAATTAAGAGTTTATATAGATATTTAGTAAGATTAAAGAAAAAAAAGAGAATTAAAAGAAAAAGAAGAATTAAAAAAAGGATTAAAGAGAAAAAAGAAAATTATAATTTGTCAAAACCCCTAAAATCTCTCTAATGTTGACACCTCGGCATAAACTCTTATAAATTAAGAGTTTATATAGATATTTAGTAAGATTAAAGAAAAAAAAAAGAATTTACAGGAAAAAAAAAGAATTAAAAAAAAGGATTAAAGAGAAAAAAGAAAATTATAATTTGTCAAAACCCCTAAAATCTCTCTAATGTTGACACCTCACCATAAACTCTTCTAAATTAAGAGTTTATATAGATAGATAGATTGGTTAAAACTTTGAACATCGAGAGAACATGTGACATAAATTAATACTCTATAGTATATAGATATAGATAGTTAGTAAATGGATTTGAGTTAAGCCCGATAATTATATTAGCTTGAATTCAATGTTTTGAAATAAGCCCAACTAGTATGATTCCCGCGCCATGACGCGTTTTTTTAAAACTAAAAATATTATATATAAAAATATTAATAAATGTTAAGATAAAAATCAAAAAAAAAATTACAATAAATGTATCTTATAATTATATCAGAAAATTATTTTTTAAAAAATATTATGTAAAGTATAATACATAAATATAGATATTTTAAATTACTCAGTGATAATAATATCAATATCATTATAACATTGTTTAAATGTGATGTGTCATAATTAATAATTATATTCAATGTTTTGAATTAAGCCCAATAGTTATTAAATAAATTTAAGTTAAGCCCAATAGTTATATTAGATTGAATTCAAAGTTTTGAATTAAGCCAAATAGTTAGTAAAATTAAAGGAAAAAGAAGAAAAAAAAAGAAGAATTAAAGAAAATCAAAGAAAAATGGCAAAAAATATGATTGGTCAAGACTCCTAAAATGCCTCAAAGATTGACACATCATCCTAAACTCTTCTAAATTAAGAGTCTATATAGATAGTTAGTAAAATTAAAGGAAAAAGAAGAAAAAAAAAAGAATTAAAGAAAATCAAAGAAAAATTGGAAAAAAAATATGATTGGTCAAGACTCCTAAAATGCCTCAAAGATTGACACATCATCCTAAACTCTTCTAAATTAAGAGTCTATATAGATAGTTAATAAATAAATTTAAGTTAAGCCCAATAGTTATATTAGGTTGAATTCAAAGTTTTGAATTAAGCCAAATAGTTAGTAAAATTAAAGGAAAATGAAGAAAAAAAAAAGAAGAATTAAAGAAAATCAAAGAAAAATGGCAAAAAAATATGATTGGTCAAGACTCCTAAAATGCCTCTAAGATTGACACATCATCCTAAACTCTTCTAAATTAAGAGTTTATATAGATAGTTAGTTAGTAAAATTAAAGGAAAAAAAAAAGAAGAATTAAAGAAAATCAAAGAAAAATGGCAAAAACATATGATTGGTCAAGACTCCTAAAATGCCTCTAACATTGACACATCATCTTAAACTCTTGTAAATTAAGAGTTTATATAGATATTTAGTAAGATTAAAGAAAAAAAAAGAGAATTAAAAGAAAAAAGAAGAATTAAAAAAAGGATTAAAGAGAAAAAAGAAAATTATAATTTGTCAAAACCCATAAAATCTCTCTAATGTTGACACCTCAGCATAAACTCTTCTAAAT
The DNA here is from genome assembly GCA_037127255.1 of Persicaria tinctoria. Taxonomy (NCBI): domain Eukaryota; kingdom Viridiplantae; phylum Streptophyta; class Magnoliopsida; order Caryophyllales; family Polygonaceae; genus Persicaria; species Persicaria tinctoria. The sequence continues at coordinate 26,703,831 of JBANSL010000018.1, read as the reverse complement.
TAAGAGTTTATATAGATATAGATATTTAGTAAGATTAAAGAAAAAAAAGAATTAAAAGAAAAAGAAGAATTAAAAAAAGGATTAAAGAGAAAAAAGAAAATTATAAATTTTCAAAACCCCTAAAATCTCTCTAATGTTGCCACATCAGCATAAACTCTTCTAAATTAAGAGTGTACTAGCATAGTACCCGTGCGTAACGCACGGGATTTGTAAAATATATTATATTTTATAGAAGATATTATCATAATTTATTTACATTATATATTAGATATATTATACTATTATAATAATATGAAAATGATATAGTAAAATAATATGAATTTGGATGAACAAATAATGTTTATATTATATCAATATATAATATATGTGGCAAAACGTCAATGTCTCACCTTCCTCGCAGGCTCAGGTTTGAGATTTGAAATGCCCGAGGCAAGATATAAAAATGTGGCCCTCTACTGTTATTTTTTGTTGTGTTAATTGATTGGAAGGTAAGACCAAATAATTTGGTTGTTTGACTACATATTATACAAACTCTAGGTGAATGAAGCTTTAAGAACTTTTAGCTGGAGAGCATATAAAAATGTCGGAGAAGAAATATTTTTTTAATAAACTTAAAAGTAAAAAAAAGTGCTTCATCCGTCTCAAAATATATTTCGTTTTATTTTTTTGGCATGTTTTTTTAATATGGTAAAAACTCTATAAAATATTATATTTTTATTGGTTTGTAAAAATAATATTATGCTTATTAATAATAAGTATAGCATTATTTTTACAAACTAATAAAAATTTAATATTTTATAAAGTTTTTAGCTCCTTAAAAACATACTAAAAAGTAAAACGACCGATATTTTGATACAAAGGTAGTATAAAGTTTAGAGTCACCACTGCTATTTGAGATTTTTTAGCCTACACATTCAACAAACACTGGTGAATGAAATTTTTAGAACTTTGGGTTGGAGAGAACATAAAAAAAGATAGAGTATATTATTAAACTTAAAAGTAAAAAAATTATTTCGTCTCAAATATAGGCCATTTTATTTTTTTGACATGTTTTAAAAAAAGCTAAAAACTCTATCAAATATTATCTTTTTATTAGTTTTATTTGAGCATGTTATATGATTTGCAATGTCTAAATAGAAGCTTTATTATCATATATTAACCCAAAGCATGGATAGTTAGCTTAGTAAAAAAAATGAATGAAATCCTTTTGGATCTCAAGTTTGTACTTTCAATGCAATTGTAAAAAAAAAAAAAGAGAAGAAGAGGATGAAAAATCATTAAACAAAATGGGGATTGGGAATCGAGCTCATAACCTATTGATAATGAAAATCTTTAACTTGGATTCAAATTTTATGTTTCAAAAGAGTATTTATTTGCCCAAAATCAACAATAACCATTAAATATTTCATTTAAATACGAAATTTCAAATTATTTTAGGTTAAAGGAAACATACATACTCTAGATTATATATTTTTTCATGGATTTAGTTTTGTAATTAAAAAAAGATTGAAATTGAAATTGGAAAAGTATAAAAGTGCGGTTATAGTTTGAATTGGAGAAAATCTATAATAAAATCAAATATCAAATAAAGGTAATACAAATTAAAAGATTTCCTATTTTGTTAAGATTTTATGAAAAAAAGAAACAAAAATTTATATCAAGTCATTAAATTCAGATAAAATTTAAACAATTCCTTATTTAATTAAAAACAACTTAAGATAATTTTTAAGGAAAATTAATAGATTTTATATAGAAATTCTAAACAATTGAGTCAATATTTTCCTGATTATGTGTGTGAGTGCATGGTAGTTATCTTGTAAATAAATTATTCAAAAATTATTATAAATAAATTGTTTAGATTTATTAATTTAAGAAATAAATTAATTAGATTGTTTTACGTAAATTATTTATTAGTAATATTGACTCAATTGTTTTGAAAAGTATTACGTGTACGTAAAACAATCTAATTAATTTATTAATTAGATTGTTTTACGTACATACTTAGATTATTTATTAATTTTTCTATAACATTGGATCTTATGTATTTTATAGATTGTTTTACGTAAATAAATTATTTATTAGTAAATTAAAGTCATTCAAAAGAGTTTTGAAAATTATTTATTACTAATATATTGATTTATTATTTTTTGGCTTTAAAAAATATTGGATGAAAAATAATATGCAAATTTGCAGGAGTTGTTATGATTTGGTCAACAAATTCAATATTTAATTTAATAAAAATGATTTTAAGTATATTTATTTTATTGTTAGATTTAACTATATTATTGTACAAAGAGAAGAAGAAAATATAAAGTTTAATGCTTCTACTATGATATGGGTAAAAAGAAAATATAAATTTTAATGTTTTGCATGTACACAGAAATGTCTTAGGATGTATTTCATACATGAACAATGTTGAACTTGATTAATCCGGTGTTATCATATATATTGTTTTTGTCTTTCAAATGTAAGTATAAATTTGGAAGAAAAAAAAGAGAGTAAGATATAGACACCAAAGAAAAATGAATTAAATGCAATACCCGATAAGCTAGTGATATATGAATGTTTATTGGGGGTGTTTTTTAGCGAGGAGAACACCAACCTTCAGCAACGTACGTTTGATCATGCGCGCACTCGATCGTTTGATAAACTTTGGTAAACATTAACAAATGAAGCAACACTCGTAGTCTCGTACACCAGAAAAATTTGTAAGGTCAAATCAAAATTTAGATTAGGTTAAATTTTCGTAATTAATTGAATGAAAATCTTGCCCAACAAGTTTAAAAAAAAAAAGATATGATCGAGAGACAATGCATATAAGGAGTCTACAATCTAATTAATGATATGAGATATATTTTTCTTTAATTATTGTGCCATTATGAAAAAACATATAATAATAATAATAATCGGAGGGAGTATGGATTAGTATGAATTCAAATTTTAAAAGAGGAAAAAAATTGATCTAGTAAGATTTAAGAAAATGATATAGCTTAAGAAATATAATTAGTTTAGATTTAGTATAAAATAAAAGGTAAGTTGGATAAGTAAAAGAAAATGATCAATTAATTGGTTAGATAATATACTTAGGATTTGCATAATTTGTTTGGAGAGTTGAAATCTCGGTTTGCAAACACGATTCATTTATTTTTTATAATAAAAGTGGTCATATCAATTTAAAAACGGGTCCACTTAAAATCAAATATTTTGGCATTAATTAAACAATTTAATTAGTAAAAATCAATTAATTAAAAAGGTGGGGCCATGATTAATCAAAATCTTCCACATAAGCCTAATTTTAAGGGTTGGGTGACACGTGTCATCTTGAACATGTGTTTTAGTATTATATTAGATATAGATCAAACAAAAATACACATATACCCCTAATTATTAATTTACTTTTTCACTTTATTAAAAACTACAACTAATAAATCTCTAATGATTACAAGAATAATTTTATAAAGTGAACACCAAAATATTTAAAATAACATGGTTTTCTTAACAAGATTTTACTCATAAAACAACGTGTTTTTCATAATGGAGGGAGTACTAAGTAAAAAAAAAAGTCATTGGAAAATAGTTTTTCTCTCTCTTTTATTTTATATTGTAGTGTTTTTCCTATTCCAACCATTGTGAGATGATGTTTTATTCTTAGCACATCCTTTTAAATGCAACAACCCGTCTGGATTGGGTTCATACATTAAACATTTTTTCCTTGGTCCGAGCATATTAATCACTTTTTAGATCGACCATTTTTTTCGACTAATCAGACTTGTTATGAGACCATGTGAAATTCCGAGTAACCTCAGTCGAGTCTTAGGAAAACGGGAGACTAAAAAGGTTTGAATCCATAACGTTAAGATAATAAATACCTCTCCTTGACAACTAAATTAAGTTGTCGTTATGATTCTTTATTCTTTTTAAACTATTTTTATCTCTAAAATTATAATAGACTACAAAAAATGCATAAAAAAATTTCTCGGCTTTTTTTTTCGGGCTAGGAGGGACTTTAGCCACCACAAGCCCCCTAAATCTGCCACTGGCTCCATTAGTATAATATTTTACTAAGTATCAAATTATTCAAAAACATAAATAATAATTTGGGTTTTCTATCATATTCCTCAAGGGTATAGGATAACAACCTCAATTGAGAAAGATTATCTTAATTTAAATTATTTTAGCTTTTTCTTAATATTGTTTTCTTAGGGTCGTTTCTTTATTTGGTATGAAATCTTTCCCGATTAAGGTTCTTATCCTATGTCCCAATAACATAAGATAGAAATACCAATAAAAATTTATATTGTACTATATTTCTAAACTTCTTATAAAATTTGCACAAATTTTAAAACAACTCACTCCATTTGTTTTTTTTAAATCATTTCACTATTCATATATTTTTTTAACTTTAAAAAAATTTAGAATTTTATACTTATTAGTAATAAATATAAAATCATAAAAAATCAAAATTTTGTATAGTTTTAAACAATAGGAAAAAAATATAGTAAAAAAATTATTTAAAAAATAGATGGGGTATATTACGGAGAACTGTATTAAACAAAATTACTCCGCTATGAATTGGACACTTGTTGACTTGTAGTTATGTGTCATAGAGAATTCAGGGCCCCTCGCCTAAGTCCATGTCAATTTAAATGTTTATACTTTCGGTGTTAATTTGATTGTTTCAACGAGATACGGATTAGGGAATTGTGACTAGGGACGGAATCTCGAAATGCATTATTTTATTCTTTCTTGGAATCCGATTTTTTTTTTTTTTTATAAATAATTTCGCAGTTAAAGTATTTCTTTTTAGATATTGATACATTTACATTAGACTTAAAAACTCATTTTTTTACACCAGTGATTAAACAAATTCGACACGAGTATGGTTTAACATAATAATTACAACTACGCATCATGTGATTTTTTTAAAATAAAATATTGTTAATAAAATAAATTAATATTATATAATTAAATAAAATATTGATAAAACTTATCATAAAATAAGAAAGTTAGGTTTAATAAAGTGAATACTCTAAAAAAAATTGACATACAAATATTTTAGAAATCTTTTTGAAAATTATTATAAAAAAATACATTATGGTTTAAAGTAGTAGTATATAGATATAGATATTTTATATTATTCCTATTGATTAGTCAAATAAAGAAAAAAAATTAGTCCTACATCGAGGCTGTTATCATTAAATTTGACTTTCATCCGACTTGGATCAAGTGGGTAATGAAATATTTACCCAAACAGCATTCTCAGTACTAGTAAATAATTGGGGAATTAGACAAGGTGATCCTCTTGCTCATTACATTTTTGTCATTGTTATGGAAAACTTAGTAAGAGAATTGCATAAGGAAGCATTGTTGGAGGACACATTAGTGGGCATTAAGCTAACAAAAAATGACACACCAATACCCTTTCTAACATTTGTAGATGATATAATTATCTTTTCAAAAGCAGCTCATACCAATCTTAATACAATACAAAATATGATTAATAATTTTTTGAACTTATCAGGGCTAACAATAAATTACAATAAAAATTCCCTTCAGTGTTCTACAAATGTAAATTTGGCCCTAGCAAAATCTCTGGCCCAACAAATGAAAATTCCGATATCAAAAACACTTGAAAAATACCTTGGTATTCCACTTATTAACGGTAGGGTGAAAAATTGTGTATTTGAGGAAGCTATCTAGAATCTCAAAAAACAATTAACTAGGGCTTCTACCCTCTCCCAGACAAGAAGGACATTGTTTATCCAAGCAAATCTTAGCTCCAAGACAAACTATCTAATGCAAAACTTTTACTCCTAAAAGGAATCCTTCAACAGACTGATCAAGTAAATATTTTTTTTTTCGGGGAATAATCTTAAATATAAGCCTACAAATGAAATTATTATGAAAACTTTATATGGATCAAAATAATATATGGCCATATGTGTACGAATTATAAAAGAGAAATATCTTCAAATTGAAGGCATAAGAACACGATCCAACCAGAACACCTCTTGGCAATTTGGCTGACACTTATCCCTAAGAGAAAGACTCAAATATGACAGTAAATCACATATTCACTGCTAAAAAACAATTGAATATATCTCTCCTTAATAGAATGTTCCCATATAACATTGTCCAAAAAATCTTGGAAATCCAAATTCCGGATTGGGACACACTGGATATGATAAGTTAATTTGGAAATCAGAACCCAATGTCAATTTTACTACAAAATCAACAAAAAAAATCTAATAAACCGAAGGCAACAAAGCAACAATGATTACAAGCGGATATGGAAATTAAAAATACCACCTAGGATTAAGAATTTAATTTGAAAAATGGCTATTGAAGGTCTTCCCACCAAACATAGACTAAATAAATACATAAATAGAGCACCTTCTCAATGTTGCCTCTGCAACCTAGAGGATGAGGATATCACCCATCTTTTCATGAACTGTTCCTTTGCTAACAATTTAATAACAAATTATGAACAACTAACATGTAAATTATTTCAAAATCTCAGAGGAAACCAAGCTGATTACGAAAGTATTGTAGCAATTAGAAAGGAAAATCCCCACTTTGAAGATATTTGCTTCATCTGGCAAGTCATCTGGGAAACCAGAAATGGGCTCATATTTAACAATAAAAACCCGGAACCAAAATAGCAAGCATAATACATAAAACCATCTCTAATATCAATGCTTGGAAGCAAATAGAGGTAGAACAGAGTAACGATAATACTAAGAGCAAGAGGATAAAAGCTAAGTGGATCAAACCACAAGAGATCTCATCTACAAAATTAATGTAGATGGCTCAGTTAAACCCACAGGTGTTTGCCAGGTGAAGGGAGTCATTAGAGACTCCAAGCCTTGTAATTGGTACTTTTGATCAGGATACATGTAAAGGAGCTGTTTTTCGGACAGAGGCTGCTGCAATCTGCATGGGTCTGCAACGCGCAACAAGGAAAAGGCTTAATTCGAAAGATTAATATCTTAGAAGGAGACAATCAAGAACTCATAATGGGCGGTCAATGACGGTGATAATATCAAGTGGGAAATTATACGTCAAGTGGAGAAGATCAACTTAATGAAAACCACCTTTAATCAGATAGAATTCAAACATTGCTTTAGGGAAGCCAATAAGATATCAGATTATATTGCTAGACATGATATTATTTGTAACAACTCTACTCTCCCTTTTAGGGCGTGTTTGTCTGGGGATGGGAAGGGTGGAGGAGATACCAAATTTTGCCTAGGGAAGCGCGCCGGAGTGTTTGGCGGGAGGTGGCGGGGGTGGCGGAAATGGAGGTGGAGGGGATGGCGAGGGTGGATTTTGCCCAGATTTTGGTACCTTCGATTTTGGAGTGGGCGGGGGTGGAAGATTTTTGGTACCCCGTAACGCCCATTTTTGCCCCTAGATCCGACGCTTCGGCTTCCCAGAGAAGACTGATATATTACCATCATTCTTCATCACCTCTCTCACTTCTCCATTTTCGCTCTCGAAGGAACTTGCCAGGTAACCCTTTTCGCTCTTCCTTCCTCCCTTTGTCCTCCATCGACGGCAACACCTTAATTATTTCTCTCTTCTTCTTCTTTGGAATCACAGGTTGTCGGAATCGCAGGTGTTCATCTTCCTCTCGAACAAGGTCGAGCCTTTCATCCACCACTCAATGTAAGTACTTCTCTATGTTCTTCTCCTTCTTTTGACTCAAAAACCCCGCCAATGTTAACCCTAATCCCCAATATTTGAGAGGTCCCTCTTCCCCTAAAACCCCAAAATCGGAGACTCCATGTTCAAATTCAATAATGAAATGTCGTCTGTTGGTTGTCTTCTTGTTATGCGCATGTCAGAGATGAGATGGTGTGAGTTTTGTCTTCAATGGTTTGCAACTGTCATACCGGATCTGTAATGGTTTTTCATTGTCGATTGTGTGTGCTTTTTTGTTTGCAGGGTTGTCCTTTTATCACATGCTTTTGTTTATGTGTTTGTATGCAAGGGTTTGTCTTCTTCTGCTTTTGTTTATTAATGGTTGTTTATGGTTTGTCTTCTTATGAAATTTATTTGTTCATGCTTTTGTCAATGGTTTGTGTTGTTCTGATGAGGGGGGTTAGCTTAGGAGTTTCTTCTCGTTAGTTTGGTTGAGGGTTGGGTTACTGCATTGTCTTCCTCCTAGGTTCAGTTCATGGTTGTTGTGCTGCACAAAACCCATCATATTTCACACCTCATTTGCCATTACACAACCATTATGTTGTTATTTGTTGATGTAGTTTCTCAATCTGTCTTGCAGGTTGCTTATAATCGTTTGCATTCATGTATGATTTGTTTGACTGGATTGAAAAATATTTGATAAGGATGTGAGGGAGGGAAGTGAAAACAAAACTAAAATCTGGATAGCACATACATATTTGATTGAATGAACATCTCACATTCATACATATTTGATTGTAGGCACCACATATATGTTGATGCCTCCCCACTTGTCTTTGCTTTCATGCTCTTCAGTGGAAATTTATTTGTTCATGTTCACCTTCTCATCCTTTTCAATTGTTATCAACTTTGTCATGTCCTTGGTCTTCCTCGGATATGGTGGGAATATGTTGTTGTTTGTCTCATCCTTTTCATATTAATATTGTCTCTAACACGTTTCTTCTCCCTCAAAGCATGTACCCTTACTCCGACACGGACGAGGACTCTGATGCCAGCTATCAGTCGGGCGACCCCGACAAATATTGGTGGATAAGGGGGGATTACCCTTATGGAGACCCATGGGCCCACCACGAGGCAAAAGTCACGGACGATGATGAGGTGCAGTCTGAGCTCCAAGGACCTGTTGTGAACGAGGAGCTGAACGAGTACCGCGACCTTATCAACGATCTCGAAGCTGATATCGTGGAGCTCCGCGCACAGGTTGCCACACTCCGGGAGCGTGACATTGCCCGAGAGGCTCTTCTCCATATCAACTAGCAAGAACTCCACAAGGCTGATGAGGAGTTAGCCATCACCGAGGCGTCGAAGCTCGAGCTTGCTGAGAAGCTGAACAGGGCTGAGGCCGAGTTGGCCATCTATGAGACGTCCAAGAAGGACCTTGCTCAGAGGGTGTCAGAACTTGCTACCTTCCTCTGCGGGACGTGGGCTGATCATGCTGCCGACACCGTTCGCATCAAGCAGCTGCTGCGCGAGAGAGGCATCAATTGCTGGATCATCGTCCTCTTCATGGGTGTCATTGCTAGGCTCGTTGGAGGTAAGTAGGTACGTGTGGTTGTAACCCTTGTTGGTCTAGACTTGTTGTGTGGTTGACGAAACTGTTATCGTGCGCCTCATTTTGTATTTTGTGTGGTGTGGTGACACGACTATATATGACTGCATTATGATCCCCATTGAGCACCTGGGCAGTATAGGTTGGTTTTTAGGTCGCCAGGTGCTCCGTTGGACCATGTTTATGTTATCGTTGTTGGACCCTGACAATGGTGCTATCAAGCACCCCTTGTATGTAGCATCCATAAGAGTCACATCTGCTAAGCACCCATCATGTACAAAACCAAATTGCATCCTACTAGTTTCGTGCAATCGTCGAACACATAAGGCATATGTCCGTACCTTAAAGGAGATAAATTCGATGCCTGCACCCATCATGTACAAAAAAAGGTTGCATCCTAATAGTTTCGTGCAATCGTCGAACACATAAGGTCATATGTCCCTAGCTTAACCTGTCACAACATCATGCCTGCACCCGTCATGTCCAAAATGCGGTTACATCCTACTACGTAACTGCAATACAAGCACACTGCACACAATTCTCAATGATCAAGACACTCTAAGAAGGCAAACACTTTGGTCTTATGTACTGACAGAAAAGAGCCAAGCACACTGCACAACCAACTTAACTTACACTTTAAACTTAAACAAAAGGTTGATCACACAATACATTTAACAAACCATAAGAGTCACATCTGCTAAGCACCCATCATGTACAAAACCAAATTGCATCCTACTAGTTTCGTGCAATCGTCGAACACATAAGGCATATGTCTGTACCTTAAAGGAGATAAATTCGATGCCTGCACCCATCATGTACAAAAAAAGGTTGCATCCTAATAGTTTCGTGCAATCGTCGAACACATAAGGTCATATGTCCCTAGCTTAACCTGTCACAGCATCATGCTTGCACCCGTCATGTCCGAAATGCGGTTGCATCCTACTACGTAACTGCAATCACAAACCACTTGCCGTAGGTCCCTAGGACATAGAGTCACACCATCAACCACAAAAAGGAGTTGCACCCTACAACGATGCCCACCGGCATCATCTCCGGGGTCGTCGGTCATTCCATATCTGCTGAGAAATAGTGTCACGAAGAGCCTTGATTCCAATGGCTGGTGCCTCCTCTTCTGGCTCGAACAAGCCGTCCACCTCCATCTCATCTGCACCTTCTAGGTGGTCGTACGCATCGTCCTCGTCTTCATCCATTGCATCCTCCGGCTCTTGAAACCTGGACTCGTCCTCGTCATTCACATAGTCTCTCCAAAGACGAAGAAGGTTGTGAAGGGCGAAGCAGCAGTTTATGATTGACACTTGGCGTGCGACTGAGTACTTGGGCATCCACCGGAGGATCTTCCACTGACCCTTAAGAACACCGAATGCTCGCTCAATAGCTTCGCGAAGTGACGAATGCACCTTGTTGAATGCTTCCTTGAGATTTTTAGGTTGTGCTGCTTGGAAGGTTGGCCTGTGGTACTTTGTCCGCGAGTATGGCACCAAGTACCCATCTCGGTCCGGGTAGCCCTTGTCATATAGGTAGTAGCGACCAGCAGGGGGTGGGGGAAGTTAAACCCTGGTGTCCGATGGACGTGGTCAAACACACGTGCATCGTGTGCACTCCCCTCCCATCCGTTTGAGATGAAGGTGAAGATGAGGTCGAAGTCGCAAACATCCATGACGTTGAAGGTGCAAATCCCTTTCCGGCCTCGAAATGGAATCTGCTCATCGACATGGATGATGGCTTGGATATGGGTTCCATTGATGGAACCAATTGCACCCTGCGTGGGAGAAGTAAGGTGTTACGACCATAAGTCATCCATACATGTAGGAAAAGGTCACATGTACAATTGTTACCTTGAAGTACGGCCAATAACGGTTGTCGTTAACGATTTGCTCGGGTACCCGACGGAACTCGGGGTCGCGTGGTTTGATCAGCTCCCTGGCGATGCCAGTGAAGCCGTTGGTCGGGCCCCCGTCGATTGCATCACAAACGTCCCTTATCGCCTCTGAGATGGTGTAAGTGGAACGTTGGAAGCGGTCACAAGCGTTCCGCTGACTTTGGCCCCAAGCCATTGTGTTCACAAATATTGCGACCTTCTCCATCACAGAAATCTGATTGGATCCTCGAAGTCCGTATTGATGTTCTAGGACCCCACATAGCTTAAGAAACACACGCTTCTCCATTCGAAAGGCGTTAATACAACGGACCTCCCCATCGTTATTCAGTATGTCATGCACCCATCGTCGACCTGTGTACTCGGAGATATAGCAAGGGATCTTGTACACTCGGGTGAAGTAGTGATGGACCACCAGGATAGACCTCTGTATTATGTGGGGCATGGCGATGACGAGTATGATACCCCATCGACGCATCATCATCGTGTCTCCATTGGAAGTGGCCCTGTGGAGGATCCCCATGATAGGAATTAACCACAAGTACCAAGTAAAAGGGCGCGCAAATATAAGAATGCACACCCATAAGCATAGTCAACCATAAGAATGCACAACCATAAGCAACACAACCATAAGAGGCAACCATAACAATGCACGACCATAAGTCAGACAACCAAATGAATGCACAAACAACGTTACCGATTACAAACATGTAGCAACAAGTAGCATACACAAACAAGCATAAGTTTGAAGTATGTATTCGAAAATAACAACCATAATGTTCATTCCTCCATTTGTGACATACAGTTGGAAATAAAAAGTAGACAACAACGCATACGCACTCTAAATGCACTTATGAGGACGGGAAAATGAAATGCAAATGTAGGCGACGACGGAGTTCGAAATCCTCGACCAGGGAGCGGAATGGACCTAAAGACGGCCTCCATTGAGATCATACAACCACTGCAACCACCTCACTCTCCTGTCGTTGTGCTTGATACCGACGAACAGGTCTCTGCGCTCAGGTTCCCGCATCAGCTCAACAGTGAAGCACCAGAGAGGGTCAACGACGTCAATCAAACCTTGTTGGACGAGCTCCTCAACAATGTCCAGAGCTTGGTTGGTTGTGTTCACTGGCTTGCTACTAGAGACCTCCTCCCAGGCGAGATAAGCCTTCAGCGCACCGCTTGTGTCCTTCACCGCGTCAACGTGTTCATGGTACAGTCGTGTCGCCTCTGACTTCCTGGAGGACCTCTTCGCTGGTGGTTGTCCCGCTGCACAAGCGGAGTTAGCCATTGTTCGCTTGTTAATGTCGACGGGAGGAGATGACAAACCTGTTGGTGCAGCCTTGTTGGTGCTGGGCACATCCCCGCAAATCCCATGGGGAACCTCCTGCATGGAAGGAGGCTGGCGAGATTGCAGTTGGCTCGCGAACATCTCATCTAGCTCCGTGTCGAGTGTCCCGTATTCGGTCTCTTGTGTCTGCATACCACCTCGGCCATCGTCATTGCCTCCATCGAGATTGATGTAGTCCCTCTCATTACGATCGTCGCCTCCAGCTACAGCGACCTGGGGAGTTGTTTGCCGTTGACTGGGCTCCATCGAGGGGGCAACACAATACTTCTCGGTTGCCACAGTTCCCCCATACAGTTGATCCCAAAGGTCATCCAACTCGGGCTGAATACCTTCCTTCCTATACTTCCTGAAGTTGGAGTTCTCCTAAAGATATGATCCCAAGTAATGTAAAATTCAAGACGGGAAAAATTCTCAAAAACCAACAGCTAGAGGAGGGCACTAATCACGATCTTCTTCTCCCACCACTCATCGGATGCCTTGATCGTGCCCTTCTCAGCATCCCATCCCAATCCGGTCTCAGAATTCTTTAACGATTTCCACTCGTTGTAGTATTTCTTCATGTCACGATTGCGGTTCTTCAATGTGTACATGTTCGGCTTCTTCCCCGACAACTCCTGGTATTCTGGGGTGAGCGCACCCCAGGGAAAATGCTGATCTCTCCCGACAACCCGCTGGTGGCGAAGGAGGACCTCAACAAACAATTTGGTATGCTCATATGACCAGTAAAAGGGAGGGGGCGTTGGCTCCTCATCGCCTCCTTGCTTCTGCTTCCCCTTCCCCTTCCCCTTCCCCTTAGCCTTACCCCTACCCTTACCCCTTCCATTTCCGTTTGCGTTACCGTTTCCGTTCGAAGCCATACGCACTTGTGGGCTAACAACGACGACACGAATGCATTGTCATCCCACACACCCGGGAAAAACAAATTTAGTCAGAAATTGGAAGTTCGACTAGAGAATAATTGTCAATATGTTCAAAAATTTGGTCCCAATAGAAGCCGACGGGAGGAAGGCAAAACCCTAGCCGTGTGAACAAGCAGTTTGGGCAACAAACATACGAATTAAAGACTCAATTCAGGCATCGGGGAACCGGAATTAAGAATCCGTTCAACAAACCATTGGAATAAAGTAACCAACTTCAACCACACGAAGACCGACCACAAAAAGGAGATACAAGTAAGGGAACTCACATGGTGAGAAGACGATGTCGGTTTGCGGCCTCCGGGTGGAGCTGGCTTGCTTGCGGATGATCTTCCCTTTCGAACGCCGGCGGATACCACGACCGTCTTCACCGGCAATGGGAGTCCAGGTCCACGCTCTTCTTCCTCCTCTCGAAACTGGGTTGGATGTTGTGGCAGCTTCTGGTTTTTAGGTCGAATTAAGGAAGGCCAAGTGTAGTTTGAGGGGCAAAATGGTCTTTTACCATGGAACAGTAAGGTCATTCTAGTAAATTGCAATATGCCTATTTCCCCGCCCATCCCCGACCTACCAAACACGCAGGAGCTTTTTTTTTTCCAAAAAGTATCTCCATCTCATCCATCCCCAAAAAGTATTTCCATCCCCTCCACCCCCAAAAAGTATCTTCACCCCCTAAAAAATTCCCCCCAGCCAAACACGCCCTTAATAAAGAACTTTGTAACATCATCCTTCTAGATGAATAGATGATCAAGGGGGTGGTTTACACTTTATGTAAATTCTTTCTAATGTTTGCCTACTGTTAAAAAAAAAAAGAAAAATTAACTAATAGATTTTTTGGAAAGTTAAATTCCTAGGAATTGAATTTCATTTATTTTTTCGATAATTGTGAAAAGGTATTTTGATAAATTTTGGTGTTTAGAAGTAAAAATACAAACATAAAAAAATTACATGAAAACTGAATTTATCTAGACTCCCTAAGGTAAGTGAAGTTTCCTGTAAATTGAAGGAATTGAAAGTCTCAACAAGTAAAATTCATGATTTTGTTGTAATAATATTTCAACCATACATAGTAATTAATCATGAACTTTCAATATTTTTTTTATTGAGTAACCAAACGAGACCTTAGTTACAATGTTATTAAACTCACCTATTGAGATCTGCATTTTAATTTCCCATCACAAAAGATTAGGTTGATAATACAAAAACTTAGACGGATGGATATGAATTTCACCTTAGTTATATATTAGTTTGTCCCATACGCTCACTATCCACATTCTCTCACCATCGAGTCTTTCACCAGTCGATCTTCGGCCTAATTATTAGCTTTTGGGGTTGCTTTCTTCGTTTTGCTTTGGTTGATTGATTCGGTGTTTGTGATTTATTGTATAATGATAGTCTGCCTAGCTATCTGACGTTTCTCCTCTCGATTTATCATACTTCTATTTGGTATTTCGAATTCTTACTTATTAAAAATAATAAAAATAAAATAAAGAAAGATAAGATACCTTGCTTAATGACCTATAACTAGAACCAAGTTATATGCTTATTTGGGTTTAGACAGTTGTTGGGAGATGGAATCCAATCCAGTACAAGTGTACAACGGGTAGTCGGCCATGTGCCCAAAGTTTAATTTCGATGCATCGGGTCAAGGTATATGCTTAATGTCGCCTTCTCACTTCGTACAAGTTAATGGAAACTCGCTATACATGTCTCCTTCCTCCCCCTTTTGAGTTTTGAGTGCAACCAGTATCATCTCCGCGTCATTGCGCGATTTTTTATAAATAAAATCTTACTAATATATTAAATTAATATTAAAACATAATTGTAAATGTTCAGATAATTAAATATTTTGAATTAAACTCATGGCTTGAAAAAACGATTAAAGTAGTATAGATATAGTCATAGATGTAGATTGCTAATATTAATTTTATATTTTCTTATTATTAATTTTATGTTTTGAATTAATCCCATTATTTTTTTTAGAGAAAAAAACTACTAAAATTATAATTTAGGCTAAGATCAATGTTTTGATTTAAGCCCAATAGTTAGTAAAATTAAAGAAAAAAAGAGAATTAAAGGAAAAAGAAAAAATAAATAGAATTAAAGAAAATCAAAGAAAAATAGCAAAAATAATGATTTGTCGAGAGTCCTAAAATTGCTCTAAGCTTGACACATCATTCTAAACTCTTCTAAATTAAGAGTTTATATAGATATAGATGTTGAAGAGATTTCACGGATTCACTAAAACAAATTTATGAACGGCAACAGTAACGTTAAATAGTTAACTATATGACATAGAGAATTAATAATTGTGGTGCATATATTGATTATAAGAGATGACAATATTAGGTTGAATGTTTAAGCAAATGGAATGTGTCATACGAGACTCAACCCGACTCTTGTTTTCACATGGTCCAATCGAAATTCTTCCAATCTCACACAATCAAGTTTCGAGAGGATGGAACTAATCAGTTTCGTAATGGGTATATATTAGTACAACGATTGCGATCATACTATGCTTATGTGTAATCATATGTAACATAAGATTGTTTGAAGTTGGTCTGTATTCGCAAACAAAATGGAAGACAAGAGCAAGAAATGAACCAATTAAAAAATCCTTCAAGTTCAACTAAAACATCGATGATTCGATTATATACTATAAAAATGGTGGTTTCATGAAATTTGAGTTTTTCATTTGAATTAGCCCAAAAGCCGTAACTAAATAAATGTAATACCCTATAAAGAAGGCCCAATTATTACGGCCCAAACCTGAGGATCTGAGCCTGCAGCGTCCCGAAAACCCGCCAATGCCATTAACAGTTCCACCGCCTGCATCTTTAGATCTCCCCGCCGACGGCCAAAATTTCGCCGGATTATGAATCCTATCCCACAACCATCACATTATTTGTAAAATAAACAGTAACAGTAATTGGGATGGATTTAGGAATTCGAAGAACAAATTTGGCCGAGCCGCTAAAAGAGTTTCTGATACGATCCATGCTGACCTTGATCGCCCACCGCCTCCGTCTTTCTCTGCTTCCATAACATTTGCCTATAGGTATTCCCGTTTCTCTAATTTCTCTCGTCTTTACCTCTGCTGATTTCCCCGGCCAATTGTTCAAGATCTCATCTTTTGGGGCCTTGAACCCTAAAAAAGATTCTCAATCTGTGCGAATTGGAAGTGAAACACAAAGTGATGTCATCACTTTAAGCCAAACTCCAGTGCTCAAACTTTCTCTAAATTGTATCCATTTGATTTGCCTTTTAACCTTTCTTTATTTCTTGCTGAATGTCCAATAGCTCATCAAAACATCCTCCCTGTTGTTTTCAATGGCCGCATTGCCTGCCGGGTTTCGTTCTTGCAGGGTTGATATAGTGTTTATTGCTAATTATTTCCTGATAAATTATGAAGCAAGTGGTGTTGGTTCTAGAAAGATTGATCGAGTGTCGGTGACTAGTGTCATCTTTATCAGTATGACCTGTTTGAATAGGAAGAATGATCTAGTTGTCTTGCATCACCATCATCCATCAAGCTTCCAAACCCGTGTTTTTCGTTCTCTTGCTTATCGAAAACATTGGCTGCTTTTGCAAGTAGAGATATGATTGAGTATTCATCTGCACTTATCAGTGCTGTGTATTAGCTTACACCAATTGCCTGTTGTTTTTGGTCTTAGATTTTAAGCTGCACTTGTTATTGATCCGCAGAGGAAATTTACATTGCTGCATTATATTCATGTACTGAACACCACACCGAGATATATGTCAGTTATTGCTGTGAATATTTACACAGCTATTATAAGAATTGACTAATATATAAATGCATTTGTGTACGTACATTATGTGAAAGAGATTAAAGTCGTTTATCCCACATCGACCTTGATTATTATGTGAAAGAGATTAAAGTTCTATATATAAAGTCGTTTGTCCCCATTAATTCGTTCATTTTCAAATTTACTTTCCCACATAAAAATATCAATGGAGGACTCACCTCAGCTTCTGAAAGGAACGGTGAAGAGCATAAAGGTAACAGATAGCTCGTCTTAACAATCTGAAACGGCTTATTATGAATTTATCGTTGCGATTTTTCGACATGTGCTGCAGGATAAACATCGCCAGTTGATTGATTTTGTTGAACTCTCTCTACTCCCTCCTTCCTCAAATCCATGTGATTGTAACACTCAAGTATGTGTTCGCTTAAGCTGTTTCTTTTCGTATGCTAACGGCACGACATTGATCGAACTTTCGAATCGTGACCTTTAAAACCTATGTGGTTTTGTAGAAGACACTTGATTTGTGTCGAAATGTTATCGAAGGAAAGGACTACGAAGAATATTCACCTCATCCTATGGTTATTACACCGGAGGAGATCCCACCGAACACCATTCCTGTTCCAAGATTGTCGAATTCGCAAATCCAAGCGAGAATAAGGGCTTCACCGTCTTATACGTATTCGCCCTGTTGAGAATGTGAAGAGACAAAGAAGTCCCGCGTCGATTATACAAACAAAGAAGCCATAGTATGTAAGCTAGTGGGTTACTCCTTCTATTGCCAATTGGTTTTAGGATGGAACCCCGCTCGACTTATGTGCTAGGCTATTAGCGCAAGGGCGCACGTGTGCACACGACCCCCGATTCCGAGTCCCAACGGACTTCAGTATGGAATCAGAGCGGAAAAGCCAAACGGCCCGACTCTCGATCCTGGGCTAGCTAAAAAGAGAATGAGATGATAGACCCGTTGTCCAAGTGTCAACTAGAGGCGAAAGACGACCCTAGTTGCACTTGCAGGGGCGTGTTGAGAATGTGAAGAGATAAAGAAGTCCCGCATCGATTATACAAACAAAGAAGCCATAGTATATAAGCTATAAGCTAGTGGGTTACTCCTCCTATTGCCAATTGGTTTTAGGATGGAATCCCGCTCGACTTATGTGCTAGGCTATTAGCGCAAGGGCGCACACGACCCCCGATTCCGAGTCCCAACGGACTTCAGTAGCCGAGGGTCCGTGGTGGTCTCCAGATCAATGGTACGAGCCAACACCTCCGAGTCCTCCAAGGCCTCCTCATCATATGCTTATTAAATCGGAGGAGATCCCACAACCTTATAAATTCTCCCCGTATTCGCCATCATCTCCAAACTACAATCCAACATCCGATGATTACTCACCAAGCCTATGCTACTCTCCAACAGCAACACCTCCGGATTACTCTCCAACGTCTTTGTACTCTCCATCATCTCCGACTTACTCCCCACAAAATTAAACCTCATTACGAGATCAGAGATTGACATTTTATTTAATTATATGCATATAGTTTCATTTGCTCAGTTCTTGAAATTTAGTTTCACCGGTTTGGTTGTTGTATGTTTGGTTGATGATTACTTAATTGGATGCTTCTATTAATGGTTCTCTTAGACCTTACTTGTTTTAGAAGAGGCGGAGGAGGTGCAACTACATATGGTCGGTTCTCGTAGATCATGAAAACGTATGTACATTTGTTTAGTACAACCAAAGAAAATCGATATGTATGCACTTTCTTTATGGATGCACCTTATAAGATTTAAGTCAATGTAACAATACTCTACATTGTGATTGTGCGTGACATTGACCCTTATGATGATCGGTGATCGTCACAAAAGGCTCCAAAGTATAATGAATAACATCACTAATACTTATTCGCTCAAGGTTGTGTATGTGTTTGATTTCCGCTATTGATGAATGAGATAGCGTTGATGGATGAACGGTAAGTACATCCTTCCCCTTCTATAAGCAATCAGTACTCAAAGGCATGCTCTAACCCGGTCTGATAGTGTGACTGGAGGGAAAGAAGAAGAAAAAGGAAATAGCCTCTCTTAGCCAACTTGATCAAGCAGTGGCGACCCGAACCTATCCTGATCGATGTCGTTGTCTTCAAAGCCTCCATCCATGACCTCGTGCGCTCAAGTTCACCCAACTCGTTAAGTGTCTTACAGTGAGGCTTCTCAGTTGGATTGGATGCTTCTTCAAACAAGGAAAGGCTTACGGTGGATACCTAGTTACCCAAAGACGAGGAAGGGCGTAGTAAGCGATGAAGTGCTTCGGGGAGTTGAAAATAAGCATACATAGATCTGGAATCTCCGAATAGGTCAACCTTTCGAACTGTTGTTGTATCCATAGCCCATAGGCAGACAAGAGACAACCTTTGGTCCTAGATTTTACACTGCACTAATTATTGATCTGCATAAGAAATTTACATTGCTGCATTATTATATATATTCATGTACTGAACACCAAACCAACATATATTGATACAATCTTAAGACTGATATATATAATTTCATTGTGGCTTGAAAAAGTGGACAGGAATCCCCTTCATCACTATACTCCATACAGCTCCGACGACCAACAAAACGCTGAGCAGCACCCCAAGGCACCCAAGGCCCCAATTAAGGCACCACATAGCGCCCCATCTGTTGGGGTTCTTAAGCTTCAGCCACATCAGGCACGGGTATGCCAACGTCACAGGTAAGGCTATCCCTCCTATCAGGCCTGCCAATTTAGGCAAGAATGGGAGGGCTACTGATATGAAGAACGCCAGACACCCAAAGAAGCACCTGATCCAGCTGCGCACCCATCTTGAGCATGGCCTGTTCCTGATGCCAATGTATCTAAGCTCAAGGTTGTCGAATACGGGCATTGCATATATCTGAAACGAGCTGAGGCTGTTGATGACTACCAATATACTTATCAGACACAGAATGGACTTTGATGTGTCTTGCCCATGGTGTTCGTACATCGCCTCGAGCATGCCCCCACTGTCATGTATCTTGTCAATTAAATAAAAAAAACTTGTTACTTTTTCTTAGAGTAAAGCAAGTAATGTCCTTATTGAAAGGTTTAGTGTATATATATACCAGGTTGCCGTAAGCCCAGTATCCGCAGATTGCGAGAGGAAAGATGCATAGTGCGATGATTAGATACGAAAACTTGACACTGCGCCACATTGGCAACCGCGAGGGCTGCATTTTACTCGGCATTGTTCCCTGCGAGATCAATAGATTGCGCGGTTTTAAGGGTATGTTTGGTATGACTTATAGACTTTATAGTTGTTGATAGACAACAACATTAATTCTCACCTGTATCTCAAGCACAAGGTTATGGCCCCTGAAAACAAAGGCGATGATGCCAAGTGAATTGAGGATGTCGCAAATTTGGGCCGCACCCAATTCTTGGGCCGGCCCATAAGATACGCTAATGGGCCGGGCTTTGCCAATGGATACGGCCCATATCAAAGTGCTGTAACCAACGGCGGTGATTGCTCCGATGAAGGAGACCCAAGCGATGGAGTTCAAGTTGGGGAGCTGGGCCAATAGGATTGCTAGGCCAGTGAAGACCAAATACCATTGAACGGTGGTCAAGCCTTGATAATGATGGGGCCCACCCCCACTCACGACTTGGAAGAGGGTCTTGAGGGTCCCACCACCAACCATAATCAACGTCACGCACGTGCCGCCTGACAGGTACATTATCGGGAAAAGAGCGAGCACTTTGCCCAGCTTTTCACCTGCGGTTTGCTTTTTTAACGATTGGTGAATTTGGTGATCTTTGAACAAAGGGTATGAACAGTTTCAGGGGTTCCTTCAATATGAAGTAAGGTTCTTGCATATATGTGTAGTTTTGATAGGGATTTTGAAGCAATAGTACTTACCGAAGGCAGCCATAGATAGCCGAAGATATCGACTGTAACGAGTTCCGTCGGGCGACTCATGTAATTGGATCAGCAACCAGAGGGTATAGAATTGCCACAAGAACGCCAGTGACAGGCAAATGATTCCCCATGTCCTGCACGTTACTCAAGTTAGCCTCTCGGCGTAAATAGAATGAAAATAAATTTTATGTTAATTAGAAAATGCATTGTATATAAGTTTAGATTTTTAATAAAAAATAAGATAAAAAGGATAATGATTAGAGTAGTATATAGAGGTTATGGTTACCTTTTTCAAATGGATAATTGAAATGGCACAAACAAATTTAAACCAAACATGTCCTTATTCCCAATCAAATTCCTTAATTCCTATTGCTAATGTTTATAAATCAACACATTGCATTATTCCCCCATAATTAAGCTTCTTATAATAAACCAGTATATCATGTCAAGCAGAACCTATGCAAGTTAAGTAACAGGTACTTAGAAGTAAAACTGAATTGGGATTGAGTAGGAATGTAGGATATGGGGTTTGTTTGGATAACCGGCTATTATAATTTATAATACACAATATTGCATTATAATATTATAAATCATAATAACCGGTTATCCAATCGTTGAAATACTTTTCAAATTATTTTTACTTCAAAATTTAAAGTTATTATTGTTCGTATAAAACTCTATTAAAAAAAATTTGGAGATGGAATACTCCAAATATGAAAAAGTGTTTTATTTTATTTTATTTTCAAACTTATTTTTAGATTTTAGATATCGCGATCAAAATTTGTTGACAAAAACCATCTCAAAATTCAAAGATGAATAAGATGGGAAAGATTGGAGAAGCTATGAATTAGGTAAGGTTAAAGTGAGTAAAGAAAAGGAGGAGCACGTACAAAGGAGAGTTCAAACTTACCAACCAAGACAAGTGAAAGCATGGGGAAGCAAGAGAGCTTGGAAGCCGATGCCGGAGCTTAGAGTATGAAAAGCAGCATAGAAGGCGTTACCTTTCCTCGATTCGGTTATAGGAAGCCAACCATCTTGCGGATCAAACTTAACATGATGCCCTAATTCTAGTACTTGTTCTGAATACTTATGCATGCTCCCCAGTTGCGAAGCAGCATAAAACGAAGGACGGCTTAGTTGGGAAGGAGGGGTCGAGATCATGTTGACATTGGTGTCGGTGCTCGTTTTCACTTCTAGTAACTCGCACATATTGGTGGCAAACGGGGTAGCGAATCTTGCTTTCTTTGCAATACAAAGCAACTAATGTGCGATCTATATAAAGAGATGAATGCACAAAAGTTGTATGTAGTACAAGTACCTACATTATATATATAACACACAACGCACTTCACTTTAGTTTGTGATAATTGAAGTGGGATCTGACTGTCTAGGTGATAATATATATAGGCCTAGGAGTTGTGCCCGATCTAGGGATCGATCAAATTAATTACATGTGATTTATAAATGGTTGATGGGTTGACCAGTCATAGTCGCCGGCGACCATACAAGTTAGAGAGGTTTGCTTTTTGAAATAGAAGATCGGTAGGAAGTTGCATGTGTGCAAGTAGTAGATAGTGGCCTTGGAAATGCTTGCTTTCAAGGTAGGTAGAGAATTAAAAGCTTATTTCTTTTTTGCCATCTTTTCCCCCCACTATATCGGATTTTATGCTCTTTTTTCCCGATGGAGAAGTTTCATTGTTATTTGGGGAAAGAGTTGATGTGTGGCTCTGTTTCGGCTTTGATAAATGATCCAGAGTCAAGTCTATATATGGAAGCGATTGAGAACAAAAGCAAAAGCGTTGATGTGTGAATCTGTTTCGGCTTTGATGGCAGAAGCTCGTGGGTTGCCTCTTGATGGATCAAAACTAGAGGCTCTAGTAGGAAATATGGAAAGAAAGAAAGGTAGTGGCATGTCGGCTGATTGACTATAATACTAACACTGTCTTGATTTCAACAATGTAATGAATTACAAGTGTTTATGGCCACATGAGTAAAACCCTATTGGGTGATGGCCTCATTCCTTACATCATAGTAATGACATCACTAGCTAGGAGGGTATATTCATAGCTCATTTGTCATGTGAGCTTGTGTGCTTGTATGTTTCTCACTAAAGTCTATACATGGAAGTGATTGAACAAAACCTGCTAGATCGACCAGCCATTCAGAGGTGAAAAAGGAACCTAAATTGGAGAAATTAAAAGTAGACGCTTTTAAAATCAATTTCAATGGATCAAAATTCACGCACTTTAGGTTTCTTCATTCACAACAATTCAATCAAAAGCGATTATGGAATGTAACTAAAGCGTTGATGTGTGGGTTTGTTTCGACTAATTTGATGACAGAGGCTCAGGGTTGCATCTTGGATTGTTGCAACAAAAGAGTAGGGATCGAGGAAGATCAAGCGGAGGGAGGCAGTCTTGGCCTTGTTATCAATTCCATCAAAGGTTTAATGACGATGCTCTCATATATTTAGGGAAGTCAATGAGACTGTCGGTGAAGAGACTTGACTTCAGCAACAAACGGTTGGATTCGAGGTCCCTCTTCTTACATATTAAGTGTTGATGTTATCATCTAAAAACACGTTGTTAGTTTGTGACCGAGCTGGATAAATCGTCTAAATATTTGTCTTGTTAAAAAAAAAAAGAAATTATTGAACAATTTTGTGTTATAAAAGTGGATCTGAACATCTAAAATCTAATCATACTAGACCGAACCAAGTTGAGTCTACTTCAATAATTAATCATCATGAAGATTTTCTAAAATTTTCGGTTTATTTATTTAAAACTATTATAATGCACTAACCAAGGAAGAGAGTTGTCAATTTGTGATAAAAAAAACATCAGTGCAATTCTGAACAAACTTTATATATGCCCTCACCATGATTAATCCCCACTAAATTCAAAACGATTAATATGTATTTAAAACAATTCAAATGCTATATATAACATTTGTTTTCAACCGGTGAAGTATAACACAAGGTTGATAGAAGTTTTATTCTCCGGTCATGTTTACAATTGAAATACAAAATGATGTATCTCAGGATTAGAGGCTGGAAGCAGGAGAGGCCTGCAGCTTAATAAGGTCCTTCCTCAGAATTTTCCCGGATGCATTCTTCGGTATCGAATCGATGAACGCCACTCTTCGTATTCTTTTGTATGGTGCAACCTTCAAAACATCATTTCGCCAAACCAAAACTCAGCGAAATCAATCAACCATTGATGACCATTTATGTTGGTAAACATAGGCATATAGGAAACACATGAAACACCTTTCAACGACGACTATGCATTCTCAAGTAATAAAACAAACAGGCCAGCCAAAGAGCAAGTCATATAGAGAGTGCCGAAAAACTAACCTGTTTAGCCACAAACTCCATGACAGTATCCGCGGATATGCTAGCATTAGGTCTCCTTACTACATATGCCATTGGATATTGCCCTACCGCCTTGTCCGGGACCCTGCCATTCCAAACCCAACGAAACAATCAATAGTAAATCCACAGCCACAGGAGCGGAAAATCAGATGCGATGGGTGTGGATTGCTTACGGGATTACAGCCACATCGGCAATCTCTGGATGAGTAAGAAGCAATGCCTCTAATTCTGCAGGAGGCACCTGAATTTACGACGACATAGGCACAACAAGTGCACAAGGCATGAGCCTTACACAAAACACATTAAAGGGGAATTTGTTGCACTAACAAATGTTATTCGCCGCACCTGATATCCTTTGTATTTGATCAACTCCTTCAATCTATCAACCACAAAGATAAAACCCTCTTCATCTATGTAGCAAAGATCCCCAGTCCTTAGCCACCCTTCCGAATCAAGTGTTGAAGCAGTTGCTTCAGGATTGCCGAAGTAGCCTGCAATAGTCCAACTTACATCGTCGTCGTATCAACCAATCATAAATTTTTGTATAATCATCAATTATATATAATAAAGGAGAATATATTTTAGAATGTGCATTAATATAAAATTTATTTAAATTAAAAGAAATAATATATATATATATATATATTTGTGCGTGTGTATTACAAGAATTTCATTTAATTCTAGGTTAATTACGAATGAAGAAGTATTTAAAGAAATTAATTAATTGAATAAACAGGTATTAGTATGAAATTTATATAAATTAAAAAAACTGCAGATACCGCAGCTGCGGGTACCCAAATAGTATGTGGATATAGCACAAGTCCAACTTGCATAGGAGTTGAGATGTCCCTATTAACTACTTCAAATGTCTCAAAATACTTGTCATTTTACTTTTTAACACATTTTTTAAAAAGTTAAATTTTTTATAAAATATTAATTTTTTAAATAATTTTTTAAATAATTATATTAAGTATGAAATTATTTATTTAAATTAATAAATTCATTGATATTTTATATAATTTTTACCGTTATTAAAAAACGTGACAAAACAAAACAACAAATTTGCTACGAGACAGAGGTAGTATATCCTTTTGCTAGGTCTTTAAAAATCTCATCTACTGTACGAAAATGATTGCTCTTAAAATTGATCTGGTCAAGGGAACCTAAGTTATTGCAATTTGCAAGTAATCTGGGAATCTTCTAGCTGTGTTGTGTGATTTTGTCAATAAAAAAAGACCGTTAATCAAGGGAGTGTTTGTTTATAATTCGTATCGGTATCAGGGAATCGAGATGGATCGTTCCCTAAGTAAGTTTGATTCCGATTCTGGCTGTTCCCAAACGCGTCAAGTAACGGAATGATTGATCCAACTAGAAACTAGTGGAAACGGAATGGGAGACCACAACAGCAATAGCGATAGATTACCTTTCATGATGGTGGGGCCACGGAGCCAAAGCTCGCCCGTCTGATTAACGCCGAGGGCCCCACCACTATCTGGATCGACGATCTTAGCTTCCATGCTAGGACTGAGTTTTCCGGCGGTCCCGTACCGACGACTCTCCTCCATCGTATCCGTCGACGCTCCAATCGCCGCTGATTCCGTCAATCCATACCCCTGCATAATCGCCACCTCCGGGAACTTCTCCGCGAACCCCTCAATCACCTCCTTCCCCAGCGGCGCTCCTCCCGACAACACATACTTCAACGCCCCGAGATCGTAGCTCCGCTTAATCTCCGCCGCGTTGCTTATCATCGCCACCAGAATCGGCGGCACCAGCGGAAAGTAGGTCACCTTATACTTGGAGATCGCCAAGAAGAGGTCGTGGATCTCGAACTTCGGGAGCACCACGATCGTCGCTCCGGTGGCTAGCAGCCCCGTCGCGAACGCCGCCAGGCCGTAGATGTGGAACATCGGCACCGTGCAGACGAACGTCTGCGTCTCGTCTTGTCCGTCGGCGATCTTGAACCGCTGCGTGATTGTCTGAACCATCGCGATCAGGTTCCGGTGAGACGACACCACTCCCTTACTCGCCCCAGTCGTCCCCGACGAGTACAGCAGCGATGCTGTGTCGTTTAGCGTCACTCTCTCCTTCAATCTACTCTCGGTAGGTTTCGTGTCAATCAATTCTTGCAGAGTGGCGACAATTTTGGCTCCGGCTGAGGAGTTAGGTTTTTCGCCATCGGTGATGAGGACGATCGGCAAATTGGAGCTGGAATTGGAGAATTTTTGGAGCAATTCAGGGGTGGTGAAGGCGAGAAACGGCTTAGAGTCACGAATCTGCTTGGAGAGCTCGGCCGGCGTGTTGAGAGGGTTGGTGGTGGTGATGACGGCGCCGAGGGACATTACAGATAGGCAGACGATAGGGAAGGAGAGAGAATTAGGGGAGAGGATGAGGACAACGTGGCCCTTGCGCACGCCGAACTGCGAGGAGAGAGCAGAGGACACGGCATCGACGGCGATCCAGACGTCGGAGTAGGAGAGGTGGTGGCCGGTGGAGGCATCGATGAAGGCGGTGG
Source organism: Persicaria tinctoria (assembly GCA_037127255.1). NCBI lineage: Eukaryota > Viridiplantae > Streptophyta > Magnoliopsida > Caryophyllales > Polygonaceae > Persicaria > Persicaria tinctoria. The sequence continues at coordinate 26,676,846 of JBANSL010000018.1, read as the reverse complement.
AGGAGTGGTGGGAGCGGGAGGAGATGAAGGTGGTGAGGTCGAGGGTGGGGTTGGGAGGCAAGGGAATAGGGGGGCGCTTGCTGTAGAAGGTGGAGTTGGAGGAGCAAAATCCGCTCCGGGGATCGGTTGCCGGCGGTGGAGACATGGCGGTGTGTGCTAGCTTGAAATGGGCCTGGACACAGAGATTGAGTGAGGGGATTTGGCTTAATGGAATTGCTGCGTTCTAGATTTCTAAAATCGGGACACAGTCAACAGTGATTTGAGGAAGGAGAGAGTTGACGATTCGGATATTTTGACGTTTCAAAGCGAGTGGTTGGATAACAAGACCGGCCTGCGATGGAGCCGTGGAGGCTGGATGGAGATTGGAGTACACGGGATTTGTACTGTAGGGAATGTTTTTTTTTTTTCCTTGAAAAAAGAAAGTTTATTGGCGCGTGGAATGTTAGTAAAATGTGGCGAAAATACATTGGAAAAATTGCACAAGGTTCCTCAAACTTTAGAAGCGGTTGTGCTCAAATAGCGTTAGCTTTTGGTTTTCTCCTGCAACTTGCAGATGGAGGATGGATGCACCTCGAGCAATCTCCGCACAAGTTGAAATTGAACAATGATACAAAATGGATGCCTTTTAGGATTGTTACAGGAGACATATGGTGTACAAATGCAACTTAGAAGGAACTACAAAAAGAGAACAACTAGAAATCGAATCCCTGGTGAACCTTAAGCTCCTTGACCAATGGGAAATGGATTAAAATATGGTTGATCTCGAAGAACTGGCCCCACTCTTTAGCAAAAGACGGTCCCTTCTTCAAAGATTGTGTATGTTTTCACACTATGAACAACAAGAAATGAGATCCAAGCATCGACACATAAGTGAAAAGAAAGTAGTTGTCTACTCTCGATTGAACATGATTGAATCCACATGTAAGATGAACCATTTAGACGGTGAAACATCTCGATGTAAGGCCTATGATAGGTTGATTGAATCAAGTTGTGGTCTGAGCTTAGTTGAATTTGAAACATTTCTAACTCTGGGCGTTTTCTGTAGGAGTTTTTGCTCCTTTTTGTTTCCAACGATTTCAGATGGATTAAGCTGTCGAACTAGAAATGAGCAAATGTTGACCAAATATATGTTGACGACACTAGACCCAACCTCCAAAATTTGTCGTAATGAAGATTAGCGCATGGAATTCATGTGGCATTTTACGAACGAACTTATGGACAGAAATAGATACATTTTGCAAAATACACAAAATTCAAATGATAGCATTAAATAGAAACTAGAACAAAAAGACCACTAGAGGAAAGAATTTGGAAGAAACCAGGATTTGACAACATGGAGTGGATCCCTGCAATAGGGAGATCGGGAGGTATTTGTGTGCTCTGGAAAAATTACCAATTATACAATGAAAACATTGAATTGATTACAAAAAGTCGTCGATTCCTCTCCTTCAAAGTTACAATTCCAATTCAAAACGTTGTTTTTGCTTTATGCTTTGCATATGGCCCTCCAAGTGAAAGAGAAAAGGATGAATTCGGGCGAGAACTAAGAGACCACATTAATGACCTACGCCTCCCATGTATCCTACTGGGCGACCTAAATGAAATTCAATCTGCTTCCGAAAAACAAGGTGGTTGCCCACCTAACCCTAGCAGATTTAACAGACTCCTAGAATTTAAAAACATTTGTGAGTTCAGTGATTTACCAACTTTGGGAAACGACTTCACATGGCGGAAAAACAAAACAGACATAAACAATATTTATGAAAAACTTGATAGGGCACTCGTATAAACTCAAATTCTTCATTGGTTCCCACAAATTTTGACGAGAAACCATGCCTTCTCATCCTTAGATCACTGTCCGATCTCACTCGATCTTCAAATAGACAACAATTACAAAGGAAAACCTTTCAAATTTGAAAAAATCTGGATGACAAGAAAAGACTACAAAAACATTGTCAAACAAGCTTGGAGAACAAACTCAACTGGATCACACATGTTTAAGCTTACTCAGAAAACACAAGCCCTTAAAAGGCTCACAAAAGAGTGGAACAAGAGGTCCTTTGGGAACATATTTAGGCAACTTAAGCACGTTGATGAAAAATTAGTCCAAATACAAAAGCACAATGCCACGACACAAGATAACCGAACAAAAACTACATAAGTACGATTACTCAGGAAAAAAGAAAAATTACTGTACTATCATAAGGTCTACTGGAACCAGAGAGCTAAAACTAAACATCTTAAACTAGCTGACACTAATTCAGGCTACTTCCATAGAGTAGCGACAGGGAGAAGAAACAGGAAAACAATAAGGGAAATAACAACGATCGATGGCACAATCATCGTAGGAGAAGAAAATATAGCGAGAGAAATTAAAAATGACTTTGATAAAAGATTCAAGAAAGGAAGTATAAACATGGTAAAACTTAATGTATATCTCCATCTCATTGATACGGAGATCATGGCGGAGGACAATGAAATGCTGACCAAACCGATGAGCAACAGTGAAATCAAACGAGCAACCTTCTCCATTGGGAAAAACAAATCCCCAAGACCAGATGGAATGATAGCAGAATTTTATCAAAAGTATTGGGACATTGTAGGAACAGATGTCATCAAAGCAGTTAAAGACTTCTTCTCATCGGGAAGAATGCTAAAACAGATCAACCAAACCTTCATATCACTTATACCAAAATGTGACAATCCACACACAACGAACCAGTATAGACCAATTAGTCTATGCTTCACTATTTACAAGATAATAGCCAAGATTATTGCCGACATAATGAAAATTGTACTCGGCAAAATCATTCATCCTCTACAAGGAGCTTTCGTGTCTAACAGAGGCATTCAAGACAATGTCCTGTCAGCACATGAGATCTTTCACTCCTCTAGAGGGAGAAAAGGAAAGGAATGTTGGATGATAGTTAAACTCGACATGGAAAAAGCATACGACAGAGTCGAATGGGACTTTATGATCCAAGTTATGACCAAATTTGGATTTTGCAACCAATTTATTATATGGATTGAAGAATGTATCAAAACGGTTTCCTTCTCTGTCTTAGTCAATGATGGGCCTACAGAGATGTTCAAGCCCAACCGCGGAGTCATACAAGGAGATCCGCTCTCACCACACCTCTTCATTATAGGTGCTGAAATCCTAGCAAGAAAATTACAAAGTACATGTGATGAATCCAAGAAAACAATAGGCTTTGACATAACTAGATCAGGAACCAGAATTCCCTTCCTCTCATTTGCAGACGACATTATGATCTTTGCAAAAGCAAGCACGAAATCATGCAAAAAAGTGAAACAAATAGTTGATTACTACTGTTGTATTTCGGGACAAAGGGTGAATTTCAACAAATCAGCATTTCAAGTCACTTCAGGTATTCCAAATCAACAAAAACTACAAATCCAAAGTATCTTACATATCACAAGTAACACATCACTTGACAAATATCTTGGTTGTCCTATTATTAACGTTAGATTTAATAGGGACGCCTTCGAAGAAACTATAGGAAAAACAAGAACCCAATTGACGAAATGGAGAGCAAATGCATTATCACAACAAGGACGATCGGTCTTGATCAAATCAAATTTAACCATGAAACCAAACTATGTGATGCAAAGTTTTATGTTACCTTCATAAATCCATAAGGAACTTGACCAAATCAATCGATCTTTTTTCTGGAACAAAGACTACAATTATAAACCATTGATTGGCTGGGAAAAAATATGTAAACCTAAGAAACACGGTGGAATAGGACTCCAAAAATCTAAAGACATCAACAAAGCTTTACAGATGAAGTTGTTATGGAAAATCTTGGTAGAACAAAAAAACCTATGGGTAAAAGTCATTAAAGAAAAATATATGAAGGACCTGGCTCTATGGGAATACAAAAAAAAGTCACAGAGTTCATGGCAATGGATGAAACTAATGGAGTTAAAAAGTGAATTTCTAGACGGCCTAATCTGGCAAGTAGGAAATGGAAGAACAATAAAATTTTGGAAAGATGAGTGGATGGAAGGGGAAAAACTCAAAAATCACAAAGTACCAAACTGTTCAATTGACAAGGAAGACAAAGTAGAAACCTAAATATGTGCAGATAAGCAATGGAAAATCGACCTACTACAACAAGTGCTCCCTTCCAACATTGTGGAAAAAATCATCAATATCAAAATCCCAATTTTTGAGATCGAGGATCGTATTTATTGGAAAATAAGCCGCAATGAATGGTTTTCGACTTCGGCTGCACTAGATAAGATTACAGGCCATCAAAGAAACCTGCAGAGTGACATTGCATGGATATGGGGACTAGAATGCCTACCAAAAGTCAAGAACTTTCTTTGGAAGCTTGTGATGAATGGCACCCCAACGAAAAAAAGACTAAGTGAAAAAGGAGTTGATGTCCCCATGCCATGCATTTTTTGTAACCACTCGATTGAAGACTCAGAACACTTGTTCACTTGTTGTAGCCACACACTTCAGATGATAAACAAATTTGACGATAGAATCGAACAAATCATACAAACGGTAACCAAAGTAGATCGAACGGTAAGACAAATCACAAACGACATATTCTCCAAACTCAACAAACTACAAAAAACTTCCTTAGCCAATATTTGGTGGGGATTATGGACAATGAGGAAGAAGATTGTTTTCAATGACGAAAACTACGCTGACATCGGGAAGCAAGAATCATATCTACGACAACTACTGCAACAAGTAGAAGACTCCAAAACATTATTTTGGGAAGACGTGGAAACTAAAATGACTCAACAACAACCGACACCCAGACGAAAGAAAAATATTAGATGGTCGAAACCAGCAGTTAACCACTTCAAGATCAATTTTGATGGTTCTAGACTCTCCTCAAGCGTGGCCTCACCTGGCTTTGTTATTCGTGATCACACCGGGCTGGTTCTATCTTATGGTTCTTCGCAGTGTGGTTTCATCTCTCAGCTGATGGCCGAAGCCTTGGCGCTCCACTCGGGGCCGGTGGCTGCTAGAGGTTTAGGTTTGATATGTATTGAGGCCGAGGGTGACAATCTCACTATTATCAAGACTATTTCCGATGTCTGGCACTGCCCTTGGTAGATTGAGATGATTGTTACGGACATCAAGCTTCTCCTTCACAAATTTGATTAGGCATCTTGTTCTCACGTCTTTCGTGAAATCAACCGTGTTGCGGACAAGGTTGCTCATCTCAGACAATCCATGGATCATGAAGCTCTCATTTCTCATCCGGAGTTTCTTTCCCTCGTCCGACAGGACGCTATTGGGAGATGCGTCAGCAGGATCAGACGTCTTCCAAAAATCTTGCCTTGTATCAAAAAAAAAATAGCATTAGCTTTAGAGGCCAGAAGGTAGCACCCTCGGGCCAATGAGAGTCTTTAAGATCAGTTTTGCTGGTTCAAAGATTCCACTTAGAAATGCCACTATAGAGTTTGTTATTAGAGATCATCTTGGTACACTTTCATTGTCGGAAGTCTTTTTTTATAGGAAGGAGTTCGCATTCGAGTTAGAGAGTCTAATGCTTCATGCTGGAGTTCTATCGGCTAAGGAGTTCGCTCTTCAAAATGTGGTGCTGAAAGAGGATAATCTTGCTAGTTGAAAACCATATGGTCTTCAACATATTGGAACCCATATTTAAAAAAAAAATACCGCAAGAAGTTGTACGTGGACTGCCCACCTCCCCATTAGTGAAGTAAAACTCTCTGCTCACATGACCTTAGGTCAACTGGTCACAAGGGTGGCATTTGGACAAGAGACTATGGATTGAGTCTCACCAATAGCGGTGTGGAAGCAACCTCTCAAATGAGGAGGCTTCTTGCATATAGTGAACACTGATCTCAGTCTCTTTTGCCAGTTGAGTCACCATGATTTACCTCATTTTATAATATTTGCCGGGTCGAAGATGAAGGGTCCGGGGTGAGCGATTTCACCTTTGGGCATGTAAAACTCCCAGCATAGATGATGTTGAAGAAGGAGTTGCCATCATTCATCTGCAAGATTGGGGCTTTGAATCTCCAATAAAAGTTAGCGGTGTATTTAGCTTTTGCGATTTATTTATTGTTAATCATTGCTTTTCTTTGTCGTCCATTCTCTTCTTAATCTCGTGCATCTAGTGTTTTAGGTTGCCTCTTTTATACGATTGGTGCCTTTTTTTAAAAAAACTTTATTATATATCTTACCGTAATGGTTTATTAAAAGGGTAAACTACATGAAATCACACCTAAATACGCTATATTGCTCAAAATCACCCCCTAGAAGTGAAATTCCAGCAAACCACCCCTTATAACCTACCCGCTAACAAAATGCCACCCTTTACCATTTTCCGTGATGCTTTCTGTTAAAAACACATGTCAATGACGGAAATGCCCTCACCCATTCATCAAATTTTCTTCAAAATGTCAGAGCTTCTCACATAATCTCCTATGGCACAAGTAGTCCCCTTCGACAAAGAACTGTACAAGTGGTCCCTTTGGCAACGCTCATTGGTGGGAGCTCCTCCACCACCTTGTTCTCCAACAAATCACATCGCCTCCGCCTCCATAGAAGAGATGAAGTTCCAACGCTTGCGCTCGACGCCAGAGAAGAAGGAGATTCAAGGTAGTATCGCCGCCTCCAAGCGCTCCGACAAAGATCACGGTGGTGAACGTCGTCGCCTGGCCTTGAGTCTAGAGAGGAAATATGTGTCGAGAAAACACAAAGCCCCAAAATCGAACAAAATTGTTCAAATCGATCAAATTTGAACTCTGAAGAAGCCAAATTTCAGATCTAGTTCCAGGCATCACGAAGGAGCAAGAACCCCAAATTTTAAAACTGGAATTCGGCCTTATTCATAAAAAATCGATCACCGAGATTCACAATCAAAGCTCCAACGATCAAAACCACATCAAAAGAAAGCAAGATTGAGCTCAATAGGTTCAAATTCAACCACAAATTGCTCAATCCAAAAATTTACAGTGGACATGGTGAGATATGCGGAGTTAAAGGGGTGGTGATGAACTTTTATATTTATTGATGCGATCACTAAAAATTGTTCATCCAACCTATGTATAATTGGATTTACAGATGTAATCACAAATGATTTGAAACTTTGAATGGATTTACAGCCCCGACCCCCCACATATCTCTAAAAATTGTTCATCCGACACTATCCACCAACTTGAAGAGGAAGGGGCAATTTCGTAATTCCAAATAGTTGACTGAGCTACTAATGGAAACCTACAAAGGGTGGTTGTTTGCTAATGGAAGCCTTATAAAGGGCGGTTTACTGAAATTTTGCATCTAAGGGGTGGTTATGAGCATTATCGCCTATCTAAAGGGTGGTTTTCTGCAGTTTACCCTTATTAAAACGCTCGAATAATGATTTGGTGTTGGTAGGCGCAATAGGCCCAAACAACAAAGTAACGGTCCAATAGGCCCATAAAAACAATGGCGCAACATAAAAAAAGGGTAAACCGCAGAAAACCACCCTTTAGATATACCATATTGCACAGAACCACCCCTTAGATGCAAAATTACAGCAAACCACCCTCTATATGGAAAAAGTTAGCAAACAACCACCCACCCTCTTCATTCCGTTAAACTTCTGTTAAAATATGTGATATTACAATTACACCCTTGGACTTTTATTTTATTTTAAAAACAAAACAAAAAAGACTCCGATTCGAGCACAAAGTTGCCGGTAACCGCCGCTCGGGGTCCTCCTTACCGGAAACCTCCTTGCCGGAAATCAGCTGATTGGGGTGGAAAAGCTACCGGTAACCGCCGCTTCTGTCTTCATCGATCACCGTCGGCTCCAGATCCACGAAAACCGCCCTGGCAACGTGCTTCCCGACCGCAATCTCGCTGAAGAACGTGTTGAATGCATCGTCGGCGGTGGAGAGAGAGGGGCGGTCGACGGGAGATGGTGTGCACCGAGGAGGCGGGAGGCGGGAATCGGAACTTGGAAGGAAATGGGTTCAAGGGGAAAGTTGGCAAAAGGTCAACGTAATTCTAATTTCTACAATTTTGTTGCTTTCTCTACACTTGTGAGATTGTGATGTGAGCTTGAACTCTCATTACCAGTGTTGTGATTGTGTAATCTTGTATTGTATAAGTTAGGCTTATTTGTGTGGCTATGGCTATTGAACATGTAATCTCTCTAGGTGATGAAACAATATATCCTAAATGTGTGATGTAGGATATATTCTTAAGGTTGCAAGGACCCCTTATACATGTCATATGTCTAAGGTTTGGATCCCTTGGTCTTAAGATAGTGACTATATCATACATTATATTGGCGTATTGTTTTAACACTTAGTTATAAACCTCTTTACAGATTCCTTCCTAGTGGGCCTTTTCAGTGTTTGGGCTAACCCGGCCCATTCTGGTTTGTTGGCCTCCTTCCCTTGAGACCGTTGGAGGATCTGTAACCCTAGCTCTCAACTGCTCGGGTATATATGTTCCTTATCTGCTACAGTGCCCCTTTGGAGCTTCATCAGGTAAACCCTAAGGGAAAGAGAGAGAGGGACGTCGGGCATCTTGTGTGTAACCCTAAACCCTAGAGGAGGAGGAAGAAGGGATCCAGTGGTGCTGCCGGTGGTGCAGCTTGAAGATCTCCTTGAGAAGCTTATCTGAAGCTTCTCGGTTGCCCATTCAGGGGGCTTCTTCTTCTTCCTTATTTGCATCTCTCTTGGTTTTCTGTATTTGAGGTTCCTGTGTTACTTGTTCTTGTGCTTAGGCACCATAGCCAACTTGTAGCTCGTTTTTTTATGCTTAGTGGAAACTGGGACCGAATCTCCCCTCTTGAGATCCCGCAGAGTAGATCTTGCCCGAACTGCGTTACCAAATTGTGTGTTCTCTCTTGTTGTTTTTGTTTTTGAGTATTTTGATATAGTTTTAGCGAAAAACGAACATCAACCAGTGTTGTGGGAGAGCAAATGAAGACGAAGACAGGGAAGAGCATTGTCATTGTCGGAATTGGAATTGAAGAACGAAAAAACTAAGAGCAAATATTCGAGATGCCATTGTCACCGATTATCAATTTTCTTCCTCCATTCGATTTCCCTCTTTTCCTAATCAATTCGGGATTTATGTCAAAATTGGATGTTAGGGTTTGACACTGGAGTCCAGTAACTTGGGGTTTGAGGTTTCAAGATTTAAATCTATACTAATTGGGGGGATTTGAAATAGATTTGAATCTATACGAATTGGGGGATTTTTTTTTTGAAACGGAAAAAGTTTGACCATAGGGCTAGACTCTATCAGCCAAGAGCATCCTTGCGGATGAGACTACGCAATAGAGAATCATCAGGCAATATAGATCCATGTGAAGCAGCACTGAAACGTGATAAACGATCAGCCACTTGATTTGCTTCTCGGAAGACATGACGAATCTCAACAGAACCAAAGAAGTTCAGCGAGACTAGACTGTCCGAGACAATCATTTCAGAGTCTCCAGTAGGCTTCCCCACACCTTTTAGACTTTTGATAATAGTTAAGTTATCGCCTTCAATTATCAATTTTGTAATGTTAAGGTTCTTTGCAGCTAAAAGACCATTCCAAAGTCCCAGGCTTTCACAATCGCAGACCGAATTGATAGGCGATGATCCTGAACCACAAAAAATAAGAGAACCCTGGGAATCACGAATGATAAACCCAAAAGTTCCCTTATCATATTGAGATAGAGAACCATCGAAATTCAGTTTGTAGCTGTCATTTGGTGGGGGTTCCCATTTGGTTCGTTTTCTTCTCGATATCACCTTCGGTTGGTTATTTTGTTGCGTATTTACAATTTTTCCTTGTGAAATTTCATTTGTTTGTGAGGTTGTCAGATAAAGTTTTGATCCTTTTTAAAAGATAAAATACGTCTTATGTCCTAGTTTATTTGGTCAAAAAGTGTTTTGTTTTTGAAGTACCAAACTCCCCACCAGACAAATGTCAGGTCTTCAGAGTTGTTTTTCCCAATTGTATGTTTGATATCCCATATCGTGTTATTCAAATTGTCCCCTTTAATGAAACATCCGTGGATCTTCATATAGGCACCCGGGTTATTTGCAATTAGGGTTTCCTTAGTGATATACGAATTGGGGGATTTGAAATTGGGAGTATGGGGTTTTAGGATTTCTAACTTGACAGGTTTCTAAAAACTTCTTGAATTTATTTCATGGAATTCCTTTTGAATGTATTAACTTGGTCGATCAATTTTGTCTCTTATTTTAAGAACCAATTTTATCTTTTTGATTTGCTGGTAATTTGGACTTTGGTGTAACCGATTGGGAATAGGGGATGGCTTGAACACAATGGCATCTAATAGTAAATTAGATAACTAAAGAGGGGTGTTTTAGTCTTTTTATCAATACCTAAAAGAAACCCTAACAGAATGAATGAGATGGGTGGTTGTTTGCTAACTTTTGCCATATAAAGGGCGGTTTGCTTAATTTTGCATTTAAGGGGTGGTTATGTGCAATATGGTATATCTAAAGGGTAGTTTTCTGCGGTTTACCCTAAAAAAAATAGAGGAAGATGTTTGATACAATGATACGGTAATCCGTTAAGGCGACTGAAAAGCTTGTAGAGGAAGGCAGAAGGATTATTTCGAATAAGTTTTATCCTTGTTCATCGTGTTTCCGCAGGCTCTAGTTAAAGCCAGTTGATTTTCGCAAAGTGCTTAGCGAAGGAGGCAATTAATTCCTTTTCTCCATTCCATCTCTCTCATCCTCGCTGCTTCCACCTCAGTCAATCGGATTGTTTTGAATCCAACAATCGAAACCCTAATTTTTTGTTGATTCTCCTGTTGAAGTTACTTAAACGGACTGAATTCACTTTCGTTACATCTAGTTTTGTGGCTGTCTCATGATATCTTTGGTTTCTGTGTGCAGAATTGAATTCTTAACTGATCAATATGTCGTGTTTCTCAAAACACGAAAGCGATCTGAAGCGGGTTGAAGGTATTACTCCGTATAACGCATTCCTAATGTTGCGCGATTTACATTGTTTTAGGTTGAATGAATTTGCGGTACACAATGTTTCTTCCTGTAGTTGCATGTACCTCTAATATCGGGAGTAGGATGCTTTTTATCTATTCAAGTTTGAATTTTTAATGTGATATACCTATTTGCTTCAGACATTAAAAAGTTACTGTCATGGCTAGTTGTTAGTTGTTGTTACTAATCCTGTATCTTGAAAGTAGTTGTTCATCTGACTATTGCTTCCATTCACAAGTCATGAATCTTCATATTTAATGGCTGAAAAATTAATTTTACTTTTGCACAGAGCTGATCACTGTTGGCCAAAAGTTAGATGCATTGGAGGCAGTTCTTGGTATTATCACTTCAAGGAGGCACATGGCATATCAGAAGCCTTTAGAAAGTGTTATGACTTATGTTCATGTGTATGGGGCATGGCAAGACAAGCAAAGGAAGTGTTAATTCAGTTCCGTTTTGTGTGTCAATTAGTGAATGTGAGCTCTTTTGAGGGAGTGATCAAGCGCTACTTGCATTGCATCTCTCTACAGAGAGGGTTAAAAAGACAAGCAATGAGGCTCAATCCTTGGAAGAAGCTCCTGATGTTGAGGACTTGGAAGAAGACAAGAAGCCCGAAGATTTAATGCTAAGTTACGTCAATGGTGAAAAGGGGAAAGATAGGTCGGATTGTGACCTTGTTAACCTTGGTTTAAATTCCTGTGGGAGATGGCGCAAAAAAACCCTAGATGAGTTCTGAGGAACGCGCGCCGACGCGCTTCTCCTCCCCTCCTCCAGTGGCCCTCTAGTCACCCACCGTCTTCCATGGAGATCTCCGTTCCGCTCCACTGCAACCGCCGAAGGCCGATCTCCCTCTTACTCCCACTTGCTCTGCCACAGCTCCACTTGTACCCACTCTGTCGAATCAATTTTTCCCAAATAGCCCCCCCCCCCCAATATCTGTCTCCCTCAACCTGCAAAAGGTTCATTGTGGGGAGGCGGCACCCCCTGATTCGTGCTTTTGTTGGCGAGATCCGTCATCAAAGTGGTTTTTTCGGCTCCTTTTTGGGGCTTTACTGTGGGAAGGGATCGGCTGGGTCTGGCCGGACGGCTTTGGTCGTTTCTCACAGATGCGTGGGTGGGTGTTTGGGCCTCCTTCATCTGTCTGTTGTGTGTTTCCTTCAAATCTGCTATTAAAACTCTCTGTAAGTTCTCTCTGTCTCACTAATCTTCACTCAAGTGCTATCACTGCTATGTATGCTTCCCCGCAATTGGATTATTTAAGGCCTCCCAAAGGCAACTTGGCTAATAGCTATCTTAAGTTACTCTTACTTATTCATCACTGTCTTGTGGAAACTCCATCTCTCTCTCGGTTATCTCTGCTTTCGGTTTTGTGGCGTGTTGCCTCGATGTCTAAGTTTCCTAATGTTTTCAATCCAGTTTTTATTGCCTATTCTTTTGCCTTTCCATGGGTGTTGGTGCAGCTGCTTGCTGTTTCCCTTTACAGCTCTGTGTCTTCCTCTATGCTCTCTCTGACATCTCAGTTCACTTCAGTTCATCCCTCTATAAGTCTTCTCATCCTTAATTGCTCCTACTCAAGTACCCCCTATGCTCAACGGCAAATTCTCTACTTATACCCTCACAAGGGGCTTTCGGAATTCACTTCCACTCTTACAATTTCCAACTTTTTTGGGTATTGCTATGTGTTCGTTGATTTTACCGGATCGACAACAATTTCTACAATGGCGACTACGTCATTTTTGGATGCTTTGTCTGATTCTCATACCCTCACGCACAAGGCTGCCCCTGCTGTTTTTGGCGCCGTACAATGTTCGATTGTCTTTTTCTACTGTTCCAACTCTCCAAGCATCCCTATAAGTCTTCTTCTTCTTTCGATTACCCTTTTTACATCCAATATGGCTTACTAGCATTGATAGCATGCATTTAGGTAGACATAATAGGTTGCATTTAGCTTAGTTAAGATGCATATCATGCATGATTTAAGTAGAATTTGCATATTTGCTTTCTATGTTGGTGGAGTCGGAATCTACACGTTTTTATTGATTATTTCAGGTAACTGTGGATCCGAGAAGGATAAATGGGTTGATAACGCATTGGATGAGAATGTCTAGTTGATCGAAGAAACTTACATGAAGATCTCAAGAGGTCCTAAGAAGAAGAAGCAAACCTAACGAAGAACAAGTCTACAAAAGTTGTCGCCTGACATGCTGAACTTGTTTTGCACTTTCTGGAGGCCTCGGTTGTCCGATCGACTATTATGACCATGCGTTGGAAAGCTCTTTCAGAGAGCTACAACTTTCATGTTGACGTCGAGAGCTGATTCAAGACGGATTTTCCGTGAAAGACCAATGCAGCGGCCGTCGCATGGTGTGCAGCGGCCGCCGCCAGGGACGACGCAAAAGGAATTCTGATGCTGCGGCCGCATCATACATGCGGCGGCCGCCGCATCTGCTGTCAGCGCATAACGCTGCGTTTTGATTAAATAAACCCTAGATGCTTTTGTTTTGTTTCATGGCCGAATTGGGATTGTTTATAAGGCCAATTTTAGTTATTTTTCTAGAACTTCTATTCTACTCTTTCATTCATAAAACAACAGTAGAGAGAGAGAGAGAGAGAGCGATGTTCGCCATGGGCGGCTAAACTCTCTTCGTTCTACTCGCAATTTGAAGCTTTATTTGGATTGATTGTGAGTTTCTGAATCTTGTTCTTTATTTCCTATATTGAATGCTTCAACTTCTTTGTGCTTGATTGTTTATTGTTTTGTTCTATCTTGTCTGGCCAACTAGTTAGATCAATTCAATTGCTAGGGTTTTGTAGATTCCTGATTGCGAACCTTAACCCAAGTGGCAAACTTATCCCTTTAGGGCTGATTGAACTAATTGGATGGGTAGGAAGTTGGATGTGTTGTTAAATCCCTCTTTAGGGACTGCAAATACCTTGGTTAATCTCTGAACTTAAAGCTATCAATTGGGTTAAATCCTTTTTTAACTGTTCGATTGATAAGGGTTTCTAGGACTGATTGGACTAGTAACTATATTAGGTCGGGACAAGGGCATTCATAGGAAGACTAAAAGGACAAGAGGAAGTTACAATATCAATTCAACCAAATAAAGCGGATAGTGGTAGGTAGATCGATCTTCTCTAAATTGTTTTGCATCAACTTGTTTATAGTTTATTTTGTTTTCTTTCTTATTTCAATCACCCAAAAATCCCCCTTTTCACTAATTGGTAAATACACATTGCAAATGAATACTTGATTCTCTGTGGGATCGACCTCTTACTTGCTTGCTATACTAGGTTGTAGGTTTGAGTTTTATTTTGATACGGTTTACGCGACTAAAAACCGTCCATCAAGCATGAATTTTATTTCATCTATTCTAGAGGAATCATTTGGGAATACACTACCAAATTTCATATATACACCTTTTTTTTCCAAGCTCAAGCCTTTAAATTACAACTGCCTGAGAGTTTCTGGATTCACAATCCTAATTTTCTTGGCTGCAATTTTTTTGATCGGGGTGATCTTCCTGTGATTACTTTACGTCTGAGGGTTTCTACTATCTATTATTTGCTTTCGAGGTACTCTTGGCTGTGTGTTGTTTTATGCAGGATTGCTTCAGGTTTGGAGGCACTCTTGTGTTGTTGCGTTCATGTTTGTTTGTGGACTGTCTGCTGCTCCTTATCTCGGAGCTCACTGCTACCTCTTCCAGCCATGGTGTCATGGCACTCGCTGCTCTTAAAGGTTGCCTCGCTGCTGTCGGTTTTGGTGGACTCGTCCTGGTGTAGTTTTCTTGGGTGCTTGGTGTTGGTCTGCTGCTGCTCTACCTAGAGCTTGTTGTTGGCGTCTGCTGCCTCGCGGCTTGCTCGTGTCCAGCTATGGCTGATCTTTCCTCATCGGCGGGTCTTTTGCTGCTGCTTGGTGCATCGCTGGTGGTTCGGCCACCTGCTGAGATTAGAATTGTACACTAATTTGGATTCACAATCCCAATCGTTTTATTATGGACAAAACACAGTTTGCTACCAGCAACCTTTTATCATAATTTGTTTAATGACATTGGTTCTAAGCGATAACAATCGCACTTTACTCTCAAACATTAGTTCGCTCACGCTAGGCCACTTTGTTTGGATCGATCAGTCGACCCCTTCTGTTTTGTCTTGCAACATCATCTCTAGTCTATCCCCGTGTGTGGCACCATACGAACGTACTGTTCCCTATTTCGATCTGCTGCCTTCATCTGGCTCTCTGCCGAATCCCAAGCATTTGGTTATGCATCTAGTCGCCTGTTTCACTTGCTCGGTTGCAGGATGCCCACTAATCACCATTTGGAGGTTGCTACCGCCCCCTTTTAAATGCTATCGTTTACTCCAAAACCAACATATACATGAACCAACGGATACGAAAATGAGTTTCCCATGAATATATGCACTTGGAATTCCTGCGGTATTCGCAGTAGGAACTTCTGGACTAACATTGATATTTTCTGTAGAAATAATCGTATTAATGTACTAGCTCTCTTGGAAACCATAACGGATAAGGTTCCGTCAGATATTTGCTGGCGGAAGTGTGGCTTTACTAACATAGCTTTTGACCCGGCTGCGGGTTTTTCCGGTGGCATCTGTTTGCTCTGGAAAGATCTGCCCTCGAGCCAAGGATCCATTGATCTTATATCGGTTCATAACCGCTTTATACATTTCAACTACTCGACTTTATATCTCACACAACAGTTGCCATGCTAGTGATTTATGCCCCACCTGATGAGATAAGGAAAGAGGCTTTTTGGGAATCTATCACTCTCTGACGGAGGAAAAACCTGTCGTTGATCCGCCAAAGAAAAATCAAACCTATAGTAAGTATAGCAATAAGCAAGAGGTCGATCCACAGGGAAAGTTATAACTCAAGTGTAATTCAGGTGTCAATCAAAGTAACCAATTTGGGGGGGTTTTATGTGTGAAAGTTTCGCCTTTTATCAAAGCGAAGTAAAGAAAGCAAAGTAAATGAATTTGTTTTAGACAATTTGGAGAAGCAATTCTACCTACAATTTTCCACTTTATTGGATTGAAGCGATCCTTGTAACTTCTTCTCGTCCTATTACGTTTCCTATGAATGCCCTTGTCTCGACCTAATATAGTTACTAGTCCAACCAGTCCTAGCAACCCTTATCAATCGAATAGTCCCTAAAGAAGGATTTAACCCAATTGATAGCTTTAAGTTCAGAGATTAGCCAAGGTATTTGCAGTCCCTAAAGAGGGATTTAACAACACATTCAATTTCCTACTCATTCAATTAGTTCAACCAGCACTAAAGGAACAAGTTTGACACTTAGGTTAAGGTTCACAACTAGGAATCTACAAAACCTTAGCAATTGAATTGATCTAACAAGTTGGCCAGACAAGATAGAACAAATCAATAAACAATCAAGCACAAAGAAGTTGAAGCATTCAAATATAGGAAACAAGAAACGAGAATTAGAAACCCACAATCAATCCGAATAAAGCTTCAAATTGCAGGCAGAATAGATGAGTTTAGTTCCTCAGGGAAGACATCGCTCAAAATCTCTAAAGTGACTGATGAATGAATAAAATACAAGTAATGAAAATAACATAAAACCTGGCCTTTTAAATCATCCAAAGTCGGCCACCAAACAAAGTAACAGGTTCTAGGTTTTTTTTAATAATCAAAACGACACGCAAAAGCGCTGACGACCAATACTGCGACCGCGACATATGCTGCGGCCGCGACATCAACAAACTCTGGTACCCCGCTGCAGCGGGTCTTGCTGCGGTCGCGGAATGCTGTTTGCCGTGTCCATTTGCCTTTTTCCGAGAGTAGCTCCACTTGTCTTCTCTTCTTCTTTCCTTGCTCCTTTCCAATGTTTCTTGTATTCCTCTTCAAGGTATTGCATCTCCCAATTGTGTTCCGATTCAATCTGCAAGATAAACACAAATTTGCGCAGAATCCGGACTCTTCCAAAATAATCACAAGATGCAATTTAGCAACAAAGTATGAAAGAAATGCAACCTAACTAAACTAAAAATGCCTAAAATGCCTATCTAAGATATGCATTATCACTCTCTATATCCAAAACTTGCTTATACCATATTGTGTAATGGGGGATTTCAATGACATCTGCTCTCCGTCTGAGAAGATGGGGGGTGCCTGTCCATTGAATGCCAGATTTGCACGCCTGACCGACCTCAAGAACAAATTTTCTTTACATGAGGTTCCTTCCTTTGGTGGACAATTCACCTGGAAACGGAAAAGGAACGGAATTGACTGCTGCTTTGAGAGGCTGGATCGTCTCCTCGTACACACTGATGTCCTCACTATTTTCGACTCACTTAGAACTCAAATTCACCCTTTCACCAGATCTGATCATGCGCCAATCTCGACAGACTTCAGTCGGAATGTAAAACCCAAAAAAAGACCCTTTAAATTTGAACTAGCCTGGGCAAACCGTTCTGATTACAAGAATCTTGTTTCTCAGGCTTGGCGACTAGACTCCCCGGGCTCTCTTATGTACCGCCTGTTTCAAAGAATGAAACTTCTAAAGCGTCTCTCCAAAGACTGGCATAAGAAGACTTTTCTTAATATAAACAACCAAATTCAGTCGACTAATCAGAAATTACTCCAACTTCAGACATCGCTTCTTTCAAACTACAATAACAATGACATCAAGTTATTAAAGCAACTGCTCAACAAAAGAGAAAGAATGCTCGATTTCCATCGCAGATACTGGAGCCAAAGGGCAAAGGTCAAGCATGCCAAGTTCAACGATTCCAACTCAGGATACTTTCACAAAATCGCCTCGTCCAAGAGGGGTAGGAAATTGATCAAATCAATCACCCTCCCGAGTGGGGAAGTCGCTGTTGATTTTCACATTATTCAACAAGAATTTGAAAAAGATTTTAAATCTCGTTTCCGCTCCTCCACGAGGAGCGTTATGGACATAACTAGGGACTTGGGGGTCATCCACTCACAAGTAACACAGGCAGACAATGACATGCTCACAACTCCGGTTTCTAACGCAGAAATTAAAATTGCTGTTTTCTCTATGTGTTCGGACAAAGCTCCGGGTCCTGACGGGTTCTCGGCAGGTTTCTACCAAAAGTTTTGGAATACAGTTGGCTCTTCTGTCATGAAAGCTGTAAAAGCTTTTTTCTCTAGCGGAACACTATTAAGGCAAACAAACCATACTTTTATAACGCTTCTACCAAAACGTGATGACCCTTCAACAGTAAACCACTATCATCCTATTAGCTTGTGCTCCACAATTTACAAGATCATAGCAAAGGTGATTACTGCCAGGCAAACCAAGATCTTTGAAAACCTGATACATCCCTTATAGGGCGCTTTTACGAAAGGTCGGTCCATCCAGGATAACATTTTGGTAGCCCATGAGGCTTTCCACTCCTTCAGGCTTAAAAGGGGCAAGTCAGGTCTGCTTGCCTTGAAGCTTGATATGGAGAAGGCTTATGATCGTGTCGAATGGTCCTTTCTCTTTGATGTCCTTTCAATGTTTGGCTTTAACGACAAGTTTATTCGTTGGATCAAAGAGTGCATAACTACGGTTTCATACTCTGTCCTGGTTAATGATGAGCCAACGACACTCATCGAGCCCACTTGGGGACTAAGGCAAGGTGATCCCCTTTCCCCTTTTCTGTTTATTTTGGCTTCAGAAGTCTTAGCAAGGACTCTGCAACAAGAAAGTTCTGTTAACAAAGATTTGGGTATAGTGTTTGGCAAACCGGGCATTAAGATTCCTTTTTTTAGCATTCGCAGATGATATCCTCATTTTCTACAAGGCCTCCCAGTCGGCCTACTCTTCTGTTCCGACGATTCTTGAACGTTTCTGCTTAATTTCGGGACAGAAGGTCAATTTACATAAATCTAGCTTCCAAACTTCCTTAAACACAACACCAGCAGCAATTAATGCCACTATTGCGGTCCTTGGCATCCCCCCAGGAAAATAATTTTGACAAATACCTGTGTTGTCCCATCGTCAATGGAAGAACTAACAAAGACACTTTCAACGACGTGGTGCTCAAATCCAAGCAGCAAATGACCAAGTGGAAGGTGTCTATCCTTTCTGCCGAAGGCCGGAAGGTACTTATCCAATCAAATCTGAGTGCCAAACCGCTGTTTCTGATGCAAGCTTTCTTACTACCATCTCACATTCACCATGAACTCGATAAGGTTTACATACAATTTTTCTAGAACAAAAATTCTAAAGCACCTCCGCTGATTAGTTGGGACAAGATATGTGCTGACACCTTGAAAGGTGGGTTGGGTATTCACAAAGCTAAAACAATGAATATTGCATTACAAATGAAACTGTTATGGAAAATCCTGTCCGAACCGGACAATATATGGGTTCGCCTCATCTCCCAGAAATATCTAAAAGGTCAGGACATCCTAAAATATCAGACCAAAAGCAATACTTATTGGCAGTGGAGACGCTTGATGTCTATCCGACACCTTTTTCAGAACGCCCTTCACTGGTCTGTTGGTGATGGGAATTCTATTGATTTCTGGTCTCAGAAATGGGCCTTCTTTGAGACGCTGGCCTCCAGGGCCCTACAGCCGATCCCAAATGAGCTCTTAGGCTTAAAAGTTTCCCATTTCATCAACCACAATCTACAGTGGAATAAGAATTTTCTCTTTTCAAAATTAACCAATATCCTTTCATTGGACGACATCAACCATCTCCACGGCATCATCCTGCCAAATAACCCCATGAATGACCGCATGTATTGGGGGTCGAGCCCCAATGGGTGGTTTTCGACAAGTTCGGCAAATACCATGCTTTCTTCAAACAAGGGGTCGCAAGACTTTGAATGTGGTTGGATCTGGGACCTAGATGTTCCGCCTAAGGGTCGATATTTCCTCTGGAAAATCTCTCGCGACGGTCTTCCGACATCGGAACGCCTCCAAAAGTCTCATGTGTCTGTACCATCGGGGTGCCATTTTTGTGATATCACCAACGAATCAGACAATCATATGTTCCTCCAGTGCCCGGTTACCTTCAGCCTACTACGGAAACTCCGCATCCGTTGTCCGAGCTTGTCTCAGCTCGCCGTAACTTCGGGCTCTCCCTTTCCCCTAAACCAAGTTCTGCTGATGGTTGGCAAGAAACATTTCGGCCCCTCGGCTTGTGCTTGGTGGGCTATCTGGTTTTTCAGGAACCAGCTGGCTTTTGACCATACGACCAAAGTATCCATTACAGAAATGGAAATTTTCTATACAACCTTTACCCAATGCAGGAAACAGTTGAAGATTCTTGAGGCTGAGTCGTCCGTTGGGACCACTCGTCCGCCTAAGGTGAATCGCCCCATTTTTTCTGCTCGTCGTTATCCTTCTGCTTCGGCTGGGGGTAAGGGGCAGAACCGTTCCGGGCAATGGGACAAACCATCGATGGATTGCTACAAGATAAATTTTGACGGTTTTGTAAGACATGGGATTTCGTCTTCTTACGGCTTCGTTATTAGGGACTGGCGTGGTAAGGTTGTAGCCATGGGTAGAGACATGTGCATCAATGTCTCGGTCGCCTTTGTTGAAAACCTCAGCCTCAAAATGGGAATTCTTCGGGCTAAGCAGCTGAATATTCGTAACCTCCTGATCGAGGGTGATAACCTACTGGTTATTAAAGCTCTGATGGGGGGACTAGAAATGCCCTTGGAATATCGAGCTACTACAATCTGATATTCTTTTAGATATTTCGTCCTTCTCTTATGTAGCTATCCGTCATATTTTCAGGGAATCAAATGCAGTGACTGACTATCTCGCGCGCAGTGCACATGCATCCCCTGCCGACGACAGCTACGACGACGATCCAGAGCTTTGTGATCTCATCCGCAAGGATGCGCTGGGAAGGAGTTATGTTGCGGCCGACCCAACCTAATTTTTATTCTGCGTCAAAAAAAAAAATTCATGTGGGAGACATACAGAAATGTGCTGGATCTTTTACGGAACAACTCTAGACTGGAGGCTCTTTATGCGGTAGGTTCTTGCAAGATGTAACTGAGTCAGGGCCGTCCAATGGATTTCGGAAGCCCTATGCCAAACTTCAAATTAAATAATAGTAAAGTACATTAAATTTTTAGATAAAATATGACCGTGCATTAAAAATAAAAAAAATGTAGATAGGTAGGTATAATTTCATCAACTTTAACTTAAAAACATTCCTTATTATGTACTACTATGTAACAATAATGAAAATAGTCATTAAGATCCGATATAATCAATTAATCATGCATGAGTCATGACTAATAATTTTAAAATATTATAAAATACTAATAAAAGTATATTAATGTATATTTGATACATGTTTAAAAGAAAGAAAAAAAATTAAGGTCAAATAGATTTACCTATAAAAAAAGAGCTAAAAAAAGATATATTATTGAGTATATAAATTAACCTAAAAAAAATTCTAAATAAATTAAAATATTTTTAGGTGTTGAATCGGTATGATTTGAGACCTCTTGAAATCTTATTTAAAAAAATGAGTATATAACATGCTTTGAAAGAAGAACCAAATCCCTACAACTATATAAAGGCACGGGAAGATGATTTCACTGTAGCTTATACAAAGTTACATTTACCATTGATTTATGGTGTTTAAAAAAATTGTACGGCCCAGATTGATTGTAGTCTGTAATTCCTATTATGTCCACAAAACTTTGAATTTAAAATGATTTTTTTTATGTGGGCATATACGTCTTCTCATATACTGACTTCCTTTCCGCCTCTGCTTTCTACTTCTCCCTCTCCCTCGACTATCCACTGGCCTTCACCGCTTTCTTCTTTGCTTTTCCTTTCCATCTTCACCTCCTTCAGTCCTTCTGGCCGCCCTCTTTGGCTTCATATTCATAATCAGTTCATCAGGTAATCCTCTTCCTCTATTGTGTGATGTAATTGTCGTCTCTTGGTGACACCTTCTTCTTCCTCCATTATTTATTCGCCAGCCTCTTTTCTTCTGTTTTTTGTTGCCCTCGTGGTCACTGGCTTCATCATCATCCCTAATTGCTTTGTCGTCATCATCTCCTACTGGTCGTTCTCCTCTTCTTGCGGTACGTAGAGACGACAAACGTCAACAAAGCGACCCACAGAAGAGTTATCGATCCCGGTTAGTTTGATTTTGGTATCCCGTTTGGGATTTGTGGTTGGATTAATTTTAATTGATGTTTCAATTTCTTATTCAAGGATTTAAATTGGTTTCAATTTGTTTGGTCGATTTGGTTGTAAGAATTATGCAATCAATATCTTTGTTTTTGTTCTGAGTTCGAAATTGAAAGGAATTAAGGTTTGGGACTGATCAGTCATCGTAGTATCTAATTTAGGTTACAAAACTGATATTTTAGGGTTAGAGATGGGCAGATTCGAATTAGTTTGTGAGATGTTAGGGATTTGAGATCCGCCTACAAGGTGTTCGATTAAATGCCTGATAGGGAAAGAGCGTTTATGGTGTGTTGTAAATGATCGAGTTTGTTGCTATTGGGAGAACCATCTTTTTACTGTTTTTCAGCAGCACAAATACCACGTCTTTTCTACTGTCGATTGGTCTTCGAAAAGATTTTGCTTTCTTACCTCTATTGGTTGATCGCTATTTACCTCGACCTCTCTAATCTCTTTAGGAATACTTTTCTTGTTTGCTAGTATTGTTGTTTTGATTTCGATTTAGGGGATTTGTGGTTTTTCTTTTTCAATTAAGGAGAAGTCAATTCCTCTTGAATGCTTGATTCGATTCAGTTTACTCAGACTTAGGGGATTGTGGAAGTGAAAGGGAACAAACAATTTTTTTAGTAGTACAATTTGAAAAATCATCACATCATTTTAACTGTTTTTTAATCACTCAGGCCAACTCTAATCCATGAACTCTTTTAACTCAGACCAAAGCTTCTAAAATTCAATTGAGTTGGATCTCTACTGGTTTCCAACCAACACTTTTGTCATTGTGAATTTCTTATTAATTAAACATTAAAAGCAGCTCCAATATATGTTTGAATAAGTCTCATTGGTGCCCAACTGATTTCAGAAATATCAATTAGAAGAGTTGCCACAAACAGTTTATTTATGTATTTATTAAATCGTTACTACCAAATAGCACTTTCACTAAATGATTGAAACATCAACTACCACTTTATCCTGTATACTATTTCAACAGCCTCGTTGTTGTTGAGTAAATGAAGAATTATTAATTCTACGCATGAAAGACATAGACATTGGTAGATCAAGGTCGGATTCACTCTACGTTTAAATGACCTGAACCCAATCGTCTATTTTTGCAAACCTTCCTTCCTTTTAGTTGGCTTGTTTAGTACTCCATTTTGCTTTATTTTAGCCCCTGTTGGTTTGCTATTTTAATCCCACCATTTCCCCAAACTTAAAATTATTGTATAACAATGAGTTTATATTGGTTCTTTCCCTATTTTTCCAGTTGTTGTGCCTCTAATTTCTCCTGGCTAGCTCTTGGCTTTCTCTTGTTCTCAATTTTGTTTGCGGTTAGGTGTTGTCACTTAGGGTTTTTTCAATTGTTGCCGACATTGTTCAATAGATTTATGTAGGAACTAAGTACATCTGCTCTCTTTAGTTGGTAGTTATTGTGCCTTTTTGCTTCATGTCGTGGAACCAAGTTGAATTTTATAGTTGTGAAAAAAAATCAAATTTATTTTAACTTGTTGTGGATTTCAAGTGAGTGATTTGCGTTTAATGTATATCTTTTTCATAAGCTGAGGTCAACATTTACCATGCTTCTATTCTTTCCATTGATTCTTACTTTCTTTTTGTAATATGAATGAAATAGCATAAAGTTTACCAATTGAGACTTGTTATATCTTTAATTATTAATATTTTTTAATATGAATTTGATGGAACAGAAGAAAATGGTCGTGGAGATTACGGAGTTCCTTCCTTGTGCAAAATCTGAGGCGGTTTCGGGAGCAAAATCTGACACCTTGTTTGCTATCGTCATCAGTTGAGCTTTAGAACAATGAAAAGCCTCAAATCACTTAGGTTGGCTGGTAAGTAATTTATAACAAAGCTTTAGTCTAATTCCTACCTAATTAATTTTGGATGGTGTAGAGAGCATCTTTAATCAAAGGCTTTTGATCTCTCTTTCGTTCTTTCTTCTTTTTCTCTTGACAAGTTGACGTATGGCTCTGATTTGGGTTTCTATTTTGGACTGAGAGATTAGGTGTTACTCGATCATAAAGGTGGGTCTTTGGCCATTCTTTTACAGTGATGGAGATTGATAACTATGAAGCTTGATGTTTACAGTTTTTTTATGAAGCCGATTAGAGACTAAAAAGTCCTTGATGAGACCCAACCCTGGATGAGCATGCATTTGGTGATCTGGTTCATAAGAATGTACACCAATAAAGATGCTCTCCAAAAGTCAATCAACCCAATAAAATCAAGCTCAACGAAAAAAACAACATGAGCATCTACACCATTGTCGAGCTCATAGGGCATAAGCCATGTTGTACGAGAGAACTGCACTAGAGTCCCGAGATATGCCACACAGTTAATGCCATCCCGTAGACCCGTGCAACAACTATGGGATCAATTTCAATTTGCATCTTCTGTCTAAGTGATGGCGGATTCTGATGAGTGTAACTGAGTAGTTTAGTGTGTGAGTGAGATACGTGTAGTGTTGGTGTGTTGCCTTGTCTATAAATACTTGTAACCATGTACAGTATAAGAAATTAGAGCTTTCCCTCCGAAATAACAAACTCTCTCTTGCTCACCAACTATAACAGATTATGCTCATGTTAGGACTGATGTTTCCTTCTTTCTATGAAGGCATTTACCTTGCTTCCTTTCATCAATCCTTAGCGGCTGATGGAAAACACTTCAGGTTGATAGAGAAAAGGATCAGATCATTCGGAACATGGAAAACGAGTCCTCCATTACTGTCAGAAGTCATAATGAAAATTGCAATTCTCTGGCCGAGGTAATAATCTTAGCCTCTTAAGGCATTGTGTTCTATTGTACTGTTTGATTGTGAGAGTTAAGCACACTAAACAACTTATTCATTTCCAGGTCTCCAATGTGGAAAGAAGAATGTGGACCTTTGTGCAGTCCAAGGGGCTATTGAATGCCAATGTCCGAAATATTTATCGTAAGGCATGTGGGTTATACGAGAAAATCTTCCTTGGGAACAATGAGCTAGAGGAACTCCAAGAAGCTGAATATTCTCTATGGAAGCTTCATTATAAGCAAATCGATTAGTTTCGCAAACAAACATCTCGGGGTCCTGAGAATATCCAGAAAGGGTTCAAGTTATTTGTGGAAGAATCCTCTAGAGTTTACCAAGATATGATCCATAAATTCAAGAAACATTACGGCTTCAAGGACCTAGATCTGTTCTATCATAGTCACGCTGATGGTATATCCTGCTCAATTGAGCATGTAAAGTTGCATAGATGCCAACTTGTGTGCCATCGCCTTTCGGTTCAGCTTGGGGATCTTGCAAGATACTAGAAGTAAATCAAAACCGTTGTATTGAACAAGGAAACTGGTCTGCTGTAGCAAAATGCTACTTTGAAGCAACAAAGATGTATCATGATGGTGGGATTGCAAAAGTAGAGCGCGCGTGCAAAGCACGCATCCACAACTAGTAAATCAAAATGGAGTATATAAGTATATTTTAAACAAATTGTGCAAATAAATTACAAAATAAAACAAAAAAAATGAAATCAAATCCTTTTTTCAAAGCGAGCAGCAAGCCCAAAAAAAGTGGGGTAAAAGGCTGCCATTGGGAGCAATCCTGTAAGAAAAGGTGGAAAAAGTTGTATGTAATGTTACTAATAGGAATCGTACTCGGGATGCAGGAGAAGGGCGCTTTCATTAGCGCTTCAGTGCAAAGCCAGTCCAGCTACTATGCCACATGAACAACTTGTTTCTTTTGCAAAACATTTGATTATATAGTACAATAAAATTATTAAAATGAGGCCCTGTAAAATCGGAGGCCCTGGGCGAACGCCCATCTTGCCCATGCCCAGGGCCGGCTCTGAACTGAGTACTTCTTGTTATTTGTGAATTGCGATTTACATCGCCCTATAAACATGGGCATGTTATTTTTTTTGTACTCATAGTAGTGCACCCCTTGCTGATAATTTCCCTACTCATATCCAGATGACAGCACATAGGGCCTTACAATTCTGCAAGCAGTACAAGCGTCCTACAGAGTTTCGTAGACTTTGTGAAATAATCAAGAACCATCTTTATAACCTTAAAAAATACAAAGATCAAAGAGATAGACCTAACCTTTCAGCACCTGAAGGGCTGAAACCTTGAAATTTACGTTGATACGTGATTTGAGCAGCTAAAGCTGGCTACTGAACTTGAACTATGGCAGGTATGGCTGCTTTCTACTGATTGCATTCTTCCATGGCATTTTTTATACATAGAAATTATTAGTCATGTATGCGCGAACTGGCTTCCTGACAGGCTCTATTGATAATGAACTCATGCTTGTGTTCTATTTTAGATTCAATATATCTGATTTCACTACTTCTTAGTAGGTTTGCTTGTTTTTAGTTTCCAATACTTAGAATTCTTTCTCTCTCCTTTTTTTTTTTTTTTCTTAACTCTCTCAGGAAGCCTTAACTTTCGTTCTCTCAGGAAGTCATCTCTATCATGCTTATGCATGCTCAAGCTTTTCTCTCTTTAGAAGACCTTCAACAAAAATCTGAGCCGCATGGATCTTCAGATGATAGCGTCTGCTGGTGTATGGCTGCACTTTCAGTGTCACGATCAATTGCGTGGAGCATCATATTTAGATCTTGGAAATGAGAAAGAACATGCAATGAAGATCTCTGACCTCATAAATTTTAATTTTGATCCTAAACATGAAACTAGAGAAGTGTTAATGCAAGGTTTTTCTACCTGAAATTTACAATTTCCTTTTTGGCTTTGGTCCTGATGATATTTTTTTCTCCCTCTTTATACAGCTTTCACGATCTGCTATTTTATCCAATCTGGTAAGACTAGACCTGTCAAAACACATCCGACCCGGTGACCCGACCCGACCGTCCGAAAAATTTCCGACCCGAATCCGGAAATTTTGACCCAAATTTTTTTTCCGACCCAAACCCGAAAAATCGGAAATTTTTCGGGTAATCTAGGTTTTGACCCGGTGACCCGATTGACTCGGTTGATTTATAATTATATATAATTAATTTTTTTTATATAATTAAAATTTATTGCAAAATTATTAAATCATGATTTTTTTAAGGGTGATTTTGGTAGCTAGCCTATTTTGAATGTTAAATTAGGTAGCTAGCCCCCAAGTTAATTTAATTAGTTTGGGTAGAACTCACTCAAATAGTGGTCAATGATCAATTGGTTGACTGTTGACCGGTCAATGTTGACCGTTGACCAACCCATTTGGATTTATTTTATTATTTTTTTTAATATAGTGATGTCATAATTTACCGTTTTGATGCCAAAATTTTATTATATTTTATTTTCACTTTGATGCCACTTTTCTAATGAAATGATTGGATGACACTTTTTTAATGCCACTTTTTTTAATCATTGATGACATTTTTTGTTTACTGTAATGTCACGTTGACCATTGATGCCATTTTTTTTACTGATAACGACTGATGCCACTTTTTTTATGTCAATTTTTTGATGATATTTTTTTACCGTGATGCCATATTTTTGATGATATTTTTTTAAAGTAGTATTTTGATGATATTTTTTCAAAGTAGTATTTTGATGACATTTTTTTCTTTAATGTGATACAACTTTTTCAAAATGGTGTTTTGATGTCATTTTTATTATATAATTATTTGATGCCATCTTTTTTAATCAAATCGATTGATGCCACATGTTTTTAATTTAATTAATTGTATATCGATTTATTTTCATCGATTATACTTTCATTTACCGATGACATGTTTGTGATTACACTTCATTGATGCAATCACTTGTGGTGACATGTTCATTAAATTTTTATTCATGGATGACATTTGTTATTACGCTTCATTAATCACAATTGGTTATGGTGACAATTTTATATAATTGATGCCACTTTTGGCAGTAGCAAGCACAACAACTCGACGAGGTTGGGTCACACCAATGATGCCACTTTGTTCGATGCATATTAGTACCTTATTGTCTTAAATATACTAAAATGTGGAAGTGCTACAACAAATGGAACAAATTTGAAATCCAAGATTTGGACTGATGGTCAATTTCTTCTTCTAGTTCTTCCATTTTTCGTGAAACGCATCAAAACCAAATGGCCCTCCGGGTCCAAATGCTGAGAAGCTGATTGTGGCAGCTCTTGCTGCAAAGGTGTTAGACTTCGGAGCAGACTCAAGTTCGTGATGGAAATCGCCGTGAAGGCAAGACCTATTCCCAAGAGGAACCACACCGTTCTTACCATGGAAGAGCTTGAACGACAAATCAAAATTAGCACAGTCTTCAAAAATCGGACCTCTGGATTCAGAATGTTGCATGAACCAGGAAGCATAAATTAGATTCATTAGAAAAGCCCACAGATGATCGACATGGAAAAAATTAAGCAGAAACTAAATAAGAAGCTGTAGACAAGCCCCTGCCAGTAAAGCGAAAGGCTACTCACTGGAATTGACATATTCATAGGCAAGAAGCTGAAATTCGTAGGCTTGTTGATATTTCTAAGGAATGGAAATGTTTGAATTTCCTGCTTAATCAAAGACACATTCACTTGCCTCATCTTTCACTTTCATAGAGAAACAATCCATTACTTCCTTTTCTTCAAACAACTGAAACGAGAAAAAAGAATGTGAGATCACAATTACAAGATTGACTGACTGACAAACAAAGAAACTGAAAAGTTGTTAATAATCATCAAATCATTCAACATCAGAAGGTTTCAATTCAAACACGTCGTTTATGTACGCATTTAGCGTGTGTTTCACATATGTTTTGCCTAACATTTTATCCTGGAGTACCCCCACTCACAGCTCAAAATCCATGCTTCAAGCAAGATAGGATACAAATATATGGAGAATTAAAAGAGTAACTAACATCGTGATTTAGTGTTCATCCCAAAACTAAAAAGCTTTTTTACTTTCTTTAATTGACACATCAATCGAAACGAATCACAAAGAAAAGGAAAGAGCAAAGGCTCCATGTACTTCTGAATATGCTATCAATCCCAAACAAGTGCAAAATTTCATAATTACAAAGAGAAGAGAGAAGTCATAACAGTAAAGTAATCTTCAATACAAATTGGTGCATCCATGTTAATTATATTATTTCTAATGTTGTTCAACAAATCCTCTGTGCGTTTTGCAGGTGAACTCACAGACTCTAACTACAAATCCAGCTCAAATCTAGAATCACGAAGTAACAGTTTGATCATATTAGGATTCAGTTATACCGGCCTCTCTTTAAATTCAACTAAAAAAAGAAGAAGAAAGAACAGAAACTGAAAGATATAGCCATTGAATGCAAATTATTACCTGTCATCTTCACATTTAAAAAGGCTTTCCTCATATTGGTTTTTCTTCGCATGTGTTTAAATAAGTAATCCTCACTTCCAGAAGTAACAGACCTTACTTGTTGCACATATTTGATTAAGGTAAGGGGTAGGATCTCTGTATCATACCTTACTTGTTGCAGGTGTCCAAGGGTGTAATCCTGTTGAGATAAAACATTCCAGTATCCCACATTGAAAAATAAGATGAAAAACAAACCAAAATATAAGGAGAGGTGAAGCCCTTACACAATGACTTAAGTTTTTGTATGAATTCCGATCTTATAACAAAAAAAAATTAAAATAAACCCACCATGTTTTCTCGGAATGAATTTCTTCCCATAGATTTAGAGCGGGGTGATACTTTTTGGGTAGAGTGGATGGAGGCGTGTTTGGTTGGATAAAGATTATATTTTTATGGAATAGTGGAAAAAGACATAAATACCCTTACCTACAACCTCCTTCCTACCTATTCCCGTTGATCCCGAAATTTGCTAACCCTTCCATTCCCGTTCAATAGTGGCACACTACCCCTTTCTTTGATTAAGAGTGTGTTTGGTAAGAGGTTTTTTGGGAGGTGTTGGAGGTTAAAAAAAAAAATAAAACCTCCAACTCGTGGTGTTTGACAAGAGATTTGCCATGGACGGTGGAGGTTAAAGTGCAGCTTTGGGGAGGTTAAATTTGGCCAAAAAAAATTCTTGGGCACCCAAGGTTTTAAGGTTATTTTTTACCAGTTTATTTTTTTGCCCTTTGAATTCAACCGGATATGTTGAAACAATGTGGGGGAAGGGGAGAGATATTTTAGACATTTTCATCTTAAAACCCATTTACAAACCTTACCATCACCAAACACCCAATTAAGTTTTTTTTTAAAAATAAACTCCACCTTTCAAACCTCCAACTCCATAATCTCCAACTCCATAACCACCAACCCCGTAACCTCCACCTGCCACCAAACACGCGCTAATTATATTTTTTCTTTTGAGCTTTTTGTTCATAATCAAATTGGGGAAAGTGGTGAAGACCGCCCGATGGATAAATTCGTTGTCGGCCTTGGTGTTGATTTGTACAAGCAGATGCTCGAGATTTGACCGGAGGACATTGACGGTGGCTTCGTTCGATTGAGCCAGATCTCGCCATTAGCAATCTCCTCAATAATCTTCGTGAATTTATGCTTGATCGCCAATAGCAATCTCCTCCATTGATTTCTCATCCGTCCAGCGAAGCACCCCTGACGACCTCTGCACTACCACTCCTCTCCTCCGGCGAAGTTGCCCCGTCCGGCGTTGCCCATTCCACCGCCGCCGCCGACCTTTACACTGTGATGACCTCTGCACTATCACTTCAATGTTTCTCAATAACTAGTAAAATGTTTCTCAATAACTAGTAAAATAGTTTTCGATGATACATTAATATGAATCTCATATTTGTATCTCCACTTAGCAGCTAGAGGCTGAGTTAAGCAGGGAACACCATGATAGCGACCTTTAGGAAATCATCTTCTTGAAGCTTCGAACTCCAGTTGCTAGGCCGCCACCAAAGATCAATGCAGCTGCTCCATCATCTGCCAATATCCAATATCCATATTTTGAGGGTTTTGATTATCATACCCATCATGTTTGTGTTTCTTGAGAGAGAGCCAAAAAACCAGTCGAAACCATTATAGGGATTGTTTGGTAAATGTACTGAAGATTGCAAATTGTAAGAATACATTAACTAATTAACAAAGCCTCACTACGCCAAATAGACACTGAGGCGACGAACAGGTCAATCGCCGTCGCTCCAATGTGTTTCTAGCGACGAACTACTTCATCTCGTCGCCTGAGTGTGGTCAAACCACAAGCTGTTGGGAGATAGCTATGGAGCGACGGAGGGGGGATATGTCCGTCGCCTGAAGGATGTTCTGGCGACGAACCATAAAGCTTTCGTCGCCTGAGCCATTTGTACCGTCGCCTGAATAGTTTTGAGGGGGCTTGATTTTATAGGACTGTTGGGGCGACGGGTAAATGACTATGTTCGTCACCTGAGTGTTTTTAATTTCCCGAATTTAATACATTCAGGCGCCAAGATTTACCGCCTAAATTTTTGTGAAATTTTAAAATATATTCAGGCGACTAATATTTATTTCTAAGTCCGTCACTTGAGAACTTATAATCTTATTATATTTATAATTTTCTAATATTTATAGTATTTTAATACAACCATATTTATTAGGTAATATTCATAATATTTTTACAAAACAATATTTCTAAAATGAAAAACGCGGTTTGAAACCACATTTTATAATTAATTTTAAGTAAAACGCGGTTTGAAACCGCGTTTATATATTATGATTTATTATATTTCTAAAATGAAAAATATATTTAAAAATACTGAATGAAACGCGACTTCATTCCGCATTTCATTTGTAAACTCTGGCCGTTGCTATGCAATTCTCTGCTTCGTCTAGGGTTTACAAATGAAACCCGGAATGAAGCCGCGTTTCATTCAATTTTTTTTTAAATATAATAAGTCATAATAAACGCAGTTTCAAACCGCGTTTTACATAAAATTAATTATAAAATGCGGTTTCAAACCGCGTTTATTTCGTGTGTTTTTTTTTTCTCCATCTAGATTTCACATCTTCTGAATGAAACGCGGTATGAGACCGCGTTTCTCTGATTTCTCTGCAAATTTTGAATATTTTTGTAAATATTGTCAAGGTGCGAATTTTTCCGTAAAATTTTATTTTTCTTTGAATATTTTGAAAAAAAAATTGAAAACCATATGTTATATTTATATATTTTATATGATTATCCCATTTCTGTTTGATATCAAAATTGAAATTGATACCAAGATCGAGATTTTGGTTGTTATATACTCCCTCCATTCGCGAAAACATGTCATTTACTATTCATGCATGCTTCTTTAGGTATATAAAATATCAATTTTTTATATAAATTTTTTTTAACAAGTTCGTACTTAGTAATATATAGATATTGTGATAGATATTATATATGAATTTCCAATTGATCATTTTCATAAAGTCATAAAATAAAAATTGAAGGCCATAGGATTGAGATCTATCATTTTATCATAGATGTTATGTATAAATTTTCAATTTCTGTTTGAGATTGAGATTTTGATTGATAAATATAGATTTGTGATAGATGTTATGTATGAATTTTTATTTTCCATTTGAGTTTGAGATTGAGACTAAGATTGATCCTGTATATATTAAGATTGAGATTGAGATTTTGGTTGATGAATATAAATTATGTGATAGATGTTATATATGAAATTCTTTTTTTTTTCATTTGAGTTTGGTTGTTAAATATAGATTTTATGATAGATGTTACATATAAATTTTCAATTTTCATATGAGACTGAGATTGAGATCAATATCGAGATTGCTATTGAGATTGAGATTGACGTTGTGATTGCTATTGAAATTGAGATCAAGATTGAGATTGAGATTTTGGTTGATAAATATAGAGTTTATTATAGATGTTATATATAAATTTCTAATTTTCATATGAGACTGAGATTGTAGTTATTATATATGAATTTTCAATTTCCAATTGATCATTTTTTATATTCATAAAACAAGAATTGAAGGCCCTCGGATGTTAAATATAGATATTGTGACTGAGATTTCGGTTGTTATATTATATATGAATCTCCAATCGATCTTTTTTATAAATTCATAAAACAATAATTGAGGCCCTAATATGTTAAATTTTGTTATAGACTCATTGAGTATATAATTGAATGAGTTGGATAGATTATTAGAAAAGAAGTCTATAATAATAAGTTTAGAACCTATCATATATATATATATATATATATATATATATATATATATATATATATATATATATATACCTGTCAAACGGGTTATTCGGGTCGGGTTCGGGTCCGGTCACTTCGGGTAAAACGGGTCTCGGGTTTTTCGGGTTGACTCGAACTCGGGTTTGATCGGGTTTCGGGTCGGGTTCGGGTCGATTTCGAGTTTGTCAAATTTTTCTTTTTTAAATTAAAAAAATCATTATTTGATAATTTTGTGATAAATTTTAATTATATATAAAAAAAATAATTATAAATCAACTGGGTCAATCGGGTAAATCGGGTCAAAATTACCGGGTCAATCGGGTCAACGGGTCGAAACCCAGATTACCCGAAAAATTTCGGGTTTTTCGGGTTCGGGTCGAAAAAAAAATTCGGGTCAAAATTTTCGGGTTCGGGTCGGAAAATTTTTGGGTCGGTTGGGTCGGGTCACCGGGTCGGATTGTGTTTTGACAGGTCTAATATATATATATATATATATAAACAATCAAACAAATATATCATATAAATTTTCATAAACATCATCATTTTTTATTTAAAAAATCAATATCTTAAATTTTTTGCTCAATAAATACCTCATTAACAATTAGAAATAACTTTTAGAATAAAAATGTATCTAATTAGATTAACCATTTAAAAATTAATATATCATTTAAATTTGCATAAAAGTTATTTTTTATGTTATTCTTCAAGAATAGGAAAAAAATAGAAAACATGGAAAATTAAATACAGTGATGAAATATTAATTTTGCAAAAAAAAAAAGCAAAAAAAACTCACGGAACATTAAAACAAAAACAAAAAAAAAAAAATCAAATTTCAATTAAGTGGGCCGGTTTGAAATTGAAATTGGAGGCCTTTAGGGTTTCTAAAACCCAGATCCATTTATCTCTCAGTCTCCCACTACCGCCTCCCTTAATTCTTCCTCTCTCTCAAATCTCAACGCTCTCACAATCGCATACCGGCCCTCTGTTCTTCCTATGTCGCCGTTCTTCCTCCCTCACTACCGCCTCTCTCCAATCTTCAATCCTCTCTACAATACACTTCCTCCCTTTTGTTCTTCCTTCCTCTGTTCTTCCTCCCTCACTTGTTCTCCACATCTCTCTCGCCCTCGATTTGGATCACTATGTCGACCCTTCATGCTATCATGGAGAAGGAGAACAAAGAGGAAGGTCGATCCCCTCCACCAGTCGCCGTCGACTCTCCACCGGACACCGTTTCCTCCTCAGATTTGGCACCACCGTCGACTCTCCACTCGTTCCTGTCCACCAATCGTCGTCATTCCCGTTCCGGTGCTCCAATCTCTGTCAACAAGGTAACTATCTCCGTTCAGATCTGAGAACCCGCCCCCATTGTAACCCACTTCTCTATTTCGTTCAGATCTGTTCATTTTGGTTGCAGTGGGGGTTCATTTGATTTGGTCCACTTGTATTGGGTTTTGATTTGGGGAGTTGCTTTTATTTATTCATGATTTCACTTGTGTATTTGTTCTTTGTAGTACGTTGTACTGGGTATATTGATATATTGATGAATTGTGTATTTGTTCTTTTAATTTGCAGGTTGAGGCTCATCGGTTTGATTTGGCATTAGGAGATTGAAAATGAATGGAAGATTAATAAAAAGCTCTGTGTATTAGCCTATTAGGATAGCTACTAGCTAGTCTTTTTTAACCAATTTTGTACTTTATTAAGGTTCAATTAGTGTTAATGTGTTATTAGCATTTGTAAAATCACTTTGTACAAAATACTGTATGATTTATTGTTATAATATATCACATTTTATTTATATGTATGCATATTTTAATTTTATTTTATATATGTAAATTTTAATTATTAATTGTTAATCAAAATAATGTAAAAAATAGTTACATAAATTACAAAAAAAAAAAAAAGTAATATCTAACCATTCAGGCGACGAATATAGTCGGTCGCTTGAATACTAGTTAGCCACGCCTGAAAGGTCAACGCTATATCCAAGAGACGACAATAGTTCGTCGCTTCGATGTAACTGAAGCGACAAACTTAGTCATTTCGTCGCCATCTAACTGAAGGGACGGCGTCCATGCGACAACCCTTCAGGCGATGGACGTCCATCGCTTCAATGTTCTAGCGACGGTTTTTGCTCTCAGGCGACGACTTTTGTCCGTCTCTTGAGTGTCTGTTTGGCGTAGTGCCTTGTAAGGTAAACTAAAAAAGTCCAGAAAACGGAAGATTGCAAATTTGTATTAACCTTTAAAATCAACATCTAAACTTCAATTTCATTTCATCCACACCAAAGAATGTTCTGGTTTTTTTTTTTTCTTTTGGGTGAACTCAAATCAACCAACTCACCTCGCTCTCGGGCTCTCGGCTAGTAAATAAATGTGTTGATTTTTTTTTGGTTGCAAGTTGATAATATGTTGATAAAATGCCTTATATGACAAATTAATGTTTCCCAGGTAGGCATGTTTTATGATCCGAGTAGCTTAAACATAGCTCAGACTCGTTCGTATACTAATTAAGCTGAATATGAGTATATTTTAAAGCTTAATACAACTTGAGTCTCGGCTCTACTTGAACTCGAATTTTGTCGAATATACAAAATTTCCCCTATGTTATTATATCATGAGCAAGTAGGAATACTCTGAACCAAGTAGCTTGAACTCAATTTAAAAAAAAAAAACTCGGTTTGAACTCGTTTATTTTCTAAACGAGTCGAGTATAAACACATTTTAAAGCTCGAGTCCAAATTAAGGCTCGGCTCGAGCTCAAGCTCAGCTTATTCCTACACAAGCTTAATATAAACAACCAATGCTCGTCTTAGATTTGAACTTGCAATTGGATCTGAAGTCTGAACTGCACACACAACAAAACATGTCATATTTTTTGGTCGGAAGGTTTATTAATGAGGAAGTAATTAAGATGTGTTTAGAACTTAATGTCAGCATATACAACTGATTAAATTGCATAGATCTCAAGGATGTGTTGTATATCACATATATCACAGAGGTTATTTAGGGGCCCTAGCTTATCTACTTTCTCAAGAGTTGTGGTCGTTACTTGTGTT
Organism: Persicaria tinctoria; assembly: GCA_037127255.1. Lineage (NCBI taxonomy): Eukaryota > Viridiplantae > Streptophyta > Magnoliopsida > Caryophyllales > Polygonaceae > Persicaria > Persicaria tinctoria. The sequence goes on along the minus strand of JBANSL010000018.1, from coordinate 26,640,528 downwards.
GAAGAGTCATCTATAGAGTTCACTCTCTGGCCCCATGTGGTTGATACCCTTTACTCAACCCTATATATATGTTTCCTAATCTATTACAACTTAAACCACTGTCACGTATTTAACAGAATACAAAAATGGTTAGGCACGAATGGCTTGCTTCAAACATGATAAGGATTAATATTTTTTATATCCCACTTGAGCTTTAAAATCATGTTCAAATCATTTTCTCTCAATGTTGTAGGGCATTGAATTGAATTAATAATCATTCAAGAATCATTTTATAGGGTTGTCTATCTATATATGTATCGGACAGGAAGATAGAGCATTGACAAACCATGATTTAAACTAGCCATAGTACCTAATTAGGTAGAGGCAAATCCATATTCTTTTTTTATTGGGAAAGATTTCGAAATAATAAATAGACAATACCTTATTTGTTGTCTGATAAATCGATAGACCGGAAAAAAAAATTGCAATCAAAACGAAAGAGAAAACGACCCGACACAAAAGATCATAGGAGCAATCAAATCATTCGGTGTGGAAGTCGAGGAAGACCCCGGGATAGATTACAAATGTTGAGAATACAGAAAAGTTAGGAGAAAAACGCACCGTCTTGACGCTAGGGAGATGAAAAGAAGACACCTATCAAGGAAGAAACATCTCCTGCTAGTGTCAATTCATTTCTTTTTTTCTTTTTTTGATATAGGTAAGAATTCGAAATACCAGACAAAACCATTGGCTGGTAAATCGAGTAGGTGAAAGATCGTCAAAACTAATCGCCGTGATTAAATTTTAAAAAATAACCAAAGAGAACAAACAAACGATAAAAAAAGTTGCAAGACATATGGACGATTTTCGGAGATGACGGACACTACCACGAGTCCACGACCTTCATAATCAACATGACTACATCTATTTCTAAAACTAAACACAAGAAAAAGATCAAACCACAAAGAAGCAAAATGAAAACATCCTAGCAGTCACAAAATAAAAGTCTTTTTTATTTATATGTATAACTTTGTCAGACCTCATCTCATAAACACATTTCAGCTCATATACAAATTAAACCATAAGAGGTTATCAAGTAACTAAATGCAGAGGTGAAGGGGCAACTGGTTAAACTTAATTGCTCCTTGCGTGTTTGGTAGATAAATACTCCTACATAAAAGATTAATTTAATTGCATGTAACTGCACAGCCATTAGCTTAATTACAGGTTAATTACGTCACGAGGACCAGCTAATAAAAATGGAATTTGCAGAGATCTAGAGTATATTATTGTCTACTCTTTACAGAACATTTGGAATAATGACAGCTAATCGTTGGATTAAGATCGGTTCAAACTTTAAACCACCGTGTGGCCTGCAGCCATATAATCTGTTAAAACCACAATTCAAGGTTCGGAGCGTTGAGATTTACAGTTTATCCCACATCGAATATATAATAAAATATATAAACTAAAAGTATATGTTGTCTGATAAACCAGTTTAATTAAACTTTTGTGATAGAAGGTGGATTCAGAAGTACGAGAAATTCGATCATTGGACTATACAACAATAGAGATTTGAAATATGATTATACCATTTCATTGATCAAGGTAGTCTACAAAAGATACACATATGTGTGTTATGTGTATGAATCTTACAACAAATCAAACTAATGGTTGAGTACATTTAGAAGATTAACCCTCGTCTTTACAAGACATCTTGAGACCGACTCGAGACCCTCTTCGATTCCGTTGATGGACATCTCTAGCTCCCCGAGTTGCCTTCGTAGGCTTTGCACCTTTTTCGCGTCTGTGGTGAGCTTCTTTGCGTCGAAAGCAGACAATGCCTGATCTATTCTCTCCGCCTCATTGGCCTCTACTCGCGAATCAGACGAGTGTTTCGGATGCAATGTCAGTTTAGCGACGAAAGACCAACGTTGTCGAGCCTTTGAACCGGCCAAAAAAGCAACAAGGGACTTGAGTGTTGAGAGACAAACAGCTTCAGCTTCCTTCAAGATCCTCACTACATACACTAGCCTCTGATCATCCATCTCCAACTGCGTCGTCAAGTCGAACTTCTTCATGTTTCCGAGGCACTTGGAGACCGATTTGATCACCTTTCTTCGCGACATTTTGTAGTCCGACAAGCACAATGCCTCGCCACTTCTCCTACGAAGCGACGACTCAAGCTCCAACACCGAATCCTTCATCATAGACACCACATCAATAGTAGCACCACACACATCCAACAGAGCTAGAGAGCCTTCTAAAACCGCCTCTACGCCACTGCGGTGGGCCTGGTCATGGGAAAGGACTTGCTGGTTTTGGTGACGAACTATCAACTCATTGATGCGTTCATACAAGCCCTTAACATCAGCCAGGCTGCGGCAGATGGACGAAGATGATGAAGACGACGAAGAGGCCTCACATTGAGAGGCGATTCGAAGCCTCGAGAGGTGAGCCTCAGTGGTGGCATCCACAGGCTGACAAGTGAAGGGGAAGCTGATTGAACGAGCGTGGTAAGAAATCTTGGACGCCATTTCTATGGGGATTGTGTTTTTGAGACTGAAAGGGAAGATGATACAGACAACAATGTGGGAATTGGTATATATAGCTGGACCTGCTATGTTACCATGTGCAGAAAACTTGGAAAATGATTTAATTTAAAGAAAAAAATGAATTAAAAATGGATTTGCACGAACGGCCTGCAGATAGAGTTGTCTCTAGAGTCCAGACAAGGGAGAGTTGGGAATTTGAATAGTTCATATGATCTTTTAAAATGGCCTATTTTTGGGTATTTTAATGGCCATATGTTGGAGTGGTTATATGGGAAAATATGTAATATATATGTCCACTTTTCCAGCCATGAGTAATGGAGTTTAAAATATATCCATGGTGATACCAAAACCAGATAGGGGGCAAATCCAGCAACTGTATGGTTTCTGGAGTTGGTTTACTTGTGGCTCTTTCAGCGGTAAGGAGAAAACCAGACCAGTTGATGTTAAAAATATTCAGGAAAAAATAGTATGAATTAAAAAGAGTATATGACTGAGTATGCTGGCTGTATGCATATACAGTAACACACTAGCACCGAAAAAGTCATCCAATTCAACAAATTGAGGAGATGAAAGCTTGATGGCTAAGAAATTGGATACTTCGATCACCTGATCCTTTGAAGATGCGACTCTTCGATATCCAACTCTTGCTCGATTTGTAAAAACTAGCCTCGACGATGTGATTTGGTAGAGGTGAGATGGGGGTTAAGATTGGTTTTTGCAAATGTTTAGTGCAGTTTCTACAAGATTTTAAGATCGATTGAAGTCCGTTGGGACTCGGGATCGGGGGTCGTATGCACACGTAATAGGAGGAGTAACCCACTAGCTTATATACTAAGACTTTTTTGTTCATATTGTCGATGTGGGACTCTTTGGTCTCTTCACATCTCTCATTCTCAACACGCCCCCGCAAGTGCAACTAGGGTCGTTTTTCGCCTATACCTCTAGTTGACACTTGGACAACGGGTCTAGCATCTCATTCTCCTTTTTTTAGAGAGCCCAGGATCGAGAGTCGGGTTGTTTGGCTTTTCCGCTCTGATACCATACTAAAGTCCGTTGGGACTCGGGATCGGGGGTCGTATGCACACATGTTCGCTAATAGCCTAGTATATAAGCCGAGCGGAGTTCCATCCTAAAACCAATTGGTAATATGAGGAGTAACCCACTAGCTTATATACTAAGACTTCTTTGTTCATATTGTCGATGTGGGACTCTTTTGGTCTCTCTTCACATCTCTCATTCTCTCAACACGCCACCGCAAGTGCAACTAGGGTCGTTTTTCGCCTCTAGTTGACACTTGGACAACGGGTCTAGCATCTGATTCTCTTTTTTTAGAGAGCCCAGGATCGAGAGTCGGGCCGTTTGACTTTTCCGCTCTGATACCATACTAAAGTCCGTTGGGACTCGGGATCGGGGGTCGTATGCACACGTGTGCGCCCATGTGTTAATAGCCTAGTATATAAGCCGAGCGGGGTTCCATCCTAAAACCAATTGGCAATAGGAGGAGTAACCCACTAGCTTATATATTAAGACTTTTTTGTTCATATTGTCGATGTGAGACTCTTTTGGTCTCTTCACATCTCTCATTATCTCTGCTATCTCTACAGAGCTTCACTTTATGCAGCACACTGAAGAGATATTCTGGGTGTGGAAAATCCACATCTTGGCACAGTTGGTTGAAGGTAATCAATTCACTAAAGTACAAAATATCGAGTTGTTGAATGTAATCTTAACTAATTTCTCTCCTTCATTGATATGAGTGTAAACTTATACATTTCAACTACATCAATTCACAATCTGTGAAAATTTATGATTAAAAAAATTTAAAAAAAATATATTTCTGTAATAAATAACCAATCAGATGTATTTGTATTCCAACGGTTACCCGTCTATCTCAAAAAAAAGTCTCTGTACCAACAATTTGTGTACTCTATAACAATGACATTAAAGATGAAACACATTTTTTTGTGGAATGCCAGTTTTCTAGTTTCCATCTCCCAATATTGTTCGTGGGTACAAATCAGGTTATAATCAACTTGATTACAAATTCGAGAGATTTCTCTCTTATCTTGTCATTAATTGGTAGCACTCTAACAAAATCTGAAAAGGAGAAACTAATAGTAACTCGGTGGACTATATGGTACATCAGAGATCAAACAATCTTAAAAAATGAACCCATTCCGAATCAGGAATCTGTTAAACACATCATTGCAACTAGGGGCGGAGCCAGGGGGTGCTCGAGCACCCCTCGACTCGGGAAAAAAATACAAAAAAATTTTATTTTTTTTGCATATATTTAGTATTTTTAAGGTAATATACATCTTTAAATGATATTTGAAACAAGAGGGTTGTCTAGCTCAAGTGGTAAAGGAAGGAAGGAGGGCAGGTAGGAGAATCAAAAGGTCTTAGGTTTAAATCCCAAATGCTTCACTTTTTATTTCTTTTACTATTTTATTAATTCTTCTTGATTTCTGTCTATATTTTGTTGTTTCTATCAACTATTTCATTAAAAAAAATGTCATATTTGTGTTTTACTATATTATTAATTCTTCTTGATTTCTCTCTATATATTTTGTTTTTGTTTTTATCAACTATTTCATTAAAAAAATGCCATATTTATATTTAAATTAAAAAAATCACAATTTTAGTATTCTTTTTCAATATTTTTCTTAGAAAAACTCTTCTTAATAAGTATACACCAAAAAAAAATCACGAAATTTTTTTAGCACCCTCGGACATAAATTCTGGCTCCACCACTGATTGCAACTCATTTGAAAAATTAGAAGAAAACCTCCATGCATGGAAATGATGATGATATTCAATGTACTCGAAAGGATAATGCTATCAATCACACAGTAAAGACTAAGGCAAAAAACTGCTAAGTGACGAAAACCACCAGTTGGTACATTTAAATTAAACTTTGATGGATCTACACTTAATAACAACGAAAACTCAATTGGCTACATCATTCGAGATTGAGAGGGTAGAACGATCCACATTAGCTATGACAGAATTGGCAACCAGACCCCGTTGAAAGCTGAAACTTTGGCTTTAAGACATGGGATAATCCAAACTCGTGCGTTGGGAATAAACAAGTTACAAATTGAAGGGAACTCTCTTATAATCATAAATCATTTAAAAACAAAATTCAGATGTCCATGGGAAATTGAGTTGATGATGTTCGATATCAAAACATTGTTGTCGAGTGTGAGAGAAGTCTCTTTCTCTCACGTGTCCCGAAATGGAAACACATTGGCTGATAAGGTTGCACACATTTGCTGCTCTGTCAGGGGCTTCGACATTTATACTGATACAGGTCTTCAAGACCTCATCCGCAAGGATGCTATCGAGTAGGATTATTTCACCCGAATTATTACTTGATAAAAAAAAATCAGATTTACTTGTATAATTTTATCAAGAAAATTTATATTTTGAAAAATACTATATTTGAAAAGTTGATTATTTGATTATAATAATTTTAATATTTTTCAGAATATAAATTTTTATGCTAAAATTATACAAATACATAAAATTGGTTATTTATAAGGGCAAATTGCAGGAAATCACCCTTTAGATACGTCGTTTTGCACAAAATCACCCCTTAAACTCAATTTTTCAGAAAACCACCCTTTAAATGCTCAATGTTTGTAAACGACTACCCTTTAACCTTGAATAGGTAAATAAAGAGCGGTTATTCTGGGTTCGAACCGGGAACCTATGAGTACTACCCACAAGTCCTTTCCGGTGAGCCAACCCTTTCCGTTAAATTATCTGTTAAAATTTTGATTACCCGTTTTTTTCTTCTTTTTTTTTCCATATGGATAGAGTATGACACTACCTAATTGGAGTGACCGGAGAAACTAAGAACATTTAATTAGAATTTCAATGGCAAGGAGAAACTAAACCATCCTTTTAATCAAAATTTCAAAGCCAAGCTGCCATCGTGAAAGCAAACTCCAAAAGCAGTTTATCTAAAAAAATGACTCCCCGAAAACCTAGTTTTTCCAAACAGTACGCGCCTCACGCGCCATCTCCTGGACATCCGAGATCTGCCTTTGACCTGCATAACCAGGTCGTCAGGAGCACATTCTTCTCTTCTGTGAGCCGCTTCCAAATCAAATCAAAAAGAAAAGAGAGTAAGAGATTAGTAATCCTCTCAAAATCCAAAAAAAATTGCATGCTTCCTTCCCAAATCCTTTGCGTATTGAGAGCAGGCTTGAGATCCAGTACCGAATTTGTGCAAAGATGGTCCAAAAAGTGGAAGGAAAAGCGCCCTTTTTTGAAGATTTCAAGTAAATCTCTAAACGGAATTCCGACTAGAAAGTCGAAGAAGGCGTTCCTCACTGCGGGTGCTTTGGTGGCTCGGTGGCTCTGGCGGCGGTTTGCCCTTGGTGCGTGGCGGGTCCTCTGGTGCCTTGTCCCTTGGCGTGGCTAGGTGTTCTCCGCCCTAGTCGTGTCGGATTCTTATTTTCGGAGGTACCCTTATCAAATTACCATTGATGGCTTGAAGGTTAGTCTCCTGTCTAGCCCTGTACTCCCAATTCGGTTCGATTCGAACACATATGCTATTATCTATATAAACCCTTGCAGGGTACTGTCTGATTACTGTCAGTTTGATTATTCTGTTGCCTGTTGTGCTTGTTATCAGAGCTTTGTTTGCTTTTGGTGTTACCTCTTGTCTCAATTGTCTGTGAGGGTTACTCGTTATAGTTCTTCTTTGCAAGACTGTACTTGCTTGCTCAATATATTTTATCATATCAGTGGTTATCAACTCATCCTATTTTGTGATCAGCAATTTATGTTGCAAGAATTATTCTTACTAAGCTACTATTTGTCTAACCTGGTGTGCTTTGATTACCAATGGCACCTCTATTGGTCTAGGCTTGCTACCTATTTTTACCATGTTCGTTTTGTTAAGTATGATTATCGTCTTCCTATTGCTTGTGTACGGGTGTTAAGTGCACTTTTTTGTCTGTTTGGTCTTGAATGCTCACATCAAGTCTATAATTATCAACTCGACAATCAATGGATTTGTTCCTTTCCTCTTCTGCGCATACAATCTTTGCCACAACCTGGCTTTCTACTACGCTCTGGCTCGACAACCACAAAATACCAAACAATCCGTTGGTACACAACCATTCAGAGTCCGCTTCTCATCTTTGTATCAGCTACGAGGGAGGACTATCATCAATTCAGGCTTAACAAGCCAATCTCAAGTTGGTTTACTTGTCCCTCAATTACGTTTGAACTGAGTCCTTTGTATTTTCTTGGTATTATTAGGGATTCCTCCATATGCACATTCGGTTTGTGTTGTTTTGTCGTGACTTGTACATTCTCATTTATAGCTTACAGCTTCGGTTCTGTCTTGAGTCAACAATCAGTTTTGTGTATCTTTCTACCAATTAATTCCCATAACATTGGTTTTTAATGAATATAAGCACTTGGAATTGTTGTGGTTTACGTCGCAGGAACCTTTAGACTGCAGTTGAGTCCTTTTGTAAAACAAACTATATTAATGCGTTAGCCTTGATAGAAACTAAGACAGATACCTGTCCCGATGAGCATCTTTGGAAGAGGAATGGGTTCTCAAATATTGCGTTTGCTCCGGCTACGGGTTTTGCTAGGGGTATCTGTTTTATTTGGAAAGACCTTCCACCGGCAGAAGGAAGTATTGATCTTGTCTTAGTTTCTAATCGCTTTATTCACATCAATTATTTTGACTCCGTTAAAGCACAAACAATTGCAGTTCTCATCACCTATGTGCCACCCGATAACAGGGATAAAGATGCATTCTGGCGGTCCATCTATGATTACTCTGCGTCTATCACCTTTCCCATCTGTATTATGGGTGATCTAAATGATATTATTGCACCTTCGGAAAAGTTAGGTGGTATTGACCCAACTCCTGCTAAATTTCGCCGACTTTGTGCTGTTATCAGTAACCTTTCTTTATGTGAACTTCCTACTGTAGGGGGGACTTTTACGCGGAGGAAAATGAAAACTGACCATGATAATTCATTTGCAAGTCTAGACCAATGCCTTGTTCAGAATGATATTCTATTACAATTCGATAAGTTATTTATCAAAAACTATGCTTTCACCTCTTCTGGTCATTGCCTTATCTCGGTCGATTTTCATCACTTTGTTTCGATGATTAACAGACCTTTCAAGTTTGAATCAGCATGGACCAAGAGGAAGGATTTTCACAATATTGTTAAACAAGCTTAGCGTCTCGATCGTCCAGGTTCGTGTATGTTTAAGCTTGTACAGAAAACAAAACTGCTCAAAGCTCTAGCAAATAAATGGCATAAAAAAACATTTGGCAATATTCTTTCACAAATTCGTGATTCTGATGATCAATTACTTTTAATTCAACAACAGTTACTTACAGATTGTTCGTTTTCTAAACTTATGCTCCAGAAGCGTCTTTTAAACAAACGTGAACATCTCTTAGACTTTCAACGACTCTATTGGAGTCAAAGGGCAAAAGTCAAACATATTAAGCTAGCGGACATCAATTCTGGTTACTACCATAGGATTGCCTCGGTAAGGCGAAATAGAAAAGTTATCAAAACTGTGATAACAACTAATGGTTTGCATATTACCGATAGTTGTCTTATTAAGCAGGAATTCGAACAGGATTTCAAACTGAGATTTCGTTCGTCAAATTCCAACGCAATTAATATTGATTCTGATCTACAAGTTATAACAACTGAAATCTCTCCATTAGATAATAATGCATTAGTTGCTCCCGTGACTAACTCAGAGGTAAAGCATGCTCTATTTTCTATTGCTCCGGACAAAGCTCCTGGTCCTGATGGAATGCCTGCCGGATTCTATCAGAAGTACTGGAAAATTGTTGGCCCGTCTGTAATTAAGGCTGTCAAAACCTTCTTCGTTTCAGGCAAGTTGCTGAAACAAGTCAACCACACTTTTATCACATTGCTCCTTAAGGTTGATGATCCTATTTTAATCAATCATTACCGACCTATAAGTCTTTGTTCAACAATTTATAAAATCATAGCAAAAATCCTGGCTGCTCGGATGGCTCCAATAGTTGACAAACTAGTTCACCCACTACAAGGTGCTTTTGCTAAAGGGCGGTCCATACAGGATAACATCTTTATTGCTCATGAAGTGTTTCATTCTTTTCGTAAAAAAAAGGGGTGGGAGGCTTGATGGCTATTAAACTGGATATGGAGAAGGCTTACGATCCGATTGAGTGGTCCTTCCTCTATAAAATCCTTGCTAAATTCGGCTTTCATCCAAAGTTTGTATCTTGGATTCAAGAGTGTGTATCTTCTGTTTCGTTTTCAGAATTGGTTAACGATAGTCCGACTAACCAATTTTTTCCTCAGAACGGACTTAGACAGGGTGATCCACTATCACCTTTTTTGTTCATTTTGGCTGCTGAAATTTTGGCACACTCTTTACAAAAGGAATCTGATGCTAACAAAGACCTAGGTATGCGCTTTTCTACTAGAGGAATTAAAATCCCGTTTTTAGCTTTCGCAGATGATATTATCATCTTCGTAAAAGCTACTGATTCAGCTGCTCTTAAGGTATCGACTATCATCAATCGATTCTGTCAAATTTCTGGCCAAAAAGTCAATTTTCACAAATCAAATTTTCAAGTCTCGCCCAATACTACCCAAACGGTAATATCTACTATCTCGTCTAGATTGGGTATTCCCCACTCTATCTCGATTGAAAAATACTTAGGCTGTCCTATTATTAATGGGCGGGCAAACAGAGATACTTTTGCTCAGATAGTGTTGAAAACTAAATCACAACTAAAAAAATGGAAAGCATCTTCCTTATCGGCTGAAGGCCGCAAAGTACTTATTAAATCAAATCTTAGTACTCAACCGTTCTTTCTAATGCAATCTTTTATGTTACCTTCTTCCATTCTTTCTGAACTGGATAAGATTTATAGACAGTTCTATTAGAATAAACCTGCTGCTTCCACACTTCTCATTAGCTGGGATAAGATCTGTACCGATGTTTCGGTGGGAGGTCTCGACTTGTATAAGGCTGAAACTATGAATATTGCCTTGCAAATGAAATTACTATGGAAAATCATTGCGGAACCATCCAACATTTGGGTAGAGGTTATTACTGAGAAATATCTTAAATCTAACGATCTTTTTTCCTTTCAACAAATAGGAGGAACCTCCTGACAATGGTCCAAGCTCATGCCTATTTGGCCTATGTTTTTTAAAGGATTACCTTGGTCTGTCGGCGATGGATATACTATCAACTTTTGGTCTGATTGCTGGGCTTCTGATGGTAAACTATTAGATAAGGCTTTGACTCCTTTATCTGATGACCAGCTGAAGTGGAAAGTTAACAAATTTCTTACATCCTCTAATGTTTGGGATCTGCCTAGCTTGTATACGGAGCTGGTTGGTTTACTTCCGACCGAGGCCATCAATCATATTTGCAGAATCCAACTTCCTATATCCAAGATTACAGATCGCCTGTATTGGGGGCCTAACTCTTCTGGCTGGTTTACTACTAGAACGGCTACATCGATTGTGCCTAACGGAGCCGCACTTACTGATTTCCATTGTCCGTGGATTTGGAAACTAAATGTTCCACCGAAGGTAAAGCACTTCCTTTGGAAGATTGCTCGCGACGGCCTACCGTCTAAAGACAGACTACAACACTCTCATATTTCCTTACCTATGGGGTGTATGTTTTGTGATTGTTCACATAGGTAAAGCACTTACCTATGGGGTGTATGTTTTGTGATTGTTCACACGAGTCGACAAATCATATATTACTTACTTGTACAATGAGCAAACAAGTTCTTGCCATCCTTAATGTTTCTATCCCTTGTACTGCTGCTTGTAGTTTTGATACTCATAGAAATGATTACGCTCTGGATAGTATTCGTGCCCTTGTTGGGCATCGTGCCATGTCAGATGTAGCTCTTGGATGGTGGGCCTTATGGGTTCAATGAAATCAGTTAGTTTTCTCACCCACAGACAAACCTAATCTAGCTAGTACCAAAGCTTTATTACTTACAGTTAAGCAGTCCTGGGCCCAGGCTTTTAAATTTAACCTCCTTATGGATGACTGGGAAGATCAATCAGATAAACAACTTACAAGTTCTAATCGATATATTTTCCCTACGGGGAAAATTCGTCGAAAAAATTCTAAATGGGATAATCCTCCTTTGAATTCGTACAAACTAAACTTTGATGGTTCAAAACTGGCTTGTGGAAAGGCATCATTTGGTTTTGTTATCAGAGATCATGATGCTCATCCAGTTGCTTTGGGAGGAGGGTTATGTGATAGTATGCCTACGATCTTCGCAGAAGCCCTTGGTCTTCGTAACGGTCTTTTACGTGCGAAATTATTAGGGATTCAGAACATCCTTATAGAAGGAGATAACTTAACAGTTATCAATGCCCTTTTGGGAGATTGGAAATGCCCTTGGAATATTGAAATTCTGATGTCTGACATTAAACATTTATCGGTCTTCTTTAATTCAGTTTCGACTCGTCATATTTTCAGGGAAGCGAATACGGTTGCAGATAGGATCGCGCATCTAGCTTACTGTATCCCTGCCGACGAGGATTTCATGTACGACGCAGAGCTCAAGGTTCTCGTCCGGAAGGACGCGCTAGGTTGGGGTTAGATCATTCGGGGTCTGCTTCTCCTAATATATTTCCTTGTATTCAAAAAAATAAAATAAAGGAGCAATAGCAATGTGAGGTTGTGTTTGGTTGCTTAAAGAAGACGAACACGCCTAAATTCAATCCCATATCCCAATGGTAAACAAGCACAAATTAACAAATTGATAGAGGGAAAACATGATTCTTAGGGTAAGTGTATTTACTAACAAGTTTTCGTGCTCGGTCACAATCAAACAAGGTTTAATTTTGAGATCTATGGTGTCGACAAATAAGAACCCTAATCCCCAAAACCTCAAATTGAGAATCAAATCATCAAATTGAAAGCAAAAAGCAACTAAATCGCATCAACAAATCGTAAAGGTATCTACAATTCTTACGAAAACAAGATTGTTAATCGCAACAATCATTCGACATCTCTTAAACCTTATAATAGCATGAAGTTGTAAATGAATAGTAACTCCCACTTAAAATTTTTTAATTGTTTTTTTTTATGGTTTAAATGTCTATTTTGCCCTTACAAATTGTATTCCCATCTTCTATATGTCATACCCTTTTAGGTAATTTCCGTATTTGTTTGTAAAATGCCTTTTTTAACCTAAAAAGTTTGAATTTAAAAATATTAATTTTTTTTATTTCAATCTCCTTTTATGTCTTTTAAAAATTATAAATTTTCATATTTCATCAATTTCACCCAACTTTATGTTTTTTCTTAAAATACCCAAATTACAACTTTAAAGTTTTCTCAAATAAATCATACTTTATGTTTTAAATTAAACCACCCAAATTGTAACTTTTAGGTTTTATTAATTATAATTTATCATATTTCATCAATTTCACCCAATTTTATGTTTTTTTCTTAAAATACCCAAACTGCAACTTTAAAGTTTTCTTAAATCAACCATATTTTATGGTTTTAATTAAACTAACCAAATTATAACTTTTAGGTTTTCTTAGTCAACCCGACTTATATACATTAAATGATAAAAAGTTATCATACCAATTAACTTATAACTCTAAATTAATATATGAAATAATAATATTGAAACGGACATTTTCTAGGAACTATGAATTCTTAAAAAAATATTTAGTACGTTTTGGGTTTCTTTTTTGTTTTGATTAATAAAATTTTTAAAAGACTACCTTTCTTTATATTTTTTTTAATTGAACGACATCATTCTTATTACCTTAAAAAATTGCAAAATAATATACTTACAGTTTCTTTACTTTCTTATAATGATGCAATTATTATTTTTACTATATATTATAGAATTGTATAAGGAAAATAACTCAGTTAGAACTATTTGTACATACGAATATTTACACGCATATAAAAAGTAATGTGTACAACATTTGTAAGGAAAACAATCAAGTTACAACTATTTGCATATATAAATATTTACACACATATAAAAAGTAATTTATACAATCCAAATACAATTAGACCGCGCGCATGCGCGCGGCGCCTGGCCTAGTATCCATCAACAAGGAGCATATACATGTGGAATTCAAATCGAAAACTAAGACTATTATACATAAGGCTTCATTCATTGACGGCGATTCAATCGTGAACAACCACAAACATGGATCATCTAGTACGTCTACGACTACGAGGATGGTTTCAAACTCAAGAATAACTACGATCAATCACCAACAACAACAACCCAGTATATCCCGCGAAAAGGCAGGGTCTGAGGGGGGTCAGGATGTACGCACTCTTTCTCCGAACTAGTCGAGAGAGTGTTTCCGATAAACCCAAAACAATAGGATATAAACCAAACATGGAAACCTGCCAAAAAAGAGTGAGGTAAAAGGGAGCAAAGAGCAAGGCAGAAAAGGGGCAAAAACAGCAGGACCCAACACCCATCCTCAAACTTCTGAAGCTTCTAAACATCAGAAGCCCGAATGCACTCCCTCCAGCGGTCTCTATCCCCTGTCATATCTTCCGAAAGGTTCAACAAGTGTGGATCATGACGAATAACCTCCATCCATCTCTTCTTCGGTCTACCTCTCCCCCTACTAACAGCACCAAACTCCTAGATCTCACACCTACAAACAGGCTCATATATGGGTCTTCTGCGGACGTATCCAAACCACCGCAATCTAGACTCACGGAGTTTGTGAACAATACTCGTCACTCCAACCCTGCTCCTAATGACTTCATTTCTCATTCTATCCAATCTCGTGTGCCCACACATCCAACGCAACATTCTCATCTCAGCAACTGCCAACTTCTGTTCTTGAGCTTTAGTAATAGGCCAGCACTCCGAGCCATACAATAAGGTCGGTCTTACAACTACCTTGTAGAATTTCCCCTTCAATTTTGCCGGTACTTTCCTGTCGCAAAGAACCCCTGACGCTTTTCTCCATCTCAACCAACCCGCCTGGATTCGATGCTCGATATCCCTATCGACACCCCCGTCGCTCTGAACGTACGAGCCAAGGTACTTAAAGAACTCTTTCCTTGGGACAAGATCTCCTCCCAATAAAACTGAAGCATCTGGTTCCCCTGCCTCACCAAAACGAAATTGAACATACTCTGTCTTGCTCCTACTAATCCTGAAACCCTTAGACTCCAGCACCTCTCTCCAGATTTCAAGCCTGCGAGCCAAATCCGATCTTGAGTTATCCACTAAAACGAGATCGTCAGCAAACAACATGCACCAAGGGACCACTTTCTGGAGAGGCACAGAAAGAGTGTCCATAACTAGCGTGAATAAAAGCGGACTGAGCGCTGAACCTTGGTGAAGCCCTACATGCACCTCAAAGAACTATGAATCCCCACACTGCGTTCTAACACTAGTCAGCGAACCCTCATACATATCCCTGATAACTCTGATATACGACCCCGGAACTCCCTTCTCCAACAAGCATTTCCAAAGAAGCTCCCTCGACACACTGTCATAGGCCTTTTCTATATCAATAAAGGCCATATGCAGATTCTTCTTCCTATATCTGTGCAACTCGATCAGCCGCCTAAGCAAGTGAATAGCTTCCACATCGGATCTGCCAGGCCTGAAGCCAAACTGGTTCTCCGAAATGTTAACCAATCTCTGAAGTCTCACCCCTATAACTTTTTCCCATAACTTCATCGTGTGACTCAGCAGTTTGATTCCTCTATAGTTACTGCAACATTGGACATCGCCTTTGTTCTTGTAGACCAGGACCAATTTACTGAGTCTCCATTCCGAAGGCATCTTAGCCGTCCCTATGATAGCATTGAAGAGCGAAGTAAGCCAAACCAAACCTTTGGGCCCCAACCATTTCCAAACATCCCCCGGTATATCATCTGG
This sequence comes from Persicaria tinctoria, assembly GCA_037127255.1. Lineage (NCBI taxonomy): Eukaryota > Viridiplantae > Streptophyta > Magnoliopsida > Caryophyllales > Polygonaceae > Persicaria > Persicaria tinctoria. Next base: position 26,625,063 of record JBANSL010000018.1, on the reverse strand, counting down.
GCCCGAAGCTCTATTGTTCTTCGTCCTACAGATAGCTTCCTTAACCTCCTCTATAGAAATACGCCGGTGGAACCCGTAGTCGATACGAACCGATAGACTGGAACTCAAATCCGACGAGGAGACCTCTTCGTTGAGCAATCCTGAGAAATACCTCTGCCATCTCCCCTTGATCTGCTGATCATCCGCCAATACCTGACCGCTCTCATCTTTAACACATCTGACACCGTTAATGTCCCTGCTCATCCTCTCTCTGTGTTGAGCTAAGCGGTAGAGCACCATATCTCCTCCCTTCTCGTCAAGGGCTTTGTACAAACTCTCAAAAGATTTGTCTTTAGCCTTGGCAACTGCTCTCTTAGCCTCCCCTTTGGCTACATTATACCCGGACCGGTGCTCCAAACCATCTTCTCCAATGCCTCTGTGTAACCATCTCTTGAACGCTAACTGTTTCGCCTTAACCTTTGCCTTCACCTCCTCACTCCACCAAGCTACGCCCCGACTGGGCCCCCGACTCCCAGAAGACACCCCCAACACCTCTCGACCCACTCTGCGAATACAACCCGCCAAACAGCTCCACATCGCATCTGCATTGCCCAACCTATCTCCAATCCCCGCCTGCTCAGCCGTTTGCCAAACTCTATCTTTCAGTAGACGCCCAATCACCAACTATATATATATATATATATATATATATATATATATATATATATATATATATATATATATATATATATATATATATATATATATATATATATTGTATTTCTTTTTTTTACCCCTAAATATAACAAGGCCAAAAGAGACAATTCATAATTTTAACAGACAATTTAACAGAAAGGGTTAAAGGGTGGTTATTTTCAAACATTGAGCATTTAAAAGGTGGTTTTGTGCAGTTTTAAGTTTAAGGGGTGGTTTTTTGCAAAGTAGCCTATTTAAAAGGTAGTTTTCTGCAATTTACCCTATTTATAACATAAATATAATTTTTTGAATTTTTTTTTTATCATAAAATCTTACTTTAACTAATTTAGTGTATATTGTTGTAGGGATTCTTTGTAGCTATATGCTCCCCCCTTCCTTACAGTACAATTCTTGCTCCTACCATTACAAAAAACATACTCCGTACTCCGTAATAAGTTCGATCCATTAAATGTCAACTTGAAAAAGAACCCAGGAAGTGAAAAGGACAGTTTAACCGAAAATCATGTGTATAAGTTGTACTTTGATCGAAGCTGTGTGAGAAAAATAGTACTCATACATACACCATCATCTTCTTGTGTATTACCTCAGCTGATCGAGCAAAATTACATCTGTCATGGAAGTATAAAAACCTATTCCTAGCACCTTTCAGTTTTTCTCTCTCAATTTCCTTATTACTTTCAATTTCCTCCCCCCACTGTACACAAAGATGAATGACAATGACATGGAAGCAAGATACATCTGTGTCCGGTACCCTTTTAAAGGTATACATTAGCTGATAATCCAGTTCATGCATATTTACCTTGCATTTGGATCTTTAATCAGGCCAAGCTTGCAAATCTCAGCAGCAGATGGAGCCTCCCATCTGCCATTCCCATCACTTACTTTCCGACTCAGCACGTCGAAATCCTTCACGCAGCTCTCCACATTCAACCCACCAGCATGCTTCCTCAACTCGGCGAATCGCTTCCCAGCAGCTCGGTCAAAGATCTTCTCCCAGCCATCCTCCCAGACACCATGGGCGTTGCACAACTGCAGCCTCCCACCGTCCCAGTGTGTCCAACTCCAACCCTTGTTAAGACTCTCCATCACGCCCCCTACGCACTTCCCGGTGCAGACGGGTTTGCAGGGCCTGCACTTGGCACCGCTGAGGGGCCCAGGGCTCGACAATGATGCGACAGGCACCCCGTACCCCCTTGGTGGATAGTCGTATCTGCGGTCCGACACCACGCAGAAGGGCTGCTCGATGGTCCGGGAGGGAATCCCCTTGCTCTTCAGCTGAGCCCTGAAGGATGCTTCCGAGTTGAGTGAACGGTATCCATTGGAGTCTAGTGTTGGGATGAGAGAGAGGCGAGAGAGTGACACCACGGAGGTGTTGCGGTCTCCGACTCCTAGCCGGTCGTTGAGCCCACCGTAATTGGATCCGGGCGGCACAACATATTGACCCGGAACGAAACTCTCTGGGCTAAGCGGCTTCGACCAGTACCCGTCGACACGGGTTCGGACTATCCAGTCATACGAGAAGTTGTTCTGTTTCTCGTAGCTTTCAATCAGTGTCAAGCATTCTTCGACGAGGCTGAAGTACTGCAATAGACCCTGTACAAATGCAAGGAACCAATATTAGACCCTGTACAAACTCACCTTCTCACTCAAAGCTACATAGCTCTACACATTGGAAAAATATCAACCAAAATTCACTTCCTACGTATGTAAAGTTGTAGTTCACTACAAAATCTTCGGTACTGATTATATGAAATTTGGTTCAAATGGGTTCGGCCCAATTCAGACAATAACCCAAGCGTTGGTCAGTCCAACCCAAATATTCCAAACAATTTTTTCCCCTTTTTTGGAGCATAAATATACATGTCTAATAATCGTATAGGAGTGAAAATCCTCTCCAACCCATTGTACACTTTTACATGTGACACAAAATTATTTGTGTTAAATATATATGATAAAAAAAATTCAAAAAAATATATTTATGTTACAAATAACTAATCATATATATTTGTATAATTTTTTCATTAAAAAACATATTTTAAAAAATATTAAAATTAAAAGGATGATGATTTGATAATAATAATTTTAATATTTTTTAAAATATTTTTTTTAATGAAAAAATTATACAAATATATATGATTAGTTATTCGTAATATAAATATTTTTTTTTGAAATTTTTTTATCATATATATTTAACACAAATAATTTTATGTCACATGTAGGGGTGTACAATGGGTTGTAGAGGATTTTTACTCATCGTATAGACGTATACAGTTCATGAAAACTGTGGCCCATAGATTTTATTTTCCTTTTTTGGAAGAAATTAAATGCAAAGGTCTAAAATGAGCACTTGGTTGGTCAGTGTCAATATAATGAACAACTACTCTAGACTGTTACATGTGGTACAGATGTGCACACACATGACTGCCCATGGAGGAGTCCGGATCTTTATTTGGCCCACAGTTTCAAATTTTCAAACCAGACCCTAAAAAATTAAATTGCTGGTTTATTTATTTTCAGAAGGTGAAATTACAGACAATGGTATAGGGTTTTCTAAACCATTCCGGAATAGCTCACCGTAAAAGACTTGTGGCTAGTACCCATAAGGTATAGGGTTTTCTAGTTTGTACGATTTATCCAATGATGTTTAATGCTTTGAGTAATGAGTTGTGAATTCCGGCTCCAAATCACCTATCCCCAATCTTGTCCCCCTAATTCCAAAGTAGAAAACCTTTTAACTATACACATATCAACTACTAGAAACTTAACACTCAACCCCCTTTATCAACTACTTTATTTTTGTTGTATAAACAATAGGCTATAATGAGCTTTATAGACCTTTTTCATTGTTTTTTTAAATTTATAAACCCCATAATAAAATCTTTAATTATATAGACCTTTTCGTATATATTGTTCCATCTATATCCTTCAATACCTTTTATTTTCTTAAAAGTTAACATCTTTAATAATAAATTTGAAAATTGAGTACAAAAAAATCTTCAAATTAAATATAATATACATTATAAGGAAAAAATAATAGTTTATTATATTCAATTCCTAGTAAAATATCTAGGTACGTACATTACAATTAACATTATTAACTATTGTAACACAATAACTTGTGTATTGTGATACAATATTTCACCTTTATTGTAATACAATATTACCACCGTAGAAATTCCATATTGTAATACAATGAATAATTTAGTGTAAATATTCATGTATTACAATAAATACAATTTTTATTGTAGATGTATTGTAATTGATTATTCTAATCGCATTAGTGTATTATATGAATGTAAAATTTCAAAAAAAAAAAATTATCTTTAACTATTTTAAAAAATTAGTTTTCAATTATATTATTTAAGTATATTAACTTTTTATTAAACTAAAGCAATTAAGGGTAAACAAGTAATAACACCAACAAAAGGGTCTATATACTTAAAAGATTTATGGGGTATATTAACTAAAAAAATTATGAAAAAAGATCATAATCCTCCAATTATCTCGATGTGGGTAAATACATATCTCACTACTTGTTAACTCCCTCATAAGGTAAGGTATCTTTATTTTTATTATTTATGGTGGCAACGATCCCTGATCCACTTTCGTGGTTCACTTTCCCATTTCATTTGTTCCATTTGTTTTAATTGGATAATGTAGATCTATTTATTTTTATCCAATTAAGTGTTTTGATATATTTTAATAATTCCCCATCGATTCAAAAAAAGGACTATGAAAAACATTACCTGTACTGAAGGTCAAATTTTAGTATGCTGTTTTCAAATTCAATCAATTTGAAATGCTAGAGTTGACTGTTTAGATCCTATTTCGGAATTTCTAATGCCCCTAAAATCGGAGCAAAATGTAAAGAAAAAACAAGTAACAGTAAAATTCCATTAAATTGAAATTGGATTTGAGATCAATTCCTAACCCTAAGTCCCCAAACTCTTCTAATTTGTGTTCTGGATTGAATCGGTTCAGGACAACTAACTATACGGAGTAACAATGAAAGATTGATCGTTAGCGTAAACTAGGATTGTAATGTCTGTCAGCAACAAAGAAGGAAATTAAAGACAGGCAAACCTGAATCCCATTGGGCGAGTTGGCTGCTGTGAGGACTCGGTTCTGAAACTCGGTCTCCGGAATCCGCTCCTGCTTGAAGATCCGAATGGCCGCGATTCTCGGCGCCGATTTCAGCAGCGAAAGCTTGTAAGAGTTGCTATCGAGGGGACTGTTGAGGAACACATCCGAGCTCGGAAACTCCTCGGCGATCCTCTCGATAATCGACGGCCCCGTGAGCTCGAATCTCCGAGCTCCTCCGACCAAACACACCGCAATCCTCGACCGATCTAGCTCCTCCTTCCGCAGATTTCGCTTTCCCTTTCCCGGGGGCGGCGAATCAGGAGGCGGCGCGGAGTTGAAGAGTGATTTGAGAGACGAAATCCGGGAGATAGCTGGAGAGACGATGGCTGTGGTAGGGAAGGAGAGAGACAAGAAGACGAGGAGGGAGAGGAAGAAGACGAGGAAGAGGAGGAAGCGCCAATTGAGATCGGTGACGGATCTCCTGAAATGGAACTCCTTGGTCGGACTCCGAAGCATCGTTGGCTTGGTCAGATGAGATCAATTGCCGATTTCCTCCTCTTCTTCTTCAAGCCCTAGGTTTGCAGTTCCTGGAGGAATAGGAAGAAGATAGGGATGGCAAGGAGTTATGAAGTGGAAAATGTTGACTTGTCGATCTGTATAATCAGATGTGTGGAATATTGGGGTGGAGTTTAGGTGGGGGAGGTTACAAATTGACAGGAGGGGTTAGGGAGTGGTGGAGTCATGGTCTGGAGTGGGCGTTACGCGTGACGTACTGGCGTTGCTAAATTAGATAGATGGGAGGTGGACGACCGCTGGAGGGTGAGTTGTACGGACACTCAAAACTATACCCTTTTTTGGGTGGGTGTTATTATTTACATTTTACACCCCAAAAACTTACTATTTGCACCCAAAAATCCAAGTTTTTTTAAAAAAAAAATAAACCCTACGCCTCCTGAGTCATAGACGTGTAACTCAAGAGGGGCAGGGTATGTATATAGAAAAAAATAGCCGCGCCTCTTGAACCACACACCTATGACTCAAGAGGCATAGGGTTTATTTAAAAAAAAAAAACAAAAAATTGGATTTTGGGTGTAAATAGTAAAAGTTTAGGGTGTAAATAACAAATCCTTTTGGGTACTATGGTTTTTTTTGGCGTTTGTTGTTTACACCGCGAAAATTTACTATCCACACCGCAAATTCCGTTGGCATGATTTTAATTATAATTCGTGCGCATCTTAAGTCGTAGGTATGCGCCTCTTATGACGTATATTTTTTTTAAACCCTGCCCCTCTTGAGTCATAGATATATGAATCAAGAGGCGCATAGTTTTTTTTATTTTTTTCAACCCTGCTCCTCTTGAGTAATAGCTCTGTGACTCAGGAAAAGTAGGATTGCAAGTATTTTTTAAAATTGTGATTTGTAAGCATTTTTTAAAAATATATAATTTTATTATAATGTATAATTATTATAATTTTTTATTTTATAGTATAATTAATAAATTAAGATAAAAATAATTGCAATGTGTAAATTATAAAGAATCATATATGTAAACATTTAAAGTTTTGTCCAATATATTTAAAAAGAATCATAAATGATACTACATTTTAATTTTATTTAAATACGTGAATATATTTAATTAGATTAATATAGATTATTAATATATTGATTTAGTTGAGCAACTATTAAAATATTTATTTTTAAATAACGTAGGCGCAAAACTTTAACAAATTAGAATTAGTCATGTCAATTAATATATTGCCACATATAACATATTTATCCGAATTTTTTTTCAAAATATTCATAGAAAATAAAAAAATTACAACAATATTCAAGCTTTGAAACATATTACAAGAATATTCATTTTTTGCAGGGAAATCAGAAAAACGCGGTTTAAGACCGCGTTTTATGTGTAAAATCGAAAATGAATTTGGCGCATGGGAGGGGGAAATTTGGATTACACTAGAAACGCGGTTTCAAACCGCGTTTCTATACCCAACTTTCCATCTGGCATGCCATGAGATTGGGGGAGCTGATCTGGCAAGAGAAACGCGGTCTCAGATCGCGTTTCTTTGGTTAATTTTCAGAAGAAAAAAAAAGTAAAAAGATTCTTATTCTCCGGCGAAGGGTGATGGATTGATGATACACATAAAATGCGGCTTCAAGCCGCGTTTTATGACAATATTACGTTACACAGAAATTCTTCCCTCCCTCGGTAGGGGAATCTCTGTAACCCTAAGTAAAAACGCGAGCCTAAACCGCGTTTTTATGTGTATCAATATGAATATTTTAAAGAAGAAATTTTAGTGATTAAGAAATTTATCAATACATATTTATGGTTTATTTAAAAAGAAATTACTTTCATCCTCACAATTTATCAGTTTCAAAAATATATAATATTTTTTTCCTTAGAACAATTCCAATGGGTTGTTATAAAATAGCTAGAATTATAATGGTTTGCTAAGGGAATATCATTACTTGAAATAATTTTATGATGAAAAAATGTATTTTGTAAATGTTTTGCATTAGGTAAAATTTTAAATTAATTTTACATAATTAGGTCTTCCTAACTAAAAGACTTTTTTATGTACAAAAAGCCAATATTTAATTTTTGTTTATTAATTTTATTTATTGCATGTTAGTGAGTTTCTTAATTTTACTATAAAAAAATTACTACATATAAATTATTACATTTATTATTTTAAAGCTATAATTAATGTTTTTAGAGTGTGTGTGTGTATAATCTTTTATTATATCACATGTATTATTTTAGAGTTATAATTAATGTTTTTAGAATGTGCATGTGTATGTATAATCTTTTATTGTATATAGAATATCATTTTCTAATTATATAACACACATTTTAAGAAGTTGTAAATGGATTTTTCATATAATTTGACCATTTTTTAAAACAAATTTATGTATATACAAATTTAAGATATAGTATGAAATATTTATGATATAGTATGAAAAAGCACGAGTAATAAAGAGGGAATTAAAGTATATAACTCTTGTCCCGAAATGGTTTGCTAGACTAATCCACTACCCACAACATTTGCAAAGGTTAAACCCTTCCCCCCACCCCCCCCCCCCCTCACCAAAAAATTGCATATTTGCCGGTTGGAATTAACCGGGACAGAGGAGAGAGAAGGTAAAGGAGGAGAGAGAGAGGAAACGGGGTGGAGAGAGAGAGAGGCAAGGAAAAGTTATTGTGGAGAGAGAGAGTGGAAGTGGGGGAGGTTATTGTGGAGAGAGAGAGTGGATGAGTGAGAGAGGAAACAGTTTGAATTGAAAACTGACGACCCCCAACTGCCTCTCACGACTTACAAAAGAGGAAGAGAGAGAGAGAGAGAAAGAGAGAGAGGGCAACAGTTCCACATACAAGTCTGAGGAAAACAAGAAGAGAAGGAAGAAGAAGAGGAAGGAGACGACAGAGCGAGAGAGGAAAAGAAGAAGCAAAGGCGAGGAAGAGGACGACAGTGCAGAAGAGGAGACGAAGAGGCCGACTTTGAAGTAAGTAAACCCTCACAATGCCGATTAAATACGTTTTGCTTCGATTCGTAGGGGAGGAACCGATTTGAAGAACCAAAACTGGTTTGGATTGTGTGAAAATGGGAAGAAGGGGTCGAATGGGTTGACAGTACGCAATATCGCCCTGTCATGTAGGAAGTACCCGGCGTCAAGTTAAAAACAATTGGTGGAAAGTTTGGGTACTGGGGTTTGCGCGTCTGGGAGAGAAGGGGATTTTTGGGAATGGGGAAATTGGGCAACTGTGTTGTTGAATCCAACTTATCAGGAGAAGGGGAGTGTAGATCCGTTCAGTTTAGGGGGGAATTGGGCGAAATGGGGCTTATGACTGTAGAAGCGTTCAGGTTTGGGGGAAATTGGATGAAATGTGGCGCATTAGGGTTAGGGAAAATTTTAGAAAGGGTGAAAAGTTTATGTGGAATCAACATTATCTGGAATAGGATGACTTGTGTGCAAATGGAGATGGACAAATTGAACAAGTATGCTGTCATGTTTTCACAACCATGCGTCATGTGTATATGTGTGTGTGTCATGTGTAATTGTGTTTGCGTCATGTTACATTTGATATTGATATGAAGGGAACCGTGGGTTGGGGGAGAAGAATTGATGTGTAGAATACTGAATTTGGGTCTTCAACTGTGCAGGATATCTGGTGAATATTAAAAATGTCGCAGCGAAGTGTGAAGAAGATTGTAGACCGTACAGCTCAAACATCCGGCGCGGTAATATGGCTTTCGTTCGAATAATGTAAGTTGTGATTGTTGTGCTGCAGTGTGGCTGACATGTTGAAGTCTGTGCAGGCTGTGTACGCCGTAGAGGAAGAAAGACACTTCAAAGCAAAAATTAACCAACACTCCCGGATGGCGCTCCTGGTTAACATTGACAACCGGTTGAGCGAGTCCCATTGGAAGCGCCTGACCGACAGCCCGTTGGGGGGCATTGCAAGACTGGGCACAAGGGTCCATTTCTGGGGAGAGCTTGTACACTATGTTCTCCAACGACAATTGAAGTCGAAGAAGGAGAATGAAACATGGTACAAGATCCATGAAGCGGTCGTCAGGTTCTCAATAGCTGAGTTCGCCATTGTCACCGGTCTCAACTGTGGCTATGGCGAAGAGCCCGAGGATGACGACGGGTTCGAGAAGGCAGTGTATGATTTCTTTGGAGTTTCAAAGATGAGGATGTCTGAGTTCGAGGTACAGTTCCGTGTGGCGATGGAATCTGAGAAATCGTCAACCAGAAAGTTAAAATTTGTCCTACATTCATGGGTGGGTGGTCGACCTTGTCGGCGACATTGACAGGTTCCTGGCGTTTCCGTGGGGTCGGCTTTGCTACGAGCGAACGAACGAGTTCCTGAACCGTGCAATCGAGAGGAAGCTCCAACGGGATGAGGGCAGCTCCAATGCACGACCGGCGTATTGTCTGCTGGGTTTCCCTCTCGCCTTCCAGATTCGTACACAGATATGACTGGACGCCGTATACTCGTTTACTAGGCGTCTAATATTAATTGACTAGACATGAACTGATTATTTACTGGATAATATGTAATTGCAGCTATGGGTGTACGAAGCCCTCACTCCAATTGCCGACCAATTCGCGAATGTCATAGACGAGAAGCTGTACCCTAGGTGTCTGCGATACGAGTTTAGAGACCTGAACCTCGAGTATGCCTCAATCGAAACCTGACTGCATGAGGCGAAGGAGCTCGGGCACTTCAATGACCCTACAGCCGTGAGGCCTCTTCTACTCCCCGATGATGTGGAGAGAGCAACCGGTTTATACCGCGATGCTCGAAACACTCACGACAAGCGGGACAACTTCTTCGACGACATAGTCCGGGCGTTCTTATCAGCAAATGTCAAACCCCTAGCAAAGAAACAACCAAAGGGAGCAAGTGGGTCAACGCAAGAATCAGGGGAGGGCACGCAGACACAAGCTACCCTATTAGAGATATAGTCACGGTTAATGGCAAAGATGGACGACATGCTGAGGAGTATATCCGAGGAGGTAAGCTCGAAGATGGCGACGCTTGAGGAGGCGATTGAAAACATGAGGAGGGAACTGCGGTGGAAGGGGACTAGGGAGTCGGAGGAGCGAGAGAAAGTTTTGGGAAAGGAGGTAAGGTTCTCCTGGTATTAGATCAGAATCGTCATGTCATTTCCTGTTAATGTCATGTTTTTAGTAATGTATGTCCTGTTAGTATCAATACATGTCATGCCAATTCCAGTATATGTCATGTTAATAAGAGGTCATGTGCTTAGGTTCAGGGATCAGTGAAGGACAAGGATAACGGCAAGGAGGAGGAGGACAAGGACAAGGAAGTTCTGGGAAAGGAGGTAAGGTTCTCCCGGTATCATATCATAATCGTCATGTCAATTCATATGGCTGTCATGTTTTTCATAATAGATGTCATGTTAATTTACACAGAGGTCATGTGCTGAGGTTCAGGGATCAGGGAAGGACAAGGATAAGAGAAAGGACAAGGACAAGGACAAAGACGAGGGCAAGGACAAGAGAAAGGAGGACAAGTTGAAGGCCAAGGCCAAGTTGAAGGACAAGGACAAGGTTTGCGCATGAGACTGTCATGTGAATATATAACTGATGTCATGTTATTTGTGTTTACTGTCATGTCAAACGCAATGGGCTTCAAGTTGCAGGAGGAGTTGGTGGCACCCGGTTCTGATGTTGAGGCTGAGGCTGAGGTGCCCCTCATACGGCCGAGAAGAAGCACCCGTCAACATCCTGATACGTTGTCCCAGGCGGAGGAAACGCAGCCGGCAAAGAAGCTGCGTGTGGGCAAGAAGCTAATGGATGTCGTCGAGCTAGGCATGGCGACCAGGGAAGATGCTGATGCGTTCGCTGCGTGGATGAAGGACGGAAGTGACCCCATCCGGTCGGTCAAAGGCACCCTACTGGCGAAGCAGTTCTTTGGGACACTTCAATCACCGACCAACTGGGTGTCATCCGAGGTTATTTACGTCCCCACATTGTGGTTTGGGTCATCACTTTTTTCCTCATATAGTCTTCCAAAATAATGATTTTTCCTTGCGTCCAGCATATTGAGCAAGCTTGCGCCCTACTGCGGAAGGACATCAACGCCGGTGACAAGTACGAAGAGGTTGCCGTTCTGGATTTCTTCTGGGGTATCTCCTGCAGAAGAAACTGGCGGACGCGAAGGGGGACCTTGAGGTGGTGAAGGGGGACGACACGGTGACCCAATACTTCGACGGCAAGTTGCCGGAGATGTTTCCGACGGGTTGGGCCGATGTCGACCGCGTGTTGGCACCTTGGAATCTGAAGAACGAGCACTGGGTGGCCCTTGACATCAACTTCGCGGAGTGGACATTGGACGTGTACGATCCCGAAACAAGCCATGTCGCTGAGCGCCATATGTCGGGCCTCCTGAAGCCGGTGACCCACCTCCTCCCCATTTTGATGAACGGCCACCCTGAACTTCGAGTCAAATGGGTCGGCAAAGTCCCGAAACCCTTGGCGTACAAAAGGGTGAAAGGGATTCCCCAAAACAAACAATCGTAAGTCATTACCGCCTCTTCATTTAGAAAACATTGGCACAGGTTGTGTGAGCAATTTTCGTTATTTTGATGTAGGGGCGACTGCGGTCCATATGCCATCCGTTTCCTACAGCTCCTCATGACCGGCGACACCAAGTTCCGTGGCCTGGGCGATTCATTCATTGTGGCGTACCGCCAATCCCTTTGTGTTGCCATGTTTCACGGACGTCTTACAACCCCATCCGATCCTTAAAAAAACTCCCCCATTGGTTTTATATACATTGTTGGTTTGTGTAGACTTGTTATTTGGTTTAGACATTTGGATATGCACTTATGTTTGTTGGTTTTAGACATTTGGATATGTACTTATTGTTGGATTGTTGTATTCGTTGGTTTTTAATTATGACATGTCAATCGAGATACATGTCATGTCAATATGAAGCTAATGTCATTTGAATATGAAACTAATGTCATGCCAAAATCCGATAGTGTCATGTCAAAAGGGGGTAATGTCATATGGCATTCCGTTAACATAATAGAACAAACTAGAACTAGAACAAAACCCCCCATACGAAGTTGCAGAAAGGCAACATAATTCTTTGCGAAAGGCGTCTAACCAAAATGGGTGTACTATCTACTTCATTCCGAAAGGCCTCGCAGATGGAAGTTCCTATGCCCCCGCTACGTGCGGCGGCGCTTCTGCAATTTAAATTTCCCATAAGCGGGACGCGTCCACTCTATTGGTTCAAGTTTCACAGTCGTCGGAAATGCTCCGGTCTTCCCTTTTCCGCGTTGGTATGCTTCCTCTACTTCCCTTACCGCTCGCTCCGCGTCGTGATCCCACGGGCTGACTACATCCTCGACGTCACTGCTCACAGAAATGACCTGCTTCCCACGGTCATAAGCAACTGCGTTGTACAACGCATCACTTGGTTCTAACTGGACACGTGGATTATCTAACTGGACAAGTGAGCTTTCTAACTGGACACTCTTAGTTTCGAACTGGATACCTCCTCTTGCTCGATTGACACCTTGTGCTACCACAACTTCCAATTCTTCATCCCATGCCAAGAGGGTTTTAGTTTTTAATTGTGGGTGATCTTCTTGGGTCCAGTGTGGCCCACCCCCGAGTGGATGGGCCGTTGTGGATCCTTCCGTAGTGGTGAAATTGCCGCCAACCTTGCGTACCAGGGAGACATGGAGGTCGATAGGCTAGAATCGTTCACCGGAAAGACCGTTAACGAACTTGTAGGCCTGCAAGTCTTCATCATCCCCAATGGAAAAAGGTTTGCACCCTTCCTTCTTCGACTTTACATATGTGAGCTCAACGTCATGCCTCCTCCCATCGATATTAAACTTGGCCATCAGTTGTTTCTTTAGCGAGACGCAGTCAATACTTTCGTCTACCAGTACTGCCTTTTGACTCCTCGACGACTTCACGACCCAAATGCCCTCTTCACAATCCCACCATCCGCCAAACAATACAGTGATACACACGGACGATTTCTCCCCTGTTCCATTAGTTAGTGGGGGGACATTCAGTTTTACAAGGAGAAGAACATATTGTGAGGAGAGACGTATCGCATAACCTAAATGGAAGGATGACTTACTCATTTCCACCAAGAAGTCGGTGTCTGTCCAGTTAACCCCAGTAGGTGTCAAGCGCGTGAATGGGTTTATGGACTCCCCCTCCTCCCTCCTCTCCCTCTTATTCTCTTAAGGGGTAAATGACAGGGCGGGAGATTTAATCTCACTCCCGCCTTCTCTCTGTCCCGCCCTCTCTCTCTCTCACTCTCTCCCGCTCTCTCTCTCTCTCTCTCTCTCTCTCTATCTCTATCTCTATCTCTCTCTCCTGTCTTATCAAATGTCTTTACCTACCCTCTGCGAGATTCCCCCCCCCCCCCCCAATCTCTCTGAAGTTATTGTTGGGTCAAAATTTTATTCATTTCTTTCAACATAATATATTGTTTGAAAATGTATTTCGTGGTTTTAAATTAATATGGGTATACTCCTCTCTCTATGGTTTTGCATTTTTTTGATATTAATGGTGAGTGGGAAACCAAATTTTATACAAAGGTCATAATTTTACTAAAACCACTTCTAAAGGTGTATAGTGGAAAACTGTTTGTTATCCGGCCGGTATTAATTAACCGGCTAGTTGTTTTAAATGGGTGTCATGTAGCGTCTAACGACAAGAAGCGGTGTTCTAAAAATCGCGCCTAGACGTCGCCTGGGCGCCGCCTAGGCGCTAGGCGGGACGGGACCTAGGAATTTTAAAGCCTAGGCGGACCTCTAGGCGGAAATCCGTCTAAGAACCGCCTAGGCGCCGCCTGGTCCCGCCTAGGCGCCGCCTGGTCCCGCCTAGGCGCCGCCTAGACCCCGCCTAGGCACCACCTAGTCCAACGATTATTCAATTTGAGCTTCTAAGCAAGTGATTAGGTTACTTGGGGTTTTTTTATCCCCAAAGTCGGGATGTATTTGCTTTTTAGTCGAACTTATAGTTTTGGATTTTAGGAGGTTTAGATTTGTTAGTCATACGTGTAAAAAAAGATTAAAACACAATAAAGAAAATAATCAAGTTTGTTATTACATTATATGGGTTTATGAGTGATATTATGGATTATTATTAGATTATATGAATTATTGACAAGTGTTATTCGTCAAAATATAAGGAAATAATAAAGTTTGTTCTAAGTCCGCCTAGGCGCCGCCTAGGCACCCGCCTAACCGCCTAGGCGCTAGGCGGCCACCCACCGCCTAGCGGCCGCCTAGCGCCTTTTAGAACATTGACAAGAAGTAAACCCACTTTGTCATTTGTCATGTCAGAATTGACACGTGTCATGTATAGATAACACCACTGCCATGTTCATTGTAGACAACAACAAAACACTGCCATTCAATCCCATTTGCTTTTTGTTTCTTTTTTTTCCTTCCTCAACGGTCACATGCTGAACAATGTTGCTATTTCCCACACACCACTTATATGATAGCCATTCACCATCCATACTCCCCACAAATCGGTGAAGTTAACTCCCATTTCCATTTAACAACCTCTCCAACAACCCTTCAACGAAATGGCATCCTCTTCACACCACCCCAGCTCCTCATCTGGCCTCCCTCCCCGACCTGTCCCCATCGTTATATCATCCGACGAATCAGACGATGGAGGTTTGTCGATCACTTCATTTGTGTAGATTTCAGTTGTGCTACTTGTATCATTATACTACCTTATTTTTTTTCATTTTATGCAGGACCAATGTCGCCGCCTTCATACCGACGAAATCAAAGAGTAGAGATTGTCGGTGGTGAGTCTGGGATGCTTGGGTCGTTCTACGAGGTGACCCTTGTGCGCAAACTGGACCCTAACCACTGGGAGGTCGAATATGTGACCCTCCTACGCAACAACAGAAGAGAGCTGCTGAGGGAGGTCCTCCCGATTCAACGAATTCGTCCACGGCCGCCTCGTATTTCTTACGACGCCTACATGCCCGAAGACCGTGTCGACTGTCGCGACAACGATGGGTTTTGGGCCGGGAGGGTCCTTGGTGTGTCCGGTTATGGGAGTGACCGAACTTTCACGGTCTACTTCCCACTCAGCGACGAGACGTCTGACCATCGTGCCCGCAATATGCGCCCACACTTCGATTGGGATGGATATAGATTCACCACGCAGCCACAATTTTGCGGCTTGTTACCTTAAATTTGGGTTTCACTGTCTTCTATGTTGTTGCTCTCTCCTACTATCTTTTAAATGTTTGCTCCTGTGTCATATTTGATTAATGCAAGTGATTCTGTCTCCGCCATTTTGTGTCCAGTATATTTAATGTCTGTCATGTCGTATTTATGTCGTGTCCAGTGAAAACTTTGCGATTACCAATCGGCCCACGAATTCACCTGCACCCACTTTATTGTTATTCCATGATTTTTCTCTTCACCTTACCATGTCATTATAAGTATGTTTATGCCCCATCACTGTCACTCTTACCCATTCGATTCCAATATGGGTAAAGCATGCTAGTGACGGCTGGAGATAACGAGATCAGGGCATTCAAGTATGGGTAAATATTATAATTGGGTACACATAAAACAATATGTCATTATAGAGAATATGCTTATCCCATAAATCTTCTCCATTCGATTATGGTAGTTAATGACCTGTGTTTTGCATAGTTACAATCGTGTCCAGTGAAAGACAATAGCTGACATGTTTATCGAATATGGATGTCCAGTTACAACTTACTGCTTACACGTGATCCTTAAAATAAACCCTCAGACCCTTCCTTCTTCAATTGGTTTTATCTTAAACAATATGTCATTTAGTTGAAAGAATATTCTCCCCCTCATTGACACTCTCACTGATCTATCTGTCCTCTCAGCATGCACTTTTATATTTAACCTCTCTCTCTCTCTCCCTCTCTCTCCGTCTCTCTCTTCTGTCCTCTACCACTGCAGCAACTACTTCTTCCCTCCTCTCTCACTGGTCCTTGTTTTTGCAGGAGTAAAGATGCCTCCCTCCCACCGAGAGTGGAGTCCAGCTGTACCCCACAGGGTGACCGGCCACCGGCTCCCCTTGTCAAGCGGATATCCGCTTTTATGCAAATTTTTTCCGGATTGGGTTACTCATGCAAACCTTCCGGATATGAGGGTCATTTTAGCAAATTTGTCATTCATATATGTTTGAATAAATTAATTTATAAATTGAAATTATCCATTTTATATCGAAATTTACATAGATTCATATATTTTTTAATAAATTAATTTATAATTTATGTGTTAGTGCCAAAATTATTTCAATTATTACAAATTAAAAGATTTTGTATATACATTAATATACTAGTTTTATATGAATCTATGTTAATTATTTTTATAAATATTTTACAAGAAATTATTTTATCTTTAGTTATTAAGATTAGACATGTTAGTTTATTATATGTAATGATAATATTTTATTATGAACTAACTATCTATTAAACAATAAAATCTCATCATATCAATTTCACAAACTCAAATCTACAACAACAACAATAAGCATAACTTAAAATATAATGTTAAGGAAAAAAAGTTTCGAATGGTCTAATTTTCCCTTCTTTAATAAACATATGTCACTTTGATTTTTAGCACATTTTTAAGAAGTTAAAAACCAATACTATATAAAAAATTAATTTGTTTGATTTTTTGATAATTTTGTACTTATTAATACTCCGTAATAAATATAATAAAATAATATATAATTAATTAAGAAACCGTGAAGCAAGTGGGCAAATATAAATATGAAAAACTAATGAAAATAACTAATCTTATCAAATATATATATTCTTTCATATTTTTGCTTTGAATAAATTTGGCGTATTAACACCTGTGCTAGAGTAATAAATTATGAGTCATGATTTAACTTAGCTAATTAATATATTATGAAATGTTTAAGATAAGATATCATCTAATGTTATTATGAAATGTTTAAGATATGATATTATCAAATGTTATTAGATATTTTTATATAATTTTATCCAAACCCCCATTCTAAATAATTATTGAAAAAATATTAAAAAAATTATATAATATAAAAAACATTGTTATTATTAATTTAAGAAAAAATTTGCAAAATAGGCACTTTATTTGGACGAATTTGTAAAATGATCACTTTTTGGACAATTTAGCAAAATGTCCGCGATATATACTTATTTTCGCTTGTACGGACATTATTTTCTGTTTGCCCGAACTCTCTCTTCTTTCGAAATATCTCTTTGCGCTCTTCATCCTTCGCCGCCTCGGTCTTACCGCCTTCGCCGCCTTTTCCGCTATCCATCGTCTCACCGCATCCCCCCTATCTACCCGCCTTCGCGCACCTTCTTCCTCTGGTAAGTGGTTCTCGATCTCAAGCTCTAATCTCACCGACTCTCTCCTCCGGCCACCGCTCTAATCTCTCATCTCTCAATTGTAGATGCTGGAGTAACTGTCGATAGATCTGGAATAGACCTATCTCGTTGAGTCGCAGCTCTCGCCGAGTCTCTCATCCTTCGCTCTGTCTCGGTGCTCGTCTCGCCTAGGTATACACTGAACCTCACCTTCTTCGATCCCTTCCAGTCTGTTTCTTCGATCTGTTTCCTTCCAGATTTCCTTGTTGATGCGTGGAGTTCTTGTTCCCTTCCAGATTTATACTCTTTAGGTGTTGATGGTAATTTCCCTCTCTTTAGTTATTTGTACTCTTTAGGTGTTGATCTTTTGCTCCTACCACTAATTAGATTCTGAAAATTGGCATTACTAGTTAAATCAGCAAGGGATACATTGAGACTTATGGTGAAATGACAAATTTGTATGAAGTATTTTGTATATTTATCCTGCAAAGATGTATCTACCACCTGAGGATTTATAAGCATTTTAAACTTGTTATTTGAAATAACTTGTTCATATGTTTTTGTGTTTTTCCTGTTTGTCTTTGTCTTGAACTCTGATCTTGTTATTGTGCTTTGTTTTTTGCCTTGTGTTCTCTTTTTTATTTGTATGAATGTTAAAGCTCATTTCCAAGCATACCGCCCTAGAATGTCTAGGCACAAATATGTGTGAACTGCTGGCTGTTTGTAGCTTCTTTTGATATGAATTTGAAGTGATCAAGTCTTCTTAAAACTTTAAATGAATTCATGTCTATTTTGCATATTCATGTCTATTTTTAAATATGATTTTAGCTCATTGTTTTGGTCTTTTTTTATCATTTGTTATATCGCTCTTGTCCGTAAATGAATTCATGTCTATTTTTCCTAACTCCTTCCCGCCCCTAGAAACTCTTTCGATTAAGTACATGCTGAATTTGATAAGCTGATGGTCTGGCTGCAAGCACCAGGTGCTACCTGTTTGAATTGCAATTTCAAGCTTATCATCTGAAATCTGGGCATATTTTTATTGGAATAGGTACTATTACAGCAGCAGTTTGGGCTACTACTATGACCCTTCTTCAGGATTGTATTGCTCCGCATCAACATGAATATGGTTTGTTTCTCTCGCCTTGCTCGATATTTCATGTTTTTTCTCTGAATTCGAGCTTTCACAACAATGACATCATACTTGCATGGTTATCTAAATTCTATCAAAAAGGGGACATGTTTATTCTTAAGACCCTAAGCACATAGCAGTAGCACATTCATCTCTCTTATTTATATTTTCTATCTTCTCTTTAGGATGTTGTAATTATGTAATGTAAACTTCAAGCAAATGTTGCTTGCATACTCTGTGATTTATTTTGAATCTCTGTCATTTTTAAAGGGCATTCCACTGTCAACTAATCAGGTGATGAGAGATGGACATGTTGTGCAGTCAGGTAAGGACCGCCATCTTTTTGTTACTACATTAAGGGTTGTGTATGTGGAATTGAATGATGAGGATAATGTAGGCAATTGTGAAATTGCTGACACACATTGCAAATTGCTGACACCCATTGCAAAATGCTGCCTTCATTTTAATTGAATGAGGATGTGGGTACTATTAGAAGATTAGATGTAGATGCAACTATTAGAGCAGCAGCTCCATCCAAAAGATTAGATGTAGATGCAACTATTAAGAGATATGGTAGACCTACAAGGAGGACATATGATTAGATACTTTTCTCAGAATCTATGATTAAACCAATCATGGGTTTATGGTCATTTATACTCTTGGCTATCTTGAGAAGCTGTTATGTTCTACAAAAACCAATAGAAGTTGCACCTAAAAAAACTCTCTACTTTTCATAGCTGAACTAGATAAAGTAGGCTCATGTGAATGTCAAGGAATCAATCATCAGCCTATTTAAATTATTCTAATAGAATATAGTAGCTTAAAATGATAGGAATCTTCGTTAAAAAGAAAAAAGAACCATTGAAGAGTAAGACTAGTGTTTAATTTTCTCTAGATTACTGAGTCTTCCTCCTGACTTGTGAGGTTACACTTACAGGGATCAGAAATCCCGGCTGTGTGAAAGAACTTGTATGACTTCTAAAAAGCTTTGGTTGAAGTGAGCCTTAGAGCTGAAGATTCAAAAAGGATATCCTCCTTTGTTGCAATAAACAGACTATTTCTCTAAGATGACAATGATACTAAACGATTGTGTGTTTAATGCAGAGTTTTGCAGTTGCAATGCTGGCAATGGTGATTGCGACTTTCTCGACATGCATTGATTCACAGTGTTTTCAAGTATATTCCAATACTAAAGCATGATTAGCACTCTAAAGTGCTCAAGCCAACTGTAACTGACAGTTACAGTGTTACTGACAGCTTCTTGTTCAGTTCAGAAAAGCTGAGAAGAAGGACGAAGATGATGTTCCATATGGTTATGGCTTCTTCCATTTAGTCTTCTCTACCGGAGCAATGTACTTCGCTATGCTGCTGGTGAGTTGGAACTCTCACCATTCCATGAAGAAGTAAGTCTGTTGTGAATCGGGATTTATTTATAAATTAGAATTTTATATGCAGCCTTCCTTCATGTCTCTCTCTCTTAGCTTTATCTTAGCAAAGGCAGCAAACTTTTTTCCGGTCTTCTGTGTTTTGTTGAGTATTCGGATCCACTTTGTGGGTCACGAGAGATTGCTTTTGTGAGTATTCTTCTGTGTTTTCATGAGTATTCGGGTTCACTTCTGTGTTTTTGTACGTGGACTATTGATGTAGGATGGACAAGCACTTGGGTGAGGATAGTGAATGAATGGCTAGCAGCTTGTATTTACAGTAAGTATCTTTTAGGAGTTTTCGGTTTGTTATTCCTTGATGTATGCTTTCTGCCTTCAAGCTACATAGCAGTAAATTTACATACTTCTGTTGCAGGGGATCCTGGTGGCTCCCGTTATACTGAAGAGTAGACAAGTGGGAGAATTCCCGTGACAAGAACACTAATAATCAGCCACCCTCGCCCATTGCGATTCCTGTTGCGCCATCTGTGATTAAGCTCATGAATCACAAGAAGCTGCAGTATGAACATGATTCGTTTGGTCTGTTGTGCTGATTACTGATACCGTGATACGATACTTATCTGTGCAAACAGTGCACAAGTATGATTCGGCTAGTGAAGCCGTGATGCAGTTTTTGCCGCAATAGTTATGAAGTAGAATATATACGTATAGCATAAGCTTCTACATATCATACAATAAATTCTGTGTTTTAACTATATACAGGCTTCCACAGTAACACATTGATGTTAAACTCGATCCGTGGATGTATAGCAAGTAAGATCTAATTTACCACATTCAATGATTAAATTAACTTGGATTGTTACTCAATCTACAGCATTTCTAAGTTTCATGTAGGCTAAGTCATGAATATGCATTTCAGTTAGCTGAACTGCAAAGCTAGCATGAAATTTGTTTTATTCAAATAGAACACTTGTATGATCATATCAACAGTTGAGAAAAATAGAAAAATATTGTGCTTTTGAAGAATAGATAATCTTTTCAAAACAATTCCTCACAAAACAGACCAAAAAAGCTCACCAGAACATTATAAGAAGAGGTCATGCTCGAACCAGTTGAACCAACCGGAGATTATGTTTCCTAGCTACGAGCATGATTCTTAGAAACAAAACCAAGTTCCCCTAGTGCTGACATTGTTTTTATGCGTATTTTTAGTGCTGACATCGTTTTTATACGTATTTTTTAGTGCTGAAATTGTTTTTATGCGTAGACGCAAATTTTCTCATATTATAATTGAACAACATAAACTTAAATTTGCACAACGTACTTTTATATTTGCACGACAAAATGTTAAATAAATAAATAAATAATAAATAAATACATAAAACTAGACTTGGGTCATATTTGCACAACTTACGGTTATATTTGCACAACGTACTCTTATATTTGCACGACAAATTATAAGAGTTGCACGACTCTGTTTTAAGAGTTGCACGACTCTGTTGTAAGAGTTGCACAACAAATTGTTATATGGTGTCTGAGATCGTTTTTATTCGTATTTTTAGTGCTGACATCGTTTTTATACGTATTTTTTAGTGTTGACGTCACTTTTATGCGTAGGCGCAAATTTTCTCATATTATAATTGCACAACATAAATTATTGCAGAACATCTTCTTATTTTTGCTCATCAATACTTTATTTTTGCACAACATTCGAGACTTGTGAAGTTGTGTCTCAACATGATCTTATTTTTTGTAAATATAATTTTATACTTTTTAATAGATTATTGCACAACACAGTCTTATTTTTGCTCATCAATAGACAATAATTGCACAACATGGGGGATTGGTGAAATTTTGTTCAACATCATCTTATTTTTGCTCAATAATATGTTGTTTTTGCACAACAATCGAGACTTGTGAATTTATACTCAACATGATTTTATTTTTTCTCAATATAATTTCATACTTTCTCAATAAATTATTGCATAACATCATCTTATTTTTGCTCAACAATAGGTTATTTTTGCACAACAATCGAGACTTGTGAATTTGTTCTCAACATGATCTTATTTTCTCTCAATATAATTTCATACTTTCTCAATAAATTCTTGCACAACATGCTCTTATTTTTGCTCATCAATACTTTATTTTTGCACAACATTCGAGACTTGTGAAATTGTGTCTCAACACGATCTTACTTTTTGTAAATATAATTTTATACTTTTTTAATAGATTATTGCACAACATGATCTTATTTTTGCTCATCAATAGACAATAATTGCACAACATGAGGGATTGGTGAAATTTTGCTCAACATCATCTTATTTTCGCTCAACTAGCTATAGCTTATTTTTGCACAACAATCGAGACTTGTGAATTTGTTTTCAACATGATCTTATTTTCTCTCAATATAATTTCATACTTTCTCAATAAAATATTGCAAAACATGCTCTTATTTTTTCTCATCAATACTTTATTTTTGCACAACATTCGAGAATTGTGAAATTGTGTCTCAACACGAGTTTACTTTTCGTAAATATAATTTTATACTTTTTAATAGATTATTGCACAACATGGTCTTATTTTTGCTCATCAATAGACAATAATTGCACAATATGGGAGATTGGTGAAATTTTGCTCAACATTATCTTATTTTTGCTCAACTATAGGTTATTTTTGCACAACGATCGAGACTTGTGAATTTGTTTTCAACATGATTTTGTTTTCTCTCAAATAATTTCATACTTTCTCAATAAATTATTGCACAACATGCTCTTATTTTTGCTTATCAATACTTTATTTTTGCACAACATTCGAGACTTGTGAAATTGTGTCTCAACATGGTCTTACTTTTTGTAAATATAATTTTATACTTTTTAATAGACTATTGCACAACATGGTCTTATTTTTGCTCATCAATATACAATAATTGCACAACATGGGAGATTGGTGAAATTTTACCCAACATCATCTTATTTTTGCTCAACAATAGGTTATTTTTGCACAACAATCGAGACTTGTGAATTTGTTCTCAACATGATCTTATTTTCTCTCAATATAATTTCATACTTTCTCAATAAATTATTGCACAACATGCTCTTATTTTTGCTCATCAATACTTTATTTTTGCACAACAATACCATGTTGTTTCTCAACATTATGGTATTGTTTTTTTAAGTAAACAATAATGATAAAATCTAAAATTTGATGAGTACCGATGACAGAATTGTGTTGGCATATAAAAAAGAATACACAAACTTGTCTTATTACATGATAAAACCGAACTCCCCTACCCCTGTAATTCTGTAAAGGATCTAACATCCCCTCTCTCTTCATTCTCGCGCTCCTCTCTCTTCATTCTCACGCAGCTTGAATTCGCCCTCTTCAATGAATTCCAAACGAATTCAGGTGAATTTGTTAGCGAACGAACTGCGAACTTGTTCGGGCGAACTAGTTCGGAATTCGCCCTCTCCAATAAAAATTCAAAAAGTGCTGACACGGGAAAAAAAAGAGTGCAATTTTAGTTTGAATGTGCAATTTTAGAACTCATTGAATTGAACATAATCAATTTTGACTAAATGTGCAATTTTAAAAGGCTAAAAGCTATCCTTATTTGACTTATGGAGCCAACTACATTGATTTTCTTAAGTTTTCATGTGCCTCTCTACCTTGATAGGTCATTTTGATTAACCATTTTTTACACATAAGAAAAAAATACATGGATAAATCACCCTCCTATCCCTCTCTCAAGATCAAGCATTTTTTCCAAGTCCTGAAATGTGTACTAGCCAGAGCTCATCTCCCACAGTCATCGCCGTCGTCTCTCTGTTCAGAGGTGTATCAAGTATCAACCAGTCAATCTGCATATCCCAACTTCTTTAATTGTCTTTCTACTGCCCTAAGTAAACTTTAAAAAAAATCTCCACACAAGCAGCACTTCTTCAACGCCCTAGGATATATGTTCAGACACATTTATAATTAAACACACATCTCACTCCTGTGCTATGTGCATAAAAAAGGACTTTCAAATCATCCAAGAGCTCCAAAAAACTTATTCAAAAAAATATTTATGTGTGCAGCCCCAGTTTGTTCGAGCACATAATTCGGCCTCTCAATCTCTTCCCACACCAGTTTTGAAGATATCTCATCATTACTCGGGCACGTATTCCTGGTCAGTTTAAGAAAAACAAGAAGGATTTACAATCGGATTAGGAAAGATCCTTGTTGATTAGTTCAAACAAATTTAGGATTCTTTTTGGTTACCTCAAGCTTTCTGATCAATTCCTCAGCGGTAGGTGCAGATACGATGATACGGTCAGTAGGTGGTGGGATAAAGCCTTCTTCAAAGGTCTTGCCTATGAATAATAACAAGGAGTCGAAGTATCCATCAACTTTCAAGAGCCTTCTTTGCGAGTTACAATGAGTGCTGCAGGACTGGGAGATAGAGAGCTAAGTAGAAACTTGATTACAAAATATACACTGCAAAAGCTATTTTCTTATAAAATCTACTCTGTATTTTCTTGCTACTCACTAGTAAATAGAAAAAATAAAACTAAAAAATCCATTATGGAGCATAATTTTCCCATTGGGACGGGTTGGGGAAAAAACTGTGTAAGTAATTATGCATATATGAGGACAAGCATAATGTACGCTTCTATAGTGTGAAACCAATCCGGACCTTGTTTTTGTCACTTTCTGAAAGCACTTGGCTCCAAAGTGATATTGGTAGGAGCCATAAGATCTCTATAAACAAGAAGACCATGCAAGTGGAGTATGAATTATTCCAATCAGAAAAAAAATAAAAATAAAGAAGATGAAAGCAAAACAATGAAAAGAAAAGCGTATACATGATTTACCTGCAAGACAAAGAACTAATAAGTGTCATCATCAAGAGCACAAATGAGAAAATTATTAATTTGAAGGTTGTGTAATCTGCAAACCTAACTCATTAGCATGTCTTTGTAGCTAGACCCAGCAACAGCAAGAACAATGGTTTTTTTCTTGTCGGCAACAAGTTGATGACTCCGTTCCAAGCAAAATGGAAACTGGATTGGAACCGAATGGTTCAAGTTGATCTTCGTAGAGCAGCCCGTCGACCCAGCTGTTGATTTTAAACCAGAGAGACAATTCACTACCCACTTCTCCTTCCTAAAATTCAATGCCCTTTGATTGCACATCCTACTAGATCCCCGGTCTCCATATGAATAAACAGTATCTAGTGCTGAATTCGTGAATATAAACTTGCCATTACAATGGAAAAGCTTCACAAAATCAGCAAAATTGGCTTTATGGAAATTCAACAAGCCTAGTGTTGCCAAAGATAACGGTTCCCAGCAAAATTCTGAAACTATAGACTAAATTCATACAATAGAAAAATCAAATACCTTAGAGGGAGATCCCTCCTGTAGAAAATGTCAACAGTAACACCCATCCCACGCCATATTGAAGCAAATTCAACAACGATGTACCTGAATTGTGAGACACCGGATCGTAATTAAAAGGAGATAAACCATAATCATAGTTGCCCAGGCCTAAACAGCAGGCATAGTTTAGATCATACCCTCCCTCGAGAAATCAGATAACTGTCTATAAAGATCAAAGGTCATTTTAAGCAATTTATAACAAATCTACTAAACTCCAAGATCAGATGACTGTCTTTTTTCTCTTTTTGATATATAAGTGTAAAAAGATTGGGGTGAGAAATCAGTCCATGATTTTTACATAGTTCGCTACAGAGAGAAATTCAATCTTAATGACAACGAATCGACATACCTTACATCACATACACCTCTGATTGTTGCAAAGAGGAGAGACTGGGCTTTCTACACTATTCAATGTCGAGCATATATACCTATTCAGGACATACACAGGGTGAATTCATTAAAGAGACAAAACCCAAGTCAAAAAAAAAGCAAATCTCCAAAAGTACCTCATCAATGAATAAGAACCCAGGCACAAGCTCTGCCACACCTTCATCAATGTAGCGGTTAACTACCTGCAACGTCAGAACTATTGGGTTAAAACATATATAATCCCAGGTCTGATACCCAACACAAGCCAACAATGACATCAACTTAAAAGTGCGTAAAATCTATGTACTCAACCCATATTATTATGTTCAACTTGTTGTCTGCCATAAAGCAACGATTTGGGAGCTTCCAGATCAGTCATTTCATATAAAATTGGCAACTGGACAGATCAAGAATTTGTGGAAGGGAAAACAAGAATTAGTGTCAGCACCATGAAAGCGAGGAAGTAGAGGAAACTTTTGAAACATGTCAACCAACTGCTGGTTCAGCTCATTATGGTTGATGTTTCTGCATCTGGAGAAAAAGGGAAACACGAAAACCAATGAGTGGCTCTCCTTGCAAAATCGTAAGCAATGTAAACTGCACATGAAGAAAGAATGCATAGTAGAAACAAATTGGAAATTGGAGAGATTAATAAGAATAGTGGGGAAAAGATGCACAAGAAAGCAATATAAACTGCACATGAAGAAAGAGTGTCAAGGTTTGAGAGGAAAGTAATGTAAAGACATATAAGTTCATAAACATCAGTCCCAGCTCTGTCAGCAGCAAAATGTAACAAGCAAAGAAGCAAAGATATCAAGTAGGCAGCATACATATCAAATAGGCAGAAAAGTAGAGCAAAGATTTCTTATCAATCGATCTTCGATCGATTGATAAGGAAAACAGTCGGAACGAAACCTCGGCTCGTAAAAATTGATTGACGGTGATCCTGCAAGCAAAGAAGCAATGATCACAAAATCAGAGGGATGAAGCTTGGGGAAACTGAGCCAGGCATGTGTAATTGATGATCAATTTGGAGCATTAAACATTGTCCAGTCATCACATCTTCTCCAAATCATATTCAATCAAATCACGAAGCTTAACGAGCCAAAGAGGACAAAATCTACAAACTTTAAAAACAACAAGCACAAGATTTCCCTTTGTTCAGCAATTGAAGCCATCACAGACAAGATCGAGTTCCTTATCAATCGATTTCGATCGATTGATAAGGAACCTAGCAATGAAGAAATCTAGCAATGAGGTTATATGTTGGAATCCTACTAGTAAATAGAGAAGGGGAATGAAACGTTTGATTCACATTCTGAACCCATACACAGATCACACAGATCAACCAAGATCAATTGAAGTAGCCAGTGGTGATGTTAAATTGAAACTATAGAAAATTGAAATTGAGATCAAGAGTATCGACACTTACAACCAGATCTGAGGTGATGAAGAAGAGCCGCTCCCTCAACCTCGCTCGCTCCGCTCGCTCGACATTGACATTACTCGCTCACCATCCACCGGGAGGCGCGGATCTGTTTTTTGTCCGGGGAGGAGCGGATTCGACCACCACCGCGTTCAGCACATAGGAAATTGATGAACACAACGCCTGGAGGAGACCTAGCTCCGGCCGCTCCCACGAGCTCGCTCCGCCGCCTCGCTCGCCCGCGCCACTTCATATCTGGACCGGAGGAGGAGCACCGATGGAATTCGACTTCAGATTTGGACTCCCTCGCTCGCTGCCGCTGGACGAAGACCAGACGCTCGCTCCTCGCTCTCGGCCTCCCTCGCTCCGGGATGGACGCAGATGGAGGAAGATGGAAGGAGGAGCCGGATTCGGGAATCGCTCGCCAGAGATGCGGGAAGATGGACGGGGAAGGAGGAGCTCGCGGAGAGGACGGGAGAGAGAGAGTGTAGGAGCGCGTAAGAAGGGTTTATATTGCGGACAATTATATAGGAGAATATAACCACCTCAAGCGCCTTGCAAAGGTCGAGCGCGTCAGAAATCGTCACCTCAACCAATCACAAGTTGGTGTAGTGTTTATGGGGTTACATTCCATGCTTCGAGGTTTGAAGTTCGAATCCCCGTGGAAACATGGAGACGCTTGTGAGTGGGAGGGTCAACCCCTTAAATGGGCCTACAGTAACCCGATCCAGATGTAGAGTGGGCTAAGCCCACTTAAACTGGAAGAGATCAAAAAAAAGAAATCGTCACCTCAATAACTCATGAGCATGCTCAGATCCTTTTAAGGGTATCGATAACTGTCAAGCAATTACCCTCCACCTCAAGGCGAGTAACCCTCTAGCCTCTTTTTCACAGCTTCTAGCAATCCAGCATGAAGGTCGAGACTCTCCGCTTGAAAAGCAGACACCTTGCCATGATTTTGCTAACCCTAGCGTTCACGGATGACAAAGACAGACATAGCTTGTCCAAAGACGACATGCGCTCCGTCAACATTTAGTTTCATGAAGCCCCCATTTTTTTGGTCTGATTCAGCTTTCAACCAACTCTCCATTTGTTTTTAAGTAACTGTTTATAATAGTAAAATATGTCGTTTACTATTTATGTATGTTTTTTAAAAGGAGAAAAACTATATAAAATTATAACTTTTTTACAATTTTTTAAAAACAATTTCGTACTCCTAAGTACGAAATTGTTTTAAAAATAATAATATTTTATATATTTTCTCATTTTAAAAAAATG
The DNA here is from genome assembly GCA_037127255.1 of Persicaria tinctoria. NCBI lineage: Eukaryota > Viridiplantae > Streptophyta > Magnoliopsida > Caryophyllales > Polygonaceae > Persicaria > Persicaria tinctoria. Next base: position 26,596,379 of record JBANSL010000018.1, on the reverse strand, counting down.
TATATGAATAGTAAATGACATATTTTTTCGAACGGAGGGAATATAAAATTATTTAAAATACATTATTAAAATAATATTTTATATAATTTTTATCATTTTTTTAAAAAGTGCATCATAATTAAAAAAAATCACTTTGAAAAAATGGAGGGAGTATATATGAGTTCTTAGTAGGGTTGGAAATTAGGGCTGGGCAAAAGTTGGATCGGACCGGAATCGGACCGGGACCAGACCGGAAATTACGGTCTTTGGATCGGACCGGATGTATTACGGTCCGGTCCACGGTCCAAGAATTTTTGAATTCCGGGTTCCGGTCCAAACCCGAGACCAGACCAGAATTTCCGGGTCGGACCGGAATTGGACCGGTTTTATCTTGATTTAAAAAAAAAAAAAAAAGAAGGGAGGCGTCCCTAAATATATTACCTACTCCCAGCACGCGTCTTCTGTTCACTTTCTTCTCTCTGAGTCTCTCTCTCTCTCTCTCTCTATTATAGGCTTCCTGCCTCCGCTCCGCCCTCCTCTCTCGTGCTCACCAGTGGTCACCCGGCACCGCCGGCGCTCCCGTGCTCGCCGCCAGCCCCATCGCTCTCTCACGCCCTGTCGTAGCTGCCCTTCGTCCTCGCCCTTTTACAGTGACTTGAACTAGGGACTTGGGTTGTGCCGCTGTGTTTTTTTTTTCTTTGTCATTCAAGTGCAAACTAGGGTTGCAATAAATTCCGGTCCAACCGGTCTTTCTGGTCCGCGGACCGGAAAACCCGGGACCATATTACTCGGTCTCGGTTCGATCCGCGGTCCAAGTTTCCAAAAATTCCGGTCCATCGAATCGGACCGGGACCAAAATTTCCGGTCCGATCCGGACCAGATGCTCAGCCCTATTGGAAATAACCCGCGGATATTCGATCCACCCGCTTCACCCGCATTAAATTTATGGGCGAAAACCCGCACTAAAGTGGGTAATATGCCGGTGGTGCGGGTGCAGATAAAGCGGGTGATGGATGGATTATAGGTGAAGATTTTTCACTCATTACCCGCTCTAATAGTCCCCCATTAACCCGCCCCACATACCCGTATAAAAAACCCTAAAATGTATGTATGTTTTTACTATTTTACCCTCTATGGATTTTAATCCCTAATCGATCTTTTGGCTACTACCTCCCTCCATCCCAATATTTACTATTCACATTCCACTTTGTTACACCGTCATTTTGTTCTACCGCGGGTTAAATAATTAAAATTTGAAATAAAAAAAATGGTAAAAGGTGGAAAATCTATGAGAGGACACAGGGACACAATGAAGAAATTGTGGCAGCAGATCCCTTCTGGTTCTACCGCTATATTGGTATTGAATATCCATGTTTCACTTTTCAATATCCACCGACATTTTATTTCACTCATTGGTCACCTACATTGCCCATACAGATTGAATGAGGATGGATATGTTTGCAGGTGATGGATGAAGCGGGTTGATTGAATAGATAGAAAACCTAAAATTATAAATCAAGTGAAATAAATAACCATTATTAAAATTTTAAAAATTAAACTTATATTCAGGGAATTATTCTATCCACTTCACATACATCGAGGGTGGGAACGACGGATCGGATTAAGAATGTAGACTCGTAACGTATAGTACGTGTTGGTGTAAGATTAACGATTTAGTGGTCCATTACCATATTTAGAGACCACAAACCTTCGTGTTGGTGTAAGATTAACGATTTGGTGGTCCATGACTGTGTTTATAGATCATAAACCTTTGCTTGTCAAATGTTTTCAAGTTTAATTAATAGAAATTTCGGATGGTGCTCTTGAAATTTTGACTATTTCAAAGAGTATCCCATAGTTTTTTTTTTCCGGAAATTTCGCTAGGTACCCCTGGGATATTGCAATTTTCGTGAGATATACAACTCTTTTGGATATTTCGCATGGTGCCCTTGTGGTTTTGAAAAATTTCGCCTCGCGCCCTTCGTTGTTAAACTTGACGGATCCGGTGATGGTCCGTTAGTTTTCAATAAAAAAAACAAAAGAAAGAAAGAAAGGAAAGAAAGAGGCGAAGAGAGAGCGAAGCTGCGAAGAAGACCACGACGCTCGTGCCAGAGAGAGAGCACGAAGCTCGCGCGCGCGAGAGAGGGAATGAAGGCCGGCCTCCGGGTCGGAGCTACAGCCGCCGGGTCGCGAGATAGAGAGAGAAAGAAGACACAGTTCTTTTGTATCGAGAACACGACTTTGAGTAGGAGTGAGGTGACGAGAGGAGATCGACGCCGATGCCGATGAGAGGAGGCCGACGTCGGTGAGCAGACATTGCACGCTTGATTACTAGTTTCCCACCAGATACAAGTGGAATTCGAATTGAATTGAGTTTCTAAAATCCTGACCCTTTTTTGTTTTGAGAAATGTGAAGAATTCTAATTTCCCACCAGATACAAGTGGAATTCGAATTGAAGGTTTCACTCATAGCTCTCGACTCTTTTAGTTATTTATCTCTACTTTGTTTCCCACCAGATACAAGTGGAATTCATAGTTCTTGACTCTTTTAGATTATATATGACACGATTTTCACGAAAAGGAAAAACAAAGAACTGTTTTCATAAATTTATTCGGATAACTGAAAGCAAACAAAAATTCAGGATTAACTATTAATTGTTAACTTCTAGTTGATTCAATGGAACCGATAATAGCATAGTGTTACTTGTTAATATATGGAACCGATAATAGCACAATGTTGGACCATAATTAAGATAATAACAAAGGGGTTCACCTTCCAACTGAAGTAACCAAAGGGAAAAACTAGAGTAAGGGGCTTTTGATTAATCTGTGTGAGGTTCATAACTTTGCCTCTTGTTGAGATGTGGATTATCAGGAAGAAAGTGATATTTTGAGTGTTCCTTTTTTATTATGAGATATCTCAAGAAAATGATAATTGCTGAAAGTGGAAAAAAAACCTCAACCAATGAGCAAGATTTATAAAAACAGAAATGGCAGAAATAACATTTCTAATGCTTCCAGGAAATCTTCTAAAGAGAAGATTCTTAAAGGATCAGCTGCAAACTGATGGTTTTTAAGGAGCTAGTCACCAAGTCAGCTGATGGAGTGTGGTGCGATAAGCTTGTAAAGACATAAGAGGACCTGCTGAAGACTGTTTTGAAGAGGTAATCTATCTATCTATCCATCTATCTCTATACATATGCATATATACATACAATATATAATATATACTTAACTAGTACTATGCTTTTTCTACCTTGAAACCGGCACTTGATATTTTGTTGTTAGCTTGTTGGACATATGGAAAAAAAACACATATGTAATGTCCTTGTGCAGCTATTTTAGCCCTTTTTTTGGTCAAAAACAGTTTTGCCCCACTTTGCATCGGCAGATTCGTAAAGGAGTAAAATGTTTTCTCACAAGTTTTCGAATCTTTCATTCACAAAATTCAAATTCGTTAAGGTATTGCTCATTAGATATGTAATAATGTAATCTCATGATGAGATATAACTTTAGTCTTGTAGAAGTGTATGATGTGATTAGTGCATCTAAATTCATTAAGGTATTGCTCATTAGATCATGTTTAATAGCAAATAAATTCAGTTTTTACAAATAAATTTATTTTTTACAAATATATATAAAGCTTTGCCACGTGGCAACAACCCATTGGGCCAGGTGGGTGAGCATGCAAAATTTTTGGAGGTTGCAACTTGCAACGATCCGTTCATGGTTTTGGGCTCCCTCTACATGTGACTTCCGCATGCCATCGGGTTATGCGCCCATGCACCCCACTTTTCTGGATTCTTGCAGATGAATCGGTAAACTTGGGTTCATGGCTTTTTTTTACCCTTATTTAATTGCAACTGGCCCCTTGATGAATCGTTGGGCTTAGCCGTGGCCACGGGTTACGGGTCAACCCGTGATCCGACGGGTCCTACGGGTCGGTGATCAGACGGGTTAACGACCCGGCATGTTCGGGTTGACGGGTAGGCGGGTGGGGACGGGTAGCGAGTCCGGGTTAGGGTCGGGGTTTTGTAACCCGGTGACCCGGCGAGTCGCCCTATTTTGAAAACTTGACCGTTGTCGTGGGGCCCACCGTCGGATGATTTTTTAAAAAAAATTGTAGCCGTTGTAACGGCTAGTTGGGTGGTTTGTTAGGCTCGGGGCTATAAATACCCCCCTTATTCCCATCCAATCCATCGATCACCTATCAATTTTATTTCATAAGCTCGTAATCATGTCCGACGCAACTAGATCATGTGATAACCTTCGGGCGGCGTTGTTCCGGAATCATTATAAGAAGGTGAAGCAAGCCAGTGGAAAGTTCGAAGCCGTTTGTCGTCATTGCGATCACAAGTACAAGGTGACAAATAACCTTGTATATGGAAATTTGAAGATTCACATTACCAAGAAGCACCCCGATAAGATCAAAAACGATGACGCATCGGGCTTGAGTGGTGGTAACTAGTCTAGTATTCCTAAGTCCTAATCCTAAGTTTTTAACTTTTTATGTTATGTGAATGTGAGTGGTGTTTCATAAGTAAGTAAGTTTATGAAGTAAGTAGTGTAGTTATGTAGTAAGTAAGTAAGTTTATGTAGCGGGTTGTAATCGTATGTCGGTTTATAATAAACTTGTGTTTGTGTGAATGTTGTTTGATAAGATTATTTGTTTAGTAATTACCTAACAACTTAGAAAAAATTACCTAAACATTAGATATCAACTTTAAAATGTCAAAAAAAATTAAAAACTCAAAAAAATAAATGAAAAGATTGACATATGAATTTAATTACAAGTTAAGAGTGTTAATAACAAGTCAAACAACACCCCCCCCCACCCCCCCCCCCCCCCCCCAAAAAAAAGGGGGGCAACGACTACTTTCCAACGGTCGGTAACGAGCCGAGAGGACTCAGTTTGGCCCTATAAATACCCTTCTCCCTCCCATTTTCAAACCACACCTCACTTATCTCCTCTAATCTCATCTTCATCTCTCTAATCGCTCTCTAATCGCCCGATCTTGTCTGTTGTAGTCCCGATTTCCAAATCTCTCTCTTAAATCTCCTAAATCTCTAAAATTCAAAATGTCGGGTGTCTTCAACCGAATTACCCGGGGTCGCACGAGTGTTAGTCGAGCCCCATCTTCATCGACCCCGAGTGTTGGAGGCGGAGCCGGCGCATCGAACCCGAGTGTTGGAGGCAGAGCCGGTGCATCGAACCCGGCGGTGGCACCAAGCCTTCGGCAAAGTGCATCGGTCTCGGCGGCGAGCGGATCCCGACGTCATCAAGATGAAGCTCTTTTAGCCGACCAAGTCGACGAGATCATGGAGGAGGAGGAGGTCGAGCCCGAGGGGACCCCCCAAGCCGGGACTGCGACGATTCCGACCCAAGAATCCGGGTTCCCCGCCGAAGGGAGTCAAGGAACTTCGGCCGATGGTTCACCTACAGTGGTGAGCCCAACTTGGACTCACCACTGCAGGTGGTCTTACAATATACTTTATGCACAAATCTAAACCTTTAATTGATAGAAGATGGAAGGCTGGGATTAAAAGAGATTTTTAGTTTTTTCTTTTTAATATAGTGGGACCCACATGACAAGCAAAAAACCACCCCCTTTCACTTGGGTGCGTGTCTCCACCCTCCATCATTGCTTTTTTTTTCTCTTTTTTTTAATATCTAAAATATTTGTGACAAAAATGCTTTTTTTCGGTGGAGAATAAATTGCTTTATTTATTTTGTTTTAAAATTTTGGCAATTCCACCGAATAATGTTTCGCTTACTACCGAATAATGTTCAGTTATCTTTTTTCATTTAGTTCATATAAAAAATTACCAGTTTCATTGAATAATTTGTCTTATAATACCGAATAATAAAAGAAACCTCAAATCTCTAAACAATACTTACAATTAATACGAATAATGCTACATATTTCACCGAATAATGTCTCAGATTTCACCGAATAATGTTTTGTTTTATGTTGTTTGCCAAACCGAATACTGATCCATATTCAGGTGAATAATGAATCCGGATTCCCCGAATAATCTAACAAAAAACAATGAATAATCTAACAAACTCATAAGAAAAAAACCCTTATATCTCCCAATAATCTAACAAAAAACAATGAATAATCTTTAAAACAGAAAGGAATAGTGAGCAAACTAGTTGAATAATATTCTAAATCCCAAAAATAAAACTCAAATTGAAGACAGATAATGAACATGGAGTCGAAGCATCGCCTCCATCGCCCTCCATTGCCACCAGCGACCATGTAACGGCCCGAGATTATGATTCCCGAGTTACGTTTCGAGGGATAAAACCCCTCGTTAGGATCTTGCACTCCGAGTACAGGTTGAAGGTTTGAAACCGAAGATTTGTAGTTTAAAGCGGGATTTCTCACCCAAATCTGTAAGGTCCGTCGGAGACCCGGGGTAAACCCATGTGCCTGTCCTAAGTCTACAACGCGGAAAATCCATTTAGACATGCAACCAACATAAGTGAAGTTAAAGCAAAATACAATCCCAAAGGTGCCACGGCAGAGCCGGGACAAAACAAACTAAAAGAGAGGAAGTCTAGTGGTCTCTCGAGCTCTCAATCTAACGCCAAAAGTCTGAACCCGCCAAGCATCCATATAAGCAAAGATAGCGGCGAGCGGTTACCTGAATCTAAAAAAAATGAGGGGGATCTGGGTCAATTATCAAGCCACTCATACGCGTGTGTAAACACACTCTGAGAGGCATATAATAAGCATCTTATTCCTAAAATGAAATGCGTAATGCAAAGCGGAACTTAAACAGACAAGCATACGAATAATTAAGTGCGAACATAAATAAAGAGGCGCGCAGTTACAAGAAATGCCAAATAGCATGTCCCTCTAGGCTCATAAGAAATCCTCAAGCAACTCCCTTCAAAGGGAACTACCTCACCCACGGTGCAGGCTTTCCCTACATAAGGAGCCTACTAACTGTGAAGGGAAGGCAAACAACGACACCCATATAAGGCTTAATGCTCTAAGAGTCCTATGGCGACTTATTACCAAAAAGCCTACCTCACCCATCAAGTGCAAGCAACTTTCTATAATAAGCCCCACTAAGTTGACAAGAATAGAGAAAAAGGTCACATCCAATAAACACCTATAACGGTCGTTTTCTAGCAAAGACATATAACAAGTCATATGGTTTCCATTTTTGATCCTAAGCGTAATTCTAAGTCGTATGTGTAACACCCCCTTTTATAACACGATGGAATGTCACAGCGCCAGTGATTACTCGGACTTTAATGTCTTCGTAACCACCTTAGGCTTATAGGGACATGCAACCATGCTCCCATAAACAAGATGATAACAAATAATGATATGTAAAATAAATAGAATTAGCGGAAGACTTGGAAAATAAAAATAACTCTTTATTAAACTTTCCTCTAAAATTGAGGATTTAACTTTACAATTTGATAATATTACAGCGGATGAGTTTTAAAGGAAATAAAATATTTAAACGCCTATACAATACATCTCTAAATTTAAACTTTAAATACAACGTTAACAAGAGTTTAGATGTCTTCTCAACTTCCCTTCTCTTCTCTTCTAAGACTTGACCTAAACCTGCGAAAACTGGTCTGGCGTCCGGAATGAAGGACACCAGCCATCCAAATAAAGGACGGTTAGTTCGCAAGAACTAGCAAATGACGGCTCGAAAACTGGGACTTCTTTGGACTCACACTCAGTGACCATAATACGGTATGAATCTAAACCCAAATGTGATTATTAAGAATATTTTATGTGAAGGCTTAACATTTTAAGACACGACTCATGTGACACGGATAATCCAGTAGGATTGAGTAACAAAAGATGCGAGCGACAAGCACTCTTAGGAACCATACTCCGATTACAGATGGAATATGATATAGCTTGAATTAATGGTGATCACTATAAAGCTTTGTTCTTACTATGTTAAGAAGATGTATATATATATCACACTTCGCTCACTTTCCTCACGTTGAGTAGCTTAAAACAGATTGATATAACACACTTCACTCACTTCCTCACATTGAGTAGCTTAAACACAGGTTTATATGCTATACACGTTTACCACTCTTAATAGGAATAGAATGTTTCACCACACACACTATTTGTTATAATATAATACCGGCCCCGCTCTCACTAGCAGATAGCGGCCTACTACCGAAGGTAGTGTAACATTTCTCTACGGAAATGATGATACCGGCCCCGCTCTCACTAGCAGATAGCAGCCTACTACCGGAGGTAGTTTAACATTTCTCTACGGAAATGTGTTAGTTTCATGAAACCCTTTATAGACCGAGGAGTAACGGCCCCGACCTGACTCTACAACATCACTTTCACTTGACTTCACACCTTACGGTTCACATTTGGTTTACGTCGATTGATACGTTTTACTTTCATTGATCTTGATTTAATTGAGTTCCAATCGTAACACACAATCCTCACATTATTACTATTTTATTTAGGTATCCTAGGTGATCACACAACACAAGATAACCAATGTTATTTATAGGTAACATGAATGCCAAATGAAATGAAAGCAATTAAAATAAAGGATGGAAACATCAAAGAAATAACATGTTCCATTCCTAACCGATTAGCATGAAAGGACAGCAATAAATCATGCTTTAAATGACCGGTGGGTAACTATATTATTATTATCTTATTAAGGTCACCCAATTAAACTTGCCAAATTCAAACTGAACGGTAAATAAATCACACAAGCAAGTGAATTGTGATTTATTTTATTTAACTTGGCAAGCAATCAAAGACAGGAAAACAAACAAGACACGAAAGCACCAATTGAGCAGAAAGGCTCGGAATGTCACTTGCCTGATTCGTCTTGTTGGATTTCGATACCAACTATGGACATCAAAGCACTTGGCGACAGGGTTAACGAAGTCTACGAATGAATAATGCTATCTTCTTTGGAATCTTGACTCATTGCGGATGGGTAGGGATTTGACGATAACGCTGCGGATTAAAGATATTACCCGAGTTAGAACAACATCTAGAACTGCAGGGTAATTTCTGAAATTTTAAAAACTAAAACCAGGGCACATTTTGTAAAGATGGAAAAGCTGGGAGGTTAGGCGTAATTATACCATCTCCTTCAACAGCTCGACAGGTCCCTTCGCGCAGATTCGACAGTGGGTTTTGGCGATGTTCTGGCGGCTTGTTCTCCTTGCACAGTGCTCCGTTTGATACTTATGACCTATCAAACTGACGAGTGCAAACTCTACTTCAGCGTGGTTATTTTCGTTTTGTCAGAAGATAAATGATAATGTCCAGACAATTGCTTGAACAGAGGCTGCGAGTTAAACAAAACAGCACACGCCCACACGTGCTTGGTTAAGTAAGTTCGACCCCAAATTGATACGGTTTAGGATCAACAAATTGAGTTCGTTTCAACTTACCGATTGAACATGGATATGTGATGTTTGATACACCTTGGGTCGCAATCCCAATCGACGACTAGAACCGTAACGTCTGATGCATAAACATCCTCACTCGGTTAGTTTCGATCGGAGCCCCGATCTCAAAATAAAAACTAAGGAATTAGGGACCGGTTCTCTTACTGATTATGGGGAATGGATCTGCCATACAAGACCTAGAATGAAACAGTTGATGTTAATTAACCATCTGAGATAGTCGGTTAACTAACGGATTGAAATATGAAATCGAGTTCGAATGATAACATCTCACCAAGGTATATTCGGGGACTTAGCACGGAGGCTTCAGGACACCGTAGGGGTTGCAAGTAAAGGCGTTGGCATGACGGCGCTGCAAGCTTTACGACGGCACTAATGACAGAAACAACGGTCCAGTATGGAGGCATCGACGGAGCTCGAAAGGTGGCTGTGTTGAGCATCGAGAAGCACAGAGACAACACTGCTGGCCTTCGTTCGGAGCCACTTCGGTCGACCTGGCTGCGTGGTACCTCTCCTGGGGACTCCTAGGTGCAGTGGTGGTCGACAACGGTGGTGGAGCAGGTGGAGTCGGCGGCGACTTCGTTTGAAGGATGAGATGGGGTGAGTTGTTTAGGGTCAATCCGAGGTTTGGCGTAGCTCTCAACGGGGGTGATTAGGATCTCTAATCTCAAAATTGGTTAATGGAATCAGATATGTATCACTTTAGGAATGTTTTAGAGTTGATTCGGCTGAGATACGGGCGAGATTTGAGGAGCTAACAATCACGAATTTCAACAATTGAAATCGGTGGATCCGGAGGTAGGGGAAGGTCCGGTTCGGTTCAGCCTTTTCTATTTTATCGGTTGGTTCGGTTCAAGTGAACCCAACGGAAAACCGGTTCAAGTCCTTTTTCAATTTATAAATATATGTGTATGTCCGAAAATTTATTTATTAAAATTCTACATAAATTAAATAACAAAACACCTACTAAAATACATTTTATTTTGCATAACATAATTTTTCTCCATCTTTATATTAAATATTTTTTGTACATTAAAATAAATTATTATTATGAATCCTTCCTTGTTTTTTTAAGAAAATATATATCACTTTATCTTAAAACACTATAACTTAAAAACTAATTTATTTATAAGATGAAATATCTTTAAACCAATTATAAAACTTTATACATATACAATTTATTAGAAAAAAATATTTCTAAGCCCAAAATAAAATAACTTTTATTACGAAAATTATATTTACATAAAACGAAATACCCAAAGATAATTTGGGGTATTTCAGTATGGTGCATGAACACTAGCCTACTATATAACACCCAGTGCATAGAGCGCCCATCATGAGTAAGTTCAAAGAACTTACCTGGAGAAGCGCAGAATCCAAACAATGATCAGCAATGGCAAGCAATCCAACATATCAGAGATCACCTAGAAATCCCATAAATAACATAATAAGTCTAAGTCTAATTTACACAAAGCACACAAATCACATATGAAACATGTAAGATACACACATATGATAACTCAACCATCTTGTCATTATTAACATTATCATCTCATCTTCAATTCCCATCTTGTCTCATCATATCTTATAAATTAACATCTTTCTCAATTCGATCATAACATCATCCTCATCAGCTCATGACAACGTCCATATCATACTTAGTCAAATTCGCATACTATCATTTTATACTCATACTTTCCATAAGGATATATATATATATATATATATCATTATCATCATAAGTATCGAACATTTAGTCGCTTCTAATAATCACTATAATATCATGCTATTAGTCACACATATCATGTCGTTAGTCAAACGATCATATTATCATGCTAGTTAGTCATCAAAAAAGTATAATTCCCAAGTTAGTTCCAAAACCATTTTGAAATCCGAATCAAACAATTAAGAATTTCGACTCTTGAAAATACTCGCTAAATTCCTTTTTCAATTTATTTATTAAATCACTCTCCAACCTTGAAATTCTTTTCCAAATTCTTTTTAATCTCTAAGTCCAAATAATATTATATGATATTTTAAATACCCTTTATTAACCACTTTTCATAAAATATATTCCAAATCCTTTAAAATTCCAACTATTTTTATTTAATAAAACAAACCCTTTAGAAAATCTCCAAAATAATATTTCCCCTTTTAAATCCTCAAATAATATTAATTAGCTAAATAAATAATTAAATAAGTAAACGGTTAAACCCGAACCGAACCAAACCCATTTAAATCCAACCGAACCGAATCGAACCAAACCCGCATAAACTATAAACCCAACCGGTTTAACATTAACAATTAAGAAAACAAGGAGGGCCCCAACGTCTTCTTCCTCGATTCAAACAGGAGATTCCCGCCGGCGCATCTCCTTCCTCGCGCCACTGTGCTCCGCTCGACGTCGCGTCTGCCTTATCCGCCAGCTCTCGAGTTTGCTTGTGAGGCTCGACTCCACCCCTTCCTCAGGCTCGCTCACACACGCTCGACCTCACTCGCTCGTCTCCACTCTCGGCCCTGCTCGCTCACACACGCTCAAGCTCGCCTCGCCGCCCTCGATGCTCGTCGGAGCCCTTGATCTCGCCCACCCTCTCCACACTCAGCCCTCACGCACACTCCGACCACCTGAGGACAAGAAAGGAATTGAAACGAACCAAGGAAAAGGAAGGAGGTTCGAATGCTCACCGAGGATGTTCGCGACTTCGGAGCTCTTGATCGGAGTTCTGGGCTTCGTCGGTGGCTCGCGATGGCTCGTCGGACCTGCGCCGGACATGGGTGAGTGTGATGGAGGAGCTCGGGGGTGATTTGGATCGGAAATGAAGGAGAACGGCTTACCGGAAGATTGTTCGCGCTCGAACAGGGCGACGGAGTTCCGATGTCTTGCGGCGGCGCTAGGGAGCTTCTGGGCTGCTCCGGTTGCTTGTAGCTCGGCGTCGACTTGCTAGGCTCGATTTCGGAAAACAGAGGTGCAAGGTGCGGTGATGGTGATTACGGTGTGGGACGATGGTGAGGTGATGAAGAGGAAGAGAGCAGCTGGAGGAAGAGCTGTATGATGGATATAGGAAGTGATGGAGATAGGAGGAGTGCAGAAGGAGTTGAAATTGAAGGGAGCAGGAGTAGTTGCGGGTTGCAGAGGGTAGGGGGGTAGCAGATGTGAAATAAACAGACAGACGGGGAGGATGGTGATTTGAACGGGTATGGTGAGGTGAGAGAGTAGGTGAGTATTGAGTATTGAATTGGGTAAACAAATACCCGTAATTAAATTTTGAATACGTGAATATTGAATCCCGTAATTAGTTCCCGGCTGTTAGTTTCCCCGACTCTCTCTTTCTCGATCAATTAGATTTTTAAAATTGACAAGGATATCACTACCCGATAATTATTTTGAATTTTCGAGGTAAAAAGACGGAAATTGTTCGCCAAATTTTACATTCCGGTCAGAATCTGCTAAACGAGTTTTAAAACCGATTTAATTTCATTTTTAATTCTCTTTTTTTTTCTCCGTAAATATTAGGATTTAAAAATTCGAGCCTTTACAGACCAGATCTACCGTCGTGCTCGGATTCGAATTGAAGGGAAGGGAGAAAGAACAAAGGAGTCAGAGCCAGCCTCGCCTCCATTGGCAAGATGAAGGCGCCCAAGCCGGCGAAATCGTCGCCGCCGCCGCTTCATATCGTCGTCGCCTCTTTCAAAATCGTCGTCAAGACCTTCAACTGGACTCGAAAGGATCCTTCTCCGATGGAGGCGACGAAGACTATTGACAATGATTCAGACACAAACTCCATATCCAGGTCCCCTAGGAGTCGAAGATTCATCGTTCAGGCTCGGAACCTCCAGATTCAACCACTCCAGGTCTTGAGGAGTCGAAGATTCATCATCCAGGCTGCAATAATGGAGTTGAAGATTCGCACCCCCGCCTTCACCTCCGAACAAAAATCGCCACCCCGAAGAGTCGAAGACTCATTGCTCGGCGCCGACTTCAACCCCTCTTGCAATTAATCGCCCCTTTCCTCTCCAAGTCAAGAGCAGCAGCGGCTTTGCCCGGAGACGAGCTGGTGGAGAAGCGACCGGTGAGCCTCATCGTCCGGCTAAGAAGGGATCCTCCGATTCGGCTCTGCGATCACCGGTTGAGTTTGAGAAGGGATGGGTCGCCTCCGCTTGCCTCACCGCCTCGCCTTTGCCTCGAATCCCCGTTAGGAACACAAACACCGCCTTGCCTCACAACCTCGAATCATCACCGCCTCGCCTCCATTGGGTTTCGATTGAAGAAGACGATAATATTGAGGGTTTTAATTGCACTTCACTAGACACGCGCCATATGAGGAGAGTAAAGCCTAATTCAGCCCATTATGTGTGGGACCCACATGATTTTATTTAAAAAAAAACATTTTAATCTTATCCATCAATCACAATCAAATCAATGGTCCACAATTGTGCACAAGGTACACCTTTTCATTGTGCATATCCGATGCGAAGTGAACTAAGGAACTTGGTTGGAAAAAAATAGAAAAATGAATGTTATCCTCTCTTAAGGGTATTCTTTTTTGGCAACATCTGATATTTACAAAATACATGTACAAGTACTATCATCTTCGAAAGACTACTCTTTCCTTTCCCCATGTAGAAAAGAGTGATCTTCACAACAAGAGGAATTTGTTGTTTATTGGTGATTAATGATGGAATCAAATAGAAAAGGGTGATCTTCCTCGCAATATATTGTGTAGTTGTACGTACTACGTACAGACATGGGCATCTATGTAACTTGTTGGAGTTAAATGCATATAGAAGGTGGTTTTAAGGAAGATGTCATTTGAACTTCCCACACCCAACATGAAAAGTTCAAGGGTACCCTAAAGGGTTTTTAAGGGGACTCTTCCACTACCTACATTGAGAGGTAGAGGATCCGGTGAAATCCTCGGGGGACGTTGCCTCACATACAATCTGCACCTCTGTTGGGGGCAAATACGTTTCTCATTCAGTGGCTTACATACCACGCTTCACCGCATCCCTAACCCCTTCATAGAAACTAAGTTTAGGCTACATCCACTAACGCCCTTTCGGGAGGTGTTGCTTTTCGCAGGTTCCAGCAGGGTCATTATCCAACAGTGAGAAACATATTTCATTGGAACAATGGCCACCGTCGAGATCTCCTACAAGCACTGTTCTAAAAAACCCTTCAAGACCCGCCTAGACCCCCGCCTAAACCATTAAACTCGCCCCACTGCCAAGGCCGTCAAGGTCATCAAAACCTGCCTAGACAGCAAAGCTCCGCCATGAAATCCACCTAGACCCTTGACCCTACCCTACCGCCAAGCACCCGCCAAGCGCTTTTTGGAACATTGCCTGCAAGAAGCCGTTGCTCGATCTCTCACAGCTGGAGCCTTTGGATGGCTTGAACTACAAGCACTGGTCCCAGAAGATGCTGATCTTCTTTGAACAACTAGAGATTGACTATGTGTTGCTCAAAGACCCCCCTGTCGCTCATGCACTTCTTGATGAGGACGATGCTCCGCCCATTCCTCATGCGCCTTCTTAGGTGCTTGTGAAGTGTGAGCGCGACAACAAAACCGCCAGAGGCTACTTGCTAAACCACATGACGAACGCCCTGTTCGACTTGCTGCTGATCCAAAAGTCTGCTAAGACTATTTGGGAAACCCTGGACAAGAAGTATGGCACTAACGATGCTGGGAAGCGCAAGTACATCATTGGACAGTGGATCCAGTTCAAGATGCTGGACGACAAGCCTATCATGGAGCAGGTGTATGAGTACGAGAACGTCGTAGCGGATATACTGACAGAAGGGATGAAGATGTGCGAAGTTCTTTAGACCAACGTCCTGATTGATAAGTCATAGGCATGCTGCCGCAACCACCTCAAACACAAAAAGAAAAATCTTACCCTGCAGGAAATCGTCAGCCATCTGAAGATTGAGGAAGCGAATCGGCTGAAAGAGAAGAAGACCTTCATCACTGTTGCTGAAACGGTAAAAGCTAACATTGTTGAATATCCACAGGTCAACAAGAAAAGCAATAAGTTTTCTTTCAACAAGAAGAACAAAAAGGGCCATGTAGAACAAAACAACAAGCCTGTGAAGTTCAAGAATAACAACAACAGAGAAAAGCATAACAACACTGGATACTATGTCTGTGGCAGACAAGGCCACAAGGCTTTTCAATGTCGTGAGAGGACGGATGCTCAGTCTTCTGCCCAAAAGAACAATGCATTGCAAACGTCGCTGAAGGTGGTGCACCTGAAGTCATTGATGTGGTGGTCAATGAAGCTAACATCGTTGGGAGCATGACTGAATGGATCATGGACACTGGGGCCGCGAAGCACTTCTGTGCAACAGAGAGCTGTTTGATGAGTTCGAACTAGACCTGGGAAAACGCGGGTAGGCCCGCTCGGCCCGCCCGCATTAGCGGGCATGCTTGGACATGGGGAAAAGCCCACGCGGGCTATTAGGTCCGGCCCGCGCCCGCAATGGGTGTGGGATTGGACATATCAATCAACCCGTTACGGGCCTAGCGGCCCGTAACGGGTACCCGCCTTTTTTTTTTATTAAAATTAATATATGTGTGTATATATATATATTATAAATAATATTATTATTCATTTAAAAATATAAAAACAGTAACTATATATATATTTTTTTATTAGAGTAACTATATATATGTAATATATACATACATTAGGTATTCATTGAAAAAAAAACAGTAGGCTTATGTAAATAATATGTAACATATATATTAAAAACAGTAGGTAGTATATAAATTATATATATATATATATATATATATATTCAAATTGATTATAATAGGCTTAGTATAATCTTAATAAGAAAAATTGATTAGGTGTGCGAGTACCCGCGGGCTACCCGCACCCACACTCGTGGACAGGCTTGGGCACGACTTTCAACCCGTTAAGCGGGCCACGCCCGCAACAACGGGACAAAATCTTGAGGAAAGACCGTCCCAAGCCCGGCCTGCGCCCACGTTTGCTCGGGTCTGGTTCGAACCTACAAGCGGAGCTGAGCAAGTCTACTTGGGGAACTCAAGCCAGTCGGAGGTGCTGGGCAAAGGGAAGGTCTCGCTGAAACTCACCTCAGGTAACATCCTGAGCCTGCAGAATGTCTTTTATGTGTCTTCCATGTGAGTCTGTGACGGAACCTGATCTCTGGAGGGCTTTTAATTATCTTGAGTCGGGCTCAGAGGAATGATGGAAGATGACTTTATAGTCTTGTCCAAGAATGGGAAGTTTTTAGGGAAGGCTTACAAGTTTGGTGAATCATTTATTTTGCAAATTGTTGTTGATTATGCTAATATAGCTTCTACTTCCTCTTATATCGTTGTTGATGTTGATATTTGGCATGCTAGATTACGCCATATGAATGTTGAATATGTGAACAAATTGCATAAAATGGGCCTAATTACAAACTTGGGTAATAATGATCATAAAAAATTGTGAAATTTGTGTGGAAGCTAAGTTCACCAAGAGACCTTTTAAACCTGTAACTAAGAGGGCCACCGAATTGCTAGAATTAGTTCACACCGATCTAACTGATTTTAGGAACTCTGAGAGCAAAGGTGGTAAAGGGTATTATATCACATTTGTAGATGATTATTCTAGATACATCAAGTTGTATTTGCTGAGATCTAAGGATGCATGAGACAGAGAAAATGTTCTTAATCTACAAAGTTGAGGTAGAAAACCAACTTGACAGAAAAGTTAAAAGATTTAGATCCGATAGAGGTGTGGAATATGGGACAACGTTTTTTAAATAATTCTGTGAGAATAATGGCATAATTCATGAACGTACAACACCCTATAGCCCTCAATCGAATGAAGTAGCAGAAAGAAAGAACATAACTTTGAAAAACATAATGCTTTCTATGCTTGTGAGTTCTGGGTCACCCGACTCTTTGTGGGGTGAAGATGTTCTTTCTACAAACTACATTCTTAACAAGGTACCCCATAAGAAGTTAGACAAAACCCCTTTTGATCTATGGAAAGGACATCCTCCTAACCTAGGGTTGATGAGAGTGTGGGGGTGTTTAGCTCAAGTTGGGATTCGTGCATTTAAGAGAGATAACCTTGGATCTAAGACTGTCGATGCCATGTTTGTTGGTTATGCTGAGAATGGTGCTGCTGCCTATAGGTTTATGTGCTTGCATGACAGATCTATGTGTGAATATCGCGATGCTGAATTTTTTGAGCATATTTTTCATTTGAAGAAAGATCATGATAGTATTCCCGTTGTTTATGAACCTGCATCTTTGTCTTCACCTACTTCTATTAATGTTGATGAACCTAGTGAAATTAGAAGAAGTAAAAGGCGTAGAACTGAAACTAGCTATGGTTCTGATTTTGTGACTGCATTCTTAACTGAACTCCGTTATTTAGATGAAATCAATTAAGCTCTAGTTTATGTTCACATGATAGAGGATGAACCTAAAACATATAGAGAAGCTATGAGTTCTATTGACGCTAATTTTTAGAAAGATTCCATAAACATTGAAATTGAATCTATCACAAGTAATCACACTTGGGAACTAGTTAATTTTCCTAGAGGTTAAAAGGTGATAACTCCCTCCCTTGATGAAAATCGGAATAAGTTTCAAAGGCCTTGACAGTCTGTTTGTGTCAAAGGTCTTGAAGCTTTAACAGTGTTGATGAAACACAAAACCTGTTCTATATGATATTCGAATATTATTTTATGTTATTATATGCTTCCATTATATTATTATATATACACTAACCTTTCAGGAAGTATTTTCGAATATTATTTCCTTCCTTATGTTAAGAATTTGAGAAGATTCAAATCGAAAGATCATGACCTCCGAAGTTTCCAAAGATAGAAGATCCAGCTCAAGCCATGATCCTCTCTAGCCGTTGGTGAAGATCCTTAGGCGCCGATTTGTTTTCAGTGTAAAGAAAAGGAAGAAGAAGACAACCACACATCTGTTGAACACAAGCTTTCATATACTCAAGCCTTCAAGCGAGATCTGTCTTCTTCGTGTGCTCTCTGCTAGTTCTTAAGAGTCTGTTATTTCATTTCAAAGCATTTGAGAGTTACACAGTGAGCTTATAGGATATATTTTGTTGTAGTGTTATACTCGAGAGTTTGTAACTGAGGAAGTGAACACTAGGCGATTGATTCACTAAGTGTAAGAGGATTGTACTAGATAGCATAGAGAGATGGGGCTCTTCTAGATTGGTCTAGGACTCCAAGGGAACGTGAGTTGACTAGATTGCAATTGTATAGGAGAGAGGCTTCTCGGTGAGCTATTAGGATCCTAAGTCTTGTGAATCAATAAAAGCCGGTTGAATCCTAGGGTTGTGGAAGAACCCTAGGCGGGGACGTAGGCCAAGTTCGTGCCGAACCTCGTAAACAACTCATCGAGTCCTTTATTTACTGTTTTACCTTATTTCCGCACTTGGTTCGATTGTTTAACTTTGTGATTCAGGTTTTCAGAGAAAAGACTAAGTCTAATCTCAAAGGGTTTTGCACGAGCTTAAAAAGTCTTGAGACTATTTGCGAAAAAACCGACATACTCTATTCAACCCCCTTTCTAGAGTATTTCTATATTACTTTGTTTTACATTATAGAACCTTCAATTGGTATAAGAGCTTTACTCACTGCTTTTGATCTAACAATGTTGTGAGTTTTCAATCATGTCTGGTGAAGCAAGCGAAGGATTTGCACAAGGAAGGTCTACCAGCAGACCACCACTCTTTGTAGGAAACAACTTTGTCCCCTGAAGATCATTGATGAAGATGTTCATCATAGACCAAGATCTGGAACTTTGGAACATTATAGAGAATGGGCCAAAGATTCCAGAGAAAGACGGACCAAATGGAATCAAAGTCGCAAAGAAGGAGTCTGAATACATACAAGCGGATCTTGAACTCGTCTCCAAAAACTACAGGGCTATTAACTTACTTTATTGTGGTCTTAGCACTGATGAGTTTAACCGTATTTCATCTTGTAGGTCAGCTAAAGAGATTTGGGATAAGCTGGTCGTCACCTATGAGGGAACCAGCCAAGTGAAGGACACCAAGATCAGTATTTTCCTTCGAAAGTATGATCTTTTCAAAATGAAGTCCGATGAGTCAATCAAGTCCATGTTCACACGATCACAGAAATCACCAACAAGCTTGACTCTCTCGGCAAGAGCTTTACAAACGTTGAGAAAGTAAGGAAGATATTGAGGTGTCTCCCAAAAGAAAAGTGGGGTCCTAAAGTAACAGCTATAGAGGAAGCCCAAGACCTCACTACTCTGCCCCTTGATGACCTGCTTGGGAAACTGATCACGCATGGGATGATCCTTAATGAAGACGATAGAGAACTTCCAGCAAGCACTAAGAACTTGGCGCTCAAATCTAAGAAGGATGACAATAAAGATGGATCTGATTCCGAAGATGAGGATGGCGATGAGGATGATCCTTTTGCTCTTATCACAAGAGGCCTTGCTCGAATCCTCAAAATGAAGAAACAATTCAACAACAAGGATGTATCAGAGTCTTCTAAATTCCGAGGTAAGTCTCAATACAACAAAAATGATAAGAAGACTAAACCGTTGTCTTGTTTTGAATGCGGTGAAACAGATTATCTTGTGAAAGACTGCCCTCAAAAGACGAAGAGTCAGTCCAAGAAGGGTGATAGATGGAAAAAGAAAGCCATGGTGGCAACTTGGAGCGGTTCTGACTCTAACTCCGATGATGAGAAGGCCAATGTCTGTCTTATGGCATCAGGAGATGAATCCCACGATGAGAAGCTTGAGGGAACTGTAAGAGAACTTATGGCAAGTCCAAAAGAGGTACTATCGGAATTCCTTTCTAATATGATTGCCAATGAAGAGAAACTTATTGCCCAGACTAACACTCTTATTAAGAGAACTGTGGAGCAGGAAAGAACTATTGAGGATCTGTCTATGAGGGTCAAAAGTCTTGAAACTTCTTATTCAGGTCTTGACATTAAAGTCAAGACTCTTGACTCAGAGAAATCTGAACTCAAGCAAGATCTCTCGTCTCTGATAAGTGAGCATCATGCCTTAGAGAACGAGAAGATCTCCTTGAATAATAAGATTCAAGACCAACAGACAACCCTCATAAGTTTTACCAAATCCAAAGGCACTCTTGATAGGATGTTGGGTAAGCAACAAAGTTCTCTAAACAAAAGTGGTATTGGTTACAATCCAAGGTTTTTAAAGAAGCAGCATATTACCACCTTTGTAAAGGCAAAAGAAAGCAGAACCTCTCCTATATGTCACCACTATGCTAGAAAGGGACATGTAAAAGAGACCTGCCCCTATAGAAGAAAGGATCCATATATCATTCGTAATACATTTCCTGTTCATTTGAGAAAAGAATGGATAACACAAGTTTGGGTTCCAAAAGGCACTATTTTACCAAATATGGTTTTTCCCAATAATGGATCCAAATTTATTTATTGGTCTAGCCACAAAGGTTGATGTTTGTTTTGCAGGAGATCACCAAGGTGAAGGAGCATAAATGGATTATTGATAGTGGATGCTCGAGACATATGAGTGGGAAGAGTTCTCTCTTTCATGATCTAAAGGAGCAATCCACAGGAACAATCACTCTTGGTGACAAAGGAAAATGTGACATCGTTGGTATTGGTAGTGTTGGGAGTGATTCCAACCATAGTATTAAAAATGTCTATCTTGTGAATGGTTTAAAGTATAATTTGCTTAGTGTTTCTCAATTATGTGATAGTGGCAACAATGTCAGATTTAACAAGAAAAGATTTCTATTGTGCAGAGAAGATACATGTGAAGTTATACTAACTGCATATCGTTACAACAATATATACGTTGTAAATGCTGATCAAGTGGCACAAGGAAGCTTAACCTGTCTAAAGGCTTTGACGGACGATCCAAAGCTCTGGCACAGGAGACTCGGTCATGTGAGTCTACATACACTACAGAAGCTTGTGTACAAAGGGCTTGTAAGAGGGCTACCTGAGATGGACTTCAAAGGTATTGATATGTGCAATGCATGCACACGAGGTAAACAAACACGTAGCTATTTCAAACCCAAAAAGGTTGTAAGTTCTTCTAGACCCCTTGAACTTTTACATATGGATTTATGTGATCCTATGCGAGTCAAATCTCCCAATGGTAAAAAGTACATGCTTGTTGTTGTTGATGATTTTTCGAGATATACTTGGGTTGCATTTTTAAAAGAAAAATCAGAGGCCTTATTTGAGTTTTCAAAACTTTGTAAGGAGTTGCAAACTTTAAGAAACGAGCCCATAGTGTCAATTCGAAGTGATCATGGTAGGGAGTTTGATCAACTTCAGTTTGATTTGTTTTGTGCTAAATATGGCATCTCCCATAACTTTTATGCTCCTAGGACACCTCAACAAAACGGGGTTGTGGAACGAAAGAACCGCACCTTAGAGGATATGGCCAGGACTATGCTTTTAGAAAATGCATTACCTAAAACCTATTGGGCTGAAGCTGTTAACACAGCTAACTATATTTTGAATCGTTGTCTTATTCGTTCCATCTTAAAGAAAACTCCTTATGAACTTTTCAAAGGCCGCAAACCACTTATATCTTATTTTAAACCCTTTCGTTGTACATGTTTTGTTCATAACAATGGAAAAGATAACCTTGGGAAATTTGATGCGCGTGGTGATGAAGGTATATTTCTTGGCTACTCCACAAGTAGCAAAGCTTATAGAATCTTCAATAAAAGGACCCAGTTAGTTGAAGAAAGTATACATGTTATATTTGATTAATGCAATGACGGTTCTTTAAGTGAAAGTGTTGCAGATATAGATCTTAACATCCATGCAGACAACGAGGAAGGTGATGATGCTGCTACCAAGAACACAGAGAAGAGGAACATGCAGGAACAGATTCTCAACACTGAAGAACTGACCCAAGGTGTTGAAGATTCGTCCAAAGCCCTTGGTGTCCAATCCAACAGTGTTGAAACGTCAGAAATTGTTGAAACTGAACCTAACAGGACTATGGAGTCAGATGTACCTCAAATCAATCCTGCTGGTGTGACGAATCAAGGAGCTGAGACTAGCAAAAGAAAATTCAAATACTCCTCATCACACTCATTAAAGGATATCATTTCTGACCCTACTTCTAGTGTTCAAACTCGTTCTAAACTTAAAGATCTTTGTGCTTTTCACGCGTTTGTTTCTCTTATTGAACCAAATAAGATAGATGAGGCCCTTCAAGAGCCAGATTGGATCATTGCTATGCAAAGTGAGCTTAACGAATTTGAAAGGAACAAAGTCTGGACCTTGAAGCCTAGGCCAAAGCATCAATCAGTCATTGGCACACGATGGGTATTTCGAAACAAGCTAGATGAGAATGGTAAGATCGTGAGGAACAAGGCAAGGCTTGTTGCTCAAGGCTACAATCAAGAGGAAGGTATTGACTACGAGGAGACCTTTGCTCCCGTAGCCAGGCTTGAAGCCATTCGTATATTATTAGCATTTGCATCTTTTATGAGTATAAAGTTATATCAAATGGATGTCAAGTGTGCTTTTCTCAATGGTTTCTTAGAAGAATAAGTTTATGTGGCTCAACCCCCAGGTTTTGAAAGTTTGGAATTTCCTAATCATGTTTATAAACTTGACAAAGCGCTTTATGGTTTGAAACAAGCCCCAAGAGCTTGGTATGAGCGCTTGTCAAAATATCTTTTAGAAAATGATTTTAAAAGGGGGTTGATCGACAAGACTCTTTTTATCAAGACCAAAGGAAAGGACATTTTGGTTATTCAAATTTATGTTGATGATATATTATTTGGTGCTACTAACTCATCTTTGTGCAAGGAATTTTCTGACATTATGTGCAGTGAATTTGAGATGAGCTTGATGGGTGAACTCAACTTCTTTTTGGGATTACAAGTTCATCAATCCAAGAAAGGGATCTTTGTCAACCAAATCAAGTACACTAAGGATCTCTTGAAGAAGTTCAAGATGGATCAATCCAAAGCAGCCAAGACTCCCATGAGCTCAACATTATCCCTAGATCAAGACAAGACTGGGAAGAGTGTCAATCAAAAGGAGTATCGGGGAATGATTGGATCTTTACTATATCTTACAGCTAGTAGACCTGACATCATGTTTAGTGTTTGCATGTGTGCTAGGTTTCAAGCTGATCCTAAATAATCTCACCTCGTGGTTGTGAAGAGGATCTTTCGATATCTCAATGGCACTAAGGAGCTTGGACTATGGTACCCAAAGCAAAAGGATTTCACATTAATCGGGTATTCTGATGCAGATTTTGCAGGCTATAAGGTGGATAGGAAGAGCACATCAGGATGCTGCTAATTCTTAGGAGCATCTTTGATCAGTTGGCATTCTAAGAAACAAAACTCAGTTGCCCTATCCACTGCAGAAGCCGAATACATAGCAGTTGGAGCATGCTGCTCCCAAATCCTTTGGATAGCTCAACAAATGCGAGATCTTGGCATCAACCTCAAAGGCATTCCCATTAAGTGTGACAATACAAGTGTCATCTCCATTACAAAGAATCTTGTTCAGCATTCAAGGACCAAACATATTGATGTAAGACATCATTTCATTAGAGACCATGTCGAAAAAGGTGATGTGTCCCTTTCCTTTATTTCAACTGATTATCAATGGGCTGACATTTTTACTAAGCCTTTGACAGAGGACAGGTTCACCTTCATTAGATGAGAGATAGGGATGCTTAACAAGGATTCACTTTCGTAGGGGGGGCTTTCCCTTTACGAAAGATAAATTCTACTCAGTGTCAAGACCCTTGAGTTTTATGTCAAGGTTTGTGAACTGAATGGTAGAAAACAAATATCGGATCGTATATATTTGGTTAATATCTTTTTAGATATTTGATCAAGTATTATTTTCATCGGATTTCAAAATAATTTATTTATGTCACATATTTTATCCGTAGAGATATTTTTGGAAAAAATATTTTCGATTATTTCCCTCCTATTCTAAAATGGTTAAGAGAAGATTTGAATTTTGAATTGAAATATTTTTCAAATTGGAAATGTTATCATTACTTACATTGGAACCCTAAACCCCGTCCCATCACTCAAATCTCTCCTATTTAAAACCCAAACCCCACTCGATTACCTCATAACCTCATAACTACCCAAAACTCTTCCAATTCTTCTTCTTCAACCTCTCAAACTATCCTGAAACCCTAGCCGACTACCTCCATGGCTCCCAAATCAAAGAAAGCTTTCACACCCAAAAGACTTGGCGCCACCCCCAAGGGACGCCAGGTCATTGCTACTTCTCCTACACCTGAACCCACTCCTCAAGCCATCGTCCCTGCTGTTGTCCAGAGCATCATCGCTGAGAGCATGACTACAGTAACCAAGGGCTCTCAAAAACGCTCTGCTAAGAAGCCTCTCAATGCGAAGCAGAAAGGGAAAAAGAAGGTCATCGCTGAGGAGGTGGATGAGGAAGAAGAAGGGGATGATCTTGATGCTATTCTGGAAAGGGATGCAGCCAAGGAAGCGGAAGAAGAAGCTTTAAGGAAGAAAAAGGCCGAGGAGGAGGCCAAGCTTGCAAGGAAGCTGGTCGAGGAGGAAGCTGAGAGAATCCGGAAGGAAGCCGAGGCGGAGGCTCTCAAGGAGGTTCCTTCTGAAGAGGAGCCTGAGGAAGAGGACGAGGAGCAAGACGAATCCGGAGAGGACGAGGATACTGGTGGAGACGACGCTGAAAGGTCTGGTGAGGACTCGAGTCAGGGGAAGAAGAGAAAGAGGAGCCCGAGCATGCTCCCTCTCCTTCTCCTCCTCCTCATCCCCCGTCTCCAAAGAAGCGGAAAGCCTCTACAGCCAAGCCTCCTTCTCCCAAGCGCACCAGGAAGGGCACCCTCAGAAGCCTTGAGGCGCCTGCCAAGAGGTCTGCTCCAACACAGGCTAGAAGGAAGAACGCTGATCCTCCTGCTCTCATTCAGGTAAACCAATCCCTCCCCTCTTCATGGTTTGAAAATGCCGAAATGGCTGGTAAGTGGGTAGATGAGTTTCGAACTCGTAGGATCTGTTGTTCTGATTTTTTAGATATTGCGTTCTTTGAAGCTTTGAATTTACCATGCATTGCTCTTCTTAAAAAATCCCCAGCCCGGACCCTTCTCAATCTTGAAACCGTCTATTATCCCCAACTCACCCGCCTGTTCTATATAAACCTCAAAGCCAAACACATTGACGATGGTTGGTTCTTGGAATCTGTCGTCAAGGGAGTTAGAATCTCCTTCAACTCCTTTGACTTTGCTGATTTCCTTGGCCTACCAAGCCCTTGTCCACCCTCTAAAGAAAACCCCTCTAAAGAAGACTGCATTACCCTTGCCCGATCCAAATATCTTCTACTCGAAGCATCTACCAGCACCTCAAAGCAGCTAACCCACTCATCCCTTACCCTAGAGGCAAAGATTATTTTTAACATCATTGTGCATTGCCTCTTACCCCGTCTTAACTCTGGCTCGCTCCTTACCGATAGTGTCATGGTCCTTCTTTACCGAATCCTAAATGGCCTTGACCTTGATCTGGCCAACACTATCCTTGGATCCATGGTTCACGCTAGAAAAGCCAGAAAAGGAACTCCCCTCCCCTTTGCTACCCTTTTGACCCAAATCTTCAAAGCTTCTGGAATCGATTTTAAAAATGAAGAACAGCATCGTCAATGGGTAAGTTCGACTCCAAGAGCCTTGAAAAGATTGGCATCACTCGGTCCCCCAAAGGGTCTTGGAGTCTTGCCTCTCCTTCAAAAGCTCTTCCCACTGCCTCAGCCGCTAATGAACGCATGGACAACCTGGAGTTGGGCTTGGAGGAAGTTCGCCTGGATTTCAAGGAGCTGCACAAGGAGTTTATGACGAAGATGAGCGGGATAACCAAGCTGTTGCAAGGTCTGTGGTCGCGGCTCACTGATGATGCTCCGGACGATGAAGCTTAGCCTTACCCTACCCTACCCTAACCCCAATTCTGAAACATTGCTGGTTTTTGGAAACTGTTTCAAAACTTTTGGTGACTGTTTTACCTTCTTCCTTTGTTGAAAGACAAAAAGGGGGAGATGATCTGTGGTAGTGTTAGACTTTTTAAAAATGTTGTGATTTAAAGGTCTTGGAAGACCTTGGTTTTGTTTTCAGTTTGATGGTTTTCATGCTTTAAAATTTTGATCCAACATTTGTCTAACCCATGCAGGTACTTAGTCCGATTTTACTTATATTATATATACTTGACTAAGTTGCAGGGATGCACAGGTTTTGTCTTTCATCAAGGGGGAGATTGATAACTCCCTCCCTTGATGAAAATCGGAATAATTTTCAAAGGCATTGACAGTCTGTTTGTGTCAAAGGTCTTGAAGCTTTAACAGTGTTGATGAAACACAAAACCTGTTCTATATGATATTCGAATATTATTTTATGTTATTATATGCTTCCATTATATTATTATATATACACTAACCTTTCATGAAGTATTTTCGAATATTATTTCCTTCCTTATGTTGAAAATTTGAGAAGATTCAAATCGGAAGATCATGGCCTCCGAAGTTTCCAAAGATAGAAGATCCAGCTCAAGCCATGATCCTCTCTAGCCATTGGTGAAGATCCTTAGGCGCCGATTTGTTTTCAATATAAAGAAAAGGAAGAAGAAGACAACCACACATCTGTTGAACACAAGCTTTCATATACTCAAGCCTTCAAGCGAGATATGTCTTCTTCGTGTGCTCTCTGCTAGTCCTTAAGAGTCTGTTATTTCATTTCAAAGCATTTGAGAGTTACACAATGAGCTTATAGGATATATTTTGTTATAGTGTTATACTCGAAAGTTTGTAACTCAGGAAGTAAACATTAGGCGATTGATTCACTAAGTGTAAGAGGAATGTACTAGATAGCATAGAGAGATATGGCTCTTCTAGATTGGTCTAGGACTCCAAGGGAACGTGAGATGACTAGATTGCAATTGTATAGGAGAGATGCTTCTCGGTGAGCTATTAGGATCCTAAGTCTTGTGAATCAATAAAAGCCGGTTGAATCCTAGGGTTGTGGAAGAACCCTAGGTGGGGACGTAGGCCAAGTTCGTGCCGAACCTCATAAACAACTCATCGAGTCCTTTATTTACTGCTTTACCTTATTTCCGCATTTAGTTCGATTGTTTAACTTTGTGATTCAGGTTTTCAAAGAAAAGACTAAGTCTAATCTTAAAGGGTTTTGCACGAGCTTCAAAAGTCTTGAGACTATCTGCGAAAAACTGGCATACTCTATTCAACCCCCCTTCTAGAGTATTTCTATATTACTTTGTTTTACATTATCGAACCTTCATAAGGCAATTGGTTGTGAATGGATCTTTAAGAGAAAACTTAGAACATATGATTCTATAGAAAGATTGAAGGCAAGACTAGTAATCAAAGGATTCACACAGAAACATGGAGTATATTATTTTGACACCTATTCTCCTGTAACTAAGATTGCGACCATTTTAACATTATTTGCCTTAGCATCTAATTACAAGCTCTTGGTACATCAAATGGATGTAAATACTGCTTTTCTGAATGGTGATCTAGATGAGGAAATATACATGGAACAACCTCTAGATTTTGCGGTTCCAAGTAAGGAGAATATGATTTGTAGGTTAAAGAAATCTCTCTATGGCCTAAAGCAAGCACCTAAACAATGGTATGAGAAATTCCATAACATTGTGTTGAGTTTTGGATTTGTGGTTAGTGGATCTGATGCACGTGTTTATACCAAGATGTACAATTCTAGTTATGTTATTGTGTGCATATATGTTGATGATATGTTGTTATTTGTCACTAACATGCATGTGATAAATGAAACCAAAAAATTTATTTCCCATCACTTTGAAATGAAAGACTTAGGTGAAACATATGTGATTCTATGTGTTAAAGTGACTAGAACTAAAAATGGCTTTACTTTGTCTCAATCCCATTATGCAGAGAAGGTATTGAAGAAGTTTAACTACTATGATGTAACGCCAGTTAGAACTCCATATGATGCTACCATAGAGTTAGTAAAGAACTCAGGTATAGGTGTTTTCCAAGAGGAATACGCTAAAGTTATTGGGAGTCTAATGTTTTTTATGAGCTATACTCGGCCTGACATAGCTTAGCAGTAAGTAGACTCAGTAGATATACACATAATCCTAACAAAGAACATTGGATTGCACTTAGAAGGTTAATGAGATACCTTAGAGGCACTCTTGATTGGGAATTACATTTTAAGGGTTTTCCCTGCGTTCTAGAAGGATATTGTGATATAAACAGGGTAAGTGGGACTAATGAAATTTGTTCCACTAGTGGATATGTTTTTACATTGTGTGGTGCAGTTTTCTCATGGAAGTCTGCAAAGTAGAGTTGCATAGCCCGATCGACGATGGAGTCAGATTTCATAGCTCTAGACCTAGCAGGGCAAGAGGTTGAGTGGTTGAGAAGCCTACTGCCAAATATACCAATGTGGGGGCATCCAGCTCCTGCAATTTCTCTACACTGTGACTCACATGCTGCCATTGGAGTAGCAAACAGCGGAGCGTATAACGGCAAGAAGAGGTATATACGCATCCGACATGAGGTTGTGAGGCAGTTGATAAGAAATGGGGTACTCTCTTTAGAGTATGTGCGATCAGAGAGGAACATCGCAGCTCCATTGACCAAAGGACTTTGCAGAAGGCCCTTGACACGTCGAGGGGAATAGGGCTAAAGCCCTTGAGATGAGGAATCTGTGGCGGAAACCATTAATTTGGTCGAACGCAAGCCATGGAAAGACTCATATGAGATACACATCTCACATTCCTATGGCAAGTGTATAGTGAGGTTGAGCTAACGCTCTTAATGATTTTATAGCCCAGGGATTGGTTGGTCCTTTGAGACGGACTTGATAGATCACCGAACAACAAATAAGAGGATGAGCCTTAGAGCTCTTAATGACTTCTTAACCCATTGTGGGGGTATTCTGTATTGAGACAGATATGTTGAAGTCACATACGTGAGTGTGAGGGATTGGCAACCCTCCAAGGTGAGATTTAGGGCAGTCCTCACTAGAACACTCACGAGCACCCAAGGTGTGCCAAACTTGGATGTCTTATGTGATAAAACTTAGCGGAACATTACAGGACCCCGTGGAAGGTGTGTGTTGCTGGTTTACCCCTAAGTGGAGGAATTCAAGGCCTCTGGCCATTCGCTCTATCAAAGGGATTGCTAGTTTCACTATGTGCTTATTCAAGTCGCAAGACATTAGCATTTAAGCACTAACCTCGACACGCTCAGAACTTGCTTTCAAAACCTCAGTTTTTAAACCCTTCTATCTGCATTTGTGGGGGATTGTTGGAGTTAATGCATATAGAAGGTGGTTTTAAGGAAGGTGCTCTTTGAACTTCCCACATAGAAAGTCCAAGGGTACCCTAAGGAGTTTTTAAATAGACTCTTCCACCGCCTACATTGAGAGGTAGAGGAGGAGATGGGGCACCCACACGTGCCCGCCGACGCCGTCCGTCCGGCTCAGCTCGTGCTCGTGCTCCGAGATTGGAATTGTTTGTGTTTATCCGTGAATATCTAAATTTTTTTACCGGCTTAAGGAGGATTTCAGAGCCTATATAAGGAGGTCTAGGGCTTCGGTTTTCAACACACAGCGAACACAATGGCCTCTCTCCCTCTCCTGTTTTCTCCTACCATTTTCCCGTTCTGAGCACCTGTTCCAGTTCCAACTTCTCTCCCTCGAGTGCACCAGTGAGAGAAGCCGGTGAAATCCTCAGGGGACGTTGCCTCACATACGATATGCACCTCTGCCGGGGGCAAATACGTTTCTCATTCAGTGGCTTACATACCACGCTTCACCGCAGCCCTAGCCCCTTCACAGAAACTAAGTTCGCCTTAAATCCACTAACGCCCTTTCTAGAGTTGTTGCTTTTCACAGGTTCTAGCAGGGTCAATGTCCAACATAACTCAGCTCGAAGACTATGAGGGGCCTTGATTTCCATTTACGTCTCATAAGCAAACTCAAAAACCCGAAAATGTGAACAATGGCGGTCTCCTTTTAGTCCGGCATATGCACATTATCGGGAGGAATCGACCCCATTCCGACCATTTTCCATGGCTAAGTCAAGCTAGAAGTTTAATTTCCGGCTGCAAATTAGGGGTCTAAATCTTATGTCTCCATTCTTGTCCCCTTCCTCTGCCCCCAATTACAAAACTCTAATGACGTTGAAGCAAAGCAATCAGGAGTTGGAACATATCCTGGAAATGCGGAGTAAATGAGATTTTATGAAAGTCTCTTGTTGCTTCCTGTTTGACGTATATAATCAGTCCATACATGACTATCTAAAAGGTTATTTCATTTAATCACTAGCCAGCAATAACACAAACTTACAATACAAACATCATATAATTAACCAGGGGTAGGCGTGAAATCTACTAGACCACAGGCAAAACTTGAGATTCCAAAAAACCTACCAACCTGTTCGACTCTCCAAACGATTTCTCTTCACAAGTACATCTGTAACTTCTGTTCTCTTGCTGAAGTCATCAGACCCTGGGTTGCTTCAATTTGAGATTTGTCCTAGCTGATTAAGATATTGGATCACCGCGAACCTCTTCCTGTTTCTTGATGAAACTCGGCTATGAGGGATTGATACCTGTAGGCCTGCTGCTATACAAACCTTGTTGTGAAGTTTGACGACATGAGTTGTAGCCAACATGGTGTTGGAAAACCTCTTCAATGCCTTTTTTTAATGGAAAACTGAAGCTTCCTAATCTGAAACCATATCTGCCAATTCAGGCTCATCGGTTGTGAGTCCATCATAATCGGGTTCAGTTTCATTGAAGGAGCGCTGTTCATGAATGAAACCATTGTCAGCATCATAATCTGGATCAATCCATTCCATATCATCTTCAGGTGTATGATATTCATCATCGTCGCCTTCTCTCCTTACTGGAGGCTTTCCCTTCCCCACTTTCCGAGAACCTGTTTTGGAATTGCTTTTCGCCCGAGCATCAGAATCTTCACATATGCATGTGGATGGGTTCTCATGAAACTCTCCCCTGCCTGGCCTCATTTCCTTTGGAACTCCCAGAAATCCTCTCTGGAAAGTCCGGACTTTTGAGGCGAATTCTTCCCAGGTCATGTTACCTCTGTCTGCAAAAAGCCTATACAGTTTCTTTCCATTGGGACGAATTGTTGGTTTATGCCCAAAGTATCTCCTACAAGACAAAAGAGAACTTGATATTTTAGCATCCATACAGGGCCTTTTGTTCAAAAACAACTAAAGGTATCAATGGTTTTTACCTTCGACCTGCCAAGATCTTTGCCATGTTTCCATTATTGTTAGTAACAAAAACATCACTTTCATCACACACGATATAGTCCAGTGCTGCCCTTCGAGAAGAAAATTTAGCGAATGCTTCCAACTCCTCCTTTCTGGCTATTGTATCTTTTGAATGGAAATTGGGAAAGAGAGATTTTAAGGGTGCCAAACTTGTTTCTCCTCCATACACCTCACCCGAAGCAACATAGAGATGAACTTCACTTCCATAACCCAGTGCTCTCAGCATCAAGCCAACTTCCTCTGGTGTCAGTAAGCATCTTCCATGCCTTCTAGCCTTTTCCGGATTTTGCTGCACATTGTGATGTAAAAATCTCAACTACTCAGTTATTTTTACACCACTAGTGCATCATTGTGAACAATAAAGTCAGCAGGTCATAAAAATTTAAAGCTATTATTATCTCCACTTGCATAAGAAACATGTTATGAGCTAACTATATGGTGTCAGCCATGTGAGTGCAGCGGCACTAGCACACAAGCTTCTTTTTATTATTAATTTTATTTACTGAATTTTAAAGCTAATCTCTATAAATTAGATCAAACTTGCATTCATAAAAAAAAAAATCTCCAGACACAGATGCCTATACATGTTGGAGAAATAAACAAAACAATTTACCAAACTGAATTGAAGATACTTACATGCAAACCTTTCCACCTCTTTCTTATCTCACCTAAATCTTTTATTTCTTTGTCTCCTCCACCATAATAGCATCCAGAAAATGCAAGCATATCAGGTTCAAACCTGTAACACAAGCAATATAGGTTCATCAAGCGGCCATCATACACAGCTGCAACCATAAAATGGGTAAGCTTACAGAAGAAGCGAATAAGCAAGGAGAGGTTCTCACCTAAGGTGCAATGCAATATAATGTTTGCTCATCCTTTTCATCCGCTGAACCAGTGTGTTACCCAATTCAGTTATGGGATCAGTAAACTTCAATGCATGGTAGTTGACCCTGCATCTTAGCTTTTGCAAATCTGTTGATAACTTATTTGCCATCCGATAATCAAATTTAGTCAACCGAACAACCTACACAAGTTTGATAGTCAGGAATGAGCTATACAGGTGTACTGATTACTACTGTCTCATAATGCGATGAAGGTAAGAAATGGAGAAGCCTTACATGCCTTTTGTTTAGAACCGGCAGCACACGTTTAACATAGCAATTAGCGCTACACTTTCTTGGTACCCGCATTGTGTATGGTTTTGCTGCATTCTTTGGCAGCTCTTTTATGATTTTTACATCAAGTGATAGATAGGATATGTATTGATCAATATCAAATATGTCCTCAAAATTACTGTAACAGAACAAGGAAGATAATTAAGTTAAGAAAACCATTACTCAGCTAAGATTACAAGGCAAAATTTCATAGAGACTACACTCCATCACATGCAAACCTGGCATCTCTCCAGTACGATCTCTGGTCCAACTGTGGGACAACCAGAGTAGCATTTAAAATACGAGCAGCAGCAACAGCATCAACAATCTGCCAAATTGTGCGAATGATCAGCCTGCTAGCAACACTGAACAACAGCACAATAGATATTCCTATAGCAGACAGACTGTTTCGAAAGGCATCAAATTTTTATGAGATAATTGTATAACAACCTAGACACATCGACTCAATTTGATAAATACAAATGAAAAAACCACCTCATTACCGAGGTATGAATTACTATAACGAGAAAGATCAAACTTAAGAATTTTTTGTTTGAAACACATTCAGCAAGTTTTAACATTTGAAGAAGTGAAAATGTATTGTGTACTACAGAGTATTGATTTATCCATACGATGGAGCATAACATATCAGCATACTGCATACATCTAAGCGGTACCTAGCGACATTACCATCTATTTGATGTTCTCTTTGCAAAAAAAAAAAAAAAAACTCATCATCAAAAGAAAATGTAGGAGACATTACCCCTGTCCTTTGTTGATTCAGCCCTCCACTAGTGACAATCACTAGATAACGTCCTCGAGCAGTAATCTTATCAGCTCCTGTACATGAACAGGGCGGATGAAGCAGAATACATGAATGAACTCAACAAAGATTTGAACAATTGCAAAAGCAAGATCCCAGAAAGACCTTCCAATAAAGTAATAGTTCCACACTTGCACATTTCTCAGAAACCAAAGCACAGCAAATATTCCAAAATCGTAACAACACTTGATGGAAGCAAATCATTGCACTTTAAAATTAAAAGTTTGAAGTGAAGTTATGAAGGTACGTACTTGCATAGTGACCGCTCGGTTCGCTACATCCATGGAAGAACTCCGACTCCCTTGAAGTCCAAAGATCGTATCGAGATTTGCCTCCGTTCACCTAAAAGTAGAAGTAGGGGGGCAGAAAAGACATCAGATCCAATGAATCGCTCGGATTTTAGAAAAAAATCCAGTGATGGCAGTGAGAATCGTAAAACCCCTAACCGGAACAGCAAAAATCGGCGCTTCTCCCGCTGAAATATCGGAGCCATTATTTCGCTGAAACAAAATGAGTGAGAAAAAATAAGAAATTTATTTGATTTATACGTAATCGGATCAAGGGAGAGAGGGAGGGGGAGGGGATATAAGAGTACCGAGGAGGAGACAGGCTCGAGGCGAGAGCGGAGGTGGAAATCAGAGGGAAAAGGGGGAGCGATAAAGAAGGAGAGGAGGAAAAAAGCGCAGAAAACGGCTCCGTAGAAGGCGCAGTTGGAGGGGAGAAGACGGAGGAGGCGGTTGCAGATGTGGTTGTGATGGCGCCGCCGCTGGAACATCATATCCGGCGGCAAGAGAGCAAGTCGGGCGCCAGTTGAGCAGGAACGAGAATACAAGAGCAGAGGAGGTGTGGAGCAATGGTAATCAAAGCAGGTAGAGATCGAGGGAGGACAGAGATCTCAACAACTCCGGAGGCGGGCATACATGGCGTCTTCGATGGGGACAAGAGATTCCAGTCCTCGTTCAACGCATTCAAGGAGAAAACACACAGAGAGTTGGGAGTGGGGGTTAAACTGGTTTGCCTTCCGAGGAAATGGTGGGGGAGAGAGATTCGAATGCTAAAATTGTTGCAGAGGGGATTGGGGAACATGACATGGGCTATACTGCTATACCCTATATCGGGCTCGGACTGGGTCTCGCTTTTTCTTTTCTTTTTTTTTACCCCCGTACAGGGGTAGATAATATAATTAGACTAAGGCCTTGTTTGGTATAAGAACGCAAAGTCAACGAAATGGAAATAAATTTTGTATAGAAAATATATCTAGATAAGAGAATAATGCTATTTTTTTTTTTTGTAAAAAATAAGATGAAAGGGATAATGATTAGAGGGGTATTATAGGGGATATGGTTACCCTTGCTCAAATTAGTAATTAAAATAATGAGGAACAAAACCAATTTTGTATGAAAAGATGAGAGATGAGGGTAATGATTAATTTTTTTAACAATGTATTGTATTTTAAAATATAATTGGACTACGTTCGTTTCTTTTCCCTTTCCCTTTCTAAAATTTCAACCAAACGAGCCCTAAATATGGAAAAAGTCATTAAACTAGATATGGAAAAATCTTATGATCGGGAGAAATGATTCTTAACAAAAACTGTGCTGGAAAAATCCGACTTCCATCCTACGTTTATAGGTTGGATCGTGGAATGCATCTCTACGGTCTCTTTCTCAATTCTTGTCAATAATGACCCCACGACCATTTTCAACCCTTCTAGGGGCATTCGGCAGGGTAATCTCATTTCACCGTAAATCAAAGGACTCGCTTGCCAAATGGAAAGCATATGTGCTTTCTCAACAAAGTCGTGCGACTCTAATTGCATCTAATCTCTCGTCTAAACCACTATACTCTATGCAAAACTTTATCTTGCCTTGCTCGGTCCATAATGAGCAAGACCAACTCAATCACACTTTTTTTTGGAATAAAGATGCTCAACATCATCCCCTTATAAGCAAGGTTCTAAATATCGCGTATCGGGGTCGTATCGGTTAGGAGTAAAAATGATATATCGGTGATATATCGGAATATATTGGATTTATCGTTTTCGCTAATTTTTAATTATAAAGATTATATTTATACTTCAAAATGTAAAAATACACATGAAAAATTAATATTTAAATTGTCAAATTGTCAAATAAACTTAATAAAACAAAAACAACTTCATTCGAATGGTTAAAGTTACTTTATCAAAGTTGACAATTCTAAATATCCCCGATATATCACCGATATTGACCCGATATATCGGGTCACAAAGGCTAAAATTGCCTTATAAAAGTTGGAAATTCTAAATATCTCCGATATATCACGGATATTGACCCGATATATCACGTTGACCGATATATTCACCCGATAAGCTGATATCGTAGCGGATTCTAAATATATCGATATATCCGATATTTAGAACACTGGTTTATAAGCTAGGATATGATATGTCAGGCAAAAAAAAAGTGGTCTTGGTATTAGAAAATCTCAACCGATGAACAAGGCCCTTCAAATAAAACCCTTCAGGAAAATTATGGTTGAACCCGATAATCCTTGGGTCCAAGTCATCCAATACAAATACATCAAAACATCTCATATCTTATCCTACAAACGTAAAGGTTGTGCGTCTAGGCAATGGTCAAAGCTTACACCTCTCCTAATCTGGCCTCATATGGGTTATTGGTAACGAAAACTCCATTAGATTTTGGAAAGACAACCATGTTTATCCAAAGCCACTGCACACCATCCTTAGTCGAAACTCTATTATAAATTTGGACGAAATGATCAATGACTACATCATTGGGGGGAAATGGTGGGAGGAAAAGTTGGCACAACATTTTCCTAACGACATTGTCATTGTCACTGCAATCAGAAATATCCCTCTCCCTATCAACAACTTCCCCAACGGACTCTACTAGTGGCTGGCCAAAAATGGATGGTTCAACAACACCGGCGGGTACAAACTCATAACAAACCATCACCACCGCAGCGACGATGCTAACACTTGGATTTAGAATATATCTGTTCCCCTAAAGATTATAAACTTCATTTGGAAACTATGCCACAATGGCCTTCCTACTAAGGTTCGTCTAAATAACAAAGGAATCCCACTCCCAATGACTTGCGAGTTCTATAAATAGGCTGATGAAGATGACACCCGCCTATTCTTTGAATGCCAATTTAATTCGATAAACCCAGTCTAAAACCCGTTGTCATAACTCTTATTCAAAACCTATTATCCAACTCTAGAAACATCCAACCAATCATGGTAACTTTGAGCAATTCCCTCTTTAAATCTGGTAAACAAAACGTGGACTTTACTTGGTGGACCACATGTAATATCAATAATAACTTCTTATTCAGAAATGAACCCCCTCCAAGCACTAATGTTTTCAAAAAGATTATGCTAAACCGTATTCAAAACTAGGGGTGTTATGTGAGACAAGCTACTCGTAATCGGCTCGGGTTCGGTTTGTATAAAACTCGACTCGAGCTCGTTCATTTTATAAACAAGCTGAGTATGAGCACATTTTTAAGCTCGTTCCAAAGCTCGGCTCGTTCGAATTAAACTCGAATGGCTCGAATTTTATGAAATTTCTAAAATTTTCTTAAAGTTATTGTATAATGAGCAAGTAGAATTGCCTAAAGCTCGAAAAAAGCTTGGCTCGAGCTCGCTCATTTCCTAAACGAGCCGAATATGAGCACATTTTTAAGCTCGGGTCAAAATTTAGGCTTGACTCGAGCTCGTTCATATTCTAAATGAACTAAATATGAACAAGTAATACTCGGCTCGTTCGACTCGAATAACAGCCCTATTCAAAACTGGCATTACACCTGCAAACTTAACAATGACGTCAATGCTGAAATTGATGTTACTAAGAAAATGAGTCATTCGCTCCCCAAAAACAAAAACAAAATATATAAATGGCAAAATCCTCCGAGGGGCACATATAAACGTAACTTTGACGGGTCCACTATGCATAATGGGGAGAGTACAATTGGGTTTGTGATCCATGGCTGGTATGGCAAGTCGATCTACACTGGTCATGACGCAGTTGGGAACCGTTCACCTATTTGTGCCGAAGCCTTGACTCTGAAACATGGAACTTTGCAAACACTCCGTACACGTATCGACAAAATACAAATTGAAAGGGACTTTCTATTTATTATAAATCATGTCTGACATCAAATTTCTCCTTCAAAATATGAGAGATGATTCGTTCTCTCACGTGCCCCGTAATTGTAATAGAGTGACAGATAAGGATGTGCACCTTTGCCTTATGCAACAATTTAGATCTCCTTGACCTCATCTGTCAAGATTGCTATCGGTTACGTTTATCTTAGCTGAATTTTTTCCTTTCAACAGAAAAAAAATACATTAAATTATGTGTCTAATTGTTAAAAAAAATAATCCAAAAACCTGATACTACGTACTCTATATACTGTATTTCCTAATAATCATTAAAATATCATTTATTTTTGTCTATCGATTTTTTTAGCTAGTTCTCAGGTGTGTTATACGATTTTGTAATGTTATGCAAAAAGTCCATATTATATTAATACGGAGTAGTATTTTTAGTTATATAGAGAAAAGGAAAATTTTGGTCAAATATCCATTTAGGATATCTAATTATGTAAATGTCCATTTATTTTTGTTAATTAAGTAAATGTCCATAATATTTTTATAAACCCCAAATTACCATTTTTTTATTTGATTAGGCTAACGGTTTCAATCTCCTCCATCATCTCTCGATCAGTTTATCTCATTCGCTTAATCTTCATGTTGCGCTAGAGGCGGAATCGAACTGGAGCTCCACCCCTGCACTCTGTCGGCTTTCAACGGCCACTTGCCGCCAAACCAAAGACGAAGGCGACCGACGTTATGCCTCCGGGTGGTGGGGACCGACTTTGGCAATGACCACTCTAACACCGTTCTCCCGTATCCTTCTTGTCGACCGACCAGTCTCTCTCCCGAACCTTAATTTTTTCTTTGAATTGTTCGATTGGAATGTCCTAGAAGTTTATTTGAGTTCCAACATCTCCAAACGGTTTATCGGTCGACAACAGAGAGGCGACTTAATCAGAGGATTGAAGAGATGCGCCCTAATTGTGGAGGAGACAAGAGGTGAGCACGCTGCTGTTGTGAATTGAGGTCGTGGCGATTTGTGATGCCGTTCATCGTTCTCGCTACTGTCCATGTCGTATTGTTGTTGTTAGTTAATTAGATTTTGAGTATCTGACACTTCTTAGTCTCAGTCGCAATTGATTTTATTTTTTGTTTCATTTAATTGATCAGATTTGTCCAGGGCGGTTTTCCTTCTAATTTTTTGTTTCATTTTAGTGTTTTTTTGCATCTTTTATTGTTCATTTTGTATCTGGAACCTGGATACCAATTATGCGGAAAAACGCTGCAAAACCATTCAGCCTTGGGTTCATTTTTCAGATGCCAAGGTGATTGCTTTATTTTCGTGTTGAAATAGTTTCTAGAAAGTTAGATTTTGATGTTATTGGGAGTTTCTTATTTAGTGTTTGTTTAGATATGTGGTAAACTGTATTGTGTTGTTGATGATAATGAGTTGAAAATTTATAATGCAATTGCAATAATGGTCTTAGTGACAAATATATATTGAAATAATATTTTGGTGATAATTTCGCTAAGAGAAACTAGTCAAACTTTTACAAATTTATTTGTTGACAATATTTCGGTGAAAAAAGTGAGTTAAAATTAGGTGATGCCGGTGATGACATTAATAATGTACACACATTTTAGTTTGGTGACAATGTTTTGTAGTTGGTGAAAATAGGTTGGTGACACTATTTTGGTGACAATTTCATGTAAGAGAAACTAGTCAAACTTTTTAAAAAAATTTTGGTGACAATATTTTGATGATATATAATGTGGTGGTGACATTTATTACTGGTTGCTAAGTTTTAATCACTCTAGGGTATAATGTTTTGTCATATATGACAATAAATTACTATATTTGGTGATATTTAGTATGGTGATGGCAGTTTGTTTGTGACTACATGGTCTTGGTGACAAATATTTGTTGAAACAATATTTTGATGACAATATGTTGACGACACTATTTTATTGTTGGTGACAACAAATTACTAAACTAGATTGGTGAAAATATGGGGTGGTGATAATGTTCACTATTTAGGGATAATAGATTGGTGGCAATGTTTTTTAGTTGGTGACAATTGGTTGTTGACAATGTTTGGTGACAATGTTAACTTGTTGGTGAAAATAATTTGATGACAGTGTTTCGTAGTTGTTGACAATAGGTTGATGACAATATTTTGTAGTTGGTGATAATACGTAGTTAGTAAAAATTGGCGGTGACAATATTTTATAGAAGGTGACAAAAAGTTGGTGACAATGTTCTATAGTTGATGACAATAGGTTAGTGACAATGTTCACTGGTACCATAAAAAAATTCCGTTAAATGTCACTAGAAAAAAAATCAAATGTCACCAAAAAAGTCAACAAAAAAAGTCAACTGTCACCAAAATAATTATTATAAATAATTGTCACCGGAAAAATATACACAACTGTCACCAAAAAAATGTCACCAAATCGAAATGGTCTATGTTGATTAGTCAATGTTAAAATTAAAAAGGGTCAAAGCGGAAAGGATGAAGGGTAAGAGATGGGGAATGAGGGGTATTTTTGGAACAAAAAAATGGGCATTTACTTAATTTTCACATCTAAAATGGATATTCACCAAATTTAACATAGAGAAAATTGTGCATTAATAATTATGTATAAAGTAATATTTAGGGAAAAATAGAAAGCTCTCCATGGATTGATTATATTAATTTTTACATTATAAATCAACGAAAAGGATTTGTTGATATTTTTTTTTTACTGTGAAGTATATTACCTCTTTCTTTAAATATTTAAAAATGCAAAGCAATTAAAATAAGATAACGATAAAAAATGAAAATAGAGTTTACTTTTTTGAGGAAAAAATAGAGTTTACTCACTTTTAATTCCAAATCAATCAATATAAGTTAAGATTTCTAAGTAAAATCAACCCAAATAAAAAATAAAAAAATATTTATATTCTATACACTTATATTAAAATATTTATTAAATTTTATTATAAAAAATTATTATTAAAAATTATGGATAATTAAAAGATTGATTATATTAGAAAGTATTTTTTATTTTATAAAACTTATATTTTAAAAATAAGCGTTTATAAACATGTTAATACACGTATATAGAGAATAAATATAATTTTTTTTAAATATAAATTTATATCCGAAATAATTAAGTGTAACACTGAGTGTAACACCTAAGATCCAAGCTGGTAAACCAAGTTGAAAAATGGCATCTTTAGCGCTTCTTAACTACTCCTTAAAAAGACATTACAGTAATTAATTTTCTAATCATGAGAGATTTAACACATTATAAAACCCTTTGAAAAAAACAAGGGACCTACAAAAACAACCGGTCCAACCCGGACCTCGACGTTTTTTTTTAAAAGAGAAAAGAAAAAGGAAAAACTCGCCGGTGTTTGTTGGTAGTTGGATAGACGAAGGCGGTGCCTCCAACGCGACGAAGCACTTTTCTGATGCCGTCAGGCAATTGAACGACACGACACGATGATGATGTATATAAGTATATTTGCGCTTTACTTCTTCTTCCTTTTCGTGTTCCTCAAGCTCAATCTTTATAGGGGATAGATAGATTTGACTTAAATCTGTGTTGTTCCCTTTTCCAATTCCATTTTTTGGTCTGAATCTGAAATTTGCCTTCGCCTGTCGCTCCCCTCCTATCCGGTCGTCTTCTGGGAGCAAGGTATCTTCGTTTCTTACCCTAAGCTCGCGTTAATTAAAATTGTGGTAAAAAAGAACCCCCCTTTTTCTCTTTTTAGGGCTTCGATTCTTATTTGCTAATCAAGCAATCTTCGTTCTCTTTATGTCTTTTTTGGATAAATTTCTCTAATTTCTTAGGAAATGATTGCATTAATTCGATTGACGACGAGTGATAATGAGTATTGAAGTGTAATTTACCATTGGTTAGATGTGGGCCTTGAGCTAGCTCTACATGGTCCTGCTAAATTGTTGAGTGTAATCGGTTTGTTATACTTTGCTGCATCTGAGTAGGACTGTTTTTATATTTTGAGGGTTGAGTTCTTACCTCAACAGGCAATAAATTTAATCATTTTGCTGAACAGGTTCTCGTTGCTGTAGTTTGCATCTGTTAGGATCACTGGGTGTTTTCGGCTTTGGGCTTTATGTGGGGCATGTTGTAGCCTCCTTTGCACAGACGCTGTAGTTGGCCT
The DNA here is from genome assembly GCA_037127255.1 of Persicaria tinctoria. Taxonomy (NCBI): domain Eukaryota; kingdom Viridiplantae; phylum Streptophyta; class Magnoliopsida; order Caryophyllales; family Polygonaceae; genus Persicaria; species Persicaria tinctoria. Next base: position 26,554,385 of record JBANSL010000018.1, on the reverse strand, counting down.
TGTGGATTGGCTGGATTGCTTTCAACTCCAGGTGGATAAACCACATATAGAGAGATAAGTAGAGACATGACAGTGTCGTTGATCCATCGGATCACAACGAGCCTGGCTAATCGAATACGTGGGAATCAGAGAGTTCTCGGCTCTTATTCTTCGTTTCCCTTTTCTTCGTCTTCATCTGCGACACTCCCAGCAGATTCTCCCGCTCCCTCTATCGAAGGGGTCCATTTGACAGATAGTTGTGTCAAGGTATTCTCTCTGTGAGCTCATTTGTTCTTGAAGTTTGTATTGGTGAATTTTCAGAGTGTCTATACTTAATTTCCATCTCATTTTCAGATTCAGAAATTTGAGCTATTATTTGTTTGAAGTTTTGCTTATGGAGCTTGTTATAAAGATTGCTACAAATTAAGAACCCAAAGAACTGTTGATGATAGTAAATGAGGAATGTGATTGGTGGTCTTGGTCTGTGACTAAAAGATTGTTTTCTTTAACGTGTTTGCATGTCTGATTGTTGCTTGCTGTATTTCCCCCCTTTATCACATTTATGACAATCGTATTCATCATTGTGGCATCCTTTATGTTTCCATTGATACCGGAAATGGTGGTTTAGAGAATGAAAGAGTTGCAAACTAGTGAAGCTTCAGCAGAGGATAAAGTGCTTCGATTGAGTGTAGAAGCTGGAGGGTGTTCTGGATTTCAGTATGCATTTTCTCTTGACTGTAAAACAAATCCAGATGACAGGTGTTGCATTGTCTCAATAACATTTTCCCTTCTTTCTCAAAGTTCTTTTTTGACGGGACTGGAATTGTGCACAAAGTTGAACTCCCCTCCAATCTGTGTCTGATAGTAATTCATCGTGTTTTCATTTGTTTCTTCATTTTTTCCTGTAGGATTTTTGAGAAGGATGGAGTTAAATTAGCGGTGGATAAAATTTCTTACGACTTTGTCAAGGGTGCAACAGTTGATTATGCTGAGGAGCTTATTCGCTCTGCATTTCAGGTAATTATGTACTCTTTTCATAGTTGTTACCTCTTCTGAAAGGTTCAATACTAGAATTAGGGAAGGTTATATAATCAGTTGGTTCAAGAATCAGATCATAGCTATTTTATCTGTGTATTAGACATTTATGTAGGGATCAGTCAGATACTTAAATGATTATCTACGTTTGATCATTTACCTTGATCTTTATGGTGAATGCTTTATTTCAATCCAGAGCTTGTTGTAAAGCAAATCCACCCTTGTTCCTTCCACGGTGCTTGCTTAGCTACCCACCTACCATCTTTATTACCTTGATTTACCCCATCCTGTTGTTTAATCAACACTCTCTTCTCACTTCTTTCTATCTCATTCTACCATTGAAGTTAAGTGATAATGCTAAAGAGGCTTAGTGTTATAGCAGCGACATCACTGTTCCTCTATATACGTCTATGATGCTATTGGGAAAGGGATTTATTTAGTTCTACTTTTGGGTTCCTCCAGTCATGGTTTAGGTGGATCATATTGAGCAAGCTTAGTTGGGTTCTCATGGCAGTCATGGGTTGGCCAGTTGTTCATTTGAATGATTGTGTATTAATACAGATTTCTTGGATGCAGATCTTTGTTAAATAAACTCGTGTTTCAATGTTGGTTATGCAGGTGACTACAAATCCAAGTGCTGTGGGCGGCTGCAGCTGCAAAAGTTCATTCATGGTGAAATAGTCAGCGCCACCTTCATAATACTGGTTCAGAGGATCACGTATTCTTTCATATCAGACAAGGTTTTACACTCATTTTAAGCCATTTAAGTAGCTTTTGTTTATGACACCCATGTATAATGTAGCCAGAATTATATTTTCACTGGGCATGGGAGTTGGCAATTTTGACAGGATGTGTGTGTTTCTTGTATTCCTGCCGTTTTTTTTAACACTGTAACTCATGAAACTGAGTCCATAAATTTCAGATGTATACACCTGACAACCTAGTTTACATTTTACAAAACACAGAAAGGAGGAAAGTTTTACCAAATTGTTTAGTGATTTTTGTCTATGCTGGATCTGTCATTACGCATATGCATTACAATAGCTTTTATCTTCATAATATCATTCCAGTTACTTGCATTCCCAATTTAGGCTCAACTTTAAGCTACAAAATCAGACAAGCTAACTCACACTTGCATTCCACCACTGCATCCTCTTCCAGGTCAAGATCATCTGTATCAAACTCGGGCCCTTCAACTCAGTAACTTTCCTGCTGAATCAAGTAAATTTTAAGGTAACTTAAAAATAAAGGTTGACCAGAATGAATCTAAACTAGAAACAAAATACTAAAAACTTTGTTGCTGAATTGAAACTTCTTATAAAAGAACATATTCAGAATTTGACCTGAATGAATTTGCTGAAAAACTATGAAGAAAAATAAACTCCAATTTCATACAACAAATATGATTGCACGAAAATACCATCTTAGAAACTTGTAAAGCAGCACACTTTTGTTCTCTTCAAGCATATTTACACAACTTTAACTCTTGGTGCATTGTTCATCCTTGCAATTTGTGTTATTAACTTGATCTTTGTCTGTTTAGGTTATTTTCAACTTGAGATGCTTTTTATGAGACTGGCCCATGGTTGCTATTTGTCTGTTATCAACTTTTGGTTGGGAAAATGTAATCTTTGGCCAAGTGATGGAAGAGGAAGGTCCTAGCAGCAGATCCAACAAACAAAATTCAGTTGGATTCTCAATTAGAAAAAGGACAAATTTGATGTAAAAGTTCTTATTCGTATCAGAAACATATTCTCCGATTGAAGAACTGCGATAAATGCAACCAACAAGATATATGTACTGTATTACATCACAAGCACCAAATCCACCCTAAAAACTATCTGGATAAACCTCTAGCAGGAATTATTTGACATTCAGCTTAGCTCTGGCATGGCCTTGAGATATTTGGAGCTGTTCAGTAATTCCAAGATGAGCCATCAAAAGCCAGACGTGTGTGAGTAGCTCTCCTCCCTTTCTCAGCTGTTGAGCATGTTGAGCCCCACGACAATGGATCGCCGCATATCCTAAAATTTCCACCCATACCGTGCTAATAATCTTCCATTTGCGTTGTGGTTGTTGAATTGTGGGGTCATTTGGGTCTGGACCCAGTTCCCGCAACTTGGTTGCAAGCTTGCAAGCATCAAACAACACTGACTTGCTTCTGTCCCCCTTCACCTGAGAGGGTGAAACTTCAGTGTTCACACGAAGCAACATCTTGCAAGCTTCTTCAGCTTTGGACGCGAAAGAGTTCTTGTTCTTGAAGAACTCCTTCGCCTCAGCACAAGTGTCACGAAACCTTATCAGCCCAATCCCAACTGGCAACATGAAAGGGCACATTGCCAGGAGATAGAGCATATAGTCTGATATATTCTTGCTGCTTTCCATCCATTCTGAGCTTGAGGATGATGATTCTCCTGTTGTACCCCCAGCCCTTCCACCGGTATCACAGTAGTAACACAGCTCAGTTGCTATGTGCCAAAGGAGAATACTTTGGTCGAAGTCTACTTTGGTAGTAGTCATAGACCAATCCCATTCAACAACAAGGCCATCTTTCTGCTTTTTAATGAGGGACCTGAGGGTGTAGTCGCCTCTGGACCTGCATATATCCATTAGCTCCGTGCTATTCTTGATTTCTTTGGACATACTATGGCAGTGCTCGAAGATTAAATGCTTCAGACCAGGGGAGACCTTCTTATGAGTCAAGCGCATGCTTCTTTCTAATGCGTTGTTAACTGATGAGAGCTTCTGAATCATGGCAAACCATCCTTGCTCCTTCTTCAGGCAGACCTTAAGCAAACTGTACTGCGCCATGGAATCTGACCACCGCTCCCCAGGCTTTATCCAACTTATATACATTGACAAGAAGTTTCCAATCCCACTGTAATGTTTGATGAACCAATAACGTGCCCAGTCTGATAACAGAAGAGACAACAGAGCAACGATCTCTAACACCAGGGCGCCTCCCATCAGTATATATGTTATGACCCGATCAACTTTTTGATAGTGTTGTTGTCCTTTCAATGTGAAGGGAAACAGGATTAGCACTATCAAGGTCAGAGCAATGGTGAGGAATCGAAGAAAGCAACCAGTTGCAGAGTATACAACCGGTGCCTTGGTGTAGAGTGAATCATATATTAGTCCTAGTTCAACTTCAATAACATGAAATGCGTTCTCAGGTAATAGTTGACTGAAGTAGGATTGGCTTTCATCTCGATCTTGGAAGCTGAGGATGAGATCAACGAAGAGCCGCTTGAACATCTGAAAAAACTTGTATGCGTTAAGAATCAACTTAGGTTCATCATTGTTTTCTGCATTAGCAGAAGCGTTAGAGGGAGCTGAAGCCTCAACAATCACGTCAGCTTTCACGTAGAAGCCCTCAGCCTTCTTCAGAGTAAAATCTTCCATGAACTTGGCATAATTAGGCCCTGGATCAGGTGACGTTAGCAGCGAGTCACGGAACTGCTCGCTACTAGCTGATCTTAGAGCGGCAATCCTCTCCCCAAACTTGATCAGACCCACAATCAGCATTGGGAATGTGAGGATAGAAAGCCAGGAGATACCGGGCCAGGCTAACAGAAATATGTAAACGGTTGCTATTGCTTGAGTGACCAGCTCAAGGGTACGACGCTGCCAAAGCTCATTGTCTTCCATGGAGTAAGCAGTGATGGTATCAGGACCACCCAAGTGGACCAGAAGAAAAGGCGCCCAGAAAGCCATTAGATCATCACCTTTGTTTTGATCTGAACTAGCTTGGATGTTGTTTGCAATGACACCAAGGGCAAGGGTTGCCACCCAATCTGCTAACAAGTAGGTGGACCAGACGAAGAACCGGAACAAAATGAATCTTTTGCGCTTTCTGCGCTTACCCGATAGGATTAGCGATACCTGCAAGCCAAGGCTTAAGAGGACAAGCACTCTCAGCTGCCATGCCTTCCACAGGGATTTAACTCTGGGTGGAAACACTCGGCTCTCAAAGTTGATCAACAGCCCAGCAACCGCTGCGGTTTCAAGGCAATAAAAAGGAGGAGCGAGTCAACAGATTGAATATGCAAGAATAGTATCCACTATCGAGTTGCCCAAGTCGGAAAAATGCTTTGAAATGGCAAACATACCTATGTGGAGCATTGCTCTGGCTTGCAGGACGGTAGAACTTTTGAGTCTGTGCGGATTTCTCTTTGAAATGGAGTTTTCTTGAAAGGATACCTTTCTGGGCCTTTTGGCTAAGATCAAAGATCAAGAGTTTTCTTGAAAGGCAGGTCGTCTGTTGACTTGAGGACTCACCATTGGTTCCTTCATTCCAAAACGTTATCTGATTGACTCAGTCAAGCACAACAGTTAACTGATCTTTGTTTCTTTTTATTACGAGACATTTCCTGAATTTTGGTTTACACTATTTCCCAAAGTCCATCATCAACCTTGTTTAAGGGTTGTAATTTTTTTTCCCCCGATAAAGGTAAGAATTAGATATACGAGACAAACTATTGCCTCCTGGTAAATTGATAGGTCGATGGATTGACAGATAGACTAACCCTTATAGTAAATTATAGGAAAAAAAAAAATGAAAATCAAACAAAGAAGAATGACTCGAACTCAGTAGATTATAGCAAAATCATTGGCTTGCGTGGAAGTCGAGAAAGACATGAAAGATTGTGAATGCCGAGAATACGGGAGAGTAAAAAAAAATTTACGCATCTCAACGCTAGGGAGACATATAGTATTTGTTGCAATCATTCTATGGTGTAGCTGTGTTTAGTTCCGAATGATATTGCAATCTCGTGCACCTTATTGATCAAGTTGATTGTGGCAATGTCCGTGCATGATTTATGAAGATTTCTCATCTAGGTGAGAGGAATGTTGTTGATCCACACTTCTCAAAAGATGTCACTTTCTCATTGGGGTTTCTGCTCCCGTCTCTCCAGCATCGAGAAGCGCAACATTAACCTTCAGATTCTTCCATATTCTCGACATTCACATGTCCATTAATAATTCTTCCTCGGTTTTCACCTGAGCCGCTAATGTTATTGGTGCTTTGTTAATCTATTGTTGTTGGACACTATAGTTTCATGATGGTTAGTTCCTTTGTCATTGTCTTAGTCAATCGATTTACTAAACAGAGGTGTGGTTTGGTATTTTAATTTCTTATTTTATATGAAAAATGTAAATCTTAACATTGTAATTTTTTTGTGGGAAATTTTTTTAAATTGGAAGATGAAAAAAAAGGATGTAAAAGTCGACAAAGTTGGTGATAAATAGTAAATCTTGTAGTTGGGGATAATTTCTCATTATCTAATCCACTTGTTTGATTGAGTGCTCAAAGGAGAGAGAGAGAGAGAGAGAGAGAGAGAGAGAGAGAGGACATATTGGCATATTGCACTATGAAACACGTGAGTTCCGACTTCCGACCCTTTTCATGTCCAATATCACCGAAAGACGACAAGCATGGACAGCAACTACCAACAACCAAAGCCAACATGTGTTGTATTGTATATAGTGCCCATCCAAGATTCCACTTTTTATTTTTTAATCATGAGCTGAACTGAATCACCCTTTTACTTTTGTTTATCCATCTGTAACCAACGAGTGTGACTTGTGAGAGGTGGAAGTTTGGCAAACCATAATTGGTTTTGTATACTTTATTGAAAGAAAAATTGTGATTTTGTGTATAATTTCAGAGATGAATATGGTTAATAATTTTATGAACTTTTGTTTCAAGGCTGTTGGCGGAAATTTCAGCAAATTCCTAAGAGGAAAGGGTAGTGATTAGATTAAAAAATGAGCCTTTTTACTAAACTAGACATGTATCTCCGACTTCTTGTCACCCTCCTGGGCGTCTAATGCCTTCCGGACCAGGACCAGGGACTGCTGAATGTGTTGCGTTAATAGGTACGTTCCAAATTCTCATCAGCGCTGATCCCATAACGTCAGTGATTAAGGAAATAAACATCTGGAAGAGGACAAAAGTTTGCGTACCTCGGTGGATATCCAGACGCCTGGGGAGATGAGGTTGTTGAAGAAGTCCTTGTTCAATTGGGTCTCATCTGGACCCTTCACTTGTGTCGGGAACTTCTGCAGCCACTCCAAGAAGTCGTCTCTTTGTTGACACGTGACCATCCCCTCCGCGGCCGCGTCGGTGGCTGGAAACGTCGCCTTTGCGTCCTTCTTCGGCCTCTTCGACGACTGAGTGACGACGCAATCCCCTAACCCTGCTGGTAGCTTCCTATCCCGCTTACCTCTCCTCGGCTCCAGCTTAATCTCCTAACAATCAAACACACCCCCGAGTTAGTTTCAAACAGATGTTACTGTCCTACCAAACAACTTAAATTTTCATACCAACAGGGTAAATATATCCTACCAAATTAGGTAATTCTATCTTACCAAAAACTACTGACTTAGTTATCCTACCAACAAGCTACATATATCTTACCAAAAGGGACAACCTATCCTACCAACGAGTGAGGTTTACCTTTTCCTCCCCAGGCTCTTCATCGGAGTCACCCTTCGAACCCTCCCCTACAGCTTGTTTTCCAGCGTCCTTGGCCTTCACCTCACCACCCATGTCTCCCTCAACATTTTCACCATCCTTCTCCACCGCCTTTTCCTGAACATTTTCACCGTCCATTGCCTCCTCCTCAACCTTGTCCTTGTTCTCGTCTACACTGCACATGCCCTGCCCCTGAAGATCAGAGTTTAGCTCTTCGTTCTCCACCGTGGTCTCCTTGTCATCCGCAGTTACCTCTTCCTTCTCCACCGCCTTTTCCTCAACATCTTCACCGCCCTTGTCAATGGGATCATCCTCAACCTTATCAAACTCTTTCTCAACAACCTTCTCAGCAACATCGTCATCAACAGACACGTACTCCTGCAAGGAGATACAGTTATTCAGTCGCAATTAATGGGTAATCCAACACATCAACACTATCTATCCTACCATTTGCACATATATGTCATACCATTTCGCTTATTACGGTATACCAACAAAGAAACACTATCCTACCAGTTGCACATATGATGGACAAAGAAGCACATACCTTTCCCTTGTCGGCCCTCTCTGATAGCGCCTTCTTGCAGTCTCTAGAAACTTCAGTGATCTTATCCTCGAGCACCCCGAACCTGGTCCCCATCTCCACCATCATGCCCTTGAAGAGTGCCTCAACCTTTTCCACAATCCGGGCCTCCAAACCGACGCTGGGCGCGTCGGACCCAGACTGACTGGTTCCCTAACTGGGTCCAGTAGTGGCATCCTCCTGTCGTCGCTTCTCTCTGCGGGCCCTCATGTGCTCGCCCACAATCTGATCAAAGAACACGTCTGGAGAGTCTTTCGTGTACGGCGAGTGCGGGTACGCATCTTTCTCCTTGTGGGTAGGGTGCAATATCGGCTCTGGCTTCGCTAGCAGAACGTGTTCATCTATTGGGTCATCGCCGGGGGCGTCCAGGCTGAGGAAGGACTTCACGTTCTCGTATCGGATGTGGGAGTTTGGCGTTTCCCATCTCAGACACCTCGGGATGATGGTGTCGTCGATGTTGCGTCCGAAATGATTCACAATCTCAGGGAAGGTCTCGTACACCCACAGCTGCAAATACAATATGGTAAGATATTAGAACACAGTTTGCATGACAAATTAAGATATTTGGTAAGATCGATTTTTCCAATTGGTAGGATATTCATTGCCCATTGGTAAGATATAAATATCCATTTGGTAGAATATTTATACCTCATTGGTAGGATACAAATATCCATTTGGCATGCCACACCAACACATTTTCACAATTGGCAAAGGATTTTAACATTTTGTCAAACTTCACTAACCTAGAAGGCCATGGGGAACCCGTACAGCGCGTAGGTCGGCCTGTCTTTCAAGTGACTCTTTGCAGCCAACATGTCCTTCAACGTGCCGTTGAGGCTTTCATGTAGCCTCTCGTACACCAACCTTCCCCAAGGGAACTCCAGAAAACGGTTTGTGTCCTCAAGCAGCAGCTTCACAACCCACCCCCTTATTTGTGTCTTCTTCTCCAACCCAAACAGAACGCCCTCCACTATGACTAGGAGGGCAAGCTTGTACTTTTTCATCAGGGACCCCGAGTCCGACTCTTTTTCGTGGGCCCAAGCTCTTTCCACATCCTTCAACGTCACCCTCTCCTTCTTAAAAAACTGGTAAATGCACTCCTTGTGGCCCCCCTCCATGACATCACTGGGGGGTGGTGAGCAGTTGAGGCCCGTCATGATCGCGAACTCATGAAGAGAGAATCGAACGTGATGCCCCTAGAGGGAATACCACGTCTCATGTGTCTTCCGAGTCTTCAGTTGGTAGAGAAGACAGTAGTGCACCAACTGTGCAGCGAATTTGTTTCTCGACCCCATCTTCACAACACCACCAAACTGGCTCTTTCTCAGGGCTTTGTAATCCTCCCGGTCAATGGTGAGGTCGATGCCTTCCAACAACTCGAAATTTGCATGGGACAACGCCCTCCTTGAGAAGTGGTGTTTCTCTGGAACAGCAAGGACAACCTGCAACACATGTAAGAATCTTAGGTTTTGACATTTTATCATACCAATCTTTACAACCACAACCATGTAACTATCTCAGTTTCCTTACCCCTTGGCTGCTTGGTCCTGCGCGGGCTTTCTTGTTCCCTGACTTCGTCATTTTATATGATGTTTAAAGCGGGGGTACCTGCTACACATTCACCAAACATAAAATCAGAAATTCAGGTCACATAATCTGTCATACATACCAACAATGTCAATTTATTCTACCAACTTCATTTTCCTATCCTACCATTGTTGATATCCTCTTCTGTCCTACCAATTTCGCATTTCACACGTTTGGTTCATTTTACCTCTTTCACAACACATCATATAGGCAAGGAGATTAACCAAAACCAAATCACCATTTATTCATAATATTTTTAGGCATTTCATCGAACAATTGGTGGGCACTTACGGTTTCAACACTAACAAACCAATCAACAAACACTAAAAATTCCTTCACCCCACTCGGCATACCAGATGTTCAATTTTATCCTGCCAATTTCGTTACCCGGTCCTACGAAATCTGCTACCACAATTTCAGACACAACATTCGATAATTTGTCTTACCATATGTGCACATATACCCTACCAATTACCCCCAATCTTGTGGATTCCCTACCCATCCGACCCCCTCCTTGCCCTTTTGTCCCCAATTTCTTACCCAACATCACCTAACCCTTACGGTCTTCGTCTTCAACCTTCTCCTTCCTCCTTGGCGGTGACTGGTGACCTTCTTCTTCAACCGGTTCTCCGTCTCTCTGTCTGTCGCCTCCGCCTTTCGGTTTTCCGTCTCTCTGTCTGTCGCTTTAAGAAAATGTAACCGTCTCTCTCCCTCCCTCCTCATTTTATTTTCACAAATCCTCACCCTCTACAACCGGTTGTGTACAGTTACAAAAAACCGGCAGTTAAATTGGCATGGGGGTAGAGAGGTTAGTTTGGGCCAATTTTTGAGCTAGTGGTCTAGTTTAGCAATTAGGCCCCTTTTTTGGTCTAGTTTAGCAAATGGGCCAATTCCTAATCAGCATCATCACAATCATCTCAAGTATAATAGGCACATAATAAACATGTCATCTTGGACTCGCATTGTTCAATCCTGCCTTGCAGAATGTAGATGAGAAATCGAAGATGATAGGCACATACAGGCTATACAGCCTTACAACACGACGAACAATGTTGAAGCTATAGATAAACAGCTTATAGAGGGTGATGAATTGATGATAGAGGGATCACAGGAAGATGCAAAGCCTTAAGCAGCGCTGAGGGATTGACACCAGGGAATTCAATCTACAGAGAGTGAATCGGTCCCTAAGGAAAGCCACAAAACGTGGCAGTTGTTATGTTCACTCACATACTCAGTTTGTTGCACCATTCGAATAGCACAACTGATCACGAAACTAAATCGGAACTTAAATAGGAGGAAATAAAAAAGATCCTTACCGGTAAAGGAGTAAACTTGTAATCGTTAACAATGAGTACGATATGACTTTGTTTTTTTTCCTGCTCAACTTGATCAACGAATTCATTTGGGATGGAAGTCAGAGTCAGCTCCTCTAAACTGTCTTGATTCAGCAACTGACTGGGAAGCTGCTTGAGCTTAAGACATTTCCTGATGTTTAATTCTTTGAGGAGAGGCATACCCCCTTCTCCAACTCTCCATTCTACTAGTTTCTCGAGCACAGAGAGGCTTGGCAGCCTTGACAGTATACTCATTGTGTCATCATTCAAGCATGATTCCGACAATGCAAGGACTTTCAGATTGGGTGGGGAATCCTTTGAATCGAGTTGTCTCTCTGTTGTTACTTTAATCCTTGTAATTTTGTTTGTAAACAAAACCATGGTTTATTTGGTATTAAGATGCACTTAGGTCTAAGTTAGGTGATGCCACACTAGACCACACACCAACCTGGCCATGCTGTGAGCAAGAAAAGCTCATTGGTCCCATGGTCTAACCATGTTTGGAACCAATGGCTAGCTTGGCTCACTTGGTGTGACCATTGGAAGGGTGTGTGAGTCTAAGTGTGGTCATTGGGCTTCTTCTGGTATCTTATGTCCGAGTTGTGCTTCACTGGTTATTGGGCCTATTTTGTTGGCCCATTTCTCTGGCCCAGCTCACTACTTTAGACCGTTGCTTGCTTGCCTATATATGCTCTCTTCAGGAACCCTAGCTCCACTGTAGCATCACGACGCTCTCTCTCTCAGGTAAGCCAAGGGGCTAGGGTTTGGGAGAAGAAGCTAGGGTTTCCAGCTTGAGAGTGCTCGGCCGACAGCGATTTCTAGAAGGGAGCTCACCTGGGTCTGGTGCTACCTGAGTTCCTGCTTGCTTGATGAAGATGAAGGCTTGGAAGGAGGGTTCCTGTGTTGAGAAATCTCTCTGAGATTTCTCGGTGTCCTTTACGGACGATTCCTAACCCTATTCTCTTCTTATCTTCTTCCTTGTGTCGCTTTAGAAATCGCTAACTTAGATCTTGTGCATCTGAATCCTTTGTAATCGGTTTTGAACTTGGTTGCTTAGTGAAATTGGGTGAGCCTCCCCTCCTGAGGTTCCGCGGATGTAGGGTAACCGAACCGCGTAAACAAAGGCTGTGTGTTCTTGTGTTTGGTTTCGTTTATCGTTTTTCGTTATCTCGTTGTTTGAATGTAAGAGCGAATCGAACCCAGATCTTCAACAATTGGTATCAGAGTCAGGTTTGGCCCTTTTTCATCCTCGAGAAAGGGTTGAACCGGTCCTGATTCTTTGTGCTTCCGCTGGATCTAGGGTTCTTCTGTTCTTCGCTCTCTCGTTCATTCTTACTTGTGTTGTGGTTCCTCTTTGTCTTTACAAATGTCAGAAAAACCCAAAAACATCCCTTTGTTTACCTGTTGGTTTTTTTTTTTTTCGATCTAGCCTTTTATTTGTTCATTCTCTATATTAAGTTGGTTTCTAACTTATCTTGTGTTTTTCTATGGCAGAAAACACCATGAGAATGAAGCCCTTTGATGGGACGACTGACTTCGCCATGTGGCAAGTCAAGATGAAGGCTGTGATGATCAAAGAGAAGTGTTGGAAGGCAGTGACTGGAGCTCACCCTGAAGGCACCAAAGATCCATCTAAACTGGAGATGGACGAGCAAGCTCACTCAGAGATCATGATCAGGTTGTCTGACGACGTGGCTCGTCAGGTTGTAAGTAAAACTACTGCTAAAACTCTCTGGGATGCATTAGAGGCTTTGTATTTAACAAAATCTCTACCTAGGAAGATTTCACTGCTAAGTAGGTTATTTACTTTCAAAATGGATACCAACCTGTCTCTGAATGAAAATCTGGATAAGTTTCTTAGATTAACACAAGAACTGGAAAGGGTTGGTGACAAAGTTAAAGATACCCACCTTGTCGTGTTATTGTTAAACTCCCTACCTGCTCAGTTTGACAACTTTAAAGATGTGGTTCAATTCAGCAATGATGACCTTAGTAAAGATAAAATTCTGGAAGCCATCATTAAGAAAAATGAAATTATGAAGGTGTTCAAAACCAAATCTGAAAGGAAAACTGAGCCTAAACCTGAAGCCCTTATGGCTAAGGGTAAGGGAAAGGGAAATAACAAGAAATCTAAGAAAAAGGATAAGGAAAAGGATGACAAATCCACTGGGGAGGGTAGCAGTAAAGGAAATTGCCATTACTGTGATAAACCTGGTCACTACATTAAGGATTGCTACAAAAAAAAAGGCTGATGAAAATAAGAAAAAACAAGAAACTGCTGCTATGCTTGATTCTCAAAATGATTACCCCCATCAATTGCTTGTTACTTCCTCTGATGCTTCTAACAACTCTTGGATTCTAGATTCAGGGTGCACCATTCATTCCACCTATGACAAGTCTATGTTCAAGACTTTAGATGAGTATGATGGTGGTGAGGTTCTGCTGGGAGATGACACCTCTCTGAAGATCAAAGGTATAGGTAATGTGGCCTTGAAAATGTTTGATGGAAAGGTAAGAGTTCTCCAGAAGGTCAGGTGGGTTCCTGACCTTAGGAGAAATTTAATGTCTGAATCTGTTTTAGATGATCAAGATTATGACATTAATACTCGCAAAGGTATTAAGGAAGTCTCTAAAAATGGGGTTACACTGATAAGAAGTATCAAGAAAGGAGGACTGTACATAGTACAGGGTACTCCTGAACTGAACTTCTCCTCCGTGAGCCTTAATGTCATATCTGATCCTTCTATTTTGTGGCACTCTAGGCTTGGTCATATTGGTATTCATGGCTTAACACATCTGTACAAACTTGGCATGATTCCTATGAAACCTGTTAGCTTAAGTTTTTGTGAAGATTGCATTTATGGTAAAAAAATCTAAGCATGTTTTCCCTAAATCCACCTATGTTGCTAAAGAACCTCTTGCATATGTTCATTCTGATCTGTGGGGCCCTGCCCAAGTCAATACAATAGGTGGTAGGAAGTATTTCATTTCTTTCATAGACCATTATTCTAGAAAGGTTTGGATATATTTGCTTAGATCTAAAGATGAAGCTTTTGATAGTTTTAAAAACTGGAAATTGCTTGTTGAAAATGAATCTGATCATAAGCTTAAGTGTTTGAGAACAGATAATGGGCTTGAATTTTGTAATCATGTGTTTAATGATTTTTGCATTCAATATGGCATTAAAAGGCACCTCACTGTCCCTGCCACCCCTCAGCAAAATGGTATAGCTGCGAGGATGAACAGAACCTTGCTTGAAAAAGCAAGGTGCATGCTCATTTCTGCTGGGATGAAACCCTCTTTGTGGGGTGAAGCTGTAACCACTGCAACTTACCTCATAAACAGATCCCCTTCTTCTGTGATTGAGTTTAAGACTCCACAGGAGATGTGGACTGGGAAAAAGCCTGATATTACCCATCCGAGGCCCTTTGGATGCACTACCTACACTCATGTGTCTCAAGGTAAGTTGCAACCAAGGGTCCAGAAAGGTGTGATGTGAGGATATCCTGAGGGAACAAAAGGTTACAAAATATTACTTGTGCATCCCCATGGGTACAAGGTAATCACTTCCAGAAATGTAACCTTTAATGAGGTGGAATTTCATTTTAAAAATGTGTTGACAAATTCCTCTGAGAGTGCATGTACTAATCAAGAAGCAGCTGTGCAATCCTCTTTCTTCCTACCACATGAAGTAAATCATCCCGAAGATGAAGAGGTGGAGGAAGATGGACCAGTTCCACCCCCTCCCCCTGATCCTGAACCTGGTGGCCAAGCAGAAGAACAAGAACTGCAAGGGCCACCTTTAGGTCATCAAAATGACCACAATGAACACCTGGATGCAGCAATACCCCATCAATCTGATGGGGAAGTAAGCTCCTCTTCCTCTCAATCTAACTCTCAGTCTGGAGAGTCTTCTGTGCAACTTGGTGATAATGTTTTACATGATTACCAATTGACTAGAGATAGGGAGCCTAGGGTTATCAAACCTAATAGGTGGTTCATCCACCTTGCCGAACTAAAAGATGTTGATTTGGTTGAGTTTGCTTTTATTGCTGCTGAGATTGTGAGATCCTATACTCTTGAAAATTTTGATCAAGCTGTTAAATGTGCTAACTCTGATATGTGGTTAAAAGCTATGAAGGAGGAATTCAGTCTATGATTGTTAACAAAACCTGGATTTTAGTACCTAAGCCTAAAAATGCCAGAATCATTGACTGTAAATGGATCTACAAATTAAAGGAAAGTGTTAAACCTACAGAACCACCTAGATTCAAAGCTAGACTTGTGGCTAAAGGTTTTTCACAAAAAGAGGGAATTGACTACAATGACATTTTTGCTCCAGTAGTTAAATATAAAACCCTGAGGTTAATGCTGGCTATAACTACTATGTATGATTGGGACTTGGAACAGATGGATGTTAAAACTGCCTTTTTGCATGGTGACTTGTTTGAAGCTATTTATATGTCTCAACCTAAAGGATTTGTAGATCAACATAAATCTAATCATGTGTGCTTGCTAAAGAAATCCATTTATGGTTTGAAACAAAGTCCTAGGCAGTGGAATATAAAGTTTGACTCATGCATGAAAAAACTAGGTTTTTTGAGAAGCAGTTATGACACTTGTCTGTATTTCAAGGGTGTTAAGTCCAAGTCTCCTCTGTATGTGCTTCTTTATGTGGATGATATTCTGATCATGTGCAATTCTAAAGTTCTCATATCTACTGTTAAAAGAGATTTGAAACTTCATTTTGACATGAAAGACTTAGGAGCTGCTAAAAGGATTCTGGGTATTAACATCACTAGAGACAGAAAAAAGAAGATGATGTGGTTATCTCAAAGTGATTATGTGGAAAAGGTTTTGAACAGATTTAATATGACTGATTCTAAACCTACCAGTATCCCTTTAGGAGGGCACCTAGACTTAACTAAACAACACTGTCCCAACACACCTGAAGAAAAAGCTAAGATGTCTAAGATTCCCTATGATGTTGTTGTAGGGTCTGTGATGTATGTAATGCTATGCTCTAGACCTGATCTTGCTTTTGCCATTAGTGTTCTAAGTCGATTTATGTCCAACCTTGGTGATGTGCATTGGACTGGCATGAAGTATTTACTTAGATATCTGTGTGCTACTAAAAACTACTGCCTTGTGTTTGCTGAACATGCTTCAAAGCATGATTTGCATGGTTTTGTAGACTCAGATTATGCAGGTGATAAGGATAACAGGAAATCTACCTCTGCCTATTACTACACATGGGCTGGGAACTGCATATCTTGGAAGTCTCAGCAACAATCCATTGTTGCTCTTTCTTCCACTGAGGCTGAGTATGTTGCTGCTACAGAAGCAGCCAAAGAAGCTTCATGGTTGACTGGAATACTTGGTGAAATCCTACCTTTGTCCATTTTTCCTGTTTTGTTCACTGATAGTCAGAGTGCCTTATATCTATGTAAAGATCCTGTATACCATGAAAGGGCTAAGCATATTGATGTGAGGCACCACTATATTCGTGTACAGGTTGAAAATGGACTTATTGATGTGAGAAAGATTAATGGAGACCTTAATCCTGTAGGCTTTCGCACTAAAATTGTCCCAGCTGACAAGTTCTCATTTTGCAGGGATGCCCTGCATATATGGGATGCCAACTGAGCTTGAAGCTCTTCTTGAACCGACGACGGACTGGAGAACACTCAACTTCACTACTGGTGGCCAAGAATGACTCAATCACAAGGATTAGGAGGGCAATTGTTGTTACTTTAATCCTTGTAATTTTGTTTGTAAACAAAACCATGGTTTATTTGGTATTAAGATGCACTTAGGTCTAAGTTAGGTGATGCCACACTAGACCACACACCAACCTGGCCATGCTGTGAGCAAGAAAAGCTCATTGGTCCCATGGTCTAACCATGTTTGGAACCAATGGCTAGCTTGGCTCACTTGGTGTGACCATTGGAAGGGTGTGTGAGTCTAAGTGTGGTCATTGGGCTTCTTCTGGTTTCTTATGTCCGAGTTGTGCTTCACTGGTTGTTGGGCCTATTCTGTTGGTCCATTCCTCTGGCCCAGCTCACTACTTTAGACCGTTGCTTGCTTGCCTATATATGCTCTCTTCAGGAACCCTAGCTCCACTGTAGCATCACGGCTCTCTCTCTCAGGTAAGCCAAGGGGCTAGGGTTTGGGAGAAGAAGCTAGGGTTTCCAGCTTGAGAATGCTCGGCCGACGGCGATTTCTAGAAAGGAGCTCACCTGGGTCTGGTGCTACCTGAGTTCCTGCTTGCTTGATGAAGATGAAGGCTTGGAAGGAGGGTTCCTGTGTTGAGAAATCTCTCTGAGATTTCTCGGTATCCTTTACGGACGATTTCTAACCCTATTCTCTTCTTATTTTCTTCCTTGTGTCGCTTTAGAAATCGCTAACTTAGATCTTGTGCATCTGAATCCTTTGTAATCGGTTTTGAACTTGGTTGCTTAGTGAAATTGGGTGAGCCTCCCCTCCTGACGTTCCGCGGATGTAGGGTAACCGAACCGCGTAAACAAAGGTTGTGTGTTCTTGTGTTTGGTTTCGTTTATCGTTTTTCGTTATCTCGTTGTTTGAATGTAAGAGCGAATCGAACCCAGATCTTCAAAACTCTCTATGTTTCCAAGCAAGATCACATGGGAAAGCTGGGATTGCTCTGAGAGGGGTTGCAAATTGATCTTGGAAAGCGGGCGGCCCATTTTATCCTTGGATTTCAACCAGAGGAACTTATAAATTCCTTTTTTTCAGATCATCAAAACACTCTTCTACGGTGTCTTCCTCAGATATCCCAGGAGACCACCTGATGAATCCTTCTGCAAGCCACAGGTGGTGTAACTTTGCTACGGAAATGTCCACCTCAGTTGGAAATAGGGACATGTAGACCAAGCAGAGCCTCGAGTGGCCTGGTAGATCATTGTATTTCTGCCGTTTGACAGGTGAAGACGGGTCTTGAAGACCCAGGCAGGATCTTGCAAACTCTAAGCTTGGTGGATGCCGAGTTGCCAGATTGAGCTAATCCCGTAGGCCCGTGGAAATATTCAGTATTTTTTGTAATCGTTCTTTGGTGCTCTTCAAGCATACTTACACGGCCTTAAATCTTTATTCTTTCAGCATTGTTCATCCTTGCAATTTGTGTTATGAACTTGGGATATTTGTATGTTCAGATTTATTTTAATCTTGAGATGCTTATTATGAGTTTGTATCATGGTTGCTATTCGTCTGTTAATGTTATCTTTGGCCAAGTGATAGTACAGGAAGAGCCTAGCAGAAATTTTATTAGACAAACTCACCAGCTGGATTCTCAATCAAATTGACAAATTTGATGTAAACATTGTTATTCGTATCGAAAACATATTCTTTGATTGAAGAATTGCGATAAATGCAACCAACAAGACACATGTACTGCATTACATTACAAACACCAAATCCACCCTAAAAACTATCTGGATAAACCTGTAACAGGAATTACTTGACATTCAGCTTAGCTCTGGCATGGCCTTGAGATATTTGGAGCTGTTCAGTAATTCCAAGATGAGCCATCAGAAGCCAGACATGAGTGAGCAACTCTCCTCCCTTTCTCAGCTGTTGAGCATGCTGAGCCCCTCGGCAATGTATGGCTGCATATCCTAATATTTCCACCCACACTTCACTAATAATCTTCCACTTTTTAGTTGGGTCTCGAGCTGTGGGGTTCTCTAGGTCTTGATCCAGGGATCGCAAAGAGGTTGCAAGCCTGCAAGCATCAAACAACACTGACTTGCTCCTGTCACCCTTCACTTGGGAGGGTAAAACTTCAGTGTTCACAAGAAGCAACATCTTGCAAGCAGTGGAAGCCTTGGGCCTGATCAGATTCTTATTCATAAAGAACTCCTTGGCCTCAGCACAAGTGTCGCGAAACCTTATCAGCCCAATCCCAACTGGCAACATGAAAGGACACATTGCAAGGAGGTAGAGCATATAGTCTGATATATGCTTGCTCGCTGTGGAATCTGGGCTCGAAAATAATTCTTTGTCACAGTAGTAACAAAGTTCAGTTGCAATGTGCCAGAGGAGAATACTTTGGTCAAATTCTACTTCGGTAGTAGACCATTTCAGTTCCTCATGTTTAGATTCATCGAGTGCGTAGTCGCCTCTGGACCTGCATTTATCCATTAGCCCCTTGCTGTCCTTGATTTTTCCAGACATACTATGGCAGTGCGTGAAGATTAATTTCTTCAGCTCTGGGGAAACACTTTCATAAGTCAAGCTCATGCTTCTTTCTAATGCATTGTTAACTGTTGAGAGCTTCCGAATCACGGTGAACCGTGCTTGCTCCTCCTCCAGGCAAACCTTAAGCAAACTGTACTGCGCCATGGAACGTGACCACTGCTTCCCAGGCTTTCTACTAGTAATATACGTTAACAATACATTTTTGCTTCCACTGCAACGATTGATCAACCAATACCGTGCCCAGTCTGAGAACAGTAGAACGAACAGAGCAATGATCTCCAACACAATGGCGCCTCCCATCAGTATATATGTTATGACCAGATCAACTTTTTCATAATGATGTTGTCCTTCCAATGTGAAGGGAAACAAGATTAACACTATCAAGGTCAGAACTATGGTGATGAATCGAAGAACGCAACCAGTTGCAGAGTAAACAACCGGTGCCTTTGTGTAGAGCGCGTCATATATTAATCCTAGTTCAGCTTCAATAACCATAAATGCCTTGTCAGGTCCCAGTTTCTTGAAGTAGGATTGGCTTTCATCTCGGTCCTGGAAGCTGAGGATGAGATCAACGAAGAGCCGTTTGAACCTTTGGAATAAGCTGTACGCCTTTAGGATCAACTCAAAGGCACCATTGGTGTCTCCATCTGGACTCAAGTTAGAGGGAGCTGAAGCCTCAACAATCTCGTCAGCTTTCACGTAGAAGCCCTCGGCCTTCTTCAGAGTAAAGTCTTCCATGAACTTGGCGTAATTAGGCCCTGGATCAGGTGGCGTTAGCAGCGAGTCACGAAACTGCTCGCTGCTAGCTGATCTTAGAGAGGCAATCCTCTCCCCAAATTTGATTAGACCTACAATCAGCATTGGGAGTGTGATGATAGAAAGCCAGGAGATACCGGGCCAGGCCAACAGAAATATGTAAACAGTTGCTATTGTTTGAGTGACCAGCTCAAGGGTGCGACGCTGCCAGAGCTCATTGTCTTCCATGGAGTAAGCAGTGATGGTATCAGGACCACCCAAGTGGACCAGAAGAAAAGGCGCCCAGAAAGCCATCAGATCATCGACGGATTGAGATTGCGCTCCCTTATTTGGATCTGGATTTGCTTTGATGTTGTTTGCAATGACACCAAGGGCAAGGGTTGCCACCCAGTCTGCTAACAAGTAGGTGGACCAGACCAAGAATCGGAACCAAATGGAACTTGTGCGCTTTCTGCGCTTACCCGATAGGATCAGCACAACTTGCAAGCCAAGGCTTGAGACTACAAGTAATCTCAGCTGCCATGCCTTCCACAGGGATTTAACTCTGGGTGGAATCACCCGGCTCTCAAAGTTGATCAACAGCCCAGCAATCACTGCAGTTTGAAAGACAACAAAAAGGAGGAGCGAGTCAACAGATCGAATAGTATCGACTATCGAGTTGCTGAAGTCGGAAAAGGCTTTGAAATGGGAAACATACCTATGTGAAGCATTGCTCTGGCTTGCAGGACAGTAGAAATTTGAGTGTGTGAGGATTTCTCTTTGGAATGGAGTTTTCTTGAAAGGCAGGTCGTCTGTTGACTTGAGGACTCGTTTTGCTTCTCGTGTCACCATTGATTCCTTCATTCAAAAACCTTATCTGATTGACTCAGTCGAGCACAAGAATTAACTGATCTTTGTTTCTTTTATAATTAAGAGGCATAAGAGACATTTCCTGAATTTTGGTTTATAAGTCCATCACAGACCTATATAGTGTAAACATCATAATTGGGGCCTGA
Source organism: Persicaria tinctoria (assembly GCA_037127255.1). Classification (NCBI taxonomy): domain Eukaryota; kingdom Viridiplantae; phylum Streptophyta; class Magnoliopsida; order Caryophyllales; family Polygonaceae; genus Persicaria; species Persicaria tinctoria. The sequence goes on along the minus strand of JBANSL010000018.1, from coordinate 26,533,418 downwards.
TTTTATATATACATATTAGGGGTGGGCATGGGACGGGACGGGGGTAATCCCGCGTCCCGTCCCGCGCATTTTTTACGGGACGAGATTAAAAAAAAAAAATTCAAATCCCGCAGGATTTTGTCCCTCACGGGACGAGACGGGATCGGGACGGGATGGGACGGGACGGGACTTAGAGGTTGGAAGAGGTTGCCTCTTTCTACTAAGGTAACCTCTTTCACCACAAGTGGCCCCCACCAATTTATTACTATATTTATTTGATGTATCAATTATTCAAATGTATTTATAATATATATTTATTATTATTATTTTCAAATAATAATTATACCATTAATTTTATTTTATTTTTCACCACAAGATTTTGTTTGTTTTACAGGATTTTGGGAGCTGTTTTTGAAGAAACTTTTAACTATGAAAAGAAGCGGAAGAGAATAAGGAGCACATAGGGAAAGAAAACCGGAAGCAATCGGAGTTATAACGAAGGAGATACGGGCGCTTCCCTAAGTCCGAGATGGATCACCGTCATACCGACCTTGTAACGACCCCACCTGGGTCGGTACCGAGGCTCAATCTGGACGAGTGATGCGAGATCAAGCAACAGTGGTCATACCGAGGTCATCCGCTTCAGTATGGGCCCCAGCGAACCTGATTTACCCGGATTTAATTATTTTTACCCCTTTTCTTAGATAGACTTTAGATAAAATTGATATATTTATTATTTCCTAATTTAGTTTATGTGCTATTAAGTATAAATAGGATTTTTAGGGTTTGGGGGAGGCTCTCCTTCTCCCACCTCTTTTTCAACACACTTTTAGAATTCTCAGCACACGTTTAGAGAGCGTTTGCGAGTGGATTTGAGAGCTTTTTGAAGTGATTTATGAGGCGAAAGTTGAAGAATGTTTTGTGAGGCTTTTGGGACGCTTTGTTGACATTATTCTCAGATTTTTATGCAATTTGAATTTATGATTTTTATTTATTTCATGAATTTGGCAATGTCTACCATGTTTATGCGTGAGTAGTCGCCTTTTCTAGGATTTGGGTGATCTCAACGATAGTTATGCTTGCAATTTTGCTATGAATTGATTGATTTTATCTATTTTATGTGCTTAAGTACTCAATGAAAATTGGGGAAATTCCTTTTGCAATTAAATTGAAAGATTGAAATGTGAATTAGATAGTAATTAGGGTTTTGAAACGCAAGTTTGATAACCTAATTAAGATTGTTAGTAAAGTTTATTAATTTGTGAAAATAAATTGATTGTTTTGCTAGGGTTGATGCAAGTTGACCTATCTAATAGATAAAAACATGATTTTTATATGATTAATTGCAATGCTTGTATGATTATCGTTGTGGTGATCCCTATGCCCTAGATCTTTCATATTCTTGAATTTATTCCAAAAATTCAGCAACATTAAACCCCCAAAATATCTACCTTTTCCATCTCTTCTTGCTATTTCTTGCTCTTTGGTAACTAGAATTGAGTCACTGACTTTCTTCATGCGGACGAACTTGACCCTACTATACTATAGCGGGGTTTCGATCGTATAAATTTATTTGTTTGAAATAAACCCTTCATCAGATTTGTACCCCCATGTTGGTAAATCTGCTGAAGAAGCTTCCCAGGGATTCGGATGATCCCTGCTTGATGAAATTTAAGTCAAGCATGGTTCGCTTCCTTGTGCGAGCACTACCAAAATGGGTGACAAACGTGCTTGATAGCTGTGCAAAGCTGCTGATAGAAGATCGGGCCAGATTGGGGAACCACGTCAAAGTCACTCCGCTCAACGTGGATGGAAACGATCGGCAGAACATAACATCGTTGTCTTCATTCATCCCCATTGATGTTGTAAACTGGTTTAGGTGATCGTTAGGGTCAGTATCGCCTTTGTACTTGGGGATGGTCGCATCCCTCCATCTCTTAGGAACCGGTGCCTCGCGTATCTCTTTGCAAAAGGCAGATGGGAAAGCGGGCTCCCTTTGGTGAACTGGGCCTGGTGCCCCTGGGGAGTTGGAGCGCGATGATACGTCCCTGATGTCGTAGTCGAGGGCCTTTTTGTCGACGTCGTTGTCGTTGTGTTTGAAACCTGGATTGAGAGGGCAGTCGGCAGGGTTGGGGAAGTGGTTGACGGTTGTAAGCACGGGGCCCTGCTGCTAATAGTGAGTACGGGGATCGCGTTGGAGTGACACTCCATTCGCTTGCGGCCCATAGTATGGATTCTGGGGGTAGGCACCCGCGAAGTATGGGTACGGGGTACCCACCCCACATTCCATAGGGGGCGGACGGTGGAGCTGAGCTGCGTCCTAGAGAGGTTGTTGAGGGATATTCTCATCGCGGTGAGACTGAGTTTCTTCGTTGGGGGGATTATTGAGGTTGATGCTGTCAGTGTCCACGACATCGTGGTGTTGGTTTCCGAATTCTTCACCGAATAGCTTAAAATTCATGGTTCCTGCAAAATTTGTTAGGATCAAAAGTAGGAATACGCTTTTAGTTAAACAGGATTAATAGCAAAATAAAGATGAAGAATAAAGTAAATAATAATAAAAAATGACAATAAAAAGGATGTAATGTGAAAAAGGCGTATAGATACGCGGAAGCTCTCGTCGTGAAAGGTTCCCACATACGGCGCCAATGATGCGATCGTGGAATTTCACCTATACTTATTACCTCAGCGTGACGACAAATGTCCGAATATACATGCAAGCCCAATTAGAGGGGGGGGGGGGGGGGCGTGATGTTCACGATATACGCTTATCGGTTCAAGCAATCTTCGTGATTCTTTCGGCTCGCGAAGAGGTTGTTATGGTTCAATCATCGTCTCTGGAGGAAGTAAGATGGTGTTCTTATTCCAGATACGTTCTTATCCAACCAAAGATCTTAAGAACTCAACTCCAAGGGTTTTAAGTCAAGGAGTTTTGCAGAGCTCTTCTTCTTCTCTCTTGAAATCGGATCCTTTTCTTGGAGGTCGGATGGGGGTATTTATAAGGAGGGCAAGCGAGCAGCTTGCTAGCGACCTCGTGGGTTAACAGGGGACACGTGTGATACATGCCCTCATCCTAGGGGTATAGGTATCTGCACGTGGTGCCTTTAGCGGAGAGGTGCTTGGTCAGCGAGTTGCTCGCCTTTGCCCTAAAGGGCCACCAGGTACCGGTGGGTCCTAGTTATGAGATGTACACTTATCTACGTTAAGATTCTGATCGAGATGTACCTTAGATTGATGATACTTAGGGCATTGAGTTTGGTCGGGGTCTAGCTGACGAACCTCGATCTAAAAAGGTCACCATTTTTAGTGGGACCCGGGAATAAACCTAGTGGGGCCTTCAATATTCCCAACGGGCTTACCTGACCCGTACCGAAATAATCCGTACGGCCCAACCTGTGTCGCGGGAATAATCTTATGAAGTTTTAGAGAAATTATCCCCTCATTGAGGTTTCCTCAAATGAAATCGGAATAAATCATTTACTTGTCACCGTTTGCTAGTTTATAGTTTGACAGTTACAAATTCTTGATTCCCACTTCAGACTCCCAAATAGCGAAGAAGAGTCCAAATTGGCGGACCGCGGATGGCTTCAATACTTGTCCGCGGTGCGGTTCCTTCTCCTGATAAAAGAGTTTTGTGGAATTCGGTTTTCTCCCCTTCTATCTTTCTTCCTTTCTGAGTTTTACTCTTTTCAGGATACTTGTGCCAGGTCCGCTTGTTTGTCCCCTTCTCTGCCATCCAAAAAGTCTTTTCTTCGTATTTCTTTCTTCCCTTTTATAGGTGATGAGCAATCTTTGGATAGTCGCCACGTGGGGTTCGCTGTTCGACATGTGTCCAACTCGTGGGATGTGGGCATGCCTGACACGTATCCCCCTCTTCCGTCCGTGGGTGGTATGACTTATGGGGATGCAGGTTTTTGTTGGATGGCTATCCGCGGACGGTTTTGACACCATCTGAGGTTGCTTCTGTGATGACTTTATTTTTTGCCTTTTGTTTCAACTATTTTTATACTTATCCAGATGTTTCTTATTGTTGGTTTCGTCACAACTCCTCAGACTGGGTTGATTCCTTTCGGGATTGACGCGGGCCGATAACCTTAATCTAGAAAACATCTGATCATTTGTGGACGTCTCATCTTTGTGTCAGCCTGTTGGTAATGGGCTTTCTATTTTCTCGTGTCAGCCCATTAAGGTCCCATTAGACCCATTTTATCTTTAGAAGTTCAAAAGTCGGTAACTTTTCTATAAGTTACTCCGTTCCGTTCTTTTTTACTTCACATTTGTCCTCTTCTGATTTCCGAAGATTCTTGTTCTTATTTGCAATTTGGTTTTCCGGTGGTGGTCTCAGGTTTCCGATTGCTGCTCGGTTGAAGTTTCCGGCAAAGTTTTTTCTGGCATTCAAGGTATTTGTTCTCATTTTGAGTTGTTCTTTAGGTTCTTCTTCTTTTTAAAATTTTCAATTTTTCTGATTGGTAGATCAAGAACTAGGGCGGAATTTTATTTCTAAATATGCTTTTCTTTTGATCGAGATTTTGTTCCGCGTGTGTAAATCTTCATACGATTTTCTTTAGTTTCTTTGGGAATGGCTAACCTCATCGGAGAGCACGACGTATTGGATGATTTTGAAAGAGGAGAAGGGTGGAGGGGTAATCACTACTAGAATACTGCAATTAGACATCATGTGATTTAAGTCTGTCAAAAAAAAAACAACCGATGCTAAATTAAGCTATTGCATCAAATAATAAATTTATGATGTAAAAAAAAAATTAAGATAACAGTTTAATTTTTTGACAGATATTAAATAGTTAATTTAAAAAAAATGAAAATGCGCGCTCGGTGAAATTTTCTATCGGTTTGAATGCCCGCCCATACTTACAAATTTTTTTTAAACACCCGCCCATACTTAATGAAAAAGAGGAGCCATTCCCAGAATTGTTTCAACATATGGACCAAACCTCATTTCTCCCAACTCTATCTGTCTCAGACAAACACAAACACAACCCCATCCAATCTCAGGTCCTATCATCGTCTCCTTCTCTCTACTCAAAATCTGGTCCCCTTCTTCCAAATCCGACCTCCTTCTCCGGCTTCTTTTTTCAATCATCGTCTCCTTCTCTTTGCTCTCTCTCTCGCTCTGGTCGGCGACTACGAAGACGGCGTCCCTCTCTCCTGGAACCCTAACCGGTAAATCCCCTCTCACCCTGTATAGATCTCTCCCCCATCCTCTCTATAGTTCTCATTTGTGACTTCTCTCTCGAATGCTAGCGATGGCCTAACCACGACAATGACTGCCTCCCTCGTTGCTTAGCTCTCTTCCTCCCTCCACCGGCTGTAACCTTCTCTGGTAAGCACTCACATCCTCCGTCTCCCTTCGACTTTTCCTTGAGATTTGAGACCTTGAATTCTCCTTTGAAATTCAAATCTAGGGTTTTTGTGGTTTAATTTCATTCCCTAATTTTCAGATCTAGGGTTTAATTTCATTCTCTAATATAAGGTTATTGGAACAATTGAGTTTGTAATATGTCCATACTTCTCTAAAGGCTTTTGTTTTCATCGTTTGGACCTGTTTTACCTTGTATAATCATATTTGATGCTATATGCTTTCTGATCTAAGGCATAGCATGCTCCTATTCCTAAATAAGCAAGCAAAAATTAGCTTTGACAGCTATCTACTACAATGCGGGTGTTCAAATTTACTGTTAGGCTTCGAAATGGGAATTGGGGGCTCTAAAACTTCAACATATCTTTTTACATTCCAAGAGCTAGAAGATTATTTAGTTGCTAATTTTAGTTGATAACTTGAGGGGTCATTTTTCTTGATTTCTATCTATCCATTGAAATTGTACACAACAATTAATGTCCATTGCATTCTATTGGCTGATAGGAAGGGTGTTATTTTGATTTCTGCCAGCTATGTATGTTCTCATATGTTTCTGGTCTAATTTGTTAATACAATTGATATGTTAATAACATTTGAATTTTGTTTTGTTTTACATGCTCTATGGAGTGAAAAGGTTGCACTAGAGGTACTGAAGGCATGTGACTGGCATGTGGAAACTGCATTTGATGTATTTCACTGTCAGTCACAAGCTAAAACACATACTCACTCTAGGAATTTGGAGGATCTTTATAACAGGTATAAAGACAGGTTTTAACTTTACTTATCGATCTGTTCATATTACTGATTTTTTATTTTAGATGTTTAACAAAGTGCATCTTGATGTTTATGCATGCTTATGTCTTACTTTTGTTTATCTGCATAAAGTTAATGCTCATGAAGATGGTGATGTATGTCTGCTTGACTGCTATGATAGAATGTCAATGCATCAAAATCTTTTGGTCCCAATAGTAGACCACAAACTTGGAGTCACTTGTAAGCAAAATTAAGCCGTCACCCTTTATTCACAGACTGGTGCATATTTTCTTGATTAAGAGATTATAAAATATGTATGTCAGTATGTCTCAAAATCCATCAAATCAATCTTCAGCAATTTCATACGTAATAAATAAACACTCTATTTTCTTTGGTTCTTTCTATAGAGAAGAAAGTATCTTGTTCACATACTCTCTTGTATAGATGAAAATGTGTTATGTAGCTCAGTTTATTGCAACCATACCATGTTTCCTGGTCAATTTTACATGCATTTCATCCAGTATTGTTAAAATTTCATATTAATGTCTTTCCAAGTCTGATAAAGATGCTAACTTTGCTGATTTCACATATACTTCATTGTTGCTTTCTATATGATGAATTATTTATCCAACGACTGATCATTAATATGGAAGCTCTAAATATAGAATCTTGCCACTTTCTTAGATTTTGGTTTATTAATATGGAAGTTATAAATATAGAATCCTTCCTTTCTTAGATTTTAGTTTACTTTTTAAGCAAATATTAGGCTACAAGGATGGTTTGAATGTAGTAATGAAAGATATAGAGCTTGGTTTGCATCTCTAGGGATTGATGGGGTTGAATGGCTGAGTAATCCTTCTTTTGGTTTGAGGGAGAAACAAGGATCAAGCAACCATGGGGATTTTTTAAAAACTTTGATTCTCTTGCATTTGGCAATACTATATACTCCCTCCGTTCAACAAAACTTGACGTTTTACTATTCATGCACGCTTTTTTAGGAGCTAAAAACTATATAAAATATCGACTTTTTAAATAATTTTTTTTAACAATTTCGTAGTTATTAATAATAAGTACAAACTTGTTAAAAAATTTTTTTAAAAAAATGAATATTTTATATAGTTTTTATCATTCTAAAAAAGCGTGCGTGAATAGTAAACGACAAGTTTTGTTGAACGGAGGGAGTACCATTTTTTAAAAAGTACATTTTTGTGCATTTTGCTTTTTCAGATTGAGCCAATTCCTATTTGAAATCTTCCTCCTGGATTCGATCCAACTCAGTGTCGCAGCATGTGAGTTCTCTGTTCACTTGTTTTATTGCTTGTACAATGATTTGATGCTCTTCATATTACCAATGTTTGCATTATAGACTTTGCTTTCCTCTGTTATTTCTAACCAACTATTGAGGACTTGAAATTCTTACCTCTGGTTATACTTGAAGCTTTCGATATTATGATTTGTGATGGGAATGCCTTATAGTTGATCTAACTTTTCTTTCTTTCTTCCTCACCCCCTCCCCTCTTTTCCTATATTTTTTAGTTTTTTTTTTAACTTTTTTGAGCTAATGTGCATGCAGATATGTCGGGAATATTCATCCATAAGTGACTGAACCATTGCTTCAAGAGGTTTTCTCTTGCACTCGTATTGTAGAGAATTGCGAACTGGCCAAAAATGATAAGCCTTATGCTCATCACATTTAGTTTGTTTCTTTATTCTCTCCTTCCAGAATTTTATTTGTTGTGTCTTTCTGTGGACTATTTGGTTTACAACAATGCTAATTATGATATTTTGCATTTAATGTTGGTCAAATTTTGTAGTCATTTGATGGGTTTATTCACTATTTTGACCGCAGATCTGCTAGTCTAGCTATAATGCAACTTAATGGAAGGCATTTGTAAGTACTAGTTATGTTTCAAGCAATTGCCGTTTTGCTTTGGAATATGCTTGAATTACTGCTTGTATCTAATCTTTACACTTGCAGGTTTGGGCGGCCTATCAAGGTTAATTGGGCATATGAGAGAGAGAGAGGATACTTCAAGTAAGTAGTGATTTCTGAATATGCTTGGCTCTTGGAGTTGGAATAACCTTTGCATGTTTTATCTCTGGAACTTGACTTCTTCACATGCAATTTTTAGGTTTTACGACGGAAACCTGAAGCACTTGTTAGCGTATTACCCGCGTTGAGGGATAATATAAAATATCAAGGAAGAGATAAACTTCCACCGATCGTGTGGATGATAGCTCAGGTTGGTGCTTGGCAATATCACATTAGGACTATTATCAAGATTTAGATAGATACATAAATATGCTTATCGTTTTGGTCCAAAATTTATTTATATATTTATATTTTATTTGTTCTTACTTTTTATGTTCTTATTTTTGTCCAGATTTTATTTATTTATATTTTTATGTTTAGAATTTATTTATTTACATTTTATTTATATCACATTAGCCATTAGGCAATATCACTCCTTTTTAGTCCATAATTTATTTATTTATATTTTTATGTTGTTACTTTTGTGGCTCTGCTATGTGTGCCTTGACCTTGTAAAAGAGTTTGTATGCCAGATTTATTAATTGGGATCATAAAATCGTGAACCAAGAGAGAAACATCCTTGCCCATGCAACAAAGTAGGGCACAAATTACATAATAAATGAGTTTATGAATCACTATATCTAATAACGGTCAAGCATGATAGAATAATGATGATGTTTTTCTTGTTCTGCAGCATAGTCATAAGTGAGAACCTTGGGCAAGTTGAGTATATTTTTTGCTCATAGAATAATTTTTATTTTTTGTTAATTACTGTTCAATCTGAACATGAAGGAATTTAGCTTGCCCTGCGTAACTTCAATTTTCCATATCTTAATTTGATTCTAGTTCAGTCCGATTTAACAATTTGTGCCTAGGGTTACCAAGGTGTGAGTTGCTGCTCTTCGAGAGTCCAAGTTGGAGGTCCTCTGCACTTGTTTGTCGAGTTCTTTCTTCTCTTTAAACAAATTTAAGTTTATTATGTCCTTCCCTGTATATATCCATAGGTTAAACCCTTGGTAGAATCAGATTGTTTCTTATCTCTGTGCACTGTTTTTATCTTTCCTTTATGCTTGAGCTGGAGTAGGGTGCCCAGACTACATAGTTTTAGTTTTTCAGAAGTGTGCCCAGGATAGTCATCTTAAGGGCTATCATTTGTAAAAGTACTCATCATTTGTAAAAGTGTATCTTTCAAGTATCTATCGTTTGTAAATGTTGATTTTGCGTTTAGTTTTAATGTATATGTTCTGTAAGTACCCATCATTTGCGAAATCTTATTATATGAACAAAGGGTGTTGTGTATCGAACGAAAAAACATCGGATTATAGATGAAAAACGTTGTGCCTGAATAGCTATGAAATCAAACCATAACATAGAAACGGATGCTAGTATCATTATAGACATCGTCTAAATAATCTAAATCAACGTGTAACATATATTTTTACATCACAATGCTAATATAAATTGATGTATATTACTAACAATAACATCTTTATATAAATCTAAACTGATGTCTATATCATATTAATACATCATTTATGTACATATTTCATACGATATATTATTTTTAAACAATAAAAAATCACTAATTATATATATGAAATTAATACACACAAAATCAATATAATAAAAAAAGATGTCTATTTTGTTTTAATACATTGATTATTTTAAATATAGTGATGTAAATGTGAAATTTAGGCATGGTGTGGACATCTTCAAAAGCTTATAAATGAAACATAATGAGGCTTTAACAATAAGTGAACATGTCAAAAATAAATTTGAGGGCCTGATTTATATCTATATTCAAAATAAAATAGATGTTTTAACCAAGAAAAGACATCGGCCTAAAACCAATGTAGAAAAGTTGATCTTTTACTACACGCACAAAGAGATCGGAATTTTTTTTGAAAGACATCTGTTGTGAACCGATGTCTAATTGCAATTTTCTAGTAGTGAATGTTGCTTCATCTTCTCAACCGCGTCAACCTCAGGAGATTCTTTCCTCTTCTCCTGAGAGTTCCTCTTCTAGTTCCAGTGGTACCTCATCAGGATCATCTTCTTCCACATCTACGTCAACTCCAACTCGGGTTGGTCCTACGGGCAGCCCTATTAAGGTGAGAAGGCGCCGGAAGCGTACTGACTCTGATTACTATTCTTCTCCTTACACAGTTTCTTCTTCTTCGAAGGGATGCGCGGGAGATGAAAATTCTGAAGATGGGGGTGAATCGGGTGTCCGTTCTTCTGAGGACGCGGGCCTTTCTTCTACTTCTCATCATGTGGACGCTGATCAAGAGGTTGAAACTGTTTGGATTCCTTATTAGGCTTCTCCCATTGGTGTGGCGAAAACCCCGAAAAGAATCCGTTCTAAAGAAAACTTGACTGATTTGGATATTCCGCTGTATGACCTAAAGGATTTGGACACTTGTCTTTTTCTTGGAGATTTTAGGCCTCAACCGCCTCCGTCTGCTAGCCCATTAGTTGTAGCTGAAAGGGTCCACCCGTGGCGATCTCCTGTGGAAGAACTTAGGGGGTGTACTACTTTGCTCGGATTGGCCGATCTTGACGCCATTTCTCAACTTTTTCCATGGCCTGCGGGACTGGAGTTTTACCTTCCTGAGGAGGGGGGAGGTTGCTTGGATGCTTATGAAGATTGCTTGGTTGTTTACGCGGCTAGCTTATCTCGGGGTTTTCGACTTCCTTTACATCCCTTTTTCTCAGAGTTCCTGAGTGAATACAACTTAAGCCCTGCTCAGATTGTTCCCAATGGTTGGATGTTTTTTTACTAGCTTTATTATCAGGTGTAAGGAGATCGGGGTCACTCTTTCTTTGAAGTTGATGTTTAGTATTTTCTCTTTGAAAAAGGGGACCCACGACTCGAGGTTTTATCAGTGCAACTCCAGCTGTGGTTATATGGAGAGGCTTTCGAGCAAACCTAACTAGAAATATAAGTGGTTCCTGGTCCGCGACAGATCTGGAAATAGTTTCAATTGTCGGACCGTCCCAAGGCGTTTTTGTCCTGTGAAAAAGCCGATTGTTTCCAATCTTCTCGAGTTTAAACAGTCGTTTTCTCACACACCTAGGTTCCCTTGGTCTAAGATGATCTCTGCATTCCGGCTTGAGATGGCTGGTTTGAGTCTGCCTCATCCGCGATTAGGTGTCTTCTATTGTTTTTATTGTTTCTTTGAGCGTTTAAGATTTGTGCCCCATATTTTGTTTGTTTTGATGGTTTATTTATTATTGGATGTCCTTGCTTTCTAGATACGATGGATTTGGACTCCCTTTTGAAGCGTCACAAAGCGAAATCGGAGAAAAAGAAGAAAAGTTCAGACATTTGTGACCCCTCTTCGGTCCCTGAGGCGGCTCCGATTATCGATATTACCACAGCAGAAGAGCCTGGTGCTCTTGTAGAGTCTTCCTCGTTGGCTCCTGTATGTCGGGAAAAACGTGTTCGCCAATCTGCCCCTGTAGCTTCTAAGAAAAAGAGGAAGGTTAGCATAGCTGTTGAGGCGTCTGCCGTGGATGAAAGGGGGCTTTTTCTTGACGGTGAGGCGACTCTTCACATGTTTCCAATTCCAGGTTTCGAGATGGCTGATCTGCGAAGCCTCGCCTTCCCCATCAAGAAGCGTTTCTTTAAAGAGAAGGGGTATATTAAGCGGTTGGATGCTGTCAACCTTTCAACTACCTTTGACCGTCTTAAACCAGTGGGTAAGTTGCTTTTATTTCTTGCGTAACCTTTTATCTTGTTAATTCTTAGGAAAATTCCTACGAGGTTTGACTCTGACCTCTTTTCATTTATCTGTTTGATTGTTTTTGGTTCCAGCTGAGGGTGATTCAAAATGACGTTGAAAGATGTCTGGTGTGTGGTGAAGAGAACTTTGTCAAGGAGATTAAGAAACTGTCATACCAGCTGCGGATCCTTGGGAACACAGTTGGTGACCCAGCTTCAGTTGAGAAGTTTAAAAAGAAATCCGCTGAGCTTCATGAAGAATTGTAGGTAGAAAAAGAGGCTATGGAGGTTTTGAAGAAAGAGCGCGATGAACTGAAAGCCTCCTTGGATGTTGTCAGCTCGTGCGTCAAGGAACTTGAGGTCACGGAAAGGCGTTCATGGGAGCTTCTTCAAACAAAGCAGGCTAGCATTGATAAGCTAGAGGAAGATTTTTCGATTCTTCGTGAGGAGCAATCTATTACTAAACAGGAGCTTAACAATATCAAAGCACGTTCAGATCAAGATGTGGCTCTTCAATGGCTTCAATGCCTAGAGGGATTAGCTTATTTGTCTTCCGAGTGGGTAAAAACTGAAGCTGGCACATCTTTTTTATCTTCTGTAGCCAAAGCTTGTCTCCAGACTCCAAAGGGCGCGAGCATTTTAAAGGACAAGTGCTTCAGCTACTTTCGGAAGGGGATGGTCGCGGGAATTAATCAAAGTGTATCACGTTCGGCATCTCATCCTGGAATCCCCTTAGAGAAGTTTGAGCCAAGCATGACCAGTGCAGATTGGGGGCTCTCAGAGGAAGAGATGGTCGCGGAAGAGTCGTATTCCGAGGATGAAGATGTCGAGGACGCTGGCAATGAAACCGAAACAACGACCACCACTATTTGATTCTCGACATTTTAGCTTTAGTTTGAAACTTGGAAATGAAACTTTTCTTGACTTGGGCAGTTGCGATGGTTCTTTTTTGGCGCTTCTACGTGACGTTCGTTTTTTGTGAAGTTGGGCTTGGGACTTTCTAGATGAAACACTGTATTCTTGTATATTTTTTGCTTGTTAATGCCTTGACATCTCTCCAACTGTTGAGAAGGTTAGCCCGAATGTACAATTAATCACGCTTTCATACGTATCATGTCCTCGAGAGGTTTTAATCCTTGGGCCTTTTTTCAAAAGATAAAAAATGTGGATCAACTTTCTCGACTTGTGAGCCTTCTTTTCGCTTTCTCTTAGAAAGTTCAGGCTTGTTTTCCAAATTATATTTTTTGATTGTGCGCATGTTTTACCTCCTCAATTTGAGAGAGAATGGCCTTTTTCAGATTGACCGCGGATGGGATGAGTTCCTTGCCCTTCATCATCTCGGGATAGGTAGTGCTATGATGTTTTTTCGTAGGGGCAACCTTTCTTTTAAAGTTTGCTCGCGTCGCGAGATTGGGAACGACGATGAGGCTAATCCTAGCCCTGCTTCCTCTTCATGTGGTTCAAGCTGAACCTTTCTAATAATATGTTTTGAGAGATTGTAATTTGTTCATGGATTACATTCCGCGAGTGACTTGGAGGGGGATCATGACTTTCTTTCACTATCTATCATATTTCGTGATTTTTATTAGGCTTAAAGGGGGAACTCTTATTATTCATAATAAAAGGTAACATGTAGAAACTTTAAGAGGTTTGATCCTTTTAAACCTAATACACCATAACTAGGGACGGTAAAGCGGTACATGGAATAGAAACTCAAGGACGTCCTACCTCTCCATTCTCCTCGCTATCAGGACTGACAACATCGACTTCAAAGATGGAATCTCCCATGTAGGTGAAAATCAGAGCCGATCCTATATTGACTCGATTTTCTTGTGTGAAGTCGTGCCACCTCTGTGTTAACCAGAAGAGGTCGTCTCCATCTCTTTCCACCTTTACTTCGTGTTCCTGGTTGGAGCGAGACCAGAGCCTGGTCTGAGTGTGTGCATCTTCATCAATTAGGACATACATTAACGGGAGTCGAAGTGTTTGAAGTTGTTCCCCTCTCATGATGACTCTATAGAAAGCCCTTGGTGGTAACCCTAGATCCATTTTTTTTTGAGGGTGTTTATCTATCGCCTTGGTGATTCTTATGTGTTTTATACTTGCTGAGTGAGGTTCTTTGTCCTCGTTTTTATCGCCTTTTGCTGAAGGGTAATCTATTTAGTTTTTCTTTTCCGAACTACTCTTGGTCACTTTAAGGGTCTCTTTGGGAAGTTTGTTGGGTTTCAGCGAGATGGTCAATCGTTTAATAAAATAAATCTTCGTTTCAGAAAAAGAGACGCGTGCCTTGTGTTACTGTGTTACTTGTTGCGCGTATTGCATGCACCTCTTCCCCTTTTATTTAACTATTTCCTTGTGAGCGATAGGACAAGAAGGAAAAGACTACTGTTTTCCCCTTGCTTTTCTCGAGATGCGAGGATCCATTATATCCCTCCTTTAGCATTTAGGGTTGACGTGGCCTCTGAGCGAGGATCTCGATGGGCTTTCTTCCAGACGATTGATTATCCTGAGTAGTTTTCGCGTTTGGTGAGATTTTCATGTCTAATTTCCCATATCTTCTTCGCGAATTCTTTCCTTATCTTTACCTTCTTCTATTTTTTAGCTGTTGCCACTCAGATTTGAGGAAGTGTATGAGGACGCTGTTCCTGGTCGAGTCTTACTTTCTTCTTATCAGATATGAAATTTCCCTGTTTGCATAGAACGTCAGGACTGCGGTCTTCTCTACCTTGGCCGCGGATGGAAAGATTTTGTAGACTCGCACGGTTTTTAGAAGGGGGCTTCCATGATCTTTACTCATATGGGTGAGGCGCGTTTTGAAGTCCAGGTGGTGAACTCTCGTGGAGAAGAGCGCGAGATTAATCATAATGATCCTCCCTTCCATGGCTCAGCCTCAAATGGTTTTTGAGCTTGGTATCTTATGTCTGTGCTAATAAAGCGGAGTTTAGAGCTTGTTTAGTGACTATATTGAGTCAGCGGACATGTCTGCGGTGATGTTTGATAGTACATGTTTTAACCGCTAAACTGGTTTATTTTCTGGGTCGTTTTTTGGACGCGAGTTCTTTATTTTCTAAGAGGGAACAATCGAGATGCTGGCCATAACCCCTGTTAATTACAAACTTTTTATTTTTATTTTGGGGGATTTTCAAGATCGTGCATGCCAGCCACGTGAATTAATTTTATGGTTCATTTTCTTGACACTATCTTGTCATGATATGCTATTCATGGGTCTCCCAAATTTATCTTCAATAATAGTGTTTTCTGTTGTCTCGTGCATGGCGCACCAGTTGTTAGGTTTAGTGAGCGACCTTTCAAACCCACTGAGCTCTTGTCTCTGCCTGTGTAGCGTGTTAGCACAGTCTGAGTGTCCTATATAAAGAGAAAACATGAGAGGTGTGTTAAACTTGAATTTTCCTTTCAGCATGCCTTCTCCTATTCAACCGACTTGGTCATTTTTTGAGCGTATCAGTTTTCCAGAGCAACTCCGTCGCCTGGTTAGTGTTTTGTTCGCCGAGTTCCTCTTCTTTTTAATTTTATCTTTTCTTAAAATTCTCACTCCTTCGTATTTTGCTAGTCTTTGTCGTTACGCTTTGAGGATGAGCTAGGCCCGGATCTCCCTAGGAATATTCTCTTGTCAACTAGGATCCTTCGTGACTTCTCGGTGGAAGTTATACGCAACGATTATGGGGTCCCCTTTTTGAGAGGTGGTTGGAACGATTTTGCTGAGTCGCACAACATTAATGTTGGTTCTTCTGTGACCTTTATTTATAAAGGAGGAAACCATTTTGAGGTTCATGTTTTGGATGCCGTGGGAGATGAGGTGGATGCTGAATGGGCTTCTCCTCAATCAGGGGGACAACCTTCGAATGGATTCCGCTTGAGTCAAGGTAGGACTCGTCTAATCCCGGCTAGGCCCAGGTGGGCATGAGCTGGAATTTGTATGTTTTTTAAGCGGACAACTTCTTGAATGTGCTGACGTACTTTTGTCATCTGTTGCTTATCTTATGTTAGTTGTTAGATAATGGTTGCAACTTTTATGATAATAAAGAGTCCGGGTGTTTTAAAGGCTCATGCAAACTTATTTTCAAAATTTTAAAATATTTTGATCAGCGACCTGACGCGGAGCCAAGCTCCATCGTTCTTGGGTTTTATTCAAGAACTCATCTCCGAGAACTGCCTTGATCGGAGGCCCGACGCGGAGCCAAGCTCCAACGTTCTTGGGTCTTATTCAAGAACTCATCTCCGAGAATTGCTTCGATCGAAGGCCCGACGCGGAGCCAAGCTCCAGCGTTCTTGGGTCTTATTTAAGAACCCATCTCTGAGAATTGCTTCGATTGAAGGCCTGACGCGGAGCCAAGATCCAGCGTTCTTGGGTCTTATTTAAGAACTCATCTCCGAGAATTGCTTCGATCGGAGGCCCGACGCGGAGCCAAGATCCATCGTTCTTGGGTCTTATTTAAGGACTCATCTCCGAGAATTGCTTCGATCGGAGGCCCGACGCGGAGCTAAGCTCCAGCGTTCTTGGGTCTTATTTAAGAACTCATCTCCGAGAATTGCTTCGATCGGAGGCCCGACGTGGAGCCAAGCTCCAGCGTTCTTGGGTCTTATTTAAGAACTCATCTATGAGAATTGCTTCGATAGGAGGCCCGACGCGGAACCAAGCTCAAGCGTTCTTGGGTCTTATTTAAGAACTCATCTCCAAGAATTGCTTCGATCGGAGGCCCGACGCGGAGCCAAGCTCCAGAGTTCTTAGGTCTTTTTTCAAGAACTCATCATGAGGAAATTAATAAAAGTGCCCTCTAACCGCTTTATTTAACCTTTGCGAGAGCGACTAAGATTTCTGTTCTTTACAAGCCTGGGCTATTACACATAATATTTCTTTAAATTATCTGCATTCCAGGTTTTATTTAAAACTGTGCATTCAGGGGTGCTGAGCTTGTATGCTCCTTCTTGGATCACCTTCACAATTACATACGGCCCCTCCCAGTTTGGGTCTAGTTTTCCTCCAGTGGTGGCTTGATGAAGCACTAAATCTCCTTTCTTGAAGTGTCGCAGACGAACTCGCCTATCACGGTATCCGGATAGACGCCTCTTATACTCATGTTCTCTCAGGGCTGCCGCCATCATACGTTCTTCTATAAGATGGAGTTCGAGTTCCAGTTCTTCACCATTGGTTTCCTGGTTGTATGCCAGGACTCGCGCCGAGGGGACCAACCTTTCTACTGGAATGATTGCGTCCATTCCATAAACTAGTGTAAATGGGGTTTCTCCGGTTGGGGTTTTTACTGATGTGCGGTAGGACCATAGAACTAGTGGTAGAAGTTCAGCCCATCGTCCTTTTGCCGTGCTTCCAAGTTTCTTCTGTATTCCATGTAACAACTGACGATTGGTTGTTTTCGCCTGTCCATTCGTCTGTGGATGGGCCACGAACGAGAACTTGAGGTTTATGCCCAATCCTGCGCAAAAATCTCTGGTTAATTCACTATCAAACTGAGGCCCGTGGTCTGTGATTATCGAGTCAGGCACCCCAAATCGGCAGATGATGTTCTTCCATAAGAACCTTCTCACTTTTTCCGTGGTGATTAGTCCCATTGCTTCGGCTTCTACCTATTTCGTGAAATAGTCTACCAAGACAAGTACATACTTTAATTGTCCCGGGGCAGTTGGAAATGGACCAAGGATATCCATTCCCCAAACGAAAAACGGGCAAGCTCCAGATATGCTTTTCATTAGTTTTGAAGGGCGATGCATCGGATTTCCAAACCTCTGGCACGCGTCACATTTCTGAATATAGTTTTGGACATCCCGCCTCATAGTAGGCCAGTAATACCCAAGTCTGGTTGCTTTTGCCACCAAGGCTCTCCACCCTTAGTGATGCGCACAAACCCCATCATGTAGTTCCTTCATGACAAGACCTCCTTCTTCAATTGGTATGCAAAGCAAGTCCGGGAAGCAGTAGCCCCTTTCGTAAAGTTTTCCCTCTCTGATGGTGAAACGAGCGGATTTTGCGATCACTCTCCTGGCCGCGTCTTTTTCTTCTGGTAACAGGCCTTTACCCAGGTAGTCCGCGAGTGGTGTCCTCCAGTCTCCTTCCTCGATTCCTTGAACTTGATAGACTTATTGGATAAGCCTGCGACTGTTCATTCTTTCGAGGACAACCTCCTTTCCTACTTCTTCGGGCATGGCTGCCCCCATTCGAGCCAACGCATCTGCCTGTTGGTTATCATTTATGGAAATCACTGTCAAGCAAAAACTCAAGAAAGCTTTTGACAATGCCTGTACCTTTCTCAGATAGTCGGGCATTAATCCGGTTCTGGCTTCATACTCCTCTGTTATCTGTCGTGTCATCACCTCTGAGTCCATGTAAATGGATACGTGTCTGGCTCCTTTGATCAAAGCTATCTCTAGGCCTGCGAGCAGGGCCTCCTACTCAACTTCATTGTTCGTGGCTTGAAAATTCAGTTTGTAAGCGTAGTTGTACTGTTGCTCATCGGGTGCAGTAAGAGTAACTCCAGCTCCGCATCCATCTTTGTTGGCCACACCATCTACCTTGAGCGTCCACTCGCTTTTTTCTGTTTGAGCGCTTAGCTCAAAACTTGTTTCACCGATGAAATTGGCTAGTGTCTGAGCCAGTACCGCCCGCCGTGGGGTGTATTCAATTTCAAATTCTGTCAACTCAACCGCCCACTTCATCATCCTTCCTGACAAACACGGGGAGTGGAGAATCTGTCGCAAAGGTAGGTCGGTCATTACCCGGATGACGTGATCCTGGAAGTAAGGTCTCAATCTTCTTGCCGCGAATACCAGACATAAAATCATCTTCTCCACTGGTTCATACCGCGTCTCAGCATCTTGTAGCACACGGCTGATGTAGTATACGAGACACTTCTCTTCTCTCGTTAAGATCGCGCTGATGGTAATGTTTTTGACTGATAGGTACAGGTGTAAAGCCTCCTGTTTCTCGGGTTGCTGTAGAGTGGGGAGTGCTGATAAGAAAACTTTTAACTCCCCGAAAGCTTTCTGCAATTCCGGGGTCCAGCGTACCGCCCCTTTTTCTTGAGTAAAACAAAGAAAGGTAATGATTTGTCCGCCAAACATGAACAAAATCGGCCTAGGTAGTTTACTGCTCCGTTTAAAGACTGTATTTCTTTGATCGTCCGCGGTGGTTGGAGATTCTAGACTGCCACAACCTTTTCAGGGTTTACATCAATTCCCCGATGATTGACCATAAAACCAAGGAACTTTCCAGAATCAACCCCGAAGACACATTTTTCCGCGTTCAGGTTCAATCCTCCTCTGCGAAGGGAATCAAATGTCTCATGTAGGTCTGCCGCATGATCTTCTGTTCTTTTGCTCTTAACCACGATATCATCCACATATATCGACACATTCCTCCGAATCTGTCTGCGAAAAATCCGATCAACAGTTCTCTGAAATGTAGCTCCAGCATTTCTGAGTCCAAAAGGCATGACGCGATAGCAAAATATTCCCTGGTTGGTGATGAAAGTAGTTGCTTTTTTGTCTTGCGGATCCAGGCATATTTGATTGTACCCAGAATAGGCATCACAAAAGCTGAGGACTTTTTTACCTGCAGTTCCATCGACAAGTTCGTCTATGGATGGCAATGGGTAACTGTCTTTGAGACATGACTTATTAAGATCGATGAAATCAATGCACATCCTCCATTCCCCATTAGACTTTTCACTATAACCACATTTGAGAGCCGATTTGAATCTTCTACTTCTTCTATGAATCCCGCTTCTAACAGTTTATCAGTTTCTTCTTTTGCCGCAGCTGACTTTTCGGGGGCCATTTTTCTCTTCTTTTGCACTATGGGCTTCGTCCTTGGACGGATCCTCAAAGTGTGCAAAGCGGTCGTGGACGGGACTCCTAAAAGGTCTTGCAGAGTCCATGCAAAAACATCTCTTGACCTTGCTATGATCTCCAAGACCCGATCTTTTTCCTCTGGCTCTAACGCTTGCCCCATATAAATCTTCTCTTCGGGGTTCGGAAAAGGCGTGTAGATAATCCTTTCGTTCGAGGTTGGTATCATTGCCTCTGTCAATCTAACTTCAAGCTCAGCTTCCGAACGTTCTGACGGGTTGCTATCTCCCACCACGGATTCACATTTTTCGCTAATACACATTACCTCTTTCTTTTTCTTGATAGAAGTTAAATAATAGCTTCTGCTTTCAGGTTGTTGGCCGCGAACCTCACCTACTCCTCCCCCTGGTAAAGGGAATTTTCCGACGAAGTGATAGATTGATACTATCATCTGAAATTTATAGAGCGAGATGCGTCCTAACAAAGCGTTGTACACGGTTGGCACTTTTACTACTGTGAACACAATGTTCTCCATTCGTCTTTTTGGGGCTGCTCCTAAGACTAGTGTTAATTCGATCATTCCTGCCACCTGCACTTCCCCTCCTGAGAACGTAATCAAAGTGCCTGCGTATGGTTTCAATGATGTCGCGGAAATCCCCATCTGAGAGAAAGCTTCCCATGATAAAATATCAACGGACGAACCAGTGTCAATAACGACCGTTTTGACTGTCTTGGCGGCTATCTGAGCATGGATGACCAAAGGGTCCGAGTGCGGCATCCTCACTTCCTCGACGTCTTTTGGCGAAAAAGTTACATCTTCATGTTGTGAAAGAGAGATTTTTCTGCTTGACGCGGACGACGGTTGTTTTCCCTCTCGCTCGTAGTTCCTCTTTTCTTGTCTACTTGATCCTTCCATGGAGTACCCTCCAGCAAGAGTATTTATAAAACCCTCGGGTTCGGGTATGTGGCCCTCTCCTGGTCTCCGAGCTCCTTCCTGATTAACAGATCTTTGCATAGTGGATGCGTGGTTGTGTCTACCTTCGCGCCCTCTTCGTCCCCTTCCTCTCCCTCGATTGTAAAATGGGGCATCTCTGCACTAATCTTGTTGTCCTTGGTAACGGTTCTGTCGATGGTGGGGGCCATCGGGTCTAGGGTCACGGACTTTCCAATCCGGTCTCTGATTGAGCCGATCTTCTCTCCGCGGCGGAAATCTCAATTCTTGATTCCTATAAAGGTTCTCCCTCGGATGATAAGACCGCGGATAGTCTTCCTTTTGATGGGACCCTTGGCCCTTTTAAGAATTCATGTGTATTTCATCGCGGTGGGGACGAAAAGCTCCTTCTTCTGACTAATGTTTGGGCGGCTTAACTTTTTCTTTCTTGAATATTCCGGTGAGCTTCCCAAAAAAACCCTGATTGCATGTGTTTGCTCTTGAGCTGAACGCGGCCGCCTCCTCAGGTTCGATCTGTCTTGACACTCGATCCCTCAAATCATCGTAACTGGCTGGCTTCTTCTGAAAAAAGTATGTCTTGAAATCTCCTTCTGCCAAATTTCCCATGAGTATGATGATCGCCGACTCATGCTTAAAGTTGGGGATTTGTACTACCACGCTGATGAATCGAGTAAAAAAGTGTCCCAGTGTTTCCCCAGCTCCTTGCCTGATCAAATTTAGATCAGGCATGGTCTTCTTCCGCGATCGTGCACTTCCGAAATGGGACGTGAAGATATGGGTTAGCTGGGTGAAACTAGTCACGGAGTTTTTTGGTAAGTTAGTGAACCATGTGAGGGCGATTTTTGTCAAGGTTGAGGGGAAAGTTCGGCATAACATAGCATCGTTGTACTCATTTATTCCCATCGCGGTTGTAAAATGCCAGAGATGATCTTCAAGATCAGTCGTTCCATCATACTTCATAAGGCCCACATCTCTCCATCTTTCCGGTACTGTCGCGGAGTAGATTTCTCTGGTGAACACAGATGGGAGGACCGTCGGTCTTTCTACTCTTTTATCTGCCGAATCCGATTTTATGGAAGTGGAAACGTCCGTGGATCTCTCTCCGCGTCGGTGCTTGTTCTCATGATGCCGCTGATCATTCTGCCATGTTTGGTGCGGCATTGCCTGACCTTGGAAGTCATAGTTCACGTTGCTTGGGTTGTTGTATGCAGTATAATATCTATCAAAATTTCCACGCTGCTCACCATGGTGGATATTCCCCTGCTGACGCGAGTTCTGTCCCGAGTGATCATAATAGTAATATTGCGTTTGTTCTTGCTGTAGGGGATTAGGCTGCTCGTGATGAACTTCATAATACTAGAAATTCCGAGGTATGTGCTCCCCTTCTGCTCCGTGCTGATTGTTATAGTGATGTAGAGGGGTATCATGGAGCTGATCTCCTGTTTCACCCTCTGGATTAGGTTGAGGTATCAACGGGACATACATACTTGAGGCCTCTTGATCTTGGTGGATCCCCTGGCTCATGTCCTGTGTCGCGTTGTTTTGATTATCACTCATTCTTTCAACGTCGTAACTCTGTCAAGTCAAAGACTCATTTTCATATACATCTATATTTTTATGTTTAGACGCGGATCCTTCATCCCCTTCAGGATCTGGGGTCTTTGCTTGATTTTTCAGAATAAAAGTTTACAGAGGAACCCCTTAGCGTAAGGGGGTTCCCACATACGGCGTCAATGACGAACCTTGATCTAAAAAGGTCACCATTTTTTGTGGGACCCGGGAATAAACCTAGTGGAGCCTTCAATATTCCCAGCGGGCTTACCTGACCCGTACCGAAATAATCGATACGGCCCAACCTGTTCCGCGGGAATAATCTTATGAAGTTTTAGAGAAATTATCCCCTCATTGAGTTTTCCTCAAATGAAATCGGAATCAACCATTTACCTGTCACCGTTCGCTAGTTTATAGTTTGACAGTTACAAATTTTTGACTCCCACTTCAGACTCCCAAATAGCGAAGAAGAGTCCAAATTGGCGGACCGCAGATGGCTTCAATACTTGTCCACGGTGCGGTTCCTTCTCCTGATAAAAGAGTTTTGTGGAATTCGGTTTTCTCCCCTTCTATCTTTCTTCCCTTCCGAGTTTTACTCTTTTCAGGATACTTGTGCCAGGTCCACTTGTTTGTCCCCTTCTCCGCCGTCCAAAAAGTCTCTTCTTCGTATTTCTTTCTTCCCTTTTATAGGTGATGAGCGATCTTTAGATAGTCGTCACGTGGGGTTCGCTGTTCGACATGTGTCCAACTCGTGGGATGTGGGCATGCCTGACACGTATCCCTCTCTTCCGTCCGCGGGTGGTATGACTTATGCGGATGAAGGTTTTTGTTGGATGGCTATCCGCGGACGGTTTTGACACCATCTGAGGTTGCTTCTGGGATGACTTTAGTTTTTGCCTTTTGTTTCAACTATTTTTATACTTATCCAGATGTTTCTTATTGTTGGTTTTGTCACTACCGAAGTGTCTGGCTCGCGATGTGTTTTGTATAAGGCATGATGTCTTTTGCGTTGGGTGGTCTACTTATGACGTCATATCCTTGTTAATTAATATGTCTATTTTCTATGACATCGTCAATGTCTACCGCTTCCGACAAGCCGTGCATGTCTGAGCCACCCGTTTAGATCGGAAGAATCAAGAGCCGCCCGTTTAGATTGGAAGAATCAAGAGCTTTAATTTTTTAGACTGTTTAATCTTAAATTTCTGTAATAATTTTTCTTTTTTGACTGACGACTCTCTACGTAGGGTCATCCAAGTCATCTGTTGATGACTTTAAGATCGCTTTGTCGATTTACTTCTTACCCACTCTAAAAAAAAAACAAAAAACAAAAGTATACATAGATATTTTCTGTCTGGGGACAATTTTTTCATTATATATTGTTTGATTGAGCATTTGCTAAATATATTAAAAAGTGTGTGGCAGACATGCCAAAGAGAGGACATTTTGGAATATTGCACTATCAAACACGTGAGTTCCGACCCTTTTCAGGGCCACTATCACCGAAAGACTACAAGCATGGACAGCAACTACCAACAACCAAAGCCAACATGTATTACAGTAAATCATAAGAAATCAACCATCCAAGATTCCACCTTTTTTTAATCATGAGCTGAATCACCCTTACGTTTGTTTATCCAGTTGTAAGTTGTAACCAATGAGTGTGACTTGTGGGACCTGAAAGTTTGGCAAACCATAATTGGGTTTGTATACTTTATTAGTTTATTTTTAAAAAAAAATTGTGATTTTGTGTGTAAATTTCAAAGATGAAGATAGTTGGCGGAAATTTCAGCAAATTCCTAATCAGAACTTCTTTCTTGCAGTAGAACTGTAATGTACTTGTATATCATAAGCATATAACATTTACAAGTACAAAACATACACAGATAACGGATGAGCAAAAACAATACTCCCTCCGTTCCATAATACATGGTCTTTTGATTTTCAACACGTTTTTTAAGGAGCGGAAAACTCTATAAAATATTATTTTTTTAATTAATTTTTTTATATAATTTGATACTTATTAGTAACAAGTATCAAATTATATTAAAAAATTAATTAAAAAAATAATATTTTATAGAGCTTTTCGCTCCTTAAAAAACGTGCTGAAAAGTAAAAGGACATGTATTATGGAACGGAGGTAGTAACATGTCATCTTGGACTCAAAATGTTCCTTCCTCCTGCCTTGCAGAAGGTAGATGAGAAATTGAAGGTAAAAGGCACATACATTACGACGAACAATGTTGAAAAGCTATATATAGATAAACAACTATAGAGGGTGTGGAATTGATGATAGGGGGGTCGCAGGAAGATGCAAAGTTCTATTTGCTAGCAAGCAAATCCCTAAGCATTGCTGAGGGATTGACACCAGGGAACTCCATGGAATGATTTTGAATAGTCACCAAGCGTGGCAGTTGTTATGTTAACATACTCAGTTTGCTGTACCATTCGAATTGCTATCCGCCTCAAGGCTGGACCAAAGTTCCGGATCCTTTTCCCACTGACCTCAAATTTCAAGAGGAAAACAAAGAAGAAGAAACATCCTTGGTTAGAATACAAATGTTGACATTGGGATGTTTTCGCCAAACAAAGATGCACAACTGATCAAGAAACTAAATCGGAACTTAAAGAGGTGGAAATAAAAAAGATCCTTACCGGTAAAGGAGTAAACTTGTACTCGTTAACACTAAGTATGATATGACTGTTTTTTTTGGCCTGCTTAACTTGATCAACGAATTCCATTGGCATGGAAGTCAGAGTTAGCTCCTCCAAACTGTCTTGATTCAGCAACTGACTGGGAAGCTGCTCGAGCTTAAGACATTTCCTGATGTTTAATTCTTTGAGGAGTGGCATACCCCCTTCTCCCACTCTCCATTCTACTAGTTCCTTGAGCATCCAAAGTTTCAACACCTGTAGTTTCTTAAACCCATTTTCGGGGCACTTCATGCGTGTTCCTAGGTACGAGTTAGCCAGGAGCCTGAGCACAGAGAGTCTTGGCAGCCTTGACAGTATACTCATTGGGTCATCATTCAAGCATGAGACCGACAGTGCAAGGACTTTAAGATTGCGTGGGAAATCCTTTGAATCAAGTTTTCTATCTATGTTTCCAAGTAAGCTCACATGGGAAAGCTGGGATAGCTCTGAGAGGGGTTGCAAATCGATTTTGGAAGGCCGGCCCATGTTATCCTTAGATTTCAACCAGAGGAACTTAAGGTTGGTCAGCGTTTGGATCCAGCTTGATAATCTTGTCAAATCATTATCGGAGCTCAGTTGGCAAGTTACACCCAATTCCCGTAGTTCATGGAGTTGTCTGAGTTCATCAACGGCGCTCCCATCATCAACAATCAAACCCACCAATGTTCTAAGATCAACTAAAGAACTGTGGCCTTTCTTTTGCTTGTAGTCAAGACAAATCCCAGGTAGATTGAGATGCCTCAGGTGCTCCAATTTCCAAATGGAACTTGGAAGATTACTGATGTATGTTCGCTTCAAATCCAGCGTCTCAAGGAAAGGCAGGTCCCCAACGGATTTGGGAAGCTGGTCTATGAACGTCCACCTAAGACCCAGGTACCTTAAATGGAACAATTGCTTGAGTGTCTCAGGTAATGTTGGCTTGTAAACACCCTCCAGATCAAGCACCCTGAGCACTCCATAACCCTTGTTTCCAATGATTTTGGAAATAAAGTTGCCCACTTCCTTGGCTGGAGTGTCATTCCTCTGAACGTTGAATGACAAATAGGATCTCACGTTCTCGTAGGGAGGTGGTGTAGAAGTAGAATCAGGTATGTGTTTCTTGATGTCCACATACTCAACGACTCTGCGAATAGGCAATGTTGAAGGAGTTGATTCAGACCCCTGATTGGTTGGATGAGTTGATTCAGAATCCTGATGGATATAGAAGAGGCCTATATCTTGAGCTTTAGGGGACAAATACTCGCGCAGTGCACGGGGTAAGTGACACCTCTTCGGGCTTCCATCCGACTTGAACTTGGATATCTTAATTAAATTCCTCCTTGCCAAATCATCAAAACACTCCTCTACAGTATCCTCTTCGGACATCCCAGGAGACCGCCTGATGAATCCTTCTGCAACCCACAGGCGGTGCAGCCTTCTCACAGAAATGTCGACTTCATTACGAAATAGGGCCATGTAGAGCAAGCAGAGCTTCGCGTGGCCAGGTAGATCATTGTAACTCAGTTCCAAGCTTCCCTTTCCACTCCAATTAGGTTGGCTGAGGTACCATTTCCAGTCATTGCAGCTCGATCCCTTGGTTGATAACAAGCCTCCCAGCAGCACAATGTCAAGGGGGCAGCCCTTACATTTTTCGAAAATCTTTTTTTTCAACTCTTCATCTGGCTGGCTGCAGATTTGATGAGCAAGGGCAGCTTTCTTGGTCAACAGCTCCCAGCTATGATCATCACACAGTTTATCAAGACGATGAGGAATGCAATTTTCTATTCCGGTAGCTACCTTCCGATCACGAGTGATGAGAATCACCTTGCTTTCCCCGGTATCTAAATTTGGGAATGCAGATTTCATTTCATCCCAAAGCTTGAAATCACTTACATGATCCAGGACAACTAGGTAGTTCTTTTTTTCCACGAGAGATTCCTTAACTCTGGAGTTCAGCTGTTCGGCATTCGGGATCCCACCCTCCTTGGACTTGAGCAGCTGCTGGAGAAGGTTATGTAGGAGTTGGGGGACTGTGACAGATTCGTCCGGAACATGAATCCAGGCACGGAAATTGAAATGCGCCTTGATTTCTCTGAGATTGTAAATTGTCAGAACAAGAGTAGTCTTACCGGAGCCAGCGCGGCCTACTAATGGAATTACTCCTCCTGGTACAACCCCCTTTAGGGTTTCAACCAACTGTGTCCGATCTTGGTTGAAGCCGATGAGAGGGGGTCCTTCCAGGTCTAGACCGGCAGCATTTGTGGGCTTTGGATGCCTTCGATAACCACTGGGGCTTGAGCGAGGGCTCGGAATCTCAAGCCGGAAATCAAGTGTATGACTTGAAGGAAAGGTATTCCTGGAGTCAAGGCGATTTTTTTCTACTGGAGAAAGACTCGCCGACGCGTTCAGGTTATCAGAGAGCGATCTTGTAACTGAGATTGCTGAAGGACTACATTCCTCCCCCAAGGAAGGCTTTCGGTCATCGAGCTTTTTTATCTTATCTGCCAGGTCGCGGAGCTTACAGCGGAGCAACCTGCAGGGACCACAGGAATCGTAGAGCGCGGCGAAGTGTGGGAAGCCATGGCGTTGAAAGAAGCTGATGTTGCGCATGCCACGAGCAGCGAGGGAGAGGATGTACTTCTCGATCCCGTCTTCTGCTGAGAAGAGAACTTTGAGGTATTCGGTGGCCCAATTGACTACTTCGGGTTTATTGCTGAGCTCTGCGTCGGTGAGGAAGCCACGCATATGGCGGAGTTGGATACGGATCTCTTCGATCTGGTCAATCACATTATCGAAGGCTATGGAGTCATGGATGAGAAGATCGTTGAGCTTCCGTATGACTACATCACCCACAGCTGCGACCGCCATTGGAACTCAAGTAAAATAGAAACCAAAATCAGGAGAAATTTGCTATTGTATTTTGCACGGAAAGCATAATTAGGCGGAATTTGCCATTGAATTTTTCAAGGAAATGAAGAATTACAGATGTTAGTTTGCAGGGAGAAGACGGATGAGAAAACCCTACACCCGTGGCCACACGCTAAAGAGTAACGACTAACGGTTGACTTAGCTAGTTGACTCCTACTCTTCGGCTCCCCTCTCCTTCTTCATTAATCCGTTTTTTCTTCTTCAAATTGGCCAACAAATTTGGAAAATAGGCAATTAATCCGTTTTTTCTTCTTCAAATTGGCCAACTAATTTGGAAAATATGCAAAGACGCAAGGTTTATTTTTACGGTAGGCATAAATCGACTAAGCGATCTTTAAGTCATCGAAAGATGGCTTTAAAGATCGCTTGATGAAACCTACGCAGAGGGTCGCAATTACAAAAAAATTTTTGGTTAAATCTAAAATTACAATAAGATAACTTTAAATTTAAAAAAAAACATTAAAATTATTGACGCTGGCATAGTTGGAACTTGGAAGTGGTGATGGTTGCAGATCTGATTCTGTTGCCCAGCAAAGCAAACGCTCACTATTTAGTTTGGTAGAAAAAAGTTCTAGAGATTTGTGGACATGAGACTAGTAGACCCGGGCAAACGCGGGCGCGGGCCGGGATTGGGCCGGGCTTTACTCGAGATTTTGTCCCGTTGTTGCGGGCGCGGGCCGGGCTAAGCCCGCTTAACGGGTTGAAAGTCGTGTCCAATCCCGTCCGCGAATGCGGGTGCGGGTAGCCCGCGGGTACCCGCAAATCCAGTCAATTTTTCGTATTAAAGCTATACATATTATTTTTATACATATTGCATATATTATTTATATTCCTATTGTTTTATATTACATATTATTTATATATTAAGCTTACTGTTTTTATTAAAAAAAATATATTACCTACTCTTTTTATACTAAGCCTACCATAATCCAAAGAAAAAAAATACTACCTACTGTTTTTTATTTATTTACATATATATATATATATATATATATATATATATATATATATATATATATATATATATATATATATAGTTTACTTTTTATTATATTACTTACATACATATATATAATTACTGTTTTTTATTTTTTAAAATGAATAATTAATATTATTTATTACATCTATATATATACATATATATTAATTAATTTTAATTAAAAAAAGGCGGGTACCCGTTACGGGCCTAGCGGCCCGTATCGGGTAGATTGGCTTACCCAATCCCGTACCCGCTGCGGGCGCGGGCCGGGCTTAGCGGCCCGCGTGGGCTTTTCCCCCTACCCAAGCCTGTCCAATTTTGCGGGCGGGCGTGACGGGTCGGGCGGGCCGGCCCGCGTTTGCCCAGGTCTACATGAGAGGGGTTGGGTTTGTTTTTGAGTTGGGTTTTTGGGTTGTTTTTTTAACTGGGGAGGGAGAGAGATTTGAGTTTGCATGTTGAACATGTCGGTTGATTCAGGGTTATTGGTTTTTTTTTTTTTGGAGATTTCAGATCCGTTGGTGAACAGTCCGATTAAGGGGAGGGGCATTTGGAGTCCCCAAGTGGCGGCTCAATGGAGAGCACCGGCAAGGGGAAGGGGGTTGAAATGGATGGTCGGGGGCTTGAGGCGGAGAGATTTAACAAATACCTGCATGTTCCAGATTTGGAGGCCGGTGGCCAAAGGCTCGCCGGAGGAGGAGTCTTGCGGTGGCGGAGGAGGAGGCTGGAGATCGAGGAGGAGGCCGACGACGACAGCTTCAGCGTCGGATTCCCCGCCGAGGCCGCAGTAGCACATGGTCTGAGTGGTGAAAAGCGGTCGATTAGGGAGACATCGATTGGTGTGAGGACCAGGACGGCGAGGCGGATACACCGGGTGGAGGAGGCGGCGACGATAGCTGAATGTTGGAGGAGGAAGCGGAGGCATCGATCAGGAGGTCGAGGAGCACAGACGATGCTTCGACGTCACTGGGGACCACCACGGCTAGGATCTGAAGGAACCTTGACACTCCGACGAAGTCTTGAATGACTAGGCGATGAAGAGGGAAGCCACTCTGGCCGAAGGAGGATGGACCAGAGGCGGAGACGGCGGCGGCTGTAGATTTGTGTTAGGCAAAGACGCAAGGTGTGTTTGGATTCCATTACATTTTAATTATGTATAATGCAATTATGTTACCTCATTTTATGTGAGTATTTGATTGTAAAAATAAAAATTTAATAAAAACCGAGGTAAAACCGTAATTTATCAAAATAATCACATAAATCAAGATAAAATAATGACAATATAGTTAATACATCGTGGAATCCAAAAATATCATAATTTAAACACTTTAAAAATTGTGTTAATCAAACACCGCCTTATCATTTTGCATTATAAACATAATGCATTTGGAAGCCAAACACCCGCAGCCTATTTATCAAAATAGGTTGTGGATGTGTTTATTCAATTAAAAAGGCTTAAAAATATTATAATGTCTCTATTTCAAACAACAAATTTTATTATTTTCGTTTATTTGAAAGTATTTAAGGGGAGAGAGGGGTTGATAGCGAGGTGGGTGGGTGCGCAGTCCAGATCTACTGTCCCGAAATCCCTCTATCCTTACTGTTTCTCTCACAATATTTCCCACCATTAACCTTTTTTTTTCTTTTCAAATTCAAGTTATTTTTTTAAAAAAAAATTCAATTGGTGAGGAGGGACATTCATGTAACAAGGCTTTTGTAGAGAAGGGGGAGAGAGAAAGAGACAGGGTGGGTGGTACAGGAAACAGAGTCGACGTTCCTATCACTCTCTAATATGAGTTTAGATCCCCTACAACACTCCCATGATTCCATGGAGGGAGTCGAAGGTAGAATAAAGGAGAATCGAGAGAGGAGAACAGAACGAGAGTAGTAGTCCGTCAATTTTTGAGTTAGGGACACAATTGCAAAGTCGGTGCCTTTATTTTGATGATTGAGCTATAAACGAATGGAAGCGTCAAGATTAGGAGGAAGAAGTTAACTAGACCGAGGCCCAAGTGACTGTGATGAATATTGAATAGGGTTGTTCGTAGGATAATATGATGATCATAGAATGAATGAGAAAGAAAGAGGAGAAATAGAAAATGAAGAGGGAGAGAGAGGGAGAAAACTGAATCTGTTACATTCTCCAACTTGAGTTGAATGGCAATACAAAAAGGGTATTTAATTTATAGACAGATTACACAGCATATAGGCTGATGATTCACACTAACTCTTTATTGACTAACAGTTCCCCTCAAGTTAGTAGTTTTGAACATTGTGAACAACTCCTACCTTGCCAAGAGCTTTTTTACATTGGTCTTGAGCAATGACTTTTGTGAAAATGTCTGCTAGTTGTTCTTTAGTGGGTATGTAGCCCAACTTGATCTCCTTGCTCAGAACTTTGTCTCGAATCAAATGAAAGTTCCCCTCAATGTGTTCTGTACGTTCATGAAAAATGGGGTTCCTCGCAATGTGTAAAGCCGATTTGTTGTCACGGTAGAGACGCACATGCTGATGATAGAGAGCTTGCATATCAGTAAGTAATTTCATAAGCCAGGTAATTTCACAACACACAGTAGCCATGGATCTATACTCCGATTCTACAGATGACATGGCAACACAAGATTGCTTCTTGATTCTCCATGAGACAAGGGAGTTTCCAAGCAAGATGCAAAAACCGGTCAGAGATCTCCTTGTCATCAGACAGCTCTACCAATCAACATCACATAAAGCATGTAATGGGAGATCAGAACTGCGTGACAAGAACAAGCCTTGTCCTGGAGCTGTTTTGAGATACCTAAACACATGTTTGGCACTTCTCCAATGCTCATCATTCGGTTTGTGCGTAAATTGGCTAAGAACTTGCACATCATAGCAAATGTCGGGACGAGTGATGGTGAGGTAAATCAACTTTCCCACCAAACGACGATAAGAAACAACATCCACCACCTTTCGATCACCGTCAAGTGATAGCTTGATCTTTGGATCCAAAGGGGTAGCGTCTGGCTTAGCATTTTCCATTCCAGTCTCTGTCAGAATATCTAAAGTGTATTTCCTTTAGTTCAACAACATTCCTTCATTGCCTCTTTCCACTTGAATACCAAGGAAAAACCTTAGATCACCAAGATCCTTCATTAAGAAGTGCTTGTGAAGATGCTCCTTTAAGGCCTTAATCTCAGCAAGACTACTACCAATGATGAGCATGTCGTGGATATAGACCAACATAACTGTGTAAGAGGAGCTTGTGGCTTTGAAGAAAAGCGAGTTGTCTGCCTTAAACTGTACAAACCCAACCTCTTTAACCATTGGAGAAAATATGAAGAACCATTGCCTCGGAGCCTCCTTCAGACAATAGAGTGACTTTGTGAGTTTGTGCACCATGTCCCCCTGAGGCTCATCAATTTGTTTAAGCATACAGTAAGCCGAGGGAAGATCCATGAAGACATCTTCCGTGATTTCACCATGAAGGAATGCATTTGTAACATCCATCTGTGTGACAGGACAATTTCTAATTGTAGCTATAGCAAGCAAAGTTCGAACTGAGATCATTTTTGCAACTGGGGCAAACGTCTCACTATATTCAATCCCTTATAATTGTGAGAACCCATGAGCTACAAGCCTGGCCTTGTATCTGTCAAGTGAGCCATCAACTTTAAGTTTGATCTGAGATGCCAAAGAGTAACAATTTTTCATGAGGGGCATGCCCCAATCTGAGATGCCAAAGAGTAGATGTGCTAGTGTTTGAAGTAGGCACAAACATAGGTAGTACAGGTAAAGAAAACAGAGAAACAAAAGGCGAGTTCATCTATAGTGTCTTGTCCAAGCTTGGTCTCAGGAACCATGTAGTACATGCCTTCTAGTTCTTTACCAACTGCAATCAGCCTCTTCTTTGCAGGGTCTTGGATTATGCATTTGTTAGAGAAGAACAAAACAAGACAATCCATATCACGAATTAGTTTGCCGACAAACACAAGGTTAAACTTGAAATGAGGCACATATAGATCTATATTGGTTAAGTGGATAGAGGTGGTCATTTTTGTGGGGTTGGGTTTGGTAAGAAACTTAGGATCACAAGTGATGTGGTCTGTGGCCCCACTGTCAAGAATCCACAAACCCATAAAATTTGAAGCACTACAACACAGTGGTACATGCAAAGTTGATCTCAACAAGTTTGTCTTTATGATTCTACATCGAGGAATACAACATCTTCTGCTGCTCAGTTGTTAGTGATTGCAGCACAAGGGAATCTTGAGATGAGGAAGCACTATTTGCAGACGAAGAGGATGCCTTTGACTCAGACCCAAGTTTGGACATTTGAGGCTTAATTTTGCTTTTAGACAGCCAACCTGGATAGCCAAACATCTCCCAACACTTCTTAGCTTAGTGATTCCCATTGCAGTGGCTACTCTTCTCCTTCTTTGATTTTTCTTTGGAGGAAATTGAGAAATTGGAGGAATTTCCATTTCCTTGACGAGCCATAGGAGCAGTAGCATCGATCAATGGAGCTTGATTTTGATGTTGAGAGCTTAGTACTGATACAATCTTGTAAAAAAGAGCATAAACAGTACTTGTAGAAGGGAGAGGAGAACTCGGCAACATTTGATGATGAGCTGCATAGTAGTCATCGTTCAAGGCCAAGAGAAATTGCATGAGCTTAATTTCTTAATCTTGGGCCTCAACTTGAGCTTGGATGTTGCATTCACATGTCCTACACGAGCAAAGAATGGGGGAAACCAAGCCAGATAACTGCTGCAATAGAGACCTTTGAGATGTGTGAAGTAATCTGTAATCGCAACACTACCTAGACTGCAATCTTGGATGTCTTTCTTGATGGAAAAGATCAGAGGGCCATTTAGTTGGCCATAACTGTTGAAGAAATAACAATTTTCTATTTTTAGTTTTAATAAAAGAAAATAACAACCATTCATTTATTAGGTTGTGTAAAAGGGGCAATTACAATGAGAGGTGTTTGAGAGTTCCACCATCCATTTCAAATCTTATAAACCTATATAAACCCATAGGATTTCATTTGTTATATATCCAATCCAAAAACACAGAGAGAGAAAAGCTTAGTTTAAAGCATTAAACAGAGAGAAGCTTTCGGGGGAATTTTCTGCGTAAAATTCCATAGTGTAGATTTGGGTGTGGGTTTCAAGTAATTTAGTTGTAATCAGGATATCATTCTATTAAAGTTTTGCGGCAGATTAGAAACATCTTGTGTGTGTTTTCTATCATTGTCATTCTCATTATTCTGATATTTGGGAAAGTTGAGCGTA
The DNA here is from genome assembly GCA_037127255.1 of Persicaria tinctoria. Lineage (NCBI taxonomy): Eukaryota > Viridiplantae > Streptophyta > Magnoliopsida > Caryophyllales > Polygonaceae > Persicaria > Persicaria tinctoria. The sequence goes on along the minus strand of JBANSL010000018.1, from coordinate 26,499,382 downwards.
TTTTTCCCAACAATTGGTATCAGAGCGTTGGTTATAAACAATTCACATAAAGTCAGATTTGAGTGGGAGCAATGGCCGCAGAAGATAGAAAGGTGAAACTAGACAAGTTTGATGGTGTTGATTTCGGATTTTGGAAGATGCAAATCGAAGATTATTTGTACCAGAAAAAACTTTATCAACCTCTGTCAGAAAAGAAGCCAGAGGGCATGAAGGATGAAGATTGGAATCTCCTGGATAGACAAGCCCTTGGAGTTATCCGACTGACGTTATCACGCAATGTTGCCTTCAACATAGCAAAGGAAACAACCACGGCAGGTCTTATGTCAGCCCTTTCTAATATGTACGAGAAGCCATCTGCCTCTAACAAAGTTCATTTGATGAGGCGATTATTCAATTTGCGGATGACAGAAGGCGCATCGGTAGCTCAACATCTCAATGAACTCAACACAGTCACAACCCAGTTGAGTTCGGTTGGGATTGAATTTGATGAGGAAGTACGAGCCTTGATACTTTTGTCTTCTCTTCCAGATAGCTGGAATGCTACTGTCACGGCTGTGAGTAGCTCAACGGGAAGCAATAAGTTAAAGTTCGATGATGTTCGTGATCTGGTGCTCAGTGAAGAGATCTGACGGCGAGGGTCGGGTGAATCATCAACCTCTTTAGTTTTACGCACAGAGTCAAGAGGGAGAAATTCAACCAGAGGAAATGGACGTGGAAAATCGAACAATCAAGCCAAACCAAAAGACAAGAGGTCGAGGTCAAGGAATCCCAATAGTTCCTCTAGCTCGAAGACCATCGAGTGTTGGAATTGTGGGAATACTGGGCACTATAAAAACCAATGCAAGAGCGCTCCACAGAAACAAGAGACGAAGGTGGAGGCAAATGTTAGCTTCAATTCTAGAGCAGATGATGCATTGATATGTTCCTTGGAGAGGAAGGATGAATCTTGGGTGTTAGATTCTGGAGCATCATTTCATGCTACATCGAAGAAAGAGCTCTTTGAGAGTTATGTCCCAGGGAACCTTGGAAATGTATATCTTGGCGATGATCAACCTTGTTCAATTATCGGCAAAGGTCAAGTGAAAATTAAGTGGAATGGCTTTCTCTGGGAGCTAAAAGACGTTCGACACATTCCTGATCTAAGAAAGAACTTGATATCAGTAGGGCAGTTGGCAGATGAAGGCTACGATACAATTTTCAATGGTGATAAATGGAAGATTTCAAAGGGTGCAATGACAATAGTGCACGGAAAGAAGAGTGGTACTCTTTATATGACAGCAGGGGCACGCTGCTCAATTGCAGTTGCATCAGGAAATGAAGATTCCAAAATGTGGCACCAGAGACTTGGCCACATGAGTGAGAAAGGGATGAAACTCATGCATTCGAAGGGAAAGCTTCCAGGTTTACGCTCAGTTGAAATGGGCATGTGTGAAGATTGCATACTTGGAAAGCAGAAGAGGGTAAGCTTTCAAACAAATGGTAGATCTCCAAAGAAGAATCGGCTAGAGCTTGTCCACTCCGATGTTTGGGGGCCAACCACTACAGCATCCATTGGCGGAAAGCACTATTTTGTGACTTTCATCGATGATTACTCTCGGAAAGTATGGGTGTACTTTCTGAAACATAAGTCTGAAGTTTTTGAGGCTTTCAAAAGATGGAAAGCTATGGTTGAAAATGAGACAGGTGTGAAAGTTAAAAGGCTTAGAACCGACAATGGTGGCGAATATGTAGACACCATGTTCAAAAGCTTTTGTTATGAGCATGGGATCCGAATGGAGAGAACGGTTCCAGGTACACCTCAGCAAAACGGTGTAGCTGAGCGTATGAACCGAACATTGACAGAAAGAGCCAGAAGCATTCGTATACAATCAGGTCTACCGAAGCAGTTCTAGGCAGAAGCAGTCAATACGGCATGTTACCTGATCAATCGAGGTCCCTCGGTTCCGTTAGATTACCAAATACCAGAAGAGGTATGGAGCGGTAAAGACATAAAACTTTCGCACTTGAAAGTTTTTGGTTGCGTAGCATATGTGCATATTAGTGATCATGGCAGGAATAAGCTTGATCCCAAATCTAAGAAATGCACTTTCATCGGCTATGGCGAGGATGAGTTTGGCTATCGCATCTGGGATGATGAAAAGAAGAAGGTGATCCGTAGTAGAGATGTGATTTTCAATGAGTCAGTCATGTATAAGGACTTGACAAAAAGTGACGCCATTAATTCAAAGCAGAGTGGCCCAATATTTGCAGATGCAGATTATATTCCAGATTGTTCTATGACAGAACCGGTCGCAATAAATCCTCAGTTAGAGGAGCACGTTGGAGAAAGTAGTGTACAAGAGTCTAACACGACACTGCTACCTTCTACTCCAACTCCTGTATTGAGAAGGTCTTCTCGGCCACATGTGCCTAACAGGAGATATATGAATTATTTGTTGTTGACTGATGGAGGGGAGCCCGAATGTTATGATGAAGCTTGCCAGAGCGGTGAAGCAAGCCAGTGGGAGCTTGCAATGAAAGATGAGATGCAGTCTTTGATTTCTAACCAGACGTGGGAACTTGCTGAGTTGCCCATAGGGAAGAAGGCTCTTCACAACAGATGGTTGTACCGGGTGAAAGATGAGCATGATGGCTCTAAGAGGTACAAAGCTCGACTAGTTGTCAAAGGCTTTCAGCAAAAGGAAGGTGTTGACTACACAGAGATTTTTGCCCCGGTTGTGAAGCATACTACTATTAGATCAGTTTTGAGTATTGTTGCCACTGAAGATCTCCATCTTGAACAGTTAGATGTGAAGACTGCATTTCTTCACGGAGACTTAGATGAAGAGATATACATGCATCAACCAGAAGGTTTCTCAGAAAAGGGAAAAGAGAAGATGGTGTGCAGACTCAATAAGAGCTTGTATGGCCTTAAACAAGCTCCGAGACAGTGGTATAAAAAATTTGATGGTTTCATGCACAAGGAAGGTTTCCAGAAGTGTAACGCCGACCACGGTTGCTATGTCAAAAGATATCAGTCCAGCTATATCATTTTACTCTTATACGTTGATGATATGTTGGTAGCAGGTTCTGATATGAATGATATCAGAAGGTTGAAGAACCAGTTATCAAAAGAGTTTGACATGAAGGACTTGGGTCCAGCAAAGAAGATTCTTGGAATGCAAATTACTAGAGATAGGCAGAAAGGGACATTGCAGTTGTCTCAGTCAGAGTACATCAAACGTGTCTTGCAAAGGTTCAACATGGGCAATGCCAAACGGCCCAAACCAGTTGGGACACCCTTGGCTAACCATTTTCGCTTATCCAAGGATCAATCCCCTAAAACAGAAGAAGAAAGAGCTCTCATGGCTAAGATTCCTTATGCCTCGGCTATCGGGAGTTTGATGTATGCAATGGTCTGTACAAGACCAGATATTGGACAAGCAGTGGGAGCTGTCAGTAGGTTTATGTCAAATCCCGGAAAAGTTCACTGGGAAGCAGTGAAATGGATTTTAAGGTACCTACAAGGAACGACAGAAAAATGTTTGTACTTTGGTAATGGTGAATTAAAAGTAAAAGGCTATGTAGATGCAGACTTTGGAGGCGAAGTCGATCACCGGAAGAGCACAACCGGTTACATATTCACTGTCGGAAATACAGCTGTTAGTTGGATGTCACAATTGCAGAAGATAGTTGCTCTATCGACTACAGAGGCTGAGTATGTAGCAGTGACTGAAGCTAGTAAAGAGATGATATGGCTTCAAGGCTTGTTAACAGAGCTAGGATTCGTGCAAGAGAATAACATCTTGTACAGTGACAGTCAGAGTGCAATACACTTGGCAAAGAATTCAGCATTTCATTCAAGAACCAAGCACATTGGACTTCGATACCATTTCATTAGATCATTGTTGGAAGATGAAGTATTGAAACTGGAGAAGATCCAAGGCAGTAAGAATCCAGCAGACATGTTAACAAAGACGGTGACTATTGACAAATTGAAGTTGTGTTCAACTTCAGTTGGCCTGCAAGAGTGACAAGACCATGTGTGTGAAGACAGATTGAAATCAGTCTTCAAGTGGGAGATTGTTGAAGAAATAACAATTTTCTATTTTTAGTTTTAATAAAAGAAAATAACAACCATTCTTTTATTAGGTTGTGTAAAAGGGGCAATTACAATGAGAGGTATTTGAGAGTTCCACCATCCATTTCAAATCTTATAAACCTATATAAACCCATAGGATTTCATTTGTTATATATCCAATCCAAAAACACAGAGAGAGAAAAGCTTAGTTTAAAGCATTAAACAGAGAGAAGCTTTCGGGGGAATTTTCTGCGTAAAATTCCAGAGTGTAGATTTGGGTGTGGGTTTCAAGTAATTTAGTTGTAATCAGGATATCATTCTATTAAAGTTTTGCGGCAGATTAGAAACATCTTGTGTGTGTTTTCTATCATTGTCATTCTCATTATTCTGATATTTGGGAAAGTTGAGCGTATTTTTCCCAACAATAACTGTCTTCAAGATCCAACCACATCTCTCTCGTAGTGTCAAACTCATCGATAGTTGCATAAATCTCCTTGGATACAATATTGAGTATCCATGAACAAACCATATCATTGCACCGATTCCACATCGATGCATTTTTCGGTTTTTCTAACAGAGTACCTTCGACGAAGCCCGGTTTGTCCTTGACGGAGAGAGATTTAGTCATGGCTTTCTTCCAACGTCTGCAGTTGTCACCAGTGAGCTGAATCGTTGTGAGAACCATCCTGGAGTTCTCAGAGGGATGAGTTAACAACGGATTCTGCAGATCAGAGGCAGTAATTAGATCTTGATGACGCCGATCTCGATCTGCAGACCTTTCTTCTTGATTCGCCATGAATTCGCAATCACAAAGGAGCAGTTTTGAAACGAAAAACAAAGAAAAATTGATCTGGAAAGTAACCGAGTGAACCAAGAGAGCGGAAGCAAGGAGAATGAGATCGATTATCTGATCACACATCATCTGATACCAAGATTATCATAGAATGAATGAGGAGGAGAAACGAAGAGGGAGAGAGGGAGAAAACTTTATTGAATAACACAATACTATGAGACAATTTCTGGATTTGGGATGATCCAAGTCCTTAACACGAGAGTTATACATTTAAAAAGGAAGAAGAAGAAGAGTAACATATGAAAATTACAGTACATAGAACACCAGAGGAGCTCAGCCCAATCCATGTTAAAGGGTTTATGGTTACAAACTGAACAGCAGGAGATTTTCAGTCTACTTTAAGTCTTTATTAATGATCATGTGTTGGTGTTCTCTCTGCAACTCCTCAAGCGTCTCATGGAGTTTATCCATTCCATTCACCTCCAAATTCCGCAGGAGCCGCATCGCGCCCTTCTCCACTGTCAACGACTCCAAATCCTTGAGCCCCTCCATCCTCAGCAGCTCTAGCGCCGGAAACCCGCCGCCGGTGCATTTCATCTCTTTTCCCGTCACCGAATCCTCCATCAGCTTCAAACACCTCAGGTTCGGCAGCTTCTCCAGAGTCTCCATGCATTTAACTGCCGGAATCCGCGTTTTCCGCAGCGTCATCTTGATCATGCTGGACGGGAACGCATTCGATTCCGGGAGTTTTTCAATTGGTCCTTTTAGGGTTAGCGATCGGAGATCGGAGAGGAGGTCTAGGCTGTTGAGAAAGCTCACAAACTCCTCGGATTCTCTCTGGTTTGTGCACTGTAATCTCAGTCGGTTGACATTGGGGAATTTCGCCCTAACCATGAGCCGCTTCAGCTCCTTGTCAGGACGCACTCCGCAGAGCGTCTGAAGGTTTTCGAGCGCATCGTAGTGATTTGCCATTTGTGGCGGCGGCAATGATGTGGCGCCACCGAGGTGGACGTGCCGGAGATTTTTCTTCATCTTCCATATCTCTACCGGCATCATCTTTACGCGATCCGTCTCCTTCAAGTCGATTGTCTGCAGTTGGGGAAGTTTGCAAATGGAGGCAGGGATTTTTGTGGCCTTTGGTGCTTTCAGCCTCAAGTACCTCAGATGCGATAGCTTGCCTATCACTCCCGGCACCGTTTCGAGCTCGAACCGTCCCAAATCCAACACCCTAAGGGATGCGAATGGCTTCAGAGATCCACAATCCAGTGGGTTGCTGTTGAAATCGTTACTGTAAATTTGCAGATATCTCACCTTTGAGGGATCGGCAAAGCTTCTCAAATCGTTCCCCGTCAAGGGGCTTTTGCTATTGTTGTGGATCGCTAGCCTTGTTAGCGATCCACTTTCTTCGATTTCGCTGACCTCTCTTTCTGCGATTTTGCCTTTATGAATCTTGACATGGAGGAAATCTGCATCTTTTGCATCTTGTATGCAGGCGTCTAACTTTTCCTTGTTGATCTTGAGGGTTTTCACATTCCTACAGGTTCCTTTCTGAGCTTGTGTGATATAGCCTTGCTTCAGAAGCCAATCAATTTGATCCCTTCCTGGTTCCTCCATGGACGTGCTACTCTGTGGATCAAGGATGCCGTCGGCCGCCCAAATTTGGATCAGCTGCCGGGCTGGTATCTCAACCTCCGCAGGGAAACCGCTCAAAGAATGGTAGAAGAGCTTGAACGGCTTGGACAAATCTTCTTGAGGAGTAATGGTTTCTACCACGGCTTCATCATCATCAGTTCCTTCAGAACCGGCTTCATCTTCAGTTCCTTCAGAACCGCTGCAGGTGGACCGGTCGATGGAAGCTGTTCGGTTGCCGATGGATTCTAGCTGCTCCTCTACGCTCCGCTGGTGATTGATTTTGTGCGATACGAACAAAACCAAGTTCCCCAGCTTGCGCCACCTCCGATGCGCACTTTTCGCAGCGAGAACGATGGCATCATCCATGGCGTCTTCCGCATCGTAGGCGACCTCCCTGACTTCAGTGAGCTTAGAAATGGAGTCGAATCTGTGCAGGCGGGAGCTGAAACGGTGGAGTTTTGATTTCACAGACTTGAGATTCTCATCATTGTGGAGTAAAATGGGCTGCTGTTCTAACTTGTGCAGCGCATTCTGGATCGCCACCGATGCGTCCTCCTTGGCCATCTCTCTAGCTTGGTTGCTCATCTCTATAGCTTGGTTGCTCATCTCTCTAGCTTGGTTGCTCCCTTAACTAGTGTGAGTCTGTGACTGACTGTAAGAGTGAATCTGCTATTTTCTCGCAAGCAAGATAATCATATGGAGAATGGAAGACAGATTAAATTGAATTGAGAGTGAGATTAATATGTTTCGCTTACAGAGAGTCAATTCAACTTCAAGTTGGAAGCATGCCATTTTTGACCTGGTCTCGCCTGGCCTGGCCTGGCCTTATTATATGGATTCCAGGATAGGTTTTATGAGCTATATTAGGTGTACACGTCAATTATGTGGACTTACTCCAAGTCAAGAGCATGATTTTTTCAGCATGTGTCTTCAGACACCACGATATCCTTTTCCATGTAAAGAACAATCATATTCCCCTAATTTCTCAATCAAATAGAAGTAAAAGTTAAATGTTTTTGCTTTTTCATAACATTCATTTTATGTGGCAAATATTTGTCTACGAATCCGTCTGTCAACTCATTGGCCTCTTAAGAATCAGACATATTTGGTATCGAATTTGTACTCGATAAAAAAAAAACGTCTCTACGAAAGTGAATTGTGTAATTAACGGATCAACCCAACTAAGCCACTACCTTTTTTTTTATCAGGTAATAATTCGGGAGGAATAATCCTACCCGAGAGAATCTTTACGGATGAGGTTTCAAAGACATGAATCAGAGTAAATGTCGAGGCCTCTGTCAGAGCGGCAAATGTGTGTAACCTCATCAGTCACTCTGTTGCCAATACGGGGCATGTGAGAGAAGGAAACCTCTCTCATACTCGACAACAATATTTTGATATCAGACATCACCAATTCAATTTCCCATTGACATGTAAAATTTGTTTTAAAATGATTAATGATTATAATTAAGGGAGTTCCCTTCTATTTGTAACCTAGTTATACCCAGTGGATGGATTGGGATTAAACCATGTCTTAGTGCCAAAGCCTCTGTTTTCAACGGGGTCTTGTTACCCATTCTGTCATAGCCAATGTGAATCGTTATTCCTTCCCAATCACGAATGATGTAGCTAATTGAGCTATCTTTATTATTGAGTGTGGATCCGTCGAAATTTATTTTAAACGTGCCAAACGGTGGTTTTTTCCATTGAACATTTTTTCCGCCGAATTCTTGGTTGTGAGTGATTTGTAACATTAGTATTTTGAGTATTTTGGATATCATCCTTTTTGTCATAGAAAGAGGGTTTTTTTATTTTATTTTTTTCGATTCTCCATGTGAGTGGCTTGGTGATGATGTGTTTAACGGATTCCTGGTTTGGAATGGATTCAATTGTAAATATCGTTTGATTTATGATATACCATATTTTCCACCAAGTAACTCCTAATTTTTCTATTTCAGTTTTTGTGAGAATGCTTCTGATCAAGCACAAGATAGGGGTGAAATCTATCAAATTTGCAATCATGTTGGCTACAACCTGATTTTTACCTAAGGTAGATGGAAGATGACATTTCGAAAATTGTCATTCCAGAAACAGATGTGTTTCATATTCGATCGCACTATTGCAAATTAAGTACACAAGTTGTTGGAACAGAAACCCTTTTTTGGGATAGACGGGTAGTCGTTAGAACACCCTTCTATTCGAGTTTCCAAAGGAAATTCTTAATTTTTGGTAATGTGACAATTTTCCAAGTCTAAGAGTAGTTATCTTCATTTTGGCTTTTATTTTTTGTGATCAGTTTGTATGCACTAGTTGTTTGTATGCACTAGTTGTTGTAAACCATCCCTATCTATCCGACCACCAATAAAGTCTAGCTTCGAATGTATTCATAGGAAAGGGGATATCCAAAATTTCTTTTGCTATACTTTGAGGGACTGCTTTTAACAATATTTCATCCAGCCATTTTCCGCAATTTTTCATCCAACCATTTTCCTCTTAATATATAGTCACTTATTGTTTCATTTTCGTTTCGAAAGTTATGACAATCATCCCTTTTGATTATTGGTGAAGTTGTAATTCAATTGTCGGTCCAGAATTTAATAGATTTTTCATTGCCCACCGACCAAATTAGGCCATCTTTAAATTTTTCAATAAGAGGAGTTAGTTTTGACCATTTCCAAGACGAACCCCAACTTTTCTTAAAATGTAATATACACGTTGTTTTCAAATATTTGTACTGAATTAATTTTACCCATATATTATCTCGTTCTGCAAGAATTTTCCAAAGGATTTTCATTTGGATTGCCTCATTCATATCTTTAGATTTTCGAATGCCTAGACCTTCCTTACCTTTTGGTCTATATATTCTATCCCAGCTTATCATAGGTCGATATTGGAGATCTTTGTTACAGAAGAAAGATCTATTTATTTGATCTAAATTCTTATGGATTGTGGTGGGGAGCATGAAACTCTGCATCGTGTATAAAGGCTTTGATACTAGGTTTGTGTCAATAAGGACGGTACGACCCTTCTGCGACAGGGCATTAATTAGCACGCCATTTACTGATTTGCTCTTTTTATTTATACATAACTTCCTCAAAAGTATGTCTATTTACTCGCCCATTTATAATAGGACAACCAAGATATTTTCCAATCATTATTTCATTTTGTAAAACCTATAGATCGATAAACGAGATAGGCGAATATGCGGAAGCGTATGAAATCGAGCGAGAGATAACAGATCGGATCTAAACACGCAAGTCGAAGAACGAACACAAGAGATTTTACGTGGTTCGGCTAAGCCTACATCCACGGAGCCTCAAGAGTTGGCCAAATCCACTATAAGAAGTTCGTACAGGGACAGATCAAGTAAAGAGATACAAAACTCCTAGATCTAGACATGCATGAGATCAGAAACCAAGAGAGAAAGAAATCCCCCCTGTGTGGGAACCAGAGATCGAAGAAGTCTTCGATCTCAAACCCTAGATTGCCTGGACAAGGAGAGCTGCTGCCCAGAGCTTGGAGCGTCGGGCACCAGAGAACCACCAGGGATGCTGTCGACCACTTTCTTCGCTTCTCGGCTCGGTAAATCTTCAGGCAAAGGGAGAGGAACACCAAACCCTAGAAAACCCTAGAAGAGAGCGTCTTGTGGAAGATGAAGAGAGAGAGAGAGAGAGCTCAAACAGTACGACGGCAGAAAAGCTCCAACAAGAGCTTATATAGCTAGGTCACCAAAGGAGAGCTTCAACCAAGGCCAAAACGCAGCGTCCAACTTAGGGTTTCATCAGGCAGCGGGCTCAAGCTCATGGGCTCCTCAATCCAAGTCCGGCAATCATGGGCTTGTCTCAGCTAATGGGCAAAAGCCCAATAACGAGGTAAGCTCTTATCTCTTGGTACATACATATTATACATATAGCTATATCATATATTATACATATGTATTGTCACACCATACTTTATACATATATATTCGTTAGAGGATCAAGCTACATATCTCATTACGACTCAGTCGAATATATGATAAAGTATGCATCCATACATAGTATATATATATATATATATATATATATATATATGTTACCTATATGTAATATGTACAATCATCATATACATACATGTTACAAGCATACACACAATAATACATGTAACATATAAATCAAACAAGACATAGGAAATTAACACATAACATTACAAATGCCCCTGTAATTTTCTAAGTCTTGCACTGGGCAGACTCAGCTTCACTCTAGTGGATTCTTATGCCAGGTCCGTCCTCAGCCCACACTCACACAACAAATCAAGTGAGCTCCTCCAAATGGAGGAAGTTCCTGCAATACAAAAACTTTTCATAAGGAACTATTTTTGTACCAAAATCTGCAGGATTATATCTACCATCAATTTTCTTAACATGAATCACATTATCTTCAACTTTTTCCCTTATAAAATGATATCTCACATCTATATGCTTAGTTCTTTCATGATACATGGGGTCGCGACACAAGTAAAGAGCACTTTGGCTATCTATATGCAATACAGTAGTATAATGCTTTTTCTCAATCTCTTTCAGAATACCCTACAGCCATATAGCCTCTTTACAGGCCTCAGTGGCTGCAATGTACTCTGCCTCAGTAGAGGATAATGCAACTATAGGTTGATGCTGGGATTTCCAGGAATCACAATTACCTGCCCATGTATAAACATAGGAAGTAATAAATTTTCTGGTATCCTTGTTGCTAGCATAGTCAGCATCAACAAACCCATGTAAATCATAAGATGAAGAATGTTCAGCATATAACAGGGATAAGTTCACAGATCCAAGCAAAACTTAAGCAGATATTTCATTGACAACCAATGCTTCTCAGCAGGTTCAGACATAAACCTACTAAGGGTGCTAATTGCAAATGCCAAGTCAGGTCTAGTACAAATCATGGAGTACATAACAGATCCAACAGCAGCATCATAAGGAATAGATTTCATTCTTTTAGACTCAACCATAGACATTTTCTCTTTAAGCTTAGTTAAGTCAAGATGAGGACCAAGAGGAACGTTATTCACTTTATCTCCAGTCATATGAAATCTATCTAGCACTTTCTGAACATAATCACATTGATGTAACCAAAGCTTCTTATGCTTTATATCCCTAACAATGGACATGCCCAGAATTTTCTTAGCCATGCCTAAGTCCTTCATGTCAAAATGTTTTTGCAAATTCTTCTTAATATCAAGGATGCAATCAGTAGACTTAGAAATAAGCAGAATATCATCCACATATAGAAGAACATATAACACAGGACCAGCATGCTTTAAACCTTTAAAGTACAAACATGTATCAAACTTACTTCTCTTAAAACCCAAGCTAAATCTCATACATCTATCAAACTTGATATTCACACGATAGTGGAATATCAAGAGCATGGTATAAAAAGTTGATAGGTTGTTTCATGTAAATAGATTTATTAAGCAAGCAGGCATAGTCAGGATGAACAGAATCAATGAAGCCTTTAGGTTGTTTCATGTAAATAGTTTCATCCAAGTCACCATGAAGAAAAGCAGTTTTAACATCCATTTGTTCAAGTTCAAAGTCATAGACAGCAGTCATAGCAAGCAACAATCTAAGAGTCTTATACTTCACAACAGGAGCAAAGATCTCATTGTAATCCTCTCCTTCCCTTTGAGTAAAACCTTTAGCAACCAACCTAGCTTTGTATCTAGGGGGGTCAGACTTAGAAATTCCCTCTTTGAGTTTAAAGATCCATTTACAATCAATAAATCTAGCATCAACAGGTTTGGGAACCAAAGTCCAGGTTTTATTATCTCTCATAGAATCTATTTCTTCATTCATAGCATGTTTCCAGAATTTAAAGTGAGCACATCTAATAGCTTGTTCATAAGTTTCAGGAGTATAGTTTTGAACCACAGAAGAAACAAGACAAGCAAACTCAACAATGTTATTAATGAATCTCTTATTAGGGACAACAGTCCTAGGACTTCTATCTCTAGTTAATTGCCAATCAGTTAAATCATGTCTTAAAGCATCTGAAGAACTAGAATTGCCAGAACCAGAAGCAGACACAGATTCAACAACATTATCCTCATCCACAGAAACAGGAGTAACAGAAGAGGAAGTAGGCACAACAGATTCATTAGTTGCTTCCCCACCCAATTGGTGAGGTTGCATAATCACAGAAGCAGGAGGGGCAGGAGAAGAAATAGAGAGAGGGAAGGGAGAAGAATAACCACTATCAAACTCATCATCAGAATCAGAATCTATGTTCTTAGGAACATAAAACTGATCACCTTGTTCCTGCAAGTCAGTCTCATTAAGCACAGAAGCAGAAGCCTTTTTAAAATGGAATTCATGTTCATTAAAGATAACATTCCTACTCACAATTGTTTTGTAAACACCAGGTTGGACAATTAAAAGTTTACACCCTTTGACACCTTCAGGATACCCCAGGAGAACACATTTATGTGATCTGGGTTCCAACTTACCTTGATTTACATAAGAATAGACAGTACAACCAAAAGGTTTTAAGTGATCAAGTTTAGGTATTCTTTTAGTCCATAACTCATAAGGTGTTTTAAAAGCAATCACAGATGAGGGAGTTCTATTAATCAAATAAAAAGAAGTAACCACAGCTTCACCCCATAAACTGTGTTTCAAACCAGAAGAGATTAACAAGCATCTAGCTTTTTCAAGAAGAGTCCTGTTTAACCTCTCAGCTGTACCATTTTGCTGAGGGGTACCAGGAATTGTCAAATGTCTTTTTATACCATGCTCATGACAGAATGCATTAAACACAGAATTGCAAAACTCCAAACCATTGTCAGTTTTCAAACACTTAACAGATAATCCAGTTTCCTTTTCAACTCTAGTTTTCCATATCTTAAAAGTTTCAAAAGCTTCATCTTTAGTCTTCAACAAATACACCCAAACATATCTACTGTAATGATCAACAAGGGACATGAAGTATCTTTTATGACCAACAGTGGAAACTTGGGCAGGGCCCCAAAGATCAGAATGTATATAATCAAGAGGAGCAGTAGAGACATGCACAGATGACTTAAAACTTTTCCTAGTATGTTTACCAAGCACACAGTTTTCACATAACTCAATAGTGCAAGGTTTAGAGTTAAGGATGCCAGATTTATGCAAATGTTCTAAACCTTTATTTCCTATATGACCTAACCTGTTATGCCACATAAGAGTATCATTTAAAGACATGGTTTTCACAGAATTAGCAACAGTGAGAGCAGTAGCAGAAGAGAAATTCATCACAAGAGTAGCAAGAAGTTCATATAAGCCACCTTTTCTAATGCACTTAATGACAGGCTTACCATCTTTAGTGACAACTCTCACACCTGCAGAACTAAACACATCATAATGCAACTCTTCAAGAGCACTTTCAGACATCAAATTTCTTCTTAAAGCAGGAACCCATTTAACATCCTTAATAACTCTAACCACATTATCAAACATCCTTAAAGCAATAGATCCAACACCTTTAATTTTAAGCACAGAATGATCACCAAGCATAACAGTGCCACCATCAAAGCATTTAAGATCATGAAACCAAGACTTATGATAGGTAACAATTAGCATGCATAGTACATCCAGAATCCAAAATCCAGGTATTAGAATCAGTAGTGTTTAATAATGCAAGCACTTCATGAGTATAATAAGGATGAGATTCAAACACATTAGACACATTAGGCCGCTTTCCAGCAGCTTTTTCATCTCTTTTTCTTTTGAAACAATGTTTTTCAATATGACCAGACTTAGAGCAGTAAGAACACATCAAGTGAGATTTATCAGGCTTGTCAGATTTTCCATGTTGACTAGGCTCAGGTTTACCATTGTCCTTCTGAGGTTTATTCCTGTTTTGATTTTGGTTGTTGTTGGGCTTATTGCCTCTGAACCTACCTTTAGAAACAACAACTTCATTCTTATTTTCAGTTTTGGTGTCAGATTTAGACTCATATTTGTTTTTAAACACTTTCAATGCATTATTTTTCTGAATAATAGACTCAAGGATCACCTTTTTATCTAATTTATCAGTGCTATATTGAACAACATCTTTAACAGTGTCAAACTGAGCAGGCAAAGCATTTAACAACAACACACAATGTTGAGTTTCCTCAACTTTATCACCACAGCGTTGCAAATCTTGAATAATAGTAAAAAATTTATCCAGATTCTCAGATAAAGGACAGTACACATCCATTTTAAAGGTAAACAGCTTATTAAACAGGTTAACTCGAGAAGGGAGAGATTTTACCAAATAGAGGGCTTCCAACCCCTCCCACAGCTTCTCAGTTGTCTCAAGATTATAGACCTGTCTAGCAACTTCATCTCCCAAGTGTAGCATAATCTCACTGTGGGCTTGTTCATCAGTTTCCAAGATTTTTTCCTTAGCGGTGTTATCAGGAAACTTATTTGTCACAGCAACCCAGCATTTTTCTTTTGTCAAAATTGCCTTCATTTTTATTTGCCACATAGCAAAATCCGTGTGGCCATTGAAGGGCTTTAGATAGGTGCCTTTGTCACCCATAGTAACCAGTACCTTGCAAAAAAAAAGAAACCAAGTTAGTAAGTGAATCAAAACACTTTCAGATTCAAGAAAACCTTGAATCTTGACAGTAACCAAGTAGATCTAACAAAATATTGCAAGAACAAGCAATAAACACACAGATCTACACACCAGAAGCCAGAAATAAAGCACAGAGACCTAGATCTAGCAAACAAGGGTGTGGTATGTCGTGCAGGGGGGGGTGCGGCACCAGCGATATCGCCTTTTAGGTCCGCCCGAGGCCTTACACCCGTTCTCTATCCCTAGAATTAAAAAATGAGCCAGGAAATCAAGAACGCGACACTCAAGCTCTGATACCACATTGTAAAACCTATAGATCGATAAACGAGATAGGCGAATATGTGGAAGCGTATGAAATCGAGCGAGAGATAACAGATCGGATCTAAACACGCAAGTCGAAGAACGAACACAAGAGATTTTACGTGGTTCGGCTAAGCCTACATCCACGGGGCCTTAAGAGTTGGCCAAATCCACTATAAGAAGTTCGTACAGGGACAGATCAAGTAAAGAGATACAAAACTCCTAGATCTAGACATGCATGAGATCAGAAACCAAGAGAGAAAGAAATCCCCTTGTGTGGGAACCAGAGATCGAAGAAGTCTTCGATCTCAAACCCTAGATCGCCTGGACAAGGAGAGCTGCTGCCCAGAGCGTGGAGCGCCGGCCACCAGAGAACCACCAGGGATGCTGTCGGCCACCTTCTTCGCTTCCCGGCTCGGTAAATCTTCAGGCAAAGGGAGAGGAACACCAAACCCTAGAAAACCCTAGAAGAGAGCGTCTTGTGGAAGATGAAGAGAGAGAGAGAGCTCAAACAGTACGACGGCAGAAAAGCTCCAACAAGAGCTTATATAGCTAGGTCACCAAAGGAGAGCTTCAGCCAAGGCCAAAACGCAACGTCCAACTTAGGGTTTCATCTAGCAGCGGGCTCAAGCTCATGGGCTCCTCAATCCAAGTCCGGCAATCATGGGCTTGTCTCAGCTAATGGGCTAAAGCCCAATAACGAGGTAAGCTCTTATCTCTTGGTACATACATATTATACATATAGCTATATCATATATTATACATATGTATTATCACCCCATACTTTATACATATATATTCGTTAGAGGATCAAGCTACATAGCTCAATACGACTCAGTCAAATATATGATAAAGTATGCATCCATACATAGTATATATATATATGTTACCTATATGTAATATGTACAATCATCATATACATACATGTTACAAGCATACACACAATAATACATGTAACATATAAAGCAAACAAGACATAGGAAATTAACACATAACATTACACATTTGATAATCCTTGGTATCTTTTAAGCTCCTCAATTCTGGAACTAGGGATTCCTTTTGTTGTTTGAAAGACTGATTTATGATAATTAACTTTTTGTCCTGAAATGCTGCAATATTCATCTACAATTATTTTCGGTTTTAAGCAAGTTGAGGTGTTACCTTTGGTGAAGATAATCATATCATCAGCAAAAGCAAGGAAAGGGATTCGTAGATCATCCTTCCCAAAATTGAATCCGATAAAGCTATTTCTCATATTTGCTTCAAGCGAAAGTTTTCTTACTAGAATCTCAGCCCCCAAGATGAAGAGAAAAGGGGATAGAGGGTTGCCTTTTCAAATGCCTCTAGTTGGTCTGAATAATCTGTTGGACCATTGTTAATGAGAATAGAGAATGATACCGTAGATATACATTCCATAATTTATTTAATAAACGTAAAATGGAAACCAAATTTCTCGAGTACTGCCTTTGGACAATTCCAATCTACTCTATCATAAGCTTTTTTCCAAATCTAGTTTAATTTCCATCCACCGTTCTTTACCTTTTCTGGTACGAAATGAATGAAAGACCTCATGGGCTATTAAGACATTGTCCTGAATAGCCCAGTCGGACACAAAAGCTCATTGCAAAGGGTGGATAAGTTTGCCTATTACATTTTTCAATCTCTCTGTATGAATTTTGGAAATAATATAATAAATCGTGGAGCATAGACTGATTGGTCTGTAATGTGTAGTCATAGAGGGATTATCACAATTTGGTAGAAATGAAATAAGCGTATGGTTTATTTGACGAAGAATTCTTCCAGAGAGGAAAAATCCTTTAACTGCTTTGATGATTGATCATCCAATAATGTCCCAGTATGTTTTGTAAAACTCTGTTGACATTTCGTCAAGGCCTAGTGATTTATTATTTCCAAGGCTGAACATCGCCCTTTTTATTTTGCCATTGCTTGGATGCTGGGTAAGAAAACTATTATCCTCATTGGTTATTGTCGAGGTGACAAGATTTAAGTACTCCCTTAAGAGATTTTCATTTATCCTTTCCTGTTAAAACATTTTTCCAAAATCTCTACGGATTTCATTTTTGATATTTTCGTCACCCTCAATATACATACCTTTTCTTGAAGTAATTGATCGAATGATTTTTTTCTATTCCTTCTACCAGTTGCTACCCTCTTGAAGTAGGATGTGTTTGAATCTGCCAGTTTTAATTAGTTGTTTCGTTTTGGCCATTTGGTTCCAATATATTTTTTTTAAACAGAAGAAGCTTCTCTTTCTAATTTTTTAGGAGGTTCCTTTCTTTGTCTCTATAATCCATCCAATTTTGTTGAGTCATTAGTGGTTGTATCTCTAGTAGGCTGCGTTCGACTTCTTGGAGTTGATGGAAGATATAACTTAAAGTTTTCTTATTCCACTCCTTTGCGTTTTGTTTAATCGATCAGTTTAGTTTTGTATATAATTTGAAACATAGCGGAACCCGTACATGATGCTCGCCAAGCTTGTTTAACAATGTTGCGGAAATCCTTCCTTTGAAGCCAAATATTCTTGAACTTAAACGGAGGTGTTTTATGAATTACTCCATTATCTAAGTTTATTGTAATGGGACAATGATCTGATGAGGAAAACACACCATTTTTTGTAATTATTTCTGGAAAAATTTGGAGAATTTGATTTTGAACAAGTACTCTATCCAGTTTATCGATAATGGTATTATACCCTCAGGTTTTTTCCTCTAAGTGAAGTGGTTTCTCGAAGTGGGAAGATCAATCATAGCACATTCTCTTTTAAAATTAGCAAGTCTTTGGAATCTATATAAATTGTATCTAAATTCCTTTCCTTTCTTTTATTGTTGTGTCTGCCATTACCTTAGAAATCGGTTTAGCCAATAGATCGAGATGTTCATTGGTATTTTGAATTCTTACTTTATATATATAGAGAGAGGATGAACCAAATGTTAACTCCTCTTATTGCGTTAAATGTTAACACATATTAGTCCTTGATTGAAGCAAAATGGAATGTCATTATTAATTCTTGATTTTAATTATTTCTATTAAAAAACAAGTGCCCCCCACTCTTATAACGCGCGCGTGTGAATGCCAGTGTTTTTCAAGTTCTGGGGATAGAGAAAGCGAGAGGGCTTCCCAAAAGAGCCCTAGCGGTGTCGGCAACCAATCAGCGGCAAAGTAGGCGAATGCAGATGCTCATGAAGAGAGGTGCAATCAACCGATCAACTGGGTAAGCAAAGTTGAAGGAGATGGTGGAGGGGGATGTGATGGTGGCTGGCGAAGGCGGCGACAGATGCAATGGTGACCAGCAACGACAGAGCCGTGGGGTCGATGCTCGCCATGTCGAAACCCTAGCCACTGACATCCATTCGCCTCCTCTATTGCTCGATCTTCGGCAGAGATCTGTTCTCGATTGCCTCACCGCTACCATAGTTAGGACGCCATCTCTTACTTTATTGTACCTTCTCTCTCTCTCTCTCTCTCTCTCTCTCTCTCTCTCTCTCTCTCTCTCTCTCTCTCTCTCTTTCCGTGCGTTGCTGTTCTAGTGGTTGGTGAGAGAAAACAACTCTGTTGAATTTGACATGTCTCCATTTTGTTGTTCTTTTGATGTTTGTTTGGTGATTAGTTTGGTTTCCTAGGGTTTATTCTTCTTCTTATTTCTACGGATTTGATGAGTGTGGTTTGTGGTCAATGGCTCATATTTTGGCATTAATGAATCGGTCTATTTAACATTCGTTTGGAATGAAAGAATTATTCATATAATTCTCATGATTATGCGATGGAAAATTTGTAATTATTTACGTGTATGTGGCAAACTAGATGTACGTTTGTTGAAATTCAAACTCTGTATAAAACGCGTACTGTTCATGAAGGTATCAACTATTCGGCAAGTTTAGAGTCACTATTCATTGATAAATTGCTAATTTGCAATAAGACGTACATGGACTATTGATTGTTCATGAATTTATCGAATATTCAGCAAATTTAGAGCTATTATTCTTCGTTGACAATCAGGAACTATTCATATATATGGGGGCAATTAGATGTAGGTTTCTTGAAATTCAAGCTCACGAATTTATCGACTATTCCGCAAGTTCAGAGTCACTATTCGTTGATAATTAGAAATTATTCATATGTACAGGGGCTATTATATGCAGGTTTATTGAAATTCGAACTGTGTCTAGAAATTGATTATGAATTTATCGACTATTCGACAAGTTCAGAGTCACTATTCGTTAATAATAAAGAATTATTCATATGTATGCGGGTAATTAGATGCGGGTTTCTTGAAATTCAAACTTTGTTCAAAATTGTTAAAGAATTTATTGAATACTAAGTAGTATGCCCGTGCTTACACATGGGACATAGTTTAATAACAAAAATTGTATGGTATTAAAATTATGGGTTCTTAATAATACAAATAAGAGTCTTTCAAGGCAAAGCATGTATTTTTCTTGCCATTATTATTATTATTATTATTATTATTATAACTTTATTATGATGAAAAAGATTTACATAAAGTTAGTTGGAAAAGATTTACATAAAGCATGTACTTTATTATTGTAAAGACCGGGAAATTTTATAATATTAAAATTATTAAAACAGTGATTATAATCATTTTGACTTTTAAGATTCGGAAAGTTTCGAAAATATCTGTCCTCGAGCAATTTATTTTATTCAAAATCATTCGAAGTAAATTCCGGCATAATTCTAAATTGGATTTTCGGAGGGATTTTATTCCGCTTTTATGTTTCGAGGTTGGGAAAAATTTCTTATTAAAAGTTTATTAATTTATTTCGGTTCCAAGATTTCGATTTAAAATTGAAGTTGTAAGCTTTATATCTTTTGAGTCGGGTTTAAGTCGAGCAAGCGGGTTTCGAGATGTAATTCCGGGTATTTAAACTTTACCTTCAGGACCGCAATTTCCGTCTCTTTCACCAATTCTTATCAAATCTTTAGACTTGGTCCCCATGTATGACCAATTCCAACTCATCTTCACCCCTTTAGGCAAATTCTATCCTCACCTTCCTCTCCTCCTCTCTTAGCTATTGCTACCCCAACTTGGCAAGGTGACAAAAGGCACTCTTTTTCTTCCCACTGTCTGCAGCCACGCTTCATTTCCTTTCTTTCTTCTTCCTTGCCTTATCCCTTGTGAGATTCCAACCCAAGGCTCCCCATTTTCCCCTGTATTGTCGAAGCCCCACACCACAACAACCGGAAGCCCTCCTTGCTCAACCACCAGCAACGCCGAGAGCAACCAGCAGCTATGTTCTTCTTCCCCGAGGAGCAGCCGCAGCAGCAACCTCCCTCCGTTCCTCCTTCCTTTCTCTTCGACGAGTAACCAGCAGCCCAGGCTCTCCCTCCCCCCTGTTTCGAGCGCCTTGAGACGCCAGTAGGATCCCGGAGCCGCTAGAAGCAGCAGCTGCTTCTCCCGGAGCCGCCAACGCCGCCACCAGCCCTCTCGCGCTCACCGTAGCTCTCGAAGGTCGACTTTGTTTTCTTATTCGATTCCGGTCCTAATCTCGTCAAAGTCTGTTTTTTTTCTCATCCCTTGCTTCCCCTAGGACTCCCTCGACGCCCCTTCCCCGTCAATCGCAGTCGGACGCCTCTCGGAGCATCGTCGGAGTCTTCTCGTCGATCGGTAAATCCCCTTTCCGCCTCCTTCTCTCGTGTTCTCGCTCCTCCCTCTGTGTGTGGGTCTTGGTCGGAATATGTAATCGATCAGATTGGGGGTGGTCGGACCAAGGACGGAGCTCCGACGAGGGCTCGGTTCTTCTTTCCCTTCCTTCGTTTCACGCGGTGACGAGAGGAGGAAGAAAGGCCCCCTGACCCGGTTCCTTCTTCCCATTTTCTTTCTTTTTCTTCCTGAACCGGTTCACATAAACCTGGGCCTAAATTGTTGGAACCGGTTTTGGGCCTGTTTGTTTTAATCCGGGCTTGGGCTTTGAATCCGGATCATTGGTTTGGGCCTTATTTTCTTAATTGAACTTGACTTGTTTATATTAAGAAGTTATTTTATGGGTTATGTTATGTTGATATAGAATTTTATATGATAAGTATTTATTCGATTATTATTATTATTATTATTATTATTATTATTATTATTATTATTATTATTATTATTATTATTATTATTATTATTATTATTATACGATTATATATTTTGTTAGTAGTACTACTAGTATTAAAATGTTATATTCTGAGTTTGGGGATGATTATAAATTTTGGAAAATATATTCTTCCTTTAGGAATTCTAAAACGATTTATTGTCTCGGATTTTAATTATGACTGGTGAAGAGGATTTAATTTTGGATATTTTATTTAGTTAAGCATTGTTTGATAAATTATTTAAAAGAGACCTTAAGTTCGTATATATCTTTTAAGGATTTGTTGTTTGGGAAAACGAAATGCCGGAATATTTCTATAATTGGATTTCGGGAGATTTATTCTAAGGTTCAAATGTTTAATTTCGGGATTCCTCGTCTTGGTTTAAAAATATTGGTTTTGAGAAAGAAGTTGGAAGTAAATGATTTTGGTTGATATTGATCATATCGGAAAGGTTTTGGAAAACGATTTTACTATCGATCGGTTTTGAAAATGTTGAGAACTTAGAGTTTGTGTGTATGAACGATGGACCGGTAGCTTATGGAAATGTCTTGATGATAGGTGTGTATTGCTTGTGGATTACTTTGGACCTGCATTTGGGCCCTTACTTGTATTATCCTGTTGTTCTGCATTTTCAGGTAAGTTCCCTAGGGGGCTTACTCAGGTTGGACATTCATGCCTGTTGTTGCATTTTATGTTAGGTGTTGCATATGCATAAAAGCATGCCATGTAGTATCATGTTTAGGTTGCACTAATTGATTGAGCATTTGTTTACTTTATGCGTTTGAAACAGAACGGCCGTTATCTGTGATAGTCCTAGAGTCTTTGCTAGGGTCATAGGGTAGCCCAGCCTTATCGGGTACCCTGAGTCAATCGAGTCATGAACTTCCTTGTATTATGAGATGCCTGCGGGCTTTATTGTGGAGCGGGTTAGGCATGCGTGCCGCCCTATTATGAATGAATGCATTCACGAGCTGGCCAGTCTCCACCAATCGGAAGGGGTGGAGGTAGGAGAGGGATATGCCGTTGGCATTGTCTTGGGCCCTTTACAGTATTTCTGCACATTATTATGAATTAGGAGCATGCTAGTGTGTTTGGCCTTCGTATTGCATTAGAGCATCTTTATTAGGTATAGCAGATACTATGTGGCCTCAGCGAGGACTGCCGGTCCCGCATGAGTGGCTCGATCTGACTCCTTTCCCCGTTCTTCTTTCAAAGGTGTTTCTGCAGATCTTGTTGCTCCATGCTTATGTGACGGGAAACCCTTGGGCGAATCAAAGAACCTGACTAATATTCTAACTTGGCAAATGGTAATCACTTGTTTATGATTTGGTTTTGACCCGATTCTGTTGTGTCATTGTATCTTAACTTTGCTTCCGCTTTATTTCATTGGAATTGAATTTCACGACATAGTCTTAGGACATGTTAAGGGTACCCAACGGCCCTACAATATTTTAGGGTTTGAAATCCCTCTTTCTACTGACCTTTGAAATGAGTTTGAAACCTCGACCCATACCTGGATTGCAAGATCCGAACAAGGGTTTTCATCCCTTGAAACGTAACCCGGAAATCATAATTTCGGGCCGTTACAAAGATGGTATCAGAGCGAGGTTGTGCAATTCGGGTACAAAAAGGGTCGAGTGTATGTTTTGGAAAACCGCCCATGAATTTCGAAGGATTTGGAAGTGTTTTAAAGGGGCAAAATGAACTTAAGATGCCTAACCGAAATTGGACTAAGTAATGAACTCGACTTGTAAAAAAAGGGGAAAACCGACCAAACGGTGGCACGAGCGGGTAGTAAGGGCGATAGACCACCCCTATTGGGTGTAGTTGGGAACGGTAGGCGAAATATCAGCTTGTTCTTTACAGATGGGTTGGGAGAATCGAATGAGATCATTATGAGTGTTATTAACTAATTCGGTGCTGAGTGCTTGCTATGTTAGAGATCTGATTTGGTATGCCTAACAATGAGTTGTGTATTGACTGACCTGTGCAAACGAGATAGCGGGAGTGCCTTTATTTCTACATTGTCAAACCCAGCTTGTGTAAAACAACTCCTTCCACTATGTTTGTTAACCCATTGACGGGTCTATCTAGCTTTTCTTGGATGCCGGTGTCTTCCCCGGGAAATTGGGTTGGTAAACACATTGTGTCGGGAATTATGGTTGGATGTTAAGTTGTCTGAGTGGGTGTTGGAAGTTCTTGATGTCACTTGAGTTAGAAGTGAGGTGTTCATGGGGCTGTCCTTCCTTATTCTTATTATAATCAACTAGTGTCTTCTTGCCATGAAGAGTCGTACCGGAGTCTCACGGGAAAGAGGGGTGATGAGTTGGTTGGGAAAAGTCAATGGTTGCCCTTAGGGATCTCTGTTCGATTGTAATGGTGACTCTCTCTGAATTTCATGACATAATATGATTAGTTATATTGCTTAGGTCTAGTGTTATGTCTTACTTTCAATCATGATTACATGTTGTCATAACATGTCTACTTGGCTTATTGTGTTGACTTGATTAATGATTGATTAGAAGCATAAACCACATTATATGAACCTACATGATAGCTGTTTTCTCCTGGGTTAGGTCCATGATAGTGTGATAAAATCTTCTTCATATGAATGCCTGTAAATGATCTCTTTATCATACTAGCTAATGACGCGTCGATGCTCCTTATTCCTTTTGTGACAAGAACCTATAACATGCATATCTATTTTGTAATTGTCAGATTAACTGTTGCTGATTATTTTGCACTTGATATTGCTGTGTGTTACTTGTGTTGAAGAGAGAATATTTGGTATAATTGAGTCTTGAGAAATGCATGTTTTATCCTAGTATGTGTTGATTTGAGCTCATGCCCCGTATTCTAATCATATTGCCATTACTTAAACTCGTGTTATACATCGTAAAACCTTCCTCATGTTTCTAGATTGCTTGAATGTGATTGAATCGATTTCTTACGTGCCGCCATGATTAGTTGCATGTATGTATCGCGTGTTATGTTGAGCCATTAGTATCATATAGGGCCTTTGATCATGACTTGTGTGAATTATACCTTGCCTACGCTACTGTTGATTCTCTCTCGAGCTAGGTCCCTGATAGTGTGGTTCTTCCCCTTGCTATCATCTTAAATTGTTGTACTTATCCCGATTAGTTACTGTTGAATTCGGTGACTGACTTGCTTTCCGTAATGGGTAATCCTAGCATGCTTACATGTTCTCACTCAGTGGTATTCCTCTATTACTATGTGACATCTTCTCGTACTTGCATGAACGTATGGTTTGACACCTCGCATGATCACACACCACGTTATATTATGATTTCGCATGTACATGACGCATTAATGTAAGAATGGATTTAGTCGAGTTACCTTGATTGTGGTCATGATTCGATATGTGCTAGTAGTATCCCGTAGGGTTTATAATTTCCAATATTACTCGCTAAATGATTCTATGCCGTACTTGCTCTACAATGTGATAGCTATTGGACCATTTATGTGCTCTATGACATTTCATTCCTAGCATTATTATAATATATCGCCCCTGATTTCCTCCTTGTTACTTTTGACGATGCCACATATTTCGTGAATATTATGTTGAACTCATTTAAATGACTCTTGATTATGCCCATGCCTTATCATGCATCGCTAGCATCATGTAGGACCTATGCTTTCTGAATGTGACCCTTCGTCTGATTGCATGCCATTCTTGACTTATTATATGATCATGGTTGCCATATGTGATAGATACTATGCTGCTCTTATGTGTTCTCGTATAACATTAGGTCGGATTGTTACGATAACCTCATCATGATGCATTGACCTTGATTGTTGATATATATACCCCGCTAGTGCATTGCTCATATATGTGATATTTGCTTGGTATGGTAAATCCCGCATAACTCGCTTAAGACTACTAGGCATTATGGCTTTCATGAATCGATAGGCTGTTAGCTCGTCTCGCATGCCCCTCAAGGTAGAACTCGAATGTGTCTTTTGAATGTACATGTATGTTGTTGATCTTCGAGATAGGTACATGTTAGTGTGGGTTGATATGGTTGATTGATTGAGACGAACCCTTGCTACTTGTCACCAATTGTAACCTCATAGGTTTTCATAGGGGCAATCGTTGTCATTCTCGGGTCGAAGTCTTGTCTCTAGTCTTGTCATTCTTTAGCATTGGTCTATGTTTGGTTCCGAAGTGAACTTTGGGTTGTCTTCTCTTGTCACTCCCCTATCTCCGCTAACTTGGACTCTTGCGCGATACGTTGGGTGAGCGACCACTTGGAAGAGGGAACGGAAAGTTGCGTAGCGATAGAGCAGTGCAGCAGAAGCGTGAGCCCATAACCCACGGGCCTCAGGATCTATGATGTCGGTAGAGCGGGCACGCATCGAGAATTTTGGTTACTGTGTACGATATGACTTGCAAGCGGGATTGTTCTCCGTTCGAATTGCTAACCCTTTTGAAATTGTTGACGATGATATTGCACTGACCTAGCGATGTCATTTATGTGTTGATGTGTTGACTTGGTGATTGCTGTTCCTAATTTCCTATGGTGATATGAATCGATGCCATACAGTTCTAATATGTCATGGTAACTTGATGCGTGATACTCTGAGTTGATAAGCATGATTTAAATTACTCGCCTGTAAAATGTGAACTGTAAATGTTGATAAGCCTGAATTGTGATCTGATAAGGTTATGATGAAAATTGCTAGCTTGAATTGACTATGTTCATATATGGTGTTTTGCTATAATTTTGAGCATGATGGTAAAAATTAAGGCTTGTTGAACCCATGATGTATGTTATAAATGCAAATTGATATGATGTAGACCTTATGTTCGATGATTTCCATGATTTCTTTTTCTTTAAACCTGTGGGTGAGGTCATTTGGTAGAGTGGTGAAAGAATTTAAGCGGTTAGGATGAACGATGATATTATGAGGTAAGTCGCGAGAGAGGGATGTTGATTGAGGTAAGATTAAGTGAGTTTTGGGATGTACATGAGACAATACTTGGTGGTTTCTGATGGGCTTTTGGGTGATGCTTGTGATGTCTTGGGTAGTAAGAGAAGTGTAAGAAATGACTTTTGAGAGCATTGACAACATAGAACGAGAGGGTACTCGGGTGTGCAGTTAGAGATAGGAGTTGGGTTCTTAGAGGTGGATGGTGTGGTATTGATTGGCGGAAGGAGGGGTAAGATTTGAGCATCGAGATGAATTGGGATTTCTCCAGAGAATTTTTGTTGGAGTTGACGTTAGCGAGTCTAGAAGATGATTAGTCTTGGCTTGAGAGTGGAGATGGGCGAGTGGGGATTCTGTTTTATTTTGACTGGTATGATGTGAGGATTTTCTTAATGATGTGATTTATTTATATTTGTTGGCATGATGTTAGACAATAACCATGATGCATCTGATATGGAATGATATTACATGTTGTTATGCAATACTGAAATTTAGTTGGTAGTGACAAATGTTATCATGATATATTGCTGCTCTGCTATGTTGTTTTAGAAGCATGATAGGATGTGTTGTGATATGATACATGAGATGATGTTGTGTTATTATATGGTTGGCAAGCATGATTATTGATATATTAAATGATGAATATGACTTAGAACATGAATATGACTTGTATATATATGAGATAATAGTGCATGTCTGCCTAATGACTAAATGATCGTTATATGGTGTTGTGACGAATTGAGATGATATCTGGAGAGCATGTTGACATTTTGATGTTGATATACTGCTTGATCTTCCCTTTTGTGAACCTTAATAGCATGACCTTGTTTGTATGGATGTGGTTATAATTAGTTTTGTTTCATTGACTTATGATGAAATTCCGTTGTGGCTAACCTTGCAAATACAAATGTTTGATGTGATAAATCTGTTATGATAATGCTGGATAGAAATTGGATAGGATGACTATGTGAATTTATGCCTTAAATGAGATCCCTTGTTGTGACTGACCCTACTATGATTGCGGTGTTGATATGCGATAGTGAGATACCTTTTATGATTATGGTGTGATGTCGAGAAGTTGTTATGATCTTGATATGTTGTTGAGATGCACCTTATAACCTTTAGTGTGATTTCGAGATACTTGATGTGATCTTGTGACACTGTGTGGGTACATGGTTGAGACTTGTCGTATGATGTGTTGGTTGGAGATTGGTTGGTTTAAGCTGTTATGCATTTGTTATGACGTATGAATCTTGCTTGAATGGAGATTGATGGATTGATTTGATTCTGGAAACTAGGAAGAGAATATGGGATTAGCCCTTAGAGGTGGATGACTCCACCTCCCATCTTCTGAATTTGATTGTTTGGTATGTGAGAAATTGATCTGGTGGTTGGAATATTTTGACAAAATCTTGATTTGAAAGGATTTGACTTGTTTTGGTATAAGGTTGCGTGATTAGGCGTTGGATTTGAAGATTTTGAACGATTTTGAAAAAGGACCAACTTGGATTGTAAGAGAATGAACGATACCGAGAATTTCAACAATTTTGAGGTTAATCTTTATTTTCAATTATGGAATCCCTTTAGAAACTTTTCAAACCCTTGGGCGAATCAAAGAACCTGACTAATATTCTAACTTGGCAAATGGTAATCACTTGTTTATGATTTGGTTTTGACCCGATTCTGTTGTGTCATTGTATCTTAACTTTGCTTCCGCTTTATTTCATTGGAATTGAATTTCACGACATAGTCTTAGGACATGTTAAGGGTACCCAACGGCCCTACGATATTTTAGGGTTTGAAATCCCTCTTTCTACTGACCTTTGAAATGAGTTTGAAACCTCGACCCATACCTGGATTGCAAGATCCGAACAAGGGTTTTCATCCCTTGAAACGTAACCCGGAAATCATAATTTCGGGCCGTTACAATTATGATGAAAAAGATTTACATAAAGCATGTACTTTCTTTAACAAACTTTAAAGAAAATGCAAATTAAAATTATTTTTTGAAGCAAGAAAATAAATTAGCGAAAAAGCCGTTGTCTTTAAGCAGTATTCTTTCTAGAACGTTGTTCTTAACGATAACATGATGTTCTTCATTAAACCTCCGTAAAAAATAAATTGTAGACCTTAAAACGCACATTAGAGTGTGTGTGTATAATAGATTTGCTTGTAAGTAAAAATTGAATATTTTTATAATAAGTATCACTTTAATTTTCGATGCGCAAGGGATGTAAAAACTCTATAAATTATTATTTTGGGATGATTTTTTTATAATTGTATACTTATTACTTACAAGTATGAAATTATTTAAATATTTGATTAAAATTTATACTTTATAGAGTTTTTACTTCTTTAAAAAGTGTGCACCAAAGTCCAAACGACACTTAATATGAAAAGGAGGGAGTAATAAAATAAAGCATATATATATATATATATATAGTATGAATCATATGTTACCAACTCTTATGGTGTTAAATGTTAACAAATCTGAATCGTTGACTGAAAATAATTAAGGATGTAGATTAATTGTGAATTTTACATTTAAAAAAAAACAAAATACAGGGGCCCATGTAAATAATTAGTCACCCTCCCTGTTAAGCGTGTATATGCCTGATAAAAAAAACCATACGTAATGTTCGTACTTTATCTTAGCCCCGACCACTCCACCTCACTGGTGGTTGCGAATCCCTCCTCAGAGGCCCTACACCACCTCTTCGGAGCCCTAAACACCCCTTCGGGAGCTATATCTACCTCTTTGAAGGTTGTGAAATCCTCTTTTGAAGGTTGTGAAATTCTCTGTTTGAACAATTTGTCCTATCTGGTCTTCGATGCTTCGATTTTGGGCTCGATTTGAACCTACAAGTGTTTCTCCGATCTCATGTTTCGGTTCTGGGCTGCAGCACTTCTCACTGTCTCCTAGCCACCCCCGGTCGTCTTCCACTGGTTACCCTTATTGGTCGTGGTGGACTGCGTTCTGGTGGTGTTGCTGTCGTTGGCCGTGGCTGCTTGTGTCTACCGGTGTTTTGGACAATGTGCAGCTTCTTCCGTCTAGCATGAACTTCTTCTTTTGGGTCCAAGGTCTTGTCTTAGGCCCAAAGTGACCCGAATGGAAAAAAGAAGGAAAACTTTATTAATAAATAAAATACAAATAAGAACTCCCGTGTAGGTTTAACATTCTTTTGTTTTTCTACATGGGTAAAATGTATTAAATTTATAAATTTTAAATAATAAAACATAAAATAATTATATATATATAATTCCGGTATCTTCTCTCGCTGTTCGCCCTACTCGCGGCCGTGCTTCTTTTTCTCGTGTTGGTTGGGTATCCGTTTGTTGGTTCGTGGTTAGTTTCGGTTGAGGAGCAGTTATACGGCCCTGGTTGATCGTAGTGATCGTGTTGTTGGTGTTTGTGGTCTCCGAAGATCCCTCATCTAGGTGGAGAGAACATCGTGTGATCCACACTTCCTAAGGAGTCGTCTTTGCCTTACGAGGATTTCTGCTTTCCGTTTTTCTGGCGGCGAGGCATCGTGTCAGCAGGTGTTGTCCCATGTGCTCGCTATCCACTTCACCACGCCGGGCTTCCTTCCTCTCGTTGTTGTGTCCGCTTGGTTGCTTAGGGTTTGGGGTTTTCCGGGTTTACTTTGGGTGGTTCTTTTGATGTATTATGTGATTGTATTTCTTTAAGATCTTCGTGATCTCATCCTTCGGGATGCTCTCGGGTAGGCTAACCACCACCCGAATTTTTATCTTACTAGTGTAATACCCGTGCCTTGAAGGCACGGGATTTTGATTCATTTCAAATTGAATATCATTCTATATATCTATATAATACTATATTAATATATACTTGTTTACAACAAAAATAATATGTATAAAGTATTTTTTAATTTAACAATTAGTTGGAAAGAGATATAATATAATTTTTTAAATGATTTAATAAGGTAAAGTAGTAATAAAACTCAAAACATACCGCCTATTATAATTTGAAATACATATATAATTATTATCATTAGGATAAAACTAAAAAGAGAAATATAAGTTTTCATATAATGATTAAAAAAACATAAGCACATGATTGTGCGAATACTTTTGAAGTTATGTAGATATACATAGCTTGTTCATTATTTTCATGAGAAAGATGGCTACAAAGAGAGAGAAATAAATAGAGAAAATAAAGGTAAGATGGTTAAAAAAAGTGATTTAAGGTGCCTCATCTAAGATGTAAAATAAATAATGCTTGTAAGTCTTAATTAACTTTTAAAATAAGTAAATTGTAAAAAAAACTTGTTGGCTCTAATTGATTTTTATAATTAACTTTTGAAATTGAATATTCACAAATTAATTATTTTTCCTAACTTTATAAAAAACAATTGCATGTCTTACAATATTGAAATTCGAATAAGGGACATCTAGGATTCTAGGGTATATAAAATAAATATAGATGTAAAATATTCATTTTGGGATAAATATTTTTTCTACCATATTTGAAGACAAACACCCAAAATTAATCATAAAAGAGTGTTTATTTATTTATTTTTAAATGATAATATATGCAAATTTCACATTTTCTTTTCTCAAAATTCTTAAATTTTTGTTTGTAGATCTTAAAATGTTATTTTTGTATTCCAGTTAGTCATTTCAGATGTTTAAAATAAATGTAATTTATCTCTAAAAATCTTTTGTTAAAAATTTATATAGATGTCATGTAGAATGTGCACAATAACTATAGATTTAAAATATTCATTTTGGATAATTATTTTCCTCAATTTGTGAAGGTTAACAGGTGCAAAAATAATTTTTTCTTAAAATTAATGACGTTTTGCTTCTATCTCCAAAAGTTTTTAATAAAAAATTAAGATGTCTATATTGTATAATAAATGTAAATTTTAAAAAGAAATATTATTTTGACAATCATAGTATTTTATAGTTAATTTTTATTTTGACATTTGAATTAAATATTCTTATTAATTATTGAGTTATCAAATTTCAATATATTAGTCAATTAGTTATATACATATATAAATATAAGATTATGTAAACATTTGATATTTCAAAGATATTTTTTTTAGATATTCTAATTAATTTTTTTAAAAAAAGGTTACTTAACAAATTATGGATAAGACTTATATAAACATGTGGACGATTTAATATATGGATTCTGATCATCATGGTTAGAGTTGGAAAAATCAGACCCGACCCGAGAAACCCGACCGACTCACGTGAACCCAGACCCGACCGAAACCTGAAAATCCGGAGTCATCCGTAACCCGAGTCTGAGACTGAGCACGACCCGAATCTGACTTGACTCGAAATAGACCCGAATACAGACAAAACCGACCCGACCCAAACCCGATCTGACTCTCAACCCAACCCAACATTCGGAATGATAGTATCCAAAATTGCGGTCCTAATAAATATATAATATTATTGATATGAATTAAATGTATAAAGAAATTCATGATATTAATGAAATAATGATATAAAATACCACACAGTAATATCCAAAATTGTGGTCCGAAGTATCAATGTACATAATTTTTCTATGAAAAAAAGGAAATAAATATATTTAAAATAGATCACAAACTGATATAAGCATATCAATTTAAATAATCTCCGTATGAAAAATAGGAAACAAATATGTATCAAATAGGAAACAAATAATTTCAGCAATAATATTGACCAATAAGAAAATATCATTTGAATAAAAAAATTCAACTTTAATTGTGGGCGAGACACGTCAGCAAAATGCTAGCAGAATTAATAATATTAATAGATAAAAAAACCATACGTAATTTTTATAATTAATGATGTTCAAAAGGATAAATATTTTATTTAATGAAAAAGTGGCTAAAAGGCCAATTATACAGATACGGAGGTTGTATCTTGTAGTTGGGGATATACTCCATTTGTATCCGTATAATTAACATTTTGATCATTTTTTTATGAAACAAAATATTTATCCCTTTGAACAACATTAATGATAAATTTTATAATTTTGTCAATTTATCTCGTTAGTTGTATTTGATTTCCAATATACTATATTAATACTTAAATTTCCGATACTATTCTTTTTTTTTTCCATTGGTCCAATTTTTTCCACATTATTTATTTGCTAAAATTTTAGCTATTTTTCTTTCTATTGTTTTTTTTACAGTAGACAAGAATTAGATCGACAAAGCGATCCTGAAGATGGCTTGAAAGACCCTACGCAGAGGGTCGCCAGTAAAAAAAAAACAAAAAAAATCTAAGATTACAAAGTACATTAATTTAAATCTAAACTTTCTAGAAAATAAGCACGCTAATTGAGAGCTGGTCTTGCAGCTTAGACGGCTTAGTCACGCGGCTTAGATGACTTGCATGCAGGGAATTGGAGAGGGAGAGGTGAAATCTGATGGATTAGTTTGTGGGATCTAGAAGGGTTAAAATTTGGGTTGGAGATTTGGATTTGTATTGGGTTAAGATTGGTTTGTAGAGGGTTAGGAGGATTTGGGGTTTAGGTTATTTTGGGTGGCCCTCAGAGAGAGTAATTTGTGGTTTGGTTTTTTTTTTCCCTTTCCTTGTAAGGTGATGGTCTCTCAGACGAAGAGACCAGGGTTGAGGCGGGGCTTTGTACTGAGGGACAAATGCATAAAGTTGGCAGTCGGGAGAGGGAGGCGGTGGAGGATGGGTTGAGGAGGGCGCCGAAGGACGGAAAAAGCCAGGACTCCCGACAGGGACGCCGGAAGGGTCCACCAAGGCCCGGATCTGAAGAGTGTCGCAGCCCAACAGAGGCGCCGGAAGAGGGAGGTGCAGCGGTAGTCTGCAGCGGAGACTTGGGGCGATGAAGATTATGTAACGGCCCGAGATTATGATTCCCGGGTTACGTTTCGAGGGATGAAACCCCTCGTTAGAATCTTGCGCCCCGAGTACAGGTTGAAGGTTTGAAATTATATCCTAACATTTTAAAGTGGGATTTCATACCCAAAATTCGAAGGGATCGTTGGAATCCCCGGGGAAGTCCCCTGTACCTGTCATAAGTCTAAGCGTGGAAAACCAACAGTCATGCAAATAGTAGAATCAAGGTGTAATACAAGAGGGTGACACGACAGAGCCGAGTTAAAACCAATTCAAAACGGGGATGACGGACGCATCTCGACCCTTGCTAACATGCTTAGATGTTTTGGTAGGGCGCATGACAAAGTCAGAATCATCAAGGGGCTTGAATCAGAGAAGGGTTATCCTGACAAGACGGGAATTCCGACGACATAAGGACAATGTTTCCTCCCGCTATCCCACTCACACATTCAAGTTAAAGCATACTGATTAGTTCTCTACCCTAAACACAACAGCACTCAGCATGGAAGCAATCAACAGGATTAATATGACCCACTTCGAGGAGGATCGCCCTCGGGCCCAATTGGATATAATGCACACAATCACAAAGATGATCTATGCCGTCCTTCGAGGGACGGCCGACCGGAGGAGCAAATACCTCACGGCCTCCTAACCCATGCCACTCCAACCTTCGGGTTCCTTGGAGTCTTCAACTCCACCTGTAAAATAACAAGCTATATTTTGCCTACCCGTTCCCAACTACACCCAATAGGGATGTTCTAGCGCCTTTATTACCCATTCGCTTCCCTTTCTTTGATTACCGGATTTATTGAGTCATGTTCATATTTAGTTCATTTGAGTTAGCCATATTAAATTCATTTTGCCCATTCTAAAACATTTTGAAAAAACCATTTGAAAACCTTGGGCCATTTTCAAAACCACTTCAACCTATCATACTCGGTTTGCATAACCTGATCTCTGATACCATCTTTGTAACGGCCCGGGATTATGATTCCCGGGTTACGTTTCGAGGGATGAAACCCCTCGTTAGGATCTTGCGCCCCGAGTACAGGTTGAAGGTTTGAAATTATATCCTAACATTTTAAAGTGGGATTTCATACCCAAAATTCGAAGGGATCGTTGGAATCCCCGGGGAAGTCCCCTGTACCTGTCATAAGTCTAAGCGTGGAAAACCAACAGTCATGCAAATAGTAGAATCAAGGTGTAATACAAGAGGGTGACACGGCAGAGCCGAGTTAAAACCAATTCAATAAGCGTATTTATCGAAATTTAATAAACAATGTTAGTGGAGTTAAACTATTTCTTTGAGATCGCCCAAGAGAGTTCCCACGTCATGGAAACAAGGGATAATCATGCTGCAAAACAAACCTAAAAAAAATGTATGCGGGGCGGTGTCAGATCGAAGCCCTACGCAATATAATCCCAAACAAGCAGACATATACACACGCTAGTCCTAATAAAGATGCTTCTAGATGCAAGGCGAAATATTAACACACTAGCATGGTCCTTTTTCGATTTAATCTGATAACATATTTTAAATCCTCTTATTTTACTAGGCCGTTATTGATTTATTTTCAAATACTCTTAATATATATTATTTTATCAAACTAGCCCAACCATCTTATTTTATAAAAATCCGGCCTTTTATTAATTTACCAAAACCAAGCTCACCTTTGTTAAAACCCCAAACGAGCCCTTTAAATTTTAGAAAATTCAAAACCAACCCACACTTAACAAATTAGGCCCAAATGTATTTCCTTTATTA
Organism: Persicaria tinctoria; assembly: GCA_037127255.1. Lineage (NCBI taxonomy): Eukaryota > Viridiplantae > Streptophyta > Magnoliopsida > Caryophyllales > Polygonaceae > Persicaria > Persicaria tinctoria. The sequence goes on along the minus strand of JBANSL010000018.1, from coordinate 26,464,346 downwards.
AAACAACAATCTCGGCCCATCAAAATAGGCCCAAACCAATCTAATCTCTCACTCTCTCTTTTAAATCGTTTCCAGAAGAAGGAAAATAAAAAGGAATGGGGCCCGCTGGTGATGTGGCAAGTGATTTGGCAAGTGGCCCCATCCCCACACGTCTTCTTCCTCTTTTCTTTTGGTTGAAATTTGAAAGCAAGAAGCAAAAGAGCAAAGAAGTCCGGAAGCGGGGAAAAGGAGGAGGGGAGAGGAGGAAGCTCGCCGGCGATGGCGTCGGGGCTCCGACCCCTCGAATCAACTACCCGACACCGATACACACATAAACAAGAAGGGGAAAGAAGAAGGAGGGGAAAGAAAGCTCACCGAGATTTATCGAGGTTAATCGGGCTCGTCGGTGGCGCAATTGAGCTCGCCGGAGGAGGTGCTCGGGGAGCTGCGTCCGGGCGCGTCAAGGGCGTTCCCTCAAGCGAGGAAGCCTGAGAGGGGTGTGGAAAGCTTAAGAGCGAAACCTTGGCTTGATAAGGGGTGCAAGAGGGAGAATGGAGCGGAAACGAACCTTTTCGAGGCGAAACGGAAAACAGGGGCGCGAAGGTGGACGGTGGCGGAGCTCCGGCTACTTCTGGGCGGCGCTGGTGCCGCTCGAGGCGTCGAGGGAGCTATTGCTGGCGGTTCAAAGAAGAAGAGTGAAGGAGGAGGTGGGTGGGGAGATTGGCGTTCATTCCTCGGCGAAACAGGGCGAGGGTGAAAGGGGAGGCTGCGGTGGTGGCGGCGTCGGTGCTCCAGTGTTGTACGTTCGGGGTTGCTGGAAAGAGAGGAAGGAGAGTTGGTGGTGGTGTTCCCGGCCAGCAAAGGAAGAGAGAAGGAAGAGTGAAAGGAAGGAACTTTGGGAAGGGTTGTGCTTGAATTTTGTGTTATGCTTTGAATGAATCAAGGAAGGGTAATTGAAGAGGGGAGAGAAGATCAGAAGAGTGTGTGGGATTGCTTGATTCAACAAAAGATAAAGGGGATTGCTGCAGGTATTGAAACGGGGAGGTGGATTTCAGAATTGGCGTGGAAATTGCAGGATTGAGGGGCTAGGTTTTGACTCTTTGCCACAAATGGGCAATCAGCAAGGTAAAGGAGGGTGTGAGGAAGGTATTTAACTAGGAGTGGAAATGGGTAGCTGGGGGAGGGGGAAAGAGGTTGGAGCTGTTGCTACTTGCTCTTGTCGATTTCAGAAGGGGGAGGGGTATGGTGAAGACAAAAATGAGAGGGAAAAGTAAAGATCCCAAGTGGTCCCAAAATGAAATCTTTAAAATACTCGAAAATAAATATTGAAATCCGTTCTCTCGATCATATCCCGATCCGACCAAAAATAATTTTTAAACTTTCCAACCCGAATTAAATAATTAAATCCGAACATTATTTTTCAATTCTTGGCATATGAAAGCGGAATAAAATCTATTTTGCAATTTTTTTTTAAAATTTGGTCGGAATCCGCTTTAAGAGTCTTAAAATCCGATTTAGCAAGTTTTTCCTTTAAATTCCGCTTTTAAATTCATTTTAATTTTATTTTTTTTGTAAAATTAGGATTTAAAAATCCGGGCCTTTACATCATCCACCTCTAAAAACAAGTCTCGTCCCCGAGACTAAAATCAAAACAAGGTAGGGGATGAAGTTTGAAATAGGTGAGTCCAAGGACCATTCTATCGATCCGTAAGTGCCTCATAAGTGCCCCTATGAGATTCTCACAGTATCGTCGTCATGATCATAATATCCCCGATAGGTCTTAGCGAGAGTGTGATATGGGCCTTTACCACATCCTTACCCCGACTTCTCGGTTATATCATAACTCGAAAGGCGTTACGACATCTCCACTAAGTCTTAGCAAGCAGTCTATAAGGGCCCCTATAAAATGCATGTATCCACTTCGTGGAGCGTCATGATGCAAGCTCGGTTGGAAAGTTTCAAAAAGGGTTCCTTAGTTTGAAAATGATTAGTCTCAAAATCATTGAGGTTCTCAATCGCATTCAATTTTAAAAAAAAAAATCCAAGTTTGTCGATCCTTTTAAAACACCATTCAAAATCTCTTCAATCCGACGTTAGTCAAGCAATTTCAGAACTCAAGAGGTGGAATCATCCACCTCTAAGGGCTAATCCCATATTTTCTGCCTAGGTTCCATGTCAGAATCAAATTCCAATAATCCAGCTTCTATCGTTCTAGCCATTCCAATTCAAGACATCATATAACACAAAAATCAGGTAGTGCATTCAATAGCAAGTCATACTCACGTCAAGGATAGTCATATACCATAACATATCGAGCATAGCATCTTACATTGTAGGATTCATCACACCTCACTATAGAATTTGTACGTCATAACAACTAGATAAATTGCATCACACTAGCGCTAACTACCCACAATTATCACGTCAGAGTCATACAAGTACCACTGCATACCAACATTTCATTAGCTCAAGGACTAACTATGTTAGTACTAAGGTCTCACTATTGTCTAAGGCCATACATCAGAGAATCAACATTGCCTATAACATAGAATTCGCACATTATTCGGCCCCAAGCAAAGCATACACTAGATCACATCCTCAAAGAACTTGCTTATAACTACCAATCATGACAAGTCACGACCACTACTCATCATCTCTCGCATCAAGATCAACTTCACTTAGGTCTACCAGCCCGATCCAATACTAGTTCTATACACCATTGTATCTTGCTTATATACAAACTCTCTAGCCTCATAACTATCCGCAAACAAGGCCAAATACCCAGTCCGACTACTAGATATCCCAACTCCCATGCCATCAAGCCATCTAAGAACCAGCCTACTTCGACATCCTGACCTCAAATCCTACTCGACCACCTAAAACCATATCTCAGGGTTCCCAATCGCACAATTCCCTTATTCCAACAAGCTTAACAACTCAACCGACTACCAAGACTCTCTATAAAGCACACCCTCGTCCTAGAGGTTCCCAATCAGTCCCATCTTTACCATTTCAGAGAAACCTCAAGTCCTCAACTGAGCCGCTCTCACAGTCGATCTAGACACGTCTCAACAATCTCGCTGACTCTTCCTAGTCTCTCAAGACTCCGCCTGACCATCACCTTCCAAAGAGACATCTCGAATCACTTTCTAACTTGATTATACTTCCCGCACCACTAACCACTCTCACTAACCATCCACCTCTAAGAACCCAACTCATAATAACTAGCTCACACCCGACACTCCCATAATTATCCTCGGCATAACCAACACGAGCATCCTACCTTGCTAGAATCCGCTCAACCACCTACTCTCGACAACCCTAACGCAGAAAATCGTCTAGTACTAACTCATGATCACGAATAACCGAGTTTCTCATCACCCGCATCTATCCTCAATGATCGATCACAGATTCTACCTACTTGTCCCATTCTGAATATCACGAAACCTAAACATCCACGATTCCTCAACCGACCTATTCTAGATCATCATCTCAGCATATTCCCAAATTTCCTTATTCCAAATCTTACTAAACCTTAGCCATTCGAAATCCTCAAATTGTCCTACTCTAGTTCCTCATCTCTTCATATTCATAAATTGCCTCAAGCTCTTACTTCTTAACCATGAGACATTACCGTCCAAAGCCCTCTTTTACCGATCATCATTTCCGTAAATCCCTAAATCATCCTCATCTGAATTTCCCAAGTACCGCCGTTTTGCCAATCTCCTAAAATCTTTCATCCTCTAACGTTCCCAATACCTCCCGCTTTGCCTAGTTCCCAAATCCATGCTCGGAATCTCCCTATCTCAACCTCAAGCCCATAGTCTTACTACCAACCTCAACGACATTCTCGCCTAGCTACCAGCCTTTCCTCGAAGATTCACTCTACCTCCTCAAATACCTTGATAACAATTTTCACGCATTAGTTTCGATTTCTTCCATGTGCTAAAATCTTCCAACAACGCATCTAGAAATATTTCACTCATGGCTTCGCCAAGCATTACCAATCCTATCTAACAACCCCAAATACTCATCACACGTACAGTCCTGACATGAACAATCTAATCCCCAAGATCGATGATTTCCCAAGCAACCTCATACTACTATTTCTTAGCGATTCCTCAACCTCAGCCTTTACCAAGATCGCTCCCGATCACCGCACATACAACCTAGTCCCAATTCTACGATTCCTTAGACATTCGTTAACCGATCATCCTCAATACCGCCCACGATTTGCTCCAAGACTACTTAGACACTCTCTCCCAGTATACTAACCCGTCTATCAACACCTCCCCTCAAGAATCCCTCCGAACCACTTCTAGCTCACTCATCTACCTCTAGAACCACACTAATCACCTATACTTGTACCCACTACCTACCGACACTTATAGTTAGGACCTCTTCCTCGAAATCTCACCATGCTAACTCCACTATTCACCTAAGACCTACCTGGAAGCTCAAATATACTCACTGACCACTATCTCCGACAAGTCATAACTCACTCGACTCTACCCAAGCTAACACATCCTTCATGCACTCCATCTCGCACAACCAATGACCAGCTCAAAGACCTCAATCTACCTGCCATTTCCCGATCCGTCTCCCCAAGGAATCGCTCGACTCATGCACAAGAAAGGAACACCACCTCCTATATAACTCATAGCCGATTTACTAGGAGGTCAGTGCGCGCAAGCATAAGGCACATCATCACAGACACAAGTTAGTCAGACAATCATTCACTACCAGCTCAGTATATCAGTCATCACACATTTATTTAGTCAGTTCCAAGCCTATCGCACGACACCAATTCCAATTCGCATAGGAGCGAACGTCATTTCTTGAGTCATCTAGGAGGATTACGTCTGCAACCGCCATCTTCAAAAGGCGTCCGTCCTTTGATGTCGTCGATTCTAGGGTCCCTGGGACCACCACGCTTCCGTTGCGCCACTCTGATGCCATTCGATTGCTCGTTTTCTCTTCTATGTCGATGTCCATCATGGGGATCGCGAGGGGTTAGAAGTCATGCAGATAAGGGAGGGCAGGGGAGGACAACACGACTTCCTTAAGGATTCAGACACAGACCAGGACTAGAGATGACGAGACTCAAGACGAGATGCAGAACCGAGAGTTACATCAATGCCTGTTGTACGATGGGAATCAACCACAAATAAAATACCTCAATTCCCACTATGTAGATAGCGGAAGTCGGGATCGTTCCACTGGAGAGAGGACAGCACTTTCTAGAGTAGTTCCTGTGATCTAACAACACACAAAAATCAGTAGCAAAGGCGGTCGATATCGACTAGAGATGTCGATATCAAGGGGATGGTCGAAAGAAGTGATGAATGTCGAGTGGTCTTTTTTTCCAGCAGCAAAATAGAGCAAAAAGCAAGAGATTTTAGGGATGTAAACAATATAAAAAGAACTTCCAAGGTCAAGGGATAACCACAACAACAACCATGCATAAACCACACAAGAATCAAAGATCATGTTTTTATCATCAAAAGATAGCTTTCACATACTCACAAATAGAATTAGAGGCTTTCGCATAAAACTTATTCGTTCTACCTTTTCTTAATTAGATCCCTTTTACTTTCATCAAAGATCTCTAATTACTAACCAAATTCATAATTAAATCCACTTTCGCTTCATAATCATAAACATGGAATTGTCCTCAACTTTCGCAAAGGATTTAAGCACAAGATAGATGATGATAAACTCATAAAAACATCATAGATTCAAGCTTTCATACATGGCTATTGTTGGGCTCACCCCAACCCTAGAAGAAGGAGAACTACTCACTCATAGCTATAGAAAACATGCTGAAAATTGAATTAAACATAATCTGAAATTGCAATTAAAATCAAACCTCAAAACCAATGTCAAAACCTTCAACAAAAACTCCAAAACTCTCGTCCCTTGCTGCTGTAAATTCAGCGTGTGTTCTGATGTGGAGAGAGAGATACCTAATTAGCCTCTAATTGGCTTTATTTTAAAGATAGAAAAATAAGACTTAATCTCCAAGGAAAGAGATTTTATCTTAGGAAAATAATATAATCTATCTAAGAAAGGATAAAATATCTCAAATCTATCTAACTAAAATATCCTCAAAAGGAATTAAATAGAAACCTTAATTAAAAAGCCCAAAATCAATTAAAACAGCCCGCAGAAATTTCTCCTGGTGCGCAGGGTATCGGCGCCGAGGTCTGAGGTGTTGGCGCCGAGGTACCTGTGTGAATGCAGTAACTTCTGATTTTTTCCAGATTTTCGACTCTGTCTTCAATCGCACTTTCCCGAGTCCTCGTTTATCGGATTGACGCATATGAATATGCGTTGGAAAGCTCTTTTCAAGGACTACAAATCTCATGAAGGCTCTAGATCTTGAATCAAAGCGATGGATGGCGAAAATAAGGCTTTTCTCCAGCTGCACCTCTTTTCCCTTTTGTTTGGCTTCTCCATTGCATTCATGATTTTTCATTAAGCTCTAAAGTGCATCCAAACTCTTCCAAATCAGCTCCAATACCTATAAAATCACACCAAAGCTTGTGTAGACTCCATATCTTGCAATATTAAGCATAACTACACATTTTCCTTACTTTCCCAACATAAAATCTAATAAAAGGACTTGAGTGAAATAAAAACATGATGTAAAATAAGACTAAATATGCGGACATCAATGCCCTTAGGGTATTCTATGAGGTTACAGGTGCGGCAAGCAAACACATGGCACTCACTACATATCTCAATCATATCATTCCACACTAGCATGTACCTATTAAAAGGAATAGCATCCTATGCATCCATAATATGTTCACATAATCAACTTTTCATGCACGTGGAACAGGCTAAAACTTATCATCTCATGCACTAATCATGCTTGACCTATTAAAATCATGTATGCACGAACCGACAATAGACATATGCAACATAAGTTATATATGACATAGCGAGCATTATAGGATATCACACGTATGATTCATTACTCACTTTAAGTGTACATATAAGCATGTCAAAACAATGTGGGTTCCATGTAAGCATGTTAAGATGCACTCTAATAATTGTGTCAGGGAATATGGTTAAGGCATTTGGGCATAGCAACTATCACATCCAATACAACCATGTATGTGTAGTATGACAAGTATGGCACATAATTGCATGATGGTCAATAATTAGGAGATGTATATCCTACATGATACTACCAACACTCATTAAGAAAGTACACAGTCAATGAGGCTCAATTTGATCAACTTAGCATGCTAGGAATTTATTTCACATGACACTAATACAAGAGGGTTGACCACACTATCATAGACCTAATTCGAGGGAGATTAACAATCATGGGAATTCATACATTCGACACATATATATTCATTCATAAGTGCAACCATGCAAGATATCAGGCAAGACATGCTAAAATATATCAACACACCATGTCATACAGTCACAAGGGGGGCTATCATTATAACTCGACAGAACTCTCTAAAGACAATCACTGACTCGTTACCCTGTTTCTCGTGGGACACTAGTATGACTCGCTCGGTAGGACATAAGGGCAGTCACACTGTTTCCGGAAGGTGAGGGTAGAACTCGTGTTTAGACTCTTGCGATAAGAAAGCATGATTGACCATTACGAGGATTGGACGGGACGACTATTTGAGATAACACACTTCCAACTAGAAACTACTACGATCATCGCCCCAAATTTTCCCGTGGGAGACACAAACCTCAAATACGAGACTCGATAGAAGCATAGATAGTGGGATATCAAGTAGGACTCAAAACGGGGATGACGGACGCTTCTCGACCCTTGCTAACATGCTTAGATGTTTTGGTAGGGCGCATGACAAAGTCAGAATCATCAAGGGGCTTAAATCAGAGAAGGGCTATCCTGACAAGACGGGAATTCCGACGACATTAGGACAATGTTTCCTCCCGCTATCCCACTCACACATTCAAGTTAAAGCATACTGATTAGTTCTCTACCCTAAACACAAATGCACTCAGCATGGAAGCAATCAAAAGGATTAATATGACCCACTTCGAGGAGGATCGCCCTCGGGCCCAATTGGATATAATGCACACAATCACAAAGATGATCTATGCCGTCCTTCGAGGGACGGCCGACCGGAGGAGCAAATACCTCACGGCCTCCTAACCCATGCCACTCCAACCTTCGAGTTCCTTGGAGTCTTCAAGTCCACCTGTAAAATAACAAGCTATATTTTGCCTACCCGTTCCCAACTACACCCAATAGGGATGTTCTAGCGCCTTTATTACCCATTCGCTTCCCTTTCTTTGATTACCGGATTTATTGAGTCATGTTCATATTTAGTTCATTTGAGTTAGCCATATTAAATTCATTTTGCCCTTTCTAAAACATTTTGAAAAAACCATTTGAAAACCTTGGGCCATTTTCAAAACCACTTCAACCTATCATACTCGGTTTGCATAACCTGATCTCTGATACCATCTTTGTAACGGCCCGGGATTATGATTCCCGGGTTACGTTTCGAGGGATGAAACCCCTCGTTAGGATCTTGCGCCCCGAGTACAGGTTGAAGGTTTGAAATTATATCCTAACATTTTAAAGTGGGATTTCATACCCAAAATTCGAAGGGATTGTTGGAATCCCCGGGGAAGTCCCCTGTACCTGTCATAAGTCTAAGCGTGGAAAACCAACAGTCATGCAAATAGTAGAATCAAGGTGTAATACAAGAGGGTGATACGGCAGAGCCGAGTTAAAACCAATTCAATAAGCGTATTTATCGAAATTTAATATACAATGTTAGTGGAGTTAAACTATTTTTTTGAGATCGCCCAAGAGAGTTCCCATGTCATGGAAACAAGGGATAATCATGCTGCAAAACAAACCTAAAAAAAATGTATGCGGGGCGGTGTCAGATCGAAGCCCTACGCAATATAATCCCAAACAAGCAGACATATACACACGCTAGTCCTAATAAAGATGCTTCTAGATGCAAGGCGGAATATTAACACACTAGCATGGTCCTAAGATCAAGTGCATAATATAATAAGGCCTTAGCACCGAATACCAAGTGGTATATCCCTCTCCTACCTCCACCCCCTTCCGATAGGGCGGAGACTGGCCAGCTCGTGAATGCATTCCATATAATCGGGTGGCACGCATGCCCAACCCGTATCCACAATAAAGCCCGCAGGCATCTCATGATATAAGGAAGTTCATGACTCGATTGACTCAGGACGGGACCCGATGAGACTAGGTCGTCCTATAACCCTAGCAATGACTCTAGTTACTTCACAAATAACGGCCGTTCTGTTTACAAAAGCAATGAGTAAACGAATGCTCAATCATGAGTGCAATCCTAGCAGGATACTACATGGCATGCTTTATTATGAATGCAACACCTAGTATGCACATGGCTACAAGCAGGGAGATCTCTTTTCGAATCTGAGTGAGCTCATATAGGAACTCACCTCGCTATGCAGAACAGCATAATAGAAGATCCAGCATACATCATTCATAATCACAAAGTATCACCTAGATACACATCAAAACATATATGTATAAGTCTACGTCTAATCATCCCAGCACTCAAGTATATCATTCATCGGGAATAGCAACCATATCGCAATCATCATTCCGTCAAGTTCAACCATTCATCTATTGCCACATTCCACGAAACCATATCATTCTCATCATTCCATTCAGCCACATTCATATTTCCGCAATAATATATACGCCTAGTCATATACCTCAAAGTTCATCATATTCATCATAGTTCACAAGCTATAAGATAAACGAAACATAACTTAACATCTCATCATGCCGTTAGTCATTCATGCATGCCATTAGTTCACACAATCATGCTATTAGTCAATCGATCATATCATAACATCATGCTAGTCAGTCATCGAACAATTCAAATTCCCAAGTTAAGTCAAACCCGTTTGAAATTCGAGTCAAATAGTTAGAAATCTCGACCTTGGAAAATGTTCGTCAAATTCCTTTTTCGATTTAATCTGATAACATATTTTAAATCCTCATATTTTACCAGGCCGTTATTGATTTATTTTCAAATACTCTTAAGATATATTATTTTATCAAACTAGCCCAACCATCTTATTTTATAAAAATCCGGCCTTTTATTAATTTACCAAAACCAAGCTCACCTTTGTTAAAACCCCAAACGAGCCCTTTAAATTTTAGAAAATTCAAAACCAACCCACACTTAACAAATTAGGCCCAAATGTATTTCCTTTATTAAAACAACAATCTCGGCCCATCAAAATAGGCCCAAACCAATCTAATCTCTCACTCTCTCTTTTAAATCGTTTCCAGAAGAAGGAAAATAAAAAGGAATGGGGCCCGCTGGTGATGTGGCAAGTGATTTGGCAAGTGGCCCCATCCCCACACGTCTTCTTCCTCTTTTCTTTTGGTTGAAATTTGAAAGCAAGAAGCAAAAGAGCAAAGAAGTCCGGAAGCGGGGAAAAGGAGGAGGGGAGAGGAGGAAGCTCGCCGGCGATGGCGTCGGGGCTCCGACCCCTCGAATCAACTACCCGACACCGATACACACATAAACAAGAAGGGGAAAGAAGAAGGAGGGGGAAGAAAGCTCACCGAGATTTATCGAGGTTAATCGGGCTCGCCGGAGGAGGTGCTCGGGGAGCTGCGTCCGGGCGCGTCGAGGGCGTTCCCTCAAGCGAGGAAGCCTGAGAGGGGTGTGGAAAGCTTAAGAGCGAAACCTTGGCTTGATAAGGGGTGCAAGAGGGAGAATGGAGCGGAAACGAACCTTTTCGAGGCGAAACGGAAAACAGGGGCGCGAAGGTGGACGGTGGCAGAGCTCCGGCTACTTCTGGGCGGCGCTGGTGCCGCTCGAGGCGTCGAGGGAGCTATTGCTGGCGGTTCAAAGAAGAAGAGTGAAGGAGGAGGTGGGTGGGGAGATTGGCGTTCATTCCTCGGCGAAACAGGGCGAGGGTGAAAGGGGAGGCTGCGGTGGTGGCGGCGTCGGTGCTCCGGTGTTGTACGTTCGGGGTTGCTGGAAAGAGAGGAAGGAGAGCTGGTGGTGGTGTTCCCGGCCAGCAAAGGAAGAGAGAAGGAAGAGTGAAAGGAGGGAACTTTGGGAAGGGTTGTGCTTGAATTTTGTGTTATGCTTTGAATGAATCAAGGAAGGGTAATTGAAGAGGGGAGAGAAGATCAGAAGAGTGTGTGGGATTGCTTGATTCAACAAAAGATAAAGAGGATTGCTGCAGGTATTGAAACGGGGAGGTGGATTTCGGAATTGGCGTGGAAATTGCAGGATTGAGGGGCTAGGTTTTGACTCTTTGCCACAAATGGGCAATCAGCAAGGTAAAAGAGGGTGTGAGGAAGGTATTTAACTAGGAGTGGAAATGGGTAGCTGGGGGAAGGGGAAAGAGGTTGGAGCTGTTGCTACTTGCTCCTGTCGATTTCAGAAGGGGGAGGGGTAAGGTGAAGACAAAAATGAGAGGGAAAAGTAAAGATCCCAAGTGGTCCCAAAATGAAATCTTTAAAATACTCGAAAATAAATATTGAAATCCGTTCTCTCGATCATATCCTGATCCGACCAAAAATAATTTTTAAACTTTCCAACCCGAATTAAATAATTAAATCCGAACATTATTTTTTAATTCTCGGCATATGAAAGCGGAATAAAATCTATTTTGTAATTTTTTTTTAAAATTTGGTCGGAATCCGCTTTAAGAGTCTTAAAATCCGATTTAGCAAGTCTTTCCCTTAAATTCTGCTTTTAAATTCATTTTAATTTTTTTTTTTTCTAAAATTAGGATTTAAAAATCCGGGCCTTTACAGATTGCATGTGAGGTCTTCGGTGGAAGATTGCAGCGGAGACAATGGGAAAGGAGTAGAGGAGGCGTTCTTCGGCGGAAGAGGAGGAGTTCACCTTGCCGGCGTCGACGAGCCCAACTTAGCCAGGAACATAGCGGGGCGGCCAGAACGAAAGCCGAAAGAGAGGGAGTGGGTTGGGTGCGGATGGAAGCCATGTGAGCAAGCCACTGGAGGAGTCCGGGGAGTGGAAGGCTTGAGATCCGGTTGTGCCATGGTCGAGGAAGAAGATGAGCAGTAAAAGTGGCGGTGGCTAGGGTTTTTGGTTGTTTTGGGGGTTAACTGTTAAAGCATTCTAGAGAGAAGGGAGAGTCCCTCTCCCTAGAAAACCAACTAGCATGAATCTTAGTATTGATTTTTCTTTCTATTGTTAAGTTCTTTTAAAAGTGTGAAATTAGCCAAAAGACCAATTATACGGATGGAGGGGGTATATTTTTTAGAGAAAATGGTACAAAATAGACCAAGTAGGCCCAAAATTGGCTAAAATAAACACATCTACCCATGCAAAAAAGCCCGGTTTCTAGGCACCGTTGGTGACCAGGGATCAAAGGTGAAGGAGAGGGAGGTACTCTCTTTCTCGGATCTCGGCCAGGAAGCCCAGCCTCGCCTCTTCCATCTGTTCATCCGCCTCTTTCTTCCTCCAATTTGCCTTCAACCTCCATTGATCCTCCTCGTCCTAGCTGCTGCTCTCGGTCGGCCTCGATGTCCTTTGTCTCCCTCCGCTGTTCTTCTTTCCTCGCCTCTCGCATCTCCTGCGCTCTCCACTCTTTCCTAAGTTCTGTTATCAAACTTAGGAAAGTGTCAGATGAGGAACACAGGGAACTTCTATCATCTAGGCACCACCAGCCCGCCTCCCAAGAACCGCTAAAACCACCGTCCTCCTCGCTAGGATCCCTCTCGCTCCCCCTTTGCTTCTCCTCGAACCGCCACCCCTCGCCACCCCTCTCCCTCTCTGTTCACCTCCTTACCTCTCCGTAGTCGGCCCTCTTCCCGCTCGCTCCAGCAGCTACACTAGCCCCTCCCTCTTCTGCTTTGTGTGCTAATCCCTTATTCCTCCCATTATGCTCCACAATTTCGGTATGTGTTTTCAATCCTAGACTTTGATTTTTCCTACAAATTGCCATGGTTAATATGAATTTGGAAATTTCAATTATTAGGGCCAAGGTCGATGGAATTAATTTGGGAAATTGATTTTACAATAGATCCATTTCTCTATTCTTCTCACATAATGGAAACTCAATAACCGATTTGGGTCTTTCTCTATTCTGCGTCACCCTCAACTATTTTTTTTCTTGTTGCTTAGGTTAATTTTGTTCTCAAGTGATTTAATTTTTTTAGCATCATAAGCATGTGCTTATTCAAACATCAATATGAGATTCAGATTGTTTTTTTCTATCTAATTTGTTTGGTTTGGGTGCCAGGAGCTCTTGGGATCCTTGCATCTGAGATTTGACGAGGTCAAAGAAGTAGTGAATATGGAGCTGTCCAGTTTTGTGTGTGATGTTGCAGATTATCTTGAGCAGCATGATTCCTCCTTTGCAGGACGTGAAATAGCTAAGGAATTGTTGGCTCTGGCTAAAAAATGCATTCAAACAGGTTCAGTTTTATTATTCATTCACTTCTAGAGATAATCTTTGTATTATAAAAAAAAAATCACTAACTTTGGATCTATAAAAAGGTAATCATGCAAAGCTCATACCATGATTCTGGTGAACCAAAAGGATTTATGGGTAGGATTGAGTTTTTCATTTCTTTGTACCTTTGGTAGGATAATTATGGTCATTTGGCATGATATGTTTGTTCTGTTAGTAGGATAGGGTTATTAATTTTAGGGTGGATAGGTTTGTTCAGTTGGTAGGATATGCTTGATCATTTGGAAAAAATGGATCTATTGTAAAATCATTTTTCTTCTTTCAAATTGGCACACTTTTTCTACTTAAATTTGTTATGCATAGAGTGCTCAGATGATTGCAATTGATAGAAAAGTTAAGATGTTTATAATTCAGATGCTTTTATAGGTTCAATCAGATGGTGTTTGGATGCACAACTCTAGTTTCGAAAGGGCTCAGTTGCAGAGAACCCACAAATTCGAATAAAATAAAGTGTGAACTTAACGACGAGATTTTGTTTGGATCAGACAAGCTAAAGGTTGCTGAAGACCAATGTGCTTTGTTGGAGGAAGTGAATCAGTCACTGAAGCTGGAGGCTAATGATCTGGTTCAAGAAAGTTGAGCTGGAGAGCTCAAAGGAGAAGATGAAGGCCTTGCAAGAGTCCTGCAACGCGCTAAGTGGAGACAAGTCGAGCCTCATGGCTGAGAAATCAGCTTTGCTTTCTCAGTTGCAGATAATCACAGAAAGCAGGCAGAAACTCTTGGAGAAGAATGTCTTGCTAGAAAATTCACTCCAGAGTGCAAACATTCAGCTTGAAGGATTGAGGGTGAAATCAAGAAGCTTAAAGGATTTATGTCAGTTCCTCAAGGAGGAGAGATCCATCCTTCAAACCGAGAGATGCAATCTTGTTTATCGACTGGAATGCGTGGACAAGAAGCTGGAGAAGCTTGAAGCAAGGTTCATAAGACTAGAAGACAAGTATGCTGGTCTTGAGAAAGAAAGGGATTCGACTCGTAATCAAGTAGACAAATTGATGATTTCCCTGGTTGCTGAAACTAAGGAACGCATATACCTTGTCCTGACTAGCGAGGCGAGACTTTCAGGTTTGGAAGATTGTATTCATGATCTCCAAGAAGAAAACAAACGCGATAAGAAGGACTTCGAGGAGCAGCTGGAGAGAGTTGTGAGTGCTCAGGTTGAGATCTTCGTCTTGAAGAAGTTCATGAAAGATATGAAAGAGAGAAACCAAACTCTATTAGAGGAATGCCAGAGACACGCCAAGGCATCAAAGTATTCAGAGGCCGATTTCAGAGTTGGAGAGTGAGAATATGATGCAGCACCTAGAAACAGAATATCTGCTTGACAAAGTTGACAAGAACTAAGCTTGATATGAGTGTGTTTACTGGAGAAATGCTACAAAAGTTCGTCGATAAGGAATGTGCTTGATATCTTCCAATTCTTTGCATATTTTCAGGTCTTCCTACCTTTGGTAGGATAGTTATGGTTTGCTGGCATGATATCTTTGTTCGGTTGGTAGGATAGTTATGGTCATGCAAAGCTCGTACGTACCATGAAAATAGCCTATTAACTCAATTGGTAGAGCGCTATGTTTGCACACAGAGATGTGAGTTTGACTCACACCTAGGCTAATACGGAGTGTGTGTTCATAAGTCCCCGATATACTGTGTTTTGGTAAAGCCAATTATGCATTTACATATTTCCAATAGTATAAATATATCATACCATTAGTGTGCGTCTATCCTACCATTAATGTCAAGCTATACAGGAATTACTGGGTTTCCATTTTGATCCTACCAATATCGTTGTTTTCTCATACCATTAGTTTCCATCTATCCTACCATTATGATCCTACAAATATCGTTGCTTTATCCTACCATTAGTTTCCATCTATCCTACAATTTATGTGCATCTATCCTACCAATTTAAATAGTTTTCAAGGAAAAAGGATAGGGAATTTTTCTTCTGTTTATTCATAAACAAGGATTCCACTTTAATTTGAAGCTGGATTTATAAATATATAGGATTCATTAAGAGACAAACTTAAGCTATTTTTGTTACAATCAATGAAGGAGCTGATCAAAATTTTCCCCGAGAAAATCTTGATTGTTGTCTATAATGTATTGTCTGTGACAGTAGGATCTATAAATTTGCTATTTTGATTGAAATTCTGAAAAAGAAACTTAGATTGTACTTCCGATGGACCAATATCGTTGATTTCTCCTACCATTAGTTTTCATCTACCCTATATTTTGATCCTACAAATATCATTATTTTATCCTACCATTAGTTTCCATCTATCCTACAATTTTTGTGCGTCTATCCTACCATTACTCCATTAGTGTCAAATTTCTTGGTACTTTCTTAGTTCTACACTTAGGAATTTCGGTGATTATATTATCATCCTACCAATATCGTATATTTATCCTACCATTACTGTGAAACTATCGTACCATTGGGTGTATCTCTTCTATCGGGATTATAATTGTATACGTTCAGAGATAATTATAAATTTGTCCTACCAAGTTCACAAATTTATTCTAACACCGGTGTATATATTTCCTACCAGATTCATAATCGTATTAGAAATATTTATAAATTTGTCCTACCATGTTCACAAATTTGTCCTACCACTAGTGTATATATTTCCTACCAAAGATTTAGGAGCATACTCTGCATTAGCCTATGTGAGATTCAAACTCACATCTTTGTGTGCATACACAATGCTCTACCAATTGAGCTAATATGCTATTTATCATCGTATAGATTAAGAAACGAGTTGAATGAGAAATCTGATTCTACCATGGGTTTAACACCCTATTCGTACCATGCAAGAGTTGATGCTTCTTTCCCGTCAATCATGAGACCATTGGAACACATATTCAGAGAAGAGAGCTTAAAAAATCATCACAGTAAGTCAAACCTGAAATATTTTAATTCATGTGATATTAAACATAAAAATTAATGAATATAGAACACCCTTGTTTATTTCTTTACTACTAGTATTGATGCACTACATGTAGGTTGACTTGCAATTGCTGAAAGATAATGGTTTTTGCAGAAGAATAAGCTATGGCAGGTGGGGTATGCATCTAGAAAATTGTGGTTTCTAACAGCAAGGTTTAAACAAACATAATAGGTACGGCACTACAAAGTTTATTGTGTAGCTTCTCTTTTAGAACATCACAAAGTTTATTGGAGACAGTAAGCACCAAAAAATGCCAAATTGTGTAGCTTCTCTTTTAGAATAATATATGCAAGCACAACACTAAAAGAAATGAGTCATGCCAAAAATCAAACTGATCTCCATTGCTGCAATTAATAAAAAAAAACTAAACTAAAACTGATCTCCTCTGCACCTCTCAATAATGAGTCATGCCAAAAATCAAACTGATCTCCATTGCTGCAATTAATAAAAAAAAACTAAACTAAAACTGATCTCCTCTGCACTTCTCAATCAAAATTCAGAAACTCCATTACACTTCTCCTCAAATCAGACCATTTTCACTTGTTTCCAAAACACCCTCATAATCAAACCAATTCAAAATTTCTTAAACTCAATCTGAATCAGATCAATTCAACAAATGGAATCACCCAATATGAACGAATTTGCCGAACACAATCAGGATCATATAAATCTAATCAGATCAATTCAAAAACAATTCAATGAAGTTGAAGATAATTGGAATCAAATAAATTGAACCACGTCCCTAATTAACGAAATTGGCATCGAGCCCTAATTTGATTTTTCATTTGGGTAATTCAACAAATTTAGGGGAAATTCAACAAAATTTAACGAACCTAACAAGTAATCTCGGTTGTTAGAAGGTCTTTGTCCTCTCTGCATGCAGCCTGCCCGATCAAAGGTCTTCATCCTCCACGCTTGGTCGCTAGCAGATCTTCTGGATTTAGCAGAAAGGAGGCGGTCGCCAGCATGTCATTCATCAGAACAAGCTTGCCATGGACGAGCTTACCTGGATGTAGGACCACACAGACGATTTCGATAGGGGACGAGCTTGTCGAGGGCGCGGACGTACGGCGCCTCTCTCCATTTCTTTCCTTTCCCTCTCTCTCTTTCTCTCTTTCTTTTACCTTGAAGTCTTGAACCCTTCCATCCGGTTACCCAACAATTTGCAAAAGTAGACAATACTAATCTAGTTTTGCAAAGTTTTTTTCTGGTCTAATTTTGCAAATTGGCCTATTTTTTATAACATTTTAATTGAGCACGTGACAAATATGTATTAATAAAAGCTTGTGGCGACATGCCGGCCACCATCAACTATTGGCCAAAAAAAAAAACGAGAGAGGACATATTGGCATATTGTACTATATACTCCATCAAACACGTGAGTTTCAGTTTTCTTTATAATCAAAGTTGAAAAACTAGAATGTGTGGTGTTGTCACTAAGGTTGTTTATTTATTACTGCAATATATCTTCAGTATAGTGATCAGCTAATAAACCAAAAATTGGCTTTGTATTTGGTGCAATCAATTTGTGGAAAATGACTGGCCTGGCCTCTATTGTAATCTGGCCACGTTACTGGATAATTTGGCCTTGTTCATCCACTATATATAACACCATTAACACAATTAACACCTGCATCTCTGCATCTTACTTAGATAACATATTAACATGGGTGATGAGGGCGCCATGCTTGGGAATGGAGTTGTTGGAATATTAGCCGAGACGACGAACAAGTGGGAAAGGAGAGCACCTTTGACTCCTTCACATTGTGCCCGGCTTCTACATAGCCGGAGTGGTAAAACCGGAGTGAAGCGTGTTATAGTCCAGCCATCAACAAACCGGATTTACCATGATGCACTGTATGAGGCTGTTGGCTGTGAGGTATCAGAGGATCTGTCACAGTGTGGTCTAATTATTTCCATTAAACAACCAAAGGTAGACCTGCTTTGCTTCTTGTTTTACTTCACTGTCATATATTTTTAACTGTTTGGATCATAAAATTGAAAATTGCGAGTTACCTTGATCGATTGCACGCAGTTGGAGATGATTCTTCCTGACAGAGCTTATGCGTTTTTCTCTCATACACATAAAGCTCAGAAAGAGAATATGCCTTTATTGGACAAGGTGTGTGTGTTTGTTTGTCCAACTCCAACATATATTTGTAAATTTCCACTGATTATGCTGACATTTTGCCTCATCTGCTTATTTTGGTGATGTTTAGATCCTAGCTGAAAGGGCAACTTTGTTTGATTATGAGCTCATTGTTGGAGATCATGGAAAGAGATTAATTGCATTCGGAAAATTTGCTGGTAGAGCTGGAATCATCGACTTCTTGCATTGTCTGGGCGAGAGTATGTGCTTTCTATTCTGAAATTATCTTCTGTTAATTTCATTTCAGAATCAACCATCTTTCATAGAACTTGATTCTATCCCACTACTATTATTGGATGGTAAAGAAACTAAAACATGCTCAAATTTAAAAGGCAGAAACTAACTTACACATAAAGATACTTTCGTCGAAGATGTCCAATCTCAAAATTAAGTGTTGAAGCAAGTGCTTGCTTTGTCAAAGAGCTCTATGTACTCAATTAGCATTAGAAATCCATTGTTTATTCATTGAAAGACCAATGCATCTTTTCTGTGGGCACTATTAATCCAATTTCAGGATACCTGAGCCTTGGATATTCAACACCATTCCACTCTCTGGGCACATCTTACATGTATCCTAGCTTGGCTTCGGCTAAGTCTGCGGTTATATCAGTTGGTGAAGAGATTGCGACTCTTGGACTGCCTTCAGGACTTTGTCCTCTAGTTTTTGTTTTCACCGGTACAGGAAATGGTATGTCACTATGTACTACTTATTCCTGCTTTGCCTCTTTGTTTGAAATTATGCTAGATACTTTCTGGATGTTTTGCAGCGTTATGCAACATTTTCATGATTTTTCAATGAGGTAATTGTAATCTTCGTAGTTCGTACATAGCATCTTTTAAGGGTATCTATATCTGCTAGGTGCATGTGTTATTTTGTGAATCATATCACCTTTGTTTGTTCCTTTGATTTCCTTCATTTTAAAGCTTAATTTTAATATCTTGGTTCAAAATTTGTCAGTTTCTCAAGGTGCACAGGAGATATTCAAGCTTCTTCCCCATACATTTGTTGATCCAGATGAACTTCCAGAGCTCTTTAGAGCGGTAAATGGAACTATTATCCATAACATTTAGCCGATTTCTGTACTATTATTCAAATGCCTTCTGTGGCTTTGCTTACACACTTAAATCAATAACCAGCATGTAGATTTAAAGCTCTAGCTGTGTTGCTACTGTGTAAGTGGTTGATTTTAGTTATTTGTGAAGTATCAAGTTATTACACATTAAAAGAAGGTGTCTTTCTGTTAAAGACTTGATAGCGAACCTCATACATAGCTACTAGTGGAATTATTTCATTCCGAATATTTGAAATCAGATATCTACTTCCCCATGAGCATTTTGTGAAATTAGATAACTTACCATTGATGACCATCAAGGATTCACGGCTTAGACATATGACCATTGTCTCTATTATTTGTCATCATATTAACCTATGGAAAATATTTTCACATAAAGAAACTTTATGTGCTCTCATGATAGTCTAGTGTTTCATTTGAAAAATTACAGGCTTGAATTGATTGGGTTAGCTGTTGGCATCATTAGGTTTCAAAGATCAAATATGTAAGGATTAAGAAATAACTGAATTCATATGACAATTTTAAACTTGTCTTGTAAGCAAAATTGATTAATGACTTCAGAATTTGGTTGATTTTGCCCCTCTCCCTTCAGCTCTCGGTAAATGATATTCTCCATTAACAACGGCATGATCTAGTTGTATTCTCCATTAATTTTCTCTGCACTCAGGGAAGAGATCAGACTCAATCCTCATGTATGAAGAGATACTTCCAAGTCTATGGTTGTGTTGTAACATGTCAAAACATGGTTAAGCCCAAAGACTCGTCTAAAACTTTTGACAAGGTAACATTCTTTAACATCCATTCTATTCTTTTTGACATTTTCCACTCCATTTTTATGCTAGAAAGAATCAGTAATGCATCGATACGCTTGTTGATTCTTGAATCATGTCAAGTGAATATTCTGTTCAAATGATTGATAAAAACACAGCAACCATCCTGTAGATAATTGGGGGAATCTGATTTTAGCTTTTAGTGCTCGTTTGGATAAACGTAGGAAGTATACTTCCCGGGAATTTAATTCATGGGAAGTCTATTTCCCATGAATTACACTTTCTGGGATTTTATGAAACATGTTTGGTTGAAAAATGAAAAAATGGTGGATTTGATATATTGAGATAAATATGGGATTTTTATTAGTAAGAAAATGGTGGAAGTTGTCTTACAAGGTACCCCTTGGTAATTTGTTAAATTCATGGGAATTTCAATTCCCGGGTTTTTGGAGAACAAATTTTTTAACCAAACGCAGATATTCTATCCAACTTTCTGGGATATTCCACTTCCTGGGTTTTTTAAACCAATCCAAACGAGCACTTTATCTTTATTGCTGCTGTTATCTCAAACTTTCAGCACACGCGCGTCATTACATCTTCACAACTCAAATCTACCAACTTCAAACATGTTTTCAGGCTGACTATTATTCCCATCCCGAGCGCTATATCCCCATTTTTCATGAGAAGATTGCACCATATGCATCTGTGATTGGTATGTTTTAATTTGCATTGCAAACATTTCAGTTAATTGATTGCATGATCTCTTGACCATTAAGACTTGGCTTGATTACTGACTACAACTTGTATATATGCTGTTTTACCATCTACCTAACCTAACAAGTTTCATGTTAACTCAAAGTATCTGTTGTATAGGAATATCCCCTTTTTACTATCTAATTGCTGCTTTGCTTGAAGAACTATGGCATGTTATGATAGGAGTAGGCGACAGATACATTTTCCTTAAGATTTATCTTCTGAATATCCAAATCTTAAGCTTACCTAATGCATTATGAAAGGAATTATTTAGTAAATGTCATTCCAAAAGTATGATTTTTAAAATCTGGCAGTAAATTGTATGTACTGGGAGCCAAGATTTCCCCGATTATTAAGCGCGAATCAGCTTCAGGGCTTGATGAGAACAGGTTGTCCACTCATTGGCATTGCGGATATAACCTGTGATGTTGGAGGCTCCATTGAGTCTGTGAACCAAACCACCTCAATTGACTCACCATTTTTTAGGTACACTATCCTAAGTGATAGATTGTGGGTGATCTATACAGATTCTAATTATGTCCATTTTTTTTGTTTGGGAAATAAATTAGTTATATAAATCTTGGTATGGTTTTGCAGATACAACCCTCTTAGTGATTCTTACCATCGTGATATGGAGGGTGATGGTGTCATATGCTCAGCTGTTGATATTCTACCGACTGAGTTTGCAGAGGAGGTAAAACACTTGCTTACTATTAGCTGCACTGATGATCAGTATTCCTTCTTTTTATATCCTATTTCTTAACGTGCACTTAAAATTTAAAGGCTTCCCAACATTTTGGAGACATTCTTTCCCAATTTCTGGTTCAATTGGCATCGACAAGAGACATCGCAAAGTTGCCTGCACATTTGAGGCGAGCTTGTATAGCTCATAATGGATCTCTTACTTCTTTGTATGAGTACATCCCTCGGATGCGAAATTCTGTTTCAGAGTAAGCTTCTTTTGTTGTTGTCATACTGCCTGAATATACATTTTTTTGTAAAGGCAAATTTTTGTTCAGGAATTTTGGCTGCAAAACTTGAATGTCTTGCTCAGTTTGGAGATTCTGTGTTCGTATTTAGCACCAATGTTTCTATATTGTTTATGATTTATGTAAGAAACTAAAAATAAAATACAAATAACAACAAACTAATCACTTACAAGTAAGTTTAAACAAAAACATAGGCAAACAACCTCACAATGTTCATTCCACCAATACCTTGCTGTTGAATCAAAGTTGTGCCTGGCCTGATCCATACTTGCTGTTGAATCAAAGAAGGTATACTTCAGCTGGGACCAAAAGACTACAAATATATGTTAAGAAGTTGACCAGAATGAACTTCCAGCTGGGACCAAAAGACTAATATTGTCAATACTTCAGAAATTCAGAAACCATACAAGGCCACCATATGCTGCAATGCTCTTCTGTAGGCGGATTTCCAGATCGCTCAACGTTGCAGTTTGTGTTATCAGCTTGGATCTTTGTCTGGTTAGATTATTTTAGTCTTGAAATGTAATTAAAAATGTGTCAGTTTGGTTGGGAAAATGTAATATTTGTGCCAGTTGTGGTGGTTCATGAAGTTGGAACTCATCACTTGAATTCTCAATCAAATTTACAGATGTGATGGTAAGATTTCTTATTCATAACTACCAATTCTTCGATGGAAGAATTGTGATAAATGAAGCAATAAGTCATCTATATTGCCTTTACATTAAAAGAATCAAATCAGCTTTGGAGGACCAGGATACAACCTTTTAGCAGGGATTACTTGACATTCAGCTTAGCTCTGGCATGGCCTCTTGAGATTTGGAGCTGTTCAGTAATTCCAAGATGAGCCATCAGAAGCCAGACATGAGTGAGCAGCTCTCCTCCCTTTCTCAGCTGTTGAGCATGCTGAGCCCCTCGGCAATGTATGGCTGCGTATCCTAATATTTCCACCCACACTTTGCTAATAATCTCCCACTTTTTATTTGGGTCTCGATCCAGGGCTCGCAAAGAGGTTGCAAGCTTGCAAGCATCAAACAACACTGATTTGCTCCTGTCACCCTTCACTTGGGAGGGTGAAACTTCAGTGTTCACGCGAAGCAACATCTTGCAGGCCATAGCATTGGACGTGATGGAATCCTTGTTCATAAAGAACTCCTTGGCCTCAGCACAAGTGTCGCGAAACCTTATCAGCCCAATCCCAACTGGCAACATGAAAGGACACATTGCAAGGAGATAGAGCATATAGTCTGATATATGCTTGCTCGCTGTGGGCGTGGACTCTGTGCTCGAAAATAATTCTTTGTCGCAGTAGTAACAAAGTTCAGTTGCAATGTGCCAGAGGAGAATACTTTGGTCAAATTCTACTTCTGTAGTAGACCATTTCAGTTCCTTATGTTCAGATTCAGCGAGGGCATAGTCGCCTCTGGACCTGCATAACTTCGTTAGCTCCTCGCTGTCCTTGATGTGTTGAGAAATTTGAAGACAGTGATTGAAGATCAGCTCCTTTAGTTTAGTGGAAACTTTATCATAAGAAAGGCACATGTGCTTTTCCAATGAATTATTGATCTTTAAGAGCTTCTGAAATAAGGTAAATCGTTGCTCATCCTCCAGGCAAACATCAAGCAAGCTGTACTGTGCCATGGAAGCCGACCACCGGTTCCCAGGCTTTCTCCGAGAGATATACTTTGACAAGAAATTATTACTCCTGCGGTAGTGTTTTCTCAACCAATAACGTGTCCAGTCCGACGATAGCAGAACAAGCAGA
The DNA here is from genome assembly GCA_037127255.1 of Persicaria tinctoria. NCBI lineage: Eukaryota > Viridiplantae > Streptophyta > Magnoliopsida > Caryophyllales > Polygonaceae > Persicaria > Persicaria tinctoria. The sequence goes on along the minus strand of JBANSL010000018.1, from coordinate 26,440,432 downwards.
CCAACGATCTCTAACATGATGGCGCCTCCCATCAGCAAATAGGTAATGACTAGATCAACTGTCTTATACTGATGGCCTTTCAATGTGAAGGGAAACAGTATTAACACTACTGAGGTAAGAAGCATGGTGAGGAACCGAAGAGCGCAACCAGTTGCAGAGTAAACAACCGGCGCCTTGGTGTAGAAGGCATCGTATATCAATCCAAGTTCAACTTCGATAACATGAAATGCCTGTTCTGGTTTCAATCTACTGAAGAAGGATTGGCTTTCATCTCGGTCCTGGAAGCTGAGGATGAGATCAACGAACAGCCGCTTGAACCTCTGGAATAAGCTGTATGCCTTGAGGATTAGCTCTTCGTCAGTCACTGGACCCACAGAAGAATTAGTTGGAGCTGAAGACTCAACAATCACATCAGCTTTCACATAGTATCCCTCCGCCTTCTTCAAAGTAAAATCTTCCATGAACTTGGCATAATTAGGACCTGGATCTGGTGGCGTAAGCAGTGAGTCACGGAAATGCTCGCTACTAGCTGACCTCAGAGCGGCTATCCTCTCTCCGAACTTGATCAGACCAACAATCAGCATTGGGATTGTGAGGATAGAAAGCGTGGATACACTGGGCCAGGCTATCAGAAATATATACAGCGACGTTATTACTTGAGTGAGAAGCTCCAGGCTGCGACGTTGCCAGAGCTCATTGTCTTCCAAGGCGTAAGCAGTGATGGTGTCAGGACCGCCCAAGTGGACCAGAAGAAAAGGCGCCCACAAAGGCCACAAAGTCATTAGATCGTCAGTTGAGTCCTCTTGCATGTTATTAGCAATGACACCGAGGGAAAGAGTTGCAACCCAGTCTGCTAACAAGTAGGTAGACCAGACGAAGAACCGGAACCCAATGAAACCTGAACGCTTTCTGCGCTTGCCTGATAGGATCAATGCTACTTGCAAACCAAGGCTGAAGACAACCAGTGCTCTCAGCTGCCATTTCTTCCATAGGTGACTGACTCCCTGCGGAATTATCTCCAGCACGCCCCGCCTTTCAAGGTGTATCAACAAACCAGCAGTAGCTGCCAGTACAAGATCACAAAAATAGTAGTCTTAGAATGATATAATCATCAAAGCATGTAATCCCTAAATATATTGATACAGATCGAATACGCAAAAAATTGTAGTCTTGGAAAGGAGAGAAACGTACCTATATGAAGCATTCTTCAGGCTTGCAGGACACCAGAATTTTCAATTTTGTTGTGAGGATTGCTCCTTGCAATGGGGTTTCTGGATCACCAGTTTTTATAAACTCTTCTTCGTGGGTTGCGTAAAAAGGGTTGAATTGCAGGTCGTTTGTTGACTTGAGGAAAGGGAAAGGAAGTTACATTCCCAAAAATAAAAATCAAAGGACAACTTTGCTTCTCTTATCTGAGCCGTTGGGTTCCTTCATTGCAACAAGTTATCTGATTGACCCAGTCAAGCACAAGAATTAACAGATTTTTTTGCCTCCTTCAATCCGAAACAAGATTCAAAACACGCATGATCCAGAAGTGATACCCACCATAACTGGATTAGAAATTAGAAACTCCTTTCATATCATGTACGCAGATTAAATTTCTTCAAGGGAAAAAATGTCTGCAGGTTAAATCTATCTCATTATGACAGGAACTCCAAAACATGATCTTAAGAGGATAACTTGCTATATCCTCTTAAAATAATAAAAAAAATATTATCTTGAGGAAGAGAAAAAACAATAAAAACAAAAATATAATCTTTGACTCGCAAATTTCATTCCTGCCTTACAGAAGGTAACCAAGAAAATAGTATGTGATAGGCATATACAACATTACAACACAAAGAGACTTGGCAAACAAATGGAAGATGCAAAATTTGATAGCAAGCAAGACCCCAGGAATTGCAGTGGCACTGATATAGCGATCTCCAAATAAATATGCCAGAAACACCAGGAAATCATTCACTGTCATGTCATCGAAGTTGCCATCTGCCTCAATCCTCATTCCAAAGTTCAGGATCAATTTCCCACTAACCACAAATATATTTCAAGAGGAAAAAAAAAAGAATCAGGCTTGGTTAGAATGCAAACTTTGAAACTGCAAAGCAGAAAAGTTATCACAGAAAGGAGGAAATTTTTCCAACTAAAGATGAAGCCAAGCAAGGAATTTACCGGCAAGGGAGTGAACTTGTAGTTGTTGAGAGTAAGCATGGTATGTCTTTGTTTATCTTGGTTAACTTGCTCAACGAATTCATCTGGCATGGCAGTCAGTGTAAGCTCTTCCAAAGTTTCTTGCTTCAGCAACTGACTAGGAAGCTGAGTGAGCTTAAGACAATGCCTGATGTATAATTCTTTAAGGTGAGGCATGCCCCCCTTTTCCACTGTCCATACTTCTAGTTTCTTGAGCATCCACAGTTTTAACACCCGTAGCTTGTTAAAACCGTTTCTTGGGCACTTCAATTTTGTTTCTAGGTAGGATTCAGCTAGCAGCCAGAGCACAGTGAGGTTTGGCAGCTTAGACAGAACAGGCATCGGGTCATCCTTCAACCGCGAGTCTGACAGTGCAAGAATTTTCAGATTTGGTGGGAATTCCTTAGGTAGTTGCCCTATGCTTCCTAGTAAACTCACATGGGAAAGCTGGGATAACTCTGAGAGGGGTAGCAAATCGATCTTGGAAGGCCGGCCCATTTTATCCTTGGATTTCAACCACAGGGTCTTAAGGTTGGTCAGTTTCTGGATCCACTTGATCAAATCTTCGGAGTTGCTCAATCGGCAAGTTATACCCAATTCCCGTAGTTCATTGAGTTTGTCGAGCTCTGCCTCGACAGTAGTCTCATCATCAACAATCATACCCACCAATGTTCTAAGCTCACTTAAAGAACTGTGGCCTTTCTTTTGCTTGTAGTCAAGGCGAATCCCAGGTAGATTGAGATGCCTCAAGTGCGCCAATTTCCAAATCGAATCAGGAAGACTACTGATATTTGTTTGCTTCAAATCCAGTGTCTCAAGGTAAGGCAGGTCCCCAACGGATTTGGGAAGGTGTTCTATGAAAGTCCACCTAAGCCCCAGGTACCTTAAGTGGAACAATAGCTTGAGTGTCTCGGGTAAAGTCGGCTTGTAAACACCCTCCAGATCAAGCACCCTAAGCACGCCAAACCCCTTATTCCCAATGGTCTTTGATATGAAGTTTCCCACTTCTGTGGCTGGAGTGTCATTCCTCTGAAAGTTGAATGATAAATAGGATCTCACGTTCTTGTAGAAAGGTGACGATGCAGAATTACTATCAAGAGATTCAGGACTGTAATTCTTGATGTCTGAATACTCAATGACTCTGCGAACACTTGAATTAGGAGGAATTGATACAGGCTCTTGGTGGTCCTGGTGGATATAGAAGAGGCTTATCTGTTTAGCTATATTGGACAAATACTCGCGTAGTGCACGATGCAAACGACATCTCCTCGGGCTTCCATCTGCCCTGAACTTGGATATCTTAACTAAATTTCTCTGTACCAGATCATTAAAACACTCCTCTACAGTATCCTCTTCATACATCCCAGGAGACCGACGGACAAATCCTTCTGCAAGCCACAGGCGGTGCAACCTTCTCACGGAAATGGACATTTCATTAGGAAATAGGGCCATGTAGAGCAAGCAGAGCTTCGCGTGGGCAGGTAGATCATTGTAACTCAGTCGCAAGATCTCCAATCTCTGCCAATTGGCTTGGCTGAGGTACCATTTCCACTCATGGCAGCTTGGTCCCTTGGTTGATAACAAGCCTCCGAGTAGCACAATGTCAAGGGCGCGGCCCTTACATTTTTTCAAAATCTCCTTTTTCAAATCTTCATCTGGCTGCCTGCCTTGCTGATCAAGGCCAGCTTTCTTGGTCAACAGCTCCCAGCTATGTTCATCACACAGTTTATCAAGACGATGAGGAACACAATTTTCTAGTCCGGCAGCAACATTCTGATCGCGAGTTATGAGAATCACCTTGCTTTCCCCGGTTTCTAAATTTGGGAATGCAGATTTCATTTTGCCCCAAAGTTTGACATCACTTAGATGATCCAAGACAACCAGGTAGGTCTTTTCCTTGAGAGATTCGTGAACTCTGGTAATCAGCTGTTCGGCACTCAGTATCCCACCCTCCTTGGACTTGAGCACCTGCTGGAGAAGGTTATCTAGGAGTTGGGAGATTGTGACAGATTCGTCCGGAACATGAATCCAGGCACGGAAATTGAAATGCGTCTTGATTTCCCTGAGATTGTAAATTGTCTGGACAAGAGTAGTCTTACCGGAGCCAGCGAGGCCTACTAATGGAATTACTCCTCCTGGTATAACCCCCTTGAGCCTTTCAACCAGCTGTGTCCGATCGTTATTGAAGCCGATGAGAGTGGGTCCTTCCAACTCAATTGGGATCTTTGGATGTCTGTGATAACCAGGGCTTGAACGAGGGCTCTCAACTCGGAAATCAGTTCTACGACTACGAATTGCTGGAAAGCTATTCCTGGATTCGAAACGCTTTCTATCTACCGGCGAAATTACACCCAGGGCAGCCAGGTTATCGGACTGCGATTTTCCGATTGCAGAAGCTGAAGCAGTGTTTGAATTGGGGGTTTCAGCTCGCAAGCTCGCATCCACCAATTGGCGAGGCCGTTTGTTCTCGAGCTTTCCGATCTCAATTGCGAGGAGGTCGAGCTGGCGACGAAGCTCCTTTCCGGGGCCACAGGAGTCGTAGAAGGCGGCGAAGAGCGTGAACCCTCGGCGTTGGAAGAAGCCGATGTTACGACGGCCGCGAGCAGCGAGGGAGAGCACGTAGTTCTCGATATTGTTTTCGGCGGAAAAGAGGACGCCGAGGTAACCGTTGGCCCAAGCGACGGAATCGGGGTCGTCGCTGAGCTCCGCGTCGATGAGGTAGCCACGCATATGCCGGAGCTGGATGCGGATGTCTTCGATCTGATCAATGACGTTGTCGAAGGCTATGGAATCATGAATGAGAAGGTCGGTGAGCTTCTGTAAAACCACAGAACCAACTGCTTCTACCGCCATTGGAATTGGAATCTGGCAGATAGAGCATGCAAGCTTGGCGAATGGGCTATGGTTGGATCTATGAACAAGCAAACGGAAGCAAATCTGGAAGCAAATTAGCAAAATTAGGGGGAAATTACCTTTGAATTTTGCAAGAAAACACAAAATCACGCGGAAATTCAGAGGGAATTTGCAGGAAAATCAGAAAATGATGCAAGGAGACGACGGATGAGAACCCCTACAACAGTACAATCCCTACACGCTAACGAGTAACGACTAACGGAGTTAATTCTTTCTTTTTCTTTTTATTTTTCTTTTCGTGGCAAACAAAAATGAAAGGCAAGCGGGCCATTGGAATCTTCTCTGATTTTTCAAAGCATTTACTTTTCATACGTCTCAATCTCTTAATGATGCAGAACGTACAAACAAGGTACATTCACCCTTTCGATCCCATAGAGTTTTTAAAACACTATATTTATAATTTTTTTTTTTTTTTTTTATGACGAGGAATCCACGTTTGGCCCACCTTGAACCCACATAATCCCACATTTGACGATAGGGGTGAAAGTAGGGATCGAACTCGGGACCTCCTTTCCACTCCCTTTTTCCACACAGGCCACCCCGACAGGCGACAGGGCACTATTTGTACATTTGATAAGATGTTACGGTGTAACTTCCTTTGAAATTATTCAATATATAATACTACATCCGTTCGGTAAAATATGTCACTTACTATTCACACACACTTTTTTATGAGATACTCCCTCCGATCGGAAATATTTGATGTTTTGACTTTTTGCACGTATTTTAAGGAGCTAAAAACTATATAAAATATTAATCTTTTAATTAATTTTTTTTCACAACTTAATACTTATTACTAATAAATATTAAACTATTAAAATAAATAAGATTTTATATAGTTTTTAGCTCCTAAAACTACGTGCACAAAAGTCAAACATCAAATATTTCCGATCGGAGGGAGTAAAAACTATATAAAATATCTAATTTTTTTAATAATTTTTTTAACAATTTCGTAGTTATTCTTGACAAGTACAAACTTGTTAACAAAATTTATAAAAAAAAATGAATATTTTATATAGTTTTTATCTCCTAAAAAAGCGTGCTTGAACAATACTCCTAAAAAATGAATATTTTATATAGTTTTTATCTCCTAAAAAAGCGTGCTTGAACAAAATTTATAAAAAATGAATATTTTATATAGTTTTTTTAACAATTTCGGAGTAAGTGATATGTTTTGCCGAACGGAGGTAGTATATAAAATATCTATTTTTAATAAATATTTTTAACAATTTCATATATATCTATTAATAATATCTATGAAATTGTTTAAAAAATTATAAAAAATAAATATTTTATATAGTTTTTATCATCTTAAAAATCGTGTATGAATAGCAAACGATATGTTTGACCAAACAAAGAGAATATATGCTAGTATTGTTTCTATACAAAAAAACAATATTTGAGTCTATCACAATGATTATTTCCACTGTCAAAAATACATTAACAATATAGACACTAAAAAAATTTAGACAAAATAATTTCCCATTGTGATATAAGTTTATTACAAGTTTATTGTAGCTAGATAATTTGTTTCACAACAACAACATTCTCAGCTTATCCCGCCTAAGCAGAATCTTGGTAAAGTTGTACGCACTCTTTCCCTGACCAAGTCACGAGATCGAGTGTTTCCTAGTGGCCAGACACCTACATAAACTCATAGAAAAAACCAAAGATAAAAGTATAACAAACAAATAAAAAAGATTACGAAAACGCATAATGTGAGAACGGAGAAAATGATGTGATTTCTGTCACTCTTCTAAGGCCCACCTTAACTCTCTCTAACCTAGATGATGATCCCCCACTGCACCCTATCCCTAACCATGCTCTCGTTAAGATTCAGAAGGGTAAAATCTTGTTTAATCACCTCTCTCCAACTTTTCTTTGGTCTACCCCTGCTCCTTCATACTCTATCAATCTCCAAACTATCACACCTACGCACTCACATCTCTCCTCTGCAAATGACCAAACCAACGAAGTCTGACTCCCGTAACTTATATCGAATACTACTTACTCCTACTTTACCGTGGATAACCTCATTTCTGATCTTGTCAAGTCTAGTAAAACCTCTCATCCATCAGAGTATCCTCATGTCTGCTACAATAAGTCTTTGCTCTTATGCTTTCGTACATATATAGTCGTCCAACACTCAGCCTCATATAACATTCCAAGCCAAACTACAACTTTGTAGAATTTTCCTTTGAGTTTTGGGGGTACTTTCTTATCGCATAAGACTCCTGGAGCAACCCTCCACTTCTGCCACCCTATTTTAATCTGATGTCTGATATCTTTGTCCACACTTTCGTCCCTCTACATTACCGACCCTAAGTATTTAAAATTGTCTTTTCTCAGTACAACATCCTCGCCAAGCATCACATCTTGATCCACTCATCCATCTCCTCCCAACCTGAACTCCAAATTTTCTGTCTTTATTCTACTCAGTTTGAAATATTTGTCTTCCAACGTATCTCTCCAATGCTCTAACTTACTACTCGCCCCAGCTCTCATCTCGTCCACTAACACACTATCGAGTCTGTCGTCCGTAAAAAACATACACCACGAGACCTCGTCCTGAATAGGTCCCGGCACCACGCCCATAATCAAGGTGAAAAGAAAAGGGTTAAGAGCCGATCCCTGATGAAGCCCTACCCACACCGGGAAGTTCCTAGTGTCCTTTAGAGTGGTGTAGACACTTGTCGTAACACCTTCGTACATGTCTTTGATGATCTTGGTGTATGTTCCCGGATTATCCTTGACACCTAAACATTCCCAAATGGCTATATAATTTGTTTCAAAAAATAGAAACAAATTAAGTTTTTTGTGGTTAATTATACTGGATTATGTTAATTAAAATGGTGATGATGAGTTAAGTACCATGAAGCCATATTTTATTGCTTCGTATATATAGTTGATTACGCACCTGCATTTTTTTTAATACAAGACAATTATTTGGGGTTGGTCAACCTCAGTTGAGTCAACGCCTAAGAGCGCCATGATAGACGAAAATGATTGATCTTTGTTGTACGTATACGAGTATAGATCGTTAGAAACTCAACACATAAATTAATAAAATTTTATCACAAAATCAATCAGTAATAAGAGTACATCTCTCAACAAAAGTGTTCATACTATGCAATAGGGGTGGGCGCGGGACGGGACGGGGGTCGTCCCGCGTCCCATCCAACGTAATTTTTACGGAACGGGACCAGAACGGGATTTACTCTTTTTTTCTTCGTCACGCACGGGCCTTATCCCTCACGGGACGGGACGGGATGGGCCTTGTCCCTCGAATAAAAAAGATTATAAAAAGTTAAAAAAATCCTTTATATTTTACAATTTTCAAAGACGTAACACATATAAATCTGTAAAAAAATAATTATATTTTACGAATTTCCCTGTATATATACATACACATAATATTCGTGTGCATATATGCACACAGTAGCATTATGCAGTAGCATTAGTTTTTTTTTGTTGGGTCGAAATGCAGTAGCACGGCGTGAGAAAATATGGAAACACTCCCAAGAAAATCTCTCCCCGGGAAAAAAGGTAACCCATTCAGGCCTCCCACGCTCAAGAAAAAAAACGCTAAACCATGGTGAAAAGATTACCCATGGAGATTTCACATCGTTGTGTAGACTCCTCTGCCTACTCGAGCAATCATCTCACTTCGGATCCCTCTCATGCTGGCACGTTTCCGAGTCTCTGGCCACCATCTGGCCCCCTCTTGTGCAAAGGTCAACGGTTATGGTGTATTGTCCGATGGCCAGTGCCACATGCTATCAGAAAGGAAAAAAGTTTGGTGAAAAGTTAGGGGATCCACAGGTCAGGTCTGATCATCAGGGAGGGAATTACAGAGGGGTAATCATTGGTTTTTGTGGATTCTTTTTCTGGTGGTGGGAGGGTTTTTGGGAGCAGTTTCCTTCCTTTTTCATCTTGGCTATGTTCAGTCTTTGGCCGTGGAGTGATTTGTACAGGTCAAGTCATTTCATGGTTATTCCTTGGACTGATCACTATTGTTGTGGCAGTTCAGAAAGTCTCAGAATCAGCTTTTGGGCTGAGAGATTGGAGCCTTTATTGCACAACCAATTTCCCCTCTTTTTAAGGGGATTTTTGGGCTTAGTTGATTCTCACAAATCTCTTCTAATCCTCTCTCATAAAAAATCTCTCCTTTCTCTCACCAAGATGGCTTCTGCTACTGACAAGGGCAAACAACCGATGGTGGAGTCTTAGACCCCCTCGGAAACAACCACCCCTCGGGGAAGATTCACCTCTGTGGAGGCAAACAATATTCCTTCCGGTAAGTCCGGGAAGGGGAAAAAAAGGCTTGCCCCGATTGTGGACAAGCTGAAGAGCAACCTCCCTGGGGTTCAAGGCAACATCGACATGCTGAGCAGATCATCGTTGTTCCTCACGGTGATTGGAAACCCTTTGGAACTCAGGGAGATATGGAAGAAGATGAAGTTCAATTGGAGCATTGTGCAAGGGGGTTTCCAACTGATCCCCTATGCTTGCAACTGGATCGAGGTCAAATTCGACCTGGAAGAGGATCGAGAACGTGTGTGGGCTGGGCGTTCGTATCACATAAACCATCAACTTATCCTGCTCAAGCCATGGCGGGTGGATTTCGATCCGGCCTCGGAGCCCCTCTTTGTGATTGATACTTGGGTGCGCTTCCCTGGTTTGCCACCCAAGTTCGTCAGCAACGACCTCCTGAGATCAATCGCCGAGGCCAATGGTCTGGGTGTGGTGCTCAAGGTAGATGCTATAAGTGAAAAGGGGGCAAGGCGCCGCTATCCCAGGGTGTGCCTCAATATCGACATCTCCAAGATGTCCGCAAAGCATATCTATGTGGTGGATGAATCGGGGAAGTTGCTCAAATTCCCAATTTGGTTTGATGACTTCTCTGAAGGATGCGGATGTTGCGGGGCTGAGGATCACAAATTCAAAGATTGTCCCACAAGATCACATAATCGCCGAGCTACAGTGGCTGGCGTTGGCGCTGGGGGGGGGGGGGGGGAAGCTGATCCTGCAGCTGATGGCATTAATGGAGAATGGAAGACTGTATCCTCAAAGAGAAAGTCGGAGGCGATCCCCGTCAAGGTGGGTCACTCTAAAGCGGATATTTTCAAGCTATTTGGTACCAATGTCTGCATCCATTCGGAGTCATCATCTTCTGGGGTGTCATCTAATCTGTCGGACCTAGGATCCAGGGCGGAGGTTATGGCTCCCCCGATCTCTCCGACTGTTCCATTCACTACAGAGGCGCCTGTTGATGGATCCATTGCCGAGCATCAGGAGGTGGAGGTCTTCGCTTTGCTCTCCCCACTTCCCGCGCCACCCATGGTTAATGTCATGAATTGGGATACTGTTGATGTGGTCACTAACATCGAGTCGGCTCAGGAGGTGGAGGAAGTGCAGCTTCTGGACTATGGAGACGAGCCGGAGGATGACAGCTTCGCTAGGATCCTAGGTGTGCTTGGAGAAGACAAGCTTGAAGGTATTTTCAGGGGTGTCCCAACCAATGAGGAGTACACCCTCCCCGATCTTACTGACTCTATTGATGTTGCTAATCAAATGCTCAACCCGCCCATTGAGGCATCTACCCACTCTATGGAGTATACTCTGATGGAAGACGTTGAGATGGATGTATCCTCGAACTCGGAGTCCATGAAGAGAAAGTCTGAAGCCAACTCCTTTGACACCGCTTCCTCCCCAATGCCGGGTGGCGGTGCCAAGAGGAGCCGTCATGATTAGTAGCTGCATCGGTGTCTTGGGTTATTGCTCGATTGGTGGTGGCCGAGTGGTAATCCTTTTGACTGTCAGCAAGCCACCGTTATTGATCTCAAATTTGCACTGGCCAACCTTTTGGGTTCGTCTCGTTTGGCCAGGTCTAAGAACAACTGATGGAAGTTGTAATCGCGGGTTCACACTCTTTTGCTTCCCCGATTGTGTCAAAATGTTGGCATGTAAGTATCTAGGTGTAAGTCATGTAAGATGGATGCTGGTATGTTCCCTGTATATTCATACCACAATGTATTCGGAATGGTGTTATTGGAATGAAAATATCTGGATGATTAGCCCCTGTAGTGTTAAATTATATGATTTATTTTTGCAAATTGTTGTGGAGTTTTTCAAGTACACGTTGTTTTGCAAATGGAAATGGAGTCAAACATACACTCCATTGTGTGTAGGTTGGATTGCCTTTGTTGCTAAGTGGTATTGGGGTTTTCATGATTTTAAAATTTCTACTGCTTGTTTAAAGGTGACAATTACATTGCCTTGTTGGAAACATACGAGAGGGACTCATTGCAAATGGATTAAAAAGAGATTCAGAAATCAGCTCAGATTCTGGCAGCAGAAATTGGGTGATGTACTTTCCGAGCTTCGACGATGTTGTTGCACTAGTCGGTTGTACCTTGATTTTTACATTTTCTGGTGCAATTTCAGAATGAAATGGGAGGCATTCAGGTGGGATCTGTTTTGCCTTATGTGGGTTGTAGATTCCTGGAATAAGGATAGCATAAATCAATATGTAGTTTTATATTGCATCCAAGTTGGACAGATACGTTGTGGTGATTTTCGTTCCTCTGTCTTGCTTGTGGTGCTACGATCAGTCCCAGGAATTTGTAGGGTGGAGGTAGCTTGTCAAAAGATTAGAAGATTTAATCCAAGAAAATCCTGGCCTCCTTCTAGTTCTGGAAAGTACATAGCATATCGCCGTATGGAAAGCAATGAATGTTCATGGCAATTATACAAACTTGGGGCTATCGGTTGGAGGGAGAGGTTGAGTTACTCCTGGTCACTATTAAATCAGCAAAAGTATTCTTCTCACAACATCAAGAAATCCGAAAGATGGAAACTATGGCTCGAGTTAAGGGTTTTAACTCCTCCCCTTTTCCCTCGATCGGTTATTAAATGAAAATCTCATTTTGGAACTGTAGAGGGATAGGGAAAAAATCGTTTTGGACAAGCATTCAAGCTCGATGTATCAACGAATCTGTTCAAATTCTCGCGCTAGCAGAAACCAAAACAGATAAAAACCCGACGGATGAAACTTGGAAAAGCGCTGGGTTCGATTGTGCCGTCTGGTCGCCGGCGTGTGGTAAGGCGAGTGGCTTGGGGGTTCTTTGGAAATCCTTCCAAATGACATCAGAACAAATTTCGGTTAGTATCCATCTTCCGCGAATTATCGCATTAGGCTATATGAACCTCACGGATGAATTCTCGTGTAGACTTTGGTTTGTATATGCGCCTCCGGACCCAAGGCACAAGGAACTATTTTGGTCACATTTCATAGAACTAATTCTTGCTTGCTCTTTGCCGAGTATTGTAATGGGAGACCTTAATGAAATTAACTGTTTTGATGATAAAATTGGCGGTGCCCGTACACTACCATCACGGTTTACCATACTAGACAATTTTAAGAACCAGTGCTCCTTAGTTGACATTCCAGCATTTGGGAACCAATTTACTTGGAGAAAAAGTCCTTCTGAACCAGAGAATATCAAGGAGAAGTTGGATCGTGTGCTTGTTCACTATCAAATCATTCAGAAATTTCCCGCTTTAAGTACTTTTAATGGGGCCTTCTCCTCTTCAGACCACTGCCCTATTACCATTGAGCTGTCAACAACTTGTTCCTTTAAAGCACCTCCGTTTAAGTTTGAAAACGCTTGGATACATAGAAAGGAGTTTGGAAATGTGGTCAGACATGCTTGGAGAGCATCATGTTCTGGGTCGGCAATGTTTTGGCTAACTTATAAGACCAAGGTTCTTAAAAAAAGAGCTAAAATATGGAATAAGACCAATTTTGGAAATATCTTTAGGCAACTCGATAAAGTGGAAAACCAATTATTAGCCATACAAACAAGACAAAATTTCATTATAGCCCCTTCTGGTAGAGAGGCCCGAAAAGAGAGGAACCTTCTCCGTAAAAAGGAAGCTCTTTTGTTATTCCATAAGAGCTTCTGGAACCAAAGATCCAAAACAAAGCATGTCAAGCTTTCAGACACTAATTCTTCCTACTTTCATAGGGTAGCTTCGGGTCGTCGGAATAGAAAAATCATTCTAGGAATTACGACTGCAGAAGGAACTCAGATTATAGGAGAAGATAATATTAGGACTGAGATCCGTTTGGATTTCGAGAGACGTTTTAGATCAGAAATAAATCATGCTAATGATCAATCAAATTCCCTGCAATTTATCACCCCTTCCATTACCGAGGAAGAAAACCAAGCTTTGATTACAATACCATCTAATGGTGAAATCAAAGCGGCTGTTTTTAGCCTTGGATCTAACAAGTCCCTTGGACCAGATGGAATGACGGCTGAATTTTACAAAAGTTACCGGGACATTGTTGGTAGAGAGGTCACTTGTGCAGTCAAGGGATTCTTCTACTCTGGAAAACTTTTTAAACAAATCAACCACACTTTTATCACATTGCTGCCTAAAATAGATAACCCTTCTACAACAGCTCACTACAGGCCTATCAGTCTCTGCAATACCATTTATAAAATTATTTCAAAAATTCTTACCGAGAGACTCAAGAAAATTATTGGTAAACTCATTCATCCATTACAAGGCGCATTTGTCGCGGATAGAGCTATTCAGGATAATGTGCTAATAGCACATGAAATATTCCACTCTTTCAAAACAAGGAAAGGGGTTGAAGGGTGGATTGCCACTAAGCTGGACATGGAAAAAGCTTATGATAGGTTAGAATGGTCCTTCATTAAACAAGTTCTCTCCAAATTTGGCTTCCACGACAAATTCATTCAACTTGTTATGGAATGCATTTCGACAGTCACATTTTCAGTGTTGGTAAACAACGGTCCTACAGACCTGTTTAAACCCACTAGAGGCATTCGCCAAGGTGACCCTCTTTCCCCCTTCCTTTTTACCTTAGGGGCGGAGGTGTTAGCCAGAAACTTAGCTAATGCTTCGGCAGCTAGAAAAATGATTGGATTCAGCTTTGGTAAGGAAGGGTCTTGTATTCCCTTTCTTACATTTGCAGACGATATTATAATATTCTCCAAAGGAAGCATTGCGGCATGCCAAGAAGTTAAAAATGTCATTTCTAACTATTGTAAAATATCTGGCCAAAAGGTGAATTTCCACAAATCTGCCTTCCAGGCAACAAAAGGTATTCCCAACTCCAGGAAAGCAGAAATTGAGAGGTGCCTAGGAATATCCAATGAACGAAACCTTGAAATGTATCTTGGTTGCCCTATTATTAACGGTAGGGTTAGCAAGGACACGTTTCAAGATATAACATGTAAATCAAAAAATCAACTCTCAAAATGGCGAGCGAATTCGTTGTCTCAACAGGGCCGAGCAGTTCTTATTAAATCAAACCTGTCAGCAAAACCACTCTTTTCGATGCAGAGCTTTATGCTCCCGGTCTCAATTCACAAGGAGTTAGATCAAATTAATAGAACTTTTTTCTGGAATAAGGACTTGTAGTATCGTCCACTTATCAGCTGGGACAAGGTTTGTAGACCCTATAGCAAAGGTGGTATGGGAATTAGAAAGGCTTGTGAAATGAATGAATCACTCCAAATGAAACTATTGTGGAAGATTCTGGCTGAACCAACAAATGCATGGGTCCAACTGGTTACATACAAGTATCTACAGCATCAGAATGTACTAGAATATAAGCGGATTGGTAACTGTTCTTGGCAATGGGCTAAACTCTGCCCACTTATACCAAAGTTCAAAAACGGCCTGATATGGTCTGTAGGAAACGGTCTTTCTATTAAGTTTTGGGAAGACTGTTGGATATGGCCTAAGCCAATTTCATCTCACATGGACTGCCCAAAAGACTTCAGGTCCGATGAGCGAGTAAGTGATTATATAATAAATGGTGGATGGAAAAACTAGAAAGGAATCTACCTCCTACAATTATAAAAGACATTTGCGCTATTCATATTCTGAATATACCTTTTCAGGACAGACTTTATTGGTGGCCCGATCGTCACGGGTGGTTCACAACCCAGAGTGCGTATAACCTTCTCACTCAAAATCGGATTCGAAAAACTAGGTCAACAATCCCCTTTAATAGCAGAAGCCCGTGCTATGTTATTAGGGGTTCAAAATGCAGTGGAAATGGGAATTACAAATCTGGAAATTGAAGGGGACTCAATGATTATTATCAATCACTTTCGAGAGAACACCAGGTGTCCATGGGAAATTGATCTCATTATGTCAGAGATTAAACTGCTCATCCAAAAGGTGAATCAATTTTCGTTCTCTCATATTCCCCGCGAGGGCAATGCCGTGGCTGATAAGGTTGCACACCTTAGCCACGGCGCCTGGGGAAGCGAGAACATTCAGGATCCTGCCCTGCAGGACCTCATCCGCAAGGATACTATCGGGTGAATTTCTCACCCGAATTCTTTCCTATATATATATAGTATATACTATGCATATACACACTGTATAGGTGTATGTAATCTATATATAGATTATATATATACAGTATATATTGCAGTAGGTATAACATAATGTATTATTATTATTATTATTATTATTATTATTTATGCGGGACGGGACGGGATTTGCGGGATTGAGACGGACCGAAACGTGGCCCGTCCCGCATAATTTTTGCGGGACGAAATTCACTATTTTTTTTTTGAAATCCCACCGGGATCGGGACGGGACCGAGATTTGCGGGATTTGTGTCCACCCCTATGCGCCCTCTGAATCGACTAAGCGTGCTGCGTGCCAATATCATGTACACGAAGTTTAATTATTGAGATTTGATCGTGAGAATCAAGTGATTTCATATATCATAAATATAAATGTAAATGTTCTTTAAAACTGGATGCGAAGTGCACAGTGATTTCATATATCATAAATATAAATGTAAATGTTCTTTAATTTTTTTTTTTTTATAATTAGGAAATAATTCGAGGCCGGACAGGCCCGGACCTCGAGAGGCCGACAAAGTCGGCAGACGGCGAGCCGTCTAAACATACAGCAAAGCAAAGGAAAATACAACATGGAAACATAATACAACAAAAGAACTACACAAACTAAACCCGGAAAACCCCAGACCCTAAGCACACGAGCGGACACAGTAGCGAGAAGAAGGAGACCCGGCAAGAAGAAGTGGATAGCGAGCGCATGGGACAGCAAAGCTGACACGATGTCTCGCCGCCGGAAAGACGGAAAGCAGAAATCCACGTAGGGCAAAGACGACTCCTGGGGAAGTGTGGATCACACGACGTTCCCTCCACCTAGATGAAGGATCTTCGGAGACCACGAACACCACCAACACGATCACTTTGATCAACCAGGGCTGCAGAAATGCTCCTCAACCGAAACTAACCACGAATCCAGCAGACAGAACTCTAACCAACCCGAGAAAGCGAAGCACGAAAACTGGATGCGAAGTGCACACCCCCCCCCCCCCCGTTTGGACTTTTTATTTTTTTTTACCTCTTTTGGACTTTTTTTTTTTTACCTCTTTTGAATTTTTTTTTTATTTACCTACACATATCTGAATCTCGATGGTAGAAAAATACAAAGATGGTGCAAAGTACAGACCAGAACTCTACAAAGGCGAAACTAAATACAACTAAACCGAACAAGACGAGAACGTAAACGAAAGACGAAGCCAAGCACTATCCTGAAGCAGCACCGTAGGCCATCGTCACATTAGAAGTCACTTGTGGGCAGTGAAGACGAACCTCCAATGAACCATTCTTCCGGAGAAAGGAGACGCCTCGATACACACTACCACGATCCCAGCCTATCCCGACTCCAACTGCCAGAACCCCATCAAACGGAAAAGAAAATCCAATCACGTCAAACATAAAGTCACACATCGTCTGAACCAAAAGCACCAGAAACCCCAGCGAGATTTACGTAAACCCCACAGGGAATTTATTTATTAGTAGTTATTTAATATTATTTATTAATTAAATTTCAAATTTATTTAATTTAGTTTTTTTTTCCTTCATGCACAGCTTTGGGCCCAAGACATTTTGCATTGAGCCCAAAGAATACACCACGGGCCCAAGAAGGGCAATTGAAGCATCAGGAGCAGGCAGAGCTTGGAAGCGATGCTCGGCAGAACAGAGCCAACAACTCCTGGCGCATAACGAAACCCACCGCCAACAACCACCCCCCACCACCCGAGATAGGACAAACGAAAAGGATGCCAGGGAGGACCAGTGGACGCCGATCGGGTTAGAAGGCAGATTAAGCCCACCAAGATGCAGAGGACGAAGGTGGTGAACAACAAGGGCAACAACACCTTGATAGGGAACTAGGATGATTAAGCCGATCCAGGTGCAAGGACCCAAAACCAACAAAAGCCCCAAACCAATTTGGGAAATCAATCAACTCACACCGACCAACCGAAAGTGAAGCAGGTGGTGGCGATCGGCTGAAGCCGAGGCTAATCACGCCGGGAAGGCGGTTTGGTGGCTCCCGGAGTAGATTTAGTGCCCCCTCTTTTGGACTTCGAAGGTTGAAACGAAATACAAGTATAATTCGTTTTTTCTTCTCCCTAATGATCCTTTGTTCTCACTTTGCCGAGTTGTACTAGTAATGACGGGTTAAGTATCAAATCATTTCCCTCTCTTCCAAAATATATGGACTTCTACTTTTCTGCACCCTTTTTAAATAGTAAAAAATTCTATAAAATATTATTTTTAGTTAATTTTTTTTATATAATTTGATACTTATTACTAATAAGTATCAAATTATATTAAAAAAAATACATTATTTTTCGCTCCTTAAAAAACGTGTTGAAAAGCAAAAGTCCATATATTTTGGAACGGAGGGAGTATCATTTAGTTATAAGTTTCGATTATGATTTATTAAACAGCAAGTTGAGTATGGTCGTTTAATTTTGGATAATTTCTTTAAAAGCTAAAAATTATTAATTTTTCAAATAACTTTTTAATATATTCATAATTATTATTACTAATAATGAGTATGAAATCATTATTTAAAATTAATTAAAAATTTGTAATTTTATAGATTTTTATTTTTTTTAAAGTGTGTCCAAAACCAAACGACATACCCTCTTCAATCAAAATTTTGACCTTTTGATGCGTTTTTTAAAGAATTCAAAACTATATAAAATATTAACTTTGTATTTTTTTTAATTTGGTCAAAAATAAAAAACAAAGTTGGAGATTAGTCAAGATCTGAAAGTATTTCGGTATTTTGCGAAAGTAGGATAAACATGTTTAAAAAAATAATATAATGTGTAAGCCGTTGTTTCAAACAACAACTTACAAGCTTTTTAATTTCAGTTAAATTGGCAAAATAATTGTGAGAAGTCTGAAAAACAAAAAAAAAAAATTCATAAGGTAGAATCACTGTTTCTAACAACTTTTTTTTCCCCAATTATTTTTCACTCTCCTCCCCTCTCTATCTCCACCACGCGCTTTCTAAAACAATGACTCTCCCCTATAATTTTTTGTTTTGTTTTTCAGACTTTTTGCAATTGATTTGCCAATTTAACTAAAATTAAAAAAAACCTAGTAAATTGCTGTTTAAAACAATGACTTATATATTATATTATTTTTTAAATCTGGAAACAACGACTTTACTCCACTTTGACTGAATACCAAAATATTATTTAGATCTTGACTAATTTCCATTTTTTTTTTTGACCAATTTGAAAAAAAATATTCATTTTTTACATAGTTTCATAAACATTAAAATTGTGTTAAAAAAAATAATATTGTATATAGTACGTATATTTTAATACAAACAGAGTATTGTTTTATTTAATAACCACAAATTTTAAATAGTGCCAACTGTACTCAGTACAACATTTAAAAACAATGTTATGTTACCGATATAAAAAAAATGTTATGTTAATAACTTAATATCGTATTATATCGATATACATCTATTGTATATGGTCATCTTTTTTTTGGTGAACAACAACATATCTTAGAAATACTTAAATTTATTTAAATTCAAATGCAAAAGTGCGTAGTTAGTGTTAAGGTTTAATAAGAAAGAAACTTTTAATATCAAACATATTAATATAAAAAAAACCGCACAAAGTGCACTTATTAACCTAGTTATAAAGAATAGTTGGCCCCTCTGCTGAGGGTATTAAGAAAATGATCAAAGACAATATTGAAAACTGGATAAAAGCAAGTAGATGGAATGAGTTGGAGAATGACGGCCTACAGAAACAAAATCAGAGGAAAAGTCTCACTAAGAACAATAGGAAAACCTACCGCTGGAGGAAACCTCCGACTGGCAAATACAAATTAAACTTTGACGGATCATTTAAATCAACCTCAAACAGTTCAATTGGGTACATCATCCGAAATTGATATGGCGACCTTATCAACATCGGTGGTAAAACTATCGGAGCACAATCACCTCTCATGGCGGAAGCTCTTGCCCTACGTCTTGGGATAGAAAAAGCTAGAGAATTAAAAATAACTGATCTCATAATAGAAGGAGACTCAAAGATTATCACGAACTACCTACAAACTCAAGTTGGGCGTCCTTGGGAAATAGAAATGGTTATGTCAGATATCCAAGCCATTCTCTAAGAAATAAATAATGTAGAGGTATCTCGTATTCCCCGCATTGGTAACCGGGTAGCGGATAAGGTTGCACACCTTTGCTACTCTACCAGGGGGTCAGAGCTATACCTAGATACAGGTCTTCTCGACCTCATCCGCCAGGATGCTTTCGGATAGAGTTTTTCCCTTCCGAATTTTTACCTAATAAAAAAAAAAAAAAAGTTGGCATTGTCGGCATGGGTCACAAGAGGACATTTGAAGCAAGAATGAAGAATCAAACTCTCAAATGAGTAGACGATTTCACATTTTGGAGCATAGAATAGTTGGCTTTTTTCGTTCCTTTTCCACCTATGAGTATGACTATGAGGCTGCACCATTGGATTCAGCACAAGTGATCACCACCTCAACGCTCATTTCAGGTTGTTTTTTCAACTGTTTAAGCGCCTCACGAAGCTCCTCCGATGGCTGAACCGCCTCAACTGTTATCAAATCTTTGCAATCTGTCACCACCAAGTCTCTCAGGAGCCGCATTGCCCCCTTCTCCACCATCCACGACTTCACCTCCTTCACTCCCTTCATTCTCATCACTTGTAACGCCGGAAACCCGCCCCCGCCGCATTTCATCTTCGCTCCCTTAATCGACTCCTCCATCAGCTTTAAACACCTCAGGTTCGGCAGATTCTGTAAGCTTTCCACGCATTTTTCAGCCGGAATCCTCGTTTTCAATAGCGTCATCTTCGTCAAGCTGGACGGGAACGCGTTCCAATCTGGCGGCAGATCTTCGACCGGTCCCCTTAGGGTTAGAGATCGGAGATGATAAAGGAGATCTAGGCTGTTTAGGAAGCTCAAGAACTCCTCTTTGTTGGTAGCGGAGTCTTTCTTGCTCATATGGAGTTTCAATCGGTTGACATTGGGGAACTTTGCCCTAACCATGAGCCGCTTCAGCTCTCTGTCAGGACGCACTCCACAAAGCGTCTGAAGCTTCTCGAGTGCGTTGTAGTGGTGTGTCCTGTGAGGCGGCGGTAAAGCGGTGGCGCCGCCGAGGTGGAGGTGCCGGAGATTTTTCTTCATCTTCCATATCTCCACTGGCATCGTCTTCACGCGCTTCGTCTCCTTCAAATCGATTGTCTGCAAATTAGGAAGGTTGCAAATGGAAGATGGGATTTTCGCAGCTTCCGGTGCTCTCAGTCTCAGGTACCTCAAACGTGTTAGCTTCCCTATCGCCTTCGGCACCGTTTCCAGCTCCAAACTTCCCAAATCCAAAACCCTAAGTAAATGGAATTCCTTCTTCCGGGGCTTCAGAAACCCGTAATCCAATACTGAGGGGCTCCTATTGTTGGATATGTCACAGTGAATTTGCAGAGATCGGACCTTTGAGAGATCGGCAAAGCTTTTAAGATTTCCCCCCGCCAATAGACTTTGGTTGTGGATTGCTAACCTTGTCGCCTTTAGCTTACCGGTTTCCTCCTTGCTTCCGCCTGCACAATTAAACTTCACATGGAGGAATTCCTCTTTCTCTGCTTCCGATATGCAGCGTCCCAACACGTCCTGCCCAATCTTGAAGGTTTTGAGATTCCCATCTGTTCCAGTTTGAGCTTGTGTGATAAAGCCACTTTTAAGCAGCCTGTTGATTTGGTCCCTCCCTTGTTCCTCCATGCCTCTGCTCCCCTGCCAATCCAGAAACCCTTCTGCCACCCAAATTTGGATCAGCTGCCGAGCATGTATCTCAACGTCAGCCGGGAAACCACTTAAAGAAAGGAAGAACCGGACCAACCGGTGTTCATCTTTCTCAGGGGGGATTTCGGCCACATCATCAGGTTCTCCCACCACGGCGTCCTCATCAATGATGGAGCTGTCAATGGAAGCTGTGCGCTTGTGGATATCTTCAATGTGCTCCTCTACCAGCTGCTGATTGGTTTGGTGACTTTTGTCAGCTCCGGATAAGAACAAGAACAAGTTCCCCAGCTTGCGCCACCTTTGATGCGCAGTATTTTCTTCAGCGGCAGCCACCATGATGGCATCATCCATGGCGTCTTCCACATCGTAAGCGATCTCCCTGACTTGGGTGAGTGTTGAGATGGAGTTGAATCTCTTTAGGTTGGAGCCAAGACGGTGGAGCTTTGATTTAACGGATTGGAGCTTTTCAACACTATGAAGTAAACTTGGCTGTTGGTCCAACTTCTGCAGTGCATTCTGAATGGCCACCGATGCGTCCTCCTTCGCCATCTCTTCCTTGCTCTGCAACGGTAAGTCGAATTCTAAATGTTTCTCCTATGGTAGATGATAATATGATTATAGTTTGGCTTAGTAATGCAAAATAAAGGTCTCTATTTGAATCAATTCATAAGAACGTTTACAATTCAACCCTCCACCTTCATTTTAGAAGCAACCCATTTTTGACCGGGTCTTGCCTTTGTATTTTGAGGTTGTCTACTTCTACGCGTAAATTGGATGATAATCTGACGTCATGGATGAACGATGAAAGAATGGAGAAGCAAGAAGAGACTAGTTTTTTTCCCCCTGGGTTACTAATATGGGTCGATCAATATGGTTTATTTTACTTAAAATTCAGATCCAAGACCTGAATCAAAATGATCAATAAGCTAATGCAGCAAACAAAGTTGTTATGTAATTTTCTTCCATTCTATTAGGTAAATTCGCTCATCACCAAAGTGCAAACTTTATTAGGCTTAAATGTTTCTTGCTTGCATAAGTTTTAATGGAAAGAAACAGATTAAGATTTAAATAAGAACAAGGCAAAATTCATTAGTGCTACAAACTTACAATCAACTTTAAGCAAAAAAGTCAGAAAAGTCAACTCTCACAACTTCAACTTCACCACTGGATCCTTTTTCAGAAATAACTGTTCTGAGGAAAGTAGTTGGTTGCGATTTGGAAGCTTCCTTACCAAGACTTTGCATATTTTAGTTTTATACTTTGTTGCTGAACCAAATGAAAGAAGGTACAAAAAACATTATACTTTCTATGTATTAAGAATTCAACCAGAATGAATTTTCTGGAGAACTAGAAGCACATGGGCATACCTGCAACTTTCGTTTCTCATCTTTGTCAACTTTTGGTTGAGAAACTGCAATTGTGGTGGTTCATGAAGTTTGGAACTCAGCATTTGGATTCTCAATCAAATTGATAATTTTGATGTAAAAAGTTCTTATTCGTATTTACATATTCTAATTTCTAAGGTAATTTGTGCAAAATGAAAGCAACAAGGCAATCTGTAATGCCTTGGTTCTACATTACAAGCTCCAAATTCGCCTTAAAAAGTGCCAGGAAAGACAAGGAAAAATAATAAGAAGAAGAAGACAGAAAACCAGGCTACAGCATCAGCAGGGACTACTTGACGTTCAGCTTAGCTCTGGCATGGCCTTGAGATATTTGGAGCTGTTCAGTAATTCCAAGATGAGCCATCAGAAGCCATACATGAGTGAGCAGCTCTCCTCCCTTTCTCAGCTGTTGAGCATGTTGAGCCCCGCGACAATGGATTGCTGCGTATCCTAAAATTTCCACCCACACTCTGCTAATAATCTCCCATTTGCGTTTTGGTTGTTGAATTGTGGGGTTCTCTGGGTCTGGACCCAGGTCCCGCAACTTGGTTGCAAGCCTGCAAGCATCAAACAACACTGACTTGCTTCTGTCCCCCTTCACCTGAGAGGGTGAAACTTCAGTGTTCACACGAAGCAACATCTTGCAAGCTTCAGCTTTGGACGCGGAAGAATTCTTGTTCTTGAAGAACTCCTTCGCCTCAGCACAGGTGTCACGAAACCTTATCAGCCCGATCCCGACTGGCAACATGAAAGGGCACATTGCCAGGAGATAGAGCATATAGTCTGATATATGCTTGCTGCTCTCTATACGCTTGCGCTCAGTGCTGGAGGATGATGATTCTGCTGTTGCGCTTCCAACCCTGTCATCAGTATCACAGTAGTAACACAGTTCAGTTGCAATGTGCCACAAAAGAATACTTTGGTCGAAGTCTACTTTGGTAGTAGTCATAGACCAATCCCATTCAACAAGGCTATCTTTCTGCTGTTCAATGAGGTGCCTGAGGGCATAGTCACCTCTGGACCTGCATATCTCCATTAGCACAGTGCTATTCTTGATTTGTTCTGACATGCGCAGGCAGTGCTTGAAGATTAAAAGCTTCAGATCTGGGGATACACTATTATGAGTCAAGCGCATGCTTCTTTCTAATGTTTTGTTAACTATTGAGAGCTTCTGAATCATGGTGAACCGTTCTCGGTCCTCGTCCAGGCAAACCTTGAGCAAACTGTACTGCGCCATGGAAGCTGACCACCACTGCCCAGGTTCTCTCCTAGAAATATACATTGGCAAGAATTTTTTGCTCCCACTGTAATGTTTGATCAACCAATAGCGTGCCCAGTCTGAGAACAGAGCAATTATCTCTAACACGATGGCACCTCCCATCAGTATATATATGTTATGACCAGATCAACTTTTTCATAGTGATGTTGTCTTTTCGACGTGATGAAGGGAAACAGGATTAGCACTATCAAGGTCAGAGAAATGGTGAGGAATCGAAGAAAGCAACCAGTTGCAGAGTAAACAACCGGCGCCTTTGTGTAGAGTGCATCGTATATTAGTCCTAGTTCAACTTCTATAACATGAAATGCCTTGTCAGGTCCTAGTTGACTGAAGTAGGATTGGCTTTCATCTCGATCCTGGAAGCTGAGGATGAGATCAACAAAGATTCGCTTAAACCTTTGGAATAAGTTGTATGCCTTTAGAATCAACATAGATTCATCATCGGTGGCTGCATCTGCAAGGGAGTTAGAGGGAGCTGAAGCCTCAACAATCACGTCAGCTTTCACGTAGTAGCCCTCAGCCTTCTTCAGAGTAAAATCTTCCATGAACTTTGCGTAATTAGGCCCTGGGTCAGGTGGTGTTAGCAGCGAGTCACGGAACTGCTCACTACTAGCTGATCTCAGAGCGGCTATCCTCTCCCCAAACTTGATCAGACCCACAATCAGCATTGGGAATGTGAGGATAGAAAGCCAGGAGTTACCGGTCCAGGCTAACAGAAATATGTAAACGGTTGCTGTTGCTTGAGTGACCAGCTCGAGGGTGCGACGCTTCCAGAGCTCATTGTCTTCCAAGGCGTAAGCAGTGATGGTATCAGGACCACCCAAGTGGACCAGAAGAAAAGGCGCCCACAGAGCCATTAGATCATTGCCATCTGGCGCGCCTTTGTTTGGAACTGCTTGAATCTTGTTTGCAATGGCACCAAGGGCGATGGTTGCAACCCAATCTGCTGACAAGTAGGTTGACCAGATGAAGAACCGGAACCAAACATAACCTGTATGCTTTCTGCGCTTGCCTGATAGGATCAGCACTACTTGCAAAACAAGGCTGGTGACTACCAGTGCTCTCAGCTGCCATGTCTTCCATAGCTTTCGTACATCTTCCGGAACTACTTGGAACAGGCCCCGCCTCTCAAGGTTGATCAACAACCCTGCAACAGCTGCGGTTTCAAGACAACAATAGGAGCATGTCAAGGGATTGAATATGCAAAAACCGAAGCAAACTTTGAAACGGCCACAGCAGAATCGGCGTAGAAAGTAGAAACTTACCTAGATGAATCATTCTTCAGTCTTGCAGGATGGCAGAATTTGGTCTGAGGATTTCTATATGAAATGGAGTTTCTTGTTAACTTGCCAATATTCTTGCTTGTCACGGAGAAACAATGGAATGACAGGTTGTTGTTGTTGTTGACTTATGAAAGAGGGAAGAATTAGTTACATGCTCTGCTGTCAGAAATACAAATGAAAGTAAACGTTTGCATATCTATCTATCTAAGATTGACCCAATCAAGCACAAGAATTAACTAATGTTGGTTTCCTTATTCTAAAACGACAGCTGATCAGATTCAGTGACCTTTAATGATCTTGAACTTTGGCTAATAAATCCATCCCAATCCCAAGCTTCTCTTACACGCCTGTTGGTACAAAATTTCACGAAGCACGAACAGTTGAACATACCTGCTTCAGAGTTCAGCCTCCAGCTTATTTGGGTAAATCAGAAAGGTATTGGATGATATCTAGATTACAAATCAAGAGAGCCTTGGCGAAGTGCCCTGTTCAAGGCTCGTGTGTTTGCTTTTGGAGCGGCTATTTATTTCATATGGCTGGCACGTATGTCATGGGGTCTTGCACGACTCCATGAGTACGTTTTATGTCGTGTAGTTGGATATTTTAGCCGCCTGAAAACTTGCGGTTCATCAAAAAATAAAAATGAATTCCTTTTCAAACATTGGCAGATTAAATCTTTCTTACCATGACAAGCTTTGAAGATCTTTGATGGTCTTTAACAAGAAATAAATATACTGTAATTCTAAAGAGAAACTACAATCTGACCGAACAAAAAAAAAAGGGAGAAGAAAAACTACATTACTAGTACAAAACATTCATATAGCTTAAGGATCGGGGATGACCAAAAACAATACAATGAGCAATGATAATGATAACAAATACAAAACCAGAAAAGCAAAGTTTCCTTTCCTGGTGTGTAGCAAATAAAACATAAACTGGGCCACATAGATCACTGAAATAGAACAATTCAAAGCTACTAACAAATAGGGGATGCAAGCCTGCAATGTTTTTATTTGACAACAAGCAAATCCCAGAGCAGTGCAGAGGGCCAGTGTCATTGTCAAATTAATCGCTACGTAAGTATGTATGCCAGTTGATTGAAGTTCACTGCACTCCACTTGCCACATTCCAGAGTTCAGGATCCTTTTCCCACTAAACTCACATTTCAAGAGAAACAAAAAAGGAATCAAGCTTGGTTAGAATGAAAATTTCGATACTGGAAAGACATACAATAAGAGGTGCAGCTGAGCACAGAACTATATTTGAACTTAAAGGTGGGGAAATAAACAGCTCCAATAGAGAGGACTTACAGGCAAATGGTTAAATGTATAATTGTTCTCAGTAAGTACAGTATGGCTTCGTTTTTCTTGCTTAACTTGTCGAACGAATTCCTCTGGCATGGAAGTCAGAGTCAGCTCCTCCAAAGTCTGTTGATGCAACAACTGACTAGGAAGCTGTCTGAGCTCACAACAATACCTAATGTTTAATTCTTTAAGGAGAGGCATCCCCCCTTCTTCCACTGTCCATTCTTCTAGTTTCTTGAGCATCCAAAGTTTCAACACCCGTAGACTTTGGAACCCGTTTCTTGGGCACTCCATTTTTTTCCCTAGGTAGGAGTCAGCTAGGAGCCTGAGCACAGAGAGGCATGGAAGCTTTGACAGAACACCCATCGGGTCCTTCTCCAACCGTGACACTGACAGTGCAAGGACCTTCAGATTTGGTGGGAATTCATTGGAATCAGGTAGCTGCTGTAAGTGTCCAAGTAAACTCACACGGGTAAGCTCGGATAACTCTGGGAGGGGTTTTAAATTGATCTTGGAAGGCTGCCCCATTATATCCTTGGATTTCAACCACAGGAACCTAAGGTTGTTCAGTTTCTGGATCCAACTTATTAGATCATCGGATGAACGCAATTGGCAAGTTATACCTAATTCTCGTAGTTCACGGAGATGGCTGAGCTCTCCTTTCACATCAGTCTCATCATCAACAATCAAACCTTCCAATGTTCTTAGCTCAGCTAAAGAACTTTGGCCTTTCTTGTGCTTGTAGTTAAGATGAATTCCAGGCAGATTGAGATGCCTCAGGTGCTCCAATTTCCAAATGGACCTAGGAAGACTGTTGATATATGTTTGCTTCAAATCCAGCGTCTCAAGGAAAGGCAGGTCCCCAACAGATTTGGGAAGGTGATCTATGAAAGTCCACCTAAGCCCAAGGTACCTTAAATGGAACAATAGCTTGAGTGTCTCAGGTAAAGTTGGCTTGTAAACACCTTCAAGATCAAGCACCCTTAGCATTCCAAACCCCTTATTCCCAATTATCTCAGATATGAAGTTCCCCACTTCCTCAGCCGGAGTATCATTCCTCTGAGAGTTGAATGATAAATAGGATCTTAGGTTCTCATAGGAAGGTACAGATATAGAAGTTGAAGCATGGTTTTGGTTTTCATTCTTGATGTACTCAATGACTCTCCGAACACCCAACTTAGGAGTGGTTTCAGGCTCCTGATGGCCCTGTCGGATATAGAAGAGGGCTATCTGGCGAGCAATATCAGACAAATACTCACGTAGTACATGAGGCAAACGACACCTTCGTGGGCTTCCATCTGATCTCAACTTGGATATCTTAATTAAATTCCTTTGCACTAGATCATCAAAGCACTTCTCTACAGTATCCTCCTCAGCCATCCCAGGAGATCGCCTGATGAATCCTTCTGCAAGCCACAGCCGGTGTAGCCTTTTCACCGGTATGTCCACTTCATTCGGAAATAGAGCCATGTAGAGCAAACAGAGCTTTGAGTGGGCAGGTAGATCATTGTAACTCAGCGGCAAGATTTCCATTCCACTCCAATTAGGTTGGCTGAGATACCATTTCCAGTCATCGCAGCTCGATCCCTTAGTTGATAACAAGCCTCCGAGCACCACAATCTGAAGGGGACAGCCATTACATTTTCTCAAAACCTCGTCTTTGAAGCCGTCATCAAGCTTGCCACTTCCCTGATCAAGGCCAGATACCTTGATCAACAGCTCCCAGCTATGTTTACGACACAGTTGATTAAGACGATGAGGCTGACTGTCTTCTTGTTCGGATATGGAGGAGGTAGCAACATCCTCATCACGAGTGATGAGGACCACCTTGCTCTTGCTGTCCCCTACGTCTAAATTTGGGAACGCCAATTTCAGGTCCTTCCAAAGTTGGACTTCATTTACATGATCCAAAACAATCAAGTAGCGCTTGTCCTTGAGAAAGTCTTCAACTCTGGCAATGAGCTGATGATGATCGGCACTCGAGATCCCAACCTCCTTGGACTTGTGCAGCTGCTGCAGAAGGTTGGCGAGGATTTGGAAGACTGTGATGGATTCATCTGGAACATGAATCCAGGCACGGCAATCGAAATGAGTCTTGATTTCCCTGAGATTGTAAATCGTCTGAACAAGAGTAGTCTTACCGGAGCCAGCGAGGCCTACCAGTGGAATCACACCCCCTCCTCTACCTTCCTTTAGTCTGTCAACAAGTTTTGCCTTGTCCAGGGTGAATCCGATGAGATCCGATGGATGTCTTCGATGACCACCAGGGCTTCCACGAGGACTCCTCCTCGCGCTAGGACTCAGGCTCCCAAATTGGAAATTAGGTCTCCAATTTGAAGGAAAGCATTCCGTGGATTCGAATCGCTTTCTTTCTACTGGAAGTGGAAGCTCAGACACCGATGTTCCATGAGCACAAGGAGCCCCAGGTTCCTGTAATTCATCGAGATTGGGATTTCTAGTTCGCAAGCTCGCATCCGCAACCTGGACAAGCCGTTTGTGCTCGAGCTTTCTGATCTCGACTGCGAGGAGGTTGAGCGCGCGACGAAGCGCCTTGCCGGGGCCACAGGAGTCGTAGACGGAGGCGAAGAGAGTGAAGCCGCGGCGTTGGAGGAAGCCGATGTTGCGCCGGCCGCGAGCAGAAAGGGAGAGGACGTACTTCTCGATCTCGTCTTCGGCTGAAAAGAGAACGCGGAGGTACTCGGTGGCCCAGGCGACGGCTGCGTCATCCGCGCTGAGCTCGGCGCCGATGAGGAATCCACGCATTTGCCGGAGTTGGATACGGATGTCTTCGATCTGGTCAGTCACATTGTCGAAGGCTATGGTGTCATGGATGAGAAGGTCCGTTAGCTTCTGTAAGACCACACCGCCCAATGCTTCAACCGCCATTGCGATTGAAATTGACGGTTGATTAGCTAATTTGGAGCCTTGGAGGAGAAGTTGTGATTAGAGGATCGAACAGCCGAAGCAAAGCAAAATCAGGCGGACAACACCATTGAGTTTTGCAGAGAACTAAGAACTACAACGATAACCCACGCGTTAACCGCCAACAACGAAAGAACGGGTACAAAGTAGGATTCGGATCCTCTCCTAAGGAGAGCTTCCTAATATCTACCTAATAAGTTGATCTAAACCGTTCAATAAAATGAGTGGCTACGATTGATTTTAATTAACCAAGTATTGCTCGCCTCACAATCCCCTCTCTCCACCGATCTCTCTCTTTGATCTCAATTTTAGCTTGTTCAATGGTTGCTTGCTCTTTCTCTCGAATTCATGAGCGCCGGTCGTCGTCGTTCCTTTGCTTCTAGCCGACCTGATGCACAATCACTATCAAGATGCAGTGTCTCCCAATCCTCCCATCTCTGTTTCCTCTCCATCCGATTTTCCGCTTAGATCGACGAAACCTCAAGGGGAGTTCAAAGGGAGATGAAGAGAGGAGAGTGGATGAGTTCAACAAAACCTCTCCATCCGATTTGAGGATGAGGATCGTTATCTCAACACATCCGCAGTTGTTGGCAGCAATTGCTTTCCACCATAGTCTCATGCGCAGGTACTGCTTTCTTCTTTTTGTTTAATTTGATTCAATCCAGTACTTTGGTAATGAATGAGGTATTAAAGAAAATGGTTGAGAATCTTTCGATTTGTTGCCTGAAGTTCATAGCGCATATCAAGTGTTCGAGAAAATGCCTCGTATGGATGTTTCCCATTGACAGCTTGAGATTCTGTCCACCATTGTTAGGGTTGTTTTTTAGGAAGAAAATAGGCTATTAACTCAATTGAGATTGACTTTGTCACATTGAACTTGTTTTCCATTTGTATGTTGGCAAATAAGTACTAAAATCATGACCATTTGATGAACAAGTACCCTTTGAGCTTAATAATGAAGTTGTTGGTGGGACAGCCACCCTGCTACCTTGCAACTAACATTTGTATGAATTGATTGATCAATACAATCTCAATTATCAACAAGCTGTTGGCCGGTTTATTGCTCCACTTATAAGTCTCGCCTTTTCAAAATGAAAGTTATGTTTAGCAGATGGTTTGAAATTGATTCTAAAAGCAATTAATACTTTATTACAACTTTTAGGATCTCTCATTTTTTATAAGAAAATAGATGTGATTTGTCTTGCTTATTTAGATATTGTGTAATTCGTGAATTGTTTATAAGTTTTGTATGGTGTTATTAACATGGATGGCCAAGGCGCTAAATCAAGCAAGGTTGGAAGCAAATGTGAGAGTGAATGGCAAAACAACGTAGCAAAAGAAATGGCCTAGCCTACATGTGATTGCTTGTGGCGTGTTGTTCGGGCTCTCGTTTCTCAAAACAAATGTCCTAGCCTATATGTGATTGCTTGTGGCGTGTTGCTCGGACTCTTGTCTCTCAAATATATCTACAACCCTCTCATTTGGCTGGCTGTTGTGACAGTGTTAGGTGTGGGCGTTGGAATTTGGCCTATTGTCATGATAGACATTGCAGAGGTTAAAAGTTTAACTCTTGATATAAACATTCTTGTTATCATTACAGGTATTTTTTTCTCCTAATCAGAATCTGTTTGACACGACAATCTTATACAATATAAGTACCATCGTTAGGGTTGTTTTTGAGGAAGCAAATAGTCTATTAGCTCAATTGGAAGAGCAATGTGTTTGCGCACAAAGACATAGGTTCGACTCCCATATAGACTAATTTGTTATGGTGTTGTAAATTGGTCTAGACTTTGGTTGATGTTAGTTGTTATTATTAGACCAATTGAAAGGAAAATCGGTGACTACTCAAGATACAAAGGCTGAGAATAGAGTACAAGCACTTGTCCTAGGCTAGAACTTGGTTGTTAATTAGACCAATTGAAAAGATACATTGACTGTACTCAGGATACAAAGGCTGAGAATATGAGCTATAAGCACTTGTCCTAGGCTAGAACTAATTGGGAAATGTGTTCAGAGTTTCATGTATTGGAATAGTTATTACTTATTAGTTTGTTCAAGAGAATAGATTAGCCTATGTGGGAGTTGAACCCACATCCTGTGCGCAAACACATCGCTCTACCAATTGAGCTAATAGGCTAGCTACTTGGATAATATCAAAAGTTTACAAGAGAAAGGAAAATACAGTTGCAAATAGGTTGATGGGTATACCAGAAAATAAGCAAAGACAAATGAAATAATAAGTCAGAGCAAAGAGATCAAGAAGGAAACACGCATTGGAAATCAAAGCAAACAATCCTGAGATGAAGAAAGCACTAGCGACAAAACAAATAACTAACCAGAAAATCAAGACAAGCCAACTATAAACAGACAAACTAAAATGGGAGCAGAAGTCCTCAATTTTAGTTATTATGTTTCCCTAGTTCCACACTTCCCTGATTTGTCTTACACTAATCTAAGGTTGATCACATTTTCTTTACTTGCTATAGTTTATAAGATGACAGAATGACAGATCAATTTTCTGCAGTTCTCAAGAATATAGGAAGCTGGAAAATAAACAAACAACTAGTACTGAAAAAGGAAGATCTTGGAGATCAAAGGACCATAATCTATTGGAATCACTATCAGTAATTATAGCTAATAAGGAGGCCATAATAAAACGAACTCACCTTCTACTGTGCTCAATACAAGATGTTCACCATTGGCTCAAAGAGAAGTATTTAAACAAGACCAAAACTACATACACTGTCCCAGACACAATGACTGTTAAAAACGGCAACAACATTTGCATGTAAACCTTGAAAACCGAAGGATTTATCAATTTCAGAACCAATATACTACACTCGTAGTGAAGCAATTAATATTTTTTAAGTACAAGAGTCTAAAGCAGTGAAATATCAAAAATAAAATTATGGCCAATGTTTATTGTTGCTGAAGCAATATAACCAACCTAACTGATTTTTCTTTCAATTGGTCTAAAATTAACAATAAAATTATGGCCTATGAGGCAGCAGCAAACAGTTACAACAAAATCGAAAGATTTGAATGTAAACATCCTATGAGGCATTTCGTCGAACACTTGGTATGCGATATAAACTTGAAGACAATAAATCGAAAGATTCTCAACCAATACCCTCAAAGTACTGAATTGAAAGAGATTTCCTTCAATGAAATCAGGTGGATTGGATGAAATTAAACAAAAAGAACAACACAATATCTGTGCACGAGATAGCGTGCTTGGCCACGGCAACAGGCGCCCGCACGCACGCTGCCATCCCTGCTCGCTGCCATCCCTCTCGCATCCTAGACCCGCTCCCGCTCTCTGTTCTCGCTCTTGCAAAATGGAGCTCTCACCATCCCGAACCCAGAAGAAAGTAAATGAAAATGTAATTAAACAGGCACGAAATCGCAGGAGAGGGCTCACCGAGGGATTGAGGCTCGTCGGGGATTCGTCGGAGTCCTTCGGGGCTCGAGTTCGGCGTCGTCGGATCCTAGTCGAGAGCTCGTGCTCGGCTTCGTCTTCGGACGGACCTCGGAGGAAGGGAGGGGTTGAACTGGATGAACTGGGAGGAGCGTTGTGTTGAGAATGGAATAGGGTTTAATTAGTGAGATGTAATCTCAGCCAATCATTTGAATGGATGGCTAGGATTGATTTATTAGGACAATATTAGGAAAATTTCACGGGGAGAGGATCCGAGTCCTACAAAGTAGAGCTCATTGAATTCATTTTCAATTTATTACGGAAAATAGCCTCAACTTTTGGAATGGTGCACGTAAATAGCTTAAATTTTTTAAAATTTGCAACAAATAACCTTAACTATGACTATGAGTTGAATTATGAAAACTAGTGGTGACAGTCTCTCCCTATGGGTGCACAAATGTCAAATGTACATATTTTTGTACAATGTGTTAAAAAATAAACATCACATATTTTACTCCATTGGTTAGATTTGTATTTTATACACATATCCATCTCTAAATAAATATAATTAAATGAAAAAAACTAATAGAAATGACCCCTACTTTATTAAAAAGGGATAAATGTTTTTGTACATAAGAAGGTGATGTGCTTATATTTGAACATTTTATGTGCCAATGTATATAGTGTGCACACTCAAAAGTAACCATTTTAATACAATTTGTATTAAAATGTGCATATTTAAACACCTGAATCATTACCATTGGAGTTAGTTTTATTGTGCGCTTCACTTGGTATAAATATAAAATTATTTCAGTTTTTATTTTATCTTAAAAATTTATAAAAATTGTATATTTCAAACATGAATTATGTGACAGGTTGTGTGATTACCTCAAGTTAATCACACAATTGTGTCACAAGTCTTCCTCCATTATACTGTAATTACTCCGTATTACATTACAGTCTGAATGTCTGATTTGTTTATTATTAACAGAGTTATTCTATACGTACGTAGTATAGTATCAGAAGTTTTTTTTTTGTTGGAGCAACGTTTTAATTTCATTGTAGACATTTCAACCGGTGACTTGGTGGTTTTACGATTTAGAATATGGTGTCTACCGTACATTTTATATACATTCAACTATCCAAGTACTCCGTTGTGTATTTTATAACCCTAACATCAAAGAAGTTGATGAGCACTCATCAATATAGAAATGTAAAGTATTTGACAAAGAAATCATTAAAAAAAACAATTACTACATCCGTCTCACAAAACTTGTTATTTTATTTTTGGCACGTTTTTAATAATGCTAAACACTATATAAAATTTCAATGATTTTATTAATTTAAAAAATAATTACATAGTTAATACAATTATCTATTAAAAAAATTATTTAAAATATTAATATTTTATAGGATTTTTCACTTCTTAAAAAACATGTCAAAAATAAAACTACAAATTTTGTGATACAGACTAAGTAATTAATTTATACGGAGTACATGGATCAATCCTAAAATATACGGAGTGTCATTTGAAATTTTAACTTCTCTTTTCTCAATAGAAGAAACATATCGAACTCTTAATCGATCTTTTACGAGATATTAAATAGTACCTCTAATTCATCAATTACGTGAAACCATCAATATCATTTTGATTTGCTCAACTTGTTATAAACGGGAGGAATTGTTACAATGACTAAATATGAAATATGACAATTAATAGAGATATTCAATCCGATTATTTTATGAGTCGTAATGCTTTGCTATAAGCCAATTACGTTTAATGGGGTTAGACGGTTTAAGTCCATAACTATTATAAACAAGTCCTATGAGGCCGCACACTTTGAGTTGACGGATTAGATCAACGGGATTGATGGTTTATTAATAAGAAGAATAGCAAAATATACCCCAAATTCATAAGAGATTTGCAAATATACCTTTTTTTTATTTTATTACAAATATGCCTAATTTTATTACAAAAATACCTAATAAAATTGCATATTGGCCTAAAAGAAAAAAATTAGGTGATTTAATTAAAAAAACATAACAATATATATAAGAGTAGTTTTTGAAAAGAAAAAAAAAAGATAAAATCGGATAGAAAAAAACCGAAAATAAAAGACAAAAAAAAATTAAAATTGAAAATACACCTACATTAAAAGATAGAAAAAGGAAAAAATGATTCTGACAGGATAAAAACAAAACCTTGACAGGGCATTCTTATCAACATGATAGGATAAAAAACCAATGTTGGCAAAAAGATGCTTACACATTGACAAGATATTGTTATACACATGCATATCAGGATACAGAACAAAACGTAGCCACCTTAATAATATTGTAGCCATCTTTCACCCCAAAATTGTCTTTTGTTCAGTCGGGACATCATTCACCTACGTTTTGACACTTGATAGGATTAATTAAACACTCTTAGAAGCTTGTTTCCCAAACTTATCCTTAACAGAAACTCATCTACGACCAAAGCACAAACAACCAACCACCCTTAAATCCTCATAAGATGGTGATTTGTTGAATAAGACCTCGAAAGGAACCTTCCAATCAAGCACAAAAATAGGTAAGCGATTGATGATATGTGTGGTTGCAGTAACACAATCACTCCGGAATCGAATTGGAAGGTGAGCATCTAGTCTCATAGCACGGGTAGTCTCAATTAAGTGCCTATGCTTACGTTCAACCCGTCCATTTTGTTAAGGGACATCGGGAACACTCCGTTGATGCACAATACCCAACTCAATAAACAAGTCCCGACAGACACTTTGAACAAACTCGGAGCCATTGTCACTTCTTATAGTTTTCACTTTGCCTCCAAATTGGGTCTGTACATACACTAAAAACCCTTTGAAAAACTTCAAAGCTTGCAGTTTAGATGACAACAAGTATGTCCAAGTATACCTGTTATTGTCATCCCAAACAGTTAAGAAATATCGAGCACCATCATGGGCAGGCCGGTGACTTATAAGGGCCTCAAAGATCAAGATGCAGAAGATCAAAAGGCTTAGATGCCAATGAGGAACTTCTATTAAACGAAAACTTGTGATGTTTAGTAAGAACACAACTTTCACATAAGAATTCCTTATAACTCAAATGTTTAAACTGATTCGAGTGTTGCAGCTTGGACATAGAACTATGGCCTAATCTTGCATGAATGAGCTACAATTCATGACAATCATGAGGCTTTATTGACTGACTACAATTTTTTTTTATTGAATTCAAAATACCATCATAAGCAACATATATCATGGCTCCAACATCTTCAGTCTTGATGATGTATAACCCACTGGTTCTATGTCCTTTTCCCACGATCTTTGATACGTTTGGGATACCCGATCCTTCGCATGTGGGCTCAAGATCAAGAACCACACCGTATATTTGCCCGATCTTCCAATGCTCTTCCAATATCTCCTGATTAACAAATTAACTAAACTAATTAGCAAACTAATTGTGGCGATAGAAATAACTTAACCAAATTTAAACTAATGAAATAGCGACAGAAAGGGAAAACGTAGGGGCGAGAGCTCGCGAGGACGAATCTGGGCTTGCTGGAAGCGGACACGGAAGCGCAGGAGCTTGGCTTCTTAGGGCGCTGAGACACGTGCGATGTAGTCGAAGACGAGGGCGAACTCGAGGAAGCCAGGCGCGCTCGCAGGTAGCGAGAGCGAACACGCGGAAGCCGGGGATGCCGAGCGAGGGCACCGGGTTGTCCGACGATGCTCGCTGGGAGCGAGCGAAACCAGAGCGAGCGCGAGCGAGAACGAAGCGCTCCTGGGCGCCAGGCGCCAAAGCCCAGGGAGCCACACAAGAGCATGAAGGCTTTTGAGATTGAAATCGAAGAACCTTTTAATCCATAAAGGGGTTCCTCAATTCTATTCAATCTGATTTAATTCAAATAGAACAACATTGTTTAAATAGAAA
Source organism: Persicaria tinctoria (assembly GCA_037127255.1). Classification (NCBI taxonomy): domain Eukaryota; kingdom Viridiplantae; phylum Streptophyta; class Magnoliopsida; order Caryophyllales; family Polygonaceae; genus Persicaria; species Persicaria tinctoria. Next base: position 26,403,624 of record JBANSL010000018.1, on the reverse strand, counting down.
ACTAACAACCAATTCTAATCATGCAAGATAAAATTTAGATTGATAAAGATAAATCAAAATATCCTAAAGATATCTCAAACCTAATGAAGATATAATTCTAAAACTTGGTGGACAAGACTTTATCTAGAGGAGATATAGTCTTCCACATTATTAATCTAGTTACATAAAATAATAGACTAATTAATTGAATGTGTGAAACCGGCCCAAGCACAATGGTGGACTCGACATGGGCTTCCATGTACTCGACATAGGTATGGGCCGAGTGATCCATGTGTTGGTCGAGTGTTGTCTTCACGGTGGATGTTGTCGAGTTTGCATGAGCTTTGTTTGAGGACGGAAGCTCATCTCTTGTACCGGTGGTGTAGTCCTGAGCAAAGTGATCTAGGGTGGCCTGAACCCTTGCTCCATCATTCCTTGGTAACGGACAAGAAGGGATTTAGTTGCATCTTGAATTCTCTTGGCCATTGCACGAGTGATAAGACCATCGAATGGAACCTTCATGTTGTCCTCAATGTCACCAGGAGTCATCGACAATTGCACTGCATCATTCTCCTCCACTTGATTTCGAATTGTCCTCAAATCGTCGCCAGAGTCATCGTCAGGCACGAACAAGGATAGATCGGCGACGTTGAAGGTAGAATGAACATTGTACTTGTCGGCAGGGAGATCCAACTTGTATGCATTACGACCCATTTTTTGAACCACTTGAAATGGTCCATCTCCCCTGGGGTCCAGCTTAGATTTCCGTTGTTGCAGAAACCTTTCCTTCTTGAGATGCAGCTATACCGGATCACCAATGTTGAACTGCACATCCTTGTGATGCTTGTCCTTCGCGGCCTCGTATTGCGCAGCTTTCCTTTTCAGCTGCGCCTTGGTACGCTGATGCAAGCGCTTGATGAAGTCCACTTACTTAGCTGCATCCATGCTCTCCTTTTCCTTGAGAGGCCGAGGCATCGTGTCCACTAGGGTCAGTGGGTTTCGACCCTACACTACTTCGAAGGGGGTCTGCTTGGTTGCTGAGTGCCTAGACCTGTTATAAGCAAACTCAACACATGGTAGGCATTCTTCCCACCTCCGGAGGTTAGTTTGCAGCATAACTCTAAGGAGAGCACTAAGAGTTCTATTTGTAATCACAATTTGGCCATCAGTTTGGGGGTGACAAGAAGTAGAAAATAATAATTTTGTACCCAACTTAGACCATAAAGTTTTCCACAAACAACTTAAGAATTTAGAGTCACGATCAGAAACAATAGATAATGGCAATCCATGTAAGCGAACAACATCTTTAAAAAATAAATGTGCAACATGAATAACATCATCAGTTTTTTGATATGGTATGAAATGAGCCATTTTTAAAAATCTGTCTACAACAACAAAAATAGAATCATGGCCCTTAGAAGTTCTAGGCAATCCTACAATGAAATCCATAGATACATCTTCCTAGGGTGAACTCGCAATAGGTAAATGTTGATATAGACTATTTGCATTAGATTTAGATTTAGCCTTAGAACATGTGACACAACTTTTGACAAATCTCAGCACATAATTAGACATTTTAGGCCAAAAGTAATGTTCCTTTAGTCCAGCTAGTATTTTTTCGAAACCTCCATGTCCTCTAAACTCATGAATTTCTTGAGTTAACAATCGTCGAATAGAAGAAGATGGGATACAAAGCTTTCCCATCTTAAACAAATAACCATTATCAAGAAATTATGAATCAACTTCACCTTTGGACACACATTGAGCATATATAGTTATAAAGAAATCATCAGAAGCAAAACCCAAAACATGTGCATCCATATGGTAAAGGAGGACATACCTACGTGATAGCGCGTCAGCTACCACATTATCCTTTCCCTTCTTGTTGTGAACCACATAGGAAAAGGTCTCCATAAACTCCACCCATCGAGCAAGTCGCCTGCTGAGCACTGCTTGTCCCTTGAGGTACTTTAGAGCTTCATGATCTGAATGAATCACAAACTCCTCAGGCCAGAGATAGTGCTGCCATGTCTGTAGGCAACGAACCAGCGCGAACAACTCCTTGTCGTAGGTAGAATAGTTGAGCTCTGTTGGGCCCAACTTCTCGCTGAAATAGGGAATGTGCCGCCTATTTTGAAGCAGAACTCCACCAATGCCAGTGCCAAAAGCATCACACTCGAGCTCGAACGGTTGTTGGAAGTCGGATAGTTGCAGCACTGGGGCATGGGTGAGGCGATCCTTGAGAGCGTCGAATGCCCTCTGATGTGCGCCAGTCCAGCGAAACGTCACATCCTTCATGGTCAGCTCATGTAGGGGGCGACAATTGTACTGAAATCCTTGACGAAGTGTCGATAGAAGCCAACAAGGCCCAAGAATGAGCGGACATGTGTAGGAGTCTACGGCTGAGACCACTCCTGTATAGCGCGAACCTTATCCTCATCTACCTTCAGTCCAAATGCAGACACTACAAAACCAAGGAAAATGGTAGACTTGGATGCAAAAGAACATTTCTTTAAATTGGCATATAATTTCTCTTTCCTAAGACAATCAAATACCAATTTTAAATGACTAAGGTGATTATGCAGGTTCTTACTATAGATTAATATATCGTCAAAATATACAACGACAAATTTCCCACAACACAATCCCACAAAGTATAGCAAAAGAGATATTGGACCCTTCCTAAAAATTCATTTGAGGACAGACTATATATTGGTGGCCAGACAGGGGAGGATGGTTTACAACAACTAACGCCTACAAACTAATCACTAAAAATAATAACCATAATGAGGATAATAATTCATGGACATAGAAAATTAACACATCACCAAAAATCAAGAACTTCCTATGGAAACTAGGATAGAAGGGTATTCTAACGGCCACTTGACGTCTATCCCAAAAATGGGTCGCCGTACCAACAACTTGTGTACTATGTAACAGTGCAATCGAAGATGAAACTCACCTCTTTGGTGGAATATCAGTTCTCTAAATACTATCTCTCATTGTCCAGGGGTACAAACCAGGTTATAACCAACATGATTGCAAGAGATTTCTCTCCTATCTTGGCATTAATTGGAAGCACTCTTACAAAGGCTGAAAAGGAGAAATTGGCGGTGTCCTGGTGGGCAATATGGTACATTAGAAACCAAACAATCTTCGGGAAAAAAAAAACCATTCCAAATCGGGAATCTATTAAACACATCATTTCAACTCATTTGGAAAATTGGAAGAAAGATCCATGCATTAAAACGAGGATGATATTCATTGTACTCGAAAGGATAAAGCTATCAATCACACACAGTCAAGAATCAAGATCACGACATAAAGTTGCCTAGTGGCGAAAACCACCGTTTGGTACTTTTAAATTAAACTTCGATGGATCTACGCTTGATAACAACGACAGCTCAATTGGATACATTATTCGAGATTGGGAGGGTAGAATAATCCACATTGGCTACGACATAACTGACAAACAAACCCCGCTGAAAGCTGAGGCTTTGGCCTTAAGACATGGAGTAATCCAAATGCTTGCACTAGGTATAAACAAGTTACAAATTGAAGAGGACTCCCTTATAATAATAAATCACTTAAAAACAAATACTACATGTCCTTAGGAGATTGAACTGGTAATGTCGGATATCAACACATTATTGTCGAGAGTGAGGGAAGTCTCCTTTTCTCATGTGCCCCGTAATGGCAATAGAGTGGCTAATAAAGCTGCACACATTTGTCGCTCTGCCAGGGGCCTCGATATTTACACTGATACAGGTCTACAAGACCTCATCCACAATGATGCTATCAGGTAGGATTATTCCACCAGAATTATTACCTAATAAAAAAAAGGTATTACACATACACAAGCAGCTAGAGCTGGCAAAACCCGACCCGAACCCGAAAACTCGACCCGTACGACCCGGAACCGATTGTCCTAAACTCCGAGCCAACCCAACCCATATTGGACCCGAAATCCGAATAACCGATAACTGAAACTCTCCCAAATTTGAATGAACCGAACCCGATTCAACCGAAACCCATTAACACCCGAACCCCGTTATAATCGAAACCCGAAATTTAAGATACATTCTAGTCGATTTTTTAAAATGAATATTGAAATAACGAAAACCCGAGACAACATAAACCTGAAATAACCAAAACCCGAGACAATCGAAATCCGAATAACCGAAACCCGATACAAATGAAACCCGAACCCGACCCAACCGAATGACCAAATTATTAGACATTACACGAAATCCGACTAATTGAACCCGACCCCACCCGCCCGATTACCACCTCTACAATCAGCAGCGAAAACACAAAAACTTGAATGAATTACTATGCAGTTGCAGGAGAAGGATCGACTTCAATGGTCATGTCTGGGTGATCGTTCTGCAATTTTTGAAGCGTCTCTTGGAGTCTCGTTGATGGCTGAATTGCCTTCACTCTGTTAAACATTACGCATTCAACAGTCAATTCCCTCAGAAACCGCATCGCGTCCTTCTTCACGCTCCAACACTCCAAATCCTTGATCCCTTCCATCCTCAGCAGCTCTAGCGCCGGAAAGCCACCGCTGGCGAATTCCATCGTTTTCCCCGTCACCGAATCCTCCATCAGCTTCAAGTATGTTAGGTTCGGGAGATTCTGCAAGGTTTTGATGCAATGATCGACCAGAATCTGGGTTTGCGACAATGTCATCTTCGTTAAGCTCGACGGGAATGCATTCCAATCATGCGGCAGACCTTCAATCGGTCCTCTTAGGGTTAGAGAACGGAGATGGTAAAGAAGATCGAGGCTGTTCAGAAAGCTCAAGAACTCTTTCTTATTACTAACAGAACCTTTCTTGCTCATGTGGAGTCTCAATCGTTTGACATTAGGGAATTTCGCCCTAACCATGAGCCGCTTCAATTCCTTGTCAGGACTCACCCCGCAGAGCGTCTGCAGGTTTTGTAGTGCAATGTAATGGTTGATCCTCCAAGGCGGCGGCAAAGCGACGGCGCCACCGAGGTGGAGGTGACACAGATTGGTCTTCATCTTCCATATCTCTACTGGCATCACTTTCACGCGCTTCGTCTCCTTCAAATCGATCGTCTGCAAATTCGGAAGGTTGCATATGGAGGCTGGGATTCTTGAAGCTTCTGGCGCTCTCAGTCTCAGGTACTTCAAATGCGTTAGCTTCCCTATCGCCTCTGGCACCGTTTCAAGCTCCAAAGATCCCAAATCCAAAATCCAAAGTGACTCGAATTCCTTCTTCAGGGTCATTGGAAAACCGCAATCCAATGCTATTTTGCTGTTGGAATTATTACAGTGAATTTGCAGAGATCGAACCTTTGATAGATCAGCAAAGCTGCTCAAACTGTTCCCAGACAATGGGATTGTGCTCTCATTGTGGATCGCTAACCTTGTTGCATTCAGTTTACTCCTGATTTCCGCGATTCCGCCAGTATAAATCTTGACATGGAGGAAATCCTCCTCCTTCGCATCTTTTATGCAGGGATCTAACTTTTCCTTCTTAATCTTGAAGGTTTTGAGATTTCCACAGGTTCCTCTTTGACCTTCTGTGATAAAGCCTCTGTCAAGAAGCCAATTGATTCGATCCCTGCCTTGTTCCTCCATATATGTGCAGCCCTCCGACTTGAGAAACCCGTCCGCTGCCCAAATCTGAATCAGCTGCCGGGCAGATATCTCAATCTCCGCGGGAAAACCGCTCAAAGAAAGGTAGAACAGCCTGTTTTCTTTCATGGCCTTATCATCACCTCCTTCAGAAGTGGGAGCGTTGTCGCAGCGGATGGACTGGTCTACAGAAGTTGTTAGAATGTCGATGGAATCTATTAGCTCTTCTAGTCCTATGCGCTGCTGGTTGATTTTATTGGTCCGCGACAGGAACAAGAACAAGTGCCCCAGCATGCGCCATCTCCGATGAGCGGCAGTTGCAGCAGCAACCATGATGGCATCGTCAATGGCGTCTTCCACATCATAGGCAATCTCCCTGACTTCTGTGAGCTTAGGGATGGAGTTGATTCTGTCCAGGTGAGAGCCCACACGTCGCAGCTTCGATTTCACCGACATGAGCTTCTCGTCGTTGTGGAGTAAAGTGGGCTGCTGGTCCAACTTCTGCAGCGCATTCTGGATTGCCACTGATGCGTCTTGCTCTGCCATCTCTTCCTCCTCCTGCAACCAAGGTAATACTTTGCACAATCTGAAACTGATTTTGGAATTCTTGTGGGATGTGTGTTGGTCAAATGCAGTGTTGTCAAAACCTATATAGTTAGTTTATTGTTTATCTTGGGTGACAGAAAAGCATCAACTCATATGATGTTGACAAATTCAATTGAACCAATCCACCTTGAAGTTGGAGGCATGCCATTCTCTTGCCAGGTCGTGCCTTGCTAATATGGACTTCGTGGGAGAGGATGATCTCATTATTGAATGTAATGTCACTATGTTAATATGAAAGTACAATAACAACTAGAATATGAGGTGCAACCAAAGCTAGTCCATTATCCATATCCAGAAAAAGTATGTAACCTCAAATGCATTTAGTAAGGAAGTCCATTAACCGTATCCAGAAAGAGTTGGTGGTTGAGACTGAGAGAGACAAACAAATAGGTGTTTATCAGTGAAGAAGTGTTGCAAATTTTTTGCAACAGTATAACAAAGAGGATATCCTAGAAGATAGTATATAAAAACCTGATCCTGGCAACATCCTTAAAATCATCTTATAGTGATCTCTAAAATGTGCTTCTAGCTAGAATTAATCGAATTTACTTCAAGGAGTTAACTGAATCTATCATGAAATACATATAAAAATCTTCACATTATACAAGAAACCAATGACTCCAATTGTAGGAAAGGAACTTGCATTGATGAAACCATGATGGGTCGCCAAGTAGTCAGGTCTATGAAAAGGCCTGAAAAAAAAAACTTCTGAAGAAGCAAGTCTGTAAAAACCCAAATGTACAATGGCAATTTTCATCAGTTTGTAAATAGACTATAGAATGCATCATGTACCGAATAACATAAAATGCCTTGTCAGATCTAATCCAGTGAAGAAGGGATTGGATTTCATCTCAAATTCTCAATCCTGGAAGCTGTGGTTGAGATGAACGAAGACCCACTTGAACCTTTGGAATAATAAACTATATTCCTTAAAAATCAACTGAGATACGTCATCGACTGCTGCATCAGCAGGAGCAATAGTGGGAGCAAAGGACTCGACAATCACATCAGCTTTCATGAAATGGAAGTAACTAGGCCCAGGGGGCTTGAGCAGCAAGTCACAGAAATTCTCGCTGCAGCTAGCTGAGCTCAGAGTGTCTACCCTCCTCCAAACATGATCAGACCAACAATCAGCATTGGGATTGTAAGGATAGAAAGCCAGGAGATACCGGATAAAATCAATGCTACTTGCACACCATGGCTGGGGACAACCGGTCCTCTAAGCCATCAGGCCTTATCTTGAATCTTAGTTAAATATGTCTCATCACAAACATGAGCAAACATGCTTTGATTCAAGGTTGTTGGTATAAAATTTCACCAAGCATGATTATTGGATTTGGTCACATATGCTTGAAGAACAAGCTGTGTTCGGGGGATATCAGAAAGATTTTATAGGATAAAAACAAGCACAAATGCACAATCAGGAAGCAATATCCATAGCTAGAATACAAATTCCGAAACTATTTTCCTGGTGCATGTAGTTTAAATTTTCCTTATTATGACCAAAGGAAGACATGCAATTTAAGCTCCAGCAGATAGTGTAGAGGAGGATAGGTTTATACAACCATACAACATGATGAGGCAGATGAGCAACAATGACAGTGAAGTTCACAAGCAGTGCAGAGGCAAGCAAAGCCCTCAGCAGGGAAGAGGGATTGACACAGTGATCTCCAAGTATTTATGGGGTAGAAGCACAACGAAAGCAATCCATTTCCGCAGCCACCAACAATTTGCCAGATCCAACGCATTCAAGTCTTCAACCTCTCTCTCTCGCTGGTCATATAGAGTCCAAAATCCAATCATGGTTTGACTGCAAGAGCCTCGATAATCTCACCAAATCCCCAAATTTCATACTCCGTATCCCTTAACTTTCAAACCAAAGAAGAATAAGAAGAGGTTGTCTTGAACGATCCCCTGACGAAGTTCGAAACCCATGTCTCCTAGGCCTCAATCACAAATTTTAGAATCCAGTATTCAAATCAAAGGTACTTTCCATGAAATGGATGGCGGTGGAAGTTGCTCAGCAATGGCAAATTGGGTGAGTGAGGTAGAGGAAGGCCCAATTTTCATGCCAGGTTAATACGGCTCCAAATCCACTGTCATGAACCTTGTTTCACCTCCTATTCCCAACTCCCTCTCCTCACAAACCCCAATTTAAAAAAAAAAACAACAAATTAATTAAATTAATAAAAAGATTAAAAAAATTAAAAATAAATAGATTTATGTGAGAGGAGACAGGATCGGGAACAGAGGATTTACACCCGGTTAATACGAAGTTTTTTTTTAAAATAAAAATAATAATTAACTCCGTATTTTTTTAAACGGTTTTTTATCTAGGGCATAGGAATAAACCACTTATATTAAAAAAGATTTCCCATATTTGGATGTATAGACCCTTAGAAAGCATTATTAAAAATGGTTAAAATTATTTAAATTTAAAAAATGTTTCTCTTTGTAGCCTCCAATAGGATAGAAAAATCGTTTTTTAAATACTGAAAAGGATTATAAGATTAGGCAACACATTCCCTAGAGCTATAAATCATGTTATTCGGGTGGTGGTCGGTGAGGAGGGTCTGATATCACCCAAACTCTTATCATTTATTAAAATTGTGTTATTCAGGTCGAGTTCGGGTCGAGTAAATATGATTTTGGATCAATTGGACTATCGGTCATTTTAGGTCAAGCCAAATAGGGTTTGTTCCGGTTTTCGGGTCGACCCTATAGGTAAAAAAAACTCCAACTTTTTAAAGAGTTTTTAAGAATATTAAAATATTATCAAAATTAAATTTTAATATAAATATGTCAAATTAAACTAAATAATACGGAGAAGAGAGTGTCGGGGACGTATATCAGAGCTATTCAAGACATGTACGATGGAGCATTGACAAGCGTTAGAATGCCTTCGGGGGATTCGGAATACTTTTGGGTGCGAGTGGGGCTGTATTAGGGTTCGGCTCTTAGCCCATTGTTGTTCGCTATTGTTATGGCACGTACTTTTTGCTCCGCTTCAAGAAGAGGTTCCGTGGTGTATGCTCTTTGCAGACGACATAGTGCTAGTGGACAACTCTAGATCGGGTTTGTCGTGCAGGTTGAAACACTGGAGGGAAGTGCTTGAGCCTAAGGGGTTTCGTTTGTGATGCGGGACCATCCAAGACACCACCTGCGGACGCACATATCTTACATGAGGATGGACCTATGATTCAAGGAAGGGGGGACGATGTCATTCTCAAGAGGAAGAAGAAGGCTCCACCATGGGAAAGGTCCAAAGGTGCATATTTGCTCACTGTTGGCATCGATGCCGACACCAGAGGCATCGACGCCGAGACCTGAAGATGCTATTTTACCTATTTTACCTACTGTTGGTATCGACGCTGACACTAAACCCTCGGCGCCGACACTTGGGCGCATAGAGTTACATTGGGCCGAAATTGGGCTTATTTTATGTGTTATTTTTAGAGACCTTATTTACTTATGTTTTTAAGTGTTTTAATTAGTTATTTATTTATTTAATATTTTCGGCTAAATCAGCCCTAGTTAGGCTATATATTGCCGACACCTCCTTTGTAATGAAACACGTTGAATTTTATGAGAAAAGCTCTCTTTTTGTGTGAAACACAATGAGTGTTTGTCGATTGAATAGAGTTGTGCTCTTCAATTGCAACTATTGGTATTGATCTAGCTTGGTTTGCTTTACCGTTCATCAACTTCGCAAGACTTGGTGATCCGAGTATCCACAAGCCCCCTCCTTGTGCCTCCAAGTTGCCCGCTTGGTTGTGTAGGGTTGTAGAGGCGGGTTATATAGTCATTGACATTGGTTCCTACCCTCTGAGGAGGCCTGAGGTCGTTATCTTATTCTATATAGATCGACTCAATCCATATCAGGTCGTGTCTTTCAATTCTTGTCCTTTAATTTCGAGTCTTGTTTATTTCTTTTGAGTCTTTGCTGCGTTCTTGAGATTCTTGATCGATCTTGATTGTTTCTTGGTCGATTTCTTGAAGCTTGTTTGCTGTGTCATTCGTTTCTTGAATTGAGTCTTTCTTGTTTCTTGCTTGTTGTCGAAGATCGGACCATCTCACGGCTAACCCCGTATCAAATTGGCATCAGAGCTTTGGTTTCCGACATCAAGATTGAGTCTTTTCTTTTCCTAAACAAAAAAACACAAAAATAGAGTCTTTTCTTTGTTTGGTTATTTACTTCTTGCATTCTTGAATTGATTATTGCACTAACCTTGTTTGTTGGTGATTGTTGTGGTTGCATAGCCTAAACACAAGCCTAGCCGAGACCGTGGAGTCGACCAAGTGGTGCGCACATCCCCTTTGTGAACACCCATAGCCGACGACAGAATCTGTCCCCATAGTTTCTCTTGGCCGAAATCAGTCCACCTTCACACAAAGAAACCCTAGTTTGCTATTTTCTATCTTTGGAGCTTATGATCTATCTTTGGGATATTTATTTTATCGATTTTATTTGCCTTAATTAAAATTCAGATTTTGTGGTAGTTAGATCCTTATATCCATCACATATATCTTTAAGGCTAAGATAGATCTACTCTCCTAATTTATCCAAAGTTGTTATATATTTATCTTTAGGGCTATATTTTCTATCTTTTCACCTTTATTTTTAGCTTTTCGAATTCCCTTTATTTAATTGCTGTAATTCTTGCATTAAGTTATAAAAAAAAAAAAAAGAGAAATCAGTTCGAAAATTCCAAAAGAAAGAAAAAGAAATTCAAGGCTTGGACCTAGGGAGGATAAAATTCACCTAGGGGAAAAAGTGAGTCAAAAAAAAAAGTTGTTTGAATTGATCTAGTGCAAGAAAGCTTCAAGGGATCATTCTTGGTGAATTTCAGCAGCCCTAGATCGACATAAACACATTACCTCTACAAAACACAAAATTGAAACCCTCCCTTGCAACTACAACATCCTAACTTAAGGTTTTCAATCAAAAGAGGTAAATTTTCTTAGTTTCCTTCTTTTTCTTTTCTCTTTTCAGTTTGTCGAGCACTGTTTGTTGAGTACTCTTATTGTCGAGCATTTCTCTTCTAATTTCGAGTGCTTCTTGCTGTTTATCGAGTTGATCCTTGCTGGATTGAGTTCTTTTTCAGTTTGGTCGAGTACTCTAGTCGAGTTCTCATTGTCAAGCACTTCTCTTGCTACTGTCGAGTTGTTGCTGCTGTGTCGAAGAGCTCTTGACCCCTGTCGAGTGCTTTCTTGTGTGTGTCGAGTACTACAGCCCTTGCCGATTGCTCAATTGTGTTGTGTCGAGTACCTATTGCTACTGTCTAGCACTTGTTTTCGCTGATCGAGTGCCCTGTTGATAGTATCGAGTACTGATTTTGCTTATATCGAGTTCTATGCAGCCCTTTGCGAGATCTGTTTGTGTTCACTACTAGAATACTGCAATTAGACATCATATGATTTAAGTCTGTCAAAAAAATCAGATGTTAAAATTAGTCTGTTATATCGGTCTTTAAATTTGCGATGTTGAAAAATAATTAGAGATCGGTTAAATTTTTTAACAGATGTAAAATTATTTATCCTAAAAAAATTAACAAGCGCGGTTTTAAATTTGAAACGCGCGGAGAAACACTTAAAAAAAAATTTGGACACCCGCGCCCATACTTGAAAAAAATAATTTGAACACCCGCCCACTGTCATACTTAGAATAATTTCAACAATCACCCATACTTCAAAAAATAATTGCACATATCCTCTGTAACAGTCACTCTCAGCCTCACGACTCTCATCTCCTCTCACACGGTCATCTCCTCTCCCGCGGTCATTCTCACCACCGTCACTGCCACCACTGTTGCCGACACCGCCACCACCACATCCACCGGCACCGCCTCCACTACCGCCGCCGCCGCTTCTTCTATCCCTCCAGATCTGAGATCTCCTCTTTCCATGCTCTCCCGAAACCCTAAACGACTGAAGCCACCAGCGAATCACTCCACCTCCTCCTCGCCGGCGTCTCCATCCCTCCACCTCAACACCTCCTCGCCGGCGTCTCCATCCCTCCACCTGGACACCTCCTCGCCGACGTCTCCATCCCTCTCGAAACCTATTTCCGGATCTCTCAGGATTCCAAACCCCCTCGTCCACTCATCGATCTCCTCTCCCGCGGTCATCCTCACCACCACCACTGTCACCATTGTTGCCGACATCTCCACCACCACAGCCACCGCCTCCACCACCACTGCCGCTGCCGCTTCTCCTATCGCTCCAGATCTGAGATCTCCTCTTTCCATGTTCTCTCGAAACCCTAAATAACTGAAGCCACCAGCGACTCACTCCACCTCCTCCTCGCCGGCGTCTCCATCCCTCCACCTCGACACCTCCTCCTTGCGGCGTCTCCATCCCTCCACCTCATACTCAGCGATTGACCTAATTCTGGATCTTTGCGCGTGGTTTTCCTCTCTCGCCCCGCCTCCTGTTGCACTGTTGTCTGAGCTTCCTCCTCCGTCCATCCATTTTGTCGCCGAAGTCTCTCTTGCAACGCCTAAGGTAAGCTTCTTTAACATCAATTTGTCATTCAATTTCTCTCTCAATTAGGCTTTCTTACAGCTCCAATTCTAGGGTTTTAAAAATGTTCTCTTTATTTTGTTCTATGAGGAAACTTGTTTATGTGAAGCTTGAAGAGATGCCTAAAAGCCTCGTGTTTGTGAAACTTGAGTCGGGACTTGATGGAAAGCAGGTAGTTGAGTCGATAACATCTTGATTGGTGATGGTTTTGATGAATTTCGGGTGGTTTCAATTGCCCACTGCATTGAATTCTCTAGTTTTTTTTCAGACCAAGATGAATTACAATTTACAAGGCAAGGTTCCAACTTCTAGGGTTTCGATATGCATCAGCAGGTACTATCTAGTCCTTTTGGCTTATTCTCATCATTCTAGGTGTTTTGAAAATGAATCTTTACTACAAAACAAACCTATATAACCATCTGATCTGGAAGTTCATGTGATTATTGGTTAACGCACTCTATCGAGTTTGAATTGATGTATCGTTTCATCTATTTCTAGGCGTGACTTAGAATTCTATTCATAGTTTCCTTTTATTGCAATTAAGAGACTGGATTTGCTTTTTTATGATGTATTATTAGTGATTCTAAAGAGTAAAAGATGTCTTTGTATAATACTATAATTGTATATGGAATATATTGGTGTAATCTGTTTGTTGTTCAAGTGTAATTGTGGAGTTGAGATTTATTTTGATATCGTTAGAGCTAAAGTTCAAACTCAGGATTCTTGACATAATTTTTTTTTATCAGTTCTTGATATAATTTGTTTGTTTGCTACCTTTGAATCAAAGATCATTGATGCTTATTGTCGGTTTTGTGTTGGACTGTTTGTGTGTTTTGGAATAACAAGGGATATTGTTGCATTACAGTGGGTGCTGAGGCTGATGATGACAGAATTGAGTTGCTTTTGATTCAAGTGAGGAAGAAGGAGAACACTGAGCTCATTGCATCTGGTAGGGAGTATGGAGTCCCCATTTCTGAAATAAGTATCTTTTTTATCCCTTTTTAATCTTTTAATACAGTATTTCATCATGTGTATTATGTTGATTCTTTATTGCAAGATAACCATGCAAAAAAAAAACCCATCATTAGACTGAAAGTAGGGTTGAACCTAGTATATAAGAGGAGTATAATGGTAGACTAATTTATAGTCATTCTGTTCTAGTGAATGTTTAACTATTTTTGCATAGTGTTGCCTGCATACTTATTCATCCCAGTCTCCTAATTATAAATATTCTTTCAGAATCTTCAATCTTGGCACCACCTTCCAAACAGGAGTTGTGAGCTTGCTATAACTTTAACCACTTTGGGGTCTGAAAGCACCATTTCACTGCCTGACAGAAAGGTTAGTATCCTCGTATTGATAACATCCTTGCACACTTCTCTCATGAAAACATGTTCTAATCACCTGATCCATTTTCAGGTTATATAGGTGCAAGCTGATTGTTTAATACTAGCAAATCTTGATATCCTTGATGGTGTGGATGATTTGATGCAACTTAGTTATCTAAATGAGTGATCCGCCTTGTACATCCTTCAATATAGAATGAACCAAGATACAATTTACGTATGTCCTACCATTTTCAACCAATTTTTTTTACAAGTCATGTAAAACCATGTTTGAAGTTGACTTGATCACCCTTTTCTTTTTATGATCTATAGACTAAAGCTGGACTAGTGGTGGTTGCCATCTATAGACTAAACCTGGATTGTTTTGGGGCATGGACATTAAAAAATAGGAAGAACCTTTCGATGTTTGACTGCAAATACCCTGGCCAAGCTGTTTCATTTTCTTTCACTAGAGCTAGATAATGTGGATAAAGCAATATTTTAGATTAGAATTATCAAAGAACTCATCCTTTCGATAGAGTAAACATGTGTCATATTATCGATTCTATTGGTTTCTCTTATTATTTTTGTTAAGGAATTGAAGCATACATTGATAGTTACTTGGATAATTACAAGTTCTAGGGTTTTGAGGTTTGTTTTAAGGTGCTTCTAACTTTTCCCAGCAATCAGTTTTTCTCTGACACCTATCTTTAACTCTTGTATGTTTTTTTCTCCTGTGATGTATACCTGATTCTGATTCCATCCCAACTCTTGAAGAAGATTTTATGCAAGCATTATCGATTTTAATAGTGTTAAACAAATAGTATATAATTGTTTAGGTGTTCAGGTACCTGCTTTCATTCAGCAGCTCTGTTGGCTTTCTAAAGGAGCTTGATTCATCTTTATCTAGGATCCAATCCGGTTTTTCCACAGGTTCTAGTTTTTTTTCCCCCATCAGATCTAATCTTTATGGCCTTTTCTTTATTCTCATAAAGATTCATTATTGTTATTACTTTTCATGATGCTGGAATTTCTCATACATTCTTGAAAAAAGAACAATTTAGCTGGTATCAGGTGCTAGCTTGATTTTTTCTGCTCCTATGACACGATGGACCCACTTTTTGAATCAGCTTGCTTCTCCTTCAAAAGACGGTGATACAAATCTGCTTGAAATCTTGGTATGTTGAATCTATTATATTACTTTTGCTGTTAGAATATTTTAGGGCTCGAGCATGTGCTGAATTTCGTAACATCAATCACATGTTCTCATTGCTGTGTAGCCCATAACATCAACTCTACTTGAAATCTTGGGCTGCCATTTATTTCCCCTTCTGAATCATTCTTCATCTATCTCAATAAGATTTAAACAGAATCTCTCTCTTTCCCCCTATTGTCATCTCCTGATAACCTTATGCAAGATTATCTTAATTTGAGTCAGTAGCTGAGTTGGTCTCTGAATGTCCGCATGAAATCATGCTACTAGGATGTATTTCAAGGCTTCAAGCCAATGGGATTGCATTGTTCAACACCTTACTTCAGCTTCATGTGATTCTCTTACCACCTTGAAGCATTACCTTGACCTCTGCAACTCATTGCAAGGAAGGTCTCAAAATTTCATGAGGAGATGGAAAGAGTGGATTCCAAGGTATGTATTGCATTCTGACTTACACACTAGCTGCAACCATCTTGTCATGAAAAAAAAATTAATTTACTAGTTTGTTGCCACTTAATTTATCTGTCAGAAGTTGGTTACATCCAAGGAAAAAATCAGAGTGGGCTTCTACTCAATATATATAATCTGGCCAATATAACACTTGATATAGCTTACAACATATTTTCAGTGCTTTTGAAGTGTCAGGCACCACAATTTCTATTGCTTGCACCATCTATTTCTGAGTAGCTTGAATAAAGTTTTTCAATCATTTTGTTTCATGCTATTCAAAATGTGTTTCAATGCGTTCTACCAAGTTTTCAGGTCTAGTGCTTTGGTTTAGGTAAGAGATATTCATACATATCTCACAGAATTTCTAAGTGATTCTCAATTGAAACAACTATGGAAGCTACCTCCTATCCTCTCCGTCAATGAATTTGCCTGATTTCACAACATGCTTGAATTTCCTTTTTTGTCAATGAATTTGCTTTTGCAGATGGCACTCCACTGGTATCTTTGATGTGTTGAAAAAGAGTGGTGGTGTATTTGAGAGTACAAGGCTCTAGGAAGAGTTGGCTCATGATGCCAACAATGGGCTCGACATCACAAATCACACATTGCATTTCGGTGGTTGGAACCTATCACGGAACGATTTCATAACATGATACGTTGAGTTCCACTAGGTTTATAGCATATCATTGAGTTTTTCATCTTATTTGTAAAAACCAATTGTAAAGCCCATTTTGTTGAATGTTGATCTCTCTTTTATATAATGTACATGTTCATTAAATTACACATCAGATTCCAAATAAAAAAATGCAGTGCTATCATAGCTTTGAAATTAGTTCACTACGTGAAAACAGATGCTAGTAACATTATAGACATCATCCTATCAACTTAAATCATTGTCTAATACATGTTTTTATATTATATTGATAATATAAAATGATACATATAGATAACAATAACATTGTCATAAATAGCTAAAACAATGTTGAATAATGCAAACGCATCCTTTTTATAGAAATAAACTGATGTGAATAGGAATAACAACATCATTTATACACACATACCACATAATGTATTATTTTAAAATAATATAATGTCACAAAATATAAACATAAAATGAATATACACATAATGAATATTATAATAATGATGTCTATATAATGTTAATACACTGGTTATTTTTAAAAAAGTGATGTGAATATCAAATTTTCGCTTAGTGCTCTTCAAAAGCTTATAAATGAAAAATAACAAGGGTTTAATAATAGTTGAACATGTAATAAATAAAATTGAAGGGTTGATTTATATCTATATTCAAAACAAAATAGATGTTTTAACCAATAAAAGACATCTGCTTAAAACCGATGTGAAAAGTTTTGATCTTTTACTACACACACATAGAGATCGGAATTTTTTTTGAAAGACATATGTTGACAACAGATGTCTAATTGCATTTTTCTATTAGTGGTTGTTTCTTATTCATACTCTCACATATATACTTTGATTGTTAGGTTTTTGCTTGAGTGTTGATTTGCCCAAGGCGGATTGCCCCCAACAAGTGTGACATACCAATAAGAGAAGGAGTGTGAGCGAA
Organism: Persicaria tinctoria; assembly: GCA_037127255.1. Lineage (NCBI taxonomy): Eukaryota > Viridiplantae > Streptophyta > Magnoliopsida > Caryophyllales > Polygonaceae > Persicaria > Persicaria tinctoria. Next base: position 26,386,334 of record JBANSL010000018.1, on the reverse strand, counting down.
ACACATTGTGAGGTTGTTTATATTTTTCTAACTTTACATATTTTTCTTTGTTTGTTGTTTTGTGATGGCTAATATGCAGGGACGAGGGAAAGGACGATGGCAACAAGAAGAGTACTACTTCTCAGAAGACGACGACGACTTCCAAGAGGATGATTATTGGGAGCAACGTCCTAGACGAAATGATAGAGGAGGTCAATACCACTATTGAGCACCTAGAGAGCCTGCGCAAGATGGCATAGGTAAGGTAAAGGTAAAGATCCCTCAATTTTATGGTACCACCGATCCAGATGCATATATTGATTGGGAAACTAAAATGGATCGAATATGGATTTGTCATAACTTCTTTGAACATAAAAAGGTGCAACTAGCTTCCCTAGAATTTCAAAGTTTTGCTTTAATCTGGTGGGATAATCTAGTAAAGGAAAGAAGAAGAAACCTTGATGCACCTGTTGCTTCTTGGATTCAATTAAAAGCACTTATGAGAAGTAGGTTTGCTCTTCAACATTATGCTAGCGAGCTTAGACAACGATTAGAAAATCTTAAGCAAGGTAGCAAAACTGTTGAGGAAACCTTTTATGCAATGCAAGAAACCATGGCTAGAGCTAATGTAGTTGAACCCTATGAAGATACTAACGCTAAGTTTCTTAGATTATTGCACCCCGCCTTAGCTCATGAAATTGATTATTTTCCTTATTCTACGCCTACTGAACTTTTACATTTAGCTATGAAAGTGGAAAGGAATGCTAGATACAGGAGCCAAGGTGGTAGAATGTCGAGTGGGCAACCCCAAAGGTGGCACCAAGGCCATGTGCAGCAACCCCAAAGGAGGTTTGATGGCGGCTCAAGGGAGAGAGTAAGCCAACCCCAAGGGAGGAGTAAAGGCCGAATGCCTCATGAGCCCATCGACAATGGCAGAGCGCCTCGGAACGGACATGAATCGTCTAGGGTATCTACTGGCCCTAAAGAGAGTAATCCTAACTCTTTTACTCTTGAACCTATGTACATTCCTTGCTTTATATGTCAAGGTAGTGGACATGTTATGAAGGATTGCCCAAATAAGAAGCCTCTCATGACTAATCACCTAGACAAAAATGAATCTGAAAATTCTAGTGATAAACATGATGAGCATGTTCATAATGATCAAGATATTAGTTTACTTGCCTCTAAATATGATTGCCTTGAACATGAGCATGTTGATTCTTTGATTGATTTAAATGTTCAACCTATACCCTGTGCTGATAATCAAAGCAAAGATTTGTGTCAAACTACATGCTTAGAAGAAGGCATAGTTTCTAATATGATCATTGATGATGAAACTTCTTCTACTATTGCTAGCATTGAGTTAATTGAAAATTCAGCCCTGGAAAAGGATGAAAACTTGCTAGTTTTGGATGGAAACTTAGGGATTGATGACCAAGCTCAAGTGCATATTAAGTTAGAACATCATGACATTCATATGGAATCTGAATTATGCACTCATAAAGTTTCTTTTCTTGATTTTGTAGATGAAGCTGAGACAATACCCAACAAGGAGTGGTCAATCCCTACACCAATCGTTCTTGAGATGGATTTCCATGGGCATATGGTGTTCGATCCAGGAGCTCGTGTGGCTGCATGTGCGGAATCATATACGACCTTGGATTCGAGGACGAATCCTTTTCAAGAAAGGGAGATTGATGCGGGACCATCCAAGACACCACCTGCGGACGCACATATCTTACATGAGGATGGACCTACGATTCAAGGAAGGGGGGACGATGCCATTCTCAAGAGGAAGAAGAAGGCTCCACCATGGGAAAGGTCCAAAGGTGCATATTTGCTCACTGTTGGTATCGATGCCGACACTAGAGGCATCGACGCCGAGACCTGAAGATGCTATTTTACCTATTTTACCTACTGTTGGTATCGACGCTGACACCTGGGCGCATAGAGTTACATTGGGCCGAAATTGGGCTTATTTTATGTGTTATTTTTAGAGACCTTATTTACTTATGTTTTTAGGTGTTTTAATTAGTTATTTATTTATTTAATATTTTTGGCTAAATCAGCCCTAGTTAGGCTATATATTGCCGACACCTCCTTTGTAATGAAACACGTTGAATTTTATGAGAAAAGCTCTCTTTTTGTGTGAAACACAATGAATGTTTGTCGATTGAATAGAGCTGTGCTCTTCAATTGCAACTATTGGTATTGATCTAGCTTGGTTTGCTTTTTCGTTCATCAACTTCGCAAGACTTGGTGATCCGAGTATCCACAAGCCCCCTCCTTGTGCCTCCAAGTTGTCCGCTTGGTTGTGTAGGGTTGTAGAGGCGGGTTATATAGTCATTGGCATTGGTTCCTACCCTCTGAGGAGGCCTGGGGTCTTTATCTTGTTCTATATAGATCGACTCAATCCATATCAGGTCGTGTCTTTTAAATCTTGTCCTTTAATTTCGAGTCTTATTTATTTCTTTTGAGTCTTTGCTGCGTTCTTGAGATTCTTGATCGATCTTGATTGTTTCTTGGTCGATTTCTTGAAGCTTGTTTGCTGCGTCATTCGTTTCTTGTTGAGTCTTTCTTGTTTCTTGCTTGTTTTCGAAGATCGGACCATCTCACGGCTAACCCCATATCAGTTTGAGTAGAACGAAGACCGAGTATGTGCAGTTCTGCTTCGGAGGTTTCAGAGATTCAGAGGCTTCGGTTATGTTAGGGGGGAACTAGTTCCCAGGAATGAGAGTTTAAAATATTTGGGTTCGTTTGTCCAAAGCGACGAGGGTATTGATTTAGATATTGGCCATAGGATTCAGGCGGGGTGGTTGCAATGGAGACGGGCGTCGTGCGTCTTTTGCGATAGGAAAGTTCCTGCTAAACTGAAAGGGAAATTCTACAATGTAGTTGTCCGCCCATCGTTATTGTATGCCTTTGAGTGCTGACCTATTACTAAAGCACAAGAGCAGAAGATAGCAGTGACGGAGATGAGGATATTGCGGTGGATGAGTGGTCACACGAGACTGGATAGGATCAGAAATATCGACATTAGGAGCGAGGTGGGAGTTTCAAGTATCGTGGATAAGTTGTGGGAGTCCAGATTGCGTTGGGTTGATCACGTTCGGAGAAGACCCCTCTTGGCACTAGTGCGTAGAAGCGAGAGTTTAGATCTGGGGCCTACCCGTAGGGGGAGAGGCATACCGAAGAAGTGTTTGATGGAGGTTATCAGACACGATCTCAACTTTTTGAACCTTGTGGAAGATTTGACTATGGATAGAGACCATTGGCGGAGAAGTATTCGGGTGATAGACGTCTAGTGTTCTAGGCTGTTGAGTCGAGTTTATTGCCTGTGCTTTTATGTTGTTGCCCTGTCCCTTAATTCTTCTATTGGGTCCATCGGAAACACTCTCTTGACTAAGTTGGGGTAAGAGTGTGACAGTGCGTACACCCGGACCCCCCAAACCCCACTTAACGTGGGGTATACTGGGTCGATGTTGTTGTTGTTGTTATATAAATATTTTAAGCATAAAAAATTACATTTATACAAATAAGTGTTTTAAATATACTATAATTATAAAATATATACGTTATTTAACTTATGAGTGACCTTAACAAACACAATTGCATGACGAATCTGTGTGGGGTCTATGTGGTGCTTGTGTGGTGTCTATATGATGCTGACTCACCGGGTCGATTTTGATCCAACGGGCTATCGAGTCTCAACCCTAAAATTCTCGGGTCATTAGAGTTCGGGTCGATTTCAAGTCCCAAGTCTAAAATATCGGGTTCAAACCTAAAAAACTATTAAGTATTTTGTGTCGGGTCATATTTTGACATGTCTAACACTACTTGATCCTCGATGAGTTGACAGACCGACAAACTATCATGACCAGGCAATAATGTGGACTTCATGGGAGAGGATGATCTCATATTACAATATAAAAACAATACTACTTCCTCGTTCGATAATAAATGATCTTTATTAATGATTATTTTATATAGTTTTTAGCTTTTTAAAAAACGAGTAAAAAAATAAAAGATCATCTATTATCGTATCGAGGTTGTATGTAATGTCACTATATTAGCATATAAAAAGATTGAGAGGTGTTTAAATAATTTTGAAATTTGAATTCTCTCTTTTTCTTTCCAACTAGGGTGGTTAAAATGGGCCAAACCGACCTGAATCGAATTGATTTAAACAGAGGACCCAGTTTTTTGGAGGGGGAGGACCATAGCCCAATCCAAAACAAGAAAGAATAGAACACCAAGAAATGTTTACACGATTTAATTTCTCTACTCCGCGGAGTCTCAACTCTCAAGAAGGGGAGAGTCGTCCCGAAAAATGCACTAGACGAAAAAGGTCTTAGAAAACTAGTTATAATCAAGCAACCTCATATGGAAACAACCATCGAAATCCAAAACCCGAGATATAGACAAGAACATAAGAGAAAGAAATAAAAACAAAGAAGAGAAACTCCCTCAAATCCAACAGTTTTGGACTTTTCAGTTGAATCGACTCTACTAGGACAAGCTTTTATCACCAAAAAAACATTATGATTGCCTGAATCCTCAAGTCACACAAGAAAAACGTAGTGTTTGAACAAAACAATCAAAGCTAGACTCTTCTTCTAATTGCCACGAGCTATTAATTCCAATATAGAAGATCCAATCCAATCTAATCTCTAGATCAGAAGCCCAAACATTATAATGCATCCAAAAATATATACAAATAAGCCTTAGAGACCACGTATAATAACATCTCATATATATAAACATCTTGTAAATGTCCAAGTATGATTAATAAGATGAATGCCTTTGGCACGCATCATACTGGCGATTCTCAGTTTGGTTGCCAGTGGATTTGGAACCCTGACATCCCTTACAAGATCCGCCACTTTCTTTGGAAAATTGCGCGGGATGGTCTACTAACCTCGGAAAGACTACAACGATCACATGTCTCGGTTCTCTTGGGGTGCCATTTCTGTGGCTCTTCTATTGAGTCAACCAATCATATTATCTACGGCTGCCAGATGACACAGTATTGGATGTCTTTTCCGCAGCTGGTATTCGATGTCCTACGATAATTAATGCCACTACAGATGCTAAACCTAACAGACTTCTGAACGAAATTTACTTAACAGAAGGCAAAACCAGATTTGCCAAGATAGCCACCGCTTGGTGGGCAATATGGTACTTCCGAAATCAAATTGTTTTCCAACACATGCATACAGTCTCCTTTCAAGCTATTGGTATTCTATACAAAGTTGTTACAGACTCTTGGACCACAAATGGGGATGCTCACGGTGTCAAACCCATAAGGAAGAATACACCAAAGCAGAAATCTACAAATAACCACTCCAACTCTGGGATAAATAAGGCACATAAATCGGCTAATTGTAAAAAGCCACCTATAGACCACAATAAACTTAACTTCGACAGTTCATACTTCCCTTCGGACAAGGGTGCCTACGGATTCGTTATCCGCAATCACAATGGATTGATTGTGTCTGTTGGTTCTGGTCTTTTCAACAATACTTTTGCAGTCTTCTCCGAGGCTTTAGGGCTGCACATGGGTGTGGTAAAGGTGTTAGACAATAATTCATATTTCCAATACATGAATATGTATTTTGCGCTAAATAGTGGAATGTTCCGGAAGAATGTGGATTGTAGCGGAAGTCCCCAGAACATGGTGGAATATTCTAGAAGTATATGGAAGAGTGTGGAAGATTCCGAAAGTGTGTGGAACCTTATGGAAGGTTCCAGAACCGTGAAGAGTCTAGGTGTGCCTAGACTTGTGTAGAGTTCTCCGGAAGCTTGGAGAACCTTAGGAAGATGTATGGAAGAGTCTAGAAGCATATGGATGATTCTAGTGTTGGATTATTCTAGAGATGTTCTAGGATCTCCTTGTAAGGGATGACATGGCCTATAAATATGCTTAGTTGTGTGTGAGTTAGGTGTGTGAGTGAAGAGTGAGTCTCCTCAAGTTGTGTAGTGTTTGGAGTTGTGGGTCGAGTGAATCCTCACAAGTGAGTTTGTGAGTGTAAGTTGGTTAGAGTGTGAGTGGTACATCTCGAGTGTTGTGTTGCTGAGTGAGAGTCTTGTATCGAGTGAGTTGTACAAAATACTTTTGTACATTAATACAAGTCCTCATTTGTAAGAGAGCCGGTCCATCAGAATCACACCTGATCGAGTGTTACCTACCCGTTTTTTCCCCAACAGTGGTATCAGAGCGAGGTTGCGAAGGTCGTTGAAGTCGAAAATCGGGTTAGCATTTGTTGGTGGAAGGATTCCGCGTTGACGTGATGACATCAGGCTTGTCGGAGGTGTTCGAGAATCCATTCTTTGATGGGAAGGCTAACTTCACATAAGGAGGGAGAGTATGTGTCATGCACTCTGGTGGAGGAGAAGCTCGTCTCCAAGAGTGAGGGAGGAGCCATTATGAGAGAGACATGGTGACCTGAGATGGAGAGCACAAGCACGTCCATGTGGAGATGTTTGACGTGTGTGCTATAGTAGGGAGAAGGGTCACATGTAGTGTGATGTCCGCTATTGAGGGAGGACGTGATGAGAGAGACGTCCTTGCGGAAGAGTGTTGTTGGCTCCTACAACTAATGTGATTGATGATGACGATGTCTACTTAGTAATAGATGGAGAGGTTACTAAGTCATCGAGGTGGATGGTGTCGTCTTACATGAAGAGTGTTGGGATCAACTGATCAAGCATTGTTTGAGACCTTGGAGATTGGTGGAGAGTTTGGTCCTTTAGCTTAGTGGATGGTGAGAAGCTAGAGGGTATATGTGACGCTCTTCACGATGAGAAGGTGTAAGGTGTTCATGAGAAGGAGCTTGATCAAGGTGCAAGGTGTTCATGAGAAGGAACACGTCGTGATGGGGAGATGCCACGACATTGGAATCAAGGAGCGAAGGAAAGAAAAGATCGAGAATGCTATGGAGGTATGTGAAAATATGAATTAAGGGAGGAATTGTTAGACAATAATTCATATTTCAAATACATGAATATGTGTTTTGGGCTAAATAGTGGAATGTTCCGGAAGAATGTGGAATGTAGCGGAAGTCCCCGGAACATGGTGGAATATTCTAGAAGTATATGGAAGAGTGTGGACGATTCCGGAAGTGTGTGGAACCTTATGGAAGGTTCCAGAACCTGAAGAGTCTAGGTGTGCCTAGACTTGTGTAGAGTTCTCCGGAAGCTTGGAGAACCTTAGGAAGATGTATAGAAGAGTCTAGAAGCATATGGATGATTCTAGTGTTGGAGTATTCTAGAGATGTTCTAGGATCTCCTTGTAAGGGATGGCATGACCTATAAATATGCTTAGTTGTGTGTGAGTTAGGTGTGTGAGTTAGGTGTGTGAGTGAAGAGTGAGTCTCTTCAAGTTGTGTAGTGTTTGGAGTTGTGGGTCGAGTGAATCCTCACAAGTGAGTTTGTGAGTGTAAGTTGGTTAGAGTGTGAATGCTACATCTCGAGTGTTGTGTTGCTGAGTGAGAGTCTTGTATCGAGTGAGTTGTACAAAATACTTTTGTACATTAATACAAGTCCTCATTTGTAAGAGAGTCAGTCCATTCGAGTCACACGTAAGCGAGTGTTACCTACCCGTTTTTTCCCCAACAAAAGGCCCTCAATTTGGGTCTCAACAATCTACTTATCGAGGGTGACTGTTTAGCCGTTGTTAAAGCTCTTCTGGGGACTGGACTTGCCCTTGGAACATTGAGCTGCTGATGGCTGATACCTCTACAATCATCCGCTCCTTTTTTGGTTTGGTTTCGATTTTGGTTCAAAACCGAATTTCAAAAAATCGCGGACCGGAAGTCGATCCGACTTGTATCCGAGCTGAATCAAAACCAGATTTTCCTGGTCGATTGGTTCAGTTTTCGAACCGATTCACATTATAAGCAACTCTTGGACTTTCTTCTCAACGGTCTAATCCTCTCTAAGAGCATCTTCCCCCGTAGGCTAGAATAGGCAAGGAAAATAGCCTACCAAAAGAGAATATTCTATAGAATATTCTCTTTTGGCCTATTAAATGGTTTTGTTTTTTCCACTGTAGGCCAAATTTGGTAGGCAAATTTTCTATAAATACTCATGTAATTTAGAACTTTCACACTCATTTCCGTCACTCGATTCTATCGTTATCCTTTCAATTTGAATCAACAATGAATTCAATACAAACATCATCATCATCTCACTCTTCAAACGAAACTATTGAGATTTCTAATTCAATCTTTGATTCATTTGACCATGATTCAATAGTTGGTTGTTTCAATTTATATTTGATTTTTCTTCTTTAGTACTTTAAGTAACTTAATATTTATTTTTATTATAATTTTGATGAATCTATAATAAAAAAATATTAATGTCATTTTATAAAAAATATTAATTCCAATAATAATTCAAATATGTCAAATATTATAGTCATATCGAAGAACTCTTGAATTTCTTAACAATACTACAAAATTTATTTTTAATTGGAAATCATAACTATATAATATATAGATTTATAATTGTATTATTTATAAATTTACTTCATATTATGGTTTTGATGTGTTTTGGGATTTTTTTATTATTATTTTCAAATATAGTAATTTATGCAACTCGATATTTATTTATGAGATATGATTTTGATGAAGATGTAATAATATAAAATGAATATGTTTTTCTAAAGATATTAATTATTTATGCAAATATAATCCAAACATATTAAATATTATAGTCATATCAAAGAACTCATCAATATCTTTACAAACTATAACTTTTAGTTTTGATAAAAATTATAATTAGATAGTTTATATACAATTAATTGTGTGATTTATAAATTTATATTAATAAATGAACAATTAAAAATAAATAAATAAAATGGTGGAATTCACATTTGGCCTTCTAAAATTTCAAGCCAAATTTGACCTTCATTTTAGAAATAGGCCAAATTTTTTTTTGACCAAAATGGGTTTTGGCTTATGATGGGAGAAAAAAAAAGGCTAAAACTTATTTTATAGCCTATGGTGGGAGATACCCTAACAGTTCCATTTTTATTTGCTTTGATTAAAAAAAAAATCAAAATTTTGAAACAGCAGCGTGTCGGAGAGGTGTTTAAACAATTTTGAAATTTGAATTCTCTTTTGCATTACGCTTCAACGGCTATCAAAGCAACACCCCCTTCCTTTTTGTCCTTAATGCACTTCAACTCTCCACATACAGTCGCAAACCCTAACTCTCTGTAACACATTCCATCTCTCTCCATCTCCATTGATCTCGAACGCAAAGATGAGCACCAAACAAGCGGAGATCTCAGAGAACAGGCCCCTTGGCACAATCTCGATTTCTTCAATTCGAAAGTTTCTTCCTAGATCGATCACCTCAAGCAAGCAACAAGTGAAAAAATCGCCGCTCTCAAAATCTCGACAGATCGTCGACGATGAGAACGCTCCTCCTCTGCATTCAAACATTGAAGTGGTGGATCTGAGGGATTCACTTCCAACGCCCAAAAAATCGCCCTCAAAATCCTTGAATTCCCTTCAAGAAACCGTCTCTGTTCAATCTGACCAATCCAGTGCTGTTTCCGCTTCTCCAGATCCAGCAGTTAAGGTAGATGACTGACATTTTTGTTGAATTATGGAGGGTTGTATTCCTGATTTGTTAGCTGAATTGTGGGGCTTTTAATTGTGCAGGTGATTGTAAGAATTAGACCTCCGAATGCTCATGAAAAGGGAGGTGATTGGACAGTGAGGAAGCTTTCAGAAGATACCTTGAGCATTGGAGATCGGAATTTCAGTTTCGATTCAGTTCTTCATTCCAATTCGAAACAGGTACTACCAATTGGATTATTCAATTCTCTTCACTTTATCTGCTTCTGTTTTTATATTAATCCTGCGAATTCATTTTTCAACTTTAATGTCAGTGACTGTGTCCTTCAATTTTTCAGCGAATTATTTTTATTTAAATTCTCTTTATATGTAACAGGAAGATGTTTTTGGGTTGGTTGGTGTGCCCTTAGTAAGAGATGCATTAGCTGGCTACAATGCTTCGATCTTGTCCTATGGCCAGGTATTCTCATTCACCGTAATGTATTGCTTAGAATACCCATTTTTATACGAATGTGTAACTGACATCAGAAAATTTCAGTCTGGAAGTGGTAAAACATACACAATTTGGGGTCCACCGAGCGCCATGGTTGAGGGACATTCTCCTAGTACTCAACAGGGGATTGGTCCTAGAGTCTTTAAGATGTTGTTCTCCGAGATCGAAAGAGTAAGCTTACAAGACCTGTCCATGATCACAATAGATTCAAATCATTTATCAACAATTTTTTTTGGCTAACTAATTAAATTGATCTGATCCTCTCTTAGATTAAGGAAAATTCTAATGGGAAACAGATAAACTACCAATGTCGTTGCTCTTTCCTTGAGGTAATTGTAGTGAGCTTCTTTCTGATTCAGTTTGCCATTTTTGTTTTGATGAAGCAAGGTTTTTATTAACTAGTTGTGCTTGAACAGGTTCACAATGGACAACTTGGGGATTTACTTGATTCCACACAGCGAAACCTTGAGGTGGCCATAAATGTGCATCCTTGGTTTCAATGAATTCTGATATCTATTAACCTACTTCCTGTGGTAATTCGATATAAATGAACTTGTTTCAGATTAAGGATGACAGCAAAACTGGATTTTACATTGAAAATTTGACCGAGGAATACGTAACCAGTTATGATGACGTGACACAAATTTTGATTAAGGTATGTTATAGATGATAACTCATCCGACAGACTACTCTCTCTTTGTAAAATTTTGAATTTTTAACTGTTATCATACTTACTTTTGGGTTGTCTGGTGCAGGGGCTTTCTAATCGAAAAGTTGGTGCAACAAATATGAATGCTAAGAGTTCACATTCTCATGTTGTCTTTACTTGTGTGATTGAATCCTGGTGCAAGGTAAGGTTTAGATAATGTTTGTTGATATATAGAGGCAAATCTCGTCCAGTTGATCATATTTACATGAAAAGAATTACACAGAATTGTTGTTTACACTACTTTGTATGGTAGAAAAATGTTTTGCTTTCGGAATCGCTTTATCTATGTACTTATTTCTTATTAATGTTGGGGAATGATGATCCTGCAGGAAACATCTTTGTCAAATAGCTTCAACAATTCAAGGACCAGTAGAATTTGTCTTGTTGATCTAGCTGGGCTGAATAAAATCAAGCAGGATGATTCTGGGAAAAAACTTGAAAGACAAGGCAAGCATGTGAAGAAGTCTTTATCAGATCTAGGGTAATTCTTTCAAGTTTATTTCAGCAGACTTGAATTCTTCACTTTATTAGTATTGCCTTGTATTCCTACCTGAATCAAATACAGTTGTCTACAAAATGGGTATTAATTTCTTTTATTAATGAAAACGTTTATGGTTGTGTGTTTGCTTGGATATGATATATGTTCATATGTCTTGTATCTTGTATAGTTTGGTTTTTACTCAGCTTGATGGTATATTGGTGTCCTGTGAACTGGGTATGAATTTCTTTTAGAAAGAAGAAGATTATGGATTGTCCGTTTCTTTAGAGATGATATATGTTGTTCATATGTCGTATGCCTTGTTTAGCTTTGTGTGTGTAGAGATGATAGTTTGTTTAGAGATGATGAGATCCTCTGCTCTGCAGGCACTTGGTGAGCATCTTGGCCAAAGGCATGCAACCTGCAGACAAAGTCTACAGAAACTCTCATCTGACACATTTGCTACAAGATTCACTTGGAGGCAATGCAAAGCTCTATGTCATCTGTAATATATCTCCCAGCAATGGGTATGTGACACAAATTACTGGCAGTCAATTACATCAATCTGACTTTGGCTACATTAAGTCACTTATATTGAAGATGTGCACAAAATATTCTGTTATGCAAGGCAATAGTGCCTTGATACCGAAACCATGACTAACAGCTTCACCAATTTGTATGCAGAAATATGGGTGAAACACTGAGTTCTGTGCGGTTTGCTCAGCAAGTAAGATGTGTGAAAAACCTCCCCGTGATTAATCAAATTACTGAAGATGATGTTAATGATTTAAGTGATCAAATCCGTCAGCTGAAGGTAAATATTTTCTGGGATTAAACATGTTTATTATGGATGCAAATGCTACATTGTGTTCATTTGTGTATTCTGTGTAGGAGGAGCTCCTTAAAGCAAAACTAGATGCTGAGAACCCAACTAGATCAAGCAATGCTGAATTGTTTAGAGGAGGAAGTGTTCGTGAAAGTGTGAACCGTTTGAGACAAAGCCTCAACCGGTCCTTGATTCTGCCAACCATTGAAAATGATCCTTTGGAGGAAGCTAGCGTTAATGAGGTTGATGTAGAAGCCCTTTGCAGGCAACTAGATGAGTTGCACGAATCTTGTGAGGGAAACATGGGAGACTTGTGTTTCAGTGACAGTACAAACTTTGCTTCAGCAAGAGGAAGCTGCGATACCTACTTCACAAGTGACCACGATACTTGCTTGCATGAAAGTGAAAATGAGGATGTTAGTTCTTTTGAGGATGAACAGATTCCAAAACCACTGACTGGAAGTGTTTTGATTGATTCTAGCTGTCAATCATCAGTCCTCGAAGACCCAGCTTTATCAGAGTCACCAAAGATCAGTAATATGTTGAGGAAAAGCACTAGTCCATCTATTCTATCGAGGAATCAGAAGGCAGCAGAATCTATAGATACTTCCAAGTCTGACTTAGATGTATCAGGACAAGTCAGACAGAGTGAAAAGGTGCCATCATCCCTGAGGTCAAGCAGGATTTTATCCGGGCCAACTGAGTCTTTGGCTGCTAGCCTGAGAAGGGGCTTAGAAATTATTGATTATCACCAAAGGAGTTCAGTATCAAATAGATCCTCCGTTGCTTTCTCCTTTGAGCACTTGATGCTGAAACCATCTCCTGCAGCCGACACAGCGAACGCTTCTGTTCAAACCTTATCATCAGGAAACTCATCCTTGTGTACATCTTGTCAACGCAAAGTACAAGATTCAGATGAAGCCCAAGATAGTTTCAACACACAGATTTCAACGGAGAGAGAGAAGGAGCTCGAGAACGTCTGCAATGATCAAGCAACAAAGATTGCTGAACTTACTTCTCTGGTGATGATGCTGTTCCCTTTTTAGTTCCACTGTTTGTAGGTTCCCTTTTTTAGGCCCTTTCTTACTGAAATCTGAAATAATGCAGGTAGAGAAGTTAAAACAAGAGAAGGAAAACCTTACTGTCCCAAAAGAAGGCATAGAAGTTATTGACAAGGTTAGCTTAATTTGTGTTGCCTTAGGTTGCAGACCGGATTTTTCAGGTGCCCTAATCAGAAACCTACTATCTTTTTTATGTAGGAATTGGATCCAGAAGTTGAAGTTATAAAGGAAGCGTGTGCAATTGAGGAGTTTGCTAGCAAGGATCAAAACACTACCTTTGATTTGAGGGAGAAGGAAGAGCTTCTCAATGAAATCCAAGCTTTAAGAAGCAAGTTAGAAGCATACAAAAACCCAGTTCCAAACAAGTCCATTGACATGTTGAGATCCTCCTTGTTGTCCCGCTCCTTCCAACTGCGAAAAGGCATGTCTACTGGAGAGAACTCGGTGGAAGAACTTGAAAAGGAAAGGGAGAGATGGACAGAGATGGAGAGTGAATGGATCAGCTTAACGGATGAGCTGAGAATGGACCTCGAATGCAACCGTGAGAGGGCAGACAGGGCGGAGATGGAGCTATGCAAAGAAAAGAAGTGCAATGAGGAGATAGATGATGCTCTTCATAGAGCAGTGGTTGGCCATGCAAGATTTATCGAGCACTACGTGGAGCTACAAGAAAAGTACGACAATTTGGCTGAAAAGCACCGGAGGATAGCTGAGTACATTGCGGACGTGAGAAGGGCATCTGAGAAAGCAGCATCAAAAGGCAAGAAAGGATCACATTTCGCCAAGGCACTTGCAGCAGAGCTCTCAACCACGAGAATGGAGAAGGAAAAGGAGAGGGAACGGTTGAAGAAGGAGAACAAGAGCATGAAGATTCAGCTTAGAGACACTGCTGAGGCCGTCCAAACTGCTGGAGAGCTCCTTGTTCGACTTAGAGAAGCTGAGCAAGCGGCATCATTTGCCGAGGTAAAGGAACAAATAAACAAAAACAAAACTTATCCTTTCCTAACTAACTACCAACTTTTTACCTATATAAATTGGTTGAATCTTGCTGTGCAGGGGACCTTGAACGACGTTCAACAGGAGAACGAGAAGTTAAGAAGACAGATGGATAAGGTGAAGAGGAAACACAAGATGGAAGTGGAAACTATGAAGCAATATATGGCAGAAAGCAAGCTTCCGCAATCTGCATTGCATCCACACTTTGATGACTCGGAAATAAGGCCCTTTGAAGAGGAGATTGAACGTCAGGGTGATGATCATCATTACGATGATCAGGCTTGGAGAGCTGAATTTGGAGCCATATACCAAAACCAAGACCATCTTTACTGACATTCTAACAATCAAACTTGATTCAGTTTCTGCTCATTGACCCAATCCTTTTGGGGTGTCTGTGCATTGGTATTATAAACAACTCAACTTCTTAATTTTGGTTTTAATACTGTACTTTATTTATTGGGTGTGTATTTGGAGATGACTCATTTCATATAGGCCCTCTCTTGTACGCTTTCTTTGATACAGCATCAGAAGCCAGACATGTGTGATCAACTTTCCTCCCTTTCTAAGCTGTTGAGCATGCTGAGTCCCTCGGCAATGCATGGCCATGTATCCTAAAATTTCCACCAACACTCAGGCTTATAATCTTCGATTTCAGGTGTCGGCTCTGGGTCTTGATCCAGGGATCAGTATCACAGTAGTAACACAGGTCAGTTGTGATATGCCAGAGGAGAATACTTTGGTTGAATTCTAATTCGGTGATAGATCAATCCAGCTTAACAGGGCCATATGTGGTGAGGGCATAGTCGCCTTTGGAGTTGCATAACGTCATTTTGAGTCAGGGGAGACACTATTATGAGTCAAGCTCAGTGTCTTTCTAATGCTTTGAGAATCAACTGACATTCATTGTCGGCTTCTGCATGAGCTCCTGCGTTAGAGGGAGTTGAGGACTCAACAATCACATCAGGTTTCACATAGTAATTAGTATACCTTGGCTTTCTTCAGAGTAAAATCTTCCATGAACTTGGTAAAATTAGGACCTGGATCTGCACGGAACTGCTCACTACTATAGGGTGGGATGGGGAAAGAAGTTACATGCTTTGCAATACGAACGAATGCTTCGGAAAAGGTTGTGCCTCCTGCCTAACAATAAATTTATCAACTTTCAAAGTTCATTCCTGCCTTACAGAAGGTAAACTTGCTTTAAAGCAAGTGTAGATGATCATAGTAACATCTAGTGGTCGATTCATTCATTTTAATTGGTGGAAATTTATTTAAATACTACGTATAGCATAAGCATGAATTGAGGATCTTCACTGGTCAAGCACAAGCATGAACTGATTTTGGTTTCTTTTCTTGCAAAACATCGGCTGATCAAATTCAGCAGCATTATTTATCTTGAATTGTGGTTAATTCTAAACATGAGCTTCTCTTACACAGTTACACGCCCATTTTTGCAAGATATAAGTTTGTTTGGTAACTTAGAAACATTTTGCAAGATAAAACCAAGCATGATCAGGAAGCAATGCTTCAACCATTTATGATCTTTGTTCTTTAATAATAAAAACAAATTAGAGGTTGTTAGCTTGCCATATTCTAAAGAGAAACTACTGCTATAAGTTGTATTTGTATCAAAAGGCATTACCTGGTTGCTGGAATTAACATTACAAATTTACAAGTACAAAACATTCAAAGCTTAAGGATATGCAAAACATAAAAATGAATAATCTTTCACTTACAAAGTTCATTTCTGCTTATATATAGAAGGTAATTAAACTTGGATTTTAAGGTAAAGCTGCAAATGGGGTAGATAATGATATGCGTATATACATATAGCCTTACAACACCATGATCAATGTTAATGCTAGATAAACAACTGAGCTATAAACACAATTCGAGGCTAACAAATAGTTACGATCTGTTTGATATCAAGCTAAACCCGGAGCAGTGATGAGGCATTGAAACTGTAATTGATCGATCTCCAAATAAATATCCCAGAAACGCCAGGAAAGAAATGGCTTTGAGCAACCACCAAAAGTTACAACTGATAAGTCCACACCCTCAGTTTGCCACACCATCCAAGACACCTCTAACCTCGTTCCAAAGATCAGGATCATTTTCCCACTAACCTCACATTTCAAGACAACAAAAAAGGAACTAACCTTGGTTAGAATGACAAATTTTGACACTGGAAAAGCGTACCATATATGCATATATAAAGGACAAAGTTTTACCAAATACGTAAAAGACTAGGAAAAAAGCAGATCCAATATAGAGGACTCACAGGCAAAGGAGTAAACTTGTAATCTTTCTGATTCAGTACGGTATATTTCTTTTTTTTCTGCAGCTGCTGCTTAACTTGCTCAACTAATCCCCATGGCATGGCAGTCAAAGTAACCTCTTCCAAAGCATCTTGATCCAACAACTGCGTAGGAAGCTTCTTGAGCTTCAGACAGTATCTGATAAATAATTCTTTAAGGAGAGGCATACCCCCATCCTCCACTGTCCATTCTACGAGTTCCTTGAGCATCCACAATTTAAGCACCCTTAGATTTTCAAAAACCATTTCCTGGGCACCCCATTTTTGTTCCTAGGTAGGAATCAGCTAGCAGGCTGAGCACGGAGAGGTTTGGCAGCATTGACAGAACAGGCATCGGGTCATCATTCAGCCGTGAGACCGAGAGTGCAAGAATTTTCAGATTTGGTGGGAAGTCTTTTAAAGGAGGTAACTTCTCTATGTTTCCTAGTAAACTCACAAGGGAAAGCTGGGATAGCTCTGAGAGTGGTAGCCAATCGATCTTGGAAGGCCGGCCCATTTTATCCTTGGATTTCAACCATAGAGACTTAAGGTTGGTCATTTGCAGGATCAAGCTGATCAACTCTTTGGAGTCTCTCAATCGGCAAGTTATACCCAATTCCCGTAGTTCACCGAGTTTTTGGAGCTCTGCCGCTACAGTTGTCTCATCATCAACAATCATACCCATCAGTGTTCTAAGCTCACTTAAAGAACTGTGGCCTTTCTTTTGCTTGTAGTCAAGACGAATCCCAGGTAGATTGAGATGCCTCAGGTGCGCCAATTTCCAGATTGAATCAGGTAGACTATTGATATATGTTCGCTTCAAATCCAGTGTCTCAGGGTATGGCAGGTCCCCTATGGATTTGGGAAGGTGTTCTATGAAAGTCCACCTAAGACCCAAGTACCTTAAGTGGAACAATAGCTTGAGTGTATCGGGTAAAGTTGGCTTGTAAACACCCTCCAGATCAAGCACCCTAAGCACGCCAAACCCCTTATTCCCGATGATCTTAGATATGAAGTTCCCCACTTCTGTGGCTGGAGTGTCATTCCTCTGAAAGTTGAATGATAAATAGGATCTCACGTTCTGGTAAAAAGCTGATGATGCTGAATTATCAGTAGGACCGTAACTCTTGATGTCCGAATATTCAACGACTCTGCGAACACCCAACTTAGGAGTTGGCACAGCTGCCTGACGGTCCTGGTGGATATAGAAGAGGCTTACCTTACTAGCTGTAGGGAACAAATACTCGCGTAGTGCACGAGGCAAACGACACCTCCTCGGGCTTCCATCTGACCTGAACTTGGATATCTTAATTAAATTCCTCTGTACCAGATCATCAAAACACTCCTCTACAATGTCCAGATCATCAAAACACTCCTCTACAGTGTCCTCCTCGGATATCCCAGGCGACCTCCTGATGAATCCTTCTGCAAGCCATAGGCGGTGCAACCTTCTCACCGAAATTTCCATCTCATTTGGAAACAACGCCATGTAGAGCAAACAGAGCTTTGAGTGGGAGGGTAAATCATTGTAACTCAGCTGCCAGATCTTCACTCCATTCCAATTGAGTTGGCTGAGGTACGATTTGCACTTGTCGAATCCAGGTCCCTTGGTTGATAACAAGCCGCCAAGCAGCACAATATCAAGGGGACAACCCTTGCAATTTTCTAAAATCAAGTCTCTAAAGCCAAAGCCTTCACCAATGCAAGCTTTCTTGATGAACAACTCCCAGCTATGGTCACCACATAGATTCCCAAGAGGATGTGGTTTACATTTTTCTCGTTGGGATATAGAGTCAGCTACATCTTGGTGACGAGTGATGAGGATCACCTTGTTGCCCCCGGCATCTAAATTTGGGAATGCATATTTCAGCTCAGTCCAAATCTGGGCATCGCTTACATGGTCCAAGACAACCAGGTAGTGCTTGCCATTGGACTCAAGTGCGTTCAGAGAGTCACGAACTCCGTTAATGAGCTGATCAGTAGTAGGGTTCCCACCCTCCTTGGACTCATGTACCTGCTGCAAAAGTTTGTCTAGGATTTGTGAGGTTGTCATGGACTCATCCGGAACATGAACCCAGGCGCGGCACTTGAAATGTTTCTTGATTTCCCTGAGATCGTAAACTGTCCGGACAAGAGTTGTTTTACCGGAGCCAGGGGGTCCTACCACTGGAATGACCCCTCCTCTCTCTTCTCTTAGGAGCATCCCCTCGGCCTTGAGTCTTTGAACAAGGAGTGTCCGATCGTTGTTGAAGCCGACAAGGGAGGGTCCTTCTAGGTCAGCTGTGATCATCTTTGGATGGCTGTGATAACCACCGCCGAAATCAGGTCTACGAAATGGTGGAAAGCTATTCTTAGATTCGAAACTCTGGCGACCTTCCGGCGAAATAAGACTTGCTTGGTAATTATCAGACTGCGATTTTCCAATTGCAGAAGCCGAAGCAGTAAATATGTGAACTTGTTGATTGGAATTGGGGATGGCATCCGGATCAGGCCTTTGGCGCTCTAGATCTGCGATCTCGGCTGCTAGGGGGCTGAGGTCGCGGCGGAGCGACCTGGCAGGACCACAGGAGTCGTAGGCCGTGGCAAAGAGCGTGAAGCCACGGCGTTGAAAGAAGCCGATGCTGCGCCTCCCGCGAGCAGAGAGGGAGAGGACGTAGGTCTCGATCTTGTCTTCAACTAAAAAGAGAGCGTCGAGGCACTTGGTGGCCCAGGCGACGGCGTCGGGGTTGTTGCTGAGCTCGGCTTCGATGAGGTGCTCACGCATACGGCGGAGTTGGGTGCAGATCTGGTCGATAACATTGTCGAAGGCTATGGAATCGTTGAGGCGAAGTTCGGTGAGGTTACGTAAGACAACAGCACCCACTGCTTCCACCGCCATTGGAATTGATAGACAACAGCGGAGGCGAGCAATCGAGGGAGAGCGTAATTAAGCGGAGTGAATATGATGAAATTGAATTCCACAGTGAGATGAGTAACGACTAACGATGAATTTTCCTTCCTTATCCCTTTCTCGGCAAGCAATCGAGCAAAATGGGGGTCTACCGTTGACTGTAATTCCAAAGTCTGCCCTTTGAAATTTTCAAGAACTCAAAGTCTCAAACTCTTACCGTATATGGATAGCAAATGTACGACAGCAAATGTACGACAGAAGAAGGTTTTTTTTTTTTTTTTTTTTTTTTTATTAGGAAAAAATTCGAGTTCAAGCAAATCTGAACATCGAACGTTGACAATTCGGCAGACAGAAAACCGTCTAAACAAACAAAATACAAAGATGGTGTCAGGTACAAGCAATAACCCTCTACAAAGGCGAAACTAAAAACAACCAGATCGAAAGGGATGATGACGTAGACTGATAGATTACATAGGTCTCCTCATGTATGGTGGGCTAAAAGCCCGTTAAGGCCCAATACCTTTGTAACCTATATATATGTTTATCAATTAATAGAAACCCTCGAGGAGGACTTTGATCCTCCCGCCTCACCTCTTCTCTTACCGACGCTGGCCTCGTTTCGCCGCTACCGATCAACATCACCAGGTTATCCTTTTCCTCCGTCCTTTTTCCTCGCCGTCAGCCTCGCTGCCGCCTCACCACCAGATCCCGTCGCCTACATCCCTGCAGCCCCGCCTGTTGAGATCCTTCCCCAGTTCGTTTCTTCCTCCAAAAAAAAAAAAAATGTCTGACCTCACCTGCTGCGCCCGCGGCCGCGGCATCAACGTTTGTGGAGGCCGCCGCATCCCTCGCCGTCCTCCTCCTTCGAACACTGCCCCTCGATGGTCCCCGGTGCCTGGCTTCAACCCTCATTGGCTACACTCCTGCTCCCCTGCCTTGAGACATGCCGGTCGTCATGCCTATCTAACATCTTCTGATCAAGGCTATGTTCCGCCGGCTGGGCATCACGCCTTCTTCTCTATGCATCCGACGTCTTCAGACTCTTCTTGGTACATGGACACTGGTGCCACCTTCCACATGACGAACTCCTCAGGTAACCTCTCATTTATTTCTTTTAAAGGCCCTGCACACTCTATTATCGTCGGAAATGGTGGTCGCCTTGCTACTTCGGGGATTGGACACGCCAAATTACAGACCCCAACCCCCCACTACACCTCAACGATGTCCTCATTGCCCCAAAGATTGTCAAAAACCTTATCTCTGTTCGTCGGTTCACTACCGAAAACAACGTTTCCCTTGCGTTTGATCCCTATGGTTTCTCTGTGAACGATCTTACTACAGGGGTTACTCGCATGAGATATAACAGCACCGGGGAGCTCTACCCTGTCACACCACCTCCTGCGTCCAGTCAGTCGTGCCCGGTCGCCCTCTCGGCATCGTCGTCCAGCCTGTGGCATGCAAGTCTGGGCCATCCCAGTGCTGCCGTTCTAAATGTCCTCCGTTCCCAGAGTCTTGTCACCTGTACTAAAGACCCACGCTCTGTTTATGCTCTTCCTACCAACTAGGCAAACATGCCAGATTGCCGTTCCAACGGTCTTTGACCTCTACCCTTGCTCCATTTGATATCATTCATAGTGACATTTGGACCTCTCCTGTGCCTAGCAAGGAGGGTCACAAGTACTACCTCTTGTTTCATGATGATTACACTCATTACTTATGGGTCTTCCCGTTGCATTTCAAGTCCCAAGTGTTTCCTGTCTTTGTCAGATTCCATACCTACATCAAAACACAGTTTCACATATCCATCAAATGTTTCGAATGCGACAATGGCCGTGAATTTGACAACAAAGACTTTCACTCTTTCTTTGACACAAATGGGATCTCCTTTCGGTTGTCTTGCCCCTATACCTCCCATCAGAATGGCAAAGCCGAACGAATCATCAGAACCATAACCAACATGATGCGCTCTCTCCTCTTCCACGCATCTATTCTCCTTCCCTATTGGCCTCACGCCTTATCCACCACCTGTTATCTCCTAAACATTCTCCCATCTACCACCCTTCAACATCGCTCGCCAGGTCAGGCCCTCTATTACACTTTGCCTAGGTATGATCACCTTCGAACCTTCGGGTGCTTGTGCTTCCCAAACCAGTCCTCCACCGCCCTACACAAGCTTCACCCGCGTTCCACTCCTTGTGTCTTCCTAGGCTATCCGTCTGATCATCGCGGTTACCTCTACCTCGATATCACGACCCATAAGCTCATTGTGTCTCGTCATGTCACATTTGATGAGTCTCGCTTCCCCTTTGCTTCTCCTCGCCTCCCCTCTTCTACACCTCCTGTGTCTCAGTTTGAGTCAGAGTCATCGTTCCCTCACTTCTTTCTTCCCCAGAGCTTTCCCGGTGCTCCTGCCTCTCCCCTGCTGCCACCACCACCTCCTCCTCCCACCAGACCACACACCCGCAGCGTCTCTAGTGTCTTCCGATCCCGTCAAATCGTCTTCATGACCACCGCACATCACCCCGCCGCTCAACACCATGCCTACACCCCTCCGTCAGATCGCCATGTTGTGATGTTGCGCCCGCAACCAATCAACATAACCACCCCCACCCTTCGTCCTACACACTTGCGGCGCCCGCAGCCAATCAACACAGCTACGCCCCCCTTCCCCCCGTCCCTCCCGACTCCCAATCAACCCCTTCCTCCACCTCGACCTCCCTGTCCCCCATCCCCACCTCCAACAAAACAGTCCTCCTCGACCCGAATTGGCAAGCGGCTATGCTCGACGAATACAGGGCCCTTACAAAGAATGGTACTTGGGTTCTTGTCCCTCGCCCTCCAGCGGCGAACGTCGTTCGCTGTATGTGGCTCTTTCGTCACAAGTTCCGCTCTGATGGGACGTTGGATCGCTACAAAGCACGTCTTGTGGTCAACGGTCGATCTCAGCAGGTAGGTATTGATTGTGATGAGACCTTCAACCCCGTGGTCAAGCCTGCCACTATCCGAGTGGTGTTGAGCTTAGCTCTATCGCGCAACTTGGCCATTCATCAGCTGGATGTCAAGAACACTTTTCTGCATGGTCACCTGAATGAGACAATCTACATGTTTCAGCCGCCGGGGTTTGCTGATGCTGATCGTCCCAAGCACGTCCGTCTCCTGAAGCGCTCTCTGTATGGTCTGAAACAGGCTCCGTGAGCTTGGTTCCAGCACTTTGCTTCTCATCTGCTCCGCTTGGGTTTCATTGGCAGCCGCTCAGATTCGTCCATGTTCATCACCGCCTCTTCTGATGCTCTTCGGACGTCGATTATTTCACAGCTGAGTGCTGAGTTCGCCATGTCAGATTTGGGTCAGTTGTCTTACTTCTTGGGAGTTGCTGTTCAGCGGCATGCGTCTGGGCTATTTCTCTCACAGAGTAAGTATGCTGTTGAGATTGTTGCTCGGGCTAAGATGAGAAACTGAAATCCTGTCGCCGCCCTTGTCGATACATCCAACAAGCTCAGCACTCATTCGGGTCCTTTGGTTGATGATCCGACATTGTACAGAAGCCTTGCTGGTGCTCTTCGATATCTCACCTTCACCAGACTTGATATCAGTTACGCCGTTCAGCAGATCTGCTTGTTCATGCATGCACCTAGGGAACCCCACTTTCATGCCTTAAAGTGGATCGTTCAGTACATCAGTGGCACACTCGAGCTAGGCACCACGATCACTCTTTCCTCTAAGCTTGACCTTGTTGCTTACACTGACGCGGATTGGGGTGGTTATCCTGACACACGTCGCTCCACGTCTGGTTATTGTGTCTTCCTCAACGACACCCTTGTGTCGTGGTCGGCCAAGAGCCAGTCTGTCGTGTCTCGCTCCAACGCTGAGGGCGAATACATGGGTGTTGCCAACGTTGTCTCCGAGTGCTATTGGCTCCGCAATCTTCTTCTTGAGCTCCGTTGCCCTCTTCAGAAGGCCACTCTGGTTTACACTGACAACGTCTCTGCCGTCTATCTGGCTAGCAACCTAGTTCAACATCAACGCACGAAGCACATTGAGCTCGATCTCCACTTCGTGAGGGACGAGGTTACCATTGGACATGTCCGCGTTCTACATGTCCCGTCCTCTTATCAGTACGCTGATATATTCACCAAGGGTTTACCTAGACAATTATTCATTGATTTTCGTTCCAGTCTCACTGTACAACCTCCTCACGTTTCGACTGCGGGGGTTTGATAGATTACATAGGTCTCCTCATGTATAGTGGGCTAAAAGCCCGTTAAGGCCCAATACCTTTGTAACCTATATATATGATTATCAATGAATGGAAACCCTCAAGGAGGACTTTACATCAATCTTGGGATCTTACAAAGCCGTTTAAGGCCCAATACCTTTGTAACCTATATATATGTTTATCAATGAATGGAAACCCTAAAGCAGGACTTTACATCAATCTTGGGATCCTACATGGTATCAGAGCCTTTTCTTCCTTACGAAACCCTAATTTGATCCTCCTCCCTCACCTCTCCTCTTACCGACGCCGGCCTCGTTTCGCCGCTACCGGTCAACATCACCAGGTTATCCTCTTCCTCCGTCCTTCTTCCTCGCCGTCAGCCTCGCTGCCGCCTCACCACCAGATCCAATCGCATGCGCCCCTCCCGCCGGCCATCCCCTTCCTCTGCCTATCTCGCTCTCGCCGCCGCTTCATCCCCTCGCGGTGTCCCAGATCCGACCTTCCTCAATCGCCAGATTCAAGCCTCTTCTCCCTCTCGCTCTCGCACTCCTTCGTCCTCGCTCGCATCCACCGTCGCCTACATCCCTGCAGCCCTGTCTGTTGAGATCCTCCCCCAGTTCGTTTCTTTCTCCAAAAAAAAAAATGTCTGACCTCACCTGCTGCGCCCGTTGCCGCGGCCGCGGCATCGACGTCTGCGACGGCCGCCGCATCCCTCGCCGCCCTCCTCCTTCGAACACTGCCCCTCGATGGTCCCCGGTGCCTGGCTTCAACCCTCATTGGCTACACTCCTGCTCCCCTGCCTTGAGACATGCCAGTCCTCATGCCTATCTGACATCGTCTGATCAAGGCTATGTTCCGCCGGCTGGGCATCACGCCTTCTTCTCTATGCATCCGATGTCTTTAAACTCTTCTTGGTACATGGACACTGGTGCCACCTTCCACATGACGAACTCCTCAGGTAATCTCTCATCTATTTCTTTTAAGGGCTCTGCACACTCTATTATCGTCGGAAATGGTGGTCACCTTGCTACTTCGGGGATTGGACACGCCAAATTACAGACCCCAACCCACCCACTATACCTCAACGATGTCCTCATTGCCCCAAAGATTGTCAAAAACCTTATCTATGTCCGTCGGTTCACTACCGAAAACAACGTTTCCCTTGCGTTTGATCCCTATGGTTTCTCTGTGAACGATCTTACTACAGGGGTTACTCGCATGAGATATAACAGCACCGGGGAGCTCTACTCTGGCACACCACCTCCTGCATCCAGCCAGTCATGCCCGGTCGCCCTCTCGACATCGTCGTCCAGCCTGTGGCATGCACGCCTGGGCAATCCCAGTGCTGCCATTCTAAATGTCCTCCGTTCCCTGAGTCTTGTTACATGTACTAAAGACCCACGCTCTGGTTTATGCTCTTCCTGCCAACTAGGCAAACATGCCAGATTGCCGTTCCAACGATCTTTGACCTCTACCCTTGCTCCATTTGATATCATTCATAGTGACATTTGGACCTCTCCTGTGCCTGGCAAGGAGGGTCACAAGTACTACCTTTTGTTTCATGATGATTACACTCATTACTTATGGGTCTTCCCGTTGCATTTCAAGTCCTAAGTGTTTCCTGTCTTTGTCAGATTCCATACCTACATCAAAACACAGTTTCACATATCCATCAAATGTTTCCAATGCGACATTGGCCGTGAATTTGACAACAAAGACTTTCACTCTTTCTTTGCCACAAATGGGATCTTCTGTCGATTCTCTTGCCCCTATACCTCCCAGCAGAATGGCAAAGCCGAATGAATCATCAGAACCATAACCAACATGATGCGCTCTCTCCTCTTCCACGCATCTATTCCCCTTCCCTATTGGCCTCACGCCTTATCCACCACCTATTATCTCCTAAACATTCTCCCATCTACCACCCTTCAACATCGCTCGCCAGGTCAGGCCCTCTATTACACTTTGCCTCGGTATGATCACCTTCGAACCTTCGGGTGCTTGTGCTACCCAAACCAGTCCTCCACCGCCCCACACAAGCTTCACCCGCGTTCCACTTCTTGTGTCTTCCTAGGCTATCTATCTTATCATCGTGGTTACCTCTGCCTCAATATCACGACCCATAAGCTCATTGTGTCTCGTCATGTCACATTCCATGAGTCTCGCTTCCCCTTTTCTTCTCCTCGCCTCCCCTCTTCTACACCTCATGTGTCTCAGTCTGAGTCAGAATCATCATTCCCTCACTTCTTTCTTCCCTAGAGCTCTCCCGGTGCTCCTGCCTCTCCCCCGCTGCCACCACCACCTCCCCCTCCCACCAGACCACACACACGCAGCGTCTCTAGTGTCTTCCGACCTCGTCAAATCATCTCCATGACCACCGCATATCACCCCGCCGCTCAACACCATGCCTACACCCCTCCGTCAGATCGCCATGTTGTGATGTTGCGCCCGCAACAAGACGCTGCGCCATGTTATGACGTTGCGCCCGTAGAAAGACGAAAGCCAAGCACTCCCCGAAAGCAACACCGCAGGCCAACGACACATCATGAGACATCTATGGGCAGTGAAGACGAACCTCCAAGGAAACTGCCTTCCGGATAATGGAGACGCTTTGATACACACTGTCACGCCCCCAGCCTGTCCCGACTCCGATTGCCAGAACCCCATCACACGGAAAGAAAGATCAGTCACACCAAGCGCAGAGCCACAAATCGCCTGAATCGAACTCACTAGAAGCCCAAGCGGAAAAAAAGTTGACCCGACCGAGAATTATTTATTGTAGTTATTTATTTTATTTCCAATTATAATTTTATTTTTATTGAAACCAATTTTCAATGTGTCGGTCAAAGGGCCAAAAGCAAGGCTAAGGGCCCAAACGGGTTGGACACACCAATTCCCGGGTCCCTTGGGGCCCAAGGGAGGCCCGAAGCAAAGGAAATCGTATGAGAGACGGGGCAGAAAACACCAAGGAGACCATCCAGCCATGAGGGGTTACAGGACAAGGGAGAGGCCTCCTCGGCAAGGTCACCTGCGGCAGAATGGTGGCGGCCAGAGAGGGAAGAAAGAGGGTTATAATGGATCGGCAAAGGGACATCCGGGGAAGGCGGAACGAGCACTACCGAAGACAGTACCCTACAAGGACTTTCGGCGACCGGGCTAGAGACGATACAGTCGAAGGCGGAAGCCCGGGTCACTAGAGGAGGCAGCCGACTACACATAGGAGAGCCGAAACGGAAGATCGGAAGCCAAAGGCCCTAGATTTTGCCAAAATTAAAAGCCAAAACGGCGACCCGAAGGAGGCCGAACGAGAAATCGCAGGCCAGGAGAAAACAATTGGGTAGAGGGACGATCGAAATAGGGAAAATATACCTAATTCAACAAAAGCCCCAAATTGCTTTCGTCTTTGAATGAATCCGCCGAACGGGAATCGGAAAAGCCAAACTTCCACAAGAAGTACAAGATCGGAGCACCCTAGAGGGAGTAGGGGTGGTCAAACGAGGAGGAGACAAAGCGGTCGAAACCGGGGTTCATCGCACCGAGGAGGTGGGTCTTTCGCTCCCGAAGTGGGCTTGAGACACCCGGAGAGGGTGGATTGGGCTCCCGAAGGAGGTTTAAGACTCCCGAGGGAGATTTTCCGGCCACCATGAAGGTGGTTATTTGTGCTGCTGGCGGAAGACCCCTAAGGGGTTTTTGCTTCACGCATGGAAGATGAGGAGGGGTTGTTGATACATATGATAGAAGAAGATATATTTGTATAAGAGAGAACCCATTTTTTTTCCATACAAGGTAAGATTTTGGGAGAAGTCAGATCCTACTGACGCATCTCCCAATGGCATCCTGCCGGACGAAGGATAGGAACTCCGTATGAGATGCGAGAGCTCCATGATCCATGAAGTGTCTGAGATGAGAAACTTTGTTCGCAACTTGGTTGATTTCACGGAAGACGTGAGAACAAGATACCCAATCAAATTGCTATAAGAGAAACTGGATGTATGTGACAATCATCTCAATCAGAGAGAACCGGGTTTGTATGTGTAAGAACCGGGTTCAGTTACAAGAACAACCGAAGTCACGTGACTAGCACGGTGCTTCATCATCTTCTATATAAACAAACTCTGTACAGTGGTTGTAATTACGTTTCACGATTGATTGAAGCTCTCTTTTCTTCAATGTCTCTGTCCTCTCTTCTCGTCTTTCATTGAGTTCTAAATCTAAGATTACAAAGTTTCATCAAATTTGAAATGGTATCAGAGCTTGCATAGCTTGTCTGATTCAAATGCGATTGAAGATCGATCGTGCTAACCTCCGAAGAAATCATTTTCTGATTTCGCATCAAAATATCGTCAATGGAGGTCGAAACCATGGTGGATTTGAACGATGTGTTGTTTCTCCATCATAGTGATCACTCGAGCTACAATCTGGCTACATAATTACTCAACACCAACAATTACAATTACTGGCGACATTATGTGGATATTTCTCTTATCGCGAAGAACAAGATTGTCTTAATTGATGGGAGTTTGCAGATTCCATCGGAAGATTCTCCAAGCTTTGCGTTAGGGAAGAGTTGCAACGGGGTGGTTATTGCCTGGTGTATACATGATATTGCTAGATGAGGAAAGCCAAAGAGGGTGGAATAATCCTACGTATGTTAATGGTGATATAGCTTCTTTCAATGTTCAGAGGAACAACTATCAAAATGGGAATCAAGGTTCTGGAAACTTTGGTAACAAGAACAATAATCAAGGCAATTATGGAAATCAGAGTGCAAAGAATGGAAATCAGGGTAACTCAGGCAATGCAAAGAGCAGAGGAAACTATTACTATGATCATTGCAAGGTGTCAGGACACTCAATCAGTAGGTGTTTTAAGATCCATGGGTATCCTCCTAACTTCAAGGGTGATAAGCAGAAGAAGTTTGCAACAAATGTATTAGTAGAAGAAGAGGGTCAAGAGTCTGCCCCGACGTTGACTAAAGAGCAGTATGACCAGATTATGGCTTTTCTGAGCAAGCAAAGTTCAAATGAGGATTCAAATGTCATAAGAGGTATCAAGTTTTGTTTGTCTACTCAAGGAAAAATTCAAGATTGGGTGATAGATAGTGGTGCAACACATCACATTCGTCCAAATCTTGAATTATTCCACACTTATCAAGTTTTTAAGATGCCTAGCTACATCACTATTCCAAATGGTGACAGATCAAAATTATTGCATTTTGGAACTGTTAAAGTTCAAAATAATGTTTTTTCTGCATAATGTGCTTCATGTGCCAGATTTTGCTTACAACCTTTTATTAGTAAGAAGGTTTGTAACTGATCTAAACTTATACATGTTTTTTACTCCATTTCAATGTCTTGTACAGGGCCCTTTAAAGAGCAAGCCTCGGGTGCTTGGTAGCATGACTAAGGGTCTCTATTACACGTATGATGTTGTTGAAGGAGTAAATGATAATGTTCCTGTTCAAATTTTATCCAAAGCTATCAATTATAAGTCTGTTGATCATAGTGTTGAATCTACTTCTGTTTCTGATGGAGAATGTATGAATGTTTTAAATGTTTCTTTAGAGATGTGGCATTGCAGGCTAGGTCATGTTCATTTTGATCAACTGCATCATTTTTCATTTCTAAAGGATAATGTTAGGAAGGTTAAGCATCATTTCCTAACAGTTCAATAAAGTCTTCTTCTTGTTTTCCCAAAAGCAAGGCAACACAAAAATTCATTTTCTAACAGTTCAATAAAGTCTTCTTCTTGTTTTTAATTGTTACATGTTGATATATGGGACCTTACAAAGACCCTACTCAAAATGGTTATAAGGATTTTTTTACTATTGTTGATGATTTTTCTCGGGCAACTTGGATTCATCTAATTGCTGCAAAGAGTAATGATTTTCCTGTGTTGATTTCCTTTATTAAATTTGTTAAAGTCCAATTTAATGCAAAAGTTATGATCCTTACTGATAATGGGTCTGAGTTTTGCAGCAAGGAGGCTGAGATTTTCTATAAAGACAAAGGTATAATTCATCAAACAACTTGTGTTTATACTCTACAACAGAATAGTGTTGTGGAGAGGAAGGATAAGCATTTGTTGGAAACTGCTCGTGCACTTTTATTTCAATCTAAGTTACCTTCTGAATATTGGGGAGAATGTTTACTCGTTGCAAGATTCCTCATCAATAGATTTCCTCTTTCATTAATTGGTTACAAAACTCTTTATGAAATTTTCTTTGGACATTTACCTGATTATAGTATGCTTAGATCTTTTGGTTCTTTTTGCTTTGTAAGCACTGTTAACCAACATAGATCAAAGTTGTAACTGTTGTGAGCTTAATTTGTCATGTTTTACACTTACTTTTATATTGATTTCTGCATACATTGCATGCATTTGGGTCAGAATAATACAGAATCTATGTAGTTTACACTTATTTGCAATATATGGAGGTCTACACAAGTTTTGGTTGTATTTCACAGAAATCGGACGCACTTTGGAGCTTAAAGGAAACTCATGGAGAGGCTAAAAATGGTGTAGCTGGAGAAAACGCCATTTTTCACCATTATTCGTTCTGAATCAAGCTTTGATGTCTTCATGAGAGTTGTAGCCATCGGAAAGAGCTTTCCAACGCAATTTCATATGCGTCAATCGAACAAAAGAGGACTCGGGAAAATGCGTTTCAAGAACAGAGCAGAAAGCTGAGAGAACTTTACTCGATCTCGAGTACACTTACTCGATCTCGACAAAGGCTGTCCGAGCACACCTGGTCGAGCAGAGCTGATCGAGGACACTGAGTCAGAGAAAACCCGACTCCGAAACCCTACTCGATCTCGAGTACCTCTTGTCGAGATCGACCACACTTCGACGCCATGTCTGGAGTCGACGAGCTGTGCCAAGTCGAGAAGACGAAGACGGAGAAGCCAAGCCAACCCTACTCGATCTCGAGGAGGCCTTGTCGAGATCGAGGACTCAGCACCGCACCTATCCGAGCCATGTCGAGCAGAGCTACTCGACCAAGCCAGCCAGCCCAAGTCGATGACCACCCTACTCGATCTTGAGTTGGCTTGGTCGAGATCGACGAGCCGTGTCCGGGAGCGCGTTACGCGCTTTGGCTGTCCGTGTCGAGCTGGGAGTCCTTGGGGCCAAAGGAATCCGAGTCTATCCGATTTCATCAAGTTCTATCCTTGGAAGAGAAGATCTATCAACAAAGAAGATATTTGCCTATTTTAGATTTATTTTTCCTTATAGATTTAATTCTTTAAGTGCTTTTATTTATCTTTTAAGCTTTTTAGATATAGATAGATAGATTCTATCCTTGATTAGCAATGAATAGAAGGCTATAAATAAAGCCTTAGGGGCTAGTTTTTCATTCATTCAATCACACATTTAATTCCATTCAAGTAAGTAGGAGTAGAGAAAGAGAAAGTTTGTGGCAAGCAAGGTGGAAAGGCGAAAGCGGATTTGTCTTGTTGGTTGTAAGCTTTCTTTATTTAATTCAATGCAAGTTAGTTTCTTTTGTTATTTAATGTCTTTCTTGATGATGAAGAGCGAGTAGTCCACCCACTTTTGGGGCTGGGGTGAGCCCAACGGTGGCCATGTGAGGTGATGTTGTAAAGGTCAGATCTTGTTATGCAATTCATCTTCTATCCCTATGAGCATGATTCTTTTGCAAGAGTTGAAGGTGATCCTTGTTTGTGTTATTGAAGCGAAAGTGATCTTAATGCAACTTGGATTAATTATGTGAAAAGGGTTAGTAACAATTAGGGTTTATGCGAAAGCCTCTATATGCCTATTTGTTAGTAACGAAAGTTATTTTGATGGAAAGCGTGATCTTTTATGCCTTTATGTATTACTTTGCATGGTTATCGTTGTGGCGTTGATACCCTGGCTTTGGAAGTTCTTTATTATATTGAGTTTATTTCTGTCGAAATTCTGAAATCTGTGTTCAAATCTGGAATTTATATTTTCTGTGTTTTAGTCGATACAGAGGAGAGGCTTGTCGAGATCGAGTAGGCCTTAGTCGATTTCGAGTTGGTTTTGGTCTATATCGAGTTGAGTTTCTGCTTTCTGTCGTCAATTTAAAGTTTCTGTCTTTTACTGTTGGTAGTCGATCTCGAGTAACAGCTTGTCGAGATCGAGTAAAGTTGCTGCCTTTGTTTTATTTCTTGCCTTCGTTTATTATTTTTGCTTTAGTTTGTCTTTCTTTCTTTGTTCCTTTGTTTCTGTCTTATGTTTGCTTTTCTGTGAGATTTACAGCTGTCTAGGATCCGCTGACACGCTTCCTCGTGGATTCGATCATGACTTTCTCTTACTGCATTGGAGGAGTCTTGTAATTATTTGTTGGGGCACAAATCTGGTTTGAGTTATTTCATTATATTTCATAATCGATTTCCTCCTTACAACAAAATTGGCGCCGTTGCCGCGGAAGCAATCATTCGCGCCTTAGGTAGTTAAATCTCACATTTCTCTTGAGTTAATTTGCAGGTGTATGTGTCGTTCTGGTCAACCACCTGAGTTTGACACCTTAGATGATCCGGAACATGTCCTACACATCCATTCTAAACTGAAAAGAGCCATGGCGGCCGCAGAAACACTAGAACAGCTGATACAGAGGCTTAGGATAGAACTAGCCACCAAGGATACTGCTCTCGCCGCTGAGAGACCAGGAAGGGAACAGGCAGAAGCTAAGCTTGTGTTGCGTAGATGGGAACATTGCGCTAAATCGCCCAAATCAACAATAACAAGTTGGTTCGACAATGTCCCCTTCTATGAGCCAGTCGACAGCGACTACCTGGACTCGACATATACACATTCTGGAGGAACTGATTCAGAAACACTAGCCAAAATCGACTGTATCACAGAAATCCAGGTAGGTCCTTCCTCTATTTCAATTTCGCTATCTATCTTTGAAGAATCTGTGGAAGGATCTCAAGAAGAAGAAGAGCCAGAAAAGAAGAAGTTGGACGTCGTTGCTCATGATGTTTCAAAGTCACTTTTGCCTTATAAGGTGAAGGTTATCCCTGACGATTTTGAGCAACCAATGTTCATATTCAAGTATGGGGTCCTCGCAAAGTGGCATGAAGTTCCGCATGATGAGGTGGAAATATCTCTTCCCACTCCACCGTTTTGCTGTGGTGGAGACGCGCAAACAAATCAACCAATAGAGCGGAAGAGATATGATGATGAGGTATGCAAATTTCCTTTATATATTCCTTTATGCATGCCAGCTGGAGCCCAGGAAGATGGATGGAAGGAGCCATGGTTCAAGCTTCTTCACACGATGCCTCCGGATGACATCCCACGCTTCCCACCACCGGAGGAACCACCAGATCCACCTATACCTCCGGACAAAGATGAGCCAGGCTAAAGATAAATGGAAAGTCGGCCTAGCGACTATAAAATCTAGAGCTTGTACATAGACATTTATTTTTGGACATTGTTTTGTTTGTTTTTGGTTTTGAACACTTTTAGTTTTTCTATTATGGGTATATGTCTTCTGCACTTTTCAGGTCCATGGATAGAAGCAAGCTATATTCAGACTCGGCCCAGGCATTTTCACTCGATATTTTTGAAGCCCTGCACACCTGTCTAGTGAGTTTCTTTCTTTACCCTTGTTTTCACTCGATACAGTGAGGACACTATAATGTTTAAGTATGGGGTGGGGGAAGGGCTTACTTCATGCATATTTGACATATTCGACATTATTTGTGCATATTTAGAATTTATTTCTTTGAATTGCTACATGGCTATTTTGGAATGCATTATTGATTTATGTGCTTATATGCATGTTTTCCAAAGTTTTGAAAAATCACCCCCATTGAAAATTTTGATAAATGTCATGGAAGCTTTATATTGAACTCGACGATGCAAAATTAGATTCATTAGAGATATAACATGAAATTGCCTAGTAAAGAGAAGTCAGAATGAAGTGCATATTTTATTGAAAACCATAGAAGGAGGTAAAATTTGAAGTTGCTTTTGACATGTTGCATGATAAGTGTTGTATAGGAGGAAATCGAGTATGCAAAATTGAATGTAAATAAACTAAGGCAAACCAGATTCCGTCCCTTGCAAATAATTACAAGACCTCCTCCTGATGCAGCAGCGGGAAGTCAGGATCGATCCACGAGGAAGCGTGTCAGCGGATCCTAGGTAGCGGAGAAATCTCACGGTCAGAAGTCGACAACAGGGTCCTCGATCTCGACTAGGGTAGTCGACAGAAGATCGGACAGTCGAACACAGCGCAGCAGTAAGCACGGGCAGAGGCTTGTCGATGTCGATGAGGGGCTACTCGATGTCGAGTACAGTCCTAGTCGACTTCGCTTCGTCTCGTCGAGTACCTGCACAAGTAAGCTACAGCGACTTTGGGTCGAAGATCAGTGGTCGAGATCGACGAGTGCTATTCGATCTCGAGTAAGACAGAGACTAAAACGAAAGAAAATAAATGCAAAGGCTTTGGGATTTCGAATAAACTTAATGTAAAAAGGGCTTCCAAGATTGGGGTTTGCAACAACGATAACCAAGCATGCATAAGGCAGAACCAAACAAATTATCATGTAAATCGCATCAAAGGACTAAGCTTTCGCCTTTTCCAACAATTAGACAACTCTCTCAAGAAACCCTAATTGTCTCTACCGATTTTATGTTTATAATCCAAGTTGTTAGCATGGATCTCCATTAGACGGATAATAAACACATCAACAAGTAGGAAAATGCTCAAAACATGATAAAGGTTAGATCTTTACCTCAAACACGCATGGCTATCGCTGGGCTCGCCCCAACCCTAGAAGTGGGTGGACTACTAGCGCTTCATCGCAAACTCAGAAATCATTGATTGAAAGGAAATAACTTGCATTAACTAAATTCAAAGACTTTACAATCCCGGCAATCCAACTCTCGTTGAACGCCAAAACCCTAAAACCTCTGAACTCCCTAAACCGTCTCTGTGGAACTACTTCTCTAACTGAAATTGAATTCCTGAAAAACCAGCCCTTAGGGCTTTATTTATAGCCTTCTATTCCTTGCTAATCAAGGATAGAATTTTCTATCTATATCTAAAATTATATCTAAAAGTGCTTAATGATAAATAAAAGCGATAAAGAAATTAAATCTAAATATATCTAAATTGTCTTAAAGTGGATAAAACTCTCTTCCATGATAGATGTTGATAGAATCGGATAGATTCTCGTCTTCTCGGCTTCCAAGGATTCCAACTCCGAGTAGGATTCGTCAAGCCACGTCAACAGCTTCTGGATTCGTCGTCGATGTCGAGTACGATGTCCTCGATGTCGAGTAGGAAAGTCGTCGACTGGGCTGGCTTGTCGTCTCGGCTAGCAGGTCCTCGACGTGGCTTCTTCCGCTGCAGCGAGTCCGTCCGTCCGCAGGTGCAAGGGCCCCCTTCCGCTTGAGCGATTTGGCGAGCTCCCTCGTCTTGGTGCGTCCCGCTGGTAGCGAAGATTTCCGCGGCAGCGAGAGGTCCGCTGCAGCGAGTCGAGTCGCTGGCAGCGAGTGCTGCCTGGTCATCCTCGTCCTCGGCTTGCCTCCTCTCCTCGTCGACTCCGGGTGTGGCGCTGAGGCGTCGTCGATCTCGACTAGGGCTTGTCGAGATCGAGTAGAGCTTCGGAGCGGGGTTGGTCTGGCTTCTAGTCGACAAGGCCTGTGCTCGGACATGCTCGTCTAGATCGAGTAGGGCCTACTCGAGATCGAGTAGCCTGGGCTTTCGTCTTGATTCGACTGGTTCTGCTGCTTCTTTGACCTTGGACTTCTGTGGTGGTTTTTCGAGCTTTTCTGACCTTCCTTAGAGTTGCTGTAAAATGTCTCGAATTCTGCAAATTTAAACAGAAACTGATGTAGATTCCATAATTTGGCAAATAAACATAAACTACATAGATTCTGTATTTTCTAACCCAAATGTATGCAAAGTATGCAGAAAACGATATTAAAGTTACTGTAAAATATGGCAGATTTAGCTCACAACAAACGCCCCATACTTAAGCTTGCTTGTCCTCAAGCAATACTTTTATCTGTCATTCAGGGGAAGAAATCAAAACTCTCAACATATCAGATTCATCTTTATATAACCCAGCAGTCAATTACCATCCTCGAAAAGGTACTAGTGTCACAAATCCATGCATGTGCAATTATATTAAAGCAACATCTACTTACAAAAGGAGGGTTAAGCAAAAACATTCATTAGTGACAAAGCATTGATAATCAAGAGGACTTCAATTTAAGCTCAAATAAGGAGTAGATCGGTAAAAGGCTAAAAGGTGGGCAATTTCTGGTAATGTGGTGCTAATGACCTGGGGAAATAGAGTATTTCCAAATTGAATTTCCACATTCCTTTTTATAAGTTTCATCACCTTTCATAATGCTTTTATCAACAATAATGCTTTTACCTCTCTGACATCAGCACTGCCTTCTCGCGAGTCGCAAACATGGGTGTCATGAATGGCCCCGGATACTTAGTACTTTGGACTCCTCACAATGTGTCCCATCTCTCCAAACTATTATCTCAGAGAGCAGGGTCAATCTACCTTTATCTCCTGAGGTGATTGGATTTTTTTTTCACTCATTAAATTTTCCATATACTTCAAACAATTTCCTTCCAAACTCCAATAATGATAATAATCACAAACACCATATGATAATCTCCATAATATAACATCATTCTCAACATAATCCCCGGATAAGGTAAAGAATGGCAAATACTTAGGTCATGTGGAGCAATAATTGAAATAAGGCATAATATGGCTTTTGTGATGCATAAGCATAGGTAAGGCTAGGATTTTAAGCAATGAGCATTATATGGAAATAAAAAGTCCTCCATCCTCTTATCATGCAAAATGTCAAAAGCAACTTCAAATTTTACCTCCTTTTATGGTTTTCATAAAAATATGCACTTCATTATGACTTCCCTTTACTAGGCAATTTCATGCTATATCTCTAATGAATCCGATTTTGCATCGTCGAGTTCAATATAAGCTTCCATGACATTATTTCAAAATTTCAATGGGGGTCATTTTTTCAAACTTTTGGAAAACATGCATGTAAGCACATAAATAGATAATGCATTCCAAAATAGCCATATAGCAATTCAAAGAAAACAGTGCACATATAAAGTCAAATATGCATGAAGTAAGCCCTTCCCCCACCCCATACTTAAAATTTACAGTGTCCCCACTGTATAAAAATTAAATAAAAACAAGAGTAAAGGAAGGAACTCACAGAATAAAACATCAAGGAAGGTGGATCAGTGCATGTTGAGTAAAATAAGCTCGTCGATCTCGAGTACAGGTTACTCGATCTCGAGTAGCTTTTCTGCGTCCAGTGGATTATGAAGTCGAGGAGCTTCTGGCGGCTTGTCGATATCGAGTTGGCCTACTCGATATCGAGTAGTGTCTGGGCTGCTCCTCCTTGTCGTCGTCGACTTGGCCTTCGTCGATTCTGACTGTTTTTCAGGGACTCCTTTATTTCACTTTTCGCGATCCTTATATGCTAGCCGACCTAAAAGTGTTAGATTGCACAAGAAACAAGACTATCCACATGAAATATTCTAAAAGACATAAAACCCCAAAACCAAAAACAAAAAGTTCAAAAGTCCCAAAAATAAATGTCTATTTACAAGCTCTAGAACAACAACAACAACAACAACAACAACAATAATAATAATAATAATAATAATAATAATAATAATAATAATCCCACGTTATAATTAAAAATAAAATAAAATAATATTACTTATTGTTATTGTTATTATTATAAAATAATTATACTTTACAAGAAAAAAATATAATATGATATAATAATAATATAATAATAATAATAATAATTTTATTATAAATTAATATTATTATTAAATTATATTATAATATTATATAATAATATTATTATTATTATATATTGAAAATTATTATTATAGTTATAAATAATATTTGCTCAAATAATAATAATATCATTATTATAAACAAATATTATTATTATTATTATTATAAATGGAAGATTATGATTATAATTATAATTATAATATTTTCTCAAAATAATAATACTAATAATATATTATTATTATTATTCTATAATATTATAATAATATTATTATTATAAAAATAATATTATTATTATAAAAATTATTATTATTATTATTATTATTATTACTACTATATGCGGGACGGGACGGGATTTGCGGGATCCCACCGAGATCGTCCCACGTTTCGTCCCGCATAATTTTTGCGAGACGGGATCGGGATAGGATTCGCTATTTTGTCCTAAATCCCACCGGGATCGGGACGGGATCGGAATTTGCGGGATTTGTGCCCACCCCTAGTTTTATGGTTGGTTGTTCTGA
This sequence comes from Persicaria tinctoria, assembly GCA_037127255.1. Classification (NCBI taxonomy): domain Eukaryota; kingdom Viridiplantae; phylum Streptophyta; class Magnoliopsida; order Caryophyllales; family Polygonaceae; genus Persicaria; species Persicaria tinctoria. Next base: position 26,348,471 of record JBANSL010000018.1, on the reverse strand, counting down.
ATGTTGTTCTGGCTGCTTTAGTTTGTTCTTAATATTGTCTATCCTGCTGCTGGGAAGTTTATGAGATTGACACAAGATCTGACAGGGATTAGTCTTATATTGGCTAAGAGTCTAAGACGAGATTCGGCAGGGGTTACTTCTACATTGGCTAAGACATCGTTGTCACTGGCTAGATAATAGTATCTACTGGCTAGTAATTTTCATCGCAAATATTCGGGTTTCACACATCTTAGGCAAACAAAATAGACAACCACATACTTTACCTTGAGTTCATGCAAAATAACAAAAACCATCCTTCGCCGACTGAAAAGAAAAGGTGTTCGTACAACGAGTGGCATATGATGACCTTACCATTCCACACTTAATTGTTTAATCGTTTTCACCTTTTGGATGACTTGTGTTTGATTACTGATAAGGTATGTTGTGGTCTTATGGTCACTTGTTTATATGTGTTATGGATGGTTATTGTGAATTCTGTGTTATGACGCATTTCGTTTGAGTTTAATGGTCGATATACTTAGGATGAGAAGTTTATGAGATAAATAAGATGTGTCAGGGGTTATTATCTTATTGGCATAGACTTTGATTTTATTGGCTAGGGAAAATCATATACTGGCTAGTAAACAAAAAATCGCATACATTTGTCTTTTGCATCGTCGACAAACTAAACGGTCAGTTATGTACATTCAAAACCACCAAAACCCCAAAGTGTCTTTGAGCTACAAGCAAACTAACAAAATACTACATTCGACTACGCAAAAGAAGAGTTACCCAACTAGACATCAATTTCTTCACCTTACCACGCCGCGCTTGCTTATGTCCTTCGACGCTTCCGGCGAAGGAACTCTCCCCAAGACGGGTACCTGTTTGTCTCCATTATCTTGCTCCCGACGGACCCAAACGACATGCTCTCCTCTATGAGCATTTCCCCCTCCTTCATGTCCACGTCGGGAGCTTTACCTTTCATCTCCGGAGCAATGATTGTTGGTTCTACCCATTATGTTGTTTTGTACTTAACTTGTTATGTATTGGTTAGGAACTTTAGTACTTTGTAGTTTTTGGTTTAGGTCTTAATTGTTTAATCGTTTCCACGTCGGGAGCTTTACCTTTCATCGTCGGAGAAACGATTGTCGGTTCTGCCCAGGTTTTCTGGTTTATCTTGTCAGTTGTGTGAATTTCTGTGCCAGCTGAATTGTTGTATTTGCCATCCAAATGATTATCCATGTCATACTCCAAATTGAGATCAAGATGCGATATAGACCAAACTTTAATTCGAAATATTTTTTCCATAAACATATACAAAGTGGGTGTCTATAGATAGATAAGATTAAATTAAGTTCAAAAATAAATTTATTTGTTAATTTTAACTAATAAAAATGGCTGAAATTTAGTTTAAAACAATTAAATGGGTCTCTTTCTCTCCCCTCTCTCTCCCACCCTCTTTCCATTCGACATGTGTCCAAAATTTTCACACCCTCTTTCCCGGTTTGTGCAAAGTGTAACCGGCAACCTGTTGGGATTAATTTGAAAGAATGGCAATTTGTCATTCATTTGCCAATTTCTTGGGTGTAGGTTATTTTTGCAAAGTGGACCATGAAATGGTAGATCCATGCAAATCAGCCTTATTTTTATCTAACCCAAAATATTTACTTACAAAAAAAAATGACTTGGTTAAGATATGGGTTATTCCCAATTAATATTAAAATAAAAAAAATAACTGCAAATTCATTCTAAATAAAAAAAAACAAAGGATCGACTAATCTCAATTGCGGGCCCCACCTTCCAAAATCAAAACTGAATTCCCAGTTCAGTTGCGCCCCCTTTCAAACTCAAAACCCACTTCTCACATTTCACACACGCCACAAGATAGAGAGTGGCTCCGATTTTCCACCTTTGTGCGCGGGCACCACCTTAAATTAGAGAAAAAATATGGGAAAAACTCCTTTAAATCTCATCCATCCATCCACACTCGATCAATGCCTAAGAATTGTGCACAAAGTACACCTTAAGGAGTGTGCACAATTTATCTATTCCCTATATATATATATATATATATATATATATATATATATATATATATATATATATATATATATATATATATATATATATATGGTCATTTTGCATAACTAGACCAAAAAAAAACTTTGCACAAATAGGCATGTCCCTTCTTTATTTGCTAGAGGTAGATAGTGGCCATTTTTTGCAAATAAAAATAGCAACCGGGAGAGGAAGTTGCAGGTGAAGGTGAGGGACATTGTAGCTACAGTAGCTGTCAGTGACATGTGACACCAAAAGGCATCCTCCGTTCATTTCATAAAACTGTAGACTGCCCATCTTACTAATAGAATTAATTGATCCTACCAATAGGCTAAACCTGTCTTTCCATACTTGGAGATATTTTGGAAAGAATTTGGAGGGGATTCACTGTAGCTGATTTGGCGGGCTGTCAGTGTAGTTTTGGCGCCAAAACAGGGTTCCTCCTTTGAGGAAAGGGGGAGCATTTATGAGGGGAAAATGCAATGATTGCATTGATGGGTGTCCCCCAAGAACATATATAAGCTTGAGAGGAGGATCTGAAACATCATAACATGCTCTGCAAAAAGTGAGGTAGAATATGAGAGAAGCGGAAGGACGGGGAAAAAGTTACCCGTTCATACCAGGAAACGATATAGTCCCCATCCTACCAATAGTGTACAACTGTCCTTTCATACCTGAAAAAGTGCAAGAAATTTGTCCGATGACAGTGACGGCGATGGGTAAGTGATCTTGTACCTATCCTTTGTAGTTGTTCCTTTTTCTTATAACAGAAATACCCCAAGGTGACAGTTTTACGAGACTAGTTGTAAAGAGTTCGTAATTTATACTCTCTCTTTTTGATCAATTGCATAACTTGCAAATTAAGATTAAAAATTTATAAACTCTTTTTTTATCAATTGCAGAACTTGCAAATTAAGATTACAAATTCAAGCGCTATTTTTGCTTCCTGCGAAATTATCACTTCTTGATGCCTAGATGATCATAAGGACCCATTGAAAATAGTCTATTAGCTCAATTGGTAGAGCGTTGTGTTTGCACACAAAGATGTGAGTTCGACTCTCACATAGGCTAATACGGAGTATGTGTTCATGAATCTCTCTGAACTTATACAATTATGAACCTGACAGAAAATATATATACTAATGGTAGGACAAATTTATGAACATGTTAGGAAAAATTCATAAATCTCTCTGAACTTATACGATTATGAACATGACATGAAATATATACACCGGTGGTAGGACAAATATATGAACATGGTAAGACAAATTCATAAATCTCTCCAGACTTGTATAATTATGAACCTAGTAAGAAATATATACATTAGTGGTAGGATAAATTTGTGAATTTGGTAGGAACTCTGGGACCATAGCTTGAAATATATACATTAGTGGTAGGAATCTGGTAAGACAAATTCATAAATCTCTCCAGACTTGTATAATTATGATGATCATGAACTTGTCAGCGATGACTGGGTACTTCTGATTGTGAATCTTCACTACTTGGATCTTGTCTTTCAGTGCAACACTAACTTTATCCAGGATAGGGACAATAGCTTGAGATTCATCATCACACATGATATATCCATGTATAGGTTTTGCATATGTGGTTCATACAACTTCAATTTCTATCTGTGGAGCCTGCCTTCTCCATTTGCTTTTCTGAGATTCATGTGAAAGTAAATTTTTTTCGTAAAGTCAATTATGCATTTACATTTTCCTAATAGTATAAATATATCGTACCATCAGTGTGCATCTATCCTACCATTAGTGTCAAGTTATACAGGAATTACTGGGTTTCCATTATGATCCTACCAATATCGTTTTTTTTTCCTACCATTAGTTTCCATCAATCCTACCATTTTGATCCTACAGATATCGTTGTTTTCTTCTACCATTAGTTTTCATCTATCCTACCATTTTTGTACATCTATCATACCAATTTAAATAGCTTTCAAGGAAAATCAAGCTAGAAACCGTAGCAAATTATGTTCCACATTTTTCAGAAAAACAACCAAGGGTAGAGGGTTTCCAGTCTACAACAGAAGATGAAGGAAACCTAAGTAACATTATATCCAAGGGTAGATGCTCTAATTCAGTCTTTCTAGCATTGGATTAGATTGGATTCATGAATTTTGATTGATAGAAATTGGATTGAGATTGAGATTTATGGATTGGTAATTGAGATTGAGATTATGATCAATTCACGCCTCAATGATTACTAGTCTGGGATTTGTGGATTGGTCAATATTAATTCTACTTCTTTGCCAATAGTACAAATATATCTTGCCATTCGTGTACATCTATCCTACGATTAGTGTCAAGTTATACACTTATGAATTTCGGTGATTACATTTTTATCATACCAATATCATATATTTATCCTACCAGGTTCACAAATTTATCCTACCACTAGTCTATATATTTCCTACCAAGTTCATAATTTTATAGGTTCAGAAATATTCATAATTCATAAATTTGTCGTACCAGATTCATAAATTTGTCATGCCATTAGTGTATATATTTCCTACCATGTTCAATCGTATAAGTCCATAGAGATATGAACGCATACTCCGTATTAGCCTATGTGAGAGTCGAACTCACATCTTTGTGTGCAAACACAACGCTCTACCAATTGAGCTAATAGGCTATTTTACTTCGAACTCAGTAAAAAGAGGTTCACCGAACTCCAAGCTCCAAGCTCTTGTGGATGACTCCTTGAGAAGACATCCATACTTGATTTGAGGAGCATCTACCAAACTACTGCATACTTTCAATGTAAACATAATTTTTTAGGCTCAATTCTTTTGGACTATTTATGAGTGTCACATCGATGAGCATATATACCAGCAAGGATGTTATCCTCATCCAGGGCAAGAAGATTCCATGAATGGCTTGGACAGGAGGGAGTGATACGCAGTACTATACCACTGCAGAAAGATCAAGTAAGTAACTGTTAGTAAAGTAAAGAAAAAAAAAATGCCCCCAAAATATCAACACGGACTATAACTTGCTTGAATACATCCACAGAAAGAATTACTTAATCGCTGCTCCACATGGAAGATAAAATCATGGAACACCCATCAGAAGGATTGGTAAGAAATGAAGAACAATATAATCCAGGGAAGTAGCTATCCTTGGGGCACATGACCACCGGAACCTATCAAAATACGAACAAGTTAGAAAGGTACAGATCTCAAAACTATTCAGTGTGACAGACTAAAAACTATGATTTGTGACGCCAAAAAGTTGATGCACATGATGAAGATTCTGTGATGAACTCCAGAGGCTCATCATCAGATATTAATCATTCACAATTTTTTTTATTTTTTTAATCTATGTTTTCTGTTTATGTTTTGAGAAGTATCTAAAACATTGGAATTTAGCAGTTGAGCATGCACGGTAAAGAAAAGACAATCCAAGGTGAAGTACAAGGCACATTTCAGTGAAATGGAATTTGCATCTAAGAATAGACCTTACAAGTATAGTGATCAGATGATAGCTTGAGCCAAAGAGCAAGAGAGATATAGGATAATTTTATGATCTGGCTTTTATTCATTCAAAATCCAATTTAGCTACAAAGAGAAAATCAAGAGAATTCTCTGCAGATATAGCTTAATTGGAAACCTGACAGACACCTTGACCTGAACTCTTTCTGCTATGACTCAAATTAGCCATACTACATCAGTCAATTATTAGTACTGCTAAGTGCTAAGTAAAAGAAATTTTATACTCATCCATGAAGAAATGGTTGACTTTGGAGAAATAGTATGATCAAAAGGAAAATCCAACCCATCATCCTTTTCCACTTCACAAAACCAAAGAATCTTGAAATGTGAGAATTAAAACTTGCATTAAACCTAGGTGCCTCTAGCTTAAATCAGATTGAGTGAAGGAATTTTCATATGAATAAGCAGGCAACAACAACAAGAAGCTTTGCAATGATATTTGATAACCGAACAATATAATGATATTAACCCATCAACACGGAAAAATTAAAGGATAGTAAAAAAGGTTCCTTATGAGCACAAGCTAGAATCCCTCACATAAGCTTCACACAGTGACCACCATTTCGTTGCTTTCTCAGAAGCAACATCATCAGGATATAATCGAATCAAGGAATTGCAAGAAGAGAACACATACTTTTCCACAGGAGTTTCATATCGATTTCAGATTTCAGGCCAAGGACAACAAACCCAAAAATCGCACAAACCTAATCTATAAATCTCGCAGCCCTAGCCCTAGATTTCCAAATTGGGATTGCTCATAGATTCCAACCACCCATATATGAGGCAAAGAAAGAGAAGAAGGGGAGAAGAGAGAGTACCTGAGAGCGTAGAGAGAACGGGCGAGCACCACATCCCCATCCCCCACACCCACCGCCTCCAATCCACCTCCCGTTCATGGTAGATCGTCCTCTCCTCCAAAACCCTAATCCCTCCACTCGCTCCGCCGCCACCATCCTCCACAGGCATCACCGACTGCCACGGCCCAGAGTGAAGCTGCTCCCACACCATCTCCCTCGCCGCCTCCCTGCTCGTGCCGATTCTGATTTTCCAACGCAGTGTGGCCTTCTCTCTCCCTCCTCTGGCTTACCCTCTACAGCCGGTTCCAAACAGTGTAAAAAAAACCTGAAGTTTTATTTGCTTGGGGTAGAAGGGATATTTTGACTCATTTTTTGACCTTGTTGGCTAATTGTGCAAATAGGCTCAATTTTTGGTCTAATTACTACCATTTCCTTTATATATATATATATATATATATATATATATATATATATATATATATATATATATATATATATATATATATATGAAGGTTCGATAATATAAAACAAGGTAATATAGAAATACTCTAGAAGGGGGGTTGAATAGAGTATGCTCGTTTTTCGCAGAAAGTCTCAAGACTTTTGGAGCTCGTATAAAACCCTTTGAGATTAAACCTTAATCACAAAGTTAGACAATCGAACCAAGTGTGGAAATAAGGTAAAGCAATAGATAAAAGACACGAGTAATTGTTTACGAGGTTCGGCACGAACTTGGCCTACGTCCCCGCCTAGGGTTCTTCCACAACCCTAGGATTCAAAAGACTTTATTGATTCGCAAAGCTTAGGATCCTAATAGCTCACCGAGAAGCCTCTCTCCTATACAATTGCAATTTAGTCAACTCACGTTCCCTTGGAGTCCTAGACCAATCTAGAAGAGCCCCACCTCTCTCAGCTATCTAGTACAATCCTCTTACTCTCACAAATCAATAGCCTAGTGCTTACTTCCCGAGTTACAAACTCTCGAGTAACACTATAAATGAATATATCCTATAAGCTCACAGTGTAACTCTCAAAGGCTTTGAAATGAAATAACAAACTCTTGAGCGTTAGTAGAGAGTACACTTGGAAGACAGATCTCGCTTGAATGAATGAAAGCTTGTGTTCAGCCGGTGTCTTCTGTCTTCTTCTTCCTTTCCTTTATATAGAAGCAACATGACGCCTAAGGATCTTCAACAACGGCTAGTTCGGATCATGGCGCGCCCAAGGATCTTCTATTTTTGGACACTTCGAAGACATGATCTCTCAAATTTGGATCTCCTCAATATGCACCATAAGGAAAGAAGTAATTCGAATAATACTTCCTGAAAGGTTAGTTAGGCATATAATATAATGAAAGTATATAATATTAAATAATATTCGGACATAATAATATATAGAACAGGTTTTGTATTTCATCAATACTGTTAAAACTCCAAGACCTTTGACACAGACAAACTGTCAAGGCCTTTGAAACTTTATTCCGATTTTCATCAAGGGAGGGAGTTATCAATATACATATCAACTTTCAAAGTTCATTCCTGCCAGCTTACAGAAGGTAAACTTGCTTTAAAGCTAAGTATACATGATCATAGTAACATTTAGTGGTCGATTCATTCATTTTAAGTGGTGGAAATTTATTAAAATATACCATAAGCATGAATTGGGGGTCTTCACCGGCCAAGAACAAGCATGAACTGATTTTGGTTTCTTTTCTTGCAAAACATCAGCTGATCAAATTCAGCAGCATTAGTTATCTTGAATTTTGGTTCATTCTAAACATGAGCTTCTCTTACACAGTTACACGCCCATTTTTGCAAGATGTAAGCTTGTTTGGTAACTTAGAAACATTTTGCAAGATAAAAGCAAGCATGATCAGGATTCAGGAAGCAATGCTTCAACCATTTATTATCTTTATTCTTTAATAATAAAAAAAAAAATAGAGATATATTGTTAGCTTGCCATATTCTAAATAGAAACTACTGCACCTAAATAGTATTTGTATCAAAAGGCATTACCTGGTTGTTAGCTTGGATTTTAAGGTAAAGCGGCAAATAGGGTAGATAATGATATGCATATATACATAAGCCTTACAACACCATGAGCAATGTTAATGTACGTAGATAAACAACTGGCTATAAACACAATTCGAGGCTAACCAATAGAGGTTGCATAGTTTCAATCTGTTTGATATCAAGCTAAGCCCGGAGCAGTGACGGGGTAGAAACCGTAATAAGTGATCGATCTCCAAATAAATATGCCAGAAAAGCCAGGAAAGAAATGGCTTTGAATAACCACCAAAAGTTACAACTTATAAGTTCACACCCTCAATTTGCCACACCATCCAAGACTCTCAAGTGGTGAACCACCTCAAACCTCGTTCCAAAGATCAGGATCATTTTCCCACTAACCTCGCATTTCAAGACAACAAAAAAGGAACTCATCTTGGTTAGAATGGAAATTTTTGACACTGGAAAAGCATACCATGCATATATAAAGGAGAAAGTTTTACCAAATAAAAGACTAGGAAAAAAGCAGATCCAATATAGAGAACTTACAGGCAAAGGAGTAAACTTGTAATCGTTCTGATTCAGTACGGTATATTTCTGTTTGTTCTGCAGCTGCTGCTTAACTTCCTTAACGAATTCTTCTGGCATGGCAGTCAAAGTAACCTCTTCCAAAGTATCTTGATGCAGCAATTGCAATGGAAGCTGTTTGAGATTCAGACAGTATCTGATAAATACTCCGTAATTCTTTAAGGAGAGGCATACCCCCATCGTCCACTGTCCATTCTACGAGTTCCTTGAGCATCCATAATTTAAGCACCCGTAGATTTTTAAAACCGTCTTTTGGACACTCCATTTTCTTTCCTAAGTAGGAGTCAGCTAGCAGCCTGAGCACGGAGAGGTTTGACAGCATTGACAGAACAGGCATCGGGTCATCATCCAGCTGTGAGACCGAGAGTGCGAGAATTTTCAGATTTGGTGGGAATTCATTTAATTGAGGTAGCTTCCCTATTTTTCCTAGTAAACTCACATGGGAAAGCTGGGATAACTCTGAGAGGGGTAGCAACTTGATCTCGGAAGGCCGGCCCATTTCATCCTTGGATTTCAACCATAGAGACTTAAGGTTGGTCAGTTGCAGGATCAAGGTGATCAACTCTTCGGAGTCCCTCAATCGGCAAGTTATACCCAGTTCCTGTAGTTGATGGAGTTTTTTTAGCTCTGCCGCGACAGTAGTCTCATCATCAACAATCATGCCCATCAATGTTCTAAGCTCACTTAAAGAACTTTGGCCTTTCTTTTGCTTGTAGTCTAGGCGAATCCCAGGTAGATTGAGATGCCTCAGGTGCGCCAATTTCCAGATTGAATCGGGTAGGCTATTGATATATGTTCGCTTCAAATCCAGTGTCTCAAGGTATGGCAGGTCCCCGATGGATTTGGGAAGGTGTTCTATGAAAGTCCACCTAAGACCCAGGTACCTTAAGTGGAACAGTAGCTTAAGTGTCTCGGGTAAAGTCGGCTTGTAAACACCCTCCAGATCAAGCACCCTAAGCACTCCAAAGCCCTTGTTCCCTATGATCTTAGATATGAAGCTCCCCACTTCTGTTGCTGGAGTGTCATTCCTCTGAAAGTTGAATGATAAATAGGATCTCACGTTCTGGTAAAAAGGTGATGATGCTGAATTATCAGTAGGACCGTAACTCTTGATGTCCGAATACTCAACGACTCTGCGAACACCCAACTTAGGAGTTGACACAGGCACCTGACGGCCCTGGTGGATATAGAAGAGGCTTACCTTACTAGCTATAGGGAACAAATACTCGCGTAGTGCACGAGGCAAACGACACCTCCTCGGGTTTCCATCAGACCTGGACTTGGATATCTTAATTAAATTCCTCTGTACCAGATCATCAAAACACTCCTCTACAATATCCTCCTCAGACATCCCAGGTGACCGCCTGATGAATCCTTCTGCTAGCCACAGCCGGTGTAACCTTCTCACAGAAATGTCAACTTCGTTCGGAAAGAACGCCATGTAAAGCAAACAGATTTTCGAATGGGCGGGAAGATCATTGTAACTCAATGTCAAGATATCCATTTTGTGCCAATTGGGTTGGCAGAGGTACCATATCCACTCTTCGCAGCTCCGTCCCTTGGTTGATAACAAGCCTCCGAGCAGCACAATATCAAGGGGGCACCCCGTGCATTTTTCTAAGATCTTGTCTCTACAGCCAAACTCAACCTCTTTGCTTGCTTCACCAAGGCAAGCTTCCTTGATCAGCAACTCCCAGCTATGTTCATCACATAGTTGACTGATAGGAAGAGGCGCACATTTCCCTTGTTTGGATATAGAGTCGGCTACTTTTCGATCACGAGTGATGAGGATCACCTTGCCTTTCCCAGTATCTAAATTTGGGAATGCAGATTCCATTTCGACCCAGAGATTGACATCGTTTACATGGTCCAACACAACCAGGTAGTGCTTGTCCTTGAGAGACTCACGAACTTGGGTAATGAGCTGAGCAATATTAGGGTTCCCACCCTCCTTGGACTTGAGCACCTGCTGCAAAAGGTTGTCTAGGATTTGGGAGGTTGTGATGAATTCATCCGGAACATGAACCCAGGCGCGGCAATTGAAATGCGTCTTGATTTCCCTTAGATTGTAAACTGTTTGAACAAGAGTGGTCTTACCGGAGCCCTCGGGTCCTACTAGTGGAATGACCCCCTTTGCTCGGTCTTTTCCTCCTGGTTTCACCCCCTTTAGTCTGTGAACAAGTAGGGTCCGATCGGTGTTGAAGCCGATGAGAGCGGGCCCTTCCTGATCTGGATAAGCGGTTGTATGGTTTGGATGCCTGCGGTGACCGCCCAGAGGACTTCTAATGTCGCCAGGACTGATCGGGATTCGAAACTCAAAACTGGATTTCATGGATTTCAAACGTTTTCTTTCCACCGGCAGAAGACACGCCGGGACTTCAAGGTGGAGCTGATCAGCCAGCGATCTGATTCCGTGATCAGAAGAAGCTCTATGATTCCGTTTTCTGGTTTCGTGTTCATCGGAATCGGGGTTTCCGGCCTGCAAGCTCGCATCCACCACCTCACCAGGCTTTTCGTCCTTGAGATTTCCGATCTGAACTGCTAGGCGGTTGAGCTCGCAGCGAAGCGACCTAGCAGGACCACAGGAGTCATAGACGTCGGCGAAGAGCGTGAAGCCGCGGCGTTGAAAGAAGCCGATGTTGCGCCTCCCGCGAGCGGCGAGGGAGAGGACGTAGTTCTCGATCTTGTCTCCAACTGAAAAGAGAACCTGGAGGTAGTCGGTGACGGCGTCGGCGTCTTTTCTGAGCTCGGCCTTGAGGAGGTACCCGCGCCTACCGCGGAGTTGGATGCGGATCTCTTCGATCTGGTCAATGACATTGTCGAAGGCTATGGAATCGCCGATGAGAAGGTCGGTAAGGTTATGTAAGACCACAGCACCCACTGCTTCGACCGCCATTGGAATCGATCAACAACGGCGGAGAAGTTGCAAAATCAAGCGAAGTGAATATGGATTGAATTCTGCAATGAGACGAGTAACGACTAACGATGAACCTTCCCTCTGTAATTCTGTATCCCTTTCCTGGCAAGCAAAATGGGGGTCAACTGTTGACTCTAATTCCAAAAGTCTCCCTTCGGGGAATTTTGAAAATTTCAAGCAGTCAAAACAATCCCCGGGATTCCCCGCTGCATCTCCCATCGCCCTCCCATTTATCTTTTTAATTCAAAGCCAATGTTATTTACCATGCTTCTCATCGTTGTGGAGGAGAGTGGGGTGTTGCTCTAACTTCTGGATTGCATTCTGGATCGCCACTGATGCATCCTCCTCTGCCATCGCTTGCTTGCTATATCAACCAATAAGACGAGTTTAGATGCCATACGTTTCGTGGTCTCTGCATAGTTTAAATCAACTCATAAGAACGTTGAAGATTTCAATTCAACCATTCACCATCAAGTTGGAATTAATCATATCACTTTTGACCAGTTCTCATCTTTTTAATATGCAAACATGTCAATTGTGTATATTCGATGCCATATGTTTCGTGCTGTCTGTTTGCATTCATCGCAACCAGTGAATCGAGAAATATATGTGATATGGATAATGATTTGTACATCAAATTGGTGAATTCCTACTTGCTGAACCATAGATATGGTAATGTAGGTGTACTGGGGGTATGCAGAAAAAAGGTAAAGATCTTAGCCCCTTTAAATCAACCACTCGAAAATGGCAAACAGAAAACCGAGAAATACACTAAACAAGCAATATCAACATGTAAAGGAAAACAAACCCAGACATCTAAACTTGATCCTAAATTATCCACCAAATACATTTGTCTTTGGAATGGGGGATAAAATATACAAAGGCACTTAGTCGCAACCGAATCATGTCATCTCATGTCTTATATCGGTAAGTTACCTTCTAAATTGCACTTTTCTCCTCTGCCCATCAGACAATTCAACACATATCTTCATGTGCCCCCAACTAGGTGAAAGAGGGAGATTTTTTCCTTTTTTTTACAAGTTTAGGCTCTATGATCTGGATTAGAGTCATCAATGATTGACTCTTCGCCCACAGGATGCAGGGAGCCTTCACCTCGCCTTGATCCCTCATTCGAATGGCTTGAACTGTCATCTGAATGGCTCGAGCCTTCACCTCGTCTAGAGTTTTCGCTCAATTTCTTCTTCACATTCCTATGCCACTTCTTTAAGGCTTTCGATGTGTGCTCATCGAATATGGATTTCTTCATGTTTGATCCCATCTGTCCAATTTCCACAATATTGCAATAGTAAGGTAATATATAAGTCCACAAACACTCTTCATATGTATTATGTCATATACACTCGTACGTCGTACCTGAGTTACAAGGGCATATAATGGTAAGGTGATGTAGCTACACATTAGTTGAACTCCAAACCTGCAATTTTGTAAGTAACAATCTCACATCTTCTATGGTTAGCTACCTAATTTCTTCCTAGCAAGTGTTTTACTTGTATGATAGCTTACCCAAGTATGACTCTGCAAATAGTGAGGTTAAAATTTCGGTGAAAACAAGATCTCAACCCGAACTCATACTGCAATATAAAAACAACATTGTATAGAAGTATGATAACAAGAAGAAATTGAGTAAGAAAAAATAGAGATAGTCAATTACCCATATCCAAAAAAAGTATGTAATCTCAAATGCATTCTGTAAATCAGCAAGGGGAGCAGTTAAGTATAGCTAATTGTACTTGCTAAATACTCGCGTAAAAGGAAGATGGAGACATATTAGCTAACCTGAAACAAGACATAATGGATGAGATAGAGAATCAACTGAGGCCACCTGAACCAAAAGTATGCATCCGAGAGTTGGACAATCGGCATTCCCTGAATGACTTCATGCTTTTCAGTGATGTGAACCGCCATGTGTGCTATAATTGCTTGAAGCTTCGTACCAACCGCTAAGATCACCTATCAATGCAAGAGAATTGCTGAACTTTTTGTTTTGTTTTTCGCTTTCTCTTCAATACGAATCAGGATCGTTAATGAACATAAAAATCTTACCACTGGAGGTATTATGGATAGCCAAGACATAGAATCCCATGCTAGAACAAACCAATGGAATAGATAAGACAAGCGCGGTTATAATCCTTAAAGATGGAGAATTTGTTGAAAGGATAAATTAGCTTACAGTCTACATCAACAAGCAAAAAGAAGACTGCAGATGCCCATAATAAAGGACTATAGCCATGACAGAGGAGAAAAAATGAGTTAGTCTTGAGAGACAAAATAACGAAAGAGATATCCAAGACGAGAACATTTTCGTGTACCTGATCCCGACAACAACCTTAAAATCATCTTCTAGTGATCTCTTAATGTACTTTTGGAAATCAAATTTACTTCCAGGAGCTAAGTGAACCTGTCATAGAATACAGATAAATAAATAAAAATTCAGATTAGAAACATGACAGCATTGCCAAGTAGTTCAGATTGCAAGCAAGAAACTTACACTAATGAAACCATGACGCATCACCAAGTAGTCAGATCTACGAACAGACCTAAAAAATTGTCGGAAGAAGCAAGCCTGTAATAACCCAAATGTACAATGGCAACTTTGATCGGTATTTGTTACAAAAAACAGTGAACTAAGAAAGTAATTAATAGTAAAACAAAAGCACTGAAACCGTGTCAAAAAGTCAAACGACATTTAATATGGGACAGAGGGAGTAATATGATCCATCAATCAATCAATGACAAACAAATACGGAGTATGAAGCAAATCTTACGATGTAGAATAAAATGGGCGTACTAGTCCAGAAACTGGTGTTGTCCCTGACGAAAGATGTCTCGTGAGTAAGCCTGTATGTTGAACTATCTGCACATTGCGAAAGTTGTTTCGGTATCAAGGGTGAAGTAGTGTAAGCAAAACCTTAAATAGTTGTTTCAAGTCATGAGTTTTTACGATTCACGGCTGCTTCATTTTGTTGCGCCTCCTGCTCCCAATCTTTCCATCCACGAGTCTGCACAAGCGATAACGAGCATACATAGAGAAGATATAGCAAGTCAATACATGAAAATCTTCGAAGAATAAAACCAAAATGCCTAACGAAAATCGAAACCCACCTTCAATCTTCCAAAAATCATGACTATGGCACTAAAAATCACATGGAAAACTGCTAAGAAGAATATGAAGATGTGCAATTGATGCAATGCTTCAACGGATATAAGTGGCCCTTCTCCCTGTAAGAAGACATTACATTAGTAGATCGACTTGTTCGAATCATTCGAATTATATATGATGATGGTAAGTTAATTTAAAGAAATCAACTAACTTCTTTGCACTCAGCAGGTGGACTATCACCAGATAACATTCTCTCAACATGCCACAAGAGCTTGCGTTTGTGCTCGGCCGTCCCTTCCGCGGGCTCGTGTGTCTCTGTAAGAGGCTTATGAGCCTTCTTGACGTGTCTAGCACAAGGCAACATTGTGTCCGAAAATTTGTGGGGGATGCATATATTTGCTATGTAGTTTTGCCCAAAGGTAAGGAGCAAGGAGATAAAACCTAAAACCATCAACTCTACAAACAATGGAATCCATAACTTAATTAGATTATTATTAATGGAAATTGAGGGAAACTACTACAATATTTGTTTCACTTTAATTTATATTACATTTCACCATATCCATTTTCGAATTTGAGACCAAAACACTTTAATTCAAAAATAAAGTTAATTATAAAATAAATCATCATTAACCAATAATCATAGGTGCAAAAAAAAAAAAACCTTACCACCCTTGACCTTTTCAAGGGCTTCATATAAAGCTCTCTTTTTCTTCTCTTCAAAGTACTGCAAATGCAAAGAAAAACATAATATATAGTTGGTTCATTGGAGAGTACTAATAACAACAATAAATCCATGAATATATATCCATAAGCAGGGAGATTGGTCAAAGTTATGCATCATCATCATCTAATATAAATGGAAAATTCCCCTCATGTACCTTTTAATCCCAAAACCAAAGAAAAAGTTGTAGATAAATGACCATTAATTTATTATATATATCAACAAAATTGTAGATAAATATTTAATCTTAATTAGTAATGCTATAAACCTTTAAGTTTTATGTAACCCCTATGAATATCCCACAAAACGCTTAAATAACATTCCAAGGTTAGTGAAAAAATTAAGTTTGAAGCTGATAATGCACCGTTGAAATTTAAAAAAAAAATGATTAATTAGCAATATTTTGTTAGCATATGAATACATTTAAGGGCTCATAATGATGTTAGGCATTGTAAAATTACCTTCGGTTTGTTAAATGAACTTGAATATACTATAGCCAAAGAGAGAAATTAAAAAAAAAAAAAAAGGAACTTGTACGTCTACAATCTAGATCGAATATTAGTGTAATTTGTTATTAAAAAAGAATATTAGTGTAATTTAAATAAAAAGATTTTTTAAAGCGGGAGAGGCCGTGTTATGAAAAACGAAAGTAGTGGAATCAAAATCAAAGAATAAAATCTTTCAAAAGGAAAATGACAAAATTACAAAGAACTTGGAAGGAAAAACCAAACAAAATGAACACAAAAAACATTTTGCCTTCATTATGAATGATCAATACAAAAAAAATGAAGAAGATGATCGAAGAAATTAACGAAAACTCGATCTAGGGTTTGGAACATTGGTAAATTACCTCTCCGACGTGGTGGAGAACCTTCTCGAGAGCGATAGAGATGACGATGATGATGGCAACAATGGAAGCGACGGCCCAAGTAGGTGTCTGGTCGAGTTGTCGTTCTTCACCTTCTCCATGGCCTCCTCCCATTCTAGTTTATCGCTTGTGATGGGGTTTGGATTGAGAAAGGAGAAGATGCAGAAATCTGTGCTTTTTTCGATTTCGATATATTATTTCATCTTCGAGTTTGGATTAGGGGAGAAAAGAGGGGAATTACAACAAAACGAGAAGCAGAAAATGATTTGGAGATCGAATCGTTTTGCGCAGAGGATTAGTAGGAGGATGATTGACTCTGTCCATTCATATCTTCTTTTTTTTTTTTTTTTGATATTTTGGAAAATATATTCACAAACAAAAACAATCATCAACTTCATCTCCCTTCATCTCCATATATATGCTCTCTATATTTCTCTCCCGGTTTTTAAGAGAGAGATGCATCCATATTAAGGGTGAATGCCCAAACAATCTTCATTTGTAGATTTTAGAATCTTTTATTTCCTAGGTTCGGTCAAGATGTATTGTGTCATATTCACGTGGGTTGAGAGGTGTCGGTATACTTGGATATGCTCCGCCTCAAACAAAGTTATTTAGTCGTGATGTGGTGGTCAATGTTAGTTTGAGGCGAATATTTTTTTTTATTTTTTTATTAGGTAATAATTCGAGGTCTGACAGGTCTGAACCTCGATGGTCGATAAAATCGGTAGTCGGTGAACAATCAAAACAAAGAAAATATAAAGCGGTGCACAACACAGGTAAGAGAGTCGATCTCCAGAAACAAAGCAAAACCATCAAAACCAAACAAGCTAGATAAGAAAGAAAATGGCGAATGAAGCCAAGCACCACCAGAAGGAGCACCGCAGACCATCGACACATCAGGACCCGATCATCATGTGGGCAGTGAGGACAAAACCAGGGAAGCAGTCAACTTGGAAAGAGGAGTCGCCACGATACACACTACCACGACCCTTATCTGTTCTGACTCCAACAACCAAAAGAAAGCTCGACCCCGCCAAAACGCAAAGCCACACAACGCCGGCCTGTGTATACAGCATCCAAACCCTAACGGGATTTTGATCAACCCTTTCGGAATGTTTAATAATTATATATAAATATATATAACCGTTTACACAATTAATATACTTAAAGGTATAAAATATCGAACAAGTATACATATATTAATCTAATTAAAGAGGCAAAAATCAATACTACCCTTAATCAGATATTAAAATAATAAATTTTTTTATTTTAATATCATATATACAAATATGAACAGGCAATTATATATATATATATATATATATATATATATATATATATATATATATATATATATATATATATATATAGAGTTAATTGTGTGGAAACAAAATTTTTACACACCCAAGGGGAACAAAGGATAAGCTCGGGCTAATTCCTTTGTTTTTAATTAATTAATTAATTTGTCATTTCGGGCTGATTTGGGTCCAAAGGAAAAGCTCGGGCCCAACATACATGCCATTCTAGCCCGAAGAGAACCCTAAGCCTAAGGGCGTGTTTAGCAGGGGATGCGAGGGGGTGTCGGGGGTGGGGGTGGGTTTTCGGGCTCCGCGCCTGCGTGTTTGGCAAGGGGATGCGGGGGGTGGAGCGGGATGCAAAGCAGGGGATGCAGGGGGTGAGACGCGCGGGGTGCGACACGCACCTGATCAAAGGGGGACGGGAAGGGGAAACATCCTAGATTTTCCCCTTCCCCTTCCCTCTCTCCTCATAAATTCCGATCCTTTCCACTCTTTACACGCACACCTCAAGAACGACGGATTCTTCTAGAGAGCTTTCATCCGGCATCTTCGAGAACGCCCATGTAATCCCGTTGATCTCCCTATTGAAAATCGGTATGAGTTTATGGTTTTCTTCCCACTAGTGTCCGAGTTTCGGTATGGGTGTTACAGTTTTTCCCAATTCCATTGAAATCTCTAGGGTTTTGTTCGACGTTTAGGGTTTCGATTTTGGATTTTGGCTTCCATGTTTAGGGATGTAGGGTTTGACATTGAAAGCTTTTGCATTCCATTTCTGGAGTTTGACGGAAATCTATGATTGAATGCAAATGGGTTAGAGTTGATTTCATATAAAGTTCAGGGTTGATTTTGCCTTCGATTTCATATCAGTTTTGGGGAAAATAGAAATCCATGTTTGCCTTCAATTTTTACTTCCATGTCTAGGGTTGATTTTGCCTTCCATGTGGACTTTGGTTTATGCTTGATTTCATATCAGTTGCCACTGCACCCAACAGTTAAGCATGCCAGTTTTTTTTTGTGGGTTGCATGTCTGATGTCTCATACGGGCAACACATTTTCATAACAGACTTTTTTATTCCTCATTGGATCTTCAATTTGTATTTCACTCTTTGTGCTGACTTTGTATTATCACTTTAGTGATCCACCTTCAGCATTCACTTTCATTATGCATACAAATTTTGTAGTTATTCATGGGACAAAAAAAATGCAAACATGTTCTATATCTTTCTTCCTTTTTATTTTCCATTTGATCATGTGTTGTCTTTCTTTATGGGACACAAAAATGCAAACCTGTTCTAACTTTGTGTTCTTGCATTTGTTATTTTACAAGTCTGTGTTGCTAGTTGTGTTATTTCTTCCATGATTGAGACTATGGCCTTAGCTTCTTCTATGAAATTTTGCTTCTTAATTCTGTGAGAGTTTAAATTTCTTTTTTCCTGTCAAGTAAGTTAAATTGTCGATTATTTTTCAACTTATTCCAGTACATTCCTCTGGATCACTTTGTATTCCATCCCTTGCTTGATCCCTTGCTCAGATATCAAATCTGTTTTTTATTATATGCATTCCTAGAAGAACCCTATATTGCCAATGGATGTTTTGAAATAAAAAACCAAATTAAAAACAGTACTAGTCTACAATAGAGAACTTATTGAAAAAAGGTCTACAATAAGAACATTTCACTTCTCTGTCCACTTCCAATATATTAGCATGATCTGACTTGGTATATTATATATTGCCTAAAAATTTAGATTTGTGTTAACGTCATCCATGGATAAGTGAAATGAATTCAAGCTGTGTAAAATTGAAGTTAGGCATCACTGCTATTCTTCCTTCTCCTAGATGCTTATTACTGATTTTTCTTCTCTTGGTTGTGTCTTGCTTTCATCTGGAAGTGGTTGTGTTTTATTCTCCTTACTTGAGCAATGGATATCAACGCAATATATTTTTCCCTTTCCTATATGCTTATTACTGATTTTTTTTCTCTTTTTTATGATTGCTTTCATCTGGAAGTCGTTGTGTTTTATTCTCTTTACTTGAGCAATGGATATCCACTGCATATATTTTCCCTCTCCTATGTGCTTATTACTGGTTACAATTGGATTATATAATGCACTGAACCTGATTACTTTCACCCTATTTTGTAAGCATGTGTGTGTTCTGTTGAACTTCCATGATTGAAATTCCATGTTTGAGCTCATTCTGAACTATTCTATATGCTTCCATGTCAACGTAGGAATCATGTGGCCGTACAGCGACTCCGACTCCGACTCCGACAGTGACCGCAGCTATGCCAGTGGTGACCCTCGCAAGTACCCCTAGCTTAGGACGTCATACGAGAAAGGCCAGTCCAATCGTCACTAGGCAGAGGAAGATGATGACGCACAGTCCAATCGTCGTGACCCCAAAGACGTCGCGGAGGATAATGCACTATGGGCATTTGTCGCCGACGAACTAAAGGTCACAGGCTAGAGCAAACCGCTGCACAAGCAGCCGTCTACCAACACTGGAGGGGACCCAGTGCACAGAGGGGTTGCCGAGCAACCAAATCCGGCGACGTCCACACACCAGTATCAAGGCCGGGCCATCGGAGAAGAGGTGGTGTGTGTGAGTCAGCGCTAAGCGCGACCACGGGTTCGACCCGCCGGGTCAAGGGTCGGGGAGGGGTGACCAGAACCCTAACCCGGGAATTCCACGGGTTGGCGGGTTTAGGACACCCGGCGGGTCCGATGGTCAACGGGTTGACCCGGCTGATAGGCCCCGGGTTGGACGGGTTTGCACCTTTTCGGAATTGTCAACCACGAGTTTTGAACGCAAATATGTTTGAAAAATATCCTTTTGTGTTTTCCGTTTAGGTATAAATTACAATAGTGCAAGTCTACAACTACAAGTGTACAATTGTACAATTTGTGTATGAGTGGGAAAAAAAAAAGGAAAGAAGGGCTTGAATCGGTTTCCTGATTGCCTACGTATCCTCCCGAGGTTGACGAATCAAAGCTCACATAGTTCTTTTACCTGTGTATGTCTGAACCCTGACCCGGATACCTACTCTTCTTGATCGTCGAATCCTCCACCTCCAGAGTCATATGTGACTGCGTCGTCAATGGAGCTCCCAATGGACTCTGTATCCACCCCGTCATCGTCCTCGGAATCAGTCCCCAAGATGTTCTTCTGCATTCGCATATCCATCTTCTTCCAATCTGCAAGGCAAACTTGGGCTTTGAGCTTCTCGGGAAGCAACCTTGATCTCTTCTCTGAAAGAATCTCACCTTCGCGACTGAAAAGTTGCTCGACGGCAACGGTGGGGCAAGGGTCCCCAAGTATTTGTCGGGCGATGACCTGCAACGTCGGGATTATTTGTCTTTCGGGACGGCTCCACCATTCTAGGACATCGAAATCTTCTTCCTCATCGTTGTGAAAATCAAAGTTACTAGACAAATATTCGTCGAGCTACGAGTCGGGGCTTGACGAAGATCTCGACCTCTTTGACCCAAAGATATCTCGGGCAAGTGCCTTAGTTCTAGCGGTAATGCTAGTTCGTGACCCGCTTGAATTGGAAGGCACGAGAGGACGACCGGAGGGGGGCGCTAGCTCTATCGCCTATTGAATATTGAGTATATAATTCTTCTAATAATCCTCTAACTCTAGCAACTATAATTGAAACATTGCAATCGGGATCTTCCTCAATTTCTAAAGTCGGAAAATAGTTTTCTAAAAACTTTTGAACCCCGTTTAATTTATATCTAGGGTTGAAACAACAAGCTACGAGGAAAATGTCGGGTATAACTTTGTAATATGTCACCCATTTTCACCGCATCTCCAAAACAGCGTCGGAAATGGAAGGCAAGTTAATCCCGTCTTGAAAGACTATTGCTACGTTCATTGCAGTAAAACAGAAAAGTTTTGATGTAGGCATGTAAGTGTGGCTGAAAGTCTGAGTTGTGTCGTAAAAAACTTTGAAAGCCTCAACAACATCTCGGGCATGAGTCCACACATCCGCAAAGATGTTTGACCCTTCGATGTTTTGTGTTGCAAAACCAGAAAGAAGTTCCTTATAAGTGATGGAATCATAAATCATTTTGTAAGTCGAGTTCCATTGAGTTTGGTGAGAGCGACAATAAGCGCTCCATTGCTGGCAAAGCAGTTTCCTTCGCCAAAGTGCTCGCAAAACAAATCGAATTGGTTCAACAACGGAATGTAAATATGTTAAACTATCTTGGACACATAAGTTTAAAATATGAGGAGCGCAACGGATGTGGAAAAACTTATCACATATCCCGTTATGACAGTTTTGGATTAATTCCGGAATAGATGTGGTGTTGGCAGAAGCGTTGTCAAAAACGATACTGAAAACTCTTTTAGTCAATCTATATTCTTGTAAAATGGTTAAAAGGACACGTGCTATATTTCGTGTTGTGTGTGCGTCGTCGAAAACTCGAAAAGCTAAAACACGTTTGTACAATTGAAAACGTTGGTCAACCCAATGATAAGTAACACCCATGTATGAGTGATGTTGCCATTGGTCGGTTCAAATGTCATTACAAATCGAAACTTGTAAATCATGGTTTTTGTGAAAATATTCGATTAATTCATTTTTACGGGTGTTATACCATCTAAATATTTTCCTCTTAACCGTGTTTCGACTAATACCTTGTCATGCAGGTTGAACATTTTGTGTAATAAAATCATTGAAACATAAATGTTGTGAAAAACTATAAGCTAAACCCTCGGCAGCTATAATTTCCGCATAGTTTTCATGACAACTACGATAATCATAAGACCATAAACTAGCGGATTGAGACGAAGAGGTTATGTACCCAGTTAGTTGAGTTTGTCCTTTGGCGAGCCCGAGCTTTTCGGGAGGCTTCGTCCGGATATGGTGACCGTAGTTCCTATATCCGCCTCCCTTCTTGTGTGTGTAGACCGCCCCGAAGAAGTTGCACTTGGCCGAGCAACTGGTTTCCTCCCATGTCGGATCCCTAGACCCCTTTGTGAACCAATACTTGAACATAGCAGCTCGAATTTGGGTCGTAGTAATAGGGTCTCCTTCGGTCGGAGTTCCCTAACTCCCTTCGGCGGGGAACCCGGACTCTTGGGTCAGGATCGTCGGAGTTCTTTCTTGGGGGGGTCCCCTCGGGCTCAGGCTCAGCCTCCTCCTCCCCCATAATCTCGTTGACGTGGTCGGCTAAAAGAGCATCATCTCGATGACGTCGGGATTCACTTGCCATTGAGACTGAGGCACTTTGATGAAGGCTTGGTCCCACCGCCGAGTTCAGGCCGCCTTCAACACTCGTGGTCGATGAAGATGGGGCTCTGCTAACACTCTTGCGACCTCGGGTAATTCGGGAGAAGACACCACCCGACAATATGAACTTTAGAGGATTAATGATTTAAGAGAGAGAGAGAGAGAGAGAGAGAGAGAGAGAGAGAGAGATTAGGAAAACGGGACTACGAGAGACAAGATCGAGCGATTAGAGAGCGATTAGAGAGATGAAGATGAGATTATAGGATATAAGTGAGGTGTGGGTTGGAAATGGGAGGGAAATGGGTTCGAAACCGGCCGTTGGGCAACGGTCGACCCGGCGGGTCCAACGTTCGACCCGGCGGGTTGACTGTTTGAAACTAGCCGTTGGGTCTTTTTTTTGTTTTTTTTTGGGTGGTGTTTGGATTGTTACCTATCTACCTAACTTGGAAATAAATTTATATGCAAAGCTTATAATTTATTTTATTGAGTTTTTAATTTTTGTAACATTTTAAAATTAATATCTAATGTTTATTCGAAATTTCGATTTGTTTGGATTTTATTTTCGAATGTTGGGTTGTTTTAAAAAAATATTATGTAATTACTAAACTAAATAATCTTATGAAAGACAATTAATTCAAACACAAGTTTATTATAAACCGATCTACCATTACAACTCGGACCGGATTCATTGTCTCAGCGGGGATGGAAATTCGGATTTTAAACTTGACGAGTTGATGACCATCACATTCACAACACACAAGTTCACATGAGTAAGATTAGTCCCAAGGAAGGCTAAAACAGGTTTTATATCCCGAGATTGGTTTGTCATGTTGGAAATGGTTGAGTCAACTGGAGGATTGAACTGTTGAAGTGAGCAAGGATTGAATTGTTGAAGTGAGCGTACGTAAGGACGACATTCAACGAAAAGGTGAGTATCGTCTTCAAATGGCCCATCACAAAGGCAGTAGGTGGAAGGTATAGGCACCTCACGAGAGGCCAGCCTAGAGGCAGCGGGGAGGCCGTCGTAGCAGATTTTCCATAAGAATTTTTTTATCTTAGGGTAGAACATTAATATTCCAAATCCAGGCGTTGATGTCAACGCTAAAGGATGAAGGTGATGTGATTAGCTTGTAGGAACTTGAAGTCGTAAACCAACCGGCCCTATTAGGCCACCAATATAACCGATCCTCGAACGAGGGTATTGGCAATGTAATGTCCATTATTTCTGTGACTATATTAGAAGGAAGCGCTTTGTTGAGTTTCTCCATCCACCATCTCCCTCCTAAAATATAGTCACTAACCGTCTCCTCGACATTGTCACCTAGGGGGCAGTCGTCCCTAGATCGCAAAGAGGAAGTTGTAATTCAATCATCCATCCAAAATTTGATAGATTTCTCATTCCCAACTAACCAAATGAGTCCAAACTTAAATTTATCAATGAGAGTAACCATTTTATCCCATTTCCAGGACGAGTCGCCATGTTTCTTGTACTCAAGGATGTTAGATGACCGATACTTATAGTTAATTAGTGTAACCCAAACATTATACAGTTCAACCAAAATCTTCCATAGTAATTTCAGTTGAAGTGCCTCATTCATATCTTTTGATTTCCTAAGTCCTAATCCTCCACATTTGTTCGGTCTACAATCCTATCCCAACTGATGAGTGGCCAATGTTGGAGATTTTTGTTCCAGAAAAAACATTCTATTAATTTGATCAAGCTCTTTGTGTATTGAACTGGGTAACATAAAGCTTTGCATTGTGTATAGTGGTTTAGCTGACATGTTTGTATTAATAAGGGTTGCCCGACTGTGTTGTGATAAAGCATTTGCACGTCATTTGCTTAGTTGTTCTTTAGATTGACAGATGATATCTTCAAATGTATGTTTGTTGGTTAACTTTACCATTAATAACAGGACAACCGAGATATTTTTCCAACGAGTTTTCGTGTGTAATATTCAGAAGCTCGGCAATCATGGAGCTTGAAATTCCTTTAGTTGCTTGGAAGCTTGAGTTATGATAGATCACCTTTTGACCTGAAACTTTACAGTATGAGTCAATTATTGTTTTGACTTTGTGGGCAACATCCAAACTTCTTTTGAGAAAATGATAATGTCATCTAAAAGATATATAGGAAATGGACACGGGGACCGTTCCTACCGAAAGAAAAACTAATAGGGATACCGTCCATAATTGTTTCTAATGAGAGTTTCTGTGCTAACATTTCGACCCCTAGGAAAAACAGGAAAGGGGAAAGGGGATCTCCTTGCCTAAGCCCACGAGAGGGAAAGAACATGTCTGTGAGATCGTTGTTCACAAGAGCTGAGAAAGACACGATTGTAACACATTCCATAACCCAAGAAATGAAAGTGTTGTGAAATCCAAATTTTTCTAAAATCCTTTTTGTAAAACCTCAGTCAACTCTGTCATACGCTTTCTCCATTTCAAGTTTTATCGCAAGCCACCCCTCACTACCTCTGCGAGATTTGAAGGAATTGAATATTTCGTGCGCTACCAACACATTATCTTGAAGGGCCCTATCAGTGACAAACGTACCCTGTTAAGGATGAATTAGTCTGTCAATGACAGTTTTGATTCTTTCTGTTAGGATTTTAGAGATAATCTTATACAGAGTAGAACAGAGACTAATGGACCGGTAATGACTAGTATTGGTCGGGTTATCTCGCTTAGGAATAGATTTAGCATTTCTTGTAAGAGTCTATCATCCGTTGCTTCCTTTTTTTTAATGTTTTTTCAAAATCACTCTTGATTTCATTTATGACATTTTCCTCTCCTATTATTAATGTGCCTTCGGTGGAAATTATATTGCGAATTTGTTTCCTATCTCTTCGTTCAGAAGCAACACGATGGAAATATGTTGTGTTCGAATATGAAAGTTTAATATGCTTTGTCTTGACTCTTTGGTTCCAGAAAGTTTTTTGGAAAAGAAGAAGTTTTTTCCTTTTTTTTGTAATGAGGCGCTTTTCTCTATTGTTGGGTGACCTGCTCCTGTCTCTTGATATGGAGGATTGAATATTAAGAAGTTCAATTTCCACCCCATTTAATTGGCGAAAAATATTTTCAAATGTGCGCTTATTTCATTCCTTAGCTTTTTTCTTCAGAATTTTATATTTGAACATCAGTTGATCCATAGTCGAGCCCAGACAATTTGCTCGCCAAGATTGTTTAACTATATTCCAGAAATCCTTCTGTTGAAGCCAAGTATTCACAAACTTGAACGGATCCACTTTCCAGAGTTATCGATATGTGTATAATCTTTTACAAACGCAAGACAATTTCAATGGTCTATTTGCAGGGGTGTTATGTGAACACGAGTAGCTCGAGTTTGGCTCGAGTTCGCTCACATTTGAAAACGAGCCGAATACGAGCAGGTTTTTTATCTCGTCACGAACTCGAGCCGAGCTCGAGCTTTATACGAGCTTGCTCGTATAGCTCGTTTTAAGGGCATTGTATTTACTTATTTGCCCTTGGGTTATATCACCATTTTTATAAACCCCTTTAAGGGGTTGAGTTGTTGAAGAGCAACGTAACCCTAGTTCGCCGCCTCCAGCCTCACTCCTGACTCTGTCTACCCTTCCAAGTTCCAACCCTTGTTCATTCAATTAATTTTCCTCACTCGTTTCCGGTGAATTTGGCGAAGCGGAAGGCCGACGACTATAGATTTGAGCTCTCCCCATTATGCCGAGGTCGTCTCCGGTCGGCTCTCCCTATCTAGCATCCAGTATGTACCCTTCTCCTTTCTTCTCCTTCATCTCCCTTCCAGATCCGAACTAGTTCCGTTAATTTCTTCCACTTCATCTCCCTCTCTTGCATTGTTTCCCATATGTTGAAGAGTTGATGTTCCTCTTTGCTATGAATCCTAGGGTTCGAGCACAAGAAGACACAAACCAACCACAACCATGTCCCATATTGACCAGATAATTGATTCTTGTATAAACCCTAAAAGATATCCCTGAATGCCTATATTTTATTTCTTCCTTTCTCTTTCAATTTCAAGTTTGCTGCCAAACTAATTTGCTAAATTCTGTATTTTTCAGAAGTTGATGCCAAATTGTAGGTATTTTTATATGCTTTATAAGGGTGGTTTCTTCATCTCCAGCCCGGTGAGTTCTCTCTTCTTTATCTTTGATTATTGTTCCTTTCTTTTTTCATGAATCCCCTAATTTTATAATTGAGGATTTGAGGCTCCGTAAAACCCCTAATTTTGATTTTTGTTGACAGATTGATTACAAGTGTTTTTGTGGAAATGACATTGGACATATGCAGATTTCTGAAGTTTTTTTTTTCAATTTCATTGTAAATGATCTCGCCACTTTTGTAAATGAGTGGACAATTTGTTTGCTTTGGGTAGTATGTTTGCTTAGAAATTGCAGTATCTTTGATTCAGATTTTAAGTTTTTAATGTTTTCTGGTTAGGGCTGGTATTCGAGTCGAACGAGCCGAGTATTACTTGTTCATATTTAGTTCATTTAGAATATGAACGAGCTCGAGTCGAGCCTAAATTTTGACCCGAGCTTAAAAATGTGCTCATATTCGGCTCGTTTAGGAAATGAGCGAGCTCGAGCCGAGCTTTTTTCGAGCTTTAGGCAATTCTACTTGTTCATTATACAATAACTTTAAGAAAATTTTAGAAATTTCATAAAATTCGAGCTATTCGAGTTTAATTCGAACGAGTCGAGCTTTGGAACGAGCTTAAAAATGTGCTCATACTCGGCTTGTTTAGAAAATGAACGAGCTTGATTCGAGTTTTATACGAGCCGAACCCGAGCCGATCACGAGTAGCTTGTCTCACATAACACCCCTATTTCTGGTTGTATTATAATGTGGTAATGCTTTCCTAAAAAAACTAGTAGTAAGTTTGCTGATTTCATTTGTTCAGATTTAGAGTGATTAACACAAACGAGCTAAAAACAAGTTAAAAATGAGCTCAACACAAGCAAAACAGGAAAAACAAGTCAATCGATGAAAACGAGCCTAAAAAAACGAGCTTAAAATCGAGCTTGAGCTCGTCTCGACAAAAAACGAGCTCGAGCTTGTTCAAATACTCGCGAGCCGAGTTCGAGCTTACTTCTAAGCTCGAGTAAAATTCGAGCCGAGCTCGAGCTCGAGCTTGAACAGTACCGAGCCGAGTATGAGCAGCTCACTACTCGGCTCGTTCGACTCGAATAACACCCCTATCTATTTGTTTATGATTTTTTTCCTTTTTTGTTTTAAATGAATTGTACGTATTTGAATGGTGTGTAATAATGAATATTTTACCAATTGAGCAAATTACTAAAAAGTGATGTGTATTTTTACACATCTTAGTCAAATGTATACTACATTTTAATTAAAACTATTGTGGATGGTCTCATTATCAACTCCCCCAGTTCGCAAATAAGTGATTTTTTACTATTTATGCACACATTTTAAGGTGATAAAAACAATACTCCCTCCGTTCAACAAAACTTGTCGTTTACTATTCACGCACGCTTTTTTAGAATGATAAAAACTATATAAAATATTCATTTTTTTAAAAATTTTTTTTAACAAGTTTGTACTAGTTAATAATAACTACGAAATTGTTAAAAAAAATTATTTAAAAAGTCGATATTTTATATAGTTTTTAGCTCCTAAAAAAGCGTGCATGAATAGTAAAACGTCAAGTTTTGTTGAACGGAGGGAGTATGAATTATTATTTTTTTAATAAATTTGTTTGATAAACTTTGAAACTCATTCTTATTAATACTAATAAGTATAATATTATTAAGAAAAATTAATTAAAATTTTAATGTTTTATAAACTCCATCTGTCTCGCAATAATTGTTGTTTTGCAGTAGTAAACTTGTATAAAAAAATGTTGTTTTAGTTATAGGGATTCTCTTTATAGGTAATGATGACTCTTTATATAGATAATAATTACTGTTTTTAGGTATTTTATCCTATAAAAGTAATGAAAATATTTTTTTTATTAATAAGTGTGCATAAGCTAAAACAACATCTATTTCGAGATGGAGGTAGCCTTGTCAAAAAAAAAATCATGTATGCTGCATTGTCAGCATTTTTGGTAAGTGAGAAAGTCTGAATATTTACCGCTTCGGATCCGATGGATTTGTGGGAAAACTCTCCCATGTAGAAAGGAAGGAGCAAGATCTTATCAATTAATTTTTATTTTAACGGTCAAGATTTTGTCAAATCTAACCATTTTTTTTAAAGGAAAAATAATTAAAATACCCCCACATTTGGGAATATGGTAAAAACATATCCTAAACTTTTAAATGTAATAAAAATATCTCAACATTTTAGGGTAGTGGTAATATATTACAATGAGTTTTTTCATGGGTCAAAAATGTTGTCATGGGCCTCATGGCAGCCTACGTGAGATTTTTTTTGACAAGGCAGCCTAAGTGGAAGCCTTTTTAGAAATTAGCGATAAAATTGAGTTTTATTGAACGGTTTCGTTAAGAAAAAAATAAAGAGTTTGACTGGGTCCATACTCAACAACTGATTTTTATTTTTAATGATGAAAAAATCAACCTTAACTAAACCTAGTCAAGAAACTGCTCTTCCTCGAAATCTTGATCATTCTCCTTGAATCCACACCAGTTTAAGAAGTGATCACACAAGAAGATAAGAGGGAGGAAAATGCATTGTGTATGAACTCGGAACTCTTTATTTGTTTACCTAAGGAAATCGTCCAAGAAAACCATTGTAAAAAAATCACTTAGGCTGCCCTATCAGCATTTTGACCCGTGAAAAAACTCGTGGTAATATATTACCATTAACATTAAAGGTCGTAATATTTTTATTATTACATTTAAAAGCCTGCCCCGGGCAATTCCATTCCATCCCGTCCATGCTTATCGTTTTGCTAGGTATGTATCGATGGTCTTCACTGTCTATAAAGTATAAAGTCAAACACTCAGGCTAATCGGGTCACCCGCTGCTAATCCTGGATCCTTCATTCCATAGTTTCATACCCCCCTTCCGTTGCACTGAATATTCCGGCACAGTTCCGCCCCCAAAATCTCGCTGGTTATCCTCGTCAGTTAGTCAGCGGTAAGTTGATTTCGTGCTTTTTCAGATGTTCTTCAACGAATCCGTCTGTGGTTTAATTATACTTTTTGAGTACTGAATCACTGTATTCGTGTGGAACTCGGTGGTTTTGTTTCGAATTTTGACAGCCAAGCTGTATGATTTTCATACCGCGTGATTTTCTGTAGAAGATTCCAATCAGATCCAGTTCAGTTAGAATCGGATTCGGATTAAAAATTCAATCCAGTTTTCAGTTTCGTTTCATCAAGAGTTACATTGAATCAATATAGACTGATCTGTGTGATAGTGAATTCGTATTGGAATTTGAAGCGAAGTTGTAAAAGTCACTGAATTTTGTTTTTTCTTGTAAATTGAGCTGCAGAAGAAGTGCAGGATGCATTTGAGCGAGAACGAGGGCATAGAAGGGAAGAAGTTCGTAGTAACCGGGGGTCTAGGTTTTGTGGGATCAGCACTTTGCCTTGAGCTTTTGCGCAGGGGAGCTTCTGAGGTTCGGTCCCTTGATTGTAAACCCTCTTCTCCATGGTCTCGCCGCCTCTCCGATCTCGGTGTTGTTTGCATTCTTGGTATGTTTCCTTTCCAGTATTATCTCCTCTTATGATATAATGTGTAATGTGTTTGCCTGAGTTATAATTAAAATCTGTTGCTGCTGATTGAATCCTCCATTCTAAGGCCTTACAGTGAGTGATAATACGTCCAATGGACGCTGTGTGATTAGATGAATGTGGTAGATGGCAGCACAACTGATTGTATGAATGTTATTCTTACATAGTCATTTTAGGTCCAAACAACCTAAATCCATTTATGATGCTATTGTGATTGGTATTGTAAAAATTGTAAAATGATGGGTAGATGAAAACATTGCAGATTATGACTCGTCATTAGGATCCATTCTCTTTTCTGTCTTTGTAACTTATTTGAGCTTTTCTCATGTTATCACGGTGTTCTGCTCACAGGAGACATCACCCGCAAAACTGATATTGACAAAGCCTTCAAGGCTGCAGATTGTGTTTTCCACTTAGCTTCTTATGGTATGTCTGGCAAAGAAATGCTCCAAATGAGCCGTGTTGACATGGTTAACATTAACGGGACCTGCAATGTCATTGAAGCTTGTATTGAATTTGGGATACCGAGGCTTGTCTATGTCAGCACTTACAATGTTGTTTTTGGAGGGAAAGAAATTATCAATGGCAACGAAACACTACCCTTCTTTCCTATAGATCAGCATGTTGATCCCTATGGGCGTAGTAAATCTGTTGCTGAACAGCTGGTCTTACGAAGTAATGGGCGTCCTTTGAGGTTTGAATTCCAAACTCTCCTAGTCCTTGCATTGCATCCTTGCATCCTCTGCAATTCACGAATAGTTTGTTAGTTTTGTTGAGGTAACTCAAAGGCCGGTTATGATTGAATAGCATTTGTATATCAGTGAAACTGGTTAAGAGCTTATTATTTTAGAAACCGAAAGTCCTGGAATGTGCTTTAATCAGGTGTCCACTCTGCCCTGTTGAGCATGTGGTTGCTTTCTTATTCTTTATTAACTTTTCTCTCCTTTTTCCTTGCAGAGAGAAGAATGGAAAATGTCTGTATACTTGTGCAATCCGCCCTGCAGCTATATATGGACCGGGTGAAGAGAGGCACCTCCCAAGGATAGTTCATCTTGCGAAATTGGGTCTCCTGCTTTTTAAGATTGGCCACCCTGGTGTCAAATCCGACTGGGTTTATGTGGATAACCTTGTAGTTTCTCTGATATTAGCAAGCATGGGGCTTTTGGACGACATCCCGGGAAAAGAAGGGCGTCCAGTAGCAGCTGGTCAACCTTATTTTATATCTGATGGTAAAATGTGATCAATATAAGTTGTATGTTTATATTTTGATTATGCAAGAACGTACTCTTGCTAACATAGTTTGCTCTGCAATACATTATTTGACAGGATATCCAGTAAATAGTTTTGAGTTTCTCCGTCCTCTATTGAGAAGTGTAGAATATGATCTGCCACAAAGTTTGCTAACTGTTCCTCAAGCGCTTTTTCTTGGTAGGATATTTACAGTTCTCTATACAATGTTATTCCCATGGTTGAACAAGTGGTGGCTTCCGCAGCCATTTATCCTCCCTGCCGAAGTTTACAAGGTCTGTTCAAATTTCATCACCCTGTCATTTGCCATGTACTATGAATTCTTTGGTCTATGTTTGGTAATGTACTTGGTCATGCATTCCATATCCAAAACCTTATATTCTCCTGCCAATGCTTGAATCGGAGACATCTTACATGGCATTGCAGGTTGGCGTTACACATTACTTCTCGTTCCTGAAAGCAAAGCAAGAACTGGGATACACCCCCATGGTTGGTCCAAAAGAAGGCATGGCTGCCACAATATCATATTGGCAAGACCGGAAACGTAGAAGCCTTGACGGACCTACTCTTTCCGCGTGGCTATTCTGCATCTTTGGGATGGGTGCTCTATTCGCGGTTGCCTATTTGCCATTGCCAGACTTTGCACCCTTCAACTTGCTTGTAGCATTCCATCTTCTGTTTCTACGGTCATTCCAGGCTATGAAGATCATTTTCCTGGTAGCAGTCGGTTTACATGTGGGCGAGGCAACGTACGCGTGGCACCTAGCCAAGAATGTGGATCCCGCGAATGCGAGAGGTTGGTTTTGGCAGACCTTCGTGCTCGGGTTCTTCTCCTTGCGCTTCCTCTTGAAGAGAGCAAGGACCCAAAATACCCAATCCTAACGCTTGATTTATGTATTCCTGTGCTGTTAATTAGGGGTGTGTACGATTAAATATAGGCGTTGATAAGGTGATTATTGATACGAAATGCGTATAGTGTAAACTGGATCTTGCCAAACACCCCATCAGAGATTCAATAAAATTGGTCTTTCACAGTTTGCAGCTTCGTGGTCACACATTTATATTTGATAGTTGACTGTGGTTCCTCCGACTGATCTCTACTCATCCTGATTTCTACTCGATTGATCAAATGCCATCGTATGGGATGGCATATACTCGGTAGACGGACTAATTGTGTTGGGGACTAATTGTGTTGGGGTTGTCGGTAGTTCCACGTTGAAAAACAACGTGAAAACTAAACCAAAATAAAGGAAGGAGTAAGCCCTTCTACAATGGCTTAAGTTTTTAGGTTAGAAAAGTGGATCCCGGCCTGATAACCAAAAACAATATTAAACCCTACACGACTCCTTGAGGGGTGGATCCCGACCTTATAACCAAAAATAATATAAACCCGACACGACTCTCATTTCCACCCTTAGGAGTCCAAATCACATGTCCCCCTCCCCGTCCCCTAATCACAAGGGTCCAAATCACCTGTCCCCCCTCCTTGTCCCCCTCCCCCGTCCCCTACTCACAAACCTTATTTAAAAATAAAAGTTAAATTAAAAATAAAATAAAAAAACTAAAACAAAAAGAAATTGAGAATTTACGAGGAGGGACAGGCGAAGGGGACAAAAATGGGGACACACGATTTGGACCCCCCTTGGGGTTTCTCGAAATCTCACAAATTGTCACGGTACAAAGGGAAAACAATCAAACAAAATGACGAGTATTGTAAAATGATATATTGGAATATCTTTTATTACTATTAATAAGAGCATATGTCAGAAAATCCAAAAAGACCAAAGATCAAAGAGTCCCACATTCATAATTTGAATAGACAAGTCTTAATATAAAAGTTGGTCCTTCTATTGCCAATTGATTTTAGATTGAACATCGACTCGATAGACTTATCTACTAGACTACTAAGTATATAACATCACTACTTATAAAACTTATTTTTTATAGGCAAATTTGCAAGAATATACCAAAAATAATATGGGTTGGATAAAATAACATTGCCATGTGAAAATTTACTTTTTTGGTATATTGAGTAGTATTTACTCTTTTTTATATGGCACATAAAAAGAGTGGTAAGTGTTTTATATTGAGATGCCTATATTTTATGAGGAAATTGCATAAAATAGGCCAAAACATGGGCCTATTTGCACAAATAGTCAAGAGGGTGAAAAATTGGCCCAAAATGGCCGGGCTATTTCTTGCAAATAAAACAGCCGTTTATTTTTAACTGTTTGTAACCGGTTGTAGGGGGTTATCAAATTAAAACGAGGGAGGGAGAGAGACGGTTCCAATTCAAAGCGATACACAGAGAGAGACGGAAGGCCATCAGAGAAAGGAGAAGCGATAGACAGAATCAGAGAAAGGAGAAGCGAGAGGAGGACGAACTCGTCGAAGAAGAAGGCCATCAGTCACCGCCTGAGAGGAAGGAGAAGGTTGAAGACGAAGAGAAAGGTAAGCAACTGTGGAGATTTTGTTTGAGTTGCGAAATTGGTGTAATGGGTGTGCGGTTAAATGCGGTTATTGTGAAGGATTTGAGACGATTTTGGGGTAGATGCCTAGCAGTAGAGGAGGAATGAAGTAGGAGGGGGTTAGGGGTGACATTGTGAGTCGATTTTGCGGAGGTGGGTGCGATTAGGGTTTGTGGGTGTCGGGAAAAGGATGGGTAAGGGTTAGGTGATGTTGGGTAAGAAATTGGGGACAAAAGGGCATGGAGGGGGTCGGATGGGTAGGGAATCCACATGATTGGGGGTAATCGGTAGGGTTTATGTGCACATGTGGTAGGACAGATTATCGAAGGTTGTGTCTGAATTTGTGGTAGCAGATTTCGTAGGACCGGGTAACGAAATTGGGAGGATAAAATTGAACATCTGGTATGCCGAGTGGGGTGAAGGAATATTTGGTTGATTAGTTTTTTAGTGTTTGTTGATTGGTTTTTTAGTGTTGAAACCGTAAGTGCCCACCAAGTGTTTGATGGAATGCCTAAAAATATGATGAATAAATGGTGATTTTGTTTTGGTTAATCTCCTTGCATATATGATGTGTTGTGAAAGAGGTAAAATGAACCAAACGTGTGAAATGCGAAATTGGTAGGACAGAAGAGGATATCAGCAATGGTAGGATAGGAAAATGAAGTTGGTAGAATAAATTGTCACTGTTGACATGTATGACAGAATATGTGACCTGAATTTCTGATTTGATGTTTGGTGATTGTGTAGCAGGTACCCCCGCTTTAAACATCATATAAAATGCCGAAGTCAGGGAATAAGAAAGGTCGTGCAGGACCAAGCAACCAGGGGGTAAGGAAACTGAGATAGTTACATGGTTGTGGTTGTAAAGGTTGGGAAAAAATGTCAAAACCTAAGATTGTTACATGTGTGTGCAGGTTGTCCTTGCTGTTCTAGAGAAACACCACTTCTCAGGGAGGGCGCTGTCCCATGCAAATTTCGAGTTGTTGGAAGGAATCGACCTCACCATTGACCGGGAGGATTACAAAGCCCTGAGCAAGAGCCAGTTTGGTGGCGTTGTGAAGATGGGGTCGAGAAACAAATTCTCTGCGTCGTTGGTGCACTACTGCCTTCTCCACCAACTGAAGACTCGGAAGACACATGAGACGTGGTACTCCCTCCATGGGCATCACGTTCGATTCTCTCTTCATGAGTTCGCGATCATCACGGGCTTTAACTGCTCACCACCCCCCAGTGATGTCATGGAGGGGGACCACAAGGAGTGCATTTACCAGTTATTTAAGAAGGAGAGGGTGACGTTGAAGGATGTGGAAAGTGCTTGGGCCCACGAAAAAGAGTCGGACGCGGGGTCCCTTATGAAAAAGTACAAGCTTGCCCTCCTCCTCATAGTGGAGGGCGTTCTGTTTGGGTTGGAGAAGAAGACACAAATAAGGGGGTGGGTTGTGAAGCTGCTACTTGAGGACACAAACCGTTTTCTAGAGTTCCCTTGGGGAAGGCTCGTGTACGATAGGCTACATGAAAGCCTCGACGGCACGTTGAAGGACATGGTGGCTGCAAAGAGTCACCTTAAAGACAGGCCGACCTACGCGTTGTACGGGTTCCCCATGGCCTTCCAGGTTAGTGAAGTTTTACAAAATGTTATAATCATTTGCCAATTGTGAAAATTTGTATCCTACCAATGGGGTATAAATATCCTACCAAATGGATATTTATATCTTACCAATGGGGAATGAATATCCTACCAAAGGGAAAATTGATCTTACCAAATAGCTTAATTTGTCATGCAAACTGCGTTTTAATACCTGACCATATTGTATTTGCAGTTGTGGGTGTACGAGACCTTCCCTGAGATTGGGAATCATTTCGGGCGCAACATCGACGACACCATCATCCCGAGGTGTCTGAGATGGGAAACGCCAAACTCCCACATCCGATATGAGAATGTGAAGTCCTTCCTCAGCCTGGACGCCCCCGTCAACGACCCAATTGATGAACACGTTCTGCTGGCAAAGCCAGAGCCGATCTTGCACCCTACCCACAAGAAGAAAGATGCGTACCCTCACTCATCGTACAAGAAAGACGCTCCAGACGTCTTCTTTGATCAGATTGTGGGCGACCACATGAGGGCCCGCAGAGAGAAGCGGCGACAGGAGGATGCCACTGCTGGACCTAGTCAAGGAACTAGCCAGTCCGGGTCAGACGCGTCGAGCATCGGTTTGGAGGTCCGAATTGTGGCAAAGGTTGAGGCTCTCTTCAAGGGCATGATGGTGGAGATGCGGTCCAGGTTCAGGGAGCTCGAGGAGAAGGTGACTGAAGTTTCTAGAGAATGCAAGAAGGCGTTATTAGAGAGGACCGGCAAGGGAAAGGTACGTGCTTCATTGTCCATCATATGTGCAATTGGTAAGATAATGTTTGTGTGTTGGTAAACCATTTTAAGCCATATGGTATGACATACATGTGCAATTGGTAGGATCCTGTTGATGTATTGGATGACGATGTTTTTGAGAAAGATTTGGACAAGGTTGTGGCCGACGTGGTTGAGAAGGCTGAGAAAGATTTGGACAAGGACAGTGACAAGGTTGAGGAAAAGGCAGAGGAGAAGGAAGAGATAAATGCTGATGACCAGGGGTCGGGCAAGCAGGGACAAAACGTTGAGGATAACACGGCGGAGAAAGAAGAGTTGAACTCTGATTTGAAGGAGCAGGGCATGTGCATTGGTGAGGACGTTAAGGAAAAGGTTGAGGAGGAGGCAAAGGAGGGTGACGAGGACAAGGACAATGGAGAGAAGGTGGTGCAGGCTGAGGAACAGATTAAGAAGGGAGACATGGGTGGGGACGTGAAGGGCAAGGAGCATGTAAAAGAAGCTGCAGGGGAGGGTTCCAAGGGTGAGTCTGATGCAGACGATGCGGAGGAAAAGGTAAACCTTACTTATTGGTAGGATAGTCTAACCCTGTTGGTAAGATAAAAGGTGCATTTTGGTATGATATAAAAGGTAGTTGATTTTGGTCCGATATAATAACCCAGTTGGTAGGATATATTTACCCTTTTGGTACAATATTGAATCTGTTTTGGTAGGATAATGACAGCTGTTTGAAAATAACTCGGGTGTGTTTGATTGTTAGGAGACGAAGCTGGAACCGAGGAGAGGTAAGCGTGATAGGAAGATCACAGCAAAACTAGGGGACTACGATGTGACTCAACCCGCTAAGCGGGTCAAGAAGGGTGCAAAGGCATCGTGTCCAACCACCGACGCAGCTGCGGAGGGGATGGTAACTGATAAACAGAGAGACGACTTCTTGACGTGGCTCCTGAAGTTCCCCGCACAGGTGAAGGGCCCAGATGGGACCCAATTGAACAAGGAGTTCTTCAACAACCTCATCTCACCCGGCGTATGGCTTTCCACCGAGGTACGCAAACGTTTGTCCTGTACCGCATGTTTCCTTATTCACTTACGTCATGGGACAAGCCCTCACGGGAATTTGGAACGTACCTCTTAACGCAGCACATCCAGCAGTCCCTGGTCCTGGTCCGGAAGGCATTGGACGCCCGGGAGGGTGACAAGAAGTCGGGTGTCGTCGTGGTCGACCCATACTGGCAAGAAGCCGTGGTGAAGCAGTTGGACGCTGTTTCGGGCGATGTGAACCGCATTAACCAGCGCAATGTGTCCAAGGTGCTGCTGAGGTACTTCTTGGGTACACTGTCGGACCACCACGGGAGGACATGGTCGGTGGAGAACGCGAAGATATTAGCGCCTTGGAATTTCAAGGCCAAGCACTAGATTGGGCTCGTCATCAACCTCGTGAAGTGGAAGATAGAAGTCCTCGACTATGACTGGTACAAGATAAAAGAGAAGGATCTTCAAGCCCACCTCGAGCCTATTGCGAAGCTGATACCGGTGGTGATGCAATTTTCTGTTGAGCTCCGGGCCAGGCACACAGTCGATGTCCCCAACCCATTCACCATAACCCGAATCGCCAATATCCCTAGGAACGAAACCTCGTAAGTTTCTCTTAACTATTGGGTTATGTACGTCTACTAATATTGGTAGGATATAATAGGACTATTGGTAGGATATATTACATCCATTAGTATGATAAAATGACGGAAGTGGTAAGACAGAAATAACTTATGCTGGTTATTAATTCCTTCACGTGCAGCGGTGACTGTGGAGCATACGTGATCAGGACTATCCAGCTGGTGGCAGAGGGCGTAGAGACATTCGAGAGCGTCAACGACAATTATATTACCCCCTACCGCCAGTACTTGGGCCTCTCCATACAGCACCACGCTTTGTAGGTCTCTCCTGTTTGTTAAGACATTCTCTCCTGTTTGTTAAGACATTCTCTCATGGTTTGGAAACTTCTGTTCTGTTCTTTGTAAACTTTGGTGGTTTGGACACTTGTGTTAGTTTCAAAACTTATGTTGTTGTTTGTAGTGTCTTTTGTTCACGGTTGGTAGGATGTTTTGTGATTGTAATGGTTAAAACTGGTATTTATGGTTCACGTTAATTAGTTCCTGCTTACACCAAAGGTTGATTCTTGTATTTTATTATGGGTAAGTTTACGTTTGCATGAATGTAATGGTCGGATACGTTTAAACTATTGGGTAGACAAAGAGAAGATAGTGGTAAGACGACATGAGAAATACTTAACAGATCCGATAATTCATGTGATTGTGCCCAAAACATGCGAAATCCCCAAGATTGCATCACAATTAGCCCCCTAGGAACACGAAAAAAATACGAGACACGTGCAAAAAACATACTAGCAGAATCCACACTCAAGTCGACGGCGGTCGATGCCCAAAATAACTCCGTCAGTTGACTAGAGCGTCCACCAAGCAACACTACGATCGAGGGCGCTTTGGCCCCTTGTATTCGCCCTTCGACAGATAGCGCTTTATCTTCGGCCTTCCCGACGCACGCTTCACCACCGGCGGTAAGCATTTCGTCGCAGCTATTTATGGAGGCACCACCCATGTCTCACGAGGTGCCACTGGGTAGACGACATTGACGTAGCACGCGCGCCAAGCCTCAGCCCTGTACAGAGGATGGACGAGGGAGTACGGATCGATCCGACGTACCTTGGCCGCGGCGAGGGCATGTGCACATGGAATCTGATCAATTTAAAAGTGCTTACATGTGCAACTCCGAGCAGAAAGGTTGACCAGCCAGGCGGACAGCCCTTTACGAACGTCATACTCGTGTTCGCTCAAGGGCTTCACCTCAAGACAAATAGCCTGCATGGCGTTTTTCCTCAAAACGGTATCCACATGGTCCGTCACAACCTTGTCAGGATTTGAACTTAGCTCCCGGCGCGTCGCGAACCACACACCCACTTTGTCGAGTGTGCTGTCCATCAGGGAGGTGACGGGCAGATCACGAGGCTCAAGGAATACCGAGTTCAAGCACTCGACATGGTTTGTGGTGGACACCTTGAACCGATTGGCGGGATAGAAAGCCCGAACCCAATTGGAGAAGCCGGCCATCTTAATGTAGCCAGCACCAGTGGGCGACTTGTCTTTGAATGCTTCGAAGTAGCCATTGAACTCTGCAACGGTGTACGTGTTTGCCATCAGGAAGAACAGTTTTTGAAGGCCACCCGCCTTGTGATATGCCTTCATATTCTGAAATAGATGGTAAGTGCAGCGGCCATGCTTTGCCAAGTCGTAATTTGCTCGGATTCCCTTCGTGATGCTCATGTGTCTGTCGCTTACCCACACCACATGGGTCTCATCCGGGACCACGCGTTTCATTTGGCAGAAGAAAAAACTCCAGGACGCATCATTCTCCCCGTCGACAACGGAAAATGCAATGGGGCATAGATTGTGGTTTGGGTCTTGGGCAGTCGCAAACATCAAGCAACCACGATACTTCCCCTTCAAGAAACTTCCATCCACCGAGAATACCTGCCAATGTCAATCAGCTTAATAAGGTCAGATGGAATTATGACAATGGTAAGATAATAGGACACATTAAGTAAGATAAACGTACACAGTTGGTAGGACTATAAACGGTGGGATGAACTGGCACTATTGGTAAAACAGGTATTGGAAGGACAATTGTCTACAATTGGTAAGATGAAATATAACCGTTGGTATGTTAATAACGTGACATTGGCGTACCTGTCGGAGGTGTGGGATGGCTGCCTGCCAAACACCCAAGCTAACGAACGCATACTTGAATTGCTGGTTATCATCACGGACTAATGTGGTTATGGTCCCGGGGTTTGCTCGCTCAAGCATGTAAAGGTATGAGGCCATCCGCTCGTAGCTTTCTTTGTAGGTCTCGTACAGGCCGTCCCGTGCGGCTCCCTGCGCCCTGCGTGCCTTCCAGTAGTTGCAGTCCACGCCCAACCGAGACTTCATCATCTTCCTGATTTGACGGGG
This sequence comes from Persicaria tinctoria, assembly GCA_037127255.1. NCBI lineage: Eukaryota > Viridiplantae > Streptophyta > Magnoliopsida > Caryophyllales > Polygonaceae > Persicaria > Persicaria tinctoria. The sequence goes on along the minus strand of JBANSL010000018.1, from coordinate 26,307,607 downwards.
ACGAAGCTCCTTCCCTGACCCAGCAAAACTGCAAAGATGGGATCAACGAGTTACACCAACAACATTTCCACCAACACATTTACACAGGTTTAGGAACTTACTCCGACACCAAACTCTGCCCCATCAGCTTGTAATTGGCGTTGCGGTGGTAGTTGCTGACGACACTAACCTTGCAAGTGTGTGTGGCTACAAACTTACGAACCACCCACCTCTTAGTTTCCCGATAGGTTGACGCCCGAAAGCACCATGAACAGTTCGGTTCGGGGCACACAACCAGGTACCTGTCTGTTGTGGATCGCTTCACTTGAATCTCGAAGCACCCACGCAAAGCTTCCCACTTCACCCTGGACTGAATGGCAGCCTTGGTATCGAACATCTCCCCCTCACGTAACTCCTTCACACTCTCCCGAGGGTCTCCGACTAGAGGAATGGACCGATCCACGTCCTCTTCCACTTGCTCCAATGCCGGCAAAGGCTGTTTGTGTCCTTGGTATGATCGCTCTATGTCTCTCAGCGCTGCCTCAGCCTCCTCATCCCATGATTCAGATGGTCGTTCGGGGAAACCACCCACGATCATGTCATCGTCGGAGCTTCCTACGTCTATGATGTCCTCCAATCCGTGGGGGGGTAGGACGTCCACATCGTCGTCGCTATCGACAGTCACCACTTGCTTTTCGCGTCGGATGGCATCAGACCTGCTCACATCACCACCCTCCTTGTCAAGCTGTTCCACTTCCTCGTCTTGTCCTACCATCCATTATGTTGTCATCCATCCTACCAACTTCGTCAGACGGGCCGACCATTACGTTGTACTCCATCCTACCATTACCAGATTCTTTACTACTCCCAGCAAGACCCCCCTGCTTCCCACTCACGCTGTCCTTTGCAAGCCTAGAACACTCTCCCTCCCCCGCTACACACTCAGCACACAGGTAGACCCCTCCATTGTCACTGCTAAGGTCGTCCAACATCCATTTCTCATCAACGAAGCCTTGAACCTTCTCCTCCGGCCCTCCGCCTCCATCAACACCAACTTCCAAGTCTTCTTGCGTGCTGGGAGGCCCGGTTAGGAGCAACTCCCCTGGGGTGGGAGTGGAGACCTCGTCAGCCCCGTCCGAGTCTTCCGACTGATGTTCACCGGAGGTTGTGGAAGGGCTTGTCGTTTTCATCCGTAAGGTGACGTGTAGTGCTATTGGCCATGCTTGTGTGCCGGATTCTTTGTTGTAGAACTTGTAGGCTTCAATGTCATCGTCGTCCCGGATCCAAATCGAAGTTGCCCGACCCATGGAAGGAAGGAGGTAGGTGAGCTCAATGTCGTACAACACCATGTCAACGTCGAATTTGGAGACTATCTTCCCCTTCAGTTGGCCGTAAGAAATATTCCGTGGCACCACCATTGCTGCAGTACGTGCCTCTCCCTTGAAGACCAAGCTCCCACCTACGGGATCCCACCAACCGCCGAACACGACATTGATGCATACCCTATCACCTAGGGTACATTATGGGAAAAGAGTATCAGCCTGGGGGATAGTTCTGATATAGTAAAGGAGAACACCTACAAGGGAAAGGTACAAGATGACTTACCCATCGCTGCCACTGCCACCAACAAACTTGTTGCACTTTTCCTGGAATGGTAAGACAGGACAACACTGTTGGCAGACCAGAACTGTACTATTGGTAGGATGACAACTGTATCGTTTCCTCAGATGCACGGTTGGGTTTCCCCCGTCCTTTCCACCTCTCTCCTGCTCTGCCTCACTTTTTGCAGGTCATGTTGGGGTGTTTGAGATCCTCCTCTCAAGCTTATATATGTGCTTGGGAAACACTCATCAATGCAATGATTGCATTTTTCCCTCATAAATGCTCCCCCCTTCCTCCAATGAAGAACCCCGTTTTGGCGCCAAAATTACACTGACAACCCGCCAAATAAGCTACTAACAATCCACTCCAAATTTCTGGAAAATTTCAGGTATGGTAGGACATGGTAAGCCTATTGGTAAGATAACTATATGCTTTTGGTAAGATAAATATACAATATTGGTCAGACAGATGCCATCCCTCTTCCCCCAATGAAGAACCTTGTTTTGGCGCCATAATTACACGGACATCCCGCCCAAACCGCTACGGACAATCCCCTCCATATTTATCTCTAAAATTCCAACTATGGTAGGACATGGTTGGCCTATTGGTAAGACTAATGTCTTCTTTTGGTAAGCCAAACGTGCCCGGCCAGTTCCCAGATATGAAGGTGATGTTTTGCCCTCACCATGCCACTCGTTTCCTATGTTGGCTCTGATTTTGCAGAACATTTACTAAGGAATGACACCCATCAATCAAGATTTTATAAGGGTTGATTGACACCCTTAATTATAATCATTTACATTTCCCCTCATAAATGCCCCCCTATTTCCCTACTTTATTGGAGCCACACCCCAATTCCCTGACATGTGCAGCACCTCCCCCTCCTCATTTCTCTCAGCAAAAAAATGGAGCTACAGTGGCCGGTCTCAGCTTCACCTGCAACTTCCTCTCCCGGTTACCTTTTTTATTTGCAAAAAATGGTCACTTTCTACCCCATGCAAATAATCAAGGCACATAGCTAGTTGTGCAAAGTTTTATTTTTTTTGGTCTAGTTATGCAAAATACCCATTTTTTATTGACCTGAAATCCTCATCTTCTATTAAAATTAGTTTTTGATTTTATGATTGTGGATTAATTAGTCAACTACCTACCTCATTGTTGATAAACCACATTAAATTTGTGTATGGTTCTTATTCTTATTTTATAAACGATTAAACCTTTCTTCATGTTGACTTAACTTGGGTTATTAACTTATTAATTAGCTAGGTCAATTTGAACACCTCCTTAACCTTCCATATAATATGTATCACTATCTGGTGATTGATCTACACACAGACAGACACACGAGTGTTGTAAAAGAGATGGAGCTTTAATTACCTCAAAGCCAGAAAATTAAAGTAGAGGAGGGGTTCGATCGATCACGAGGAATGAAGTACAGAGTACAGCACAAAGAAGGTCCATCAATCCTGATGCTCGTGCATCTTATCTGCCTTTATAATTTCATGGTTGACTTTCAAAGTTATAAATTCACGTACCCACCTGTGAGGGTGAGCTCTCCTCGACCACACCTAAATCCAACCAAACCCTTTGAAAAGAAAAACCTATTCGTTGCATTAATTGGCACCAAAGTAAACGGATGGAGAATGAAGACGATTTTCAATTTGTACATTACGTTCTTGAATTGTATGATATTTGTAGATCCATCATTGTGATTCAAATTATACGTGCGTACGTTTGTCACATTGTCGTTGAACTAGCTGGTTGAACCGTTGAAGTTAAATAAAGGGAAAACTAAATAAAATACCATCACTTTGGGAATGTGTTAAAAATATATCCTGAACTTTCAAATGTAATATAAATATCCCAGCCTTTGAGGGTAGTGGTAACATATTACCAAAGGTTTTCTCACGAGTTTATATAGGTGATTTTTTTTTTGACAAGGCAGACTGTGATGAAGCCTTTTACAAATTAGCACAAAAATTGGGCTTTTTTGAACGGTTTTCTTAGGAAAAAAATAAATTGACACCCAAATAGAACTCGAAAAATGAAATTGATTCAACCAAGCAACTAATCCAGTCAAAATTTCGTCAAATGAATACAACATGGCTATTTTTAACACCAAACCAATAACAAAACTAAACCGACAATGTACAACATCAACAACGAAGAGGGGAAAAAACAAAATTACTTAGCCAAGTCCGTGAAAGAATCAAAGAGGAAGAAGATGTGATAGAGACAGCTCAAGATATACGGCAACGAGGGAGGAAGATTGTCATTGAAGAGAAACCATGAGCTGCCTGGAAGATCTGAAAGACAATTCAAGAGGCGACCATAGTCCACGGAAGAAGATAAAAGGGAAGAAAAGACGTTGGGTATTAATCCGATCAAACTCTTTATTTTTTTCCAGCTAAGGAAACCGACCGTTCAAGAAAACCCTTGTAAAAAAATCCACGGAGGCTGTCTTATTAATATTTTTTACCCGTGAAAAAACTTTTGGCAATATATTACCACTACCCTCAAAGGTCGGGATATTTTTATTATATTTGAAAGTTGAGGATATATTTTTACCATACCCCAAAGGTTGCGGTATTTTAATTAGTTTTTCCTTAAATAAACTATAAATTACCATGATGCCCCTCCTTGAATTGGCTTCGCCGATCCGGCCACTTATATGTTGTTCTTGTTGTGCGACAACTTCGTATAACAAGTATAACAAGTATTAATCTGATTATTCAATTCGAATGAAAAGTTTTGGATGCTTGAAAAATAGACGCATCAGAACTTTACTCTATATGAAATTTTCTAAATAGGAGTATCATATTATTCATTTTGATAATTAAATAATAAGGTATGTCATTTAAAAAAAATATCCTAGTTAGACATTCATTGAAGATTATGACATATATCCATTAAATTATTGAAAATGTATAAAAGATAAACAAGTTGCTTTATCAATCAATCTCTTATCGAGAGAACAAAGCCAAAGAAATCGAACATTGATGATTAGACTTGGTTAGCTATTATATAAAATAAGAGTTACGAATTATGATGGAATATTATTATTTAAATTTTTATTATATCGTGATCTATCTTCTAAAATAGTTTAACCAACCGTAAATATGTTCACCCTCATTCGACCTACACAAGTGATACGAATGGAGTGAATGACCAATGAATAAAATATATATTTTTATGGTTTTTATGTAGGACTGGATGTACTATTAGAGTGGGTTAATAAGTGAAAAATCACCACCCATAATCCATCATCACATGCACTTCGCACACACTTTAATGCAGATTTTCATATCCTCACGTCTCATTTCCAACCACAAAGACGACACATATATCTAACTAGTAAATAAATAGTCGGAACGCCAAATTGGTGTAACAGATAATTTACAACCGGATTATAATTATTAGAACAAGTTGGTGATCCAATTGAAAGTCAAAAACAAATCATAGAAATAGGAAAGAGGCCCGTCAATCTCCCACTACACACCGCTTCTCATAAATGATACCGGCAGTCCATTATTAATCAATGCCACTAAAAACAATTGAATATCCATTTAACACTTACCGGATCCGAATCCGAACCGAATTCACACACTCTCGATCAATGATCCGCGTGCATGGAAGCCATGGCGATCACCCCAAGCTTCTGAAGGTTAAGCTTCACCACCGTGTCCACGAACATCTTCGTATCCGCCGTCGTGTTCCCCTCCGGTATGTCCACGATGTAGCTCTCCAGCACCACCGTGTAGACCCCGCTGCCGCCTCCGTTTTGGAGCTCCGTGACGGAGGTGACGGAGCGGTAGTTGGAGAGGCGGTGCTCGCCGCCGACCACGCGGAAGCTGAGGACGCGGCGGAGGTCGTCGAGCATCTCGAGGCGCTCGACGCTGGTGGAGGCGGGGAGGCCGGAGACGACGGAGACCTCGCGGACGCTGCCGACGGTGGCGCCGTCGCCGGAGGTCAGGCGGCAGCTCTTGATGAAGTGCTTGTAGCGCTGGGGGCTGTCGAAGCGGCGGACGAGCGGCCAGACGGCGGCGGCGGGGGCGTTGATGCGCTGCGTGATGAGGGAAGTGCACGTCTTTAGGGGCGGCTCCTGTGGCTCGAAGCTGTGGAAGGACCGGATTGTCGGCTCTAGCGTGGCGTATTCCGCCTCCGTGAGGCCGTGCCTCGGCGGTGACTGCATGGTGGCTGTGGCAGTGGTGTCACGGCGGTGGTTTTTGAGGTTCGGAGGTGGCTATATGGATGAGGTTTTGTGAGTGGCCGGATGGATACATCTATACAAGTGGTTTTGTAGTAGGGTTCATATGGTACCTATATATGTTGTTGGATTTCCTTTTTGCATTTCCAAGGAATTCGACTATCATTACTTTATATTTTCTCAGCGGATAAAAATTCACCACATAATCAGTAAAATTTGGGTGGGTTAGGGCATGTCCTCCGTAGTACACCGTATTCACAAGGGTAAATAGTCTAGCTCTTATTTTATATTTCCCGTTCAAAAATATAAGTCTTTTTAATATTAGATTTTTGTTTAAAAATATAAGTCATTTTAGGTTTTATTTTTGACTTTTTGTTCAAATTTTATTGGTTGATAAGAGTGCAAATGTTTAAAATAACTTATATTTTTAAACAGAGGTAGTATAATATTCTCTTTTGCTATACGATTTTAATTATCATTAATTTTCTCCATATGTTAATTTTGACTGGTTAAACTATATGTAAATACTAATGTAATTATAAACTTTCATATCTTATTTTCATCACTTGATCATATCTTTATCCTTTCGATTTGAATCAACAATGAATTCAACTCAGATATCATCATCATCTTACTCTTGAAATGAAACTAGTGAGATTTCTAATTCTATCTTCAATAGTTGGTAGTTTTATTGTGTACTTGTTTTTTCTAGCTTCGTTAGTACTTTAAGCAACTCAATATTTATTTTTGATATATAATTTTGATGAATATATAATCAAAAAGTTGAATGTCATTTTCTAAAAATATTATTCACGCAAATATAATTCAAATATGTCAAATATTATAGTCATATCGAAGAACTCTTAATTATCTTTACAATACTATACCTTTTATTTTTAATTAAAAATCATAATTATATAATATATAGATTAATAATTGTATTGTTTATAGTTTTATATAAATATAATATAATTAAAATAAATAAACAAATATAATATAATTAAAAATATAGAGTTGGCAAAGTAAGCTAAAAATTATAAAAATATTTATTACAAAAGTATCTAATAAATATATATATAAATTATTTTTAAAAAATGCTCTCTGTACGTTAAAGTCGTATATTTTAAATATAAGGACTGTTTAAGATATAATTTGTTATACGAGATGGTTCTATCTCTTTAAACATAAGGACTTTCTATCTTTTTAAAAAAAAAAAATAGATAAAAGGTTGTGGTTTCATATGGCAAAGTTTATGAATAGAAAGAAATTTACAAACTTTATGAAATAGGGGTTTAAGGATTATAAAATAATATAAATTTCATGAAGCAAAAAAATTTATCTATAAAAATTGAGGTTTATTTATTTATTATTAGAGGTAATTTTATCTTTTCCTATTAAATAATAAACCTTAATAATTTACGAAAATAAGCTTATCGGTTAACCACTAATAATTAATTTCCAACTATACAAATTCCTTCCCATACAAGGTTTGTATATTTCAAATAGAGTTTAAAATTGGACCTTTTTTTCCATTATTAAGAAAAAGTATTGTAATTTAAAAAAAAACATATTTAGACCCAATCAAATTCTCACACGTGGAACGAATATGAACTATACACCCCTTAATTATTTTGAGTATTTTTACATAATAAAAAAAATTTCAAAAATTATAATTATATTCTAAATGTCTAATTACATATATTTGTATACTTGTAACATGAAAAATTATATTTTAAAAATTACTAAAATTATGATACTAAAAAAAGAACTATTTCAATTATTAAAAAAAAAATATATATATATATATATATATATATATATATATATATATATATATATATATATATATATATATATATATGTAATTAGACATTTAGAATATAATTATAATTTTTGAAATTTTTTTTATTTTATAAAAATACTCAAAATAATTAAGGGGTGTATAGTGGGGTGTATGGTGGGGTGTAGAAAATCCAAACTTCTAATAGAACGCGGAGTCTACTTGAATCGAAAGAGGGAAACGAAGCAGCTTCCATCTTCAATCTTCAATCCTATCTCGATTCAATCTTTGAGTTCTATCTATATCTCTATCACCTTTATCCATTCGCTCTATATAATCATGTAACTCACAATCCCCTTCTCCTACATTGCTCGAAAAGCTATTCAGTTTCGGCGCGAAAAGCCAGAGTAATTAGGGGTTTTTGATCGTTGCTTTCCGGTCATCTTCAAGGATTCAACAATGTTCGCTTGTCTGTTTCCTAAGCCTAAACCACATGATACCAATCCCGTCTCTACTCTCGAAAAGTCGGGGGAGGTAATTAAAGACATGAAGCTTTGTGTTTGCTGTTCAAGTATTTGTATTCGTGGCTTGAATTTTGATCTTCTTTTATCGGTTGATAAATCCTTATTGAGAGATTGGCGGACCTGTCACTGATTCACATTAGGTTTTTGTTCTGTGTTTGGCATTTTGTAGACACTGCGATTGTTGGAGAAGAAAGAGGATGTTCTTTCGAAAAAGGTTGATCGCGAGGTTGACAAGGCCAAGGCTTTTTCCGAAAAGAAGAACAAAAGAGGTGTGTTTGGATTCTTCATGTAGATTTTAAGAATTCCTCCATCTGGATTCTGGACTATAGACTTTTGTGACTTAAATTGATTGAATCTGATATGCAATTTAAGCTTACAGAAAGTTGGGAATGGAAAAAAAAAAAAAAAAAGTTATATTTGAAGTGTTCAGGGTTTATTGATCATTGATTCTTTTGTAGTTCAGTATTCCTAAAATGTTTCCATTGTGTTTGTTTGATTTTCTGATGCATTCTTTCTAACAATGTCATGTCACATACAGCGGCAATCCAGTGCTTGAAGAGGAAAAAACTTCTTGAGCAACAAATTGAGCATCTAAGGAACTACCAAATGCGCATTTATGATCAGGTAAGCAACAAATAATCTCTCATTGTGTGTCCAACCCTGTATGAAGGTGTCCAAATTCCTATGACATGGTAGCAATTGTCGGTCCATCTTTATTTTGTTTTTACTTATTGCAGATGAATATGTTAGAAAGCGCAAAAGATACCACTCAAACTATGTCAGCTTTGAGAACTGGAGCAGCTACAATGAAGGCTATGCAGAAAGAAACGTAAGTGAAATGCAATGTTGTTACACATCTTACTGTCACTCAATGATCAGCGGAGTCATAGTCAGTTTCTAATCTATGCCCTTTTTTTTCTCTTCAGGAAAATTGGTGATGTTGATAAAACAATGAGTGAAATCAACGAGCAGGCTGCGAACATGAAACAAGTTCAAGAAATATTATCAACTCCAATCGGCCCAGCTGCTGATTTTGACGAGGTCTTTTACTGTAACATCAATTTTCTTTCTGTTCCTTTGGTTTATAAACCAATCCAAATGTGCAAAATAAAAATTGGTTTCTGATTTCTTTGCAGGATGAATTGGAAGCTGAACTAGAAGAGCTTGAAGGTTTGGAACTGGAGGAGAATCTTCTTCAACCTGTTATGTCTAAACCTTTACCGCCAGTTAAAGACCAACCGCGCAAACAGCCTGCTCATCAGATACCAGCAGCTGAGGAGGATGAACTTGCAGCTTTGCAAGCAGAACTCGCACTTTGAGGTAATTCTTTTGTTCCGCCTTAAAGTACTCTTGGAATAAAGAGACTGCATTTTCTCAGTTCTTGTGTAATGCGTTGACAAGTTCCTATTAAACCCTTGCAGGTACCACTCCAGAGGATTCAATCCAGTCTAAAGATTCACTGAATTATTTTTTTTATTTTTTTAGCAGGGATGATTTTTGCTTCTCTGCCATGAATGCATATCTAACACACACACTCCAGAGGCTGTACATAGTAGCGGAATAGAAACAATGATAATATCCGTGTGAAATGTATAGAATAGCTACGTTGTAACCCGTAATTGCAACATTTTTTGAATGGATTTAGATTTTATATCAACTGGTGTGTTAGCTTTCATATCAGGCTACAGTCTTTGTTTGATGAGTTTCTCTCCCAATCTTGTGTTATTCAACCTCTTATTTATTATGATAGTTGGGTCTTCAATTGCTTTTGATTTGGGGTTCATATGTGACTTCAAACCCTCATAAAAGATGAGCAAAACAGCCAAAAAAAAAAAAATGTAGCAAAGAATTGTTGGAAATCCTGAATCCCAAAATTTACAATGTAAAAAGTGAAAATAAACATTACTAAAACACTTCCATTGGTTTGGATTTTATATCCTTATGGCTCCCTCTACAAGATCTCAGTGGATAATGTAAGTGAGAGCAAGAGCCACCACCATCATCAAATAGGCTATTCCTTGGTCTATTGCCACTCCTGGGAAAAAAAAATTCAAACAAATTCAAATATTAATCTGTTGAAAAGCAACCCAAAACAAGAAGGCAATGAGAGATCGACGAGTAGAGAAAGAGAACGAACCATCGCTTGTGGGAGCAGGGGCCGGAGCTTGCAGGCTTTGAGCACTTGAAGAAGCCAGGAAAAGAAGAGAGATTATGAAGGAGAAGAAGAGTCTTTGGAGCTCCATTGAATTGGTACAACAAACTCAATGGACTACAAAATATGAAGGATGGGGGGCAAAGATGAGAATGCAGGGATTGGGTTATAAAGGGCTGAAAAGAGGAATAACGGGAAGATATTTAAGGACCGTTTTTAATTTTGAAACTGAAACAAGAGAACAAATGACACCCTGGCTGGGAGAGTAGCCACGTGGCGGGGCCCATCGGAGTGACAAAGACACTGTAGCTGCTGTGGATAGCTTATTTTACATTGGACGTGCGGCGTACCACATGCGCTGATTACGTTGTACGCCATATAAATGTAACCATATTTGTAGTTTTATAAATAGGATAAATTTTATAAATTGTTGGTAAAAATAGTTAAAACTTTCTGAAAAAATATAAATTTCGTATGGAACGAAAAAATGTTTATTTGTAAAAAAAAATAGTGTTTATTTGGTTATTATTAGGGGTATTATGGTACTTTTAAACTAAATAAACATCAAAATAAGCTATCACAAGTAGCTTATTTTTTAACACAAATTTTAACTGATTCATGCTTATTTTTGGTTCCATACACACAAAATAGCTGTTTATTTTTTTTAACATCTAAATCTCTCTTAATTTTAACAGTTTATAAGTGGTACCAATGTACCATACACACCCTTAATGTAACGATATTTCTAGTTTTCTACCTACTCCGTTCCCGAAAACATGTCATTTTACAGTTTTGATTTTATTTAAAAAAACTTATCACTTTAGATATTTTACCCATATATTTCTCATCTTACCATCATTTATTTAAAATTTGAATCACTTTGAAAAATGTGATTGTACTTTTCTATGAGATAATTAAGACAAAAGTAGGGGCGATTTAGGTAGTTTAAATATTTCTTAAACATTGTGTCAGGAACTAAAGTGGCGGGTTTTCGCGAACGGAAGAAATTTTTTTTTTACTTTTAATGTATTAGTACATTTTAATATATTGAAATTACGGTATGATTATATTATAAATTGTAAATTATAATTTATTGTATGGCAGAAAAAAATTACGGGTGTGTTTGGATTCTAATACATTTTAATTATAATGTATTTATAATTATAAATAATTAAATAATATTTTGTTAGTATATTTTTTATGTATTTAAAATAAATAAAAAATTTAATACCTTATAAATAGTATAAATTAAATATCACTATTATAAATTTATTATAATTAATTGATATAATTTACAATGTATTTTATTTAAAAAATTATATTATTTAAATATATCATGTAAAAAGTGTTAATCAAACTTTTTTCAAATGTTTATAATTTTAATTGTAATCACATTATAATTTATAATTATAATGTATTAGAATTCAAACATACCCTAAGTTTTTGCGCTCTAAGAAATTTGAACTACATAATACCCAAGAGATTGGAGATTGAAGATTATATGAACTATTTAACAAGTTTATTTACCTCTTCAATAAATATTTAACGAGTTGCTAACAAGGATTATGTTAGGACCTTGAGTATACTTTCATGGAGAATTGAGAGAGAAGAGAGATTGGAGAAGGAGAGAGCGAGAGATGAAGAGGATGAAGAATGTAACTGGATTTCATTTCATTCAAAGATGCCCTTCCATTACAATTTACATGTATTTATAAACCTCAGCCCACTTTCCTATTTATTACACCTATTACCCTTAATATCTAGTTCCTAACATTACTCCCTTCCTTAAGAAAGCTTGTCCTCAAGCTTATTAAAAAATACAGACTAAAAAAATAAAGGACCTTGGTTGCTCCTTATGAGATTATGACAGCACAAATGCAACACAACCACTACCTTTCTCCTTGGAAATCCAAAAGATGAACTTGTGTGCAGTACATGGAAATGGACAGCAGCTCCCTACACCAGTACATGGAAATGGAGATTAAAATCTTGCTGGTTCTCCTTATAAATTGTAGCTCTGCAACAATTCCATCCAAGACCACAATTCCATGACTGTGGCCAGCAGTGACCATGACAACAGCAATGAACCTCGTGTGCCCACACATCAGTCATTACTACAAGTCACCAGTAAAAAAAAAAATTGGATGCCTTGTTTGACACAACACTTCCATCACTGAGCATCTAGGTAAGCACTCGAATAAGAACTCCAATCCCCAGCCAATCTCAACATGTTTTTGGCACTCAGCAAAACAAAAGCATGTGATGCTAAGACTTGTCTGCAGACAAACCACAATGGGTTCCTCTACACCAGCTGATGAATGATGCTCAGATAGTTGTTAAGCATCTCACCTTGACCCCCAATAGCACCCATCCGCAGCAGCTTCCTAAGACTCCCCCTGCAGTACTGCCACTTTGAAGATACAAGGCCATTCCTCATCACTATAGACACTGCAACTTGTATTTGTTGCCTCATCTTCCTGAAAGTGGAACCATCTCCCCCTGGATCAAAGATGAGAATGCACTCTGAAAGCCAATACAGACCCATCCTTTCTGCACCACACCAGCAACCACTATTGACAATTTGGAAGAGCTTTCCAACAACAACAATCGCATTACTAAGCTCTGGTCTATAATCGACTGTCACCTCAACTAAACAAGCAATAACCCCTCCATTGCCGGTGATGCAAATTGAAAATGAATACCATATGTGACAGCAGCTAATTCCCTCTCTTGCAGCCCATATTACATCCCAATTACACTTATGACAGCACTTGTGATAACTCCTGAGCAACTCGAAACCTATTCCTTCCATGCCACAATCCAATAAACTTGAAGTATTGACAATTAATACTCCTTTCCCTCTATCATATGGCCAAGAGTTTGCCATAGGTCCTTGTTCAATCCCAAAACCATCATCAATTCTTGGCTTAAACGTACTGAAATTTAAGCCTAAAGCATCAGCTCTAAAACTAGTTCTTGTAGGCATTTTCACAAACATTTTGTGTGCATCAGTTCCTTCCATTTGATCAGCTAACATACCCCTGAGTCTATTCCCTTCCTCTAGCTCTTCAAGGATTACAACGTCTAAAGGACAAGGGATTACCTTTGAATCGACAGATTGGATGTCAAGTTCTTGCCTTGCTCCTTCAACCTCCAACCACGGTGATGACGGAGGCTCTGAGTTTATTTCGATGCTGGTCTCCTCGTCTCTAACCCCGATTCCCCAAGAAATCGTTGGGTCGCTATCGCCTTCCGAGATCTTGACCGAAGCCGCACCAAGAACTTTATCTTGTGATGTCTGGCGGACAGAAATCAGACTGCCAAGGTTGATTTCCCGTCTTTGCCCCCCATTCCTGGAATCGGACTCGCCACTTGCAATCATGTCCGAAGTCGGTGGGCTTGACGCCAGTATTGCTGAATTTGAAGGATCCGCCGCCAGCGGAGCACTACCTTGCGAGGTCGGATCGATTCGTGACCTGCTTTCTTGCATCTGCTTAATCAATTCGTCGGTCTGTTTCGTCTTTCTTGAAATTTCTTCTAGCCGCTTGCCGAAATCCAACACAATTTGTTGCCCCTGGAGGAGTAGCCGCTCGAATTCGATTTGTTGTTGTCGCTTGCGGAATTCTCACACTCTTTGTTGCCCTTGGTGGAATAGCTGCTCGAAATCGAGTTGTCGCTGTCGCCAGTCCAGTTGAGTCCTTCGAAATCGAGTTGTCGTTGTTGCTCGTCCAGGCGTTGATTGTTGCTTGTCTCCATTGCCGAAATCGACGATCCAAACCCCGGAATACAGGTCGGAAGATCGATGCTCTGATACCACTTGTTAGGACCTTGAGTATACTTTCATGGAGAATTGAGAGAGAAGAGAGATTGGAGAAGGAGAGTGCGAGAGATGAAGAGGATGAAGAATGTAACTGGATTTCATTTCATTCAAAGATGCCCTTCCATTACAATTTACATGTATTTATAAACCTCAGCCCACTTTCCTATTTATTACACTTATTACCCTTAATATCTAGTTCCTAACAGATTAATACATAATGGGTTATATCCATTTATTATTAATAGTTTCATGATAATTATTATTATGATTTATAATTATTAGGTAGATCGAGTTTTATCCTCTCTTTTGTAGGAAAGTAAACATTTCCATACCAAATCTCTGAGTTTGGCAGGTATGCTAGAGTTGGATACAGTGGCGGATGTACGAGGGCTCGGGGTGCCTAGAGCCCCTCGTAGTCCGGAAGAAATGTGTAGGAAAATACTTTTGTATGGATTTTTTGGTAATTTTTACTAATTTTAGAGATAAAACAATATAAAAAAAAAAAGTAATGAATCATAAAGATAGATTAGCTTAGTTGAAAAGGATGAGTATTTATTACCTTGAGCCGGCTTGAGGTCATGGATTCAAACCCCATTAGTCTTACTTATTAACAATTTTTATTTCTATTAGTTTCCTACTACTGCTAAAATTGTGATTAAATACCAAATTTAAGGTTTTTTCCAATAAACTTAAACAAAAACTTTCTTTTTTATATATACATATAAAAAACTTCTCAATATTTTTTATAACTTTTTTTTTTTTGTTTTTAAAAGTTTTCTATTAAAAATGACTAATCATAAATTTAAGGTTTTTTCAATACATTTAAAAAAAAATATTTCATACATACATGGAAAAATGATTTTCTAAATTTTTTTTATATCCAAATCTAAGGTTTTCTGCAATATACTTAAACAAAAAAGTTCACACACAGACGTGCACACACACACATTCACATTCTCATTTTTTAAAACAAATATTTTTTAAAAATCTACTAAAGATGACTATTTAGAACATAAATTAAGCTTTTTTCAAATATATTTAATCAAAAGAAATATTTTTCATATACAATAAAAAAAATTGAAATTTGTTTAGCCCCCTAACAAAATTTCTGGATCCGCCTAGTTAAGTTGGATCAATTGGTGCAAATGCAGATGAAATATATTTACAAAGGTGAGTAAAAGGGAAAAACTCTCTCTCTCTCACCAGAAAACCCTAGCCGCCGCCCCATGTCCCCAACTCTCATAAAACCCTAGACGCCGCCACCACCTCCAAGAGAGCAACCTCCACCTCTGGCTGGCTTCCCAGCCGGCCTCGACCCACAGTCCACAACTCCAACTCTCTCTAAAAATCCTCCCCTGAAAAGTGAAAACCCAACCCACAAATCCCAACCTTTTTGGATCCTTTTCGACCGCCGCCACGGGTGATTCTTCGCTCTGGTGGCCTGTGCAGCAGCCCCATTTGCACTCATCTCCCTCCGTCAACCACCTTGACCGCCGGAATCCCCTTTTCATCTACCTTCTTCCTTCTCCGGCTCTACTCTGTAAGCCGGTTGTCGGGAACCCAACTTCGCCTCCATGACCGACCACCCTTCAGATCCGATCGTGATGGTCACCAGCGGCGCCGGTGGGTTGAGCTTTCTCGTCCTTATGGTCGTGGGTGTCTCCACTTTCTTCGGCGATCTCCTCAAAACATCCTTCCCCAGCATCCTCTCCACTGCTACATGTGTTGGGGTTGCAGGTAGAGTCCCACATTGAAAAACAAGGTGAAAACCAAACCAAAATATAAGGAAGAGGGAAGCCCCTACACAATGGCTTAAGATTTTGTGTAAAGTGGTGGATTCCGACCTTATAATAAAAAACAAAATTAAAAAACCCGACACGACTCCCGTTTTCATACGACCCGACCGGAGATTCTCGGAATCTCACATGGTATCAGAGCAGGTCCGAGTCGGGTCGGTTTTCCTGGCTTCGGGGTTGGCTAAAAGAGATTGAGATGCCCGATCCAGGCGGGTTGCACTTGAGGGGGCGTGTTGGGGTTGTGGGTAGAGTCCCACATTGAAAAACAAGGTGAAAACCAAACCAAAATATAAGGAAGAGGGAAGCCCCTACACAATGACTTAAGATTTGTGTGTAAAGTGGTGGATTCCGACCTTATAATAAAAAACAAAATTAAAAAACCCGACACGACTCCCGTTTTCATACGATCCGACCGAGATTCTCGGATTCTCTCACAACATGCCCCCCCCCCCCCCCCGGTCGGCGTTTCCCGTCTCCTTTAATCAAAAATTTACTTCTAAATCAAAATCTCCTTTAACCCAAACTTTTCACTTCAAACTCTCTCCCAAAAACCTTCAAAGATCCGAACCCTTATTCATAATCTCTTCTATCAACCCTCTACACGCACCAACAAATTTCAGTAGTTAAAAAAATACTCAATCTCAATCTATCCCTTCTAATCAATTTTTAGTCTTTTTTCAGAGTTGATCTTCAATTTTGACTCCACCAATCTCCCTCCTTAAAAGGCCGTCACCGCATTTGGAATCAGATCTTCAACATGCAAGCCACCGATCTAGATCTCAAAAAATAGGGTTCTAGTTTTCAAGATATTATTAGCCTTAAATTTACTCCATATGTAATTTTAGTCTTAGCTAGATTGTTTTTCTTTTGAATGACGATCTCAGCATAGAGTATTTCAAGTCATTTTTAAGATCTCTTTCTCAATCTAATTATTGCCTACTGAAGGGGAAAAAAAAAGTGGTGCAAGAGTGTAGATCGAATCCGATGGTTAATTTGGATCAATTTCATCGAAAGTATAACTGTGATATATTGATTTTGATAGATATTATAAAATATGCTCACTTGTAGTTACTTAAGATATTTGATTAATTAAAAGATATCCTTTCGTTGATTCATCTCACCATATATATATGGACAACGATGGACGTCAGGATTACGGATCCATTTTTTTTTTTTTTTTTTTTGATTAGGTAAAAATTCGATACTTCGGATAGGTCTGGAGAATCGATAGGCCGAAAACTCGGCGACGGACAAGCCGTCATACAAGCTAAAGACAATTGCGACAATAAAGCATAGAAACCAAATTACAAGGGTGCAATTATAGGCCCAATCTAGCACTAATAAAGAAGGAATAACGATAGTGTGCAACAACTCTTCAATCAGTTAGTAGAGGCACGCAGGGAATCCCTGGGGAACTAAGTGGAAACCTCAAATCTGGACTCAGTCAACGAGCCTTCAGGCTTCGAGCACGTCCACGACCTCTCGCGCGTCGACAAAGAGAAGAACACCGCACAAAACCGCTAGACTCCTGCGCCAAACAACAACACAAACAAGAAATTCGGCTCTACGCTCGATATTTTTATTTTATTTTTATAAGCTAGGTTATTTATTTATTTAACTTTCCCCAATGGGCTCCTTTGGGCCCAAGGCTTTGCCTTGGGCCCAAAGCAAGGAGAAACAAGCTCGAGATTGACCCTGGCGCAACCACCAGATCTGCCGAGGAGGAAGACACCAATGAGGCCGGAGAGGAGCAAGGTTTTCAGAGCAGGACCTCGGCGCCGAGACCAACAGGGCGGAGGAACCCAGCACCACCGGACCCGACTGACGGTAGCAAAAAGAGTTTCTGATTTAGGGGTTTTCCGAACGAAAATCGGCAACCGGAGCACGAGCTGTCGACCGACCACCACCGAGAGGATGAACGGAGAAGGAGGGAGGCCAAGCCTGAAGGCGGTGGACCGACGAAGTGGATTTTTGACCTCCGGAGAAGAGTTTTCACAACCTCCGAAAAGGGGGTTCTTTGTTCCTCAAGAGAGGTTTTTTTTTTTCTTTTTTCCATCGCCCATTTGGGGTAGGAGAACTCCACCCTCGCGAGCCACCCAGACCAGCACAGGCACCGCGCTGAAAGGTGGCCCACGCCAACGACGACCGGAGAGGAGCGAATCCGACCGGACAGGCGGCGCCAACAGCCCCACGTCGGAGACACCACCGCCGAACGAAACAAGCGCAAGGGAGAGAGGCTACGAGGGCACTGGAAAGCCGCGAGTGACACAAAACCGCCGGCGAACTCCGAAACGACGGACGGCCATTGAAAAGGAAGAGACGGATACCCAAATCAACAAACCATCATGCTGATTGGAGATGGATTAGGAAGAAGATACGATATTAGGGTTAGAAATTGGGGGGTTTCTCCCCGCACGTGAGGCGCGTACTTCAGACCCCAAAAATTGTTTTTAATTATTTTTAGGATTACGGATCCAATGCCCACTTGCTTTTGTGCGGAATAATATTATTGTGGAAATAAAATCAGTTAATTTTTTGGAAAATGAAATCGGTTGAATTGCTATTATTATTTTTTATTATCTATATACATATACTAAAACCGATGCATTGGTGCCTGCGAGGCGGCATGTGAATGAATTTGCCTACGTGGCAGCGCGTGAGCGCGTCTCGCAGAACTTTCTCTCGTAAAAAAGGAAATCTAATAAAAATAATTATTTTATTTTACCATTAACACATATAATTGGATAGATGGAATATCTTATAAAAAAATAAATATTATATAAGGAATAAACTATATCAATATAATTAAATGTAATAGTAGTAATAATAAAAATAATTAATAAAACTAATTTTCATAGTCATACTTACCAAAAATATTAATAGATAAATATATAATATTTGATATGTGCTATTTTATTTATATTTAGATTATTTTTTGATGGAAAGAATTATTTATATCAAAATCAATCATTTAATAATTGTTATTTTATATCTATCTATATTATTTTTTAAGGACAAAATAAATAATTAAAACATTATGTAGCCATATATGTAGCCACAATCCATCCGTACATAGATATTTTAGTAAGCTAATATAATAAATATATACTACATATTTAATAAAAAAGAATATTAAAATATTTTAAAAAATCAACTATCTAATTAAATTACATGAGATTTAATTAACCATAGATTAGAAAAAAAAAACTTTAAGTAGTACCTTATAAATGTGAAATTTATTTATATTTTGAGACAATCTAATTAAAAGATATTTAGATTATATATAACCTGTCGAACTAATTTTATTTTTATTTATATTATTTTTTGGAGGAAAAAATGATTTATAGTTAGATTAACGCATTCCCCGTACACGGGACGGGATCTACACTAGTTATCTATATATCTGTCTATATATATCTAAACTCTTAAAAAGAAGTTTTGATAATGTGTCATTCATTTTACCGAATTCATCAAATTAAGTTTTTTTATTTTTATTTTTTCTATTTAAACATCCAATTATGTTTAACTATAAGTCTATAACTATGGCCCTAAATTTTAAG
This sequence comes from Persicaria tinctoria, assembly GCA_037127255.1. Taxonomy (NCBI): domain Eukaryota; kingdom Viridiplantae; phylum Streptophyta; class Magnoliopsida; order Caryophyllales; family Polygonaceae; genus Persicaria; species Persicaria tinctoria. The sequence goes on along the minus strand of JBANSL010000018.1, from coordinate 26,288,187 downwards.
AAAACCATTCAAATGCAATTAGATTGATTTATTATTTTTATTATAAATTAAGGATAATATATTTTAATAATTAATCAAAATAATAACAATGGGATTAATTCGAAATATAATACGTAGTAGTAATAATAATGAGCAATGTTCTAGGTGACATATTTAGAAGAAACTTGATTATTTTTTTATATTTTATTTTAATATATAACACATCAATAATTCATAGTATAATGTAATAATAACCCATGTTATCACTCATAAAACCAAATTTGATGTGTTTAACTAATACTAAAGTAAATAAACGCAAAAGTACACAAACTAGCGACTCTAAATCTCTCTTAAAATCCAAAACTATAGGTTTGACTCAAAATAATGTACATCCTAAATTGGGGTATAAAAAAACCCTAATTAAGTTGACTAAATGTTAAAAAAAAAACCCTAATTAAGGTGGTGCCTAGGCGAATTTCCACCTAGAGACCCGCCTAGGCTTAAAAATTTCTAGGTGCCCTCCCATCCAACGCCTAGACGCGATCTTTAGAACACTGATTATGAGATAAAATTATTTTAAACGGTTGGAGTCATGGGACATTAAAAATATATTATTAATAAATTATAGGTCTCACTTAAATCTTAATTTTTAACAAACAAACTCTCCATATACTTTATATTTTATGTAACATCATTTTCATAATAATCTACACAAATCAAATCTATCAAATATTATTTATTTCTACAATATATAGTTATCAATATTCATTTCTATATAATAACATCATATTAGAGTTTCTTAATTTGAAAGCTGTGTATAAATCAAATCTATCAAACTTTTTTGTAATGTTTTTGTTTTATTTTATTTCTATAATGTGTTAAATTATCACTATTTTATTAAAAAAAATTTTAAAAAAATGTATCATCGCATAGGAACTATACTTGTTAAAACTATAGCATCGTTACTTTTTATGGCCATGAAAGTTGAGAAAATAGCATCCAATATACTAAAATTTTGTGCCCTTTGCAGATCTGACCCTCCCCTGCCCAAATTTGTAAATATGTCAAAAAGGTTTAAAATTTTGCAAAACTAACAAGTAAAAAAAAATTGGAAAACCGGATGGGCACTCATTAAGAGAGAAAAGTTTTATTTTATTAGTCATATCATCAAGAGAGAAAGATGAGAGAGAAAGAAAGACCAAGAGGGAAACCAGGAAACCCTAACCTCTTCACCATCCGCCGCCGCCGGCCAGCCACCGAGCCCCAACCGGAGTGAAGAAAAATCGACGCCGACCACCACATATCACCAACAAAAGAGTCTTCCCCTCAAAAAAGAAGCTTCCAAAGGCGGTGTCCGAAGCAAAAGAATCCGACGGTAAATCCCAAATCATCCCAAAGAACAAATTGCAATTCTTGCTACCAAATAAGAGTAAAATTAGTGAAATTTGTAGAATCAGAGGAGAGAATATCAAAGAAAATGGATTAAATTCGCATGGGTCTCTTCGGAAAGATGTCCGGTGGAGGCAGCTTGGGTGGCTGGGGAGGCGTTCTTGCATCCTGATGTCCTCCTCCCTCCGGTTAGTTGGTCGTCCTGTCTGCGTGTGGCTCATGGCGAGAACGCAACTCGTGTGGTGCTTAAAAATTGTCGTGAATAGTTGCTCAATGAGGAGTTCAATCAACACCTACAACAAGATGGAATACAGGTACTCAAATCCTTTCGAATTTTTACCCAAATTGAAAATTTATAATGGTTTTAGTTAGAGGTTATAATTGTTTTTGTTAGAGGTTGAAGTTGTAGAATAATGTGATTTTGTGTTTTGTATTACATAATGTTGACAAGGCAGGTGCAAAATTAGTCTTAGATTGTGTTTATTGTTGCATTATGCACTGTTGTGACATGAGCATTTGCGCATCTCTTTGAAGAGAGAAATTTTATAAATATCTACCCTAGTAGACAATTTATATTTATTGGCATCTATTGTTGCATTACTGGCTAGGTTTTTTTCTTTACTGGCATTATTGTTACAAATGCACTGGTTATAGTTGGACAAACTGAGATTTTGTGGTTTGTATTTCATAACCTTATTAATGCATCTGTAAAAGCAGTCATACATTGTTTTCCTTTGTTGCATACATTGTTGTGACATGAGCCTCTGAGCATTTGAACATCTGAGCATTTCTATCCTAGCAGACACTTTTTTTTGCATGACAAGAATTATTTCAGTACTGGCTAGCTTTTTTTATTTACTGTCATTGGTGTTACCAACCTCTGAACATGTTGTTCAATGATGTCACATGTTCACACTGAGCAGCCATGACTAGAGTTAAATGAGGGAAGATTTTTTGTTGTGTTATGAATCCAACATGATCAGATATTGGCAAGATAATCATGCATGTGGACTCGTATGTAACTTCATATTGTTGTTTTTATAACTGCATGAGTATATTGACTTTAGTTGATTTTATGACTCGCACGAAACTAACCGATAGTTGCATTTTGGGTTGGAGTTAGGGTAATGCAATGCAAATGTCCTTGTGTTCGTCTGTTGATTAACATACGACCTTTATTGCCTAGTGTTACCAACCTGAGACTAAGTTGTACAATTTTTTCACAGGTTTGAAACCCCCCGCAGTCATGCCTAGAATTAAAGAAGGGAATGTACGTCTACACACCATCGAGCAAGAAGGTAAATACCTATATATATTGTAGATTAATGATGTCTTGTATTTGTGTTGGTGATATTAATCGTGAAGTGTGATATATGTGCAACCGACATTAGCTTTAGAGGGAGGTCTAACCACTTCTCGAAGACGGGCCTCCTGGATCGCATGGATCAATCCTTCGTTGTTGCAGGCTACAACATGTTGAAGGAAAGCAGCCAACATTAGCTTTAGTACTTCATTGTGTTTGTTTTAGGTCTAAAACGTTTCCTCCCTTTTGATGACTGATCCCTTATGTTCTGGATTTATGTATGGATGGTTTTATGGTTAGTTGTCCTGAATGTTGTTCTGACTGCTTTAGTTTGTGCTTAATATTGTCTATCCTGCAGTTGGGAAGTTTTTGAGATTGACAAAATCCGACAGGGATTAGTCTTATATTGGCTAAGACATCTTTTTCAATGGCAAGATAAAGGTATTTATTGGCTAGTAAGCATAAATCACAATCATTCATGTTGCGCATCTTAGGTAAACAAAACGGACAACCCCATAGTGTCAATTACGTATATGCAAATTAACAAAAACCATCATTCTCCTATGCAAAAGAAGATACGTCCTTAAAACGAGCGACATATATATGCTTTTTATGGTTCCTTTTGCGTGGTGTCCGAGACTGAATCGATCGATCTTCGGGGGCATTTGTGGGCCTTGCTGTAGTTGGTATGGCATAATATTGGAAAATTGAGTCGGGAGCACGCAGAGATCATCGTCGGGTGCTCAAGAAGCGCACAAAAATGTCATGTTGTGCAAGAATCACCCAAATGTGGTCGAGAGCCCAACTTCTGGCATCAGTTGCGGCCACCACAGAGCTCCATTGTTGCACCTGTTTCTTTCGACACAATCCTTGCATAGCCTTTTCTGTGCCATGGCTCGGAACTTGATTGTTTGAGTTGTTTTTTCCTCGCCGCTCATGTATGATTTTGAGCCCTTTTTGTTGCTCATTTTGTGGGGCACTCGGGGTTACTTCGACCGATCTTTGGGAGAAGTTGCTTGCCTCCGGTGGTAAGTGGCATGGAAAAGGCTTGAGAACTTGGGTCGTGTGCATCACGGGTTCATTGGTGAACGATCGAGATGTGTGGAAAGATGCATTGACCACCATACCATTCCATACTTACCCATTATCGTTGATGTATATGAGGTACGCAATTGCCACGTTTATCCCTGTGTATGTCAATATATATTCCGTTGATGACTATGATTTCCCTTTGCCTGGCTAGTAACTGAATTTCTGGGTGTTATTCTTCCAATTTGACGTTAATGGCAGTCATGGACAGTCGGTAGTTTTTCACTTTTAGGTCCACCTGTCCAGCCCACCAATCTCCTTTTATATTCTCTTTGCAACCTGCCTCTAACTCCTCATGTTGTTTCCCTCCAAATTACCTTGGCGGGAACTTATCTTTGTGAAAAGTGATATCATCTCTCTCATCTAGCATTAAATGCTATCATTTCAACCACTCTCACTCTCTCTCCCTCTCCTTAGGACATCACTCTCAGCCTCTGCAACTCCTTCATTTTTTTATTTTTTTTGTCCAAATTAACACACTCCCTCCTCTAGAATTTCGACACATGTCCTACCCATGTCTCACCTTTTTTCTATTGCAACCTGCAACCGGGTGGAAGTAATTTGCAAAAGTGTCATTTTGTCACCTCTTTGCAATTTCTACCTCCCACTGACATTTTTGCAAAGGAAATTCTTTTTTGGTATATCTATGCAAATTGTCCATGAAAGTTTGGATCATTTTTTTTAAACAACCCACAAAGTTGGGTTTCTTTCCTATAATTTTTGCAAAATAAGGAGTGTTTGGAATGGGAAATTAAAGTCTTATGTTTATCCCTATCACAAAGTTTTAGAGTTTATTCCTACCTGTTTCATTGCGCCTATTTTTTATTTTTACTGTATGTTTAGGCGGTTTCCGTCTGTCGATTTATCGGCCTCGTGAGAAACAGACATGCTTGATCTCGATTCTTTACTTAATAAAAAAATACCATAAAATCAACACTTTATTTGTATTCACTATTAGTGATAATTCAAATTAGTTCATATAACTATTTTAAAAATCCTAAATTTTAAGTAAAATTATTTGATAATATATATGCCAAGGGAATGAAGAAGAAAATTAAAGGGCATTGTATTACATGTAGCAAAAAAAAATTCAAAATAATATAAAACAAAGGTAGAAGAGTAGAAGACCTATGAAATGGCCGTCATCTATTATTACATAAATTAAATTATAATTATAATAATAAAACAGAAAATCAAACAACTAACAACAACAATATAGTTTGTTTGCTTGAGTTCTAGGATCTAAAAGGATGGTCTCTGCATCTCAGTCGACACTGGACGGGTCTGCATTCGGGGTGCGGGGCGCACCCATTTGGTATCACCCCCGTCACCGTCTCCATCGCCATCCGACCATTAGGTCTCTCATCTTTCAAGCCATCAATCCCTATATATCATGAATGATTTCACAACTTTAAATAAATTAACTTGATCGAGTAAATTGAAAATTGCAAGTGTTTGTATTAATTACCGTTGGAAGTGATCAGAAGAAACAGTGCAAGCACAAGGAGGGGAATCGGCGAGGTCTTCATCGATCGATCTATGATTGTGAAAACTGATTCGTAGTTCTGTATTTCTAATTTCCAATTTCTAATTTCTAATCTGTTTTGTTTTCAAGTTTTGGCGCCCGGTTTTTATAGACGAAGATTGATTGAATTTACTAAACTATCTTTAATCAATTTGGGGAAAGTGGTGATTTGGGAAAATCGTCGAGGTTTAGTAGGTACTCCGTATTGGTTAATTATGGAGATTTTTTTTATTTTTGCAATAAATAGGAATCATAGGATGAATCGATATAGAATCAGAGAAAAATACTAAAATAAGGTAAGAAATCAGTTTCGATCCTTACAAATTATAATTAAATTAGGTTGAGTGCAAAAAACAAGATTGTCATACGTATATAGCTTGATAATGAGAATGTTAATTATCAGTTGCATCATATTATTTCTTTTTTTGATCAGTAATCATACATTCATACGTAGTATTATTTCTTTCTTGATGAAATTTAATTGATTCGGATTACTCAAAATGTTCCAACAGCATCGGTTGGGAGCCAAACTTATTTAGTACTACCTCCAATCCAAAATATATGTCGTTTGACTTTTCATCATGTATTTTAAGAAGGTAAAACTATACGGAGTATAAAATATCAACTTTTTATAAATTATTTTTTTACAGCTTAATATTTGTTGGTAATAAGTATTAAATTGTACAAAAATAATAATAAAAAGTTAATATATTATATAGTTTTTAGTTCCTTAAAATACGCGTTAAAAAGTCAAACAACATGTATTTTGGATCGAAGAGAGTATTTTCTAAAATAGTTGGCGCCGCACACTTTGCGTGCGGACACCCACTCATAATAAATCCGATTCATAATTGGAGTAGACAACACTTGCATCAAATAGAGTTAGTTTCGGAATCAAATCCTTTGTCCCCTTCCTTGTCCCCCTCCCTCGTCCCTCTCTCACAATGCATATTTAAAAATAAAAGTAAATTAAACTAAAAACAAAAACAAATTAAAAAAAAAAGAGAAATATGTGAGGAGGGACAGGGAGAGGGGACAAGAACCGGGACAGAGGATTTGGATCCGTTAGTTTCCACCCAAAAAAAAAACAATCGGAGTTAGGATTGTAATTCTTATCAAATAGGTATAGATAAAAAGAAACATTCTTGTTACCTTTTTAAATAAGGGTTGATTATATATTATTTATATAAATAAGATGTTTTATATTAGTTAATTTTAGACAAGTTAAAATATGAACTGACCCGAATGTCCGATAATTTTTCGGGTTTGAACTCAGTGTTTTAGACTCGGGACCCGAAATCGACCCAAACCCGAATGACCCAAGAATTTATGGCTCGAGACTTGATGACCTGTTGGGTCAAAATCGACCCGTTGAGTCGGCTTCATGTAAACGCCACGCATAGACCTCCCACAGATTCGTCATGTAATTGTGTTCGCTAAGATCATTCATAAGTTAAAATAAAGTATATATTTTATAATTATAATATGTTTAGAACACTTATCTGAACAATATTCATTCACATATATTGTGGTCATTTAGCCCACGAATATTGGCCCAAGGATAATTGAACCTGTCAACCAATGTAAATTTGTCAAATAAAATATTTCTTATAAGGGTGGTGTAAGTTAGTAGTTTGCCAACCATGTACGGGCAAAAAAAGGAAAAAAAAAATGACAAAATGTAGGGGCAAAAAAAGAAAAAAGGGCAAAATATAGGGGCAAAAAAAGGAAAAAAAAAAAAAGGTTACTGCTCCTAAGCCATGTCTTACTCTCATTTTTTTTGTTAAATTAAACACTACAACAATTAAAGTTTAAGGTAGCGGTTCAAAACTGCCACAATAAGCATAAAAACCGCTTCCATAAGCCTATTGTGGCGGTTTTTACCCGTATCATTAGATCGCGTTGCATTTGGTCTAATGTGGCGGTTATATAACCTTTTGTAGCAGTTTTTCACCAAGATAAAGAACTGCCACAATAGGCTTAGAAACCGCCACAATAGAGCAATCTAATGTGGCGGTTTTCACCTATTTTATGCGGCGGTTTAATGATCTAATGTGGCAGTTTTTCAAGGTATTGCAACAGTTTGATTGGCAAATGTGGCGGTTTATAAAGCCTAATGTTACAATTTTATGGCCAAATGTGGCGGTTTATTATTACATTTTTATATGCCAAATGCAGCGGTTTATACCATTCTAATTCAGTATTTTCTTATTAAAAAAATTAAATGGACCTGTTTACCATGATATTATGCATACCTTCAATATAGAAGAAAATGATATAACAATTGTATAAAAAGCAATTATGCTTTATTGCATCTAATTTTCAAAATTAAATTACAATAATCTTTACAATTATAACATCATTCATTACACAATACACAACTTATAAACTAAAAAAAACTACAGTAGTAAATAAGTCATACCTTAAATGGTAGTCTAAATAATCAAGTCCAAGTAAATTGAAATAAATCAAGTGTTTTATTAACTAAAACCATCTTCAATGCTGAAGCTTTCTCAAGTGTTAGTAGTGCTCAGGATGGATAAACTCCTCACGCAGCATGAAAAGTGGGAATTGAGAAGCTCTAGGGAGCTTGGGCTGGTATCTGCTCAAACATCTTTTGCACCCTAACTATTAGTAGAGCTCTTCTAACCCGTGGGTTGTCCTCAAAGACATCAAGCTGAAGATTGATTTTCGATCTTAAGAATATTGCAGAAATAAATCAACTACATACACTAACAACTAGAACAAAAGAAAGAAAAGTTATAAAAGAAAACTAGATTCATTTAATGCCTTCCATAACCCCAACATTTTTTTAATCAAATCTCTAACTATGAACTTTCTCTACACCTAAGAAGATATATTATCTAAATTAAAATAATTAAATATTTAGATTATGTTTTACTTTAGTGTTGAATTCAAACTTTGTACTGATTTCAATGGACATGACACTGAGATCATCAGATCACGAGCTTTGGCGTCTTTTTCTTCAATGGATACACTTGCCTTCAAGATAAATACCAAAGAAGTAATACATTAATTAAAAACAAAGCCGATGTATCCATAGTATTAGGAAATGAATTTCAATTTCTAAAATATATTATGAGATAGAAGAGATTCCGAAAAAAACCCAACCGCCATACGTACTACGTACACTAGTACAACTTTATATTTTTTGGGGATTTTTTTAGGCTAACGTACAGAAATATCAATCTCCCATAATACTCTCGACTAATAAATGTATGTTGGGAGTTTATCGACATTTTTTTTAAAAAATAAAATAACTCCCAAGCAATGCCTTTTTTTAATAAAAAAATTTGGGCACCTTTTGACCTTGGATCACAACTAGGTAGAAAGCCCCTGTTTTTTTTTTCCATTAAATAGATTCTAAACACAAATCTTAACAAGATGAATTAATTAAATGTACAAATTCTAATTTGTCAACATTCACCTGAGATCACAAAATATAACAAATTAAAGATCAGATCAAGCTCTAGTCCAGAACCCATGATAATTTATCCATGGAAAAAAAAAACATATCATAGCCATTAACAAATATAGCCACAGTACTACTGCCTAATTTTTGCATGTTTTATACTTGTGAAAAAAGAAAAGTATCTCTTAAATGTTTAAGGAAGAAGAAAAAATACAATGTCCTTATAATTGTGTCAATTCTATATAAGATCAAACACTCATTAGAATTCACCTTTGACAAATCAACACTTATTTTTCTTGACTGATTTCAAACTAATTGCAAATATATCAACAGTTATTAAAGACTGGTAATGCTTACAAAGAGATGCTGCAATCATAACTCCAATAGCTAATTAGATGTATGTCAATGCCTACCTGGAAAAAAAAAACATAAGTGATGTGTGATTGTGTGAAGTGTAATGATTTTGGTAAACAACATCAATTAGCTCACCAAAAAAGATGATTATAAGATCTATACAAACACTATTTCTTGCTCAACAAATTGAGCCAACCATTAACAGAATCTTATTAGTAGTATCCAAAAAAGAGAACAGCTTGTAGAATGAAAATGACTGACCAATCGTTTGCTCTGCCTTGCTCCCAGACCCTGAATTGGAATTTCCAAAGAGATTTAGGGAAATAAAACTAAACCTTGTCAGGCCGCTTTCTCTCTCCCGCTTCCCCCCTCCTTTCGTGGCTCTCCCTAGCCTTGTTTCCCTCGGGCTATGGCGGTCTGCGGTGTGCCGTCTTCCGGCGGTCTCACCGGCGCCGGCCTCATCCTTGGCCATGGCCTGCGGTGACCTGACTTTCTTGGCGTGCAAGGGTTTTGTTTATTCTTGCACGCCAAGTTCGGAAGTCCAACAAAAAAAAAAAAAATATGTATGAATAGTTTAATGTAAAACGCCATATTTTATATGGTTGTTTTTATATTTTACTTATTCATTCCCGGAGTAAATATGACCGACAGGGTCAAAACTAAATCTCGAAAAGGCTTGATTAAATCCCGAAATGGTTGTTTGGTGCGTTTTATAGGTGGTTCTCGGCTGCGAGTCTGGTTGTTCTTGGCGTTCCTTTTCTATGTTGGGGCTCTGACGTCTGGTGTCGGGTCTGGCTGGGGTCGAGGCAGTGTGTATCAAGGCGACTCCGCGATACGGAATATTCCTTGGAGGATCGTCTTCACTGCCCACAGGGTGTCCTGATGTATCGCTGGCCAGCGGTGTCGCTGCTTGGTGGTGCTTGGCATCGGTTCTTAGTCTATGTTGTCCCCAATTGTTTTGGGTTAGTTTCGCTTGTATGACTGTACTTGTGTGCTTATCACTGTTTGTATCGCACCTTTTTCTGTAGTTTTTTTACGTTGTTTGCTTTGACGGTTCGCCGTCTGCCGACTTTGTCGGCCTATCGAGGAGTCGAGTCTGTTCGACACTCGAATTATTTCCTAATCAACAAAAAAAAAGTATATGGAAGATGAATCTTCAAACACATTCCTAACAAAAAGACAACTAACTACCATTCAAACTTACGTATCTTCAAAACCATCACTCCATCGTCCCTAATCCATGGTCAATAACACACCCAATCTGATCCAAACATGCAACAAAGATGACATTGCAATCACAGACATGGTAACAAAAAAACAAAAGGAAATATTCATCAATGAGAAATGACATTAGCGATTCTGTGCCGGCAGAAGCTTACCAATTACCTGTTACAGCAGACTAGCCACCACCTCATTGCCGTCAACGATGAAGAATCGCACTCTGACAGCCCAGGTCGATGGCTTGAGGTGCAGCAGAAGAAGCTGGACAGTCTGCCATGAATCCTGAGCCCATCAGCTGATCGTCCCACCTGCTCCATCTCCAGGGTGTGCCAGAACATTCTTTAAGTCAACGGCAAGCACTACGAGCTCCGAATCATCTCAATCGAACCCTAAATTGCGGAAAGCCACATCTGGAGATGATTCAAGAGCAAAATTATCATTGCGATTCTCAATTTATTACGAGATCCAATTTGACAATAAAAGCCCTCTTTCAAACCCTAGAACCAGCAGCGAACATAACAAGGGAGGCCTATTCCAAGGAAATCAACCTAGACCGCCACAATTTCATCGAATTGTTTGTTGTTGATGGTTGTTTCATCATTGAGCTATTTCGAAAGGTTATGTGGCACTGGAGGAGGCAATTAAAAGACAACAACGGAATTGGTTGAGGTCCCGTTGCCGGCTCCCGGTGAAGCGGACAAGGGCTTCCCTCTCGGGAGGAAAGTGGAGGGCCAACTACAGACATCAGAGGCAGTGGAAAGGTCGAAGGGAGGTCGGAATTTGAGAATGAACTGAGATTTGGAGAGGTTTTGAGAAGAAAGGTCGAGACTCGGGGGTTACGGGTATCGGGAACGGGGAAGGAACGTGGGAGAGAGATGACTCCCCCTTTAGTTTCAAAAGTCTTTAAAACAAAAAGAAAAGGTTTCAGTTCAATTTTACCTTTACAAGAACCGCTTCATTAGAGAAAATTATTGCTACAAAAGACCAATAAGAACCGCCACATTAGATAAGGAAAAAAAGTGTTTTTCAAACCGCCACAATAGACTTATAAACCGCCACTATAGTCATTGTAATATAATCCGTATTCAAAACCGCTACTGAACCGCTGCAATAGATGAAACCGCCACAAAAACCGCTTCAATAGAATAGCCGCTGCAATAAAGTGCTATAATAGGTCTTAATTGTAGTAGTGAAAATTTTGTAAATTAGTATATCTAGAAAAATATTTCTTAAATATAAATCTTAACTTACGCCATAATTGTCTAGTGCTTGCAAATCCATAGAACCGGGCAAATATGTCTAACATTGTATTTGCCTTAGATAGGGCAAATACATGTTGATATACTCATCCCTAATGAATTTATAAAGTCGCAATTGTCTATAAATTAGTTACCTAACTTTTGATAAAATGAGGTGCTTTGATGACTTTTTAAAAAATAGAAAGAAATAATAGAAAGAAATAACATTGTATTTGCCAGGTGAGCTTCATTCGGATACTTTCGCAGACTATGTCTTAAAACATATAAAGGAGGTAAATTGTGAAGATGCAACAATGAGAAACAAACTCATAATCATTGATTCATATCATTTGAACCTTATCACCACACCATATTCCCGGGAAAGTGTGAGCTTTTAAGGGTGTGTTTGGATTCCAAATGCATTAATTATGCTTATAATGCAAAATGATAAAGCGGTGTTTGGTTAACAAAAAATTTAAAGCGTTTAAATTATGATATTTTTGGATACCACGATATATTAATTAAAATGCAATTATTTTATCTCGATTTATATGATTATTTTGTTAAATTACGTTTTTACCTCGGTTTTTACGAGATTTGTATTTTTACAATCAAACGGACACATAAAACGAGGTAAATTAATTGCATTATAATGAAAATGCAATGGAATCCAAACACACCCTAAGAGAGGTGCATATTCAACGGTTACTCTTTGATAGATTACAATATTACATAGGTCTCATATTGTATAGTGGGCCCAAAGGCCCAATATCTTGTAACCTATATATATGATTGATCAATGAATAAAACTCTCAAGGAGGACTTTACATCAATTCTATCATTCTACATGGTATCAGAGCATTTTCTTCCTCACACGGAACCCTAATATGATCCTCCCGCCCCACCCCTCCTCTTACCGTCGTCGGCGTCGTCCCCTCGCCGCCGAACTCTCTCTCTCTCTCTCTCTCTCCCCTCGCCTCACCGGCCCACCTCTCCCTGCCGCCGACCGACCTGCCTCATCGGCCCCTCTCTCTCGCCTTTCTCTCTCTTTTCTCGGCACCATGACCGCCTACTCGCCCCCTGGCCTCTTCGCTCCCGAGTTCTCTCCGCCGACAAGCTTCGTGCACAACATAAGCAGCGGCCGCGGCATATGCAGCGACCACAGCATATGCAGCTGCCGCGGCCGCAGCACCTGCAGCAGTCGCAGCTCTCGTCCACGCCCGCAACCTATGTGGACTGGTGGCCCTCGATGGTCCCCGTTGCCTGGCTTCAACCCTCATTGGATGCAATCCGGCCTTCCTGCCCCTCGACATGCCGGTCCTCAGGCCTATCTGACATCGTCTGATCGAGGCTATGTTCTGCCTGATGGGCATCACGTCTTCTCCTCAATGCAGCCGACATCTCACGACTCTTCTTGGTACATGGACACTGGTGCCACCTCCCACATGACGAACTCATCAGATAACCTCTCATCTATTTCCTTTAAAGGCCCTGCACACTCTATTATCGTCGGCAATGGTGGTCGTCTTGCCACTTCAGGGATTGGCCATGCCAAATTACAGACCCCAACCCACTCACTACACCTCAATAATGTCCTCATTGCCCCAAATATTGTCAAAAACCTTATATCTGTCAGTCGGTTCACTACTGACAATAACGTTTCTCTTGCGTTTGATCCCTTTGGTTTCTCTGTGAACGATCTTACTACGGGGGTTACTCACATGAGATGTAACGGCACCGGGGAGCTCTACCCTATCACACCACCTCCTACGTCCAGTCAGTCGTCCCCGGTCGCTCTCTCGACATCGTCATCCAGCCTGTGGCATGCACGCTTGGGCCATCCCAGTGTTGCCGTTCTAAATGTCCTCCGTTCTCAAAGTCTTGTCACCTGTAATAAAGACCTACGCTCTAGTTTATGCTCTTCCTGTCAGTTAGGAAAACATGCAAGACTGTCGTTCCAACGGTCTTTGAACTCCACCCTTTCTCCTTTTGATATATCATTCATAGTGACATTTGGACCTCTCATGTGCCTAGCAAGGAGGGCCACAAGTACTACCTATTGTTTCTTGATTACACTCATTTCTTATGGGTCTTCCCGTTGCATTTCAAGTCCCAAGTGTTTCCTATCTTTGTCAAGTTCCATCCCTACATCAAAACACAGTTTCAAACATCCATCAAATGATTCCAATGTGACAATGACCGTGAATTCGACAACAAAGACTTTCACTTTTTCCTCGCCACAAATTTGATCTCCTATCGGTTGTCTTGCCCCTATACTTCCCAGCAGAATGGCAAGGCCGAACGAATCATTCGAACCATAACCAACATGATGTGCTCTCTCCTCTTTCACGCATATATTCTCCTTACCTATTGGCCTCACGCCTTATCAACCACATGTTATCTCCCCAACATTCTCCCATCTACTACCCTACACCATCGCTCGCCAACTCAGGCCCTCTATTGCACCTTGCCTAGGTATGATCACCTTCGTACCTTCGGGTGCTTGTGCTTCCCAAACCAGTCCTCCACCGCCCCACACAAGCTTCATCCGCGCTCCACTCCATGTGTCTTCCTAGGCTATCCGTCTCATTAGACAGGTATTGATTGTGATGAGACATTCAACCCCGTGGTCAAGCCTACCACTATCCGAGTGGTGTTGAGGTTAGCGTTATCGCGACATTGGGCTATACATCAACTGGATGTCAAAAACGTCTTTCTGCATGGTCATTTGAATGAGACAATTTACATGTTTCAGCCGCGGGGTTCGCTGATCCTGATCATCCCAAGCACGTTTGTCTCCTGAAGCGCTCTTTGTATGGTCTGAAACAGGCTCTGCGGGCATAGTTCCAGCGCTTTGCTTCTCATCTGCTACGCTTGGGCTTCATTGGCAGCCGCTCAGATACGTCTCTGTTTATCTATCGCAGAGGCACAGAAATGGCCTTTTTGTTACTATATGTCGACGACATCATCCTCTTCGCCTCTTCTGATGTTCTTCGGACGTCTATTATTTCCCAGTTGAGTGCCGAGTTCGCCATGTCAGATATGGGTCCGTTGTCTTACTTATTGGGAGTCGACGTGCAGCGTCATGCGTCTGGGCTGTTTCTATCTCAGAGTAAGTATGCTGGCGAGATTGTTTCTCGGGCCAAGATAAGTAACTGCAAGCCAATTGCCACCTCTGTGGTCCTGTGGATACTTCTAACAAGCTCAGTGCTCACTCTGGACCTCTGTTTGATGATCCGACGTTGTACCAGAGCCTCGCCGGTGCATTGCAGTATCTTACGTTCACTAGGCCAGACATCAGTTACGCCGTTCAGCAGATCTGCCTGTTCGTGCATGCGCCCAGTGAACCGCACTTTCAGGCCTTGAAGCGAATCATCCGGTACATCAGCGGTATCCTCGAGCTGGGCACCACAATCACCCCTTCCTCTCAGCTTGACCTTGTTGCTTACACTGATGCGGATTGGGGTGGTTGTCCTGACACACGTTGCTCCACGTCTGGCTAGTGTGTCTTCCTCAACGACACCCTTGTGTCGTGGTCCGCGAAGCGACAGTCTGTGGTGTCTCGCTCTAGCGCCGAGGCAGAGTACAGAGATGTCGCCAACGTTGTCTCCGAGTGCTCTTGGTTGCGCAATCTCCTTCTTGAGCTCCGCTGCCCTCTTCAAAAGACCACTCTAGTCTACACCGACAACGTCTCCGCCGTATATCTGGCCAGCAACCTAGTCCAGCATCAGCGAACGAAGCACATTGAGCTCGATCTACACTTCGTTCGGGACAAGGTTGCTCTTGGACATGTTCGTGTTCTTCATGTCCCGTCCTCCTATCAGTACGCTGATATCTTCACCAAGGGTTTACCTCGACAGTTGTTCCTCGATTTTCGGTCCAGTCTCACAGTACGGGACCCTCCACTTTTGACTGCGGGGGTTTGATAGATTACATAGGTCTCATATTGTATAGTGGGCCCAAAGGCCCAATACTTTGCAACCTCTATATATATATATATATATATATATATATATATATATATATATATGATGGATCAATGAATGAAACTCTCAAGGAGGACTTTACATCAATTCTATCATTCTACATGATGCCGGGGCAAAGGTCTCATCAATGTCGCTTGACAAGACCAGTGTCGTTTTGTCCTTGGCGGCGTCGGTGGCCTGAGTTGTTAAGGTGTAGTGGGTGGATTGATCAATTATATATGTCAGTGACTTTTTTATCCCTATGTATTAAGCCAAAAAAATTGATATATAATCGGTGAAATTAAGATTTTGTTGTATTTTAGATGATATTAAATTATTCAATGATAATGACACCATTTGATCGGATGATAGGATAGATCAGTGATTTTTTGGTCAATTATCTCTATATATATCTTTAGGAAAAAACAACTCAATATTGGTAAAGTGGTATGAGACTCGGTCAAATTATTTAGCCGTTGCGTCTATAAGTTTAAATAGCCGTTAATCATTGATTCCAAATCTATCTTTAGCTGTTGATTAATATAAATCTCCTGCAAAATCTGATTCTTGTGCTGCCTTGCAGTTTGCAACGACCAGCAATTATTTGGGAATTTCCAATCTAATTTCAAATCTACAATAGAGTTAGATTTAAGTGTCTTACTCTAATTTTATAAATTTAAAAGTTCTGAAAATTAACTACTGTATACTTTTGCAAGAAAATGTAACTGATTATGTCCAAATATAGGAACAAAAAAAATCATATCGTCGTGGAACTTTATACAATTTCCCTGCTTTCTAGTTTTGAGTGTCAAAACATATCGTCATATTGCAGACGCCTAAAGTTTCAATGGTTAGTGTTTACTATTGTATCAAATCGCTATAAATATTTGAATTTTGATTTTATAGAATGCCATTTTGTCCTGTAAATTAAATACAGTTTGGACGTAAGACCTATACATGAATTTGTATATAAAACCCACAAAATTTATTACTCTATACCCTGCTCAACTGTCTCCCCCGGGCTATGGTTGATCTCCTCCCACAGACTTTGCTCCTTCATCACCACCTGGTTGTTTCGGATTTCCGTCAATGGGTTTTACTTCTTTCTTCCTGCTGATCTCTGGTGAGCGTCGATGGTCACTCAACTCGACATTTGCTCGTCCTAAAGGCTTACTCGCTCCATAGCCATGTCTCTCGGGTCTCCCTTCCACAGCTGCGGCTCCTCCAGAGCCGTATGTCAGAGACGAGTGTTGTTGCCCATGTAGAGGTGACCCTGGTTGTCCTTGTACAGGCGAGCGTGGTTGCCTGTTCAGAGGCGACCCTGGTAGTCCATGTACAGGCGACTTTGGTGTTCCCTGTACAGGCGAGTGTGGCTGCCTGTGCAGAGGCGACCCTGGTTGCCTGTGTGCAGGCGACTTTGGTGCTACCTGTACAGGCGAGTGTGGTTGCCTGTGTACAGTCGACCCTGGTTGTCCATGTGACGGGCTTCCTCCCGAGCCATTAGCTATTGGTGACCGTGGTTGTCCTCCTATAGGTACGGCTTCTGCCAGTCGCCTTGCTTCTGCATATCCTGCTGCCGCGATCAAAGATGAGTACACACAGTGTTGTTACTTGCTAAGCTATTGATGCGGTGAAGGAATACCTGGCTCTAGGTCTGTGGCTTCGGCATCCCTACTGCATCCTGCCTCTCCAGGTTTCAAGTGATCTGAGTGCCTACATATTGATAAGTTGCTGTAAGAAACCCAATCACGTTGAGAGTATGCCATTTTGAATCGTTGATAGATCTCCTCCCTTCCAGTCGTTTCATCCTGCTGGTCCATTTCTATAAGATCCTGAAAGCAACAATAATGTCAAAACTCGGATATTTCTTTTCTAAATCTGTATAAGAGGCGATTGTAATGAAAGATTCCGCACCATTGCAGGGATATCCTTGAAAATTGGCCGAAACCTCCGCCTGCAGTACACGTTGAAGAGAAGGGTACTTGTAATCAATATAATTGTGAATCCTATACAGACTGATGATTGCTTTGTTACAAAAACACCCAAGGCCATAATTTGTGCCAGCACCATTGAGAATATCGTCGTGTTGTGAAAAATCGGCCAATACTGTCCCCCAGTGTCGTACTCAAAAAGATAAACGTTCAGAATCTGAAGGGAAATACAAAAAATGAAATTTTCATTGTAAGGAATTGAGATGGTGCCCTAAGAAACTCAGGACACCAGTCTATATAGCATCATATAAGACAATTTGCAATGTGGTTAGTTTGGAAAGGAAGAGTAACCTGGTTACGGTATACGAAGTATGCTAGGCAGAAGAAAATCAGCAGCAAGGGTAGTATCAGAGGTGCTAATACGGCAAAAGTGAAGCCGAGGAGGCCAAATAAAAGGACCCGCGGAAGTTCAGTGTGGAAGGGAAAAGTAAAACCTGCACCGAATGGACCATTCCTTTTCCTTAAGATAAACTTATAGATGGCATTGACCAGAAGAGGATAAAGTTGTACGAGCTCAATCGCCAAACTCGTCCACCCAGATGTCAGGGCATAAGTCATGAAGAATTTGATCTGAAATGTTGAGCAAAATGTATGAGAAAATCCCATGATGATATGCAGGTCAAAACAGAAACGTAAATGAAAGAAATGTAGCATATTTGAGGAGTACCAATGCTGGTACTGCTCTGGTGGCCAGCTCCTTGGGTATATCCTTTGGATTTGATATGATGGACAATTTGTAGACAAGTGTTCCCGAAACAAGATTAACGAAGAAAACGTTCCAGATGTTGAAATACAACACTTTCAAGCAAGCGGCCTTTTTCCTTCCACTTCGGGAGATAGACCCCTCCGCAGTTGAAAAGAGTATCATCAGTGGTGGAACCATACAGAGGAATAATATCAATATCACACTGGGTAGGTAACCTGTAACCACTTGATTCACCGTTGGCCTGTAAAAGAACGGCGAAACATAAAGTTAGTTCAATGTGAACTACGTGTTAGACGAAGCAAGACTGGCTGTTTCACAGCTTCTAGACAATACATAGAGACTACACACCGCAAAAAAAAATGATACTTACTTTTTTAGAAGTCCTTTCAAGAAAGGGAATAATCTTACAAACTCGTCTAGATTTGCCAAACTTTGCACAAGAGTTACAGGAGCAAGAAAGAAAATCATGAATGCTGTAGTTGCCACAAGTGTACCGACCTTCCGCATCCAAAATTGTTTGTATGGCACACATAGGTTGGACCAGTACACATCAGACGGTTCTGGAGCTAAATCAGTGACCCACAACATGGGATTTGATGACTGACGAGCTTGTGCAATAGTCGCAGCATCATAGCGAGTTTTAAAGAATACAAAAGCAGATCCACATTCCTGCAAGAGAAGCAAGTACAACATCAGACTTATTAATTGCCACAGAATAATGAAGTAACCGAGAGATGTGTAAGAGCCCTTGAATATACTTTCAAAGTTTCAACCAGCAGACTACAGTTAATATTAAAACATTCGTCTCTCGATTACTTGATGAACTAAAATGCTTGGCATAAACCATCAAACCAAAGATAAGACAGCATAACCTTGAGAGGAACGAAGGGGTATTTAACAATTAACATACATGTTTCAATCTCCATTACTGCTTCAGTTGATTGTGGAGTGACAGAATAATCAATGTCATATTACTGAGAAGTGGCAACTTGCCTTGTCTTTTGCATCAAGTATTAACCAGCCTAAAGCTGAAAACAAATACTTGAAATAAATGTCACTTACTCCTCACCTTTCCTGTTAGAGGTGGTTCCTGATCATCACTGGTAAACTCAGCTTTCTCATTTGTCTCTTCTGGTTGAATGGAATCTTGCCGCCCAACACAGTATTTGCAAGAAGCACAGTGTGTTGAATTGTTGTTAATCAAAAAGAGATCATACATCTTCTCAGCCTTTTTCTACATTCAGAAATATAAATTTGCATGAAGAATCTAAGGAGCTCACTTGAAGAAAGTTACTAAGCAATTAAGGATAATATTGGTTCAAATAAGCAAGAAGTTGGAAGAATGTTTAACAACAAAAACAACGATAGCCCACTAGCCCAGGGATCGGGATGTACGCATCCTTATCCCAAGTAGTTAGGAGGGTATTTCCGATAGACCCAAGAATCTACACCGAGGACAAGGAGAGAAGAGGCCAGCACCATGATTCGCACATTAAAAACATGGCAGAAACAACACAAAAGAAAGCAGAACTAAAGACCCTAGACAGATACAGGTTGTTAACATGTCGGAATAGTGTTCAATAAAAGCATAGTTCAATTAGGGCAGAGGACGAAAAAAAAAAGAAGCAAAAAAACAATGTCTACTTTGCAAGGAATGCTCATAAAGATAAAATAGGTTCAAGGCTCATCAAGGCACATGCAACGATTAGCTATGAGAAGATTAAATTAATATACTATATAGCTCATCAAGCAAATTACGTACCATCAACTTCACCATTTTACCACAACGATACACCATTTCATGCGATATGTAAGTATTTGGATAATATTTTGTAAGGAACTGTTCTAATGAAGAACTGTAATTCCCTTCAGAAGACCACGGGATACCACGAAAAAGCACTGTAAAATGGCTTGTTTTCAGGAAGGATTCACGAAGAAGTGTCATCCTCAATTCAGATACACTTTTGTACTCCTGCAAGTAGAAAGATAGCTTTCAATGAGATGACTATGCATGCAAACTGAGAAAATCAATGTAAATTTGATGTTTGATTATCCTTACAATGTAAAGAAGAATGCAAGCAGAGTTGCAGATGATATACAATGCCAGGCAATGTGCCCAAAGCCTGGTGGATACAAGGAATTAGAAAAGAAGAAACTAAAGTCAAGGTCACTAAAAAGGCTACATTATTAGGAAATTATGGGCAAGAATATGACATCAACACATGCCAAAGTAAATTGTCATCTATAATTTTCAAGAGAGGAGCAGCCATACCATTTTGATCCTTCTTGAACATTTTGAATTGTAAATACTTCCAGAGACTCTGAGTTAATACGCTTGTGTTGTACATCTTTCCCAAAGTAATTCAGAGGAAGCACAAGGAACAAACAAATAATAGAAGCAATGGAGAAAATTCGTATGCTGCAAAAAAAACAAGCGTAGCATTGTATAAGTCAACATGCAAACCTCAATGAAACAGTGAAATACTGGTATAAAATAAGGATGGGGACCTGCATTTAGCGTATGACTGAAAGCTATGAATAAAAAAGACAAGTAGTCCGTATAAATTATAACTTTATAAGCAATAATAACCCTTTCAACCACACGTTAACAAGTATTGAAGCATGTGTCCTATATAATTGAGTAGAGGAATACCAAATGGATGGAAGTGATTAAGCTTTACAAAAATCTAATGGATATATAGAATCTTGATAAGCATAAGCATGAAGAAGATGATAATCACCTGAAAACAAGGGCCTTTACAAAAACAAGAGAATCCAAACCACCAATTTGCATTATCTCACTCTCTGTCAGTTGCCAGGCCTGCAGCAACCATCTTGGTGAAGGGACAAATCTGTCAAACCAGTGTGGATCGTGGCGTTTTGATCGCATTGCTAGAGTACGTGCAAAGTAGACACTCTTGTTGCTTGGCTGCTTTCTCAGTACAGAATATATAGAGAAAAGAAGGGCACATATGCCCATGTTGATCCCAAGCGATGTCAGAAGACCAGAGATTTGCATTTTAACGAGATCTTGCAGTGCTGATCACTATAGGGGAAGAGCGTAGGAGACCGTTTCTATATGGAAACTAATGCACAGCATAAACCATCAAACAACCTCTTCATGTGGAAACTAATGCATCTTAATCTGCAGAAGGAAAACACACAATTACAACAGATGTTTCTGGAAAATGCTGAAGTTCTAAGATTCTCATAACCATGAACTAATATTTATCACATATAAACACAAGCCAGCAGCTTCACTGATTGAAGCTAAGAAAAATCCACTACTGTCAGAGATCAAAATACTGAAATTAACCCCAATACTGGCCTTTCCAAACCTTATTTCTCTTCAGAATCTAGTTTAGTGTCACTGTCCATCACAGGTATACAGTCAACAAAAACACTCTTCTTCTGCTTTCCCCCTAATTTCATGGCTCAATTTGATCATTCGTTCATCCGTTACCAGTGAAAATTCTCCAATCAAAATCGCCAATGATGATACTTATAAATTATAATGATTGAGAAAATCGAACATTTAAAGCAAAGTATCAAAGCAGCAGAACTTTACCAAAATTGGAGGAGTAAAATCAACAACCAAAAAGAAAGAAATCAAATAATTAATATTGACCTGAAATCACTGAATCCAAAACTAGTAAGCATCTACCTACCGATTCGTACTTCCAGCAACGAGATTGCAAATTTATATAAACGATACAACTAAAGCAGATTCCCACAAACGCCAAATAGTTCAACAAAAGATGCTTCACTTACACTATAGACAGCCTCCGATCCGCCAATTCGTCGCAAGGCACAGAGTCCGCGACATCGGTCGGTAAACGGAGGCGAATCCAAAACCAACTGCTTGAATTAACGCAACTGAACTTCAAAAGTCCGATTGAAGTTGAGAGCTTATTGAGACGAAGTTGCCGAAGGAAGAGGGGGGAGACAGTACTGGTATCGGATTTAAAAAACCTGCGAAACTTAGAGCGAATTTGGAGATGAAACTGGGGAATGAAGTAACTGAACCCTGCACGTGAAAGAGAAGAAATATGGTGAAGCAAATAATTTAGTTGGGGCCTATTCTGAAAATTTGAGGGTTTGGAGGGGCTTAAAACGGGATATTTTGTTGGGCGAATTTTTTATTTCTTTTGCTGTTTTTTTTTTGTTTTGTTTTGAACCGGAAATAATTCGTAGTCTAGACTTCAACTGAAGTTTGAGACAACGAGAGGGCGAAAGAAATCGGCAGACAGACAAACCCGAAAACACAAATTTTTTTCTTTTGCTGTTTTTTCTTCTTTTTTTTTTCTGTTTTTTCGGATGAGATATAGAGGGTGAGAATTTTTTGGGATAAATAAAAATAAATGCTTTTTATTATTTGGAAGTTGGAAAACACTTTTTTTTTTAATAAATAAATAAAAAGTCATTGATGTTGTAGAATTGTTTATATACAATATGTAGTACCACCTACTCCTAAAAGATTGTTTTTTAGTCCAATTGAATTGGTTGATTAGGTTTGTCCAAAACTTAACTAAAGCTTCATAAAAAAAATTAGGGAAAATGACTTTAAATAAGTGTCACCTGAAATTAAAAATAATATGAAGTAAAAAGTATGAATTAATATAGAAATTATACATATATTAAAAAAAATTATACATATATTAAAAAAATATGGTTCAAAATACCGGTATGATAATCATAAAATTATTTAGAACATAAAATAATAACAAGAAAGATAGTTATAGTCAATCTTGTGAAACTTCCATCCGAAAAAGTTGATATGAATTAAAGAATCGTATCAGAATGGATAAAATCAAGAACAAAGTTATTCAACACAAGGTTGAGGTGGCTAACATTCGGGCAAAAGCATCATAATTAATTGGTTTGAGCATGTTTAGTGGAGGCAACTCACAGGGCTTTGGCACAAGTGTGAGAGGTTGGACTTAATCGGGAGATTTTTTATCGCAACATAGGCTAACGAAAGAATAGTTGGAAAAACTTGGACAAAACCTTGCTTTCATTATCCTTACAGAAGGTATGACTATGAATCGGGACCACTAGATAAGTCATATTCGGGTTGATAATGTTTAGTTTGTTTGTATTTGTTGTTTGTTTATTTTTCGTTCCATCTTTGTTTATGTTTATGTTTATGATCAACTCTACATATGCCTTTTCTTTGTATTGGTCTTGTTATTTCGTTGCCATGTCTGTTTCTTTTGCTAGTTCCTTCTCTCTCTTTTTTACGGTTTTATTGGCCTTAGGTTTATCAAAAACACCCTCTAAATTGGTTCGAATAAATGATTCATAACCCTCCGATCATGTTTTATTGCACGATCCATTTAGTTGGTTGTTGTTGTCTGCATATTACTATATTTGTCACATGATAATCTACATTATATTAGTCACATGATAATCTCCATTCATACCTATATATTATATGATAAGGGAGGAAACAACAAAAGGAGAGAGAACAATTGTCCTCCAATGCATATATTTCTTTCGGTTTATTCATATTCTCCTCCTTAAATTTGTACCTAAAAAGCGGTCATCTGAAGTTCGAACCGGAGACCTTGATTACTACTCACACGTCCTTTTCAGTGAACCATTTCGAAATGGTAATCATATTCTCTTCCTTCAATTTGTAAATAAAGAGCGGTTATCAGGGATTCATATTCTCTTCCGTACAGGCAACACATACACATGGGCAGCATCGTATGATATTACAAAAGTAGGGGCAGTATTGAAAACTCAAAACTCCGGGGGGCGTTCTTTAGAATTTCGTTCCGATTGGAGGAAAAAACGCCAAGGGGCAAACAAAATTAAAAGTTAAAAGGAAATGGGCCCACAATAGTAGGCGGGAATTTTTGGTTAAAATTCCAGGAGAGTAGAAAATCGGGGCCACACGTTCGCACGTGGCTGGCAATAAATGAGACAGCAAGGCAAGATCGAATTGAAGTGATTGCCGACTACCACAAACAGAAACCGCCCACTCCAGGGTGACCCACCAATGCCTAATCAGTTGCTTGGATGATCCGGATTCGGGTGACGTTATGCCGAATTTATTGAACGCTAACGCTAGGATTAGAATTTAGAAGGACCGGGGTGGTTTGATTCCCCGATAAGTAGTTGTGAAAGGTTGAGAACCATCGATGGATTATCACACGGGCTATCCGCGTCCACCTGTGCCCACGCATTTTCCACCTGGACGCCACTTGATGTCAACTTTGGGAGGTAAACCGTAGCAAATCATACTTTAAAATTTAAATATGCTATTTTGTTATAAATCATATCTTATGTTTATAATTATCGGCAATCGCCTATTAAAACAATTTTATTTGTAAAGAATCCACACTCTCCCACCTAATTTATTAGAGTTTTGTTTTATATAGAAAAAAATGAATTGAAAATAATTTTAAAAAGAAGAGTAATTTGGTACAAAGCTTTAGATATAAGAGCGTGTTTGGTTTATAACTAAAAAACCCAGGAAGTGGAAATTCTCAGGAAGTCGGAGAAATACATGCGTTTGGTTAACATTTTTGAAAGATGAAAAATCCAGGAATTCCACTTCCTAGGAAGTTGAATTCCTCCAATTTGGAGGAAGTTCACTTACCTAGTTCTCCTAGGTAAGTTCAACTTCCACCCTTTTATATTTGTAAATTTTCAATTCCTCCATTTATTCCTCTAAAACAAAAAAATCAACCAAACACATTTTCACAATTCCCATCAATTAGACTTCCCAGAAATTTAATTCCCATGAAGTAACTTCCTGAGAATTTCAATTCCCACATTGAACCAAACGAGCCCTAATTTTCGCAAATGGGAAAATTGTTGAGAGAATGAAAGATCTGAAGAGATAAAAACAGTCTCACGTCGATAATATGAACAAAAAAGCCTTAGTATATATATAAGCTAGTGAGTTAATTCTCCTATTGCCAATTGATTTTAGGATGGACCACACTTAACTTATGTGCTAGGCTATTAGCATAAGGGATTAGGAAGTACACTAGAAAATCTCATGAACTTGAATTTCCAAGAATTCCAATTCATATGAATGGGGGAATTTTCACTTACTTAGGAAAACTAGGAAGTTGAACTTCAACCCTTTTATCTACAAAACTACCACTTTCACCATTTGAATTTCCAATCATTTAAAATCTAATCAAATATTTTTTTATTATTAACCGGAAATATAATTGACGGAAATTTAATTTACGTGAATTGAATTATTGTGAATTACACTTCTCACGTTCAATCAAACGAGAGAGTTATCTGCATAGCTTGCTGCACTTTTTTCATTCTCTATGATATATCTATTCAAATAATATTTTTAATTTTAATTTATATCAAATATCTCATTAAATTCAAATTTAAAACAAAATAAATAAAAAAATGAGGACAAATTGGTCTTTTCATCTATTTTTAACAAAACTAAAACGGTATAGCAAGGTGGGTGATTTTTTATAAACGTAATTGCTGTAGCGGCTGATTTTCGATAATTATGAATAGAATGAGTGGTTTAGTGTAAAATTGTATATTTAAGGAATAGTTCTAGTCATTTAGCCCTAAATTTTTACTCTTTTTGAATTAATGTATTTTTTTATTAGCTTGAGTGGGGATTTTGAATAACATGACGGTAGAAGTTAATTAAAACTAATACAATGTTTTGGATTGAAGTTGTTAGTTGTTTCACGTTTAGGTATAGTTTGCGTCAAGTGTGGTCAGTCGAGTTAGGAAGGGAGAGGCAAAGGCATGATTCACAATTTCACATTGGCACATCGAGTTATTTTTTTACAAAAGTTATACGATTTCTTTTTTTAAAATTTATATTTGTCTATACTTTTAAGGGAGTATATGGCTATATGTGGCCTGTGAGGAGCCTCTTCATAAACAGTTCAAACGTTAGAATACAAACCGACATAAGTTCAAAGTGATGTATTTAAAAAAAAATGTATTAAAATAGTATTGCTGGCTTTTGAATTTATGTGATGGTGGTATAATGGTATTTTAATTTTAATTAAATAAGATTCGATAGTGATATTAGCTTTTTTGTATTTGTAATGGAATTGAAGCTCAGCAAAGTGAAATTACAAGTCGCTTTCCAATGAAGAAAATGGCTTGAACGAACCATGACCAAGTGAGATATATATTGATAATGGTTTCAAAAAAGAAGAAGAGATGTATATAGATAAAGTTATTCAATTTTAAATAAAAATAAAAATCCATTAATGATTTAGCCTTTTATTCTTGTTTGGGGCGGTCCAAACTGGACTGGAAATTGTTGGGCCGGGCCATCATAATCCAGTATAAAATTTCTTCAATTTTAGCAGGTGATCCCAATAGCTATGGATCTTGTGGAAGATAGGTTATATGAGAAGAGTATTAGTAACCAAATAACTTTCAACGATGATAACTTTATAGATAAATAAAAGGAAATAGGAAATGCATCTATGATAACTCTATAAGCAACTAAGTTATTACAAGACCATTCTCAGGAAAAATTCTACTATAACATAAGGTGGAACACACTTTGGATCCCATGGAGTTGCTAAAATAACTCCATGTGAAGTTGGTTAAATCCTAACCACTTAATTCTAAATAAATGGTTTAGATTTAAATGCATTTAGCCATTTTTTAATTTATTTTTTAGGGTCGATGCATTCCTATTGGGTAATCCTTCCAACTCCACGGAGTTCAACTCCACGGGATCCTGACCGGGTGGAACAAGTATGTGATAGGACAGTTCAAAATCAAATTTGATAGATACAGACTTAGCCATAACCAGGTTTTTCATTTGGGATGCGTTTGTGTCGATCATCTCTTCAGACAATCCCTAGTGTGGTTATGCCTCCTAACAAGCAGAAGCTCTAGCACTCTAAATGAGTCTTGTAGCTGCAAAGGACCTTGCTATTTGACTCATCATGATTGAAGGAGACAGCTTGGTGGTCATCAACTCCATCACTAAAAAATAGAAATGCCTTTGAGAGATTGAGATGACCATCATAGGCATTCTGCAACTACTTCGTCGTTTTGAGTGGTCGTCGTGCACACCTATCTCCCATGAACTCAACTAGGTGGTAGACAATGTGGTGCAAATGCGAGATATGATGGAACACTAGGCAATCATATCGCACCCGAAGTTTCTTTTCCTCATTAGAAGGGACATCATTGGATGGTCGATCAGCATGGTTTGACTGACGCCTTCCAACTCCTTACCTTGTATAAAAAAAAGAGAATATTTTTTTGCTAATAAAAAAAATAACTCGATTTGAGCTCGTGCATTTAAAAAGAAAATTTTAAAATTGATTTAAATTAAGATTAGACTCGGCTTTAGCTCAAAATTTGTGGGATTTGCAAAATACATGTGAGGTTTACATGATGTGAGTAAAAGTATATGGATGCTATATAAGTTGAGTATCTCAAGTCAAACTCATATTGGGTTCAACTCGAAAAATATAGTTGCTTTTAGTTGACTCATTTCTAAACAATCTGAAATTGAATAGCCAATGCTTGATTCATTCGAGTATATAGACCCGGGCAATTCGAGGCAATCATATCGAATGCATATCAGTGACAATAAGGTAAAAGGAAAAATAACCTTCAGAATTTTTGCAATCTGACATGAACTTTGGTCGAAAGTTGAACAAAATCCAATCCACTAGCCAATGCTAAAATCACTTGCAAATTAAGTTCACCTTCTTGAATCCTCACTAACAACACCTGGATCGATCAATTTCTTTAATTACCCAAATATTAAACCATAAACCATTGCTCAAACAGATGGTAATTTGATAGCACAATCTTCCAATGAAGTATATCCATGATCACCCCTTGTTGTGCTGCCCATAAGGCGCCTGCTCGAAGCCCTGCTGTGGCGGCGGACCGTAGTATCCGACCCCCGGAGGTGGAGGATGAACGGCATTGTGATAAATCTGATGATGAGCAAAGGGATAATTAGCGCCGTAATCATAGTTAGGGGCGGACGAAGACGACGACGAGGGCCTCTTAACAAGGGTGGAGGAGGCGGAGGCGCGGAGGAGGTCAGGGCCGGACTCCATCTCGCGGAAGCGGTGGAGGAAGAGGGAGAGGGGGTCGACGTAGTCGTCGAAGCCGAGCTTGGACATGGCGAAGAGGACGTCCTCGGCGGTGATGGTCTTGCGCTGCTCCCGCTGGCAGCGGTCGTTGGCCTCCCCTGTGACGAACCCGATGAACTCCGACACGCACTCTTGGATGGTCTCCTTGGCGTCGTCGGAGATCTTGGCGTGCGGCGGGAGCGTCCTCCTCATTATCCTTATCACGTTCGCTATCGGCATGAACCGGTCTTGCTCCCTCACCGTGCACTCCGTCGACTGTTCCTGATCCGATCCAGCTGCCGAATTGCTGATCATGATCTTGGATTTGGTGGTGGTGTTGTTGTTTTGGGCGGGGTTGATCATATGAGGGTTACCGTTGATGATGTTTGGATCATGAGTTGTCCGGCCTTGATGATGATGATTCATATCTAATTTATATATAAAACAGGATTAGCATCAAGTTGTAATATATATGTGATGTGAGGGATATTGCTGACTCGATGTCGATCTTCATTCACAACACAGAGAAGATCATGAGTTCGCGGTTATGACATCTAAATAAATATGTTGCTGATTTCACCAAAAAAATAAATATGTTTCTGATCATCGTTTGAATTAGATATTAATATTAATATTTGGATTGTTAAGAGAAAAAATGCAGTTTTGGCATCTTTACATATTTTAAATAAAATAACAAATTAATATACCAATTGTACTCTAATTTATAATTCTATTTTTAAATTTCTTTAAAAATCTATCTATATTTCTATAATTAACCATCAAAACAGAAGCATTATTTTATGAAGTGTCATCATCACCGTAATTATAGAGTTTTCCACCAATTAAATTAAAATAGATTTTTTTATTATATTTTCTAATCAATTGGTTCAATTTAAAATATTAAATTAGTATATAATTTATTTCTTAGTAAATTATACATTTTCTAATAAATATATTGCTTCAAATCAAAACATTGAATCAAATATATTTTAGTTTATTTTATAATAATTTGTTATATTATTATAATTTAATTTATAAAAAATACGCGTCATGAGACGGGAATTGTACCAGTGTATTAATAATTCCAAGTGTAATTATGTAAAGTAAAAGTTCAAAATATCTAAAATGAAAATTTCTCCTAAGAAATAGAATCTAAAATGCATATTTCCCTTACCGATATGTATAAGTATAAAAATTGATCGATCTCAATCGGGCATCATCATCTAATTTATTTTTTTAATAAAAAAAAAGAGAGGAATTTTTCATATTACAATTTTGTTTGAAACAAAATTAGGAGTCAAGGCCGGAAGACCCAGTTCAACGTACACATAATTTTGAAAATTAATCATATGTAGGTTTAAGTATTAAGGTGGAAATAGGAACTGGTTTTATATCGTTTTAAACGAATATGTGAATTACCGGCCTAATCTCGGCCCATAATTAAGGTTATATATATGACAATCCAATTATATATATATCACATCCGTTTAAAAATATAAGTCTTTGTACATAAATTTTAAAAAAATTATAAACTTATTATATTTATACACTCACTAATTATCCATAATCCTTACCGATCAATAAAATTTAGAGATTCATATTTACTAACGGAGCGAGCACAACTCACAAGTGGAAATGACGTGAACAGGAAAAATACAAATTCGGTTTAAATATGAAGACAACATAATTAATTAAGTTGAATGTTGACCACATTCACGTGGGGAGTATAAGTATAAACTATAAAGAGGGATTAATTTGAAACAACACGTACAGGTGAGTAGTGAGTAGTGAGTAGTGAGTAGTGAGAGGTGAGGAGTGAATTAGTGATAAGTAAGTGACAAGTGCATGCATGACACTTGGGACGCCCAACCATCCATCCCATTCTGCTTCTGTTGTGCCCAATTGCTTTCCCTTTGCTTTCCTAAATTTATACTACCTCCCATTCAAAAATACTGTAATTTGAATTTTTAACACGTATTTTAAGGAGTTAAAAACTATATAATATATTGACTTTTTTATTTTTATTTTTTTATAATCTAATACTTATTACCAACAAATATTAAGTTGTACAAAAATAATTTAAAAAAAGTGATATTTTATATAGTTTTGAGCTCCTTAAAATACGTGTTAAAAAGTAAAACGATAATTTTTTTGGATCGGAGGGAGTAATATTAATTGCAGTATTTTAATTTATTTTTATTTAATGAAATGCAGTCCTCGTTTTATTTTCTCATTCATCGATGAACGATCAGTTATACTAACAAACTTTAGCCTCCATCAAGAGAAATGACAGATTACATCGATGCATTTCCTAAACTTAATCAAAATATCCTCCATCCGTCGCAACTATATATATATGGTCTATATTGGTACTCGATGATCTATGCCGCCTACATTTGACCGGCTAATTAGGATATCAAAATCAGTATAAACTAGTTTTTTTTTATATATATATATATATATATGCTTTTCTTGGGCATGAACATGAAAGTATATATTATATATCAAGATCAACATTAGCATATTTATCAAAGTTGAAAAGTTTAAGTGTAATTGAAAATAAAAAAGAGGGGCCAACAATATATAATGGATAGAATAAATGAAAGTGAGAATTAAATAAAAATAATATATAACAACAGAAGTTGCCTGAAGAAGAGGAGAGCCTTGGGAGGTTGTGGTGGTGGTGGTAACCATTGAAGCCTCCACGTTCCATTCTCAACTCGATCTGTCTCTGTGAAAAGTCTCAACTGAATGGAAGCTTTTAGAATGGGGGCCGGGGAGATAGCAATTAGCAAGTGATGGAGAAGGGGGAGAGTGTGAGTATATTATGTAAAGTGTGATTCATTCAGGAAGGAAGCAAGTAGAGTGGGGCAAATCCAATTGAAACGGCTCTGCAGGACCCCACCCATTGGACTCCACGTGCCTCTTTCTTACTTGTGTTGGGCCTTCCCCCGCTGGGTCCCACCCTCACACCCCTCTCTCCACTCGAGCCGTTGCTCTTGTTCAATGTTCATTCATGCCTATCGCTTTGGTAATTGTTGGGTTTTTTTTACCAATTGCATCTCCATTGGCCATTGCTTTAATGTTTGCTACTGTATTATCTTTTCGCCAGTCAAAATTACATTAATCCCGCCTCTTCAACCATACTTTTCATTTCTTCTTCTAATTGATTAAATTGTTATGGTTATTCATATACGCACGTCCGGTTAAATATTATCAAATCCATAATTATTCATCTAACCTTGTTTATATATAATTCCCTAAGATCATAAGAAAATAAGATAAAATAATCGCCATGTACGTTGAAGCCCTTAAGTAATGTAGTCCAAACTTGTTACAAAATGTTGGATAACCACCCTCTAAATTTTAATGAGTGGCGGCCCTTAAAACTGTTAGTTGAGGAGCCTGAAAATTAAAACCTAAATTTTTTCAAAAAAATCATCAATATTATAAATGTGTAACTAGAATAAAAATTTAAATCGTGCATACTTCATTTCACGGTTTTCAAATATTATAATATATTGTAATGTTATGTGTTTACTTATATGGTTTGTAATGCGAATGAAGAGAGAGTTCAAACACCGAACTTGTATTAAATGTTTGAAGACAAGTTTTACAATTGATTCAAACACAAAACAAAGTAGAGAAATGAAAAACGATTAGCCTCAACTAGGACACCAGTCACCAAGGATAGAACCGAAGGACAATCGAGCTTCAAATCTCACAAGCCCTTAGAAACTCGGTGTTTGGATGTGAAGGGAGCTTGTTAAATCACGGTGGGTCATACGACGTGGGGGGGGGGGGGGGGGTCACTCGCCCAAGCGCACACACGCTAATCAAGTCTAGTGAGGTTCCATCCTAAAGCCAAGTGAGGTTTTAGGATGGAACCTCACTCGACTTGTGTGCTCGGCTTGGTTAGCGCGTGTGCTGCTGGGTTATGCCCTTGGACAAAAGGCTTATAGAGTTTTCGATCTTGATTCAAAGATTGTGGTGATCAATCGTCATGTTGTCTTTAAGGAGGACACTTTTCTCTTCAAAGGAATGCTAGATACTTCCCCTGATCAATTTCCTTCATTACCCTTAGTTAATCCGGCTGCCCCTGAACTGTTTGTTGATGATGTTCTTGGAGACTTGGACACACACCATCTTATGAGTCTCCCGTTGTTGGCACCTCGCAGTTGGGTTCCAACACAGAATTGGCAGATCAGGTTGTCGATGATAGTGTGTCATCACCGGCGGTTGGTCCAGTTTCAACTCCTCATTCGGTTGAACATGTTGATCAGATTGTTGCTGATCAAATTGTTGATCTTCGGCGTTCCACCAGGCTAGTTGTGATTCCCCGGAAGCTTGATGATTTTATTTTTCATCAACTTCCCTCTCGATCTATTCATACTTCTTCTTCATCTCAGTCTTTTGGAGTGTTTACTTCTCAGCATCTCTCGCATCTTCCCTCTAAGTATGTTACTTCTCTGGTCAATATGATGAAAGTTATTGAACCTCATTCTTATGCCCAAGCTAAGGGTCGTCAACAATGGGATGAAGCCATGAAGAAAGAGATTGCTGCTCTTGAATTGAATCACACTTGGAAGTTAACTTCTCTTCCACCCGGGAAGAAGGAAATTGGCTCAAAATGGGTCTACAAGATCAAATATAATCCTGACGTGTCTATTGAACGTTACAAAGCGAGATTGGTTGCGAAGGGTTACAACCAATTGAAAGACAATGATTACAAACTTACGTTTTCTCCGTTTGCTAAATTGCCTACTATTCATGTCATACTTTCTCTGGACGTTCCGAAGAACTGGAATTTGCATCAATTGGACATCAATAATGCTTTCCTCCATGGTCAGCTCGATGAGGAGGTTTACATGATTCCTCCCGATGGCTATGATAAGGCGTTACCCGGGCAAGTATGTCGTCTTACTTGATCACTTTATGGTCTTAAACAGGCCAACCGTCAATGGAATATTGCTCTGACTAAATTCCTTCTCGAATTGGGTTTTTCTCGATCCAAACATGATTACTCTCTTTTTACTAATGGGCTCTTCCGGTTCTCAGACCATCACCCTTGTTTACGTCGATGATATGCTTCTCTTGGTTGGGCGATTTTGAGGCGGATATTGCTACTGTCAAGAAGGCCCTAACCCCAGGCCTTCACTATTAAGGACCTTGGTCTCGCTCGGTTCTTCCCTGGGATGGAGATTTTCCGCTCTGCTCAAGGCATTTTTCTTAATCAACGAAAGTTTATTCTGGATATTTTGTCAACACTGGTGTTCCGGACTGTTGACCTGCTCTCTTTCCTATGCAACATGGAGTTAAGCTCACGCCAACGTACGGATGGAGAGCTGTGCACACATCCTGAGCAATATCGTCGACTTGTTGGGCGATTGATATACCTTACACTTACCGTCGGACATTGCCTATACGGTTCAACAACTTAGCCAATTCCTCACAGAACCTCGACAACCCTATATGAATGTTGCTTTGCATCTCCTTTGTTATCTGAAGGGCTCTTTCAACCTTGCTCTATTTTACCCTTCAAACTGTGATTGTAGCTTAATTTGAGCCTACAACGATGCCGAATGGGGTAGCTGTGCATATACTGCTTGTTCCTTAAGCGGTCTGTGTGTTTTTGGGTACCTCCATTGTCTCTTGGAAGACAAAAAAGCAAAAAACAGTGTCCAAATCCACTGCTGAGAGCAAGTATCACAACATGTCCGCTGCTACTAGCGAGTTGGTTTGGCTACATGGTCTCGTCTCTGATCTATTGATGCCCATATCTCTCCTGATTCCCCTCCACTGTGACAATAAAACTGCTCTTCAGCTTGCAATCAACCTCATCTTTCACGAACGCAGTAAGCACATCCGTATCGATGGTCATTTCATCCGAGAAATGGTTGATGATGGGTTCATTTCAACGTCTTTTGTTCCCTTTGGGTTGTAGTTGGCTGATATCTTTACAAAGGCACTCGGTGCATCGGATCATCATCATTTGTGCTCCAAGCTTGGCCTCCTTCTTCCCGCACGTCCAGCTTGCGGGGGGAATGTGGAACCTTGTGGTTCAATAAGTGGGATGTGTCAAGGCCCACAAGTTAATGTCATAGAGGCCCACTGGTTGGATCCAATAAGTGGCACGAGATAATTAGATCTGATTGTAGTCACTAGTTAGATTTAGTAGCGTTTAAGTAGCAACTTCCTCTTGTATATATGTTGGATATTGTTCTTCATTCTTCGGTTGATCTAATACAGAAATTTCCCCAAATTGAGAGCGTTCACAAAGCTCTAACTACACTCAAGGGCACAAGGAAATTGGAAACCCTAGCAGAACTCAAGAGACAAGGGAGAAAGGCCGGAAGGGAGCACTCAGATTTCTCTCTCTCTCTTAGTCGGTGCTTAGGGTTTGCAATCCTTATAAACCCAACACGAGTGAGACGACGTCGTTGAGACTTCAACGGTTAGAAATCCAAATACAAACCAAAACCGAGTTGGGATGAGCTAACAAGGGCAGTTGAGATTACATTTGGGCCAAATGCAATACAATAGTCCATTACGAGGGAAGCTACTACAAAATTTAACGTAAGCTCTACCAAAGAAAATAACCTAATTAATGAAGTGGGTTTTTCATATATGATAGTAGCGTTACATTTGTTTTTTCGATTTTTCTATTGTATATATACCCCAAGATAATAACACTAATTTGAAACTACTTTTTAAACTTTAATTAGTTTAGTTTTTTAAATTAGATTTTTAGGGTTGCTTGCTTTTTTGGTGGAGAATCTTTTCTAATTTAAGATCTTATCCTATGCCCTTAGGACATATGATAGAAAAACTGTACTTTTTTACTCTCAAAAGTCTATTCCAAATTGTACAACCTTCTCGAAGAAAATACGGTGTCTTTCCTAATAGATACGGTATAGATTATGTAGATTAGTAGAATAACAAATGGGCAATTTGCAAAACTAACCCAAAAACCTGGACTCCTTTGCACCCTCTATTCACTATCCAAAAAAATTGCAAAACTAACCCTCTCCCATCAAAATCTCTGGTTTCCTCACCTACTGCAACCAGTGGAGAGAGAAAGAAAAGCAACAGGGCATTTATTGCCCATCACTTTCACCCATCTAAAACCCATTCTCTCTATGCCTCTCTCCACCTCTCTCCATTGAAGATCTCCATTGAAGAGTTTTTTTATTCTTTGATTTCTGTCTTCTATCTCTCTACCTTTGAGGGTGACAAGATCTCCATGGGAGCTTGAATTCGGCATGCGCCGCTGGTGTGTGAATCGTCGTCGGAGCACTGCTTTGGTGCCTTCGTCCTTCACCTTCGTTGTGATGGCCTTTTCATGTCAATTCGAGGCGAGTTGATGCCGGATTTGGAGTAGAGGAGGTGGAATCGAAGTGGAGGAGCCCTCGCAGAGGCTTGGTGAACCGCTTTTTTTTTTTATTGATGAATGAACAATATATCAACTTTCCACTCTATGGTTTCTTATTGGACATCCTTTGGTACTCTACTGGACACCCAATGATTTTCTACTGTACACCCTATGATTGTTTCCTATTTTGTGTGTTGTTCAATGTTTCCCTGGTTCTAGTGTCGCCCTCCCCCCTAAGCCCATGCGGTAAAAAGAGAAAGGGGAACTGGTGGATTAAATGAGGAGAGAGAGAGAGTGTGTTTGTGTTTGTGATGTGAGGGTTGGGGGGAGAGAGAGAGAGAGTCTGCAGAGGACCAGAGGTGAGAGAAAGTCTGCAGAGGAGAGAGAGATGAGTAAAAAATGAAAAGTAAAGTTGCAGAGGAGAGAGAGAGAGATTAGTGAGGATATGACAAATAGAGATTGATGAATGACAATGAGGGAACATTAATATAATTTGAATTAAATCTTACGTTTCAGATAAAAACCATCGAAGAAGAAGCAATTAGGCGGGGATTTATTTGCAGGTTGACGTGTAAGCAATTAGTTTTAATTGGACACCCAAAGCAAAACGACATTACACATATTGGAATCGACTGGACAAAAGTTATCGGAAAAACAGATTCACCATCGACTTCATATAGAAAATGGGTAAATTTGATTCAGATTTGAGGGAGACACCTCTCGCATAACCTTTATCGAAAGCAAACTTGCCCATTTTCTATTCGAAGTTGACGGTGAATCTGTTTCTCCGATAACTATTGTCCAGTCGATTCCAATATGTGTCATTGATGGACGATTTTTAGTCACGTAAACCGTATTAAAAGTAAACTCAAACCTACAAACTAGTATAGCAAGTAAGTAAGAGGTCGATTCCACAGAGAATCAAGTATTCCTTTGCAATGTGTATTTACCAATTAGTGAAAGGGTTTTTTTGGGTGATTGAAATAAGAAAGAAAATAAAATAAACTATAAACAAGTTGATGCAAAACAATTTAGAGAAGATCGCTCAACCTACAACTATCCACTTTGTTTGGTTGAATTGATATTGTAACTTCCTCTTGTTCTTTTTAAGTTTTCCTATGAATGCCCTTGTCCCGACCTAATATAGTTACTAGTCCAATCAGTCCTAGAAACTCTTATCAATCGAACAGTCCCTAAAGAAGGATTTAACCCAATTGATAGCTTTAAGTTCAGAGATTAGCCAAGGTATTTATAGTCCCTAAAGAGGGATTTAACAACACATCCAACTTCCTGCCCATCCAATTAGTTCAATCAGCCCTAAAGGGACAAGTTTGTTATTTGAGTTAAGGTTCACAATCAAGAATCTATAGAACCCTAGCAATTGAACTGATTCTACCAAGTTGATCAGACAAGATAGAATAAAACAATAAACAATAAAGCACAAAGAAGTCGAAACATTAAATATAGGAAATAAGAAAAAAGATTTAGAAACTCACAACTCAATCCAAACAAAGCTTCAAATTGCAAGAAGAACGGAGAGAGTTTAGGTCTCCATAAAAATAAAACAAAACACAATTAGGGTTTAGGAAATACTAAAGTCACTCGGCCGGTCTTACGGTGCACCCAGCCTGCCTTTGCCGTATGAATGGAATGAATATATAGTAGTTCAACACTATCCTAATCTATCTAATCTATATAATATATAATATAAAAATATTTATATATATATAATCTAATTCTATCCATCCAAATATACGAGGCATATTGGAATTCGGCAAGGCAGGACTTGTGTGAGACCAAAGCCAAAACCACTTCACCATTCTCTGCGTACAGTATGTCATTCATCAGCCCAGATTCGTAGCCGGCCCATCTTGCTTTCAATTTATATAATAATCCCAAGCAATTTTTAAATTCATACGATCTAAATTAATATGTAAAACTCTACTTAAAACATGACTAAAATAGACCCTATCAAACTACCCCATGCTTAGACTTTTGCTTGTCCCTAAGCAAACTAATCACAAATCAAAGACAACTAAAAAAGAAAGACAATGACTCAAAGAAATTTCTATGAATGATCACTCATCAGTATGGTTATCATGGCTTCAGAGGTATTTATTACGTTAAAGCTCAAAATAATTATGACACTATGAGATCCACATCACACCTTTCATACTCATCGCTTTAGGGCGTGTTTGACAACGGGATGAGGTAGGTGGGTGTGGATGGATTTTTGGGGGTGGAAGGGATGGGGATGGAATCTCAGGGTGGACGGGGTGGAGTTTTGAAGTCAGTTTAATCCCATTTAAGTTTGGTTGTATTTTGATTGTTAGAAGGATGAAGAAGTGAACAAAGTCCAAATTGCCCCCACTAACCCACATAAGATGATGAAAATACCCCCAAGGCATAAAGGCAGCCTTAAATGTTCCACAAGGCCATCTCAGTTCATGGAACTTCTACAACACCAGCGCCGACTTCATCTGCAACTTCCTCAGCGTCGACTGCTGGAACGGCCACGAGAACCGCCTCCTCAAGCTTGAGCTCTGGGGTTTCGAGCTCTCCGGACAGATCCCTGACGCTCTCCACTTCTGCTCCTCCAACCTTCAACACCTTGATATTTCCGGTAATGCTTTCTCCGGACCTATCCCTCTGTCGATCTGCAGTTGGTTGCCCTATCTTGTTTCGATGGATTTTTCTAGTAATCAGCTCACTGGCGAGATTCCGGTGGGGATTGGGACTTGTCAGTACTTGAATAAGCTCGATTTGTCGAGTAATCACTTGTCCGGGAGTATACCGTTTCAATTT
This sequence comes from Persicaria tinctoria, assembly GCA_037127255.1. Classification (NCBI taxonomy): domain Eukaryota; kingdom Viridiplantae; phylum Streptophyta; class Magnoliopsida; order Caryophyllales; family Polygonaceae; genus Persicaria; species Persicaria tinctoria. The sequence continues at coordinate 26,249,750 of JBANSL010000018.1, read as the reverse complement.
GGATGGAGGAGTAGGTGGCCGACAAGGGCATCGGAGGAGCTGAGGACTTAGGTGAGGGTTAGTCGGTGGTGGGCGGTGGCGTCGGCAGTGGTGGCATGGGCGGCGGTGTCGGCGGTGGGCGGTGGCGTCGGTGGCTGTAGGGGGTAGGAGAGAGGGAGGAAGAAGGTTGAAGATGGGGGAAAATTTGGGAGATTTCTATCCCCATCCCCTCAATCCTCCTATTTCTGGGTTCCCTTCCCATCCCATTTTTCGGTGTTTCATTTCCATCTCCATCCCCTTCCATCTACCTCCATCCCGTTGCCAAACACGCGGGCACGGTTCCCAAAGCCCACCCCCATCCCCTTCCACCCACTCCCATCCCCAGCCAAACACGCCCTTAAACTCCGATTAGGTTCAGGGGATGCTTGCATTCAGAATGTGTTGAGCAATCAAAATCATTAAGTCCACTTAAAAGTCGTCATAAACACTCATAGATTACTAGGCATTTTCTAGTTCGGAATTTCAATTAAGCTCATATTCTTTCTCTTTGTTTCTAAACATTTTTTTCTTCCTCCTTGCGTGAATTTTATCCTCCACAAACAGGATCGGTTACTAACCGTATTTTTTTTCTTTTCTTATGATTGTCGAGTGAATTTTATTCTCCTCGAACATTTCTATCAAGCTTGGTTTATTGATGATTCTTTTCACTCGAGTGAATTTTATCCTCCCCGAGCAGTGTAAGCGAATTTTATTCTCCTTACACTCATCAACCCAACATATATCAATGCACATCAAAAATCACGTACATCAAATAGATAATCGAACTTACTAGTGCTTTTCATTAGGGGTTTAGACATATACAATAGAAATCATATAAAATTTTGTAAAGATTGCTCTAAACTGAACATCCAACCAATAATCAAGTTATAACTAAAGCTCATAATCCAGATTATCTATGGAAATCCCACAAGTATCGTTATTCAATTAAAATTCAATGTTATTAACTCTTAAGCCATGAAAAACCATATATCATCATCGAGGTCATACCAATCATAGAAACAACTTTCCTATAAAAACAACTAAAAGAAAAACAAACAAATAAAAAAAAAACAAAGACTCAATAACTTACTACGACCATGGGATAATTATAAAAAAAAACCTACAATGCAACCTATAATGCAATGAAATGAATAACAAAAATTGAAAAAAACTAACAATATATAAAACACAGAGCTACACTTCAATTCCCCACCCCATGCTTAAAATCTTACTTTGTCCTCAAAGTAAAGAAAAAGAATAAAAGAGGGGTAAAGGAAACTCACAATGAATTCAGGTATATCGAACAAATCATTCAACTCAAGAGGAGGTGGTGATGGTTGGAGCCATTTATACATCTCAAAATTTCAGCAACATAACAGAGTAACCGAGTCTCCCAACACCACAAACACTAGCAAAAACAAGAAAACTTGCATGGTAATCAACAATAGATTCAATTCAATAACAAAGGAATATCAAAACATAAAATTCAGCAAAATAGGTGACTATTCCTAAGTACTATAACACCCTTAAAACATCATAAAAGAGCAGAAATTACAGCCCTTGTGTTTGAGCAGAAGCTTTCAGCAACTCTTGGATGCAATCGGCATTTGTCACCCTTCTTGGAGTCGGAAAAATATAGGCATATCCCTTTGCAATTGGTCCTGGCCAAAACAAAAAGCAAAGAAAGCACACAAGACAAGGTAGTCCAACATTCCAAGCATAATAATATCATCCAAGAATAAAGAACATGATCAACAAATCAAACAAGCAATCTTGTGACTTATGCCCATCCAAATTTTACAAATTGAATTCATGAAAATTGAAATGGACAGAAGGAGCATAAGACCACAAGAATAGAAGAAACATGGATCCAATCACATCTCATGATCAACCAACCTAGCCATTAATAGGGGCTGTCCATTGAACATTCAACAGAGAAAGTGATATCAAGTTTGAAATTTTAGCACAGCTACAATCATCATCAAATATAATCCAAAATCAATCCACCTAGTTCCTCAAGCACAAATTCAGCCATGTAGAGCTCGGTAGCAGATAATTGATAAGATTAGCAAGACCAACCTAACCCTATGAAATTAAAACATCTACTTAGAAATCAGCAGCAAACATCAACAAATTCGATAAAAATCAAATCCAATTCAACTGCATCAAAATTCAGAATAGAGACGTAATAATGCAGTAAAACATGACAGGTAATGACCAACTATCGATTTCGCCTCTAACCCAATATCAGTTTTATGACATCACAAGGCCAAAATCAGCAAACAAACCGAGACAAACAGGACAACTATGACTAGATCCCACCTAGAAATTGACTGAATTCCATAAAAAACTAGATAGGAAAAGCACGTTTTTCCCAATAATTTCATAGAAGCACAACTAGGTAGGGGATTGAAACATACCTGCATTTACTTGCCTATACTGAAGTCCAAGGAATCACAGTCAGGTCGAGAGGAATCGCAGGCACAAGGAGCAACAACAGCGATGGCGGAGTTGGACTTGAGTGGAGAGAAAAAAAAAAGGTCACCGAGACGAGCAGCGGTGGCGGAGTGTTGATGGCGAACGGAGACATCGGGGGATTGGGGACTAGCAGCGAAGGGCAAGGGAAGAAGGGGAAATCCTGGCGCAGGTAGATCCTGGTGATCAGAGGAGGACGGCGGTGGCAAGAGGCGGCGAACGATGCGACAAGAAGGATGAGAGGAATGGGCGGTGGAAGAAGGGCGGCGCTCAGCAGGTTTGAGATGGGTAAAGAGAGAAAAGGAAGAGGGAGACGGGACTACGGGAGGAGGGTTTTTTTTTTTGAACGAGAATTAGAATATATATATATATATATATATATATATATATATATATATATATATATATATATATATATATATATATATATATATATATATATATATATATATATATATATATATATATATATATAGTATAAATTGATCCCTAACTAAAAATAAAAAGAAAGAAAAAAAAAACATACCTTGGTTGGCTCACAATCTCTCTCAAATCGATTCAGACATTGTTAAAGTCCTCAACAACTTTTCAAACTCTTGTGCACTTATCCCACATAAACGAGCATGACAACCACCTCCCCGGCAACGGTGCCAATTTGATGAACGATTTTTAGTTGCGTAAACCGTATCAAAATAAATTCGAATCTACCTAACTAATGTAGTATGGTAAGCACGAGTCGATCCCACAGAGAATCAAGTTATTCCTAAGTTAATTAGTTTATTTACCAATTAATATGAAACGGGGCAACATGGACGATTCTTGTGATGGTTGCGGAGCCAGAAATGGAGGTTCTAATTGTCCGATTTGGAGCTCTAATTGTGCAATTTCATGTATGATATCCATCTCACGAGAAAGTTGAGTTTTGCACAATTGATGTACTTCCTTAACCTTTCCGATCGGAACCCTAAACACCGGACAATATTTAAATATATTATTAGAAACTACGCAAAAATCACAAAATAAACCATGAGTCATCTTTAAAGGCACACACTTAGACACACGAACACAAACCGTTAGTAGCATGGGTGTTATGAATCGTAAGATAGACTCACAACAAAATTAGTTATATATAATAATCGGCAAACACACAGAACAAAGAAATAAACTTTGATTCTCCGGCAACGACGCCAATTTGATGGACGGTTTTTAGTCACGTAAACCGTATCAAAAGTAAACTCAAACCTATAAACTAGTATAGTAAGTAAGTAAGAGGTCGATCCCACATAGAATCAAGTATTCCTTTCCAATGTGTATTTACCAATTAGTGAAAGGGTGGTTTTTGGGTGATTGAAATAAGAAAAAAAAACAAAATAAACTATAAACAAGTTGATGCAAAACAATTTAGAGAAGATCGTTCTACCTACAACTATCCACTTTATTTGGTTGAATTGATATTGTAACTTCCTCTTGTCCTTTTTAAGTTTTCCTATGAATGCCCTTCTCCCGACCTAATATAGTTACTAATCCAATCAGTTCTAGAAACCCTTATCAATCGAACAGTCCCTAAAGAAGGATTTAACCCAATTGATAACTTTAAGTTCAGAGATTAGCCAATGTATTTGCAGTCCCTAAATAAGGATTTAACAACGCATCCAACTTCCTACCCATCCAATTAGTTCAATCAGCCCTAAATGGACAAGTTTGCTACTTGAGTTAAGGTTCACAATCAGGAATCTACAGAAACCTAGCAATTGAATTGATTCTACCAAGTTGATCAGACAAGATAGAATAAAACAATAAATCATAAAGAAGTCGAAACATTCAATTGAATGGATTCTACCAAGTTGATCAGACAATATAGGAAAAAAGGAACAAGATTAAAAAACTCACAACTCAATCCAAACAAAGCTTCAAATTGCAAGAAGAATAGAGAGAGTTTATGTCTCCATAAAAATAAAACAAAAGACAATCAGGGTTTAGGAAATACTAAAGTCAGTCGGCCGGTCTTACGGTGCACCCGGCCTGCCTTTGCCGTATGAATTGAATGAATATATAGTAGTGCAATACTATCCTAATCTATCTCATCTATATAATATATAATATAAATATATGTAATCTAATTCTACCTCTTCAAATATACGTAGTATATTGCAATTCGGCAAGGCAACACTTGTGTGAGACCAAAGCCAAAACTACTTCACCATTCTCTGTATATGGTATGTCATTTAGCCGGCCCATCTTGGTCTTCCAATTTTATATAATAATCCCAAACAATCCCTAAATTCATACGATCCAGTTCACAAATACCTAAAATATATTAAAAAAAATGGTGTAGACTCCGAAAACCAAATAATACAAATTAAGCTATAAAATATGTAAAAATGATCTAAATTAATATGTAAAGCTCTACTTAAAACATGACTAAAATAGACCCTATCATTCATATCGTTTTGCTTTGGGTGTCCAGTTAAAACTAGCTGTTTACACGTCAACGTGTAAATAAAACCCCGCCTAATTGCTTCTTCTTCGATGGTTTTTATCTGAAACCCCGCCCCCTCTCTGTCACTCTTCTATCTCTCTCTGTTCTATCCTCACTAATCTCTCTCTCTCTCCACTCTGCAACTTTACTTTTCTTTTTCATATCCTCTCTCTCCTCTGCAGACTCTCTCTCTCCTCTGCAGACGACTTTCTCTTACTCCCCCCCTCTATCTCTCTCTGACTTTGTCCAGCTGCCGAGCAGTGGAACCCCAAACCCCCCTCACTTACCTGCTATCGGCAGACCCCTTTACCCCCATATCCGGTTTTGCCTAATTTCAAACCGGATTGGATTAACCTTGCAAATAAATCGGTTTTTTGGGTTACTTTGTACATTTCCCTCCTAACAAATTCGTACATGAATGAATTTGGCTATACAATGTACATGTATTATAGTCCTAAATGATGATTGCAAATCAATTAATTTCAAAATAAACAAGGGATTATGCGCGGTAAGGCGCGCAAATCCACTAAATTTGAAATCGACATTTTTTCATACAAAAGTTTATTTAAGGTTTTTTTATCGAGTAAGAATTCAAGATCATACAAGTTTAATTAAGTTTGTTTCTCCATAAAATGAATATTTTTAGATAATTAACTAAATAACTAAATCTCTAATTTCCCCCCTGTATATAGTATTGTCGTAATTTCCCCCTTCCCCTTTTTCTTACTAAACTCTGGATAAAATTAAGAGAAATCCGATTAACTGTTTATTTTAAAATCAGTTGTTAAAAATCCTCTTCCTCTTGCTTTGTTTAACCCTCACCCATCCTTTTTTTTAAAAGAGTGGAAAACTCTATTGGTAAAGTTTTTCTCTAAGAATAAGCCCAACAACATCTCTAAAATAGAGAAAAGGGGAAGATTTATATTAAAAAAAGTCATTTTCTCACTCTAACAGTTTTTGCAAACCCATTTGTAAAATAGAGAAATAAGAGGAGAGGAAATTTTTTTCTAAATTTGAAGGAAAAGAGGTAATTAATCTCTATAATTTAATGTTTCACTATTCTCTATATAGAAATTTAATGCTTACCCTTTATCTTGACACCCCTATTCTACATGAATCATCCTTTTTTTTTTTTTTTTATCATTTTTGACCATCCATTATCTATGTATCATAAACTTTTATATTTATTATAGTGTATAATAAATGCAAAAATAAGAAAAATAGTGAAGCAGTTGGAGTTAGGGTGATTTTTTTTTTTAGAAAATTTGACATTTTAATATCTATTTTAGAGATTTTTTTCAATGGCGGTTGGAGTTGTTCTAAACTCCTATGGCAGCCAAATCCATTGATAACTAGGTGCTTTTAATAATTAATGAAGATTAATCCACTTGTGCCTTTTTTTTTCCAATTCTTTTTCAATTGGGTGCTTTTATGAAAAAAATAAAAAATAAAATGGACAATTTAAGGGGTGAGTTGATGAAGTCCACGCACATAAATTACATAATACATGCAGTGAATAATTAAATACATACATGCACCTACTTTGTTAATTCTGCACAAACAACTTATAAATGAACACTCACATATTCTTACCAAATTCATGCATAAAGTAATTGTATAAGGTACAGTGTTACTCCATCTATTTATATACCGTACCCGTTCCCATTCATACACTCACTCCTATCAATCAAATTGAAATCCATAATCCATCGATCAAGATTCAAGATCGAGGTTTGATTCGTCAAAATTAATCCTCAATGGAAGGCGACAGCGAAAGATGCAACAAGAAGCTCGCAATGTTGTTGATGGCGGTGTTGTTAATTTTGTCAGCAGTGACTTTTCCACGTCGCATTGGTGAGACAGAGCCTCCGCTGATTCTCATTGTCCTACTTTCTATGGTTCCGCTTCTGACGCTATTGTATGCCTTTGCGATGGCCCTCTTAGTCTGGTGAAGAAACTTCCATATATGGTGATTTCGAAACCCTGACTTCTAAACCTTATGCAGAGTAGGTTTATGCTTTTGTAATGTGTTGGTAGTGCAAATGAACACTACTAATTTTAGTTTGAATAACTCGATCTTTCACTATTACAATAACGAGGTAGTGTAGCGCTTTAGTTACACTAACAGTTTATTCTATAGTGGCAGTTTAAGTGGCGGTCTAGACTTTTGTAGCAGATTAAGTGGCGGTTTTAACAATGTACAAGTTTATAGGACCTATATTATATTGGTGGTTTTAAAAAACCTATTTTAGCGGTTTTACTTTTTTTTTTTTAATATATTGGGGTTGTTTAGAGCCTATCGTAGTGGTCTTTTTAGAACCTATTGTAACGCTTTTTAATTTACCTAATGAAGTGGTTTTGGATCTATGTTTTTGCTAATTTTTTTAACCATAATACCATCTATATCCTTGAGAGCAAGTGTCGATTAACCCCTTTTGCCACTTGTCAAATCTCTCCACTCCCACTTCCTGGTTCTCTTTCATCCAAGTTCTCGAGAGCTCTCCATCAATTGCCTCTTTTATCCTCTCTTTGGTTCTATCTGGCTCACTCCCTCACTCTCACCCTCTTTCAATCTCATACACTTCAGATCTCAATTACCTCCCCTTTAGCTTTCTCTCTTTCCCTTCTTTCTCCTCCTCCTACCCATGTAACCAATCCCTACCTCTCTCTCTCTCTCTCTCTCTCTCTCTCTCTCTCTCTTACCGATGTAGGACAACCACACATTCCAACACGCCCTCTCAAGTGCAACCCCACTAATCTGAAGCCCAAACCGAAACCACTCTAATCTGATTCCATGTTAAAGTCGGTTGGGACCGGTGGGGCTAAGACAAACTGAAGGGAGGTCGTGTGTGCGGGCCCACATATGGGAGACTCGAACAACACATAAACCCAACGGGGTTCCATCTCAAAACCAATCGGCAATGAGAGGAGTAGCTCCTCAACCTTATATGTTGTTATTTTCTATATTACCGATGTGGGATAGCCACACATACCAATAGGCAATAATAAAAATGAAGGTTAAGGACAACTAGTAATAACATCACGAAACAGAAGAATTAGATCAAACATATCAAACACGCACTAACTATACTTCGTAATATATTGGATAGTTCAAGCCAATTAGCAATCAAATGGCAGACTGCAAGGTCAGTTTTCCCAACCCTATGGGAACGCCTTAACGGAACCTCTCCTGGAACCTCCTCTTCTTCATCTGACGGTCGAGCTGCATAAAATCAGTGAGGTTATGAAATAGACTCTCTGTAGCAGAAACATTAACATCAACAGCAACACTTTCATCATTCACATCAGATGAATAACCAATAATGACACCAACACCAGAACTATCATCAACTACATCATTTGAAGCACCAACAATAGTATCATCTCCAACACTGTCACGAGCCACCTCTTTTGCCACACTACTGTCTTTATTGAACTCAAGTGAAGAAAGAACAACAGTAGGAGCAAAAATGTCACCAGAAGCAGAACTGTCATCAATTTCATCAGTCGAAACAATAACAACAGTATCAGCTCCAACACTGTCACCAGGCACATCTTTTGGCACATTAATGTCATTAATGCACTCCTGTGAAGAAAGAACAACTGTAGGAGCAACAGAAAGAGCAATATTGGTGGAACCTGATAGAATCACTTTAGTGGGAGCAACACTAGAATCATCAGTTCCATCGATCTGGTGAAATAATGACTACAGTAGGAGTAACAAACCCACTGCATTAATTTTATTAGTAGAAGCAGAAGGAGAAGCTTGAATTCCACCATTTGACACAACAGTTGGAGGGACACCACTGTCAGCAGGAACACCACTGAGATTAAGCTTATCATCTGAAACACCCACTTCACTTGAGACAACCACATCAGTAAGAGGAACAACAATGTCACCAGTTTCAGCCATAGAAGCAAGGACTTCAGCAGTAGCAAAAGCACTGTCATCAGCAATCTTATTAGGAGAAGGGAGAACCCTGCCAGCAGAAGGGAGAACCCTGTCATCAGCTTTCTCCGGTGAACCCAGATCTGTCCCATCAGCAGTGTAATCAGCATCACCCTTTATTGAATTTGACGCATTATTTGATGGACGAACACAATAATCTACAGGGTCAAACTCAGTGGAAGTATCATTGTCATCCGTTTCATTTAAACAGCTAAAAGGATACCCATGCTGAGAAATCTGAGAGCAGTTCTCCCTAATCCGAACCATATCAGGCTTGAGAGATGCATCCAATTCTTCACAAAACTTTTTTAGAGCGGCTTCACTGTCATCACTAGGACGATGAGATTCTAGTGAAGTAATTCTCTGCTCAAGTACAACGATCTTAGAAACCCACTCCTTCAACTGTAATTCAATCTTGTCAAAGGATGCCTTAATAGAGTTGATAATTCCCTAAAGAAATTCAGCTTTTCCAACCAAATCTATAGCCCAACCAGGAAGATCATCACTTGCAGGAATAGAAGAGGAAGGAAAATCAGGTGCAGACTCAGACGGAGGGGCACTAAACTTACCACATGTAGGAGGAACAGGTCTAGGTAGCTTAAACTTGGATTTCTTTAGCTTGTCAGCATGAGCTGGAACTTTGTCACCCTTCTTTGCTTCTTCATTACTCTTAAAGGGAGATCGGCTCTTTGAAGATTGCCGAGATGGCATCACTCGTAGCTTCTTCTTCATAGGCTGATCAACAGCAGCAACGCTTCTTAACTCTCTCTTCTTCACCACAGGACCAGTACTGGCATTACTACGCTTGGACCGTGTAACCACTGCCTGCTTGAGAGGAGCAGGACTGGCAGCAGTGCGCGTGGACCGTATCACACCTGTTAAAAGTGTTGCTTAAACATGTGTGATTCAAGCTTAGTTTTCATTTGGTTTAAAATTCTGTTTTTTCAGTTATGTGTAAGTACTGTCATACTCGATCTCGAGTAAGGTTGTATGCTGTAGTCGATTTCGAGCAAGGTTTGTAAGAGTCAGTTTTCAGCAGTTTATTCTAGCTAAGTTAGTGGAGTAGTGGACTTAGTCTAGCAGTTATGGAGTCGGTTTTCTTGTGTGAATGTAGTCTAGTTTGTGTAGTTTTCAGTTGTTCAATTGGAGAAGTTATTAGCCTCAATTATTTCTCTCATCCAAAACCAGAAGTTGTCGATTTGGTAGAACATAGATTCAAGTGTTTGTGTTTGCCATTTGTGTCTTGTGATTGTGGTAGAGTGTGGTTCATTCTAACATTTGGTATCAGAGCTAAGATTAGAGATCTCACTGGATTCAACGTTTGGGAATTGAGAGGTGTGAGAGATAAACACAGGGAAACACATTCGAGAATTCTTTGTTCAACAAGATATAGAACAATGGAAATGGAGGGGTTGACAATCCTCAATTTCCAATCTTCAAAGGAGTGAACTATCACTTTTGGAGTTTAAAGATGACCACTTTGTTCAAATCACAAGAGGTTTGGAACCTGGTAGATCAATGATTTGAAGATGTAAATCCTCCTGAACTAGATCAGCCTTTGAGAGAAAAAAGGAAGAAAGATTCTAAAGAATTATTTATGATTCAGAGTGCTTTAGATGATGAAGTGTTTCCGAGAATAGCAGCCTCAACAACTACTCATGATGCCTGGGAAGTTTTGAAGCAAGAATACACGGGAGATGGAAGAGTGATCACAGTGAAGTTGCAGACCTTGAGGAAGGAGTTTGAAACTCTGGTTATGCAAGAGAAAGAGACTGTCCAAGTGTTCTTGTCTCGGGTATCTGGAATTGTCAACCATATGAGAACATATGGAGAGACTATAAGCAGTGAGACCATTTTGAGTAAGGTTTTGAGAAGCCTTACAAAGAGATATGACCATGTAGTTGCAGCCATTGAAGAATCAAAGGATATGTCTGTGTACAGATTTGAAGAGTTGTCAAGCTCTTTGCAAGATCATGAAGAACGAATGAGCATGACAAGTGAGCAAAAGGAAGAGAAGGTCTTCCAGGTGAAGGATGAAAACTAGAAAAGCAAGAATGAGGGTTCTTCAAGTAGGGGTGGCTTTAGAGGTGGTCATAGAGGAAGAGGCAACTACAGAGGTGGTCAAAGAGGTAGAGGAGGAAGAGGCTATGGTAGAGGTCAGTACAATGGCTCAGGAAGAGGAAATGGAGGTGATCAAGGGAAGAAGCAGTGGAAAGATTCCAACATGAATCAAGGCAATGATTCAAGGCAACAGAAAAGTGGCATCAGGTGCTACTATTGCAAGATATTCGGGCACAAAGAAGCTTTTTGTTGGGAGAAACAGGAGAATGAGCAAAAAGGAGTGAATTATACAGAAAAGAATGAATAAGAAGAGAGATTGTTCATGGCCTTGTCTTCATTTGCAGATACTGCAAGCAACATGTGGTATCTAGAGTCAATAATTTTATATGAGAAACAGTGGTTGTTCCAACCATATGTCAAGTTCAAGAGAAATATTTAGAGAGCTTGATGAATCCAAGAAGGGGAGTGTCGAGCTGGGAGATAACAAGGTACTGAAAGTTGAAGGAAGAGGAACCATTGTGATCAAGAGTGAGCAAGGTGGAGAGAAATCCTAGCAGAATGTGCAATATGTACCTGGACTTGCTCATAATCTGTTGAGTATGGGCCAACTCCAAGAAACAGGCTACTCAGTATTGTTTGATGAGGATGGTTGTGTCATCAGGGATAAGAGAACAGGTGAGACTGTTGTGAAGGTGAACATGACAAAGAACATAATGGTTCCTCTTGATTTAGCAAGAGGTGTGAATAGAGAAATGACAGTAAAGGGAAGTGATGAGTCCAGATTGTTGCATCATAGGTATGGGCATCTAAACATCCAAAGTTTAAAGATGCTCGGTACAAGATCAATGGTTCAGGGTCTACCTAAGGTATATGAGTTGGATTTGTGTGAAGGATGTGTGTATGGAAAGCAATTGAAGGGACCATTCCCAACCGGTGAAGCTTGGAGAGCTAGTGAATGCTTAGAGTTGGTCCATGCAGATCTTTATGGGCCTATGCAAACAGATTCACTAGGAGGAAGTAAATATTTCTTTCTCATATCTGATGATTTCAGTAGAATGAGTTGGATTTATTTTTTGAAGTTAAAATTTGAAGCATTTGAGTGCTTCAAGAGGTTTAAAGCTCTCACAGAAAAGCAATCAGGCAAATTGGTGAAGGCCTTAAGGACTGATAGAGGAGGTGAGTTCACGTCCTTTGAGTTCATGTCTTGGTGTGAAGAGAATGGAGTCAGAAGAGAGTTTACAACACCCTATACACCAGAGCAAAATGGGGTGTATGAAAGGAAGAACATAACTGTGGTTGAGATGGCAAGGTGTATGCTAAAGGCAAGAAGGGTCCCAAATCAGTTCTGGCGTGAGGCAGTGGCTACAACAGTGTACATTCTCAACATATCTCCAACAAAAGCTGTTGAGAACAAGACATCTTTTGAGGTGTGGAGAGAAAAGAAGCCATTTGTTGGCCATCTAAAAGTGTTTGGGTGTGTGGCCTATGCAATGGTGAATTTGAGATCAAAGCTGGATGATAAAGCTAAGAAGTGCATTTTCATTAGTTATGCAGTTCAATCAAAAGCCTATAAGTTGTATAACCCTGTAAGTAAGAAAACCATAGTGAGTAGAAATATGGTTTTTAATGAGGATGTGAGTTGGGACTGGGAGAAGCCATTAGGAGATCAAGGAGTTAGAGATGTGGTGCACATTGATAGCTCAAATGCAGAGACTGGTGAGGATAATATCTTCGAGGATGATGGTGATGATGATCAGAATGTAAATGCTCCAGTGTCACCAGTACATCAGTCTAGCTCATCTAGCAGTCAACAATCCTCTCCTTCAAGAAGGTTCAGGTCACTTGCAGACATCTATGCTAGCTGTGGGTTTGCTCTTGCAACAGTTGATCCAGAAAGTTTTGAGGAAGCTAAGGGTGAAAGCAAGTGGATGAAAGCAATGAAAGAAGAGATGAAGGCTATCCAGAAGAATGAAACATGGAGCTTGGTTGAGTTGCCAGCAGAAAAGAATGTAATTGTCTTGAAATTGGTTTTCAGAACCAAGTTCAATACAGATGGAAGTATTGCAAAGCATAAGGCAAGGTTGGTAGCCAAAGGGTATTTACATCAAGAGGGAATTGATTTTGAAGAGACCTTCTCACCAGTGGTGAGGCTTGAGACAGTAAGAGTGGTATTGGCTCTAGCTGCTCAATGGAGGTTGAAGATTTACCAGTTAGATGTAAAGTCTGTATTTTTTAATGGAGAACTTCAAGAAGAAGTGTATGTTGAACAGCCTATTGGCTTTGTGAAAGCTGGTGAAGAGAGTAAGGTGCTGAGGCTCAAGAAAGCTTTGTATGGATTGAAACAAGCTCCAAGAGCTTGGTACAACAGGATTGACTCCTTCTTTGAGAAGAATGGGTTTTGCAGAAGTGAAAATGAACCCACCTTGTATGTGAAAGGAAGAGGGAAGAAGGAGTTCATAGTGGTGTGTCTTTATGTGGATGATATCATTTACTTTAGCTCATCACAGAGGATGCTGAGTGAGTTTAAGAAATCCATGATGGAGGAATTTGAGATGACATATCTGAATGAGTTGAAGTATTTTCTTGGCTTGGAAATAGATCAAAAGAAGGATGGGATCTATTTGTGCCAGGAGAAGTATGCCAAGGATCTTCTAAAGAAGTTCCATATGGAGGGGATGTGATATAGCATACACACCCATGAATGTGAATGAAAAACTGCATAGAGATGATGGAACTGGGCTTGCAGATGAGAGGTTGTATAGAAGTCTTGTGGGAGGTTTGAACTACTTAGCACATACAAGGCATGATATCACATACTGTGTGAGTGTGGTGTCAAGGTTCATGCACAGTCCAACAAAGCAACATATGGGTGCAGCCAGAAGGGTTCTTAAGTACATTGCAGGGAGCTTAGATTATGGTATTTGTTATGGAAGGAAGTAAGAGTTCAAGCTTCAAGGCTTTACAAACAGTGACTGGGCAGGGTGCTTGGATGACAGGAAGAGCACCTCAGGGTCTGTGTTTAGCTTTGGTACAGGAGCTGTAACTTGGAGCTCAAAGAAGCAAGAGACTGTTGCCTTGTCATCCTCTGAGGCAACGTATGTAGCTGCAGGAGCAGAAGCAAATCAAGCTTTGTGGTTGAATAAGTCGCTGTTTGATCTAGGATGCAAGCAAAGTGGAGCAACCGAGCTATGGTGTGACAACAAATCTGTAATTTCCATGACAAAAAATACTGCATTCCATGCAAGGACTAAGCACATTGAAGTCCAGCATCACTTCATCCGAGTGTTGGTTGGAAAGGAAGATATTGTGTTGAGATTTTGTGGCACAAATGACCAGAATGCAGATTTGATGACAAAGGCTTTGAGCATAGCAAAGCATCAGTTTTTCATGGAGAGAATTGGAGTAAGAAAGCTTGAATCAAGGGGTGGTGCTAAAAGTGTTGCTTAAACATGTGTGATTCAAGCTTAGTTTTCATTTGGTTTAAAATTCTGTTTTTTCAGTTATGTGTAAGTACTGTCATACTCGATCTCGAGTAAGGTTGTATGTTGTAGTCGATTTCGAGCAAGGTCTGTAAGAGTCAGTTTTCAGCAGTTTATTCTAGCTAAGTTAGTGGAGTAGTGGACTTAGTCTAGCAGTTATGGAGTCGGTTTTCTTGTGTGAATATAGTCTAGTTTGTGTAGTTTTCAGTTGTTCAATTGGAGAAGTTATTAGCCTCAATTCTTTCTCTCATCCAAAACCAGAAGTTGTCTATTTGGTAGAACTAGTGTTCTAAATATCGGATATATTGGCCGATATATCGGCGATATATCGAACCCGCTACGATATCGGCATATCGGTTGAAAAATATCGGTCAACGGGGATATCGGGTCAACGGCCGATATATCGGTCAATATCGGGTTGACCGATATATCGTTATCTTGAAACGACGTCGTTTTAATATTTTTTTATTTTTTTTGGGAAAAAATTCAGAAAAAGGGCTCGAGCAGTGCCTCTGTCGTTGCTTCTTCTCCGGCCGCCGCCTCTATCTGCTTCTTCTCCGGTAGCCTGACTCGTCCTTGCTTCTTCTCCGGCCGCCGCCTCTATCTGCTTCTTCTCCGATGGTGAGCGCTTGAGTGGTGAGCGCCCGAGCAGTGCCTCTGTCTCCTTTAACATCCATTCTCGCCCTCCGATGCTCCGCACCTTTGTGATTAATTATATTGAGTTTAATTTCAATTTTCAATTTGTAAATTGTAATTAAGTCCGCACTCGTTTCAATTTGTGATTAATGTTAGTCTGCGTACATTTATTATTTAACCAATGTTAGACCATGTGTTTTCAATCCTTTTAATTAGAGTATTTATGTATTTTGAATAGTTAATTATTAGGACTCTAACCAATTAGTGTTGCACAAGGAAGTTCTTTTGTAATTTTGTAATTTAAATATTAATTTTTTATGTGTATTTTTAAATTTTGGAGTATAAATATAATATTTATGATTAAAAATTAACGAATCCGATAAATTCGATATATCCCGATATATCTCCGATATATCCTTGATATATCCTTTTTACCCCAACCGATAAGACCCCGATACACGATATTTAGACCATTGGGTAGAACACAGATTCAAGTGTTTGTGTTTGCCATTTGTGTCTTGTGATTGTGGTAGAGTGTGGTTCATTCTAACAACACCATATGGAAGATAATGTCATCAAAAGAGAAATATAACAGACTGTAACAAAAAAGATAAACTATTATCACCAAGCATAAGAAATATATCAAATACATAAATACACAAAAGACAAAGAACAAGGGCATAATAAAAAACAGTGTAAAGAATCCTGTCACCACAAGGACATGTGGTGTACAGTATGGTAACCATTCCGGAATGGCTCACCGGAAAGGACTTGTGGGTAGTACCCATCGGTTCCCGGAATGGCCGCTCTTTATTTACCTATTCAAGGTGTACAATATGGTTTAGGGTTTAGGGTTGAGTCTTTAGGGTTTAGGGCCCTTATGTACAATACTTCATTAAGAGACGAGGGGTGTCACCACACGTAAAGGTGTCACCAAAAGAACAACCCTAGGACAAGGGAATCAAATATCCTAAAGGGGCTAATGCTAAGCAAATATTTTGTAAGCAGGAGTAATGGTATAACCAAAATTAATTGTGTCACCAAATGGATACCCCTAGGACAAGGGAAACAACAACCCTAAGGGGCTAATGCTAAGAAAAGATACATGTGTGGTGTAAAAGAATCATGTAACCAAAAGTAATGGAGTCACCAAATGGATACCCCTAGGACAAGGGAAGCAACAACCCTAAATGAGCTAATATGCAAAACACAAACGTACCCTAACCGTTGCTTAGCAGGAAATGGAAGGAGATGTCCAAATTAAATGCAAGTAATTGCAAAACCCTAAACAGAAACTGATTTCATTTGAAACGACAGTGAGCAATACCTGATAACGATGCCATTAGAAGAACGAAGAGCGACACGAAATCGGAATGGGAGATGAAAGCAGCAGAACAACCGTCGAAAATCAGAGAAACCGATGAAGGAACACCGACGAGGGCTGATCAACGTCGTGGAATCGGGATGAGAGAAAACAGACGAAGTGGAGAGGAGGGGAATGATGATGGAAAAGCAAAACCGCACAACTGACACAGTGTTTGAATTACATAAGGGCAGAGGCATTATGGCGTTTTCAAAAAAATTTAGGACATTTAGCAAAAACTGATTTTAAGTGGACATTTTGCAAAAAAAGGTTGGTAAAATGGACATTTAGCCAAATTTCTTGATTAAATAATTGTCAAAAATATATAATGACTACAATATACTTAGTTTTTGATCTCATTAAAATACAGCTAATTTTAAATTTAAAATCATTTAAAGTTGATTTAATTGATTATTATTTTGGAAATATATATATATATATATATATATATATATATATATATATATATATATATATATATATATATATATATAGAGGATGGATCAAATGTTAACAAGCCTTATTGTGTTTTGTGTTAACAAATCTGGGCCCTTAATTGAAGAAAGATGGATGGTCCAGATTATTCCAAAATATTGACTTAATTATAAATAAAAATAAAAATAAAAACAATCGCCCCATCTGAGGAGCGCGTGTATTAAGAGCCAGGATCTCTCTCCTTCATTTGCTACAAGTCGTCGTTTTGAGAACCCTAGCGCCGCTCCCTCTAGCCTCCGCTGCAATTGACGACCACGATTGCTCCCCCGCCTCGCCTCGCCTCGCCTCCCTCTCCAGCCAAGTAGAGGTTTGCCTCCCGCTACAAAGGTGCGCGTAATTGGTTTTGGGGTCAGGTCTGGTTCGTGCCCGTCTCCAAATCTATCCTCCGTGTTCATCATCGCTAGGTTGTATCACGATTCCTCCATGGCTTTCTACAGACGAGGCAGACAGAGGAAAAGACAAAAGGTGAGTATTCTAGGTCAGATTGATAGTGATGATGAAGATGACGGGGTGTTAGGGGTTGATTGATAGCGATGATGAAGATGATGGGGGGTTCAATTCGCTGAGAAATTTGGAAGAGATAAGCAAGAGATTGCAAAGTAAGGATCACTCTATGCAGAAGTATCTGATTAGATTGAATTTTTGTTTTCTCTGCTTGAATTAGTATGTAGTTAGTACTGTCATATTGATAAATTATCCCTTGCTTATAGTTGTTTGATAATGGAGGATGCCCCAATTTTGTCGGTTTATTTAACATTCGTTTGGAAGGAATTTCTTGAATTGTTGATAAAATTCAAACTCGTATAAAATTGTTCATGAATATATTGCTAATTTGCAATAAGACGTACATGGATTATTGATTGTTTACACATTTATTGAATATTCGGCAAATTTAGGGTTACTATTCGTTGATAATTATAAATTATTCATAGGTATAGGAGAAGTTTGATGTAGGTTTGTTAGCGAAATTCAAACTCTGTCTAAAATTTTGTATGAATTTATCGACTATTCGGCATGTTCAGAGTCACTATTCGTTAATAATAAGGAATTATTCATCCGTAGATGGGTAATTAGACGTGGGTTTCTTGAAATTCAAACTCTGTTTAAAATTAGCAATGAATTTACCGAATATTCGGCGAATTCAGAGTCATTATTCATTGATAATTTGGAATTATTCAGTAATTTGTTCATGCATTTATCGAATATTCGGCAAATTCAGAATCAATATTCGTTGATAATTAGAAATTATTCATATGTATAGGAACAATTAGATGTCGGTTTGTTGAAATTCAAACTCTCTCTAAAATTTTGTATGAATTTATCGACTATTCGACAAGTTTAGAGTAACTATTCGTTTATAATAAGGAATTATTCATTTGTAGGTGATTAATTTGATGTGGATTTCTTGAAATTCAAACTCTGTTTAAAATTGGCAATAAATTTATTGAATATTCGGCGAATTCAGAGTCATTATTCGGTAATTTTTTCGTTATTATTCATTGAACACATAGTGCAAACAAAATCTCATCCTCCCTACCAAAAAAACGTTACATAAAAAAAAACCAACACACGCGCTTTGCTTCAGCAAGTTACCTATAAAAGTGGTGGGGCCTACTATTTGTTTTTTAAATAGTAAAAAAAATCTCAATTAATCTCACCAATCCATTTCTAATCAATCAATGGCCTATATTTGTTAACACAAAACACAATAAGGGGTGTTAACACTTGACCTAACCTCTCTCTCTCTCTCTCTCTCTCTCTCTCTCTCTCTCTCTATATATATATATATATATATATATATATATATATATATATATATATATATATATATCATTTTTAGACTAAAATAAGGTGTATATATTCAAGTTTTTTTTTATTTGTCAAAAAAGAAATCGTTGTTTAATATCTGTAAAAAAAAAGTTCTACATGTTAAAAAAACTCATTTTTTAGTTAATATATTATCTATCTATCTATCTATGTAGTGGAAGAAAACTCTTTAAAAAAAATATATGTACTTTTCTTTGTAATTTTAATAATTGTAGCATTAAAATAATACCAAAAAAGGAATAATAAAATATAAAGTCTACTTAGCTTAAATGCTTAATTGGTAGGAATATTGACCTCTTATAACACCTAATGTGTTGGGTGTAACACAAAATTATTTATGGTGTTTTTTAATGATCAAAAAAGGGTGATTTGGGTACATATACCATTTTGAATGTTTAATTAGGTACTTAGATCCTAAACTAATTGAATTAGCTTTGGTAGATCCCATTCAAATAGAGTTGAATGGTCAACTGTTTGACCGCTCACCGGTCAACGCTGCCCATTGACCGGTCAACGTTGCCCATTGACCGGTCAACGTTGAACAATTCTTTTTTTTTAGTGATGATATTTTTTACCGTTTTGATGCCGTTTTTGATTAAATTTTATTTTCACTTTGATGCCACTTTTTTAATGAAATTGTTTGGTGACACTTTTTTAATGCCACTTTTTCTAAACCTTGATGGCATTTTTTTACTGCAATGTCACGTTGACCATTGATGTCATTTTTTTTACTGTTGACTATTGATGACACTTTTTTTTGTCAAATTTTTTGATGATATTTTTTTTTACCGTGATGTCATATTTTTTCAAAGTAGTGTTTTGATGACATTTTTTCTATGTGATGCAACTTTTTCAAAGTAGTGTTTTGATGCAATTTTTCTAATTTAGTTATTTAATGCCACTTTCTTGAAGTAAAAGATGAAAATATCTGAAGTCAGAATACCTGATTTTCTTCCATAGGAAATCATTAATGTCCATAGTTTCTCATCGCGACCATCACGCTTGGATCTTGGCTCCAATGATTTGTGTCATTATCAGCCTCATCGTCAATATTCTGTTATGTGTATTTGTTCAGCTTCTCCAGTGCAGTAACTTGCACAATTCGGAGCACTATCAATTGAAAACCCTGAACTCATTACCGAGCCTCTGCACAGATAGTTGAAAACCTAAATTAAAAGGAATCAATGAATCTATCCAACACCACTACAAAATCCCCACATTTTTACAAAATAAGAAACGAAGAAGCGGTCATTTATCCGAAAGCAAGAAACCTAAATTGTTCCGGAAATTATCAAACCCTGGAGATGGACTCGACAGATCAAAAACGTCGTCGGGAGAGCCATGCTGAAACCCTATGGAATCACGATGATATTCGGAGTTAATTCGAGGGACCAGAAACTTGAACTTGTTGAAGAAAATGGAGTCGGCGCATCAGCAACACTGACCTGCTTGGCCGAAGACGGTGCATCGTCTCCATCAGTGCCTTTGTAATCGGCGAATTTGGGTCAGAGGCGGGAGAAAATGGCGCCGCCCTTGCCTACGACGGAGCCGGTCTTGGAGGTTGGAGGTTGAGGGCGGAGGCGGTGTCAGATTGATGTCGTAGTGGAGGCGGTGGAGAAGGATGTGGTCCGTGGAGGTGGAGGATGGGTGGACGGATTTGGTGGCTATGTGAAAGAGGAGTGTCATTGAAGAGTAAAGAGAGAGCAGAGCGGTTGAGATTGCTAGATTGGGGTACAAGTGACTAATAAATTTTCAATGAAGTTTAGAGCGGCTAATTTTTTTTTCCATTTGAACGTAGGTTGTCGAAACTTTTGAGCATGGCTTGCAATTTGAATATGCGTTCTTGTCTTCACAAAGTCGCTTGCTATCTTCATCCATTCTCCATCTCCGTATGCTTTTAGCCCCTCAAGGAAAAGCCTACAAATTAATTAATACATCATAAAATACATGATTAATTAGGCCACAGGTACAACAGATTTAAATAGAGCCCTAATTAACCCAATTAAGCCTACAACTAGTGCCGAGATTATGGAATCTAACTACAGAACATATATATTTTTCACACAATCCATACATGAATGAGGCAAAACCTAGAGGATGATAGTTAACTTACCTGTGCTCTTCTTCGGTCCAATGATTCTTTCTCTTGCCCTGTCCGAGGCTCTGTAATTCAGGTGACTTGGAAGCTTGAGGAAGATTGGCGTTGTAGACATCGTGACTGAGGACGAAGCCACCAATCTCCAACGGGAAGTTGTAGACGGAGGAAGGATCGAACTCTGGAGGCATGTTGAAGATCGATATGGGTTTGTATTTCGTAAGGATCTCTAATAATTTTCTCTATAGGTTTGATTTGTATGTGAAATCTGTTGGTCTAGTTTCAATATATATAGAGAGCATACTTACCAAAATTAAAACATAAACCCTAACAAATTAGCTAATTAAAATACGTATTGCTCAAGATTAGGCAGATCTTACAAGAATCTTCCTCTGCAACATGAAATATGTCGAAGATTTTGTTAATTTATCTATTTTTTAACCCTAAATATTTCAAATCTACTCAATACAAATTTCCTCCCACTATGGATGTAATTAATTGGCTGATTCATTATTAGTTACAAATAAATATTCTTCACATCCATTATTAATTTCATTACTTGCCTCCTAAAAACTAGGTTAGAGCAAGCCCAACCATTTTGGTAAAAAATCTCTAAAATAGAGATTAAAATATCAAAATCTCTAAAAAAAATTCACTACAACTCCAACAGCTTTTATATTTTACATATTTTTACATTTACTAAAGACTATAATAAATAAAATTATTTATGAAAGATATTTAATTCTACATTTCTAAAAACTTAATTTAAACTTAATTCTAACATTTAGCCTCACATTTGTTGGTGAGGTATTATATGTTACCCATCCTCTTGCACGACATTTTTTATATTATTATTATATTCTCATGTGATATTTTTTTTTAAAAAAAAATCTAGCGATAAATTTGATATTTATTTTTTAAGTGATATTAAAAAAATGCCATTTCAAGTCTATAATTTATTATGTCTATAATGAGCAGGGGTGGAACCTAACATCTCTGTTAGAGGGGTCAAAAAATATTTTCGGATTTTTTATATTTGTTTTATAGTATCAATTGCACAATAATTTTAAAAAGGAGTTATGGAGATTTGAACCCCCAACTTGTTGATTAAAATAATCATAATTTATCAACTAAACTAGAGCAATTATTTATTAAAATGCTCTTTTACTATTTATATATATCCTAAAAATATATTACATATAACAATAATTTTTATTCGCCCGGGGGGCCATGGCCAACTCCCGCCTACACTGTGTTCCGCCACTGATAATTCTCTCTCTTGAGTCTTGAAGAATGTAATGGGAATGCTCTTAGAGTGTTAAATATGCTTGTGGTGGTGTTGAAAAGCACAAAAAATTTAGGACATACATTAAAGGCATGATTTCCCCCCACAAGTTTCTCCTTTTCATTAGGAAAAATAAAATTATTGTAGGTAAATAATATTTTATTACATGCCAGAAGTGAATAAATAAAGGGGTTTTTTGCTAAGTGGCCATTTTGGGTCCAATTTTTAAGTCATAGGACACAAGGGTGGCAATATTAGGTGAGTGTCCACTTTTTCCAATTTTACCCCTACTTTTATTTTTTCTCATTCTCCCCCAAATTAAAAAAAGGAGGAATCAGATCTGGCCATGGTATCCATTGAAGGCTCCTCCGAGCTCCCCTCCGAGCTTCCATGGATGCCTCCCGCTCTCTCAGATTTCGATCTATCCGGAGCCTCCTCTTCCCAGCCTCCTTACGCTTAGACTAGGCGGGCATGGCGCCGATTTCGACGGCGGAATTGAAGCCCAACCGAGCTACCCTCCGAGCTTCCATGGCTGCCTCCTTATGCCATTGAAATTGCAGTTCCAGAACATCGGGGGGAGAGAGGAAGAAATCGAGCGCATCGGATGCCTTTGCTCGAAGGCATTCGATCTGGACATGGATGCTCGAAGCCAGATCTGGCCATGGATGCTCGAAGCGAGATCTAGCCATGGATGCTCGAAGCGAGATCTGGCCATGAGAACCGCTTAGCAGCCCCTGTTCAAGCACTCGTCTCGGTGTTTCAGATCATTCTTCGACAAAATAAACACAACGATGCTGAAGTAGAGATTGCACTCGTCAGTTTGATAGGTCATACGCGTCAAACGAAGCTCTGTGTAAGGAGAACGAGTCGTCGGAAGATCGGCGAAAATCACTAAGGCTGCGTGAGATGTTGTCGAGAATCTCGAGATGGGGGAAGAAGAAGACTAATTACGCAAAACCTCCCAGAATTTCTGTTTTTATAAAATATGCCCCTGCGTTAGTTTCTAAAATTTCAGAAATTATCCCACAGTTTTAGAAGTTGTTCTAACTCGCGTAATCTCCGTTAAAAAATTAAAAATGTAACTACTATTGTCACCATAATAAAAATAAAGTCATAGATATTGTCACCACTATAAAAACGTGGTCATAGACACTGTAATCAAAGGGAAATCATATGATAAAGGAAGCACAACCCCTATAGAGGCTAATGAGAAGCCAAAATAAATATGGTGACGGTTCTTCTCTAATATATGAATGAGTAAGAGGGTCATAAATGTTGTAAGCAAAATAAAAATAGGATCATAGACACTGTAACCAAAGGAAAACCCTAGGACGAGGGAAGTATAAACCTTATAGGGGCTAATGAGAAACCAAAATGCATGTGGTGACAGTTCTCCTATAACATATGAATGGTTAAGAGGGTCATATATGATGTAAGCAAAATAAAAATAGGATCATAGACACTGTAACCACTATAAAAACACGGTCAAATACACTGTAATCAAAAGGAAAACCCTATAGACGATGTAACCAAAATAAAAACAGCTTTATAGACATTGTCTCCACTATGAAAAAAGGTTCATAAACACTGTAATCAAAAGAAAATCCTAGGAAAAGGGAAGCACAAACCCTATAAGGGCTAATGAGAAGTCAAAAGATATGTGGTGATAGTTGTTCTCTAATTTCTAATTTCTAGTTTTTTAGATTTTTTTAAATTAGTGTCACCAAAATAAAAATAAATAAAAATGTAACTACTATTGTAACCACTATAAAAAAAACAGTGTCATAGCCACTGTCACCACTATAAAAACCAAGTCATAGACACTGTAATCAAAAGAAAAACCATAGGACAACGGAAGCACAAACCCTATAGGGGCTAATGAGAAACCAAAATACATGTGATGACAGTTCTCCTATAACATATGAATGGTTAAGAGGGTCATAGATGTTGTAAGCAAAATAAAAATAGGATCATAGACACTGTAACCACTATAAAAACACGGTAAAATACACTGTAATCAAAAGGAAAACCCTATAGACGATGTAACCAAAATAAAAACAGCTTTATAGACACTGTCACCACTATGAAAAAAGGTTCATAGACATTGTAATCAAAGGAAAACCCTAGAAAAAGGGAAGCATAAACATTAAAGGGGTTAATGAGAAGCGAAAATACATCTAGTGATAGTTCTAGTTTTTTAAATTTTTTTAAATTAGTGTCACCACAATAAAAATAAA
This sequence comes from Persicaria tinctoria, assembly GCA_037127255.1. Classification (NCBI taxonomy): domain Eukaryota; kingdom Viridiplantae; phylum Streptophyta; class Magnoliopsida; order Caryophyllales; family Polygonaceae; genus Persicaria; species Persicaria tinctoria. Next base: position 26,225,351 of record JBANSL010000018.1, on the reverse strand, counting down.
TAAAGTCATAGATATTGTCACCACTATAAAAACATGGTCATAGACACTGTAATCAAAGGAAAATCATATCATAAAGGAAGCACAAACCCTATAGGGGCTAATGAAAAGCCAAAATAAATGTGGCAACAGTTCTCCTCTAATACATGAATGGGTAAGAGTGTCATAGACACTGTAATCAAAATAAAAAGTGTCATAGCCACTGTCACCACTATAAAAATAAAGTCATAGCCACTGTAATGAAAAGAAAAACTCTATAGGCGCTTTAACCAAAATAAAAATAGCTTTATAGACACTGTCACCACTATGAAAAAAGGTTCATAAACACTTTAATAAAAGGACAACCCTAGGAAAAGGGAAGCACAAACCCTATATGGGCTAATGAGAAGCCAATATTCATGTGGTGACAGTTCTCCTCTAATATATGAATGGGTAAGAGAGCCATAGACGCTGTAATCAAAATCAAAACAGATTCGTAGACACTGTAACCAAAGAAAAAAAACCCTAGGACGAGGGAGCACAAACCCTATAGAGGCTAATAAGAAGCCAAAAATATAAGTGGTGACAATTCTTTTCTAATATATGAATGGGTAAGAGCCTAAGAGGGTCATAGACGATGTAACCAAAATAAAATCAAGGTCATAGACACTGTCACCACTATGAAAAAGGGTCATAGACACCGTAATCAAAAGAAAACCTTAGGAAATGGGAAGAACAAACCCTATAGTGACTAATGAGAAGCCGAAATAAATGTGATGACAGTTCTCCTCTAATACATGAATGGGTAAGAGGGTCATAGACACTGTAATCAAAATAAAAACAATGTCATAGCCACTGTCACCACTATAAAAACAAACTCATAGACATTGTAATCAAAAGGAAAACCATATAGACGTTGTAACAAAAATAAAAACAACTTTGTAGACACTGTCACCACTATAAAAAAAAGGTTCATAGACACTGTAATCAAAAGAAAATCCTAGGAAAAGGGAAACATAAACCCTAAAGGGGCTAATGAGAAGCCAAAAGAACATGTGATGTACAATATGGTTTAGGGTTTAGGGTTAAGTCTTTAGGGTTTAGGGCCAAGACCCTAAACCCTAAAATGTTAAGTACAGTACGTCGTTAAGAGATGATTGCTGTCACCAAATGGAAAACCCTAGGACAAAGTACGCATAAACCCTAAAGGGGTTAATGAGAAGCCAAAAGAGATTAGGTGGACAGTTCTCCTTCAATATATGAATGAGTAAGAGAGTTGCATAGACACTGTCACCACTATGAAAAAAAGGTCATAAACATTGTAATCAAAGGAAAACCGTATAGTGTTGTAACCAAAATAAAAAAAACGGGTTATAGACACCGTCATCACTATGAAAAAGGGTCATAGACACTATAATAAAAGGAAAATCATATAGACGTTGTAATCAAATTAAAAACACTGTCACCACTAAAAACACATGATTATAGACACTGTAATCAAACACTATTTTACATAAAAAGGCCATCAATGACCTATTTGGAGCACTCAATCATACTTGATGAAATAAAAACACTACTTGTAATATTAAATTTGAAATTGTTATTTAAGTTGAATAATCAACCCATTTAGTTCAATAAAAAAAAAACCCTTTTAGTTCAGACTGTTCATCGGCGCCTTCCCTGCCTCTCGTCGCCGCCTTCCCTGCCTTCATATTCAATTCACGCATCTTCAATTCCAAACTGTTCAGAGAAGCTCTCATATTCAATTCATCGCCGCCTTCCCTGCCTCTCATCGCCGCCTTCCCTGCCTTCCCGTCGGCCTTCTCCCCACCGGATTCCGCGTATGAGCAGACCGCGTAAACTCGCGTCGTCGCCTCGTTCGCAACTCTCTGGCGAGGGCTTCGGTGGCGGCCATGGAGACTCGGATCAACTTGCTTCCGAGCTGGAGGAGAAAATCCTCAATTTCTCAGATCCACAAACCTCAATTTCTCAGATCTTCATGAAACTAACGAGGACTCGCAGAGATGCAGGGGCGAGGAGGTGGGCTGCTGGGCTCGAATCGGGCGTTGGTGGATGCGGGAGCAGTGGCGGGGAGAGATCCGGAAGGTGAGGATCGAGGAGGAGAGATCTGGTGGAGGAGGATCGGCGGCTGCGGCTTCTTCGATTGTGTCCTGGTGAAGCCGATGCTCAGATCTGGTGAAGGAGAGATCTGGTGAAGCCGATGCTCAAATCTAAGAACGAGGGTAGGTAAATAGGAAATTAATAAGGGCAAGGGTAGAAGGGGGATTATGAAAAAATAATGGACATTTACTACCAAAGAAAAGCATTTAGGACATTTAGTAATTAGCCCAAAGGCCTTCGGCCTTTGGACTAAATAACTTCATAACAGAATATATAACTCTACCAATTGTCACCAATCCAAAAGTAACAACATAAATTTCATTTGTCACCAAAACAGAATATATAACTCTACCAATTGTCACAAATCTTTTTTGGTGAGAATTGATTTTTTTTTTCTGGTGACAATTGATGGTAGAATTTTTTCTCGTGGAACAATGTCACCATATTATTTTTTCGAACATATTGTCACCAACTACAAAAACAATGTCACCACTCTATTGTTATCAACCTCTTGTAAGTAATATATTGTCACCAAAGACATAACAGTGTCATCGACCTATTGTCACCCACTACAAAAACAATGTCACCCACTACAAAAACAATGTCACCAACCTTTTATCATCAACCTCTTGTAAGTAATATATTGTCACTAACGACATAACAGTGTCACCAACCTATTGTCACCAAGTGTCACCAACCTATTGTCACCAACTACAGTAATTGTCACCACTCTATTGTCAATAACTACAAGACACCGTCATCATATTCTTTTTTCTCAAACATATTGTCACCAACAACAAAACATTATCACCACCCTATTGTCATTAACCTCTTGTCGGTAATCTATTGTCACCAACGACATTAGACCCTAAAGAGGTTAAAGCTAATTAAGCAAAGAGGAATCTATTGTCACCAACAATATATCATTGTCACAAAATTATTTTCACAAACCTATTGCCATAAACTACAAAACAATATCACTGACCATTTATTGTTACCAACTACAAAACACTATCACTAATCTATTGTCACCAATCATAGAAATATGCCTCCAACACTGCAATTATTGTATGAGAACCTCAAAATCTCAGTTGATGATAAAAGTCACCAAAACAAACCAATTCAATCCAAGGGAAAAATCCAATCACACAATCAAAGTCAAACCAATTCAACGTTGACGGTAATTTAGAGCAAAACGCGGTCAAATTCGTGGCCGTTTGTTGCTGTTGTTGTCTTTGAGAGAGCTTCTCGTACAACAGCTTCACCTTCTTCAGGCAAATTTAGGCAATCTTGAAATTTGTAAATTTGAGGACAAATTTGACAAGAAACGAGTTGATTAACTCATTTTTTTCATCAACATAGATGCTTATTAATCATCTCCTTTTTTTGACAGTACCTGAACATTAAAGCAGCATCAATTGGAGGAGAGGGGAATTGAAAGCCATCCGAGCAGAAATCGTTTGCATAAGTTTCGCTAGACCTATTGAAATCGTACCCTAGATCTAAAGATCTTCTCTCCTTTTCTATTACTGTCATCGGCATTCTTGGAATCGAAATCAACGAGATAGGAGAATTCGGGCTATTTGACGCATCATCGAGTAATTGAATGACGGATTTGAGGAAGCAAAGGGAGGGAGGGAGGGAGGGAGAGAGAGGATGAGAGTACCTGGAGGCTGGAGATCTAGAGGGAGAGACAAGAGGAAGTTCAAGTGAGGGGATGAAAGAGGAAAACGATGAACATACAGAACTGTCAAAGAAAAATAGGGAATTGGAAAGGGCTGGGTTAAGCGGTGAAAAAAATTAAAACAAGGGTATTTTGGTATTATCAAATTATTATGGACACTTTTTAATTACCCAATAAAAATGGACATTTACTTAATTGCACTTTTTAAATAGATATTTCACCAAAATTTTCCTTTAATCTATGTCCAAAGATATAGCTAGTTAGCAAAACTGAAATTTAAAAAAAAAAACATTGCTAGTAGTAGATTAGACAGATCTTACAATAATCTTCCCGACCTAGCTACACTAAAATTTTCAGATATTTTTTAATAATATTTTGTGTTTTTCTAACTTATATTTCTAAATATTTCAAATTTACTAAACATATAATTTCTTCTATGTATTGTCTTTTTATCCTACGGGTATATGTTAAAAAATTTAATTGGAAAAGATTCTTCAAGTAGGGGTGGCTTTAAAGGTGGTCACAGAGGAAGAGGCAACTATAGAGGTGGTCAAAGAGGTAGAGGAGGAAGAGGCTATGGTAGAGGTCAATACAACGGCTCAGGAAGAGGAAATGGAGGTGATCAAGGGAAGGAGCAGTGGAAAGATTTCAACAGGAATCAAGGCAATGATTCAAGGCAATATAAGAGTGGCATCAGGTGCTACTATAGCAAGAAATTCAGGCACAAAGAAGCTTTTTGTTGGGAGAAACAGAAGAATGAGCAAAAAGGAGTAAATTATACAGAAAAGAATGAACAAGAAGAGAGATTGTTCATGGCCTTGTCTTCATTTGCAGATACTGCAAGCAGCATGTGGTATCTAGACAGTGGTTGTTCCAACCATATGTCAAGTTCAAGAGAAATATTTGGAGAGCTTGATGAATCCAAGAAGGGGAGTGTCGAGTTGAGAGATAACAAGGTACTGAAAGTTGAAGGAAGAGGAACCATTGTGATCAAGAGTGAGAAAGGTGGAGAGAAATCCTTGCAGGATGTGCAATATGTACCTGGACTTGCTCATAATCTGTTGAGTGTGGGTCAGCTCCAAGAAACAGGCTACTTATTATTGTTTGATGAGGATGGTTGTGTCATCAGGGATAAGAGAACAGGCGAGATTGTTGTGAAGGTGAACATGACAAAGAACAGAATGTTTCATCTTGATTTAGCAAGAGGTGTGAATAGAGAAATGACAGTAAAGGGAAGTGATGAGTCCAGATTGTGGCATCATAGGTATGGGCATTTAAACATCCAAAGTTTAAAGATGCTCAGTACAAGATCAATGGTTCAGGGTCTACCTAAGGTATATGAGTTAGATTTGTGTGAAGGATGTGTGTGTGGAAAGCAATTGAAGGGACCATTCCCAACTGGTGAAGTTTGGAGAGCTAGTGAATGCTTAGAGTTGGTCCATGCAGATCTTTGTGGGCCTATACAAACAGATTCACTAGGAGGAAGTAAATATTTCTTTCTCATAACTGATGATTTCAGTAGAATGAGTTGGATTTATTTTTTGAAGTTAAAATCTGAAGCATTTGAGTGCTTCAAGAGGTTTAAAGCTCTCACAGAAAAGCAATCAGGCAAATTGGTGAAGGCCTTAAGGACTGATAGAGGAGGTGAGTTCATGTCCTTTGAGTTCATGTCTTGGTGTGAGGCAGTGGCTACAGCAGTGTACATTCTCAACATCTCTCCAACAAAAGTTGTTGAGAACAAGATACCTTTTGAGGTGTGGAGAGAAAATAAGCCATCTGTTGGTCATCTAAAAGTGTTTGGGTGTGTGGCCTATGCAATGGTGAATTTGAGATCAAAGCTGGATGATAAAGCTAAGAAGTGCATTTTCATTAGTTATGTAGTTCAATCAAAGGCCTATAAGTTGTATAACCCTGTAAGTAAGAAAACCATAGTGAGTAGAAATATGGTTTTTAATGAAGATGTGAGTTGGGACTGGGAGAAGCCATCAGGAGATCAAGGAGTTAGAGATGTGGTGCACATTGATAGCTCAAGTGCAGAGACTAGTGAGGAGAATATATTCGAGGATGATGGTGATGATGATCAGAATGTAAATGCTCCAGTGTCACCAGTACATCAGTCTAGCTCATCTAGTAGTCAACAGTCTTCTCCTTCAAGCTCATCAAGTGAGACTCCTCCAAGAAGGTTCAGGTCACTTGCAGACATCTATGCTAGCTGTGGGTTTGCTCTTGCAATAGTTGATCCAGAAAGTTTTGAGGAAGCTAAGGGTGAAAGCAAGTGGATGAAACCTAGAGGATGATAGTTAACTTACCTGTGCTCTTCTTCGGTCCAATGATTCTTTCTCTTGCCCTGTCCGAGGCTCTGTAATTCAGGTGACTTGGAAGCTTGAGGAAGATTGGCGTTGTAGACGTCGTGACTGAGGACGAAGCCACCAATCTCCAACGGGAAGTTGTAGACGGAGGAAGGATCGAACTCTGGAGGCATGTTGAAGATCGATATGGGTTTGTATTTCGTAAGGATCTCTAATAATTTTCTCTATAGGTTTGATTTGTATGTGAAATCTGTTGGTCTAGTTTCAATATATATAGAGAGCATACTTACCAAAATTAAAACATAAACCCTAACAAATTAGCTAATTAAAATACGTATTGCTCAAGATTAGGCAGATCTTACAAGAATCTTCCTCTGCAACATGAAATATGTCGAAGATTTTGTTAATTTATCTATTTTTTAACCCTAAATATTTCAAATCTACTCAATACAAATTTCCTCCCACTATGGATGTAATTAATTGGCTGATTCATTATTAGTTACAAATAAATATTCTTCACATCCATTAATAATTTCATTACTTGCCTCCTAAAAACTAGCTAGGTTATAGCAAGCCCAACATTTTTGGTAAAAAAATCTCTAAAATAGAGATTAAAATATAAAAATCTCTAAAAAAAAAATTCACTACAACTCCAAGAGCTTGTCTATTTTACATATTTTTACATTTACTAAAGACTATAATAAATAAAAGTATTTATAAAAGATATTTAATTCTACATTTCTAAAAACTTAATTTAAACTTAATTCTACGTGTAAATCTTAGAGGAGTTTTAGGAATATTGACCAATTATGTTTTTTTTCTTTATTTTTTTATTTCTCCTTTTCTCTTTTTTTCCATTAATTTTTTTAATCATCCATTATCTTTTATTCTTAACTTATTTACTAACAATTGGGCTTAATTCAAAACATTGAATTCAATCTAATATAACCATTAGGCTTAACTCACATTTATGTACTAACTATTGAGCTTAATTCAAAACATTGAATATAATTATTGGTTGTGACACATCACATTTAAATGCATGATTCAGATTTCAAAATTTCTAAAAAATTACAATGATATTGATATTATTATTACTGGGTGATTTAAAATATCTACATTTATGTATTATACTTTAAATGAGATATAAAAAAATTATTTCAGAATTATAAGATACATTTATGGTAAAAAAAAAATTTTATCTCAACTTTTATTAGTATTTTATAATATATTTATATAGATTATTAATATTTTAGCTTTAAAAAACCGCGCCATGGCGCGGGAATTTTACTAGTTAGTTCTTAAAATGCTCTTTTACTATTTATATATATCCTAAAAATATATTACATATAACATTAATTTTTATTCGCCCGGGAGGCCATGGCCACCTCCCGCCTACACTGTGTTCCGCCACTGATAATTCTCTCTCTTGAAGAATATAATGGGAATGCTCTTAGAGTGTTAAATATAGGGTGACTCAAACGGGCTAAACCGGCCCGAACCGAACTGACTCAAGCGGTTCGGGCCAAAACCGATGGCCCGAATTTTTTCAAGGTAGGGCCCGAAGCCCGAACCGAGAACCGATATTTTGGTTTCGGGTTTTTCGGTTTTAGAACCGAAAAAACTGAAAAGACCGAATTGTTCAGCCCTTCCATTTATGTCCGAAAACCACCTATGAAGTGTGTAATTTAGAATTTATAAATTATAGTAATATAATAATTTTGTACTACTCTAATCAAACATTATTAATCTCAAATTAACCTTATTTTAGAATCAGTCACAATTCTGAAAAATGAAGCCCGGAAGAAAGAGAGAGAAACCAGAATGAAAAAAAAAACCCTAAAACACCACACTAGGGCCGCCGCCACTGGAAAAATTCAACCTCCGATCTCCGCCATCACTCGATCCAATCCACCCATCATCCTCACCAGAAAAGATCATAGATCGAATCAACATCAGCCCTCAATCGATAGATCCACAAAAAACCTCCCTAAATCAATTAGTAAAACAGAATCAATCATCAAAAAGATCGACAAAATAGCCAAGTTATATGTTCGACGGAAAACACGGTTTAAAACCAGAGAAAAGAGATAAGAAATTGGGGCTTTGGAAGAGGAAGATGATGGGAGTTAAAAGGAGTTATGGAGCTTCAAAGATTAGCCGATTGAAGGGAGACTTAGAGGGAGTGCGACGCCGGGATGAAGAGTCGGACGGCGGCGAGTGCGACTGGCGACGGGGCTCCGGGAGAATGGGAGTCGGGCTGCAGGAGACTGGCAATGGGGCTCCGGGAGGGTGTGTGTCACTGTCGCCTATCTCCACTGTCTATATTTTGTGACTTGTGAAAATCTGAAAGAAAGAATGGATCTGGCGTCTGGGAAGAAAGAGTGAAGAATGGGATTCAACAATCATCAATTCATCACATAGCGGCTGTAGCATATTAGGGTTTATATATATATATATATATATATATAATCGGTTTTTTCGGGCCAAAACCGAAATTTGCGGTTCGGATCCGGTTTTTGGCCCGAAACCGAATTTTTTATTTTCACGGCCCGAAACCGACTTTTTCAAGTCGGTTTCGGATCGGTTTTCGGGCCGGGCCACATTTTGAGCAACCCTAGTTAAATATGCTTGTGGTGGTGTTGAAATTGAAAAGCACAAAAAATTTAGGACATACATTAAAGGCATGATTTTCCCCCCACAATTTTGTCCTTTTCATTAGGAAAAATAAAATTATTGTAGGTAAATAATTTTTTATTACATGCCAGGAGTAAATAAATAAATAAGAAAATATGTAAAAAAAACAAGACATTAAGCCGATCGAAACAAAATCAGTAAAATCAAATTGATTAATGTAGAGATTTATTTTAACGATTTTTGGTCGGAAAGACGGATGTCTCGCATACAAATTAAGTTTATTAAGACAAACTAATTAACCCTTACAAAATCAAAAATAAAATTTAAAGAACAATCCGAAATTGAATTCAGTCAATACATATACTTTTGATCTGAAAAAATTCGAGCAATTCAACCAAACTTTGTAGTAATATTCATCTGCGATTACTTGGTCGATCTTGCTCCTTGTGAATGATGATCTATCTATCCAATCCTGTGAATGATGAATCCGAGATCACCTGCCCTGGTCCGAAACGACCAGACTTGGATAGCATCTCCTACGGCCAGTCGGTTGTCGTTGGCGAGCTTATTCCAGTCATTCGTCAATGCATACCACCAACTCTTCTTCTTCTTCTTCTTGTCGTCGACGCCATCGTTCCACCTGGCGAGCTTCATGGGACGAATCTTGAGGGAAGGATCCACTACCACTACATCGATCTTCTTCTTCAGAAGCCTATTTCCCTTCTTGAAGCTCTTCCGAATCAAGTCCTCCTCAACAGTGGTCAAGAACCCCTCCACGGTTTGCTTATGAGGCATGGTAAGGCGCTTGTGGCGATTGCTCAAGTCGGTCGCGTGGATCCTCCGGATGCAGATGAGCCTCAGGCTGTTGACATAGAGTCCTTTATTGACGAAGAAATCGCGGTAAATTTGGGGAAGGTCTTGGGGACGAGGCGCACGGAGTTTGGGCCTCTTGATGATCTTCTTGTTCTTGGGCATGACGTTAAGGACGGATTCAGGAGGCGGTGATGAAGTACTAGAGCCAGGCTGTTCGACGGGGTTTTCGTGTCGAGTCTCGATGGCGGGTACTGCTGCAGCAAGAGGGAGTTCTTGCTGGTCATAATTGGGTAAGTTTGAAGGGAGAGTGGTTGATGGCGGTGAAGGCGGTTTGGGGATGAAGACTCCGAATAGCTTGATGCACTCCATTGATCATATTTTGTGTTTTTCTAACTTATATTCTAAATATTTCAAATTTACTAAACATATAATTTCTTCTATGTATTGTCTTTTTATCCTAAGGGTATATGTTAAAAAATTTAATTGGAAAAGATTATATATATATATATATATATATATATATATATATATATATAAAATAAACCCTAAAAAATCAATTTAAAAAATAAAATAATTAAAGTTTACGAAATCTTTCACATTCCTTCTACATACAAATGCAATATAATTAATAGTACGTTCATGATATCTATCAAATGTCTTAAAAAGCGAAATTGAAAAATTATTTTCTCCTAAATAACATGAATCAAATTTAGAATTTATTCTTAAAATTGAGCGTATTTAGGAGAAATATTTTCCAAATCAAGACCCTTAGGCCTTAACCCATACCCTAAGCTAGTACATATGAAAGAAAATTTGGCGATGTAATTAGCCGGTCCATTATTAGTGAAAAAATAATATTCTTAATATATATTAACTAGTGTAGGCCCCGTCCCGTGTACGGGGAATATATTAATACAATATTATAAATAATTTAGTTAGATTTCAATAAAAAAAATATAAATATAAATATATATAAAATTTTCACCAAAAATTAATACAGATATAAATAAAATTAGTTCGACATATTATAAAAATCCAAATATCTTTTATTTAGATTCTCTCAAAATATAAATAAAATTCACATTTATAAGATAATTTTTTTTCTACTCTAAAATTAATTGAATCTCATTTAATTTAATAGATACATGTTTTTTTTAAAATATTTCAATATTGTTTTTTATTAATATATATAGTACGTTAGTTTACTGAAATATCTCTACACGGATGGATTATAGCTACATATTATGGCTATATAATATCTTAATTATTTATTTTGGCCTCAAATATAATATAGATAGAAATAAAATAACAATTATTAAATGATTGGTTTTGATATAAATAATTATTTCCACCAAAAAATAATCTAGATATAAATAAAATAGCACCTAACAAATATAACATATTTATCTATTAATATTTTTGATAAGTATGACCATGAAATATATTTTTATCTATATTGTTGTAAATTAACTAAAATATATATAGATAGATTGGGACTTATACAACTTTCTATAAACTATGATAACATATTATTTTATTAATTTTTCCCTAGAATCAACAACAACATACCACATAAAATGCTATACATCGATTTTAGTATATGTATATAGAATAGAATAAAAAATATAGATATAGATTACAAGTGTTTCTAAAACTCCATTAGACACTCAAACCTTGAATCTAACAACGCTCAAAATGATAGCTTAATTAGTTTTATTATTACTACTAATACGTTTAATTATATTGAAATAGAGTAAAGACATACGCTGTGTTTAATTATATCTAATTATATCGAATATACATAATGAACGAATATACATTATTAGCAAATTATCTAATATATAACTTGTATATACATACGGTCTATATGACAAAAAATTTGGTGGGAGATATTATTATTATTATTATTATTATTATTATTATTATTATTATTATTATTATTATTATTATTATTATTACGTTTAATTATATTGATTGTGCTATATTGATATAATTTTTTCCTTATAAGATATTTCATATCTATCCAATTATAAGAGTTAATGGTAAAATAAAATAATTATTTTTATTAGATTTCCTTTTTGACGGGAGAAAGTTTTGCAAGGCGCACTCACGCGCCGCCACGTAAGCAGATTCACTCACACGCCGCCACGCAGGACGTTATGCATCGGTTTTAGTATATGTATATGTAGATAATTAGTTAAATATGAATTTTTTTAGAGTGAAATGAGTATAGAATACTTTCAATGTATGGTTAAGTAAATAGACCCATCAATAAATTTTTTGTTAAATACACCTAGCTTTGTAATATTTTAATGGCTAAATTGCCCCTTTACACTAAAATACTAAGGAGTATTACAATATTTACCTGAATCCAACAATCTGATCAAGGGGTAGAAAGCATATGATAACATGTGTAATGTATTTATCCCTTCTTTTTTTTTCAGCTTTAATTTTTCCTCTGCCCCCTTCACTCTTGCTCTTAAAAAATAAAGGGGTAGAAAGCATAGATTTATATGTCATAAGTATTTTGTCATCTCACTCAAAACATTAAACCACTAACTCCTAGTCCCTTCCATAACTATTATGAATGATCAAAAAATCTACACTAATGATGGTGGTACCAAAAACTATTATAACAACAGCATGATCATCGGTATCTAGCTCTCTTTCCTCGGGTATAGGGTGGTGAATTAATGTTTCAGATGCATTGAGATATTGTCTATAATAAAAAAAATGAACAAGGAGGAACTTATGTAAAAGCAACCAAGGGTTGCTTCCTCACAACCCTTGTCATTGTCGTAACAAACATTTGATTGCCAACCGGAGTGATTGATTTCCTCCCATTTGACACTGATTTTCAGATACTTTTTGAATTGAAATAAGAAAAAAATTATTATATATTCAATTAAGATTAATAATTTAAAATGTACAAATATAACTTTTTTTGGTCAAATTTCTTTTTAAAAAAATTCTCCGTTCTTTCCATTAGGGGGAAAATTTGCTACAATAGTAAGGAATGGATACCTCTTCATTTTCCTCCTCAATTCAACAAATGTAACTCCCTGTCCAAGACAGATGGGGACGACTAAAATGATCAAGGAGACTTTGGTCTAAAAGATGGAGGTGATTCTGTTTTAGGATTGAATACTTGTTTTAGGAGACCTTGGTCTGAAAGGCGGAGGGGATGGCAAAAACGATTAAGGATATTATGTGATTCTCCCGATTTGATTCGTTAGTTGACGAAACACTCATTTTTTGTGATTTGGATAGGATGGTTAGTTTGATTTGCTTAATAGCAGCTCTTCGTTTAGCTCACAATTTGCTCAGTAGAAAACTAGGTTTAGAAATTGAAGAAACACTCATTTTTTGCGTTTCGTGGAGAAGCTGATGTAGACGTTCTTTGTTGGTATAACAAATTGACAGGCTTCATTTTGATTGCTTTACTCTCTACTTCACCCCAAATTTCTCACCCTCTACTAATCTCTAGCCCCAAATTTGGTTTCTCATTCCTAGGTTTCGACAGTGAGCACTTTAGTATGAATTTATTTTGTTGTAAATTTAGTTGATGATATTAAAACTTTATTTGACTTAAAAAATCATCTATGTGAAGGAAATTATTTCTAAATCACCATCTAAATTCCTGTTTGCATTCTCGTTCACATTCCAGGTGAATTGTTTTTCATTTTCAGCACCTTTTTTTGTCTCGAACTTCTGAAATCTGACTGGCTAATATGTCTTATGTTACATTTTGAGAAATTTTGTATTTGTTAGTTGGCTGCATTGGTTAGTGCTTTTTCATTTGTTAGCCTATGGTGATGTAACTCGAATTTGCCACACTCTATCCATAACATTACTCATTTGTTTAGTTTGCATCCATTGTTACTTGTTACTCATAAGTTGGTTGCATTGTGTTGTGTTTAAATTCTTTCTGCTTGCTTTAAATGATATCAAATGTATGCAAGAACTATGTATCATTAATTGCTTGGATTGTATTTTACCGATCTGCATTTCCTTGTGTGTTTATACTGTAAACAACTATCTATCTTGATTTTAAAGGTGCTTATATACTAAAGCATTAATATTTGATATATGGTTGCCTTTTGTGCAATCCTTGATTTCTTCTATGGTTGCCTTATGGTTTAAATTCTTTCATTTTCTTTCTTGATTTTAAGCATGGCTGATGATCAAATGTGATGATAAATAGGGCTCAACCAAAATATATAGAAGGGACTGAGTCATTTTTGGAATTTGCGTTTAAGGATAGAGGAAAATGTCATGCTAAGGTGTCCTAGCTTGTATGAGCTGTTTACTTGTTTTTTTTTTCTTGATTAAGATACAATGTGGACACACTTGATAGAATATGGAATTATGAATGACTATGATCCTTGAGAGTTTCATGGAGAAGCCTATTCAAAGTACAAAAAATGAATTAGGATCTAGTAGAGATGATTTGGATGTCGATGATGATATAATGAGAGATGATATGACACCTCTGTTACATGAGGCACTTAATGTTAGATTTTGTAGAGTCTTAGAGAGCACCAATTTAAATATGGGTGTCGATGTGGGAATAGATGATGTTCCTGAAAATTGGGAGATGCTTAAAATTTTTGAAAGATTGATGAGAAGTGAAGAGAAAGATTTGTGTCTAGGATGTAAGACATTTTCACAGTTGGAGTTTATGGTAACTTTACTCCATTTAAAAGTAAGCCACAAGTGTAGTAATAAGTCCTTCTCCATGCTATTGAATGCATTACATAGGGCATTTGGTTTCGTTGAAACTTTTCCTAAAAGTTAATACGAGGCAAAGAAGTTAACAAAAGATTTAGGTTTGAATTATGTGAAGATTAATGCATGTATAAACCGTTGTGTTTTATATCGAAAGGAGTATGCAAATTGCAATTTATGTTGTACTTATGGATGTTCTAGATGAGAATATGTCACTAATGTACAAAATGATAGTGGTAGTGGAGTTGAGGGGTTGGAAAAGAGAGTGAGAGTTCATCGGCTAGTATTATGCCATTTTCCATTGATTCCAAAGCTTAAAAGAATTTATATGTCATCAACGTTGGTTGGACAAATGCAATGGCACAAATAGAGTCGCACTAATGATGGGTTGTTAATGCATCCAATAGATTTAGAGGCTTGGAAGTTTATTGATGGAAGAGACTAGGATTTGTGGTTTAATATTTTTTAGTGAGAAGACAAAATGCCTATGACATAGAAATCTATATATGCTTTCTACCCCTTCATTTTTTAAGAGCATTGTCCTCTCACAATCTCTTCCATAACTATTCCGAATGATCAAAAAATTCACATCAGTGATGGTTGAACCAAAACCTATTATAACAAATATAGGGTGGTGGATTAATTTCTAAGTGCATTGGTATATGGTCTATATAATAAAAAAAATGAACGAGAAGAAGTGACTTCCATAAAAGCAACCTAGGGTTGCTTTCTCACAACCCTTTTCATTGCCAACCAGAGTGATTGACTTGCTTTCATTTGACCCCGATTTTCAGATACCTTTTGAACTGAAATAAGAAAACAATAATTATATATTTAATTAAGATTAATAATTTTAAA
Organism: Persicaria tinctoria; assembly: GCA_037127255.1. NCBI lineage: Eukaryota > Viridiplantae > Streptophyta > Magnoliopsida > Caryophyllales > Polygonaceae > Persicaria > Persicaria tinctoria. The sequence continues at coordinate 26,210,225 of JBANSL010000018.1, read as the reverse complement.
TGTAAAAATATACATTTTTCTAGAATTATACTAATTTTTATTCATATGAATTGTTTTTACTGTAAATATCATATTTAAATCACAATTTATGATTTCCCGTATAATTTTCAATCCTATCAATTTTTTTATTAAAAAATAACACCCCTAGCGGCTGGGTACCTTCTTCCTTACTTTTGCTGCTTCCTTCTTTTCTACAGCGTCCTTCATCTTCCTTAGCTTGATCTCAGTCTTGCACCTTTGAATCTCAGTCTTAAAGTCTCTCTTGGTTGGATGACGCTTCACTACCTCTTCATAGGTCTCTAATGCCTTTTCATAGTCCTTGATGCAACAAAGAACTTTCCCCTTGATAGCATATCCCTCACAAAAGTTGGGATCCAACTCAATGCACTTGATACTATCCTTTAGTGCCTCAGAAAAGGGCTCTAATGATAAGTAAGAAGCAGCCCTTTGGTTGAACGCCTAAACAAAAATAGGGACGAAATTGATCAACTAATATTTATAGGGGTGATTACCTCGATGTCCAAAAATTTGGGCTTTATTAGGACAATGTCCACCACCCCCTCCATATTAGCAAAATGTCCACAAAAAAAATAAAGTTGCTGAAATTGAGTTTTTTTTTTAGTATTTTTTTTCGCAAAATTGAGTTTTTTTTTCCGCATTGCTGAAACTCATGTGCCACCCTCTGTTTCAGCAGATTTTTTTTCCGCTTTTTTTTCGCGTTTCCAGAGTTGCTGAAACCCCTGTGCTACCCTCTATTTCAGCAGTTTTTTTTCTTTTTGCGTTACTGTTTTTTTTTCATGTTGCCAAAACCGGAGTTGCTGAAACCCCGATTTCAACACTGTTGTTGATGCAAAAACCCCCCTCATTTTTCAATAGTTTTTATTTTCGCGTTGCTGAAACTGTTTTTTTTGCCGCGTTGCTGAAACCTCGATTTTAGCACTGTTGTTGATGCTGAAACCCCAGTTTCAACAATGTTATTGATGCTAAATCCACGATTTCAGCAACGTTGTTGATATTGAAACCCCGATTTCAGCAACGTTGTTGATGCTGAAATTGTTGCTGAAACCGTGTTACAGGATATAAAATTTAGCGTATGCGGGATTCGAACCCACGTATTTGCGCATAGCACATCGCTCTGCCATTGAGCTAAGAGTCTTTTAAAGGAGATTTAAAGCAAGTTCAACAACAACAATTTCAGCAAATTCTAGTTACAACAATTTCAGCAAAAAGAAGGACCAAACTAAGAGTCCTCACCAAAAGAGTAAAAATATTCATCTCACGAGCCTAACTCCAAATTTCCTTCCACAACGTTTTTGTTGAAACCCCGATTTCAGCATTTTTGTTGCTGCTGAAACCGGGGTTTTAGCAACGTTATTTATGGTTTCAAGTTGATGCTGAAACCCCGATTTCATCAACAACGTTGTTGATGCTGAAACAAACTCACCACGTCCATTGTTTGCAGCAAATTGCCAAGCAGGTGAACATGCTCCTCTTCATCATTCACACCATCAAGCATTATGTACTCAATGAAGCAGTCCATGACAGTTGGTATCCTGTGAGCCACTGTGATCACAGTGCAATGTGCAAATTCCACAAAACTGATTTCAGCATAACGAATTTTTCTAATAAAAATTAATTTCAGCATTTCAGATCCCAAAAAAAAAATTGCCGAAATTGCCAATATCCAAACTCTAACAAAGCAAACTCAATCACATAGCAAACAAACCACAAATTCACTTTTCATTACCAATAAAAATGCTTAAAACAATTTGTATTTTTTAGATAATTTATAGTATTAATTTGCTAACAGCGAAAATGCTGAAACATGCACTTTATATAAGGTCCTTCTGTAATTCTTAATCTTTTCAAAGCCATTCTTAATATCCTGCTTCCCTAACATCGGACAAGGAAAGCTTCGGATAAAATGTTGCCTTGCTAGTGTAATAAAATCTTAGAAAAATAGCTTAATTAAGGAGACAATTAGGAAAATAGAATCCCAATTGAGGGATTCAATATGTACAGTATGTACATTCAGCAGACCAAATTAAGGGCTCGTTTGTTTGGAGGAAGGGAAAGGAAAGAAATCATTTCAAGAGAAAGGAAAGGAAAGGGAAATGGTTAAACTCTTATTTTGTTTGGTTGATTCAAGAGGTGAATCATTGCTTTCTTTATTATCTTTTCAAGTGTTTGGTTGATTTAGGGAAAGAAAAGAAAACAATAAACAAGACATTTGTGTGTTTTTTTATAATTGTTTCATAAAGCTATTGCAAATTCATTTAACAAAGATGAACGGATAATGGGAGAAGGTTGTATAAAATCATATATATTGTTCAATTTAACCGATAAGTTTTACACTTGAAGTAGACATAGTTGCACTCGTTTCGTTAACCCACACATATGAAAATCCATAGTTATAAACATCATTTCACAGTAAAACAATGTTACAACCACGTTCGAAAAAGACAGAAAGAAGATAGAAATTGAACAAAGCTACAACAAGTGACATGTAGAACACCTACTTAACAATGAGTACTCATGTTGGACTCAGCTATCACGTTGTTGTTCGTGGGTTGAATTCCACGTTGGCCTCCGAACACCAGCTCTCCCAGGTGGTTCCTACATATCCCCCATGAGCACTGTTGCAGTGACCCCTGTGTGGTCTCCGAACTCAGCCAGAACCTCTCCAAACTTGGGGTCTTTGAGAACTCAGCCAGGATAGATTATCTTCTTGTTAGACTTCCAGAAAAGCAAAATATACATGCCTTTACATAACCTGAACACTTTTCAACGTATATATAATACTTGAACACTTTACATAACCTAAGAAACACATGTAAGACATAAGCAAATAACTTGCAATATCATTTTTGATAATAGGTAAACATTCTAATTGCACTAGCAAGCATCCAAACGGTCATACAGCCAGCACAAGATTGTTCAAAATGGCATAGACAGAGAAAACAGATGATAAAACATATATACATGTATATAACATTGTTGTCAACAGGATGTCAGAAAGATGATCAACGGGATTAAAAAAAAAGCCCTTCTTAAATGCAAGGAAGCAAGTACCTTTCTCTCATTCAAATTTAGCAAGCCAATATTTCCAGAGCATTTTCTCACTAACCACCCACGAACAGCTCAAAAAAGACAGTAAAAAGGTATTCAGATGACATTTGTACGAGGGCCTCTAATTTATCCAAGTACCAACACTGAATTCAGTACTGCCAAAAATAAGTTAAAATGAAAAGTCATTCAGACTGGAATTGAGACGACATGTACGAATGGCTCAAATTTCCCCGAGTAAGAACATTACTTTCATTGTATTAAGTCCTGCAAAAAAACTATGTTAAAACAATCAAGGCTAAGCACTTGCCCTAATAAAACATTGTAACTCATACTATATGCAGTTCACTTTCAAGAAGCTGAACATAGACAGATAGATAGGCACACCAAGATACAATCAAAGATCAGGCTGCATTTTAGGGTCTAGAATACAGACTCTTTTAAATGCAATATGCCTCTAGAAGTCAAACTAAGGAGCTCATAAAATTCACTAGAATAATGAATATTTTTTTTAGTCCACACCAAGAAGCTAGTATCATATTATGAGGTCTTACCTGATTGAATCAGTATGGAAGCACCTAAAACTTTGACATATCGCACCTGTATAAACCTGCTCTTGGCATGCTTTTGTATGACCGCAGCAGCTCTATGCCATTGCAGCAAAACTGCAAATGTCTTTCTGGTCTTCTCAGCACGATCAGCTGGCAGAACAAGTAAAAAGGAGCATTTCACTACACATCAATTTCCAAGAAAAGTTTGAAGGATACTCCCTCCAATCAACGTTAAGTGTTGTTTTAGAGTTGCACAAGCCAACATTGTAACATAAAGACAATATTCATCCCTGAAATGGTAATGCTAATTTTTCTGCAGCACTGTTTTTCTTAAGATCATTAAAATAATAGTAAAAACCAGACCCTCCAAATGAAAAATGCAGGATTAGAAGATCTTTTTTTTTTTTTTTAACTTGAATAGGTTTAACAGAACCAAGCACTTCCCAATCTACCATAACAACCGGTTGCAATGGGAAAACTCAAGTCACACTCCCAAAATATACATTCAGAAATGATCAATTGGCATGGACTCTTTTTTTTTCCTCAAAAAAAGATGGGTTTTCTATATCAAGACAATTAATGGATATATACAAAAACATTTCTAGATGAGTAATGTTTTATACCAATTGCTCATTATACACCAACTATTTTGTGTATATCTTTTTGAACTTTTCAATATGTCTCCTCTTTTAGAAAATAGAACTCCATATACACCTTCAATTTAGTTTTGGGCAAAATAGGGGAAAAACCCATTAGTAGCTTTTAGCTTATTGTAGTTATAAATTACCCATTAGTAAGTAGTTAGTTATAGTTTCATAACAAACATGGAAAACATAAAGCTTTTTTTTTTCCAGTACTTTAACGATCCCAGAACTTACCCTAAAGTTGCTTTCCATGCTCATGTGGCCATATCCACAACCAGTAGAAACCACCCCAATCTAATTTATGCATTATATGTGGAACCAAGCACTATCAATAGCAATCAAATCACTCTTGTAATCCAAGCACTTCCCAATCTAGTTCATGCATTATATGTCCAAATGAGACATTTCATTCATCCTGACTGTCACATATAATTGTCTCATCTTCTGATATTTTGTGGAGATAATCCAAAGATTTGTGCAAATGAAACATTTCATTCACGCTTTACATACAACATAATCCAAAGATTTTTTTTTTTTAAAACTTGTCAGAAAGAATATCATATTCTCTTTTTTAACTCATTGAGAGGATGAAGGCAACTCACTCCTCTTTTTTAACTTGTAAGAAAGAATACCATATTCTCTTTTACAAAAAGGTCAACATTCACAGTTTAAACGTGATTCTAGCTATCTCTCACTACTACTTAACCATTAGTTTCTTTTCAATCTTAAGTATTCATTTCATTTCAAGGCTGATAGGAATCTAAGAGGTACACCTAAGACACAGAAGGCTATGAAAGTAAGTGTGGTGACTGTGGCTGGAAAAATCAAGAGTATCTGGATTTGGAATTTGAGAAACCAAGAGTGTCTAGATTTTATTTTACTGTAAGAAAACAAACATGGATTGTAAAAACAGCCAAAAATCTAAACAATTGCCAGCAAAATATCAATGATGTATTATAAAATCACCAGCAAGCAAAGACTTATAAAATCACAAATTGCCAGCAAGCACAAATACACAAAGCACAATTGCCAGCAAGCACAGAGAGAGGGGACAAAAAACCAACAGTTGTTACAATACCCGTACGCATATGAGAGCCCTAACTCATCCTATTTCTAATTCATCAGACGCGGGCACAATATGCAGAGAGAGGACTTACAGGGAAGGAGCCGCTTGCAATGTGGAGTCGAAACAATTTCTTCTAGACTTGTGTGTTCAACTTCGCAAGAGAGAAGTGCATAAACCTGCAGCAGGCAACTCAAGAAGATAAGAGTCTGTCATGAATTAGGGTTTTGATGGAAACAATCGAGCAAATCGAGAGATGGAGTAGAAGAACGTACTTGTCAATGCTACAAAATTCGCCATGAAGCATTTGAGAGACCGGGAGGGAGAAGAGATCGAGAGGGAGAAGCTCCTGTGTCACCGTGATAGGAGAGAGGAGATCGCTAGATCGGGAGCTCTGTGTTCTGTGTTGGGAGAGAGAAAGAGTCGGGAGGGAGAAAGAGTTGGTAAACCTCTAATTTCGGCGGGGTAATAGATTGGGTGAAGTGATTGGGCTCCGAAAAGTAATCATTCTTTTATGTATGTTAAACAAACAAGTCCAAATAGAAACGGGGTGTATTATACCTTTCTTGAGGCTTTTTTTCGGAAAACAAACACGCTCTAAATGTAAGATCTTAATGAAACAATAATGGCTGCAGCTTGCAAAGTCTTTCACCCTCTTTATCTATATTGCCAAGCACCTGAAAAAAATTGACCAATCTAAATTATGGAGCAGGTACCGAATCAGCCTTTGTCAATCACTTCTAAGTTCTAACCACATCAATATAGCCAAACATATAGCATGTATCTTCAGCCATGTAAAATTCAACAACCTAGCAGCAATGTTGATTTCAGGTCTAATCTACCAATTTCATATAAACAGAAGTTTGCTCCTTAATAGAGGGAGGCATCAGGCAGAACAATGACAGCATCAAAGAATCAGCATCTCCTAAATTTCCATTCTCTTACATCAATTCAGAGTGATAGAGGAGGGAAGAGAAAACCAAATCTATCATCATCAACAAGAATCGCCCCAGTTTATAGAGCCAAATTTGATCTTGATCATCTGTATTCGTCATCTTCGGCATCGAAGAAACAAATTCTCATCTAGGATAAGTATAAGCGATTACCGCTAATACAGGAATACATAATCCAGAACACACGCGAACAATCAACAAAAGAATCTAGGTTTTAGAAACCCTAGACTGTGAGAGGCATCAGATCAATTAAAGAAAAAGAGAAACGAGTGTAGCGATCTGTACCTCCAATTCGATTAGGCTCGATCCACCGTCTCTCTTATTTTCCTTCTACTTGCGATTGGCCGATTTGTAGGCTGATTCCGAATCTGGATGATCGCGCGAAAGAGAAAGCTGATCACCGCCATTTAAACCTTTGATTCAGAGCCGGTGTCCTCCTCTGCTGTCTCTCCTTGTCGTTTCTTTATGGTCTATGAATCAGATCTGGCCGGTTTCTGTCTCTCTTTAGGTCGGCGTAGGACCGCCGCCGTCAGAGCAGCGAGGGCAGCGAAGGCGCCGTCGGAGCGGCGAGGGCAGCGAAGGAGCCGTCGGAGCAACGTGATGGAGAGAAACTCCCAGCGTGATGGAGATACAACGTGATGGAGAGATATCTGAGGAGATATGAGGAGAAAAGGCCGGTCGGACTCAGATCTAGGTTGCTCCTCTCCGTTCTCCTCCCGCCGCCATGGGAGAGAGAAGAGGCCGGTCGAGAGCAAGACCTGGTAGAAGCTACGGCCAGGTCTTGAGAGCAACGATGGATGGAGATCTCCAAAGAGAGAGTGTACAGATGAACGCTTATATATGAAAGGGCAATTTTGTCTATAAAATTTTAGGTAGACTAAACCCCAATTTACCGAATTTGGAGGACAATCACTAAATTAGAGAGAAAATTTGCGCATTCGGCGCAAATTTTCTCATATTTATATTAACTATATAAATAAATAAAAATAAAAGATAAATAAGTAAAAATAAAAGAAAACCTCAGGGTTTTAGGGAGAAAATTTGCGCATTCGACACAATTACTGCTTTTGTGAAGTTCTCTATGGCTTCTTGATATTGTCTTTGGCTATAACACTCTTTGCCGAGTTGTTCTGCTTCAATTGTATACAAACTTCAACCCAAACACTATGACTATAAGGTGGTAAAAACATTCAAACAGAAACTCTAATATTTTTTCCAGAATTTGACTATTGTTTTCATATTGATGCGTGTATATAGGTTGTTATAAATAGTTTGTTACACCTAAGACCTAACTGAATGTGATTACAGAGCTATATAAATACATGTATTACAACACCAAATAAACAATCAGTTTTTTCCCTCCAAACATTCCATTCATCTTCTTCTCTCCAAATGTAACAGGCATTTTAACTCCTCAAAATTTTCATTGTAATCCTCAAACATTATAAATTCCAGTTTTGGGAAACGATTGTTACCTTAGGCCTTAACCCATACCCTAAGCTAGTACATATGAACACTACTAAAAAAATAGGAAATAGCTACGAATTTTTAGCCACGAATGTCAGCCGACGCTGTTTTCGTTGCCACTAGCAATGACATTGGCCACGACTGTTCTTGACCGTGGCTATTTTTGTGACTGGTGTTCACCCAAGAATGCCACATCATCAAATTCGTTGCTAATAGCAACGAACACAATGTCCGTGGTGGATTTCGTGGCTGAAGAAGTGGATGCTAGTGGTAATTAGCCACGAAATTAGCTACGAATGCTTATTTCGTGGCTGTATTTGATGCTGATTTGGCAACAACATCAACCTCGTGGCTAAATCCGTGTCTATTCAGCATCAGAAATCCAACGATTGAATGTACACGAGGTGAGTGGGCTTGGATCGGTTATTGTTGGCGGGTTGGACATGGGGTGAGTGGGCTTGGATCGGTTATTGTAGCTGAATTCGTGCCCAACAAAGAAGAACAAATGTTATGGGCTCGACATGGATCAATAGCCCATTAGAAATGATCGGCCCAATTACCTTATTAGCCCGTAGAATGAAATGTGTATTTAGCAACAACTCGATCCGTGGCTAAATCCGTTGCTATTACGGTTGAGCTCAAATGTGCTTTAATTTATTATGGGCTCAACTATGACTATACTTTCCCGGATTGGCCCATTGACAGGCCCAAATATGACTATGAATTTTTTTTATATAAATTATAAGTGTTGAAAAAAACATATACTACGTATTAACTTATTAATAAATTCTTATGAGAATATTATAATGGTATGTTTTGAGGAAAACTCATATAATTGACTAATAAATGTTTAATAAAACCTTATATTAAGTAATAAATTCTTATTATAATACTATAAGAGCATGTTTTAAGGAAAATTGATATAAGTGACAAATAAATGTTTAATAAAACCTTATATTAACTAATAAATTCTTATTAGAATACTATAAGTTTATGTTTTGAGAAAAACTCATATAAGTAACTAATAAGTGTTGAATAAAACCTTATACTAAGTAATAAATTCTTATTAGAATACTATAAGGTTATGTTTTGAGGAAAACTCATATAATTAACTAATAAAACCTTATACTAACTAATAAATTCTTATTATAATACTATAAGGTTATGTTTTGAGGAAAACTCATATAAGTAACTAATAAAACCTTATACTAAGTAATAAATTCTTATTATAATACTATAAGGTTATGTTTTGAGTAAAACTCATATAAGTCGCTAATAAAACCTTATACTAACTAATAAATTCTTATTATAATACTATAAGGTTATGTTTTAAGGAAAACTCATATAAGTAGCTAATAAAACCTTATACTAAGTAATAAATTCTTATTCTAATACTATAAAGTTATGTTTTGAGGAAAACTTATATAAGTAGCTAATAAAACCTTGTACTAACTAATAAATTCTAATTATAATACTATAAGTTTATGGTTTGAGGAAAACTCATATAATTAACTAATAAATGTTGAATAAAAGCTTGTATTAACTAGTAAATTTCTATTAGAATACAATAAGAGTATGTTTTGAGGAAAAATCATATAAATGGCTAATAAATGTTGAATAAAACCTTATATTAACTAGTAAATACTTATTACAATATTATAAGAGTGTGTTTTGAGGGAAAATCATATAAGTGACTAATAAATGTCGAATAAAAGATTATCTTCACTAGTAAATACTTATTAAAATAATATAAGAGTATGTTTTGAGGAAAACTCATATAAGTGACTAATAAATGTTGAATAAAAGCTTATATTAACTAGTAAATACTTATTACAATACTATAAGAGTATGTTTTGAGGAAAAATCATATAAGTGACTAATAAATGTCGAATAAAAGCTTATCTTCACTAGTAAATACTTATTAAAATAATATAAGAGTATGTTTTGAGGAAAACTCATATAAGTGACAAATAAATGTTAAATAAAAGCTTATCTTCACTAGTAAATACTTATTAGAATAATATAAGAGTATGTTTTGAGGAAAACTCATATAAGTGACTAATAAATGTTGAATAAAACCTTATACTAAGTATTAAATTCTTATTAGAATACTATAAGGTTATGTTTTGAGGAAAACTCATATAATTAACTAATAAAACCTTATACTAAGTAATAAATTCTTATTATAATACTATAAGGTTATGTTTCGAGGAAAACTCATATAAGTAACTAATAAAACCTTATATTAACTAATAAATTCTTATTATAGTATATAAGGTTATGTTTTAAGGAAAACTCATATAACCAGCTAATAAAACCTTATACTAAGTAATAAATTCTTATTATAATACTATAAAGTTATGTTTTGAGGAAAACTTATATAAGTAGCTAATAAAACCTTGTACTAACTAATAAATTCTAATTATAATACTATAAGTTTATGGTTTGAGGAAAACTCATATAATTAACTAATAAATGTTGAATAAAAGCTTGTATTAACTAGTAAATTTCTATTAGAATACAGTAAGAGTATGTTTTGAGGAAAAATCATATAAGTGGCTAATAAATGTTGAATAAAACCTTATATTAACTAGTAAATACTTATTACAATATTATAAGAGTGTGTTTTGAGGGAAAATCATATAAGTGACTAATAAATGTCGAATAAAAGCTTATCTTCACTAGTAAATACTTATTAAAATAATATAAGAGTATGTTTTGAGGAAAACTCATATAAGTGACCAATAAATGTTGAATAAAAGCTTATATTAACTAGTAAATACTTATTACAATACTATAAGAGTATGTTTTGAGGGAAAATCATATAAGTGACTAATAAATGTCGAATAAAAGCTTATCTTCACTAGTAAATACTTATTAAAATAATATAAGAGTATGTTTTGAGGAAAACTCATATAAGTGACAAATAAATGTTGAATAAAAGCTTATCTTCACTAGTAAATACTTATTAGAATAATATAAGAGTATGTTTTGAGGAAAACTCATATAAGTGACTAATAAATGTTGAATAAAACCTTATACTAAGTAATAAATTCTTATTAGAATACTATAAGGTTATGTTTTGAGGAAAACTCATATAATTAAGTAATAAAACCTTATACTAAGTAATAAATTTTTATTATAATACTATAAGGTTATGTTTCGAGGAAAACTCATATAAGTAACTAATAAAACCTTATACTAAGTAATAAATTCTTATTATAATACTATAAGGTTATGTTTTAAGGAAAACTCATATAAACAGCTAATAAAACCTTATACTAAGTAATAAATTCTTATTATAATACTATAAAGTTATGTTTTGAGGAAAACTTATATAAGTAGCTAATAAAACCTTATACTAACTAATAAATTCTAGTTATAATACTATAAGTTTATGGTTTGAGGAAAACTCATATAATTAACTAATAAATGTTGAATAAAAGCTTGTATTAACTAGTAAATTCCTATTAGAATACAATAAGAGTATGTTTTGAGGAAAACTCATATAAGTGACTAATAAATGTTGAATAAAAGCTTATCTTCACTAGTAAATACTTATTAGAATAATATAAGAGTATGTTTTGAGGAAAACTCATATAAGTGACTAATAAATGTTGAATAAAATCTTATTATAATACTATAAGGTTATGTTTTGAGGAAAACTCATATAAGTAACTAATAAGTGTTGAACAGAATCATACAGTAACTAATAAATTTTACGAAAATACAATATGAGTATGTTTTGAAGAAAACTCATATAAACAACTAATTAGGGTTGAATAAAATCTTATATTAAGTAATAAATTCTTATTAGAATAGTAAAAGAGCATGTTTTGACGAAAACTCATACAATTAACGAATAAATGTTTAATAAAACCTTATATTAACTAATAAATTTTAATTAAAATACTTAAAGAGTATGTTTTGAGGAAAACTCATATAAGTAATGAATAAATGTTTAATAAAACCTTATATTAACTACTAATTTTTTATTAAAACACTATATAAGTATGTTTTGAGGAAAACTCATATAAGTAACTAACAAATGTTTTATAAAACCTTATATTAACTAATAAATTCGCATCAGAATACTATAAGGGTATGTTTAGAGGAAAAATCATATCAGTAACGAATAAATATTTATTAAAACCTTATATTAACTAATAAATTCTTATTAGAATATTATAAGAGTGTGTTTTGAGGAAAAGTCATATAAGTAACTAATAAATGTTTAATAAAACCTTATATTGAGTTATTAATTCTTATTAGAATATTATGGGAGTATGTTTTTAGGAAAAGTCATATAAGTAATGAATAAATTTTTAATAAAACCTTTTATTAAGCAATAAATTCTTATTAAAATACTATAAGAGTATGTTTTCAGGAAAATTGATATAAGCGACTAATAAAAGTTTAATGAAGCCTTATATAACTAATAAATTTTTATTAGCATTTTATAAATGTATGTTTTGAAAAAAATGATATCTTTGACTTTTATCAATATTTTATAATATTAATGTTTTATATTTTACTAGTAAGTTTCAAAATAGAAAAATCCAATATATGTTGGAATTTTTTTTTATCGATGTTTTAGGTGATGAATAGAAAATATTTTAAGCTGTAAAATGAAATTTTGAGCGGTAACATTCCCGCACTTTAGAATTTTAGGCGGTGGAATGAAAATTTTGGAGGAGCGGTATATAATTGAACTTTTCACGTTCTAACCCTAATGACGCCTCTCCCTCTTCACAGATCTGTTTGCCTCTCCCTCTTCACAGATTCAATTCGCTTTTTCCAGGATCCATGTCGCCTCTCCCGTTTCAATTACATACTCTACAGATTTGTAATCTCTCTCTCCCCAAAGATTTCAGATCTCCTCTCAGCCGCTCTTGTCGTCGCCCTCCTGTCTTCCTCCCACAGAGAACGGCGCCAACGGTGAAACACAGCCGCTGGGAGGGAGCGCCGCCTTCAATGGATGAAGAAGATGGCGGAGAAACGCAGCCGCTGGGACGGTGCTCGCCTGAAAATGGCACCGCCTTCAACAGCCGCTGGGAAGGAGCACCGACTTCAACAAATCCTTAGGAAGGAAGCGCCGCCTTCATTTTTCCTTCTCCGAGAGTATTTCCACCGGCCATGGTGACCTCTGAAGCCAAGGTACTCCCTGCTTTATTACCTTCATTGCTCTCTCTCTACAGAAACACCTGTTTCTCCTTTTTTTCTCTATTTCTTTATCTCAAGCTCTTGGAAGTTGAAGATGAGGCTGACTGTGTATGAGTCGGTTGCCATTTCGCTTTGCTTATCTTCTGTTTGTTTGGATTGGTATAATGGAAGCCCTTAGGCCTTATCTAGTTATCTTAGGCTCCCGGCTGGAAGAGAAAAGGGCTGATGAGATATGAAAGCACCGATTTTTCATTTTATTTTGAGTTTTGTGCTTTGTGTTTTTTCTAAATTTTCAGTGTTTGGGTGATTTTGAAGTTTCATTTGAGATTCAGGTACTCTGCTGATTCTGGTAACTAAATTGAGTGCCTAGTGAGTTTATGATACCTGGCAATTGTGTGTATGTGTTGAATTCGGCCTAATTGATGTTTTGAATCAATGCATTGTATATCTTTGATGGCTTTGTTTATGAACTTGTTACTTAAAAAAAATTTATTTACTTATTCAATATTTCATTTATGAAATTTAGTATTTGATTAGTATTTTATATTTTTGTAATTGAATAGGTCATTTCATTTCATACTTGGCCGGAAAAACTGGAACCTTGCCCTCATTGCAGTTCAATTCCTAGCTGGTCCAGTGTGAAGCATTGGGTGCAAGAACAAGGCGGAAGTTCTCAAACTAGTGTCTAGATTCATAAAATGTGTGTTTTTTTCTTAGGTGTAGTATTTATGGATGTTGTACATTATGTGCATGATGTTGTGTTTTGTATTTGGACTCATTAGTTGTACATTATATGCCTGATGTTGTGTTTTGTATTCTATATTGTATAAATAGCACAATCAAATAATCGCAACAACGTAAGCCACGAATCTAGCCTCAAAGGTAGCAACCAACTAAGCATTGCAATTACCCACGACCATAGCAATGACTCAGCCACGAAACAAGAAACACCCATGACCTATTCCTGGCAATGAACTCAGCAACAAAATTAGCCATGACCATTTCCGAAGCTATTGTCGTCGCCACAGGCACGACATTCCTAAGTCATACCCAGCCACGGAATTAGCCACGACGGTATGAGTTCGTTGCTATTTTCCGTAGCTACATCGGCCCGAATTTAGTCACGAGGCATATGGCTACGGATGGCCCGACCGTTGCCAAGTTCGTGGCTAAACCGGTTAGCCACGGTCATTCGTTGCCAAATTCGTTGCTATTTTCCGTTGCTAAATCCTGTTTTTTTAGTAGTGGAAAGAAAATTTGGCGATTCAATTAGCCGCTCCATTATTAGTGAAAAATAATATTCTTAATATATATTAATAATTAGTTAAATATGAATTTTTTTTAATATGTGTGCCTTTAAGAAAAAACAAAAAATTATGTTACAATATTTAATGAATGATTACGCACCTCAACTTCATTTTTTTTTTCAATATTTTGTTTTTTTTATATTAAAAAAATGATATCTCATGTCTTTTATTTTGCGGTATGCAGCATATTCCCATATTTTTTATTTCAATATTATTTGAAGCTCATTCTATTTACTAGGTTTGTAATTAAATGTAAAATCAAAATTATAAGTTTATTTATTTTTAATATCACAGGGAACAAAAAAATCAAGAAAGTGATATATATTAATTGTCAATCTGGATCTGGAGAATTGAGTGTCTTCAAAGATCGTATATTAAAAACCAGATAAAATAGGTGTTAAAAGACCATAGTCGAGTTATAAAGTTGGTCTAGTTAGTTACAAGTATTCACATACGGACAATTTGAACCAGATTGAAAACGAAACAAAATTCAAACTAGTGGTAGGGACACTCATTCTATCACACTTTCCGATAAAAAAACATTTATATTATTTTAATGAAAGAAAGGTTTTAAGGTTATCTTTTAATCTATATATCTATATCTCTATAAACTCTTAATTTATAAGAGTTTAGGCTGACGTGTCACACTTAGAGGGATTTTAGGAATTTTGACCAATCCTATTTTTCTCTTTAATTTTAATTTTCATTTAATTTAATTATCCTTTTTTCTTCTTTTTACTTTAATTATTTTTTTACTTTAATTCTCTTATTTTTAACTAATCATTTTTTCTCCCCTCTTTTAATTTTTACAATTGATTTTTATCTTTAAAACAATCATTGAGTTTAATTCAAAATATTAAATTAATATAAACCTATGTCTATTTGCAAATATTCAATACTATCACAGTGGAGTCCATCTTGATTGAACTTATTATATCTTACTTCTGCGAGTTTGTTTTTATATGTTTACTTCAAAATATTTAAATAATATTTTATTAAATGGTATAATATCAATTTAATTTTTAAAATCGCGTCATGACGCGGGAACTATACTAGTTCATCTTAATTAACTATATTTAATTAACAAGTTTTTCAATAACCTAATTGTGAATTAATTCGATCAGACATACAATATTAATTACAATCTTTAATTCAAGTTAATTAGAGGTTAGAGGGTTGAATGAATTGTTTTAAATCGGTTCTTTTCAGGTCTAGGTTCAATCGATGCTAAATTCAAGTAAACGTAGTAATAACTATCGACCAAAAATATATATAAATGTTGCAGCAAACAAAAAATCACCTGAAATTAACCCTAATTTCAACATATATATGAAGCAGTACTAGTACTACTCATAATAGTTTATATATAATTCCCTAATATCATAAGAAAATAAGATAATTAAAATAATCGCCATGTACGTTGAAGCCCTAAAGTAATGTAGTCAAAACTTGTTACAAAATGTTGGATAACCACCCTCTAAATTTTAATAAGTGACGGCTCTTAAAATGAGGAGTCTGAAAATTAAAACCAAAATTTTTTCAAAAAAAATCATCAATATTATAAATGTGTAATTAGAATAAAAATATAAATCGTGCATACTTCATTTCACGGTTTTCAAATATTATAATTGTAACTTTATGTGTTTACTTTCCCAAGTCTTATATAGTTGAAATGCGAATGAAGAGAGAGTTCAAACACCGAAAACGAAAGACGAACTTGTATTAAATGTTTGAAGACAAGTTTTACAATCGATTCAAACAAAAAAAAATAGACAAATGAAAAACGATTAGCCTCAACTAGGACACCAGTCACCAAGGATAGAACCGAAGGACAATCGAGCTTCAAATCTCACAAGCTCTTAGAAACTCGGTGTTTGGATGTGAAGGGAGCTTGTTAAATCACGGTGGGTCATAAGACGTAGGGGGGGGGGGGGGAGGGTCACTCGCCCAAGCGCACACGCGCTAATTAAGTCGAGTGAGGTTCCATCCTAAAGCCAAGGGAGGTTTTAGGATGGAACCTCACTCGGCTTGTGTGCTCGGCTTGGTTAGCGCATGTGCTGCTGGGTTACGCCCTTGGACAAAAGGCTTATAGAGTTTTCGATCTTGATTCAAAGACTGTGGTGATCAGTCGTCATGTTGTCTTTAAGGAGGACATTTTTCCCTTCAAAGGAATGCTAGATACTTCCCCTGATCAATCTCCTTCATTACCCTTAGTTAATCCGGCTTCCCCTGAACAGTTGGGTTCCAACACAGAATTGGCAGATCAGGTTATCGATGATAGTGTGTCATCACCAGCGGTTGGTCCAGTTTCAACTCCTCCTTCGGTTGAACATGTTGATCAGATTGTTGATGATCAAATTTTTGATATTCGGCGTTCCACCAGGCTAGTTGTGATTCCCCAGAAGCTTGATGATTTTATTTTTCATCAACTTCCCTCTCGATCTATTCATACTTCTTCTTCATCTCAGTCTTTTGGAGTGTTTACTTCTCAGTATGTTACTTCTCTGGTCGATCAATATGATGAAAGTTATTGAACCTCATTCTTATGCCCAAGCTAAGGGTCGTCAACAATGGGATTAAGCCATGCAGAAAGAGATTGATGCTCTTGAATTGAATCACACTTGGAAGTTAACTTCTCTTCCACCCGGGAAGAAGGCAATTGGCTCAAAATGGGTCTACAAGATCAAATATAATCATGACGGGTCTATTGAACGCTACAAAGCGAGATTGGTTGCGAAGGGTTACAACCAATTGAAGGACAAAGATTACAAATTTACGTTTTCTCCGTTTACTAAATTGCCTACTATTCATGTCATACTTTCTCTGGCCATTCCGAAGAACTGGAATTTGCATCAATTGGATATCAATAATTAGGGGTGTTATGTGAGACAAGCTACTCGTGATTGGCTCGTATAAAACTCGACTGGAGCTCGTTTATTTTCTAAACAAGCCGAGTATGAGCACATTTTTAAGCTCGTTCCAAAGCTCGGCTCGTTCGAATTAAACTCGAATAGCTCAAATTTTATGAAATTTCTAAAATTTTCTTAAAGTTATTGTATAATGAGCAAGTAGAATTGCCTAAAGCTCGAAAAAAGCTCGGCTCGAGCTCGCTCATTTCCTAAACGAGCCGAATATGAGCACATTTTTAAGCTCGAGTCAAAATTTAGGCTCGGCTCGAGCTCTTTCATATTCTAAATGAACTAAATATGAACAAGTAATACTCGGCTCGTTCGACTCGAATAACAGCCCTATCAATAATGCTTTCCTCCATGGTCAGCTCGATGAGGAGGTTTACATAATTCCTCCCGATGGCTATGATAAGGCGTTACCCGGGCAAGTATGTCGTCTTCCTCGATCACTTTATGGTCTTAAACAGGCCAGCCGTCAATGGAATATTGCTCTGACTAAATTCCTTCTCGGATTGGTTTTTTCTCGATCCAAACATGATTACTCTCTTTTTACTAATGGCTCTTCCAGTTCTCAGACCATCGTCCTTGTTTACATCGATGATATGCTTCTCTTGGGCGATTCTAAGGCGGATATTGCTCCTGTCAAGAAGGCCCTAACCCCAGGCCTTCACTATTAAGGACCTTGGTCTCTCTCGGTTCTTTCTTGGGATGGAGATTTTCCGCTCTGCTCAAGGCATTTTTCTTAATCAACGAAAGTTTTGAAGCCTCCACCTTGATTGTAAGATCTTGAGACCTAACGTGCAGGTGATCTAAAGGATGATGAAAGACAAAAAGCTGGGTTTCAAGGTCTTGAAACCCAGACTCATATGTTTGGATAATCACTTATGCATTTCTCTATTGACTTGTTCTCTCACAGGAAAGAATCCGAGGCCAACCTTGTTGGACCTATATTATAATGGGCTTTATTTTGGGCTATGAGATATGATTTGGCCTTAATCAAATTATTTATATGTTTCTCATCTAACCCATTTTGTGTGCTAGATACATTATGTATGCTCTTTTAGGATCTCATTTGTCATACAAGCAAAGAACCGATCCAATTGATCATACGTGATCATGAAGAAGATTGATGGAACAATCTTGGAAAGCACACAAACGAAAGGATCAATTCTGGAAAGAATTCAAATATCTTGGAAAGTATTTGAAATTCAAACGGTCTCCCTCCAAGAAGCTCTTAAAGTTTTCCGACTATATAAAGACGAAGGCCAAGAAGGATGATACACACCTGAGCAAGCACTCAATCAATCATAGCATCCTAAAGCATTCGTCATCTCCAGTTTCTCTTACATTCTCTAAAGGCCTAAGTGTTGTTCATTGTTTAAGAGTTGAGAGAAACACTAGCACTTATTGTACAAGTCATTCATTTTACACTTAGAGTATTTTATACTCGATCAAAGCACACTTGGTGTGCGGTGTGAGCTTTTATTTCACTTGTAAGGTTGAGAGCTAGAATAGAAGCGGTGAGGCTTTGTATAGAGAAAGGGTAGTTTCTCTAGGAAGTTCTAGGCTCAAGTGAAGTGAAATAAGAAGTGTTTGAATCATACGGGTTGGATAACCCTAGGCGGGGACGTAGGCCAAGTTGGTGCCGAACCTCGTTAACAATTCGTGTGTTCATCTTTTACATTCCGCATTTACATTATCATATTCGATTTTACTTCGTCAAGTCCTGATAGCCTGTATCAAGGTCTTGACAAGTTGCACTAAATTTCTATTGTTGCGAAAATCGTCCATACTCTATTCATCCCCCCCCCTTCTAGAGTATTATTCATCGCCTTATAGACTCTTCAATTGGTATCAGAGCTTGGCTCATAGCTATTTGATTTAATAATCTTGTGAGTTTTTAGCATGTCTACCATAGGTGATGGAGGTTTTGCTCAAGGAAGGTCAACCAATAGACCTCCACTTTTCTGTGGCAATAACTTTGTCCACTGGAGATCACTGATGCAAATATTCATCATTGATCAATACCTTGAGCTATGGGGCCTGGTCAAGAATGGACCACACGTTCCAAGAAAGACTGTCGATGGAAAGCACGTTGATAAAACTGAAGCTGATTACGATCAGACTGATCTTGAAAACATTGCTAAGAACTACAAAGCTATGAATCTTCTGTACTGCACTCTCGATGCTAATGAGTTTAACCGTGTCTCAGCTTGCAAAAGTGCCAAGTAAATTTGGGACAAGCTTATAGTTACTTATGAGGGCACCAGTCAAGTCAAGGAGAGTAAGGTCAATATCTTTCTCAGGCAATACGAACTATTCAAGATGAATCCTAATGAAACAGTAAAGGAGATGTTTACGAGATTCACTCAAATTGTAAACAACCTCGACTCACTTGGAAAAACCTTCTCCAACCCGGAGAAAGTTCGGAAGGTTCTTAGGAGCCTCCCAAAAATCAAGTGGGGTCCCAAGGTTACTGCAATTGAGGAAGCTCAAGATCTCTCTACACTACCATTAGATGATCTTCTCGGAAAACTTATTACTCATGAGATGATACTAAACGAGGAAGATGGAGAAGTACCCTCAACAACAAAGAACCTTGCTCTCAAAACTAAGAAAGATCACTCACAATCTGACAGTGATGAATCTGATGACGAGGATGATCCCTTTGCTCTCATCACACGGGGATTAGCTCGAATTCTGAAGATGAAAAAGCAATTTTCCAACCGTGAAAATGCTGATTCATCTAGATTCAAAGGCAAGTCTCCCAACATATCAAAGAAACCAAAAGTGCTAACATGTTTTGAGTGTGGCGAGACAGATCATCTCGTAAAAGAGTGTCCTATGAAGAAAAGAAATAAGTTCAAAAAATATGAACAAAAGAAAAAGGCTATGCTTGCAACCTGGAGTGACTCAGATTCATCAAGTGACTCAGACACTGAAAAAGAGCAGGCAAATCTCTGTCTTATGGCTGGACATGAAGGATCACAGACTCAAGACCTTGAACAAGTGGTAAGAAACCTAATGTCTAGCTCCCCCTCCCCCCGATGTTCTCTCTGAAGTCCTAAGAAATATGATTTCTAGTGAAGATGCTTACATCAGTGAAATCAACACCTTGAAGGAAAAGCTGATAGATCAACAGAAATGTATTAGTGATATGTCGCTGGAAATGAAAAATCTTGAAGCTTCTCGGTCGGCCCTTGACATTAAAGTCAAGATCTTGAGCTCAAAGAATTCTGATCTCAAGCAAAGCCTCTCCTCTCTAAAGAATCGTAATGAGGATTTAGAGAAAGAGAAGGCAAAGCTAACCGATAAGTGTCAAGACCAGCAGACTTCACTCATTCAGTTCACCAGATCTAAGCCAATCTTGATAAGATGTTGGGTGAACAACAACTCTCTATTAATAGGAGTGGTATTGGATACAACAAGAACTTTCCAAAAAAACCTAGTACCACTTTTGTTAAAGCTAAAGGCTATTGGCGTTCACCTACTTGCTTCCACTGCTACAAAAAAGGGCATATTAAGGAAACTTGTCCATATAGGCGAAAAGATCCTTACATCATTAGAAATACATTTCCAGTTCGACTTAATGAGCAAATAAAACAAGTTTGGGTTCCTAAGGGGACAAGACTACCCAATATGGTCTATCCTCATTATGAATCTAAAACTATGTATTGGTCTAGCCGGAAAGAATGATGTTTGTCTTGCAGGATATCATCAAGAACAAATAGCCAAAATGGATAATGGACAGTGGATGCTCACGACACATGAGTGAAAAGAAATCTCTATTTCAAGATCTTAAGGAGCAAACCACTGGAACAATTACTCTTGGTGATAAAGGGAAGTGTAACATTATCGGTATTGATAATATTGGTAATTCAAAAAGTTGCATTAAGGATGTTTATCTTGTTGACAGATTAAAGTACAACCTCTTAAGTGTCTCTCAGTTGTGTGACAAAGGAAACAAAGTTGTCTTTGACATACACAAGTGTGAAGTCAGGGATTAAGAGATCGGTGATCTGATCCTCACTGCTCACAGGCACAATAATACTTATGCCGTAAATGCTAACCATATTACAGGTACAAAACTCAAGTGTCTCAAGGCCTTGACAGAAGACCCCAGCCTATGGCATAGAAGACTAGATCATGTAAGCATGCACACCCTCAATAAACTCAAAACAAGAGATCTTGTTCGAGGATTACCTGATTTGAACTTCAAGAAAGAAGAACTATGCAATGCATGCACAAGAGGTAAACAGACACGTAGTTCTTTCAAACCCAAAAAGGTTGTAAGTTCCTCTCGACCTCTTGAGTTGTTACATATGGATTTGTGTGGACCTATGCGTGTCAAATCTCCAAAGGGTAAACAATACATCCTGGTTATTATTGATGATTTCTCTCGTTTTACATGGATCTCCTTTTTAAGAGAAAAATCAGAGGCTTTGTTCGAGTTTTCTAAACTTTGTAAGGAGTTGCAGACCTTGAAAAACATACCTATTGTCTCCATTAGGAGTGATCATGGTAGAGAATTTGATCAACTTAAATTTGATTTGTTTTGTGCTAAATATGGAATTTCACACAACTTTTCAGCTCCTAGAACTCCTCAACAAAACGGAGTTGTGGAACGAAAGAACCGCACTTTGGAGGACATGTTTAGGACAATGCTTTTGGAAAATGGTTTGCCAAAGTTCTACTGGGATGAGGCTGTTAACACGGCCAACTATATCTTGAATCGATGTTTAATTCGCCCCATTTTGAAAAAGACTCCTTATGAACTTTTCAAAGGAAGAAAGCCTAGCATTTCCTACTTCAAACCTTTTGGATGTACTTGCTTTGTTCATAACAATGACAAAGATAACCTTGGAAAATTTGATGCACGTAGTGATGATGGTATCTTTCTTGGTTATTCTACTATTAGCAAAGCTTATAGAGTTTATAACAAGCGCACCAAAATTGTTGAGTAGGGTATCCATGTGGTATTCGACGAAAGCAATAATGGTGTGTTAAGTGAAGGTTTTACAGATCTCAATCTAAATCATCATGATTTGGATGGAGAAGAAGAGGACAAGGCTGAGAATAAGCAGGACCAAGAAAGAAACATGCAAGAACAAATCCAAGATACCAACGAACTATCTAAAGACCTTGAGAAGGAACTACAGAATTGGGATTCAGTTATTGAAGAATCCAACTCTCAAACTGTCAATAAAGACCTTGAAGAAAGGCTTGCTACTATCTCAAATGATCAGGGTCCAAAGCAACGAAAGTTCAAACATGCCTCTTCACACTCAGCTCAAGACATCATATCAGATCCATCATCTGGGGTACCAACTCGATCTAGAATAAAAAATCTGTGTGCCTTCTATGCTTTTGTCTCTCTTATAGAACCAAAAACCCCAGCTGAAGCACTCAAAGACTCGGACTGGATCATGGCCATGCAAAATGAGCTAAATGTGTAACGGCCCGGGATTATGATTCTCGAGTTACGTTTCGAGGGATGAAACCTCTCGTTGGGATCTTGCGCCCCGAGTACAGGTTGAAGGTTTGAAATCGAAGATGCGTAGTTAAAGTGGGATTTCACACCCAAACCCGGAAGGTCCGTTGGAGACCTCGGGGTAGACCCCTGTACCTGTCCTAAGTCTACAACGCGGAAAATCCTTTAACATGCAAAGGGCTTAAGTTATGAAAATGATACAACCAGTGCCACGGCAGAGCCGGGTCAAAACGGAGTATAAGTATGGAGAAACCCCAAAAGCATGAATCTGGTGAAGTCGGGTTTCAAACACTCACTTTTCGCCAGATGAATAGACCCCGTCATAACAGCACAAAATCAAGCAGTGTATCGGGTACCTAAAACTATACCACCAAGTCAGGCCAAGAGTCCGCCCGCGGGTCCTCTGACCGCGCTAAGGACATATAATACGCCTATACCTAGAATAAAGGATGCCTTCATGCAGTACTGGAATATTAACCACACTATCATGTTCCTAATTCATATGTACAGAATATTAAGTAAGGCCTTAACAAAGAATACCAAGTGGTATATCCCTCTTCTACCACCACCCCCCCTTCCAGGTAGGGTGGAGACTGGCCAGTTCGATTCGATAGCATCTCAAATCTCATCATCATATCGTATCTCATCATCATATCGTGGATCTTGCGAAAAGAAAATAATAATGCTAATAATAGTAAAGGTGTTCCAACGACCCGAATGACTCAGGACGAACCCGATGGAGCTGGGCTGTCCTATGACCCTATCAAGGATTCTAGGACTCACAGATAACTGTCGTTCTGTATTCAAACGCATACATAATAAGAATGCTCATTCGTAAGTGCAATTCCTAAGCATGATACTACATGACATGCTTTTATGCATATGCAACACCTACATACTATATGACACATCAGGCAGGAGGTATTGGTTACTGAGTAAGCCCCGGAGGTACTTACTTGGCTAGTAGATCGACAACAGGATAATCCAGCACACAATATTCACAATCACAGAGTATCACCTAGTACATAATGGAATATACATAAGTCTACATCCAACTATTAAACACTCAAGCACACCTCAATCATAAGAACAAGTAACATATTATGAAAGTCATTTCATCGCACCTTCCGCTCCTCAAGACCACATCGTTCTCCATAAATCATTCAACCAATTCCGCATGTTCATATACATCATTTCTGCATATACCTCAACAGTTCATCAAAATCATAAGACATAATTTGTGTGATATAAAATCCTACTAGATCGTCATAATTATCCAACATTTAATCTCATATAATAATTCACCACAAGTCATGCTATTAGTCATACATATCATACTGTTAGTCAAACCATCATATTATCATGCTAGTTAGTCATCGAATAAGTCTTATTCCCAAGTTAGTTTCAGAACCGTTTCAAATCCCAGTTTAAATAGTTAAGTATTCCGACCCTTGAAAATACTCGCCAAATTCCCTTTTTAATTTATTTATTAAATCACTTTTTCAACCTTTCATAAAATATCCAAAAATAATATTTTTATACCTTAATCCCCAAATAATATTAATTATTTAAACAAATAAATCAAATGACTAAACTGGCCCGCCAAAACGCAACTAACCCACCCGGACAAACACTGTCGCGCCCGCGGCAATTGCAGCGCCCGCAGCACCCGTCTTCTTCCTCTAGCATCGGACTGGTTCGTTCCTTCATGGAGGAGCTTGGCTCTCCTTCCATTTTCGACCCCTCTCATCCTCTCAGACACCCCAACCCCAACCACCAAAACACACGCTCACGGAATGAAGCTAAAGGAAAGAATTGAACGAGGCTCACCGAGGTGTTCGCGGACGTCGGAGCTTCGTCGGAGCTCGCCGGAGGCTCGATTCGCTGCGTCGGAGAGGGAGGAACCTCGGATTTGACCTAGGAGAGTAAATGAAGGTTAAAGGAAGGTCCTTCCATGGGATTTCGGATCGAACGAGAGGTCGAAGCTTACCGAACGGAGTTTGCGCTCGAGCGAGGTGGTGGAGCTTCAAAGGCGGTTCCAACGCTTCATGGGCGGTGTCGGGGTGGCGTGGACGTCAGAGGAGGTGGCTCGGGTTGATGCTTGGAGGAAGAGGCAAGGGTGGAGCTGATGATTTCACTTGGAGCTTGGGAGGGACCGGCTCGGCTCGACGGTCTTCGAACAGAGGAAGCTTGGGCTTCCGGCAACCAGGGGCGAACGGTGGTGGTGGCAGCGACAGAATGAGGCGGTGATGGCGAGGGGGAGATGGTGGTGGTGACGTGAAATGGTGGTGGTGGTGGCGAGGAGGTGTGGTGATCACATCGATGGTGAAGACGGGTGAATGTGATGGTGAAGACCCGAGGAGTAGGTGAGGGTGATCAGTGATGACGATGATTGAAGGACGGGGTGAGGGGTGGGTTGAATTTGAAGGGTAAGGTGAGTGATGGGAGTGGGTGAGAGGTTGAGTGTTGAATTAGGTAATCAATACCCGGAAATAAATTCCGAATACGCGAATTTTGAATCCCGTAATTAGTGTCCGAATGTTAGTTACCTGACTCTCGCTTTCTCGATCAATTAGATTTTTAAGACAGAAGGGGATATCACCATTCAATAATTATTTTGAATTTTCGAGGTAAAACGACGGAAATTATTCGCCAAATTTTATATTTCGGTCGGAATCCGCTAAATGAGTTTTAAATTCAGTTTAAGTTCATTTTTATTTTCCTTTTTCCGAAAAATTAGGATTTGAAAATCCGAGCCTTTACATCATCCACCTCTAAAAATAAGTCTCGTCCCCGAGACTAAAATCATTTTAAAACAGGGGAGGAAGTTTGAAATCGGTGAGTCAAGAATCATGCCATTGATCCCGTGAATACCTCATAAGTGCCCCTATGAGATCCTCACAGTACCGTTGCCGTGATCATAATATCCCCAAAAAGACCGTAGTAAGAATGTAATATGGGCCCCTACCACATCCTTATTCCGACTCTTTGGCTATATTAGAACTCAAATACGTGTATCCACTTCGTGGGGCGTTATAATGAAAACTAGAGTCATATTAGTTTCTTAAAATCCAAGTCAGTCTCTTTTGAAACACCATTCAAAATTTCAAGTTCGACGTTAGCCAAAATAATTTTCAACTTCTCAGTTCATTCTACCATCCACCTCTAATGGCTTATCCCATATTCTCTTCCTAGGTTCCAAGTCAGAATCAAATTCCAATACTTCAGCTTCCATCATTTCTATCATCAAGAATCGTATATATAATAAAAATCATAGCTCACATTTAATAGAATGACATAAACACGTCAAGTACAGTTGTATACCATAATATACCTAGCATCGTATCATCCACGGTAGGATTTATCACATCATCTCACAGAAGTGACACACCTTATCAATCAGATAAGTCCGTCACATCAAACAGATAAGCACATCATATCAATCAGATAAGCACGTCATATCAAATATATGATCAGATAAGCACGTCATATCAAATAGATAAGCATATCATATCAATCAGGTAAGCACATCATACTCATGCTACTGCCAAGCGTCATTACATTAGAGACAAACAAGTACTTCCGTACACTAGCATTCCATCGAGTTCAGGGGATAACTATGTTAGTACTAATAGTTCACTATTGTCAACGACAATACATCATAGAATCAACATCATCTATAGCATAGAATTTGCACCACATTCGGCCCCAAGTAAAGTGTACGCTAGATCACATCCTCAAGAGAACCTGCCTATAACTATCAAACATGACAAAACACGACCACTACCCATCAGCTCTTGCATTAAGATCAAATTCACCAAGGTCTACCAACCAAAACCATTACTAGTTCTAAACACCATTGCATCCTGCTCACATACAACCTTTCTAGCCTTATAACTATTTACAATCACGACCGAATACCCTAAACCAACTACTAGGTATCCCAACTCCTATGCCATCAAGCCATCTAAGGGCCAATCCATTTCGACATCCCGATCTCAACTCTTACCTTCCACTCGACCATCTAAACTATTTCTCGGAGTTCCCAATCACACGGTTTCCTGATCCGACAAGCTTAACAACTTGACCAACTACGTACCAACACTCCTTATCAAATGCACCCTCGTCATAGGGGTCCTCTACCGGTCCCATCTTTACCCTCTAATAGAAAATTCCGAGTCCTCAACTGAACCGCTCTCACGATTGATCTAGACACTTCTTAACAATCTCGCTGACCCTTTCTAGGCTCTCAAGACTCCACCTGAACATTGTCCCCCAAAGAGATCTCTCGAATCACCTTGCTAACCTGATCATATTTCACGCACCACTGACCACTCTCATTAACCATCCACCTCTAAGAGTCCAACACGTACTAATCATCTCACATCTGTAACTCTCGACCAACTTTAATGCAGAAATCCATCTCGTGCTGCTCCCAACCACGAATTACCAAGACCCTCATCTCCAACGCCTATCCTCAAAGACCAACCACTGATTTTTACCTACTCATCCCAATCTAGAACTCACGAAACCTGAATCACTCATGACTCCTCAAGCTGACCTACCCTAGATCCTCTTCCCAACATTAACCGAATTTACCTCATGTTACCACTCCTTAACCACGACCATTATCCCCAACGAAACCTTATGTCACCATAACTCGAATTACCCATAACATCACAACTTGACCAATTCTCCCACGATTTTCCAACCAATAGGATTCCCACTGAACTCCTATGACATCCTCGTCCGAATTTCCTAAGCACCGCAACTTCCCCATCCTTCTAAAATCTCTTATCCTCTAGCGTCCTCAATACTTTCTGCTTTGCCTAGTTCCCAAATTCATGCTCATAATCTCCCTATCTCAACCTTAAGCCCACATTCTTACTAGAAATCTCAACTACATCCTGGCCTAGCTACCAGCCTTTCCTCGAAGATTCATCTCACATCCTCAAATACCTCAATAGCCACAATGACCTCCACTCATAAATCCTGTTTCATTCCCTATGCCAAAATCCTCCAACAACGCATCTAGAGATCCTTCACTCATAAATTCCCCAAGCATTACCAATGCTATCTAAACAACCCCAAATACTCATCACACGAACAATCCTAGTTTGAACAACCTAATATCTCCAATCAATAATTTCCCAAGCAACCTCATACTACTCTTCCTTGGCAATTCCTCAACCTCATCATTTACCAAAAACCGCTCCCAATCACCGCACAAAGAACCTAGTATAGACCACAACCGCTACCCTCCTATCCTAAACGCTCACACCGCGCACCCATTACCTACCGACACTTCTAGCTAGAACATCTCCCTAAAAATCTTCCCAACTATCCCCACTCCTCACCTAAGACCTACCTGGAGCTCAACTATACTCACCGACCACTATTTCCGACCAGTCCCAACTCACTCGGCTCTACCCAAGCTAACGCATCCATCCTGCACACCCTCTCGCTCATCTCATTACTAAGAACAAATACTTTAATCCCTCTGCCACTTTCCGACCTAGCTTACCGAAGAATCTCTCGACTCATGCCCAAGAAGAAGCACCACCAGATATATAACCCATAACTTACTCACCAGCAAGTCAGTATACCAAGCGCCAAGGCACATCATCATAGAAACAAGTTAGTCAAGCAATCATTGCTACGATTTCAGCACATCCGTCATCACACTTTCAATTATTTCAGTTCTAGGCATATCACACAACATCAATTTCGATTAGTATAGAAGAATCCACGATTTGAATTAAGAATGCTCTTCCTCGTGTCAGCTGGGAGGAACCTGTTCGCGATTGTCATCTTTGAAGCATATTCGTCCTTTTTTCCATCGGTGACGTTGTTCCTAGGGCCTAGGGGTCATGGACCCATCACACTTCCGTTGCGCCGCTCCGGTGCCACTTGGTCATCGGTCCTTTCTTGCATATCGGTGCTTATCGAAGGATCATAAGGGTTAGAAGTTACGGAGATAGGGGAGAGATAAGGGCGGATGACACAGCTTCCTTAAGAGTTCAGACATGGACCAGGACAAGGGACGATGAGACCAAGGAGAAGATCCTAACCCGAGAGTTACAACGATGCCCTTATAATTGTGCCACGCAAGCACATAAAAATCAAGAGATATCATCACATTATTTCACACTAGTATGCACCTATCTCAAGGAATATCGATTTATGCATTCATAACATGTTCATATAATCATCTTTATATGTGTGTAGAACAAGCTAGCAACTTATCGTTTCATTCACCAATCATGCTTGACAGACTAAGAACATGTATGCACAGACTGACATGGGACATATATGGAATAAGTTATGCAAGACCTACCAACCATCACAGGATGTCGTATGCATGACTTATCACTCAATTTAGATGCACGCATAAGCAAGTCATAATATTGCGGGATTGAGGCAAGCATGCTAAGATGTAACCTAAAAATCATCCTAAGGGTGTGATCAGTTCATGCAGGGTTGGTATAGCAACTATCTCATCACATACATCCATATTGACATAGTAAGACTAGGACGTCACACAATCATATAAGGGCCTTTAACTGGGAGGTATATATCCTACATGATACTAGCAATACTCATTAAACATGTAATACTCATTAAACATGTGCACAGTCATGAGGTCCAATGAGGTTCATCTGGCATGCTAAGTCATCCAATTCACGTTTTAACATGCAATAAGAGTTGAGCACATTATCATGGACCTAGTTCATAGCGAGACAGTAATCATGGGAATTCAATAGATACGGCACATACATCCACTCATAAGTGCAACCATGCAAGGTACCATGCAAGTCATGCTGAATTATACCAATATAGCATGTCATTAAATCACAAGGAGGCTATCATTATAACTTGACAGAATTCTCTAAGGGCAATCACCGACTCACCACCCCATTTCCCCTTGGAACGCTAGTATGACTCGCTCGGTAGGACACAAGGACATTCACGTTGTTTTCGAGAGGGGTGGGTAGAACTCGTATTTAGACACTTGTGGCAAGAAGACATGGTTGGCCATTATGAGGATAGAAAGAGATGAATCCATAAGACAACTCACTTCTATCTCAAAACAATCTAAATCCTCACCCCCACTAATGATGTGCATGTTTTTAGTCATATTTTTTCATGTGTTTTGTCATTCATTTGAGTCATTTTCATAAGATTTGCATTGGGTTTATTGTCTTTTGTATAAGTTTTCATATTTCATGAGAAATAGATGTCTTCACTAGCTTTTGTGTGTTTTACAGATTTTTGGAAGCTGTTTTTGAAGAAATTTTCAAGAGAGAAAAGATGCGGAAGAGAATTTAGAGCGTATAGGAAAAAGAACGGAAGCAATCGGAGTTATAACGAAGGAGATACGGGCGTTTCTCTAAGTCTAAGATGGACTACCGTCATACCGACCCCATAACGACCCTCAGGGGGTCGGTACCGAGGCTCAATCTGAAAGTGCAAGACGAGATAAGCTTACAGTGGTCATACCGACCCTAAGGGGGGTCGGTACCGAGGTCACCCGCCTCGGTATGGGCTCCAGCGGAGCTTATTTACCCGGATTTAATTATTTTTACCCCTTTTCCTTAGATAGACTTTAGATAAAATTGATATATTTGTTATTTCCTAATTTAGTTTATGAGCTATTAAGTATAAATAGGATTTTTAGGGTTTGGAGGATCTTCTTCTGCCTTCCACCACTTTTTCAGCACTTTTAGGAATTGGAACACACGTTTAGAGAGCGTTTGTGAGCGGATTTGAGAGCTTTTTGAAGCGATTTCTTCGGTGAAAGTTGGAGATCATTTTGGGAGGCTTTTGTGACGCTTTGTTGAAGTTATTCTCAGGTTTTTATGCAATTTAATTTTCTGATTTTTATTTATTTCATTAATTTCGCAATGTCTTCCATGTTTATTCCATGTTTATGCGTGAGTAGTCGCCTTTTCTAGGGTTGGGGTGATCCCAACGATAGTTATGCTTGCAATTTTGCTATGAATTGATGAATTGATTGGTTTTATCTATTTTATGTGCTTAAGTACTCAATGAAAATTGGGGAAATTCCTTTTTGCAATTAAATTGAAAGATTGATTTGTGAATTGGATAGTAATTAGGATTTTGAAACGAAAGTTTGATAACCTAATTAAGATTGTTAGTAAAGTTAATTAATTTGTGAAAATAAATTGATTGCTTTGCTAGGGTTGATGCAAGTTGACCTATTTAATAGATAAAAACATGATTTTTACTTGATTCATTGCAATGCTTGTGTGATTATTGTTGTGGTGATCCCTATGCCCTAGACTTTTATTATTATTGATTTTTCCTAAAAATTCCAGCAGCCCTAAAACCCCCAAAATTCTATAATTTTCCATCTCTTCTTGCTATTTCTTGCTCTTTGGTAACTAGAATTGAGTCACTGACTTTCTCCCTGCGGACGAACTTGACCCTACTATACTATAGCGGGGTTTCGATCTTATAAATTTATTTGTTTGAAAATAAACCCTTCATCAACTAACATACTCAAGTAACCCTCACATCCGACACGATTTCCGAAGGTATTTAGTTGACCGACCCAAATTTCCCGTGAAAGACCCCAATCACAAGTACGAGACTCGATAGAAGCATTGATGGTGGGATATGAAACAAGACTCTAAACAGGGGGAGAGGATGCTTCTCGACCCTTGATAACATGCCTAGATGTTTTGGTGGGGCGGATGACAGAGTCAGAACCATCAGGGGGTTTGAATTATGAAAGGGCTATTTCGACAAAACAGGAATTCCGATTACATAAGAACAAGGTTTTCTCCCACTATCCCGTTTGCACAGTTATTCAACACATGATTCAAGTCAAGGCATACTGATTAGTTCGCTATCCTAAGCACAATAGAGCACTCATCACAGAAGCAATCAACAAGATTAATATGATCCTCTTCGAGGAGGATCGCCCTCGGGCCCAACTGCATATATGTACATATATAAACGTAAGCATAGAGACGATCTATGCCGTCCTTCGAGGGACGGCTGACCAGAGGGGCAAAACCTCACGGCCTCCTAACTCAACACTCCAACCTCTGTGGTGTTATTTGGAGTCTTCTAGGCCCATCTGTAAATAAAAACTAGTATTTTGCCTACCGTTCCCCGAATTCTACATCCATAAGGGATGTCTACCGCTTGGGTCTCTACCCACGAGATTATTTCCCCTTTATTCATTTTAGGTTTTAAGTCCAATTAAATTCATTTTGCCCTTTATAAAATATTGTCCAAAACCATTTGAAAACATTGGGCGATTTTCAAAACCTCTTCAACCTATTGTACTCGGATTGCAAAACTTCAGCTCTGATACCACCTTTGTAACGGCCCAGAATTATGATTCCCGAGTTACGTTTCGAGGGATGAAACCCCTCGTTGGGATCTTGCGCCCTGAGTACAGGTTGAAGGTTTGAAATCGAAGATGCGTAGTTAAAGTGGGATTTCGCACCCAAACCCGGAAGGTCCGTTGGAGACCTCGGGGTAGACCCCTGTACCTGTCCTAAGTCTACAACGCGAAAAATCCTTTAACATGCAAAGGGCCTAAGTTATGAAAATGATACAACCAGTGACACGGCAGAGCCGGGTCAAAACGGAGTATAAGTAGGGAGAAACCCCAAAAGCATGAATCTGGTGAAGTCAGGTTTCAAACACTCACTCTCCGCCAGATGAATAGACCCCGTCATAACAGCACAAAATCAAGCAGTGTATCGGGTACCTGAAACTATACCACCAAGTCAGCCCAAGAGTCCGCCCGCGGGTCCTCTGACCGCGCTGAGGACATATAATATGCCTATACCTAGAATAAAGGATGCCTTTATGCAGTACTGGACTATTAACCACACTATCATGTTCTTAATTCATATGTACAGAATATTAAGTAAGGCCTTAACAAAGAATACCAAGTGGTATATCCCTCTTCTACCACCACCCCCCCCTTCCAGGTAAGGTGGAAACTGGCCAGTTCGATTCGATAGCATCTCAAATCTCATCATCATATCGTATCTCATCATCATATCGTGGATCTTGTGAAAAGAAAATAATAATGCTGATAATAGTAAAGGTGTTCCAACAACCCGAATGACTCAGGACGAACCCGATGGAGCTGGGTTGTCCTATGACCTTATCAAGGATTCTAGGACTCACAGATAACGGTCGTTCTGTATTCAAACGCATACATAATAAGAATGCTCATTCGTAAGTGCAATTCCTAAGCATGATACTACATGTCATGCTTTTATGCATATGCAACACCTACATACTATATGACACATCAGGCAGGAGGTATTGGTTACTGAGTAAGCCCCCGAGGTACTTACTTGGCTAGCAGATCGGCAACAGGATAATCTAGCACACAATATTCACAATCACAGAGTATCACCTAGTACATAATGGAATATACATAAGTCTACATCCAACTATTAAACACTCAAGCACACCTCAATCATAAGAACAAGTAACATATTATGAAAGTCATTTCATCGCACCTTCTGCTCCTCAAGACCACATCGTTCTCCATAAATCATTCAACCAATTCCGCATGTTCATATACATCATTTCCGCATATACCTCAACAGTTCATCAAAATCATAAGACATAATTTGTGTGATATAAAATCCTACTAGATCGTCATAATTATCCAACATTTAATCTCATATAATAATTCACCACAAGTCATGCTATTAGTCATACATATTATACTGTTAGTCAAACGATCATATTATCATGCTAGTTAGTCATCGAATAAGTCTTATTCCCAAGTTAGTTTCAGAACCGTTTCAAAACCCAGTTTAAATAGTTAAGTATTCTGATCCTTGAAAATACTCGCCAAATTCCCTTTTTAATTTATTTATTAAATCACTTTTTCAACCTTTCATAAAATATCCAAAAATAATATTTTTATACCTTAATCCCCAAATAATATTAATTATTTAAACAAATAATTGAAATGACTAAACTAGCCCGCCAAAACACAACTAACCCACCCAGACAAACACTGCCGCGCCCGCGACAATTGCGGCGCCCGCAGCACCCGTCTTCTTCCTCTAGCATCGGACTGGTTCGTTCCTTCATGGAGGAGCTTGGCTCTCCTTCCATTTTCGACCCCTCTCATCCTCTCAGACACCCCAATCCCAACCACCAAAACACACGCTCATGGAATGAAGCTAAAGGAAAGAATTGAACGAGGCTCACCGAGGTATTCGCGGACGTCGGAGCTTCGTCGGAGCTCGCCGGAGGCTCGATTCGCTGCGTCGGAGAGGGAGGAACCTCGGATTTGACCTAGGAGAGTAAATGAAGGTTAAAGGAAGGTCCTTCCATGGGATTTCGGATCGAACGAGAGGTCGAAGCTTACCGAACGGAGTTTACGCTCGAGCGAGGTGGTGGAGCTTCAAAGGCGGTTCCAACGCTTCATGGGCGGTGTCGGGGTGGCGTGGACGTCAGAGGAGGTGGCTCGGGTTGATGCTCGGAGGAAGAGGCAAGGGTGGAGCTGATGATGTCGCTTGGAGCTCGGGAGGGACCGGCTTGGCTCGACGGTCTTCGAACAGAGGAAGCTTGGGCTTCTGGCAACCAGGGGCGAACGGTGGCGGTGGCAGCGACATAATGAGGCGGTGATGTCGAGGGGGAGATGGTGGTGGTGACGTGAAATGGTGGTGGTGGCGAGGAGGTGTGGTGATCACAGCGATGGTGAAGACGGGTGAATGTGATGGTGAAGACCCGAGGAGCAGGTGAGGGTGATCAGTGATGACGATGATTGAAGGACGGGGTGAGGGGTGGGTTGAATTTGAAGGGTAAGGTGAGTGATGGGAGTGGGTGAGAGGTTGAGTGTTGAATTAGGTAATCAATACCCGGAAATAAATTCCAAATACGCGAATTTTGAATCACGTAATTAGTGTCCGAATGTTAGTTACCCGATTCTCGCTTTCTCGATCAATTAGATTTTTAAGACAGAAGGGGATATCACCATTCAATAATTATTTTGAATTTTCGAGGTAAAACGACGGAAATTATTCGCCAAATTTTATATTTCGGTCGGAATCTGCTAAATGAGTTTTAAATTCAGTTTAAGTTCATTTTTAATTTCCTTTTTTCGAAAAATTAGGATTTGAAAATCCGAGCCTTTACAAAATGAGTTTGAAAGGAAAAAGGTATGGACTCTTCAACCCAGACCTAAGCACCAATCAGTCATAGGAACTAGATGGGTGTTCCGAAATAAATTGGATGAAGCAGGCAAAATCATTCGAAACAAAGCAAGGCTTGTTGCTCAAGGATACAATCAAGAAGAAGGTATAGACTACGAGGAGACATTTGCTCCCGTAGCAAGGTTAGAAGCCATACGTATATTACTTGCTTTTGCATCTTTCATGGGTATCAAGCTAGTTCAAATGGATGTCAAATGTGCATTTCTCAATGGGTTCTTGGAAGAAGAGGTTTATGTTGCTCAACCACCAGGATTTGAAAGTGAAGAATTTCCTAATCATGTGTATAAATTGGACAAAGCTCTCTACGGTCTCAAACAAGCTCGAAGAGCTTGGTATGAGAGATTGTCCAAATACCTTCTTGAAAATGGTTTTCAAAGGGGATTAATTGATAAAACTCTCTTCATCAAGACTTGTGGAAATGACCTTTTGATTGTTCAAATATATGTTGATGATATATTATTTGGTGCTACTAACAATTCCCTCTTCAAGGAGTTTTATGAGATTATGTGCAGAGAATTTGAAATGAGTCTCATGGGAGAATTAAACTTCTTCTTCGGTTTACAAGTTCTTCAAACAAGTAAGGGAATCTTTCTAAATCAAGGGAAATACACCAGGGATCTGCTTAAGAAGTACAAAATGGAACAATCAAAGGTAGCAAAGACCCCTATGAGCTCCACTCTCTCCCTTGATCAAGATAAGAATGGTAAGAATGTGAACAAAAAAGAATACAGAGGTATGATTGGTTCACTCCTATACCTTACAGCTAGTAGACCTGATATAATGTTCAGTGTCTATATGTGTGCTCGATTCCAAAGTGACCCCAAAGAGTCTCATCTTATTGCTGTGAAAAGAATCTTCAGATACCTAAATGGATCTCAAGACCTTGGGCTCTGGTATCCCAAACAGAGTAACTTTCATTTAACAGGCTATTCAGATGCAAATTTTGCAGGCTACAAGGTTGATAGAAAAATCACTTCTGGTTGCTGCAAACTCCTAGGATCTTCCTTGATAAGTTGGCACTCTAAGAAACAAAATTTAGTGGCCTTATCAACTGCAGAAGCCGAGTACATTGCTGCTGGTGCATGTTGCTATCAGATCCTTTGGATTGCACAACAACTCAGAGACCTTGGAATTGATCTTAAAGGTATCCCTATATTGTGTGATAATACTAGTGCTATTTCCATCAAATCCGGTGCAGCACTCGAGAACCAAGCACATTGATGTGAGACATCATTTCATAAGAGATCATGTGGAGAAAGGTGATGTATCAATATCCTTCATATCTACTGATTTTCAGTTAGCTGATATTTTCACTAAACCACTCCCTGAAGATCGTTTTAACTTCATTAGATTGGAGTTGGGTATGCTTAATAGGGAAGCACTTTCTTAGGGGGAGTAATCACTCCCTATATGAAAGCTTAGAATTCAACTGACATCTCAAGGCTTTGACTTCATAGGGTTCCGAGATGCTCATCCGAATAAAATAATATTGGATCAAATTCTGTTGGTATCTTATGGATATTCAACGAGAGTTTCTTTTATATTTTTACTCTTTCAAATATCTGTTACCACATATCTTATTTTCCTTGTTTAAAATTATTCTAATCTCTTTAACTATTGCAAGTGGATTTGACTCCTTGGGTTTTGAAAAACCTGATAATCATTACTTACTATTCAAAAGAGTTATTGAATATGTACTTGCTGATTTGAAAAGAAGGAAACGATTCAGTTTCCAGTTTATTTTGCTTTTTAAGAAACCCCTCTACCTCTCTGTCTAATCCACTTCATTTGACCCTCTCTGTGCTCTCTCTCTCTCTCTCTCTCACACACACACACACACACACACACTGATTTCCAAAACCCCTCCCTGTTTCTAAACCAAAATGGTGAGATCTAAGCGTTCTTCAGCCTCCCCGTCTCTTGCTTCATCTGCTAAGAGGTACAAGATGCCGACCAACAAGGGCAAGCAGATTATGGAAGAATCTGAGGATCATTCCGAGGACTCCAGCGAGAACTCACCATCTCCACCACCTCTGCTCAGGAAATCCAAAGGCAAAGCTCTAGCGACATCTGATCCTGCTCGTCCTCCTCAGGTACCCTTCAGCATTTCCCCTAACTGGTATTGCTCTAAGGAGGTTGCAGAGTCCTGGAAACAGGACTTTTGCAACCGAAGGTTATGCTTCTGCGATGCTGTCGATTTCTCCCTCCTCCAATCCATGTCTTTGTCATGCATCTCTCTCCTAAAATCCACTTGCTTTTGGACTGTCCTTAACCCTGGCAATTTTGCCTATCCCCAGCTTACTCGACTTTTCTATGCAAATCTTACTGTTCATCGAGTAAATGGAACCCTAACCCTCCTATCCAAGGTCAAGAACACCCGAATCTGCCTCTCTCCCGATAGCCTTGCTCTCATCCTTGATCTTCCAAGTGAAATCCTCACAAAAGAGTTCCCAAGCCGATTCGAGTGTCTCTCACGAGCACGAGATGAATTCTTCCTAAAATCTCAAGGCCCTGGATCCTCATCGTCCCTCAAACCTACTCACACTGCTCTGAACCTTCAAGCCAAGCTCATCTTCACCATTCTGGCTCGTTGTATCTTCCCACGCATCAACTCTAGAGAATTGGTGACCGAGAACCTTCTCGAGATCCTCTTTCTAATTATGAACGGATATGAGCCTGATTTGCCCAAACTTATTCTCGATTATATGACCCACGTCTCAACCTCCTCTCGTCCTATGCCATTACCCTATGCAAATCTTTTGCCCAAAATCTTTGAAGCCTTTGATGTCGACACATCGGGAGAAGAAAAGCAAACCTATAGCGGGACCATTGATGAGAACTGTCTCGAGAGATTGGGTATTGTCAAAAACCTGAGGGGGCAGTGGTTTTTAAAGAAAGATTCGAAAGGGAAACAAGTTGCTGATAACAGTGTGACTGAGGATAGACTGGCTGATGTGGAGACTGAGATTCAAGACCTTAGGTTTGATCTAAGCAGAATGTGGTCGGATGTGGTGATTCGCTAGGACCAGACTCATGAGCTAGTCTCTATGGTAAACTGCAAGCTAGATCAGATGATGCTTCTTAATGCTTTAACCTACACTGCTACAGACTCTATCATGCCACTGGAACTAGAAACCTTTGATTATGTGCTTAAGAAGACAGGAAATGTCATCCTCAACTGTGAAAATCAAGTGAAGAAACGCCCAATTCTACGCCCCACTCACCATGAACCCACCATCCTCATGGTTGAGCAATATGGTGTGGTCAAGAAGTACAGGGATGTGGAGCGGCAGAAACAACTTGCACAAATGGAAAGAGACAAGGTCACCAAGGACGCCATGGATAGGTGGAGAAGAAAGTGCAGGGGCAAGGTTAGGAGGAAGTACCTTCCACCCAACAAGCAGTACCCTACTTTTGGCGAATGGGTTGAGGAAGGTGCTGGCATCGCCCCTCCTGAAGATCCTGGCACATCCTCTGCTGCTGAGCCATCCTCTGCTAAGGGAGGCAAGAAGGCTGTAAGGAGCAAGAAGAAGAAGGCTGCAGATGGGGAATCTGACTCAAGGCCTTGATCTCCCACCCTCTTTACTATACCTTCTAAAAACTCTTATTTTGCTGCTCGTCTTTTAAAAACACCTGGCTTTTGGTTGTTGCTTTCAGACATTTTCACCTCTCTACCCTTTTGTTGGAAGACAAAAAAGGGGGATTGTAGCTTAATTCGAGCCTACAGCGATGCCGAATGGGGTAGTTGTGCATATGCTGCTCGTTCTTTAAGCGGTCTGTGTGTTTTTGGGTACCTCCATTGTCTCTTGGAAGACAAAAAAAGCAAAAAACAGTGTCCGGATCCACTACTGAGAGCAAGTATCACAGCATGTCCGCTGCTGCTAACGAGTTGGTTTGACTACATGGTCTCGTCTCTGATCTATTGATGCCCATCTCTCTCCCGATTCCCCTCCATTGTGACAATAAAACTGCTCTTTAGCTTGCAATCAACCTCGTCTTTCACAAACGCAATAAGCACATCCGTATCGATGGTCATTTCATCCGAGAAATGGTTGATGATGGGTTCATTTCAACGTCTTTTGTTCCCTTTGGGTTGTAGCTGGCTGATATCTTTACAAAGGCACTCGGTGCCTTGGCTCATCATCATCTGTGCTCCAAGCTTGGCCTTCTTCTTCCCGCACGTCCAGCTTGCGGGGGGAATATGGAACCTTGTGGTTCAATAAGTGGGATGTGTCAAGGCCCACAACTTAATGTCATAGAGGCCCAATGGTTGGATCCAATAAGTGGCCCGGGATAGTTAGATCTGATTGTCGTCACTAGTTAGATTTAGTAGCGTCTAAGTAGCATCTTCCTCTTGTATATATGTTGGATATTGTTCTTCATTCTTCAGTTGATCTAATATAGAAATTTCCCCAAATTGAGAGCGTTCACAGAGCTCAACCTACGCTCAATGGCAAAAGGAAATTGGAAACCCTAGCAGAGCTCAAGAGACAAGGGAGGAAGGCCGGAAGGGAGCACTCAGATTTCTCTCTCTCTTAGTCGGTGTTCAGAGTTTGCAATCCTTATAAACCCAAGACGAGTGAGACGACGTCGTTGAGACTTCAACGGTTAGAAATCCAAATACAAACCGAGTTGGGCTGAGCTAACAAGGGTAGCTGAGATTACAATTGGGCCAAATGCAATACAATAGTCCATTACGAGGGAAGCTACTACAAAATTTAACGTAAGCTCTACCAAAGAAAATAACCTAATTAATGAAGTGGGTTTTTCATATATGATAGTTGCGTTACATTTGGTTTTTTGATTTTTCTATTGTATATATACTCCAAGATAATAGCACTAATTTGAAACTACTTTTTAAACTTTAATTAGTTTAGTTTTTTTAATTAGATTTTTAGGGTTGCTTACTTTTTTGGTAGAGAATCTTTTCTAATTTAAGGTCTTATCCTATGCCCTTAGGACATATGATAGAAAAACCGTTCTTTTTTACTCTCAAACGTCTATTCCAAATTGTACAACCTTCTCAAAGAAAATACGGTGTCTTTCCTAATAGATACGGTATAGATTATATAGATTAGCAGAATAACAAATGGGTAATTTGCAAAACTAACCAAAAAACTCGGACCCTTTGCATCCCTATCTACTATCCCAAAAAATTGCAAAACTAACCCTACCCCTCAAAATCTCCGATTTCCTCACCTGCTGCAACCAGTGGAGAGAGAAAGAAAAGCAACAGGGCATTTATTGCCCATCACTTTCACCCATCTAAAACTCATTCTCTATATGCCTTTCTCCACCTCTCTCCATTGAAGAGCTCCATTGAAGAGTTTTTTTTATTATTTGATTTCTGTCTTCTATCTCTCTGCCTTCGAGGGTGACAGGATCTCCATGGGAGCTCAAATTCGGCATGCGCCGCTGGTGTGTGAATCGTCGCCGGAGCACCACTTTGGTGCCTTCGTTCTTCACCTTCATTGTGATGGCTTTTCCATGTCAATTCGAGGCAAGTTGAGGCCAGATTTGGAGTAGATGAGGTGAGGTGGAATCGAAGTGGAGGAGCCCCCGTAGAGGCTTGGTGAACCGCTTTTTTTTTAATTGATGAATGAACAATATATCAACTTTCCACTCTATGGCTTCTTACTGGACATCCTTTGGTACTCTACTGGACACTCAATGATTTCCTACTGGACACCCTATGTTTGTTTTCTGTTTTGCGTGTTGTTCAATGTTTCCCTGGTTCTAGTGTCGCCCTCCCCCCTAAGCCCAGACGATAAAAAGAGAAAGGGAACTGGTGCATTAAATGAGGAGAGAGAGGGAGTGTTTGTGTTTGTGATGTGAAGGTTGGGGGAAAGAGAGAGAGAGAGAGAGTCTGCAGAGGAGAGAGAATGACAGGACAGAGAGAGATGAGTAAAAAAAGAAAAGTAAAGTTGTAGAGGAGAGAGAGATTAGTGAGGGTATGACAAAGAGAGATTGATGAATGACAATGAGGGGACATTAATATAATTTGAATTAAATCTTACGTTTCAGATAAAAACCATCGAAGAAGAAGCAATTGGGCGGGGATTTATTTGCAGGTTGACGTGTAAGCAGTTAGTTTTAACTGGACACTCAAAGCAAAACGACATGACACATATTGGAATCGATTGGACAAAAGTTATAAGAGAAACAGATTCACCATCGACTTCATATAGAAAATGGGTAAATTTGCTTCAGATTTGAGGGAGACACCTCTCGCATAACCTTTATCGAAAGCAAACTTTCCCATTTTCTATTTGAAGTCGATGGTGAATCTGTTTTTCCGATAACTCTTGTCCAGTCGATTCCAATATGTATCATATTGTTTTGCTTTGGGTGTCTAGTTAAAACTAACTGCTTACACGTCAACATGCAAATAAAACCCCGCTTAATTGCTTCTTCTTCGATGGTTTTTATCTAAAACCTCGCCCCCTCATTGTCACTCTTCTATCTCTCTCTGTCCTATCCTCACTAATCTCTCTCTCTCTCTCTTTCCACTCTGCAACTTTACTTTTCTTTTTCACTCATCTCTCTCATGTCCTCTCTCTCCTCTGCAGACTCTCTCTCTCATCTGCAGATTTTCTCTTACTCCCCCCCTCTATCTCTCTCTCTGACTTTGTCCAGCTGTCGAGCAGTGGAACCCCAAACCCCCCTCACTTACCTGCTACCGGCGGACCCCTTTACCCTCATATCCGGTTTTGCCCAATTTCAAATCGGATTGGGTTAACCTTACAAATAAACCGATTTTTTGGGTTACTTTGTGCATTTCTCTCATAACAAATTTGTACATGAATGAATTTGGCTATACATGTACATGTATTATAGTCCTAAATGATGATTGCAAATCAATTAATTTCAAAATAAACAAGGGATTATGCGCGGTAAGGCGCGCAAATCCACTATATTTGAAATCAACATTTTTTCATACAAAAGTTTATCTAAGGTTTTTGTATCGAGTAAGAATTCAAGATCATACAAGATCATACAAGTTTAATTTTGTTAAAATGAATATTTTTAGATAATTAACTAAATCTCTAATTTTTCCCATGAATCTAGTATTGTCGTAATTTCTCCCTTCCCTTTTTTCTTACAAAACTCTGGATAAAATTAAGAGAAATCCGATCAACCGTTGATTTTAAAAGCAGTTGTTAAAAATCAGCCTCTTGCTTTGTTTAACCCTCACCCGTCCCTTTTTTTTAAAAGAGTGGAAAACTCTATTGGTAAAGTTTTTCCCTAAGAGCAAGCCCAACAACATCTCTAAAATAGAGAAAAGGGGAAGATTTATATTAAAAAAAAGTCATTTTCTCACTCTAACAGTTTTTGCAAACCCATTTGTAAAATAGAGAAATGAGAGGAGAGGAATTTTTTTTCTAAATTTGGAGGAAAAGAGGTAATTAATCTCTATAATTTAATGTTTCACTATTCTCTATATAGAAATTTAATGTTTACCCTTTATCTTGACACCCCTATTCTACATGAATCATCTTTTTTTTTTTTTTATCATTTTTAACCATCCATTATCTATATATTATAAATTTTTATATTTATTATAGTGTATAATAAATGAAAAAATCTGAAAAATAGAGAAGCAGTTGGAGTTATGGTGAATTTTTTTTATAAAAATTTTGACATTTTAATATCTATTTTAGAGATTTTTTTCAATAGCAGTTGAACTCCTATCGCATCCAAATCCAGTGATAACTAGGTGCTTTTAATAATTAATGAAGATTAATCCACTTGTGCCTTTTTTTTCCAATTCTTTTTCCATTGGTGCTTTTTTGAAAAAAATAAAAAATAAAATGAACAATTTAAGGGGTGAGTTGATGAAGTCCACGCACATAAATTACATAATACATGCAGTGAATAATTAAATACATACATGCACCTACTTTGTTAATTCTGCACAAACAACTTATAAATGAACACTCACATATTCTTACCAAATTCATGCATAAAGTAATTGTATAAGGTACAGTGTTACTCCATCTATTTATATACCGTACCCGTTCATCTCCCATTCATACACCCACTCCTATCAATCGAATTGAAATCCATAATCCATCGATCAAGGTTCAAGATCGAGGTTTGATTAGTTGAAATTAATCCTCAATGGAAGGCGAAGGTGAAAGATGCAACAAGAAGGTCACAATGTTGTTGATGGCGGTGTTGTTAATTTTGTCAGCAGTGACTTTTCCACGTCGCATTGGTGAGACAGAGCCTCCGCTGATTCTCATTGTCTTACTTTCTATGGTTCCGCTTCTGACGCTATTGTATGCCTTTGCGATGGCCCTCTTAGTCTGGTGAAGAAACTTCCATATATGGTGATTTCGAAACCCTGACTTCTAAACCTTATGCAGAGTAGGTTTATGCTTTTGTAATGTGTTGGTAGTGCAAATGAACACTACTAATTTTAGTTTGAATAACTCAATCTTTCACTACTACAATAACGATGTAATGTAGCGCTTTAGTTACACTAGCAGTT
The DNA here is from genome assembly GCA_037127255.1 of Persicaria tinctoria. Classification (NCBI taxonomy): domain Eukaryota; kingdom Viridiplantae; phylum Streptophyta; class Magnoliopsida; order Caryophyllales; family Polygonaceae; genus Persicaria; species Persicaria tinctoria. The sequence continues at coordinate 26,166,887 of JBANSL010000018.1, read as the reverse complement.
TATTCTATAGTGGCAGTTTAAGTGGCGGTCTGGACTTTTGTAGCAGATTAAGTGGGGGTTTTAACAATATACAAGTTTCTAGGACCTATATTATATTGGTGGTTTTTAAAAACCTATTGTCGCGGTTTTACTTTTTTTTTTTTTAATATATTGGGGTGTTTAGAGCCTATCGTAGTGGTCTTTTAGAACCTATTGTAACGCTTTTTAATTTACCTAATGAAGTGGTTTTGGATCTATGTTTTTGCTAATTTTTTTAACCATAATACCATCTATATCCTTGAGAGCAAGTGTCGCTTAACCCATTCTGCCACTTGTCAAATCTCTCCACTCCCATTTCCTAGTTCTCTTTCATCCAAGTTCTCGAGAGCTCTCCATCAATGGCCTCTTTTATCCTCTCTTTGGTTCTATCTGGCTCACTCCCTCACTCTCACCCTCTTTCAATCTCATACACCTCATATCTCAACTACCTCCCCTTTAGCTTTCTCTCTTTCCCTTCTTTCTCCTCCTCCTACCCATGTAACCAATCCCTACCTCTCTCTCTCTCTCTCTTACCGATGTGGGACAACCACACATTCCAACATGCCCCCTCAAGTGCAACCCCACTAATCCGAAGCCCAGACCAAAACCCCACTAATCTGATTCCCTGTTAAAGTTGGTTGGGACCGGTGGGGCTAAGACAAACTGGAGGGAGGTCGTGTGTGCGGGCCCACATACGGGAGACGTGAACAACACATAAACCCAACGGGGTTCCATCTCAAAACCAATCGGCAATGAGAGGAGTAGCCTCTCAACCTTTTATGTTGTTATTTTCTATATTACCGATGTGGGATAGCCTCACATACCAATAGGAAATAATAAAAATGAAGGTTAAGGACAACTAGTAATAACATCAAGAAACAGAAGAATTAGATCAAACATAGCAAACACGTACTAACTATACTCCGTAATATATTGGATAGTTCAAGCCAATTAGCAATCAAATGGAAGACGAAGAGTAGTGCAAATTAACGAGGTGAAATCGATATTTCAAAGAGGAAGATAGCACGTGAAGTAGGAATTCAAAAGAAAATCAATTGAATTTCCCGCACCTCTGTTAGGATTCAGGTTCAGTTACTAGGGTTCACTACTCGGGTTCAGTTGTGCGCTCGGGTTTAGAAAGTTCTGTATAGGATTGGGCCTATTTTGTTTCACTTGTTTGGTTTGGGCCGGATCTGTTATAAATACAGATTGTAACCCATTTTAGTGTAGAAATGAACATTCTCAAAAATCACAAAATCAACTTTCCCTCCAAAATCTCTCTTCCTTCGCCTTCTCCATTTCGTGTCAGTTACAGAAACGAACTCAGATCTTGGATCATAGATCAAATCTAACATGGTATCAGAGCTCGATCTAACGATTTCAGTTCATCTGGAGTTTGGATCTAGTTCCTCTACCTGTTTTCGATTGGATTTTGTACGAGATCTAGCATGGCGAATGATCAGGTCAAACAAGATCCAAATGATCCATTTTTCATCCATCCGAGCGATCATCTTGGATTGATACTGGTTACTCCTCCTTTTGGAGGCAAAGGATTCGGAGAATGGCGCAAATCTGTCAAAATTGCTCTCTCTGCAAAGAATAAAGCCGGCTTCGTCATATACTGCTGTTCGTGGTTCTATATTAATGATGGATCCCCTTCCGGATTTGGACCGTATATACTATCTCTTGTCACAAGAAGAAAGCCAGATAGATGAAAGGTGGATCTGGATTTGTCCAAAGTGAAGGAGTGTCGATGTATACCAATTAAAACATCTCACTCTGGATCTAAGGGTGCAGGATCAGGGACCACTGGATCTTCTTCCTTTTCTGGTAATTCTTAGAATCAAAGCCCAGGAAAAGGAAATACATACAAGGATAAAAGCAGGTCTGAGAGGAAACCTCTTTATTGCACCAACTACAAGAAGACTAACCACAATGTGGATAGATGTTATTTCATTAACGGTTTTCCACCTGGCTACACAAAGAATAGAGACAGGAAGGACACTGGTGACAAGAAATTTGCAGGATTAGCAAATCAGAATCATAAGTCTGAATTTACAAGTGACCAGATAGCTCATATTGTCTCTCTGTTGTAGTCCACAATCTCTTCATCTCATAGCAAGAAGCTAGTTGCTGATGATTTTGCTGGGTTCTCAGGTGCTACTCTTTCTCAACAAATTCTGGATGGCCGTGTTTGGATTATGGAAAGTGGGGCTAGTGGACATATGTGTAGTGATTTGAAGCTATTCAAGTCTCATTACACCTTGTCCAAGCCATTCACTGTCACCTTACCCACTGGACAAACAACAATTATCACTGTAACAGGCACAATGGAGATAGTGCAAGGGTTGAGTTTGCACAACACTCTACTTGACTTCCAGTGTAATTTGATCTCAGTAGGAAAACTGATAAGAGAGCAGCATTGCTTCATGATATTTACAGGCACCTTCTATGAAGAGGCCTATAAAGATTGGTGATCTTGTGAAGGACCTTTTCTTGGTTGGATACAAATATGCAGATAAAGTTGCTGCTCACACTCAGAGTTCACAGAATAAGAGGTCCATGGCAGTGGATATCTCAATTTGGTATAAGAGGTTGGGGCATCTACCTCTTCATAGACTTCAAAACTTTCCTTATATCCATGTTGAACATTGTAGTGGCAATGATTTAAAAACCTATATAATCCGTGCTAAAGCTAGACGAGCTAGGTTACCATTTCCATTGAGTTCCATTAAGACCAAAAATGCTTTTGAGTTGCTTCATGTTGATGTATGGGGGCCATACAGGGTTGCTACTCATGACAATTGTAGGTACTTTCTCACTTTGGTGGATGATTTCACTCGCACGACTTGGTTGCAGTTGCTGCCCAATAAAGCTTTTGCTTTCACTGCTATGAAGCAGTTTTTTGCCATGGTAGAGAGACAATATGGCAAGCAAGTCAAGTCCATTAGGACTGATAATGCTTTAGAGCTAGGGGGAAGCAGTGAGCATGCACAATTCCTCCTTGATCATGGGATAACCCATCAAAGTTCTTGTTCTACTACACCACAACAAAACGGTGTGGCTGAACGCAAACATAGACATAATCTCCAAGTAATTATTCTTTGTTTTTTCGGAAGCATCGAGGTTTGGTTTGCTTTGTAGCAGTATGCGTGGACGATATACTCGTCACTGGGAGAGATAGCGCATAAATGCTCCATTTGAAGGCTTTCCTTGATGTTGAGTTCTGAATTAAAGATTTGGGAAATTTGAGTTTCTTTTTGGGAATTGAATTCATCAAAGTTCCTGATGGATTCATCCTGAGCCAGCAACGTTTCATAAACGAACTGCTTGCTGATTTTCCATGTGAAGGATCTCCTATTGTTAGTCCATTAGAACCACATTTGCAACTCACACCTGCTGATGGTGAGTTACTTGAGGATCCATCTTCCAACCGGCGTCTAGTAGGAAAATTAAATTTCCTTGTCCACATGCGCCTTGATTTGGCGTTTACTGTTCAGTTTTTGAGTTAGTTTCTTCAAGGACCTCACACTGCGCATTTGGAGACTGCTACTCACACTTTGCGTTATTTGAAAGGAACTGCCACCAAAGGCTTGTTGTTGACTAAGTCTTCAAATTTCACTCTCTAGGCATATTGTGATGCCGATTAGGCAAGCTGCCCTTTCTTCAGGCGGTCTATTTCTGGCTTTGTAATTTTTTTGGGCTCGTGCTTGATTTCATGGAAATCAAAGAAGCAACAGATCGTTTCTCTTTCTTCTGCAGAGGCAGAATATCGTTCAATCCGACGTGTTTGTACTGAAATTGCGTGGCTCACTCGCTTGCTCACTAAGTTGGAGGTACTAGGGATCACTCCGGTGGCAGTTCGGTGTGACAATTAGGCAACCATCTATATTGCCAAAAAGCATGTCTATCACGAGCGCACTAAGCACACAGAGCTCGACCGTCACTATGCTTGGGAAAAGCTTTTGGACGGACTCATTTCTCTCCATCATGTTGCTTCTCATGATCAATTGGCAGACTTCCTTACCAAAAATGTTCCTGGTTGCCACCTGAGACCTCTTCTTCGGCCATCTTTGGGGGGAGGGGGTGTTAGGATTCAGGTTCAGTTACTCGGGTTCACTACTCGGGTTTAGAAAGTTCTGTATAGGATTGGGCTTATTCTGTATAAACACAGATTGTAACCCATTTTTGTGTAGAAATGAACATTCTCAGAAATCACAAAATCAACTTTCCCTCCAAAATCTCTCTCTTCCTTTGTCTTCTCCATTTCGTGTCGGTTACAGAAACGAACTCAGATCTTGGATCATAGATGTAAAGGCCCGGATTTTTAAATAATAAATTTCGATAAATAATATAAATGGATTTAAGTCGAAAATAATAATAAGATAAAATAAAATAAAAATTCGGATATTTCAAGGAAAACTCGTCCTTAATTTCCTAAATCGAAATTGAAATCCTTAAAACAAGCCCCGACATTAATAAATTAAAAATTTAAAATATGTTTTATTCCGCGTGTTTATGCGAAAATTGAGTATAGTATTCGGAGTTCATTACTAACCTCGGATTTGAAATTTGAAGATCGTTTGAGTTTAGTCGGGATTTGTCGGGTGAACGGGTTTCGAGTCTATTCCGCTATTTTAAATTCTTTGAGTGGGGACCATTCTCAATTTGTTTTCTCTCTCTCTCTCACCCGTGACTTGAGGTACCTGCACACCTATTTTGTCTCCTCCTTCATTTTGTTCAAAAACAACCCACGTATAGCTCACCCTCTCCCTCCTTCTTATCCTCTTCACCGTATCAACCCAAGGAAACCCTCCACTGTTGCCGTTTCAGCCCCAAACAACACCACCCATCGGGGCCCTGTTCCGCGAGCCAAGGCCGAGCCCGCCGAGCGCTTCCGAGCGCGTCCCTGCAGCACCACCGTCTCCCCTTTAGGAGGAACCAACCCAACGCCATCAGCCCATGTTTCCGCAACTCCAAGAGCCGAGTACCACCAGCAGTACCAGGCGACCCTGTCCCCGGGGTCCCGAGCGCACCTCTGGCCGGACCTGAGCCACAAGCGAGCCGCCTCCGACGCCAACCTTCCTTGTCCTTTTCTCTGTTTTCCTCTAGCACTCGGTAAGGCCTCGTTCCTCTCTTCCTTGCTTCAAATCAGTGCAAAACAGCACCTTTACTCCTTCTACACCCATCCTAGGCCAAGAAGGGACTGGATCCGATTCCGGAGAACCGAGCCGACGCCATGATCTCCTCCCGCCCCTGTTCTTCAGTTCGGAGCGTGGTAAGCTTTCAATTCCCTGTTTTCCAACTCAAAATCTGATAAAGGTGGAACTTTGATCCCATTCCTTCCTCCCTAGACCGTCTCCGACGAAGCTCCCTCTCCGGCGAGGCCGAATCGAGCTCCGATTGAACGTTTCCGGCGAGGGTCAGTTCCGACGAGGCGAATTCGGGCTTTTTCCGGCGAATAGAAAACCCCTCGGTGAGCACCTCTTCCTCCTCCTTTCTTGTCGATTATGTGTCTGTCGTGCCGGTGGGAGGTCGGAGCTGGGTTTCGCCGCCGGCAGCCCATATTCCCTTCTCCCTTCCTCCATTTTCGAACCCAGCAGAGCTCCTGCTCTTTTCCTTCTTTCTTTCAATAAAAAATGGATGAAGAAAGCTTGTGAGGGGCCACTCTCACGTGCCACATCACTGCCAACTCGGCATGGGCCCCATTCATTTGCTAAATTCGGCTTTACAGAATGAGAAATTGGACATAGTATTGTTGGGCCTTTTCTTTTCATTGCAAACCAAATATTGGGCCCTTTTGACTTTGGCCTAGTTTTGGGTGAACAAATATGTTGTTTTAAGCCAAATGTATTTTCGAAAACATATTTTATGTTTTAAGAATTACTTGTGCTTATATAATATTTAAATGTACAAGCTGCGACATATGTTGTATAAAGGTTAATTAGATGGAGTATTATATTATATAATATTAGTATCGCATTTGGATTTTGAAAGGAGATTTCGGAAAAGGTTTTCAAGGTCGGAGATTTGTTTTATAAAATAAAAAGAGAATTTTGGAAATATACTAACCTTGTCGGATTTGTCTTAAAATAATAATAAAATAAGTTGACGAAAGGGTAATGTTTTATAAATAGATTTCTGGATGATTGAGAAAACGTTTTGAATGGTGACATGATCTAACTTGAGGTTTTAAAAGAGTTCGGGAAATCTTGGGAAAATGAGGAATAAATTTGATGACTTGTGTGTGATATTATATGCTTAAGTAACATTAGGAGTAGACTTATTTATATTACTTATATATGTGTTAGGTGATCATATGTGACATGTTGGCTGCCTATATACCTAGTTGTTGCCTTTTGCTGTTCTGCACCGCCAGGTAAGTCTCTTCGGAGCTTACTCAGATTGAATAGAGCTATTCCCTGCTTTAAGTGCATGATATACTAGGTGTTGCATTCATGATCAGCATGCCATGTAGTACCATGCTAGGTTGCATTGATCGTTGAGCATTCTATTTCTCTATGTGTTTGTAAACAGAACGGCCGTTATCTGTGATAGTCCTAGAGTCTTTGCTAGGGTCATAGGGTAGCCCAGCCTCATCGGGTACCCTGAGTCAATCGAGTACTTCCTTATATTATGATATGCCTGCGGGCTTTATTGTGGAGCGGGTTAGGCATGCGTGCCGCCCTATTATGAATGAATGCATTCACGAGCTGGCCAGTCTCCGCCTGTCGGAAGGGGTGGAGGTAGGAGAGGGATATGCCACTTGGCATTGTCTTGGGCCCTTTACAGTATTTCTGCACATTATTATGAACTAGGAGCATGCTAGTGTGTTTGAATTTCGTACTGCATTAGAGCATCTTTATTAGGTATAGCGTATATGTGTGCTTATGGTTGGGATGCAGAGTTAAGTGGGCATCGATCTGATCCCGCTCCAAATCAATTTTTTTAGGAATTATTTATGTTCATCCTATCGGTGCTGTTTGCTTATTGCGCGGGTCATTTTGTCGGCGGAGAGTGAGCGCTGGAGTTATAGACTTCACCAGACTCTGATTATATTGTTTTGGATTTATACTTTTGACTCCGTTTTGACCCGGCTCCGCCGTGGCACTTGTATCTGTACTTTACTTCCGCTTTACTTCCGTTTGAAATGGTTTCCGTGACATAGTCTTAGGACAGGTTAAGGGTACCCAACGGCCCTTCGATGTTTTTAGGGTTTGAAATCCCTCTTTCTAATAACCTTAAAATGAGTTTGAAACCTCGACCCGTACCTGGATTGCAAGATCCGAACAAGGGGTTTTATCCCTTGAAACGTAACCCGGAAATCATAATTCTGGGCCGTTACAAAGATGGTATCAGAGCTGAGGTTGTGCAATTCGGGTACACAAGGGTCGAGTGTATGTTTTGGAAGACCGCCCATGAATTTCAAAGGATTTGAAAGTGTTTTAAAGGGGAAAAATGAACTTAAGATGTCTAACCGAAATTGGACTAAGTAATGAACTTGACTTATCATAAAATATGGAAAACCGACTAAAGATGGGATCGAGTGGGTAGAAAGACGTTAGACCATCCCTATTGGATGTAGTTGGAAATGGGTAGGCGAAATATTAGCTTGTTCTTTACAGATGGGTTTGGAAGACTCCAAGGAGGTCATTATGAATGTCACTAACTGATTCTGTGTTGAGTGCTTGCTATGCTAGATATCTGATTGGTATGTCTAACAATTAAATGTGTATTGATTGATCCATGCGAATGAGATAGTGGGAGTACCCTTGTTTCTGTGTGGTCAAACCCAGCTTGTGTGGAACAACCCCTTCCGCTATGTTAACCACTTTTTTCGGTTCTATCGAATCTTTTCCCGTATGTCATTATCCTTCATGAGAAATCGGGTTGATAAACACATTGTGTCGGGGATCATGGTTGGATATTAAGTTGTCTGAGTGAGTGTTGGAAGTTTTGATGTCACTTTGAGTCAGAAGTAAGGTGTTTTTGTGGATGTGTTTCCTTATTCTAATGATGATTAACCAGTGTCATCTTGCCTTAAAGAGTCGTACCAAAGTCCCACGGGAAAGAGGGGTGATGAGTCGGTTGGGAAAACTCAATGGTTGCCCTTAGGGATCCCTGTTCGGTTGTAATGGTGACTCTCTCTGAACTATATGACATAATCTTATAGCCTCCTGCATATACCTTGCGAATGACCATTAGTACAGGCTGCTCATGCTATTACATATGTGATTGCTTAGATTGCTTCAGTCTCGTGTTGTGTTTGGCCTTCTATCATGATTGCAGGTCCTTATATCATGTTTACTTGGCCTATTGATCGTATGATTGATTGGAAGCGTAAACCACATGATATGAACCTATATGCTTTTTGTCTTCGCCTGGGTTAGGTCCATGATAGTGTGATAAACTCTCCTCTGTGCAATTTCCTGGAGATGATCTCCTTAGCATGCTAGATAATGATGTGTCGATGCTCCTTATTCCTTTTGTGACAAGAATCTATCGCATGCCCATCCATTTTGTGTTCGTCAAATTGAATAGTGCTGATGATTTTGCAAGTTGATATTGTTGTGTGTTACTTGCGTGGAATGGAGAATATGAGGTTTAATTGAGTCTTGGTGAATGAATGTTTCATCCTAGTATGTGCTGATTTGAACTCGTGTTCCCGTATTCTAGTCATATTGCTCAATACTTAGACTCGTGTTATACATCGTAAGAACCTCCCTCATGCTTCTGTATTGTTGGAACGTGATTGAATTGATTTCTTGCGTGTCGTCACGATCAGTGCATGCAATGCATCGTATATTATGTTGAGCCTTTAGCATCATGTAGGATCCTTGGTTGTGACTTTTGCGAATCTATTTCTTGTCCTATAATGTGATAATTATTGTACTACTTTATGTGCCTCAATGGCTATTCCTTTAAGCTTCCTAGCATGCTTAGAATCTATCATGGTGATGTTCTCTTTGTTACCATGCCAGGATGCCTCATCCTTCATGAACATTATGGTGAATTCATTTAAATCACTCTTGACTATGCCTATGTCTTATTATGTATCGCTAGTACCATGTATTACTTATGCTTTTAAATGTATCTCGTCATATGATTACATGTCGTTCTCAACCTATTATATGATCCTTGTTGCTAGATGTGATAATTGTCATGCCGCTCTTATGTACCCTCATATGACGCTTAGTTTGATTATTATGATGTACCTCGTCATGCTATAATTGGCCTAATTTGTTGTCACGCCCGTGCATTGTTCATATACCTGATAATTGTCATCCTCGTTAAGCCCTGCATGACTATTACTGACTCCGCATATCTTACTTGAAATTGCTAGACATATCTGCTTCCTTGGAATAAAAGGCTATTAGCTTATATCACATGCATCCGTGTAGAATTCGATTATGCCTTTCAGAATGAATATGTATGACGATCTCCTTGAGATAGGTACATGTCAGTGTGGATTAATGTGACTGATATGCTCCATGATGAATTCATTTTGCTCGTCACAATTGTGACCTAATAGATTTTCATAAGGGCATCGTTGCTATTCCCGGGTCAAAGTCTTGTCTTTACTCTTGTCGTTGTTAGCCTTGGTCTATGTTTGGTTCCGAAAGGAACATTGGGTTGTCCGCTCTTGTCACTCCCCTATCCTTGCTAACTTGGAGTCATACGCAATACATTGGGTGAGCGACTGCTTGGAAGAGAAAGGAAGTTGCATAACGATAGAGCTGTGCGGTGGAAGCGTGGGCCCATAACCCACAAGCCTCATGATCGACGGTGTTGGTGGGACAAGTATGTTTTGAGGAATGCGGTTACTGAGTGCGATATGACTTGCAAGCGAGAGGGCTCTCCGTTCGAATTGCTAACCCTTTGAATTTGGCGACGACGATATTGCACTGACCTAGCGATGAGGTTTACGTGTTGATGTGCTGACTTGATGATGACTATTGCCTGATTGTCTGTCGTCTATGATGATATGATGTGATGTCTTATGAATCTAATGTACCATGATGTTGTGACGTGTTGCTACTCTAAGTTGCTAAGCATGATTTGAATTCCTTTGCCTGTAAAATGTGAACTACATATGCTAAGAGACCTGAGTTGTATCTGATAAGGTTATAGTGCAACATGTTAGCTTGACTTCAGTATGTTCATATATGATGTTTGCAATGATTATTGAGCATGATGATAAATTGAGACTTGTTGAACCCATGATGTTATGTTATAAATGCTAGTTGACATGATGTGGACCTTGTGTTTAATGATTTTAATTATTGCTTCTTCCTTAAACCTGTGGGTGAGGTCGTTGGTAGCGTGGTAGAAGGGTGGTGAAAGAGCTTGAGTGGTTAGGATGATCGGGGATGTTATGAGATAAGTCGCAAGAGGGAAATGTTGGTTTAGGTAAGATTGAGTGAGCTTTAGGAATTTTGCAAGGCACGATGCTGGTGATATCTTGGGAAGTGTGGGAAGTGTAAGAAATGGCCTTAAGAGAAGTGAGGATATAGTATGAGAGCGTACTCGGGTGTGGAGTTAGAGATAGGAGTTGGATTCTTAGAGGTGGATGGTGTGTGTGTGAGTGATTGGCGGAAAGAGGGGGCGAGATTTGAGCATCGAGATGAATTGGGATTCTTTGGGGAATTTTTGCCTGAGTTGACGTTGGCGAGTTTAGAAGAGGATTAGTCTTGACTTGAGAGTGGAGATGGGCAAGTGGGGATCGTATCTTATTTTGACTGGTATGACGTGAGAATTTTCCTGATTATGTGATTATTTATATTTGCTGGCATGATGTTAGATAGCAACTATGACGAATCTGATACAGAATGATATTACATGTTGTTATGCAATATTAAAATCTAATTGGTAGTGACAAGTGTTATCATGAGATATTGATACTTGCTATCCTGTTATATTATTTTTAGAAGCATGATAGGATGTGTTGTGATATGATACACGAGACAATAATGTGTTATTATGTGAAGGCATGACGTTATAGCATGTGGTGGTAATCATGATGTTGTATTATATGGTTGACAAGCATGACTATTGATATGTTAAATGATGAGTATGACTTGGAATGTGAATATGATTTGTATATATATGAGATAAGGGTGCCTGATTACTAAATGATCGTTATATAACATTGTGATGAGTTAAGATGATTTCTAGAGAGCGTGTTGACATTTTGATGGTGATATACTTCATGATCTTCCCTTTTTATTGAATCTTAATAGCATGACCTTGACGATATTGGTGTGTCGATAAGTAGTTTTGTTCCGTTGACTTATAATGAAATTTCGCTATGGCTAACCTTGCAAGTACCAATGATTGATGTGATAAAAATGTTATACTAATGCTGGATAGGAATTGGATAGGATGACTATGTGAATTTGTGGGTTAAATGATATCTCTTGTTGTGACTGACCCTACTATGATTGCGGTGTTGATATGCGATAGTGAGATACCTTTTATGATTTATGGTGTGATGTCGAGACGTTGTTAGGATTTGATGTGTTGTTGAGATGCACACTATAACCTTTAGTATGATTTGGAGATGCTTGATGTGACCTTGTGGCACTGTGTGGGTAAATGGTTGAGACTTGTCGTATGATGTGATGGTTGGAGATTGTTTGGTTTAAGTTGTTATGCATTTGTTATGGCGTATGAATCTTGTTTGAATGGAGATTGATTTGATTATGGAAACTAGGAAGAGAATATGGGATTAGCCCTTAGAGGTGGATGATTCCACCTCCGAGCTTCTGAAATTGATTGATTGTTATGCGGGAAACTGATTTGGTTTGGAAGATTTTGACGAAGTTTTGATAGAATGGATTTTACGTGTGTTGGTGTAAAGTTGCTTGGTTAAACGTCTTATTTGAAGATTTTGAGCGGTTTTGAATAGAATCAGTTTGGATTGTAAAAGAATGAACGTTACCGAGAATTTCAACGATTTTGAGACTAATCTTTATTTTCAATTACGGAATTCCTTTAGAAACTTTTCAAACCCGGGCAACTCTATGATACTTCACGAAGTGGATACATGCACTTTATGGGGGCGCCTATAGGATGCTTGCTAAGACCTAGTGATGCTATTGTAGAACTTTTAGAGTTGTGGCACTTCCGAAAAGTCGAAGCGAGGATGTGATAGGGGCGCTTATCGCATACTTGTCAAGGCCAATTGGAGATGTCACGACCGTAACTAGGATGTTGTGAGAATCCCGGAAGACGCAACCGAGATGATTACAAGATTCTGGACATGGTCCTTGGACTCATCAATTTCAAACTTCATCCCCTACTTTATTTGGTTTTAGTCTCGGGGACGAGACTTGTTTTTAGAGGTGGATGATGTAAAGGCCCGGATTTTTAAATAATAAATTTCGATAAATAATATAAATGGATTTAAGTCGAAAATAATAATAAGATAAAATAAAATAAAAATTCGGATATTTCAAGGAAAACTCGTCCTTAATTTCCTAAATCGAAATTGAAATCCTTAAAACAAGCCCCGACATTAATAAATTAAAAATTTAAAATATGTTTTATTCCGCGTGTTTATGCGAAAATTGAGTATAGTATTCGGAGTTCATTACTAACCTCGGATTTGAAATTTGAAGATCGTTTGAGTTTAGTCGGGATTTGTCGGGTGAACGGGTTTCGAGTCTATTCCGCTATTTTAAATTCTTTGAGTGGGGACCATTCTCAATTTGTTTTCTCTCTCTCTCTCACCCGTGACTTGAGGTACCTGCACACCTATTTTGTCTCCTCCTTCATTTTGTTCAAAAACAACCCACGTATAGCTCACCCTCTCCCTCCTTCTTATCCTCTTCACCGTATCAACCCAAGGAAACCCTCCACTGTTGCCGTTTCAGCCCCAAACAACACCACCCATCGGGGCCCTGTTCCGCGAGCCAAGGCCGAGCCCGCCGAGCGCTTCCGAGCGCGTCCCTGCAGCACCACCGTCTCCCCTTTAGGAGGAACCAACCCAACGCCATCAGCCCATGTTTCCGCAACTCCAAGAGCCGAGTACCACCAGCAGTACCAGGCGACCCTGTCCCCGGGGTCCCGAGCGCACCTCTGGCCGGACCTGAGCCACAAGCGAGCCGCCTCCGACGCCAACCTTCCTTGTCCTTTTCTCTGTTTTCCTCTAGCACTCGGTAAGGCCTCGTTCCTCTCTTCCTTGCTTCAAATCAGTGCAAAACAGCACCTTTACTCCTTCTACACCCATCCTAGGCCAAGAAGGGACTGGATCCGATTCCGGAGAACCGAGCCGACGCCATGATCTCCTCCCGCCCCTGTTCTTCAGTTCGGAGCGTGGTAAGCTTTCAATTCCCTGTTTTCCAACTCAAAATCTGATAAAGGTGGAACTTTGATCCCATTCCTTCCTCCCTAGACCGTCTCCGACGAAGCTCCCTCTCCGGCGAGGCCGAATCGAGCTCCGATTGAACGTTTCCGGCGAGGGTCAGTTCCGACGAGGCGAATTCGGGCTTTTTCCGGCGAATAGAAAACCCCTCGGTGAGCACCTCTTCCTCCTCCTTTCTTGTCGATTATGTGTCTGTCGTGCCGGTGGGAGGTCGGAGCTGGGTTTCGCCGCCGGCAGCCCATATTCCCTTCTCCCTTCCTCCATTTTCGAACCCAGCAGAGCTCCTGCTCTTTTCCTTCTTTCTTTCAATAAAAAATGGATGAAGAAAGCTTGTGAGGGGCCACTCTCACGTGCCACATCACTGCCAACTCGGCATGGGCCCCATTCATTTGCTAAATTCGGCTTTACAGAATGAGAAATTGGACATAGTATTGTTGGGCCTTTTCTTTTCATTGCAAACCAAATATTGGGCCCTTTTGACTTTGGCCTAGTTTTGGGTGAACAAATATGTTGTTTTAAGCCAAATGTATTTTCGAAAACATATTTTATGTTTTAAGAATTACTTGTGCTTATATAATATTTAAATGTACAAGCTGCGACATATGTTGTATAAAGGTTAATTAGATGGAGTATTATATTATATAATATTAGTATCGCATTTGGATTTTGAAAGGAGATTTCGGAAAAGGTTTTCAAGGTCGGAGATTTGTTTTATAAAATAAAAAGAGAATTTTGGAAATATACTAACCTTGTCGGATTTGTCTTAAAATAATAATAAAATAAGTTGACGAAAGGGTAATGTTTTATAAATAGATTTCTGGATGATTGAGAAAACGTTTTGAATGGTGACATGATCTAACTTGAGGTTTTAAAAGAGTTCGGGAAATCTTGGGAAAATGAGGAATAAATTTGATGACTTGTGTGTGATATTATATGCTTAAGTAACATTAGGAGTAGACTTATTTATATTACTTATATATGTGTTAGGTGATCATATGTGACATGTTGGCTGCCTATATACCTAGTTGTTGCCTTTTGCTGTTCTGCACCGCCAGGTAAGTCTCTTCGGAGCTTACTCAGATTGAATAGAGCTATTCCCTGCTTTAAGTGCATGATATACTAGGTGTTGCATTCATGATCAGCATGCCATGTAGTACCATGCTAGGTTGCATTGATCGTTGAGCATTCTATTTCTCTATGTGTTTGTAAACAGAACGGCCGTTATCTGTGATAGTCCTAGAGTCTTTGCTAGGGTCATAGGGTAGCCCAGCCTCATCGGGTACCCTGAGTCAATCGAGTACTTCCTTATATTATGATATGCCTGCGGGCTTTATTGTGGAGCGGGTTAGGCATGCGTGCCGCCCTATTATGAATGAATGCATTCACGAGCTGGCCAGTCTCCGCCTGTCGGAAGGGGTGGAGGTAGGAGAGGGATATGCCACTTGGCATTGTCTTGGGCCCTTTACAGTATTTCTGCACATTATTATGAACTAGGAGCATGCTAGTGTGTTTGAATTTCGTACTGCATTAGAGCATCTTTATTAGGTATAGCGTATATGTGTGCTTATGGTTGGGATGCAGAGTTAAGTGGGCATCGATCTGATCCCGCTCCAAATCAATTTTTTTAGGAATTATTTATGTTCATCCTATCGGTGATGTTTGCTTATTGCGCGGGTCATTTTGTCGGCGGAGAGTGAGCGCTGGAGTTATAGACTTCACCAGACTCTGATTATATTGTTTTGGATTTATACTTTTGACTCCGTTTTGACCCGGCTCCGCCGTGGCACTTGTATCTGTACTTTACTTCCGCTTTACTTCCGTTTGAAATGGTTTCCGTGACATAGTCTTAGGACAGGTTAAGGGTACCCAACGGCCCTTCGATGTTTTTAGGGTTTGAAATCCCTCTTTCTAATAACCTTAAAATGAGTTTGAAACCTCGACCCGTACCTGGATTGCAAGATCCGAACAAGGGGTTTTATCCCTTGAAACGTAACCCGGAAATCATAATTCTGGGCCGTTACAATAGATCAAATCCAACAACCTCAAATCACAGCACTACAATAAAACCTTGAGATTAAAAAGGTCAATGAAGCATCACTTTTGGGTTCAGCTAGAATTGCTTGCACCTCAAATTACAACAAAAAAAATCAGAGACCACACATGATAGGACCACAATAGAAGTAAGATCTGTTTTTTTAATCAATATAACCATTTCTTTTGCCAAACTAAACATATATGTGATCTGAAAGAGTACAATAAGTTGTCAAACAAGATCTTCCTCACAAGCTTTCATGGGTATAGCACATGAGTGCATTAATCAGAAGGGTACATGAACGTGCTAGCTAAGAGAATTTTTCGATAGCCAACACTCAAAACACTGCCATGATTGGTAACCATATGCACAGCTAAAAGAAACAGGTACCTACTATCAGCAGTTGTTCTTATATCAAAATTAAAAAGATAACCGGCATCCTTCGATAGAAATCTTTGCAGATAGTTTGCATAGTGTCTTTTTTATAGGGCACAAGTTTATCCACGCTCTCTCGGAACTTGTTCAAACACTTCAACCCAATCGGGATTTCAGTACAAACCCTTTCGGAATTTTAATTGACCCTTTCGGGATGAAGTTTTTCTCATGTATGAATATATAAAGAATTTTTTTTTTCATTTTTTTTTCCTCTATATATAAATTTTTTTTAAAAAAAATTCCAATTAATGAGGCTTGGCGTGCAAGGTTAAAGATAAACCTTGAATTGCAAGCCAAAGGACTAATCGACTTCACAAGCATAAATATTGCTTCCTGCTTCCTCTCCTGCACAACTGTTGTCATCGATCATCACAATGCATCCTGCCCAGAAAAGAAAACTTGAAGCCAAGATCCTCAATGATGCACAAAAGAATTTGCGTGTAATTTAGTTAAAATTATCTTGACAAATGCCGTTTTCAGATTCTGTCTAAAGCTTCATTCGTTACTGTTTTATATGGAGTGTATATCAATTAGTGGTCGGGGAATAATTATTAATTAATTACTTATTACTTATTACCCGTAATTAGTCTTAGTGCATTGTAAGCTAACAACTCTTTGGATAAAGGCTGTCATTTAGAGCCTTTTGACCACGGATTACTTGCTCCCAAATCAGATATTTAAGGAGCAATTAAGAGCAGCAAATTGTAACGCACTCCGGGAGAAAACGGGTGAAAAGTTATTCGCATGTGACTATGTGAGACGTTTATTTTGCCATGAGTGTTATCTATATCTATATCTATATATATATAAACTCATAAAACATAAGAGTTTTGACTTATGTGGCATTCTTAACTTATTTCTAGGTACTTCAACCAATGACTAATTTTCATTCTTTTCCTTTTTTTTATTAATTTAATTTATTTTTAATTTTTAACCACTAACTATCTATATCTAATATCTAATCTATATCTATATCTATATACATATACTAAAACCGATGCATTGGTGTCTGTGTGGCGGAACGTGAGTGAATCTGCCTGCGTGGCGGCGCGAGAGTGCGTCTCACAAAGCTTTCTCCCGTCAAAAAGAAAATGTAATAAAAATAATTAGATAGTTCTCATCTATATAATTAAAAATAATTAAATAATTATTTTATTTTATCATTAACTCGTATGATTGGATAGATGCAATATCTTATAAAAGAGTAAATATTATATAAGAAAAAAAACTATATCTAACTAAAAGGATTTACTATGTCATATTTAATTACTACTTATTCCAAATTTTGGTGGGATTTCTTCAATTACCGTGTTATATAGTAGAAAATGATCCCAATTGCCATATATACAAATCATGTTCACTGTAATCTATAATCATATACATCTTGGACATGGATTCATACATCTTATAACAATTATTTATCACAATTATCTTTTAAATGTTAATCAATAATATGTAATATATTAAATAAAAATAATTATTTAAATTATTTCTATCGACTAATATACCATTAATTATGATATGTGGCGTAAACGATGTTAACCTATGGTAATAAATTTACAAAATAATTATTTAAAATTATTTTTATCTAACTAAAATAATTTACTATGTCACCGGCCTTTAATTAATGCTTATTCCAAATTTTGGTGGGCTTTTCCCGTCAAATGAAATTTTAATAAAAATAATTAGATAGTTCTAATCTATATAATTAAAAAAAAATTTAATAACAATTTTATTTTTATCATTAACTCGTGTAATTGGATAAATGCAATATCTTATAAAAGAGTAAATATTATATAAGGAAATAACTATATTATATTACCCTCAATTCACAGGTTGTATTCCAATTATAAAAATTTAAGGTTTGGATGTAATATAATCTCATACCGTCATATTTATTATAATAAATAGAAATAATTATTTTGATTATTTTATTACTTACATGGCAACTTATGGTTGCCAAATGAAGTTATTAAAATAAGAACAAATCCAAAATCTATATAAATTAAACCAATTTATAATATAACACAATCAATATAATTTAACCTAATAATAATAATAATAATAACAACAATAAAACCGATGCATTGCCGCCTACGTAGCGGCGCGTGAGGACTTTCAAAAAGTAAGGAATGAAGAATAATTTTTTTTAAATTATTTATAAATAATTTTTTTAACCTTAATTATATGTAAATTTTTTTTTTAACCTTAATTATTTATAAATAATTAATATAATTTTAAAATATTGTGTTAATATACTCCCGTACACGGGACGAGCCTTGCACTAGTATCTAATATATCTAATATCTAATATCTAATTCTAAACAGTACTAAAACAGAACCTGTTTAGGACACGTGACAACTCCTGGTGAAAAATTTTCCCGCTCAAATGTGTAGCCAATAACACAATCTTCTTCTTTCCTTTTTTTTTTCTTGGCAAGAATATCAATATTGTAATTTTTCCTCTAAATATGTGGCATACGCTTGATTTTTTTTTCAACCATTAACATCCTAATTAGCTTGAATTGGTAACACATTTTTTAATCCTTCGTTTTCGATAATAAAATGTAACATATATATAGCTATGTGTATCTTATTTTATACAATCATATACTCCGTATAATATTAAATAGAAATACTTCTAGTGCAAAATTTTCCTGCTCAAATATTTAGCAATTATATAATATTTTATATTAATGCCAAATGTATATTGTTACATAATGTTAGTTTTTTTAATAGATAGTCTGCTTCTTTTTTGGCAAGAGTATAATTCTTTTTTGGCAAGAGTATCAATATTATAATTTTTGTTCCTAAAATATGTAGCATTCGATTGATTTTTTTCCAATAACATTCCTAACCTAGCTAACTCATTTTTTAATCTTTTTTCCTCAATAATCTAATATATTATATTCCGATCCTTTGCTTTGAATTATAACAAATTGTATAATACTTATACTCATAGTGATATACATCTTATCCCATATACAATAGTAACAATACCAACTTCTGCCACATGTCGCTACCTAGACATGTTAATATCGGATCATTCGGATTGGATTTAGATCAGATCATTTCGAGTTCTGGGTAAAATGGGTCTTGCATATATCCGGGTTGACTCGAACCCGGGTTTCACTTTGTTTTGGGTCAAATTAGGTGCATTTTGGGTTTGTCAAATTTTTTTCAACTATATTAAAATAATTTAACTATAGGAGTGATTTTAATATATTCTAATTTTTCAATTAATTAGTACTTCGTATTTTCTTAAGTTTTGTATATAGGTAAGTCACATTTTAATCTATATTTTTTTTTCTCCACTTAAAATTATAATTATGAATTAATATGTTTGATTACATACTGTTATGCGTTTTTACTCTATTTGAACGGTCTTTTAATTTTTACTCTATTTGTATCAGAACACTTAACATTCTAAATATATTTAATGTCTAAACATTCTAAAAAAAATTCCATTTTCCTATATATTAGTTTTTATTTCCAACAATGTCTTATTAATTCTCCAACTTCTAATATCTTTCTACGTTGTTAATTGGCAAGGTTGAATTTTACCTTATTAATTTGTTGTATTGAAAAAAAAAATTGCTACAAAGATAAGTATGATTAGAAGAACAAATATTGTGAATTTGTGATACTAGAAAGAAGTATCGTTTTTATGTAATTTTTAAATTAAACACGATTAAAAAAAACTACGATTAAGTCAAAGATATTAAATTTCAAAGATGATTGGATTAAAATAGTTTTAATTGAAAATTATAACATACCTCTTCATAAAAAAAAAAAAAGGTGATTCATTATCAAAGTACAAAAAGGGCAATGACCTCTTGATTCACATTTGTTTGACTTTAAATATTTTGAAATAAGTTTTTATGATAAATAAAATTCTACTTATTAGGTTCATATTTTTTTTCAACTTTAAAATGGTGTATTAAAGACAAATATATTTAAGTTATAAATGAAGATCTTTTATAAGAATTTCAGACAAAATTAACACATTTTATATTCAAACTAATTTTAGAGATTATTTCATATATGGAAGATATTTATCTTTAATAGCACATTATTTTTTTATATAAAAAAATAACATATCCTAAACAATACTAAAGTAGGAGCTGCTTAGGTCACGTATGAAAATTTTCCCGCTTTTTTTTCCCTTCTATTATTGTGCCACGTATGAAAAATTTACCACCTATTTTTTTTATTTCTTTTGATAATAAATTATTATATTTTGAATATAAAATGTGGATGACCGTTCATATATACACCAAATATCTTATAAACTTATTTTAATTTTGATTAAAAAGAAGTCTATAAGATATTTCTAAAATTTATAACCATTTTTAGGAATAAAATAGGAGAATGTGTTCATATATACACCAAGTTTTTTAAATAATATTTTTTAAAAATTTTGGTAAAATATATTTTTAAAATTTATTTGAGATTCTAATTTAAATAAAGCGTAAAATATTATAATATCATATATATTTTACATAATCCTAATAGAAATTGACAATAGGTGGTGATTTGTTAATAAAAAAACATTTAATGGGTGGTTTTCTCTAATTTAGTTCCTAACAAGTGGTTTAAGTGTAAAAATCTATATTTAACCGATGGTTAAGTGTAAAAGTCTATATTTAACGGATAGTTTTCTGAATTTCCCTAAAAAATATCTTTTTCATTAACGCAGTGGGTACCTTGCTTGATTTTTCATAACATTAATTTTTAAAAATTTAAATAAGTCTGTATTAGAAGTTGTTAAGTACAAGTTAAACTCTGAAACTTTAACTAATTAAATTTTAGGTTGATTCGGGGTGGTGGTTGACATGAATATATATGTCATTTGTAGAATTGAGCCAGTTCTTTTTATTGAGTTTTTTTAATTTCAAATCGGTTCAGAATCATTTAATATTGGATATGATTATTACTGTCTCAAGAGAGGTTAGATATCATGAAAATTAAATTTATATAAGTTTTAAGTACAAATTCGGTCAATAGATTTTTTAAAATATTTTTCTATTAAAATAGGTTAATAAAAATTATTGTATTTTAATTTATTTATTAACCAAATCTTATATAATATTTTTGTTATCTACAACCCGTGTAAGGCACAGGTAGTGAACTAGTATAATACTAAAGCAATTGTTGATGATGCCACATGACCGCTTTTGCTTACAAATAGGCTTATGTGGCAACTTCTCATGATTCGTGGTCCCACTTTTATATTTAATTAATTTTTAATAATTAAATTAATTGATTATTTTACCCATAATATTAATTTGGTTAGAGAATATCTTTCAAGACATATACGTTTAATCAAACAAGATTCGGTTAGGATAATTCTGATTTTATTTTATATTTATTTTTGGATTTGGGTAGATAATCTCTTTCAAAATAAGTTTAACCAAATGCAATTTATTTAGAATATTTTGCTGATTTTTTTTTAAATAAATCATTTTGATTTGTGGGTATAAAAGATATCAACTCATTCACTTAGTATTCTTATCTCGAACTCTTTTATTTTCATTTTAGGAATTCTTTCTAGTTTCTAATATTTTTTTGATATGCTAATAGTTCTTCCCCATTGCATTTTTTTTTCTCTGACTGTATTTGTGTATAAGCTTCGGTTTGTTGTTTGTTACATTTGTTACTTACAAATTTGTGTTATTACTTCATACTCAACTCTAACAATGTTTTTTGTGCTATAGGATGTCACCCATAGTATTTCCTATGGCTACCACTATGAAACCAGATGCATGTCCAAAATTGTAAGTTTCTTCAGTCATGATACCTTCTTATATGTTTCTCGAGATTTTCGTGAATTGGCACTACTAACGAGCTTATAATGTATGCAAATCTCAAAATTGTACAACTAATGCAAGGGCGATGGTCCAAAGTGGCGATTCTACTTTATGTACATGGGCAATTGCTAGAAGAATGACGGTCGACCCTACAATGAATCGAGACGTCACCATTAGTATCATCCGTATAGTGAGATGATCGATCATCAACCCCGAGAGACCACCGCTTGGTGCGACTTGACTGCCTTGATTTCTTGCCCATGTCTGATCAAGTAAGAGGACCATGATCACGATTTACATAATTCAACACGCCAATGACGACTTCAAGAAGGATGTCGCCGGCGACGAAATCACCGAGTTTAATGTGGAGGAAGGAGAAGGATCCGTCGGTGATGGAGATCTCAACGACGAATTTGGTATAGCATAAGATGGAGAGGAGAGCGGACGAGCAGCCGACCACCATGAATTGCCTCCTAAGTCGCCCTAACTTAATTTTGAAACATCCGTGTATATGACGTTTCAACTTATAATTAATTTGTAACTTAATTGTGTTAATTTTTTTTTCATATGCCCTCACACAAAGCAGTGAGAATGACTTGAAGGTCCCCGACGTGTCAAACAACATCATTATTTTCCTAATCAATTATTAGGTTTTAATGTTCTATTGTTCTTGCATATTTTTTGCTTTAGTTTGATCGTGTTTATAATTTTCCTTATTCTTTTTGGACTACACAATCCCTAATTTTAAAAGTTTTATTAAATTAATTGATTTCTATAATAAAAAAATACGCAGATTCGAAAAAATACATAAAGATTTTTTGCCGACTTGTGATTTTATTTTTAGTTAAGTTTCTTTAATCAAATCTTAACAAGGTATTCTAGATTTATCTTTAACTAAACATTTATATATCCAAAAAAATTCTTTAATCAAATCTTATTGTTAACTAATTGAATCTTTTAAATGTTTTTTTTATTGTGCATGTTAACCAATATTATCCACATTAATTGGGAGATTTCTAAATTTAAAAAAAAATACTTTATACATATTTTTTTATAAGAAAGTATATATTAATATAGTATTAAATATATATATATAATGATTTTCAAATTGAAATGGATCAAAATCCCTTGCCTTCAAGGCACGGGCACTACACTAGTAAACTCTTAAACAGAAGAGTTTTGACTTATGTGTCATTCTTAGCTTATTTCTAGGTACTTCAACCAATGACTAATTTTCATTCTTTTCCATTTTTTATTAATTTATTTTATTTTTTAATTAACCATTAACTATATATATATATATATATATATATATATATATATATATATATATATATATATATATATATATATATATATATATATATAAACTCTTAAAACAGGATAGTTTTGACTTATGTGTCATTCTTAAGTTATTTCTAAGTACTTCAGCCAATGACTAATTTTCATTCTTTTCCTTTTTTTTATTAATTTAATTTATTTTTAATTAACCATTAACTATTGAGATTAATTTAAAATAGAAATCAAATATATATTTTTAGCAGCCAATGAGATTTATTTAAAATATAATTTTAAAAAAAATAAAGTTAAGAAGATATTAATTTTTTTTAAAAACCAATTAGATTAATTCAAAAGATAGTTTTTTTTAAAAAAAGTTATAGAGATGTTAATTTTATTTAATGATTAATAAGATTTCTTCAAAATATAATTTTTTAAAATTTACAAAGATATTAATTTCCTTTAGCAACTAATTAGAGTAATTCAAAACATAATATGAATAAGTAGCGGGCTTCGCTTACATTTTTATTGAAGTAATCCACTCTAATTGTATTGAAGTTGACTCAATTCCCTGTCAAATCATATCTAATCCTCGCCAAATTTTAAAAAAATGTGGAAAAAAATCTCCATATATCCATAGGAAGGATAAGACAATTTCCGCGGAGAGGCAATTAAAGACACGGAAATAAAGAATGGAACAGCTCGGATAGATGGAAGAAAATTAGGGTTTTCCCAATTAATGGGCTTGGCGTGCGAGGTTAAACACAAACCTTGAATTGCACGCCAAGGACTTGCTTCGTACAGGCATAAATCTTGCTTCCTTCCTCTCCTTTACCAACCGCTGTCATCGATATCGTCACCATGCATTTTGCGATGAAAAGAAAACTTGAAGGGAAGATCCTAAATATATAATGCAAAAAAGAAAGCAAAAAGATCGATCAGCCCTAAAAAGCTTGGTACTTGCTGCCAATCGGCCAGCAACCAGGCCGACGTATCCCTCGCCCGATACGTCTCACAGAATGAGGCAAAGAAATCGAAGAACCTCGTTTTGTCACCGCTTTCGATCAACGTGGTGGTCAGCCTGATCGCTGCCGGCGCAAGCGGCGAAACCCTCAGAGAGCTCCTCTCCTACCTCAAGTCGGACTCCATCGACGACGTCAACCGGCTCTCTAAGGAGCTTAGCTTGTTTCCGTCGTCTTGGCCGATGGCTTTCCCCGCGGCGGTCCCAAGCTCTCCGTGGCGAACTCCATATGGGTCCAAAAGGGCCTCTCTCTAAAGCCCTCTTTCAAACATGTTGTAGAGAGATCCTACAAAGCTGATTCCTTTCAAGTTGACTTCATTAACAAAGTAAGTTAATTTTCTCCTAATCCTTTTTAATTGTTTCCCCAAATTGAGTTATATTCTACAATATCGAATCATTCTTTGATTTTTATTTGTGATTCGACAATTAATAATTAGTTCTTGAGAATTTTAAAAAATCTTGCAAGAATACAGAATTCAAATGCAATTTTTTGTAGTTAAAGTTTCCCGTTATTTCAATTTATCAAATTCTAAGCAATTCTTTCAATTACGAAATCATGTCGGGATTGTCGAGCCGTAAAGGATATCAGGGTAATATCCGTCGATACTCTTTAGTTGTGGCTTTAGTTTTTATCGCGATTTTTGTTTAATTAATTCCTAATTTGAGGATGATTAATTAGCCGGTAGGGGAAGTCATCTAGCTCTCAAGTGAACTCATGGGTGGAGAAGCGAACCAATGGCCTGATTAAGCAAGCCATCTCTCCTAACATGCCGATGGAGTCGAATACGATGCTCATACTCGCCAATGCCCTCTACTTCAAGGGAGAATCACTATGCCAAATTACATTTCAGGCGACGGACCCATTTCGTCGCCTGAGAGGGGATTTTCGTTGCCTGACCACTCAGACGACGAACATCTGTCGCCTGAACCATGGTCGGCTAAATGCCGTCCCTAGAGTATTCAGGCGACGGGTATCATGTTGCCCGTCGCCTGAGTAACCTTAGGCAACCGAAAAATTGTTCGTCGCCTGAATATATTGTCAGGCCCATGAGGGCTTTCTAAGCCGAGCCGACTTCACTTCAGGCGACAGATTTATCCTCAGAAGTTCGTCGCCCCAATTTGGTTAGGAAATTCTATAAAATACAAATTAGGACTCCGGTGACCATTGTTTTAGCTATGTTCGTCGCCTAAAGAAGCTATGTCCGTCGCCTGAATATGAATGGATTTTAAAAAAAAAATAGGCAACGAGTTATGTCAATGTTCGTGGCCTGAGTATGATTTGTTTTAAAAAAAAAATAATTGAAAAATGGCCGATGCCCCTGTTTGCAATTGCACCAAAATTGTGCACATTTTTTAGCACAAAAATGTGCACAAACAAACCTGTTTCATTTTACACAACACACATTGCCAAGTTCACAACCACATACAAATCCACGTACAAATCCGCATACAAATTCACAAATCCAAGTTTGCAACCACGTACAAATTCACAAATACAAACCTATTCACAAATCCAAGTTCATTACTTAGAGGAACTAGGAGAGGAGTGCGAGAGATACCTCCTAGTGCTGCGCGGACGAGGGCCGAAATGTCAAAGCAGCCTGTGTATCCGAAGGCTCCTGAACTTTTATTACTAAAATAAAAGAAAAAGAAAGTTGGTATAAGATTACCTGATAAAGATAGTGTAACTGTGTAAGTAAAACCAATTACATAAATTGTAACTTGAACTTTTATTACTAAAATAAAAGAAAGTTGGTATAAGATTACCTGATAAAAACTCTAGAAAAGTGTCTCCTATTGGTGTGCATGGAAAATCAAGCTCACAATGTCAACAATTGACTGCAAACAGAACTAAATTTCTTAAGTTAGGATACATAATAATGCTGAAAATCATAAGCTTACCAACTCTAAACATTTTTGAAATCTGAGCACGTGGAAAATCAAAAGACCAAAAAACTGCAAAACAAAAAAAAACACCCACATTAAAAGAACATGTCCATTCATAGATAACAACCTGTACAAATGCTGTAAAGGCCCGGATTTTTTAATCATAACTCTTGAAAAAAAAAAGGAACTTAAATCGGATATTTTAAGGAAAACTTGTCCTCAATTTAATAAATAGAACTCGAAACTCTTAAAGCGGATTCCGGCCAAATTTTAAAATTATGCAAAATAGATTTTTCTTCCCGCTTCCATATGCCGAGAATTAAAAAATGATGTTCGGATTTTATTAATAAATTTGGATTGAAAAATTTTAAAGTTTATTTTGATCGAGTCGGTATAACAGCGAGAGGGCGGATTTTGGGATTTAATTATCGGGTATTTTGAATTTCACTTCGGACACATGAGTTGTCTCTTGTCCTTGTCTCGTTTGACCTCCCAACAGCTCACCTCCCTCCCTCTTGATCCACATGTGATCCCCCTATTTCTAGCTACACAGTAGACACCCTATTGCCTTTTGAGGTCCCCCTCTCCTTTGTCTACAAAAGCCAAGCCCCGTTGCAGGAGCTCTTCTCCCTCTTTCACTTTGTCTTTTTCCATTTCCAGTTAAACAACAACCCTCCCCCATTCCAATTTCAATTACAGCTACTCTTCTCCTCCCCCATTTCTCCTTCTTCATCTCATACCCTTCTTTCTTTCAAAACCACCACCAAAGCTCCACCCCCCCCCGGCGCCAGCCTCCAGAACCACCAGCAGCCCCACCAGGGAGTCTCCTCGTCGCGACCGAGCTTCCCCTGTCTTTCGGTGAGCAAAGCACCGAGCACATCGGCTCCTCCTCTCTTCCGTTCACGGCGAACCACACACAGGGGCTTCCTCGCGTTCCTCCTCGGCGTCCCCGCGCAGCCGAAAAGAACAGGAGAGCCCGGAGAAGCCGCGAGCAGCCCCTCGTTCACTCTTCCCCTGCCCCTCCGACTTCCGGGCGGCCAAGCAAGTTCGGATCAAGCCTTCGACGAGCCATACCGAGCCCAGATTTGAGCTTTCCCGGCGAGACGAAACCGCCCTCGGTGAGCTCCTTCCCTTTCTTCCTCTTCCTTGGCTGCGTTTTGTTGTCCCTTTCGTTTCCATGAGGTCGGGTTGAGTGGTCGGAGGATCTGGCGTCGCTAGTAAAGCCCCTCTCCTCCGTCAGTTTCCAGATTTTCGAACACAGAAGTTGGGCGAGGGAGGCGATGAACGGTGCGAGGTTTTGGGTTCGGTTTTCTGATTTAATAAAGGGTTCGGTTCAACATTTTTCTAACAAAAAAAGTCAGTGAACCGGTTTTTTTTTAAGAGAATGGGTTTTGGGTTGATTTGGACCCGAAAATGGCAATTGGGCTTTTGTTCTTTGAGCCTAATTTTGTGAGGATGGTAATAAAATGTAAACTACTGTTTTAAGACTCATAAATGTATAAATGTTATTAAATATCTAAATATTAAGTAAATGGAGTATAATATATTATAGAATATTATTATTGAGATTTAAAGTATAATATTTGGATTTGGATTTGGATTTTTAAAAAGGGGTTTTAAATGTTGGAAATGGATTTAATAAAACTAAAAAGAGGGTTTTGGAAATATACTAACCTTGTCGGATTTGTATTGAAATAATAATAAAATAAGTTGATGAAAGGGTAATGTTTTATAAATGAACTTTTGGATGATTTGAGAAAGCGTTTTGAATGGTGATTGATCTAACTTGAGGTTTTATTAGAGTTTTGGGAAATCTTGGGAATATGAGGAATAAATTTGATGACTTGTGTGTGATATTACATGCTTAAGTTACATTAGAAGTAGACTTATTTATATTACTTATATATGTGTGTTAGGTGATCATCTGTGACATGTTGGCTTTCTGTATACCTAGTTGTTGCCTTTTGCTGTTCTGCACTTCCAGGTGAGTTCCTATATGAGCTCACTCAGATTCGAAAAGAGATCTCCCTGCCTGTAGCCATGTGCATACTAGGTGCTTGCATTCATAATAAAGCATGCCATGTAGTATCCTGCTAGGATTGCACTCATGATTGAGCATTCGTTTACTCATTGCTTTTGTAAACAGAACGGTCGTTATCTGTGAAGTAACTAGAGTCATTGCTAGGGTTATAGGACAACCTAGTCTCATCGGTTCCCGTCCTGAGTCAATCGAGTCATGAACTTCCTTATATTATGAGATGCATGTGGGCTTTATTGTGGAGCGGGTTGGGCATGCGTGCCGCCCGATTATGAATGAATGTATTCACGAGCTGGCCAGTCTCCGCCCTATCGGAAGGGGGTGGAGGTAGGAGAGGGATATACCACTTGGTATTCGGTGCTAAGGCCTTATTATATTTATGCACTTGATCTTAGGACCGTGCTAGTGTGTTAATATTCTGCCTTGCATCTAGAAGCATCTTTATTAGGACTAGCGTGTGTATATATCTGCTTGTTTGAGATTATATTGCGTAGGGCTTCGATCTGACACCGCCCCGCATACATTTTTTTTTAGGTTTGTTTTGCAGCATGATTATTCCTTGTTTCCGTGACGTGGGAACTCTCTTGGGCGATCTCAAAGAAATGGTTTAACTCCACTAACATTGTATATTAAATTTCGATAAATGCGCTTATTGATTTGGTTTTGACTCGGCTCTGCCGTGTCACCCTTTTGTACTACACCTTGATTCTACTATCTGTATGACTGTTGGTTTTCCATGCTTAGACTTATGACAGGTACAGGGGACTTCCCCGGGGATTCCAACGATCCCTTCGAATTTTGGGTATGAAATCCCACATTAAAATGTTATGATAGAATTTCAAACCTTCAACCTGTACTCGGGGCGCAAGATCCTAACGAGGGCTTTCATCCCTCGAAACGTAACCCGGGAATCATAATCCTGGGCCGTTACAAAGATGGTATCAGAGCTCAGGTTATGCAAACCGAGTATGATAGGTTGAAGTGGTTTTGAAAATGGCCCAAGGTTTTCAAATGGTTTTTCAAAATGTTTTAGAAAGGGCAAAATGAATTTAATATGGCTAACTTAAATGGATTAAATATGAACCTGACTCAATCAATCTGGTAATCAAACAAAGGGAATGAAGGGGTATTGAAGGCGCTAGACCATCCCTGTTGGATGTAGTTGGGAACGGGTAAACAAAATATAGCTTGTTCCTCACAGATGGGCCTACAAGACTCCAAGGGATTGCGTCGTAGTGGCTGGAGTGGCGAGTTAGGTAGAGACCGTGAGGTTTTGCCCCTTCGGTCAGTCGCCCCTCGAAGGGCGGCCTCAGGATAGCTTGATTGTTGATTGTTCTGTGCTGAGTGTTGTATGCTTGAATTGGAGACCTGGTTGATATTCATGAATATGAATAATGTGTTAAATGCCTTTGTAAATGGAATAGCGGGGGAGACCTTCTACCATTATAGAGTCGGGATTTCAGTCCTTGTGTGATTGCCTTTGACCTCTTAAGCTTGACTACTCCCTTCTTCGGTCTTCTTTTTCTGACCTCACTAAACTTCTTTATTGAGATTTTCTTGCGATGTCGTTGGGATATATGGGTAACCACATTTGAGGTTGTATTGGAGTACGCTACTACCTGAGCCCTTTTCTACCCTACTCGAGAGTTACACGAATATTTCATGGGAAACAAGTCATGGGGTTCATGGAAGTGAGTTAGAGTCGCCCTTGTTGATCTCTATCGGGTTATCTTAGTTGCTTTGTCCATGATTATATGATTCTATATGTACTACCTCCTAGACTTGCGGATTGATCCTTCGTGTGAAATTATGCCTACATGCCTAGATGTCCATGTTTATCCATTGTTTAGGTCCGTGTTACATCTGTTATGCCCCCATATCATCCCAGCATGATCTACTTAGTATGTGCATTGTTATACTGATGCTTGAATGTATGTGTCATGTGTTAGGGAGCTACCTAATTATATGTAAATAGGCTCATGATGGTGTGATCGTTCCATTCTGATATCCTCTCAGGGTGAGTCTTTACTTGATGAGTGTGTGTTACCACTTGATGTCCAACCTGCCTCGTATGATGCATAATTTCCCGCATGCTTACCTAACTGTCATGCCATGATGATCTCCATGTCTCTCACATGCTTTCATGAATATATGACCTGACACGCCGCACGAACACACACCACTATAATTCCTGGTTTTGTATATGCATGACTCGACATGATGTAGTATTCCCAGCATATATTATGATGATGATCCTTAATGTTGATTTGTGGTTGTATGCCATTATGTATCCATGCTTGGACACCTTGTTTAGGTCTTATGTCATACTTCGTTGTATTCCTGTCATACCCCCCGATGCATGCACAACTTGATTTGATTAGTTCCCCGCATCATCATATTAATGATTGATTAAACACATATGTCGCAAGTTACGAACTCGCATAATGTTTACTCCCTCTCTTGGATTAGGTTCATGATAGTGTGACCCTTAGTATGTCAGTCTTACTCTCGTCCCTCATCATGACTTTATGACCAGTAAACCATAGCATGCTCACCTTTTTATTCCCATGATATTTTCTTCTGCTTTGTGGTATCCTCTCGTGTTTCCTTGAATATATGACCTCATGTTTTAAGCATGTACCGTTTAGATATTTGCATGTACCTGTAATTGTCTACCATCATATATATGCCTAACTATCTTGCTTTAGGCCCATGTTATACTCTGCTATATGTCTATCATGCTTCTAGGTCATTACGGTGTAGCTTATTTGGCTCTTTGCAAACCGTTGTGCTAATCGAATGAATGTATGTACGAATGAGTTAGTATCACGTTTCCGCATATACAGGACACCTGAATGCTAGGGTGAGTCTAGTCGAAGTAACTTGATTGTACTCATGTCGATATGTGCTGGTAATATCCTATAGGGCTTATGAATTCCAATATGACTCGCTGAGTGGAAATTTATCATGCTTGCTTCATTACGTGAATATGATTATTCCATGATGTGATAGTACTGTACCATTCCATGTACTCCTATGACGGTTCATTAATTCCTAGCATAATTATAATCTATCGACCGTGATGTTCTCTTGTTCACTTTGTAAAGATACCCATGTCTTATCATGTATCGCTAGCATCATGTAGGATCACGATGTGACTTGATATATCCTTATGTTAAATACATGCCCTGGTTGTATGCTGTCAATCTATACTTGTGTAGTTGCATGCTTTATATTCATGTGAAGTCGTGCTATCCTAAGCTGATATTGTCATTTCGCCATATTCCCCCCTTGTCCTTATATGGTCACGTTATGATTGGGTGACCCCTTAAATGCATTTGTGCTAGTTGACAAATGAACATTTAACCTATGATGCATAGTCATGCATCTTATCGTGTTAAAATATATCTTATAGGACCCATGAATTATGGCTTGTGTGTATTCATGCTTTATCTACTTTATGACATGTTCTCACGTAGGATAGACTCTGTGAAGTCTTGTATTCTTTCCAACATCTCTGATGTGCAATTCTCTAACTATTTAGGAATTGATAGCCCCAGTTATAGAGTTAGTGCATATTTCGATGCAAGTTAAGCATTAAGTGATTATCAATTGTTCCTATCATCTCATTGTTCGATGTTGTTTCTGCATGTCCCCTGACATTCTTAATACTGCTGCAAATGAATACTCTGGCACCTTGCATGTCCATACACACACCACGATAGCTATAAGGCACTCGCATGATTATCCTGGCATATATAACGTAGCATACCGCCATCTTGAGGCATGATACCGTAGGAGCATTATCCTGTTTCGCACTATGATATTCGCATGACTCCTTCATCACAACTGCTTATATTCCTTTTATATGTGCTAATGATTGGGTGCAATAGTGATCCTGCTTAAACTTCTATGACTCGTCCCACTATTATGTGGAGTTGCTCGATGCATCCTATTCATATACATCTGTGAATATCATGTAGTACCTTGTAAAATCTATGCCTGTAGAGATATGACTTATACGATCGCATGCTCAACTTGCATCTCATGTAGCCACTCTTGTCATAGGTTGTGATAGCCTTGCTATACTCTCTCTACATGATCTTATGACTATCCAAGCATGTTAGATATTGTTAGTACAGTTAGAATGCTATGCCTCCACATGGGTGTATCACGCTAAGTATGATTAGTGACATGCTTATGAGTGTTCTCATATGAATTATTGTCTTTATCACATGATGCCTTTTCGATGCTTAATTGGATAAATTCATATTTTGGTGGGATACGTGTTAATTAGCAATTGAGTATCTAGTTGCGTGTTATACCCTATGACATGGTAGATGCATATATACGTGAAATGTGCTTTTGGTGTTAAATTATTCCTCAACGATTATCCTTGATTGCATTCGTTCCTTGAATCCTTGACAAGATATTACTAGTATCATGGAAGACTTGTTTCCAATCATAGCTCATTATATGCTGACATCCCACGCTTACCCTATCATTATGAGAAGTCATTGCTATAAGATGTGATTACTGTACCACTTTTATATGACCTGCCCATGTGTACTTGTTACGAGTAATTTACCCTACCTATAATGCTCTGTCATGTTTACTAGATTTCGCATAAGCTATGTGCCGCACCATTCTATTATTGCATTCGTATATACATGTTTCTTATACATATCAAGCTTGTCTAATATATGAAATGAAAAGTTGTTGGCTAGACTCTTATGCCCCATGCAGAACCCGATCATGTTTTTGGTTGCCCCTATTTGTTAACATATTTCATTAAGGTAGGTACATGTTACTGTTCAGTGATGTGACTAGTTTACTCCATGATTGATATGTGTCTTGCTTGCTGAACTTGTGACCTCGTAGAGTTCCATAAGGGCACCATACTCCTTCTTGGGTCGGGATCTTGTTTTTCGTCGTGTCATCATCAGTTGGTATGTGTTTGGTTCTACGGGGAGTCCGGGTTGTCCTCCTTGTCTCTCCCCTATCTCCGCTAACTACAAATTTACTTGCAATACTTTGATGAACGATGACGTAAAAAAGAGCACGTTTAGCCAAATAGCACGGGAGCAGCGCGGCGGAAGAACAGTGGGCCCATAAACCCCAGGTCCCAGAACTGACATATTGATTCTTTGAATGACGAACTTGTGGTGGACGTTACCTAGTTAACTTCTACGTATGAGGATGGATTTTAGTGTTTGGGTGTTCCTATGTGACTGACCTTGTGATATGATTGGTGTTCTGTGTTGGTAGACCTTGCCTGAATTCTTTCACTCTATGGAATGTGAATTATACCTGCTGAGATCCTGACCTTGTGTTTAGTAATCATGATATTATGTGCCCCGTTAATATGTGACAGTATGTTATTATGATTCTGGCCTGATATTACATTTGTTCAAATTATTATTAGCATGAGGTTATGTGGTAACTTGTGTTGCTATGTCGATACTTGATATTCTGCAATACTTGCCAAGCATGATAGTATATTAGGATTTATGACATGTGACTGTTTGAGGTATTGAGAGATAATGATGTATAAACCTAGTGTGAAATCATGTTATATGCTGATATGAAATACTTGGGAACTAAGTGATAGTAGAATGAAGGATCCATAGTATAAGGGTGCATGTTATCTTGATATATTGGTATGCGATATTTTAAGTTAAATGTTGATGTGACAATAATATCTTGTTCTGCTATGTTGCTAGACTTTGCTATTGCTAAACCATGAGAGCGTGACCGATTCTATGTCGACACTTGAACATAAATTGCTGAAATGTACGTGATTGTGGTGATACCTATATGCATTGATATTTCAAAAATTGATTTTCATCTAGATCCTTGGGTATGAGAATGGGGAATATCTTGGCTTGCTGAATCTTGTTGAAATGGATTTTGTTGTGCTGACTTGTTGTCTTCCCAGTAGACTGAAACCCCAATTAAAAAAAATAAAAAATAAAAAAAATATGTTGTGTCGGTAGTGGTAAGTAGGAAAACATGCTGATGTGATCTACTAAGGTTGAGGCTTGATGTGTTTGTGTGTTGCCCTTTCAAAAATGACATTCCTGCTTGATGCATTCTTATTTGTTGACACCTAGAACATGAAATTCTAATGTTGAGTGTGACGTTTCAATATATGGGTGTGCGACAATGTTGATAATGGCTATTCATGTTATGGTTTTGGTATGGGCAATCTCGATGGTTGGTTGTTTA
Organism: Persicaria tinctoria; assembly: GCA_037127255.1. Classification (NCBI taxonomy): domain Eukaryota; kingdom Viridiplantae; phylum Streptophyta; class Magnoliopsida; order Caryophyllales; family Polygonaceae; genus Persicaria; species Persicaria tinctoria. The sequence continues at coordinate 26,132,774 of JBANSL010000018.1, read as the reverse complement.
TGAGGTGGCATGTCTTGGTTATATCGATTCTGATAATGGCTAGAGATTCGTATATTGGAATTGCTTTTAAGATTGGAACTTAGGAAGAGAATATGTGATTAGACCTTAGAGGTGGATGATTCCACCTCTTAAGTTTTGAATTTGCTTGACCAACTTGGGATTTAAAGCGTTTTGAAAGAGTTTGGAAACGACTAACTCGGATTTTGAAAAGCTTTGGATGGTTTTGAAGTCGGGAGGTTTTGCTTGATTTTGAAAGGTTTTGAGCGGTTTTAAAAAGGGCTAACTTGGATTTGGGAAGAGCGAACATGATCGAGAATTTCAACGATTTTGAGGCCAAACGTTTCCAGCTATGGAATCCCTTTTCAAACCCGGGCAACTCTATAATACTTCGCGAAGTGGATACAAGCATTTTATGAGGGCGCTTGTAGGGTGCTTGCTAAGACCTAGTGATGATATTGTAGAGAGTTGTGATACTTCCGAAAAGCCGAAGCGAGGATGTGATAGGGGTGCTTATTGCATACTTGTCACGACTAATAGGAGATGTCACGACCGTGACTAGGATGTTGTGAGAATCCCGGAAGACGCAACCGAGATGATTACAAGATCCTTGGACATGGTCCTTGGACTCATCAATTTCAAACTTCATCTCCTACCTTTTTAGTTTTAGTCTTGGGGACGAGACTTGTTTTTAGAGGTGGATGATGTAAAGGCCTGGATTTTTGAATCATAACTCTTGAAAAAAAAAAAAGGAACTTAAATCGGATATTTTAAGGAAAACTTGTCCTCAATTTAATAAATAGAACTCGAAACTCTTAAAGCGGATTCCGGCCAAATTTTAAAATTATGCAAAATAGATTTTTCTTCCCGCTTCCATATGCCGAGAATTAAAAAATGATGTTCGGATTTTATTAATAAATTTGGATTGAAAAATTTTAAAGTTTATTTTGATCGAGTCGGTATAACAGCGAGAGGGCGGATTTTAGGATTTAATTATCGGGTATTTTGAATTTCACTTCCGACACATGAGTTGTCTCTTGTCCTTGTCTCGTTTGACCTCCCAACAGCTCACCTCTCTCCCTCTTGATCCACATGTGATCCCCCTATTTCTAGCTACACAGTAGACACCTTATTCCCTTTTGAGGTCCCCCTCTTCTTTGTCTACAAAAGCCAACCCCCGTTGCAGGAGCTCTTCTCCCTCTTTCACTTTGTCTTTTTCCATTTCCAGTTAAACAACAACCCTCCCCCATTCCAATTTCAATTACAGCTACTCTTCTCCTCCCCCATTTCTCCTTCTTCATCTCATACCCTTCTTTCTTTCAAAACCACCACCAAAGCTCCACCCCCCCCCCCCCGGCGCCAGCCTCCAGAACCACCAGCAGCCCCACCAGGGAGTCTCCTCGTCGCGACCGAGCTTCCCCTGTCTTTCCGTGAGCAAAGCACCGAGCACCTCGGCTCCTCCTCTCTTCCGTTCACTGCGAACCACACACAGGGGCTTCCTTGCGTTCCTCCTCGGCGTCCCCGCGCAGCCGGAAAGAACAGGAGAGCCCGGAGAAGCCGCGAGCAGCCCCTCGTTCACTCTTCCCCTGCCCCTCCGACTTCCGGGTGGCCAAGCATGTTCGGATCAAGCCTTCGACGAGCCATATCGAGCCCAGATTGGAGCTTTCCCGGCGAGAAGAAACCGCACTCGGTGAGCTCCTTCCCTTTCTTCCTCTTCCTTGGTTGCATTTTGTTGTCCCTTTCGTTTCCATGAGGTCGGGTTGAGTGGTCGGAGGATCTGGCGTTGCCAGTAAAGCCCCTCTCCTCCGTCAGTTTCCAGATTTTCGAACACAGAAGTTGGGCGAGGGAGGCGATGAACAGTGCGAGGTTTTGGGTCTGGTTTTCTGTTTTAATAAAGGGTTCGGTTCATCATTTTTCTAACAAAAAAAGTCAGTGAACCGGTTTTTTTTAAGAGAATGGGTTTTGGGTTGATTTGGACCCGAAAATGGCAATTGGGCTTTTGTTCTTTGAGCCTAATTTTGTGAGGATGGTAAGAAAATGTAAACTACTGTTTTAAGACTCATAAATGTATAAATGTTATTAAATATCTAAATATTAAGTAAATGGAGTATAATATATTATAGAATATTATTATTGAGATTTAAAGTATAATATTTGGATTTGGATTTGGATTTTTAAAAAGGGGTTTTAAATGTTGGAAATGGATTTAATAAAACTAAAAAGAGGATTTTGGAAATATACTAACCTTGTCGGATTTGTATTGAAATAATAATAAAATAAGTTGATGAAAGGGTAATGTTTTATAAATGAACTTTTGGATGATTTGAGAAAGCGTTTTGAATGGTGATTGATCTAACTTGAGGTTTTAAAAGAGTACTGGGAAATCTTGGGAATATGAGGAATAAATTTGATGACTTGTGTGTGATATTATATGCTTAAGTAACATTAGAAGTAGACTTATTTATATTACTTATATATGTGTGTTAGGTGATCATCTGTGACATGTTGGCTTTCTGTATACCTAGTTGTTGCCTTTTGCTGTTCTGCACTTCCAGGTGAGTTCCTATATGAGCTCACTCAGATTCGAAAAGAGATCTCCCTGCCTGTAGCCATGTGCATACTAGGTGCTTGCATTCATAATAAAGCATGCCATGTAGTATCCTGCTAGGATTGCACTCATGATTGAGCATTCGTTTACTCATTGCTTTTGTAAAAAGAACGGCCGTTATCTGTGAAGTAACTAGAGTCATTGCTAGGGTTATAGGACAACCTAGTCTCATCGGGTCTCGTCCTGAGTCAATCGAGTCATGAACTTCCTTATATTATGAGATGCCTGCGGGCTTTATTGTGGAGCGGGTTGGGCATGCGTGCCGCCCGATTATGAATGAATGCATTCACGAGCTGGCCAGTCTCCGCCCTATCGGAAGGGGGTGAAGGTAGAAGAGGGATATACCACTTGGTATTCGGTGCTAAGGCCTTATTATATTTATGCACTTGATCTTAGGACCGTGCTAGTGTGTTAATATTCTGCCTTGCATCTAGAAGCATCTTTATTAGGACTAGCGTGTGTATATATCTGCTTGTTTGGGATTATATTGCGTAGGGCTTCGATCTGACACCGCCCCGCATACATTTTTTTTTAGGTTTGTTTTGCTGCATGATTATTCCTTGTTTCCGTGACGTGGGAACTCTCTTGGGCGATCTCAAAGAAATGGTTTAACTCCACTAACATTGTATATTAAATTTCAATAAATGCGCTTATTGATTTGGTTTTGACTCGGCTCTGCCGTGTCACCCTTTTTTACTACACCTTGATTCTACTATTTGCATGACTGTTGGTTTTCCATGGTTAGACTTATGACAGGTACAGGGGACTTCCCCAAGGATTCCAACGATCCCTTCGAATTTTGGTTATGAAATCCCACATTAAAATGTTACGATAGAATTTCAAACCTTCAACCTGTACTCGGGGCGCAAGATCCTAACGAGGGCTTTCATCCCTCGAAACGTAACCCGGGAATCATAATCCTGGGCCGTTACAAATGCATCTATCTATTGTTCACAACCCAAAAAAACAAACATCATGGTTAAGGAGAGAGGAGTTCAATTTCACATTAGCAACAATAAATCAAGAAATCCCCAATTTCAGGCTTGAATAACTGCAAACTTATCAGCTTAGACTAATACAAACTGTGCACATGGGACTAGGAATATATATGACATCATATATCATCTTATGGATGCAAATGTAAATGAAACATGTCAATAACAAAGCAACTAATACCAAGAATATGAAGTTGTGTGTTTTTATAAAAAAAAAATACCAAGAAGAAAATTGATATGGGGAAAAACATTATAAATTAACAAACAAGAAATAACACCTTCTCCATCAAGCATGGAAGAAAAATTGCTGCTTCTGATTCAGTCGGTGAGTACCCCTCAATCCATAATGTCTCTAAAATTTCAGGTAGAAACTCCAATACCTTGCAATCACAGGAATGACTGGATTAAAAAATGAAAGGAAACATAATCTAGAATATTGAAGTATCAATGGACAAAAATCAAGCTAAACTAACCACAAAACTCACACTTTTATTACATGAAACAACACAACAACATCAACATTCCACAATCAGAAAACCGAGAATCAACAAATAACGCAAACAGATGCATACATTCATTTCACAAGGCTCAAAATCTAGGAATTTGCTTGAATATGACACAATTCTAGAGGCAAAAACAACAGACCAAAAAAAACTGCAAAAACAAAAAAATACACTCACATTAAAAAAACATGTCCATTCATAGATAACAACCTGTACAAATGCATCCATCTATTGTTCACAACCCAAAAAAACAAACATCACGGTTAAGGAGAGAGGAGTTCAATTTCACATTAGCAACAATAAATCAAGAAATCCCCAATTTGAGGCTTGAATAACTGCAAACTTATCAGCTTAGACTAATACAAACTGTGCACATGGGACTAGGAATATATATGACATCATATATCATCTTATGGATGCAAATGTAAATCAAACTTGTCAATAACAAAGCAACTAATACCAAGAATATGAAGTTATGTTTTTATAAAAAAAAAAATACCAAGAAGAAAATTGATCTGGGGAAAAACATTATAAATTAACAAACAAGAAATAACACCTTCTCCATCAAGCATGGAAGAAAAATTGCTGCTTCTGATTCAGTCAGTGAGTACCCCTCAATCCGTAATGCCTCTAAAATTTCAGGTAGAAACTCCAATACCTTGCAATCACAGGAATGACTGGATTAAAAATGAAAGGAAACACAATCTAGAATATTGAAGTATCAAGGGACAAAAATCAAGCTAAACTAACCACAAAACTCACACTTTTATTACATGAAACAACACAACATCATCAACATTCCACAATCAGAAAACCGAGAATCAACAAATAACGCAAACAGATGCATACATTCATTTCACAAGGCTCAAAATCTAGGAATTTGCTTGAATATGACACAATTCTAGGGGCTGAGAGAGCAAAGTACCTTAGGTTTCAAGACGAATTAGGACTCTTGAGTCTTGACAGCTTGTGGCTTGACCTAATCGAAGAAATTGACACAACAACTATTAAAAATCAGATGAGACCAACAAAGAACAATAAAGCTTGAGAAAAAGTTACAACCTTTGTAGGCTCCCATTGTTTGGCAATCAAATTAACTCGAACTGACCTTTCTCTTGAACCCTGGGGCGAAAACCAAATCGATAGGATGTTGGGAGGCCGCGCTATTCCTCTCTGGTCTATTTTCGAAGCGGAGAGATGGGAGAGCAAGCTCGGACGAGGCGAGGTCAAATGGCGCCAGGAGGTGTCCGGGTCGCGTGAATCCGGTGCCATTGAAGGGCGGCGTCGTTCGTGGCAAGGGCGAGTTTGAGAGGAAAGCGCTGGCGTCGTTCGTGGCAAGGGTCTACTGCGGCGAGAGACAGAGGATGGGGAATGAGGACGGAGGAAGCCATTGAAGGGCGAGTTTGAGAGCTCGGCGTGAGAAGAAGAGGAAGGAGAAGGCCGCGACGGTGTCGAAGGGACGGAGGTGGCGGGAATCGAAGGACGAGCAGGTGAGGAGGAAGTGGTAAGGAGTAGGGACGGTGAATCAAGGAGAAGACGGCAACTGGAGGTGCTAGGGTTCCGGAATTGAAGAGGGAAGGAGAAGAGGGATGTCGGGTTGGTCTGGACCTGGGAACACAATTTAGGTTTTATACCTGTTTTATTCGGGCGACGGACACTGTATAGACTTGTCTCTCTCTTGAATGAGTTTCGAAATTTCACCCAAATTTATGCGGGAAAATTAAGCGCCATATACTCAAGCGACCAACATAAATACAACGCTCGTCGCCTGAACGAGATTTAATAATAGTTCAATAACGTAGTTTTAATAAATTCCAAATTTTAAATAAATATGATAAATAGTTTTAATTTAATTTTTCTTATTGTCAATTTCTCCATTATTCACCTAAGTTTTTTTTTAATTCAATAAGATAATTCTAATTGTAGAATTTTTGAACTATAATACAATAAGATTTGATTTTTGTTATTGAGTATGTTAGTATTTTCTACTTTGTTATAACATTATATGAAGTATATTTCATTAACTACTTAAATTATATTAATTAATTAAATTTATATGTATAACCAAATATATTCTTATTTTAAATAAAAATACATTACTAAATAATGTTGGATATTTTTTGACATATTTTGTAAGTTTGATTTTTTTTATAACATCTATCACAAAATCTATATTTATCAGTCAAAATCTCAATCGCAATCTCAATCTTGAACTCAATCTCAATATTAATCGCAATGCATGTAAAGCTCAATCTCAATAAAAATCTCGATATTGATATCAATCTCAAATGGAAATTCGAAATTCATTTATAACATATATATCTATCACAAAATCTATATTTATTAGTAAAAATCTCAATCTCATTCTTGAACTCGGTCTCAATATCAATCACAATGTGTGTCAATCTCAATCTCGATATTGATATCAATCTCACACTCAAACAGAAATTAGAAATTCATATATAATGTCTATCATAAAATCTATAGTTAACTACCAAACTCTCAATACCAATCTTAGTCTCAACCTCAAACTCAAATAGAAATTAGAAATTCATATATAAAATATATCTCAAAATTTGCACTGATCAACCAAAATCTCAATCTCAATCTCGACCTCGATCTCAATATCAATCTCAATCTCAATATGAATCTCGATATTGATCTCAATCTCAATCTCAAAGAGAAATTGGAAATTTATATGTAACGTCTATCATAACACCTATATTTAACAACCAAAACTCTCAATATCAATTTTAGTCTCAATCTCAAACTCTAATTACCTAATCTCGAATTACCTAATTATAATTTATAACATTATAAATTATGGTTTTAAATTTTATAAATATAACTTATAAGAATAAAATTACATAATTGATTTAAAAAAAATAGAAAATATTTTTATAATTTATTAGATCTATTAAAAAAACGAACTTTATATTGACCTCGATATATCTCAATATCAAAAATAGAAAATATCAATCACAATCAATCTCAATATATTTGAATATTAATCTCGATATTGATATCAATCTCAATCTCGATATTGATCTCAATCTCAAACAGAAATTGGGAATTTATATGTAACATCTATCATAAAATCTATATTTAATAACCAAACTCTCAATATCAATCTTAGTCTCAATCTCAAGTGGAAATTAGAAATTCATATATAACATCTATCACAAAATCTATATTTAACAACCTAAATCTCAATCTAAATCTCAATCTCAACCTCGATCTCAAGCAGAAATTAGATACTTATAATATATATATATATATATATATATATATATATATATATATATATATATATATATATATAGGGAAGCTTTAAAATGTAAAATATCCTTAACGTGTAAAATTTGCTTAACGTGTAAAATTTTGTTTTTTAATACAAAACCGGACACGCGGGCCTATTTTGTTAAAAAAGAACCGGGTTGGACCGGCCCAAAAAAAAAAACAAATCCCTCTCCAGACCTTCTTCTTCTGCGACTGTGGAGAGAAGAAGCTAAGCGCTTCAGCGCTGTTCCCTAACCTCTGATCTCGAAACCATGGATCTTCTCTCTACTCTACGCTCTCCTCTTTTTCATCGCTCCGTCTTCCTCCTCCTACCTCTGATCTCGAAACCCTAACCCATACCCACCACCTCAGATGTCGCCGCCAACGTTCACCACCGCCAGAGCCCTAGCCTCGCCGGATTTTGCCTCGCCTCGCCGACGACCTGGAGCTTGCCTCGCCTCGTCTCGCCGAAGTTCGCCAGGGCTGCTGCAGCGTACGCACCATCTCTCTCTCAATTGATTTTTGTTCAATTTTACGAATTCATGTTTTAATTTTACGAATTCGTTTGATCGACCGGCTGTGCATTAATTAGGGATTTCAATTTCTCGTTGTTTTCTTTCTAATATCCTTGCAGATTGGTGATTTCATTTGGAATCGATCGTGATTTTGCAGTTCGAACTCCTCCCTCGAAGATCAGACTCAGGTCTTCGCTTCCCCTTCTGCTGCCCTCGTTGGTATCTATGATGGCCATGGCGGCCCCGAAGCTTCTCGCTTTGCCAATTCCAATCTTCGAGGTAATCGTCCTCTCCTTTTTCCCTTTTAATTTCAGATCCAAAATTTCAGATCTCTCATCTCTCTCTTGTCGCTTTTGTTGTTTGTATCCTTCATAGGTAATTGTCCTCTCCTTCATAGGTTTCGATTTGATGTCTTCTTCTTTCTGGAGAGCTGTGTTTGGTATATTTGGTGTTTTACAGTTTCACACTTCCGATCACTCTTCATCTCGAATTCCTATCGGAGTTGCAGCGCCATTCCATCTGAATTTCTGAGGATATATTGTCAATTTCAACTACTTTGTTAGCTCAGCTGATCCGTCTACCTGACTCTGTGTACGTACCTCTTAATTTCTCTCTTCTACCTTTAGGGTTTTGATTTAAAAGTTACGCTAATGGAATTATGGAAATGCTTCGCGCCTTATTCGACAATTGTGAAAGGGATGTACAATATTGGTTTCCAATTAATGGATTATAGAATTTATTGATGAAGATAGGCTCATTGTTAGATATTTTCGTTTGTCTGACTCTGTAATTGAGATTTGATCTTTCCTGTTTGGTTTAGTTAAGTTGCTTGCATCTGGATTCTGGTTTGTTGTTTAGTTACATGTCTTCTTAGCTTGGAGCAATATAGAGTTATAGGCAGTTGAGAGCTAGAAAGAACTTTGTCAATTTCTCAGCTTATCCGTCATGCATTCTCCTACTCATCGCTTCTTTGCACTTGTACATACTTTGGAGTTAAGAATAGGGGTGATCATGTTCTGGTTTGAACCAGTTTATCTGCAAGAACCAGGATTGGTTAAACTGGAATCAGGCTTGATGCATCCGGTCTTGGTTTAAACTAGAATAAACTGAATTTTTTCCCTTTTTAAAAAAATTAGTGAGTAAACAATTGATTTTTTTTTGTTAGGTTCAGTTTGATTTAATACTGCAATGGTGATTTCCCCCTTTTTTACCCGAAAAGCAAAGTAAATTAACTGGTTGTTTTTTTTATTGTTTGAAGAATGTATCTGTGCCTCTAGATTTAGATGAGCAGGCGTCTAGCAATTCAAGAAAATATTTCTCATAATCTATTGGAGCAGAACTAGTGATTTTATTTGTTTTCCTTCAATTGGCACAAATGCAGTAGGTTTAGATCAGGAGGTGTCCTTGTTGAAGAATGTATCTGTGCCTGTAGATCTAGATCAGGAGGTGTCCTTGTTGCTGGCCTCTTTTACTCTCTTATTTGGCCTTCATTGCTGGTTGTGAATGACTGAACAGTGTAGTAGATGATGTCCTATTAGCATCAATTGGTTGTTCTGCTTCAATCATTTTGATTTATGCAGTGTGTGTGGGTGTTTAGCTTTCAGTGGTAGATGATTGAGAGGCCTTTGTGCTAATTTTATAACTTAAATGTGCAATTTTAGTTTGAAAAAGTGCAAGTATAAAACTGAAAAGTGCATTTTCAGAACTCAAATGTTCTTAGCTTGTTCATATTCAGGTTAGCTTGTTACTTGTGTTAAGATCCATAAGCTCAATTAGGAATGAGCGCCTATTGTTCAGGATGTTGGTGGTTCGACTCCACCTGGATCTATATACTCTATTTCAATGTTCAATTCGGAGTCCAGTTTATAATCTTTTTTTTAAGGTGACCTCACTTTATAATCTTATTCATGAATTTCATAATTTTATTTATGCACTTTATATATTATATTGAGGATGAAGTGATGCACATTTATTAATTCCATTTAGACACTATATAGTCATATTCATGCACTTTATAACCTTATTTGTGCTCTTAAAATTTTAGGGTCCAGCTTTAACTCAATGGCATCAAGATTAACCTTATTCTTAGCTGCATTTTTTATTCTTAGCTATTTCTGTCATATTTGTCAAACTTGAGCAGCTCAATTCTATCAAAACTGTTAAATGAGATTCAAAAAACACTTAAAAGTGGCAAAAAATTTTCTCTGTATCTCAATAGGTGAGAACTTCTCCGAGCATGATTTTTTCTTACTGATTTTCATGTTCTTTAAGGCTACTTATTATCTTAGCTTTAGCTCCAATCATTCTTAGTCCAATTTGAGCTTTCAAGATCTGTTACATTGCATGATCAAGTACATTGTGATTCAGTTTCAAGAATGCTACACTAAAATTTCACTACAAGGACATTAACATTATCAAGAATGCAGATTCTAGGTATTGCAACTTGCAAGCCTTCTTTTCTCTTTTCATAAACCTTACATGTTGTGCCCATGTGGGTTCGAATCCCACATAGGTTACATAATAGCTAAGAACACATCAATCCCAAATTGTTAAGCATGCACATTATAATCTTAGGTATGCACTTTTTAACCTTAATTATGCACTTTTTAACCTTAAGTATGCACTTTAATTTGAAATTGTTATACGTAAAAAAATCGATTTCAAACTCACATGTATCAACCTAAATTATGCGAGAGGTGAACCTAAACTCTCAAAAGTAAAAAAAAAAAAAAATTAAAACATCGATTTCAAGAGCACATCTTTTGTCTTATTCATGCACATTATGATCTTACTTTTGAACAATTGTATTCTAAATCTGCACAATTATATCTTACTTTTGCACAATTGTAATTTAAATTTGCACAATTGTATCCTACTTTTGCACACTTGTATTCTAAATGTGCACATTACAATTTTATTTTTGCACTTTATATTCTTATATTTGCACTTTAAAGTTGCACAAATGCACTTCATAGTTGCACAAATGCACTTCACAGTTACACAAATGCACTTCACATCTGCACAAATGCACTTCACATCTGCACAAATGCACTTCACAGTTGCACAAATGCACATTATAATATTATTTTTGCACCTTATACTATTCACGAAGAGAAACATAATAAGAGATACCACATAGATAGCCTATACGGGGTTTGAACCCGCATCTTTGTGCGTAGGCACATTGCTCTCCCATTTTGAGCTAATAGGCTTTAGTGCAAAACTTCAAAAGGCTTAAGTAGGACAACGTGGAAAAGATAAACAAAGACTATTATATAGTTAGATCAAGTATCCCTGAAGAGAAACAAAAGGACCCTGCAGAGCATCTGAAGCCTGAAGCAGCTGCTATGGAAGAACCATTGCAGAATGTGGACAATGACAACAACGAAAATGGTACCGGTTGCAACATTGAGCAAGAGCAAGAGGAAAAAAGTTCACTGGATGCCAGCGGCTGGAAGGATGTTGTGGCTACTGAATCTAAAGAGAGCAGCAACCAGGTTCATGTAGAGTCGAAGGCTTGAATCGTTGTTATATTTACCCTCCTGCCCATGATGTTCTAATCTGTCCTGTAAAACACCAGTTACATGTGCTCTTTTGGGTAACCGGTGTTAGTGTTACTGTTAATTGTAAGACTTTGTACACACATTTAGAGTAGTTGCAGTAGCTTGTTCTGTTTGAGACTATCTGTATTTTACTCTCCATTGTAACACCATTTCACCTTGTGAATGATTATGTAAATGTAACATGTAACTTGCGTGCTACTATGTATACTATTCGATTCAGTCCCTGTTTGTTTGGATGTTGAGGAATTTTATTGCGGTAATGTCTGAAATAAGCATAAACTTTATTCACATTGGCCAAAATCACACATGTATCTTGAAATGTTCAAGTGAAGCTCATGATTTACAGATTATGTTGGATACATAAGCCTCAATTTTCGGCGAAATTTAAAACAACAAAAACTCTTACTGGTTTGCTATAAATCACGCACTAAACAATTTCCATGTTTAATTCTCGTCTCATTAAATCAATGAGCAACAGTTAATTGAAGCAGAAACAGCCCTCAAAGCCCATTCAGCTGTTCATCTAGACCTGTAAGTTCTGTCCACTTCTCAAACGCGACTGCTGATGACACAAATACGATCTTTGATGACTCGACATTTTTTTGATCGACTGCAGCATTTAGAAACAGCAACAAATCATACTTCCAACTGTTAGGTTCTGCTTGTATAATAAATCCCTTCTGACCTCTTACGAAGGATTAAAGACATACATCAGTAAAAGATGCTACGTACAATAAAAAATCGTGACCGGATTGAAGCCAATTCGAGGTGAAGGGCCTCAGGGCATCCCATACCAACAACCGTACCTGTGCCACTCCATTTACACAAAGATCCATGCAGACTCCATTTACAAACACTAGACGACCATTTCAGCTTCCTTACCACTCACCGCTCTTAAGGAAAAAGACAAGCAGAAACTAAACCTAAGCTTTTTAAGATGATTTCTTGGTGAGCTAGCTTCAACACACCAGCAACAGTTGCATTGCAGAAGAAGCATCTCTCACAGTTGAGCAGGTGCCTAGGGATGCATCCAAAGCAAGACTTGTGAAGGCAAGGCACCCGCTGAGCGTCTGCCTCCTACGCATATGAGATGCAACAGGTAGTGGAGGTAAAAGTGAGACCAAATATGCAAAACACACAACATGCTCAAACAACTCATTAGAGTTTCATGTGCCATAAAATTACACTGGTTCATAATTAAGATATAGCTTGTTGAAATTTAAAATAACATATATGCGAAAAAGAGTAGACTTGAAGTTATACTGTAATTTTGTCCATGACCATAACTGTGGTTTTGGAAAAAAAAAGGACCCTTTTTTAGGTAATCATGAACAATGATAATTATTTCAAACCCCTTTTTTTTCCCTTAGCATTTAGCATATATTGCAAAGGTAGCTGCTGATATATAAATCCAAGGGTTGGCAAAGGCAAAAATCAAAGGATATATATGGCGTGAGATGGGCAAAAAGTAAATTTCATATAGCCCCACAGAGGTTTGAAGCAAAAAGTTGGGAATTCATTTGTGCATCCGTTATATTTTGTCTAAATCAATGGGTCAAGCTGGTCTACAGATTTTACAGATGTTGGTTAAGTTGTTCTTGGTTCACTCATCTTTACTGTTTTACTATAGTCTTACAAAGACCAGATGATAGTAAAAAACGTAAATACTACAAATTAAGTAGCACAGCTTGCCATGTATATTTATTTTTGGTCGGCAGCTTGCCATGTATATTTATTGATCTTAAATAAGTGTAATCATGTACAACTGAACTATATGGTTTGATTGTATTCTCTGCACATATTCTTTAATGTTCTAAAAAACACTTGCAATAATATTTAAAATGAAGGATCTTACCTCAAGGCATGACTCTAGTACCACCAGCTATACCTGCAACTGTATGCACAACAAGACATCCATAGAGGTTTGGCTTGACCTACAAATAAACCTCAAGAGCATCAGTAGAGCCCTCTTTAAATACTTCAAAGAGATATACTAGCAAATAGTTTAGCCATAGGAAAACATCATATGGTATATAATGTGGATGATAAGAAGGTTTAACTGGAAGACAAGAATAACTAAAAACAAAGCATTGCGGTTTTTTTTCATTAACTGTAATTCCCTTTGCATTCTTGCTGCACACCCCCTTGTCCTTTGTCTCTTTTTCTTGTGCAAAAGAACAGCTCACGTCCTTACCACACAACTTAATATCCAACTTCAGTAGCGGCAGCAGATCCGCAATTAGCTCTGCCATGTACACCAATTTCTGTTGCAGCCAAACCTTCATCTTGTGCACTCAAACCACCAACTGGTACATCATTCTTTGTCCTTCAAATCTGATCAATAGCAGCGTCAATATAGAGAGATTTTTTTTGCTTCTAGGCTAAAACAACCCAAGGACAAAAAAAAAACTAAACAAATTGAACACCTGATTCTAAGACTCGAAATCGAAGAACCAGTTCAATAATGAGTTGAACAACTAATTCTAACACTAAAGGAAGCTTAATCTCGCCAAAGAACTCAAAAATTGAACACCTAATTCTATAACCCTATGGACCAAAATAAAAAAACCGTCCTCTTCTTCTAATATCTCCCTGAAACCTTAACCATAAAAAATCTGAAATCTCAGCTCTAATAGCCATTAGAACACCAACAAGTTGAATACATGCTTGGAAGATAGAGTAGAGAAGAAGAAGGGTAAAGGATTGTACCTGGAATCGCTGAATCAAAGCCAATTTTTGGAGATTCTCCTCGATGAGGCTCGATTCCCATCAACGTCGTCGTTGGCACCGATGACTGTAGTTTGACTCCACCGTCTTCCACCGTCTCCTTCACCGACAATTGTCCAGCCATTAGAACTCCACCGTCGAAGGCGGGGAAACCGTCGTCGCCGTTGTCAAGTGGGGTAGAGATCTCAAAGGGCAAGAGAGCTGAGAGATTAAGAGGCGATGGGCTATGAAATTGAGAGAGCTGAGAGATTGGAGAAGCAAGATTGGGCTGGCCCATTCAACTCAATATAATTCTATTTTGGGTGCGGGTTACTTTAAATGGAAATTTTACACGATAAGCAAATTTTACACGTTAAGGACTTTTTACATTTGAAGCAAACCCTATATATATATATATATATATATATATATATATATATATATATATATATATATATATATATATATATATATATATATATATATATATATATATATATAACATGAGTTTGTACAAATATAGCAATAGTATGGTTTTATAAATAAAAAATCACAAATATAACTATATAACATTATAAATTATGATTTATGACATTATAAGTTATGATTTTATAACATTATAATTATAACATTACAAATTATTGATTAAAACATTATATATTTGTATGCTTATCACTTATGAGTTATTTCTAATAACTCATATTATATTCATAACATATATGAACATAATATTAACAAATACGTGAACTCATATAAAAACATTATAAATATATAGCTCTAGTTATAAGTACCTCTAGATAAGTAGTTTAGTAGTGTTTTATAAAAATATTATGAATATTACCTAATGAATATGGTTGTATAAAAACATTATAGAGATAATAATATTATAAATTACATTACTTAATTAATTCATATGATACGTAGTTAGTATGGTTGTATAAAAAATTACCCAATTAATGTAAATTTATGGTTTTAACATTATAAAAACATTACAAAAATTAATTTAAAATTTATGACATTGTAAAGTACGGTTTTAAAACATTGCAAATATAACTTCAAAGACTTCAATTACACAATTAAATAATTTTAAAATTATTGTGTTAAGTTAGTGTTGTTGAGTCTAGAAGAGGATTAATCTTGGCTTGAGAGTGGAGATGGGTGAGAGGGGATTGTGTTTTATTTTGACTGGTATGATGTGAGGAATTTTCTTGATTTTTGTATTTATTTATATCTGCTGGCATGATGTTAGACAACGACCATGATCAACCTGATACGATATTACATGTTGTTATGCAATACTGAAATCTAATCGGTAGTGACTAGTGTTATCATGATATACTGCATCATTGCTATCATGTTGTGCGTTTTAGAAGCATGTTAAGATGTGTTATATGAATTATGAGATAATGACATGTTGCTATGTGAAAACATGACGTTTTAGTATGTGATAGTAAGCATGATGTTATACTATATGGTTGACAAGCATGATTATTGATTATACAAATGATGAATATGACTTGAAGTATGATCATAATTTGTATATATAAGATAATGGTGCATAATTTCTAAATGATCGTTATATGGCATTGTGATGAGTTAAGATGATGTTTGGTGAATATGCTGACATTCGATGACCGATATATTGTTTGACCACCCCTTTCGCGGAATCTTAATAACATGACTTGTTGTGTTGATGTGTTGACAATGAGTTTGATTCGTTTACTTTGTGATGAGGATGTACCTGTTATGACCTTGGTGTGACATCGAGATGTGTGTTATGATTTTGGAATAGATAAATATTATGACCTTTAGTATAAGGTGGAGACGTTGATGTGATCTTGTGGCAGTGCGCTGGCATATGTTTGAGACTTGTTATGTGATGTACTCATTGATGATCGATTGGTTATGTGGTTATGCATTGCTTATGACTTGTGAATCTTACTTGAATTGAGACTGATAGATTGATTTGATTATGGAAACTAGGAAGAGAATATGGGATTTGCCCTTAGAGGTGGATGATTCCACCTCCCAGCTTCTGAATTTGATTGTTTGGTATGCGAGAAACTGATCTGGTGGTTAGAAGGTTTTCACGAAATCTTGATTTGAAATGATTTGACTTGTTTTGGTGTAAGGTTGCTTGATTAGACGTTGGAATTGAAGATTTTGAACGGTTTTGAAAAAGGACCAACTTGGATTGTAAAAGAGTAAACGTTACAGATAATTTCCACGATATTGAGGCCAATCTTTTTCAACTGCGGAATTCCATTTGAAACTTTTCAAACCCGGGCAACTCTATGATACTTCATGAAGTGGATACAAGCATTTTATGAGGGTGCTTGTAGGGTGCTTGCTAAGACCAAGTGATGATATTGTAGAGAGTTGTGGTACTTCCAAAAAGTCAAAGCGAGTATGTGATAGGGGCGCTTATCGCATACTTGTCAAGACCAATTGGAGATGTCACGACCGTGACTAGAATTTTGTGAGAATCCCGGAAGACGCAACTGAGATGATTACAAGATTCTTGGACATGGTCCTAGGACTCATCAATCTCAAACTTCATCCCCTACTTTGTTTTGGTTTTAGTCTCGGGGACGAGACTTGTTTTTAGAGGTGGATGATGTAAAGGCCCGGATTTTAAATCCTAAATTTCGGAAAAAGAAATTAAAAATGAATTTAAATCGGGTTATTTAAAATCTCTTAAAATGAATTCCGGCATGATTTTAACGGATTTTTCTAACGGATTTCAATTCCGCTATTTAGACTTGAGATTTTCGAATATGAGGGAGATTTTATCGAATTAATTAATTCGATTTTGGAAATTCGATTTGAAATTTTGAGTTGGGATGAGGTTGAGAGAGAGGGTTCCGCGTTTTATTATCGGGTGTTTCAAATGTAAATTTTGGTAACATTTTGTGTCTCAAATCTTCCCCCTTTTCCCCTTTTTGAGTAGTAGCTCTTCTTGTCTTAACCTGAAATTGGTAGGAAAGTACCCTTCTCTTTGCCATTTAACTAAGTTGTCCACACAACAACTCATTCCTCTTGTTTTGGGTAAAATTTTATCCTAATCTCTCTCCCTCTCTTTTCTTTAATCCCACTCATTTTGGCAAACAGACAACACTCTCTCCTGCATTCTCTCTGTAATCAGCTGAGACAAAGACCAGCTTACCTTCCCTAGGATAAAAGAACGCATCTCCCCACATCTCCACATTTCAAAACCAAACAAACCACCACTGTCGATCCACCATTGCCGATTCCACATTCCTCCTATTTTCGATTGCAGAAATCCACGCCACCATCAGGCTCTTCCCTCTCCTCCGGTTTCGAGCAGCAACCAGCCACCACCGCTAACACCAGCAACCACCACCATCGCCAAATCGCATCTCCTTCCCCTGTTCATTTACTGTCGAGCAGTAACAACACCTCACAGCTCCTCTTTCCTCCCTCTGTCCAAGCCAGAAGCAGTTCCCCAACCTACCCGGCAAGACGAGCAGCCCGGAGCCCCCGTCGAAGCCGCGCCGCCGAGTCTCCTTCTCGCCTGTTTTCTTCGGTTTTAATCGGTGAGTCATCCGACTCTGTTTTCCGACGCAATAGCTGCGTAAAAAGCTTCATTTAACCTCCCTTCATCCACCCCAGGTCCGTCGGAGTCTCTTCCACCATCGTCGACGCCGAACCGAACCCCGACGGTGTTCTCCGGCGAGATCGAAGCCCTTCGGTAAGCGCACTCTCCTCTTCTCCTTCTCGCTCGTTTCTTGGCCTTGGGACGTCGGGACGGGGTGTCGGAGATCCTGTGAGGGTCGCAGTGAGAGCGCACCGCCGGCAGGCCGGATTCCTCTTCTCTCTTCCTCTTCCGCTTTGTCCGTCATCGTTGCAGGGTTTGTTGGGAGGTAGAGGACAGGCCTGAGGATCCCCTTCTCTTTTCTTTTTGGGTCTAGGCTTGGGCCTAACTTTCAGAATCCAAATCCACTTCTTCCGGGTATGGGTCGGGTCCTCTCTTCCTTCAGCTTCCAGGATGGGTTTAAGGCAAATCGGGTATGGGCTTCCGGGTTGGGCTGAGTCCGGGTTGTGCTTCAGGTCGCCAGATTGGGCTTTTCTTTTTGGGTTGTGATGTTTTAATTGTTGTTACATTGTTATATGTTTATGCTATGTGTTATACTATGTTATTATACATAGTTTATATTATTATGATTTTGTGATTATATATTTTCTGAAAAATTGGTATATATTATAAAAGTGTTTTAAAATAGTATTATTTGATATAAATATATTTATGATATTATGAGGTATTTTAATAGATGTTTATTACATGATAACGTAGTTAAGTATTGTTGCTCTCTAAATGCGGATTGTTAAAACGGATTTATTTTGGCGTTTGAATTAGACAATTATTGTTTGATAAAATATTTAACGGGTCTAGGTTTTCAAATAAAAATGTCGGAATTAGTTCTATTATATGATTTTGAGAAAATTTGGTTTTAAGGTTTAAATGGTTTCCGTCGGGATTCCTTGTCCTGGCTTGATGATGTTAATTTTGAGAAGTTTGAAAATACGGTTG
The DNA here is from genome assembly GCA_037127255.1 of Persicaria tinctoria. Classification (NCBI taxonomy): domain Eukaryota; kingdom Viridiplantae; phylum Streptophyta; class Magnoliopsida; order Caryophyllales; family Polygonaceae; genus Persicaria; species Persicaria tinctoria. Next base: position 26,114,056 of record JBANSL010000018.1, on the reverse strand, counting down.
ATATGAATTTATCAATGGATTGGAGGTAAATGATTTTGGTTGATGTTGATCATATCGGAAAGGTTTTAGAAAACGATTTTACTATCAGGTGGTTTTGGGTATGTTGAGAACTTGGGTTTCGTACGTATAAATGTTGGTCTGGTAGCTTACGGAAATGGCTTGATGATAGGTGTGTATTGCTTTTGGATTGCTTTGGACTTGTATTTGGGCCCTTGCTTGTATAATCCTGTTGTTCTGCATCTTCAAGTAAGTTCTTTAGGGGGCTTACTCAGGTTGGACATTCATGCTTGTTGTTGCATTTTATGTTAGGTGTTGCATATGCATAAAAGCATGCCATGTAGTATCCTGTTTAGGTTGCACTAATTGAATGAGCATCTGCTTACTTATTGCGTTTGAAACAGAACGGCCGTTATCTGTGATAGTCCTAGAGTCTTTGCTAGGGTCATAGGGTAGCCCAGCCTCATCGGGTACCCTGAGTCAATCGAGTCATGAACTTCCTTATATTATGAGATGCCTGCGGGCTTTATTGTGGAGCGGGTTAGGCATGCGTGCCGCCCGATTATGATGGAATGCATTCACGAGCTGGCCAGTCTCTGCCCTATCGGAAGGGGGTGGAGGTAGGAGAGGGATATGCCACTTGGCATTGTCTTGGGCCCTTTACAGTATTTTTACACATTATTATAACTAGGGACATGCTAGTGTGTTTGACTTTCGTACAGCATTAGAGCATCTTTATTAGGTATAGCACATACTATGTGGCCTCAGCGAGGACTGCCGGTCCCGCATGAGTGGCTCGATCTGACTCCTTTCCCCGTTCTTCTTTTAAAGGTATTTTATGCAGATTTTGAGTGCTCGATGTCTATATGACGGGGTTTCCTTTTGGCGAATCGAAGAACCTGACTAATTCTCTAACTTGGTGTAAATGGTAACAATTCGCTTATGTTTTGGTTTTGACCCGGCTCTGACGTGACATTTTGTATCTTAACATTGCTTCCGCTTTACTTTAATTTGAATTAAATTTCGCGACATAGTCTTAAGACAGGTTAAGGGTACCCAACGCCCCTTCGTGACTTTTAGGGTTTGAAATCCTTCCCTCTACTAATCATAAAATGAGTTTGAAACCTCGACCCGTACATGGATTGCAAGATCCGAACAAGGGGTTTTATCCCTTGAAACGTAACCCGGGAATCATAATTCTGGACCGTTACAAAGATGGTATCAGAGCTGAGGTTGTGCAATTCGGGTACACAAGGGTCGAGTGTATGTTTTGGAAAACCGCCCATGAATTTCAAAGGATTTGAAAGGATTTTAAGAAGGGCAAAATGAACTTAAGATGCCTAACCGAAATTGGACTAAGTAATGAACTTGACTTGTAATAAAAGAGGAAAACCGACCAAACAGGGACGAGTGGGTAGCAAAGGCGCTAGACCACCCCTATTGGGTGTAGTTGGGGACGGTAGGCAAAATATTAGCTTGCTCTTTACAGAGGGTCCGGAAGACTCCAAGGAGATTGCACCAAGGTGGTTGGAGTAGCGAGTTAGGTAGGATCGCGAGGTTTTTCCCCTCCGGTCAGTCGCTCCTCGGAGAGCGACATTAGATAGCTTGATATGCTTTACATATTGAGCATGCGTACATTATGAGTGTTATTAACTGATTCTGTGCTGAGTGCTTGCTATGCTAGAGATCTGATATTTATGCCTAACAATGAGTTGTGTATTGACTAATCTGTGCAAACGAGATAGAGGGAGTACCCCTACTTCTATATGGTCAACCCAGTTGTGTGTAATAGCCCTTTCTACTATGCTAAACCCTTGACGATCTTATCGAGTCTTTCTTCCGGATGTCGGTATCTTTCACGGGAATCGGGTTGGATAAAACACATTGTGTCGGAATTATATGTGTATATGAAGGTTGTCTGAGTGAGTATTGGAAGGTAGTTCTTGATGCCATTTTGAATCAAGAGTAAGGTGTTTATGGGGCTGTCCTTCTCTATTCTTATGACTATCAACCAGTGTCTTCTTGCCACTAAGAGTCATACCAGAGTCCCACGGGAAAGAGGGGTGATAAGTCAGTCGAGAAAAGTCAATGATTGCCCTTAGGGATCTCTGTCCGATTGTAATTGTGACTCTCTCTGAATTGCATTATATAATTCTGTAATCTTTGGCATGTACCATGTGAATGACCATTGGTAAAAAACTACTCATGTTGTTGCATCTATGATTGGTTACATTGCTTAGGTCTTGTGTTATGTCTTGGCCTATTGATCGTAGGATTGAATGGAAGTGTGAGTTGCATGAAATGAATCTACATGATTTTACTCTACTAGGTTTATGATAGTGTGATCAAATCCTCTTTGTATGAATGTTGATAGATGATCATCTTAGCTTATTGGATGATGACGTGTCAATGCCTATTATCCCTTTTGTGACAAGAATCAATAGCATGCTCATTTGTTATGTATACATCAGGTTAATCATTGTTGCTTACTTTGCAATTTATACTGTTGTGGGATACTTGCACTGAATTGGGATTATATTGGTGTAAATGAGTCTTGATAAATGCATGTTTTATCCCAGTATGTGTTGGTTTGAACTCATGTCCCAGTATTCTAGCTATATTGTCCCATTACTAGGTTCGTATTATACACCGCTACACTTGCCGCCATGCTTCTATATCGTCGGAATATGAGTGATTGATCTCTTGTGTACCGTTGTAATTATCATTTATTGTTTATATGTATAGCATGTTATGTTGAGCCATTAGTGTCGCGTAGGACCCTTGGTTGTGACTTGTGTGAATTTATATTTGTCTACAATATTGCTAATTCCCTCTCGGGTTAGGTCCTTGATAGTGTGATTCTTCCCTCTTCTTAAAGTGTTTTAATGCGCGAATAATCGTACAACACATTTTATTTGATTTTTAAATATTTGAGTTCGACCCCTTTTGGTTCTCCTCTTGATTCGAAGTTGTATCGATACCAAAATTTGAATGGTTTTGGTGATTTGGGTTGCACCCGTATTTTAGCGGGTTGCCTACGTATCTCTTGGAAGAGAATCAAGCCTTACGTAGTTCAGAGTGTTTGGATTGTGTGTTTGGTTTTGGTTGGATTTGGATTTGATTTCGTTTTCTTATATGCATCAGAGGATGAAGTTCAAGCCCACCTTCTACGAAGGGTAGCTCGAACAACACTCCACCCGAGTAGCCTGAGCCCACCTTCTCGGAAGGGTAACTCAAGCACCCGCCTATCATTTGCATAGAAAATGGTTTGATGTGGAGTTTAATTTGATTTGACTTAGAGGTTTGACTTAAAAGTCAAATTGGGGGTTGTGATTGAACTCGTTTGTGAGTTTCCTACGTACCCTTTTGGAAAGGATCAAATCACACGTAGTTCTTGAAAATGACAAATTTGAATTTGATATTTAGGTTTTTGAAGTTTTGGTCGTGACCGGACTCGACGAGCGGAAGCTTTGTATCGAGTCGGATGAGACACTTTGGATTTGATGAAACTTTGGTATTTGAGTCGACTTAGAGTCGATAAATAAATTTGAGGAGATTTGGTTGAAAGTTTGGGTGTGACTGGACTCGGTGAGAATTTGATTTACACCGGGTTTCCTACGTATCCACTTTTTTGGTGGAATCAAGTCGTCGTAGTTCGGAACAAAAAGAAATTTTGTATTTGGATTTGACCATGAGATCACTTGAGAGTGATGATCGAGCTCGACGAGCAGGAGCTTTGTATCGAGTGAGAATGGACAATTTGAATTTACTTTTGGCGATTGAACTCGACGAGCCTTGGCTTTGTATCGAGTGTCCTACGTATCTCTTAGAAGAGAATCAAATCACCCGTAGTTCTAAACGAGAGCAATTTAGTTTGCTTGTTTTTAACCTCATATTCACTTAAAGGGAATTTAGAGGTCGACGAATGTACCCAATATATTTTTAGAATTTAATATCGGGTTACCTACGTAGCCGGTATGAGACGTCAAGTCTTTACGTAGTTCTATTCAAAAGAGCAAATTTGATTTGATTTGGATCGACGATTGTACCCGACGAGCTTAAGCTTTATGTCGAGCTACCTACGTACCCGTTTGGACGGGATCAAATCTTGCGTAGTTCTTAAGAGAGCCATTTTGATCGTTTGAGGACCGCGTGATTGAACCCGATGAGTTATAGCTTTGTATCGGGTTTCCTACGTATCTCTTGAAAGAGAATCAAATCACTCGTAGTTTATTTGAGAACCATTTTAATTTAATTGGGTTTGATCTCATATTCATTTAGAAGTGAATTTAGAGACCGACGACTGTGCCCGATATATTTTTGAGATTTAATATCGGGCTACCTACGTAACCGATTTTACGGTGTCAAGTCTTTACGTAGTTCTACCTAAACCGAGTTTATATTTGGTGAAACTCGATTTGAGGTTTTGACTCCGTTTTTTTTGTTTAGGAGTCGATTTGAGATTGACCCACTAGAATTAATTAGCAAAGAATTTTATAAGCCAAAATTTATAGACTCGAATTCTTAACGTGTGCTAATTTTAATTCTTATATTTTAGTGGGTTAATTTCATAATTAAACATATTTATTTTAAATATGCCGATCATATACATATATATTATGTTTGATATCTGCCTCTTTGTTTCGAAACAAAGATGAGAGGCAAATTGCCATTTGGGCTCAATTGCAATTATCCATCTAAGCCCATCAATTTATTTCTTTTAATCGAGCCCTACTCCTTCTGAGCCCTCCCCTTTCATTTTACTTCTCCTTCCACTATGAATGGAACCCAATTTCAGCTCCCATCACACGCCTCCTCTCTATACAGCCGACAGAAGTGAGTTGCCGTCTTGCCGAGGACGACAACAGCGACTTGAAGGCCTGGGCGAAAGAGGGCAATAGATCCGACGATGCCTTCAGGAGCGGGGCGCCTAGGACATGTCAATGTCTCGGAAGCACCCTGGCGACATCAGGCAACAGCCCTCACCTTGGCTATTTCAATTAGCCACTGTCGCCTCTTTTCTTCTTTTTGGAAATTTTCCATCTCAAATTCGCTATTTGGCCTAATGCTTAGGCAATTTGTGCCTCAACTCTTGAATTTCCGCTCACATCCCCTTCTAATGGAACCCTTTAATTGCTTGATTGATTTTTGTTTCAATTTCTAGGGTTTCAGTTTGGGGCATTTTGGTTCGAGTGATAAAAGGAAGCGGTGGATTAGAGACCTGGGTGGCTGAGAACGAATAAGCCGAGAGAGTACCGATCATCAAAGATCCGTCAGTTAGGTATGTGAATTCTTGGAGATTTTAGTCCGAAATTTACTCCTCTCTGTTTTTTGGTTCATTGTTCAATTTCAATGCCCGAATTCAACTTGATTAAACCGACACTTGTTGCTTTAATTGGAATTTTTCTGTTTATGCAATCTCTCATTTCACCCGGCTTCATATGTTCACCAGTTTTGACATTTTTTGGGCGAATTTCAGGAACCTCTAGCTTAATATTTTGCCAACTGATTTTAGTTCCAGTTTGTGTGAATGAATTGAGTTCACTTGTTAGAACTTCACTTAGGGGAATTTTAGCAGAACTTAGCCCTTGATTAGGACAGTTTTTATTTCAATGTCCCATGTCTGGCTGGATTTTTTTTTCTCTGCTTATATGAGATTGCTAGCTGGCCTGTTTAAGAAAATTGGGCAGCCTTTCGCCCTCTTTCAGAGCGATTTACTGATCCCGGAACCCAAACCCTTTCTTAAAGCTCAATGCTTTATAAGAGGGGGTTCCGAGGATCAAATTCCTGCAGCCATTGGGTTTCTTTTGAGCAAAAAATCAGCAGCATTTTGCCTTGATTTAGGGCTGTTTGATGATTCTGAAACCCAAACCCTTTCTTAAAGCTCAATGCTTTATGAGAGGGGGCTTCAAGAATCTCATATATGAACAAGACCCAGACAAAGGACTACCTTCTCTTCTTTCTTGTCGATTGCTGAGATGTTGTGCTCTCTCTCTCTTTTTTCTTTCTGCAATAATAACAAGAGTTTTCTTTTGCTTGTGTTTGTTGTTTGCAGACTTCTCTAGGAGCAGGAAAATCCAGGAGAATGAAGAAGATGTGCTAACTGCTTCGTTGATGGTGGGAGGCAGAAGAAGAAAAATCCAGCAGTCCCTATTTCTTTTGGCTTTTATAGGGAGCAATAGGAGTAGTTACCTAGCATGCCCACTCCCCTAGTTTCTTTCCTGTACAGTTTTTTTTTTAATTAACTGTAGGAGAGAGCAGTTGCTGAATTTTCCAGGATTAACTGGCCTCTTTTCACTTGGGCCGGCCGGACTGTATTTTAATTTTGTTCAATTTCATTGAATTGGGTTTGGGTCCTTTCTTATTTTTGTGCCCATTAACACAATTTCACCAAATTGTTTGTCACCAAATTTAATCATTAAATAAATAATTAAACTTGGTAATTTGAATATAAAGTCACGACTAATTAAATTCGTGAAATTTCACCCTTCAACAGTATACATCAGGTTAATCATTGTTGCTTACTTTGCAATTTATACTGTTGTGGGATACTTGCACTGAATTGGGATTATATTGGTGTAAATGAGTCTTGATAAATGCATGTTTTATCCCAGTATGTGTTGGTTTGAACTCATGTCCCCGTATTCTAGCTATATTGTCCCATTACTAGGTTCGTATTATACACCGCTACACTTGCCCCCATGCTTCTATATCGTCGGAATATGAGTCATTGATCTCTTGCGTACCGTTGTAATTATCATTTATTGTTTATATGTATAGCATGTTATGTTGAGCCATTAGTGTCGCGTAGGACCCTTGGTTGTGACTTGTGTGAATTTATATTTGTCTACAATATTGCTAATTCCCTCTCGGGTTAGGTCCTTGATAGTGTGATTCTTCCCTCTTCTTAAAGTGTTTTACTCATGCTGATTTGACTAATGCTGAAATCGATGATCGACTTGCTTTTCGTGATGGTAAATCATAGCATGCTTACATGTCGTTGCTCGGTAGTGTTCCCCTATTGCTCTATGATATCCTCTTGTGCGTGCATAGATGTATGCTTTGGCACCTCGCATGGTCACACACCACGTTACATCGTAATTTCGCATACACATGACGCATAAATGTTAGAATGAATCTAGTCGAATTGCCTTGATTGTAGTCATGTTTTGATATGTGCTAGTAGTATCTTGTAGGGCTTCTACTTTCCAATATGAGTCGTTAAATGATTACATGTTGTACTTGTTCCATAATGTGATAATTATCGTTTTATATGCCTTACGATGGTTCGTTCCTAGCATGATTATAATATGTCACCCATGATGCCCTTCTCGTAACTTTTGATAATGCCTCATGTTCGTAAATATTATGTGAACCCCCTTTTAATGACTCATGACCCTGCTTGTATCACATCATGTATCGTTAGTATCATGTAGGACTATGCCTTCTAAATGCATCTCGTCGTATGATTACACGCCATCCTTAAACTATCACATGATCATTGTTGTCATAGGTGATAGTTACTATAATCTTCCTATGTGTTCTCGTACGACGTGTAATCTGGTTATACCTCGCCAGGCTATATTTGACCTCACTTGTTAGTGTCTATATCTTTCTCATGCATTGTCTGTATATGTGATACTTGCTCTGTATGCTAAATCCTGCATATCTCGCTTAGGGCTACTAGACATCATGACGTTCATGGAATAATAGACTGCTATTTTGCTTCGCAAGCATCGGTGTAGGACTCAATCGTGTCTTTAGGAATGTGCATGTATATCGTTGCTCCTTGAGATAGGTACATGTTAGTGTGGACTGATATGGTCGATTTGCTTGTGATGAACTCTTGCTACTTGTCACAAATTATAACCTCACCGACTTCCATAAGGGCATCGTTGCTATTCTCGGGTTAGAGTCTTGTCTCCAGTCTTGTCATCCTTTTAGCCTTGGTCTGTATTTCTGAAGGGAACATTGGGTTTCCCGTCCCTGTCACTCCCCTATTTTTGCTAACTTAGACTCCTCTGCGATACTTGGACGAGCGACCGTGTGAAAAAGGAAACAAGAAGTTAGTTAGCGATGGAGCAGTGCAAAGGAAGCGTGGGCCCATAACCCACGAGCCTCAAGATCAACAATGTCGGCAGGACAAGCACATTTTGTGGATTGCGGTTACCGAGTACGATATAACTTGTAGGCGGGAGTGTTCTTCGTTCGAATTGCTAATCCTTCTGAATTGTTGATGATATGACACTGACCTTGCGATGGGACTTACGTGTTGATGTGCTAACTTGGTGACGACTGTTGCATGATTGTCTATTGTCTATGATGATATGATTTGATGCTTTATAGTTCTAATGTGCCATAATGTCTTGATGTGTTGATACTCTGAGTTGTTAAGCATGATCTAATTTTCTTGCCTATAAAATGTGAAATGCAAATGCTGAGAACCTGAATTGTTTATCTGATAAGGTTATAATGCAACATGCTAGCTTGACTTGGTTATGTTTATATATGATGTTGCAATGATTATTGAGCATGATGGTAAACTGAGACTTGTTGAACCCATGATATTATGTTTATGAATGCTACTTGATATGATGTAGACCTTATGTTTGATGATTTTCATGATTACTTCTTCTTTAAACATGTGGGTGAGGTCATTTGGTAGCGTGGTTGGAGAGTGGTGACAGAGTTTTGGGCGGTTGGGATGATCGATGGTACTAGAAGGTGAGTTGCGAGAGAGGGATGCTGGCTTAAGTAAGACTGAGTGAGCTTTGGGATTTTCGGGAGGCAATGTTGGTGGTTCTGATGAGCTTCTAGGTGATGCTTCGGGTAGTACGAGAAGTGTAAGGAAAGGCTCGTGAATATTGAGGACATGGTATTAGAGGTGCTTGGGTGTGACGTTAGAGATAGGAGTTGGATTCTTAGAGGTGGATGGTGTGGTAGTGCTTAACGGAAGGAGGGGCGAGATTTGAGCATCGAGATAAATTGGGATTTCTTCAGGAGATTTTGTCGGAGTTAGTGTTGTTGAGTCTAGAAGAGGATTAATCTTGGCTTGAGAGTGGAGATGGGTGAGAGGGGATTGTGTTTTATTTTGACTGGTATGATGTGAGGAATTTTCTTGATTTTTGTATTTATTTATATCTGCTGGCATGATGTTAGACAACGACCATGATCAACCTGATACGATATTACATGTTGTTATGCAATACTGAAATCTAATCGGTAGTGACTAGTGTTATCATGATATACTGCATCATTGCTATCATGTTGTGCGTTTTAGAAGCATGTTAAGATGTGTTATATGAATTATGAGATAATGACATGTTGCTATGTGAAAACATGACGTTTTAGTATGTGATAGTAAGCATGATGTTATACTATATGGTTGACAAGCATGATTATTGATTATACAAATGATGAATATGACTTGAAGTATGATCATAATTTGTATATATAAGATAATGGTGCATAATTTCTAAATGATCGTTATATGGCATTGTGATGAGTTAAGATGATGTTTGGTGAATATGCTGACATTCGATGACCGATATATTGTTTGACCTCCCCTTTCGCGGAATCTTAATAACATGACTTGTTGTGTTGATGTGTTCACAATGAGTTTGATTCGTTGACTTTGTGATAAGGATGTACCTGTTATGAACTTGGTGTGACATCGAGATGTGTGTTATGATTTTGGCATAGATAAATATTATGACCTTTAGTATAAGGTGGAGACGTTGATGTGATCTTGTGGCAGTGCGCTGGCATATGTTTGAGACTTGTTATGTGATGTACTCATTGATGATCGATTGGTTATGTGGTTATGCATTGCTTATGACTTGTGAATCTTACTTGAATTGAGACTGATAGATTGATTTGATTACGGAAACTAGGAAGAGAATATGGGATTTGCCCTTAGAGGTGGATGATTCCACCTCCCAGCTTCTGAATTTGATTGTTTGGTATGCGAGAAACTGATCTGGTGGTTAGAAGGTTTTCACGAAATCTTGATTTGAAATGATTTGACTTGTTTTGGTGTAAGGTTGCTTGATTAGACGTTGGAATTGAAGATTCTGAACGGTTTTGAAAAAGGACCAACTTGGATTGTAAAAGAGTGAACGTTACCGATAATTTCCACGATATTGAGGCCAATCTTTTTCAACTGCGGAATTCCATTTGAAACTTTTCAAACCCGGGCAACTCTATGATACTTCATGAAGTGGATACAAGCATTTTATGAGGGCGCTTGTAGGGTGCTTGCTAAGACCTGGTGATGATATTGTAGAGAGTTGTGGTACTTCCAAAAAGTCAAAGCGAGTATGTGATAGGGGCGCTTATCGCATACTTGTCAAGACCAATTGGAGATGTCACGACCGTGACTAGAATTTTGTGAGAATCCCGGAAGACGCAACCGAGATGATTACAAGATTATTGGACATGTTCTTAGGACTCATCAATCTCAAACTTCATCCCCTACTTTGTTTTGGTTTTAGTCTCGGGGACGAGACTTGTTTTTAGAGGTGGATGATGTAAAGGCCCGGATTTTAAATCCTAAATTTCGGAAAAAGAAATTAAAAATGAATTTAAATCGGGTTATTTAAAATCTCTTAAAATGAATTCCGGCATGATTTTAACGGATTTTTCTAACGGATTTCAATTCCGCTATTTAGACTTGAGATTTTCGAATATGAGGGAGATTTTATCGAATTGATTAATTTGAGTTTGGAAATTCGATTTGAAATTTCGAGTTGGGATGAGGTTGAGAGAGAGGGTTCCGCGTTTTATTATCGGGTGTTTCAAATGTAAATTTTGGTAAAATTTTGTGTCTCAAATCTTCCCCCTTTTCCCCTTTTCGAGCAGTAGCTCTTCTTGTCTTAACCTGAAATTGGTAGGAAAGTACCCTTCTCTTTTCCATTTGACTAAGCTGTCCACACAACAACTCATTCCTCTTGTTTTGGGTAAAATTTTATCCTAATCTCTCTCCCTCTCTTTTCTTTAATCCCACTCATTTTGGCAAACAGACAACACCCTCTCCTGCATTCTCTCTAATATTCAGCTGAGACAAAGACCAGCTTACCTTCCCTAGGATAAAAGAACGCAGCTCCCCACATCTCCACATTTCAAAACCAAACAAACCACCACTGTCGATCCACCATTGCCGATTCCACATTCCTCCTATTTTCGATTGCAGAAATCCACGCCACCATCAGGCTCTTCCCTCTCCTCCGGTTCCGAGCAGCAAGCAGCCACCACCGCTAACACCAGCAACCACCACCATCGCCAAATCGCATCTCCTTCCCCTGTTCATTTACTGTCGAGCAGTAACAACACCTCACAGCTCCTCTTTCCTCCCTCTGTCCAAGCCAGAAGCAGTTCCCCAACCTACCCGGCGAGACGAGCAGCCCGGAGCCCCCGTCGAAGCCGCGCCGCTGAGTCTCTTTCTCGCCTGTTTTCTTCGGTTTTGATCGGTGAGTCATCCGACTCTGTTTTCCGACGCAATAGCTGCGTAAAGAGCTTCATTTAACCTCCCTTCATCCACCCCAGGTCCTTCGGAGTCTCTTCCACCATCGTCGACGCCGAACCGAACCCCGACGGTGTTCTCCGGCGAGATCGAAGCCCTTCGGTAAGCGCACTCTCCTCTTCTCCTTCTCGCTCGTTTCTTGGCCCTGGGACATCGGGACGGGGTGTCGGAGATCCTGTGAGGGTCGGAGTGAGAGCGCACCGCCGGCAGGCCGGATTCCTCTTCTCTCTTCCTCTTCCGCTTTGTCCATCATCGTTGCAGGGTTTGTTGGGAGGTAGAGGACAGGCCTGAGGATCCCCTTCTCTTTTCTTTTTGGGTCTGGGCTTGGGCCTAACTTTCAGAATCCAAATCCACTTCTTCCGGGTATGGGTCGGGTCCTCTCTTCCTTCAGCTTCCAGGATGGGTTTAAGGCAAATCAGGTATGGGCTTCCGGGTTGGGCTGAGTCCGGGTTGTGCTTCAGGTCACGAGATTGGGCTTTTCTTTTTGGGTTGTGATGTTTTAATTGTTGTTACATTGTTATATGTTTATGCTATGTGTTATACTATGTTATTATACATAGTTTATATTATTATGATTTTGTGATTATATATTTTCTGAAAAATTGGTATATATTATAAAAGTGTTTTAAAATAGTATTATTTGATATAAATATATTTATGATATTATGAGGTATTTTAATAGATGTTTATTACATGATAACGTAGTTAAGTATTGTTGCTCTCTAAATGCGGATTGTTAAAACGGATTTATTTTGGCGTTTGAATTAGACAATTTTTGTTTGATAAAATATTTAACGGGTCTAGGTTTTGAAATAAAAATGTCGGAATTAGTTCTATTATATGATTTTGAGAAATTTTGGTTTTAAGGTTTAAATGGTTTCCGTCGAGATTCCTTGTCCTGGCTTGATGATGTTAATTTTGAGAAGTTTGAAAATACGGTTGATATGAATTTATCAATGGATTGGAGGTAAATGATTTTGGTTGATGTTGATCATATCGGAAAGGTTTTAGAAAACGATTTTACTATCAGGTGGTTTTGGGTATGTTGAGAACTTGGGTTTCGTACGTATAAATGTTGGTCTGGTAGCTTACGGAAATGGCTTGATGATAGGTGTGTATTGCTTTTGGATTGCTTTGGACTTGCATTTGGGCCCTTGCTTGTATAATCCTGCTGTTCTGCATCTTCAGGTAAGTTCCTTAGGGGGCTTACTCAGGTTGGACATTCATACCTGTTGTTGCATTTTATGTTAGGTGTTGCATTTGCATAAAAGCATGTCATGTAGTATCTTGTTTAGGTTTCACTAATTGAATGAGCATCTGCTTACTTATTGCGTTTGAAACAGAACAGTCGTTATCTGTGATAGTCCTAGAGTCTTTGCTAAGGTCATAGGGTAGCCCAGCCTCATCGGGTACCCTGAGTCAATCGAGTCATGAACTTCTTTATATTGTGAGATGCCTGCGGGCTTTATTGTGGAGCGGGTTAGGCATGCGTGCCGCCTGATTATGATGGAATGCATTCACGAGCTGGCCAGTCTCCGCCCTATCGGAAGGAGGTGGAGGTAGGAGAGGGATATGCCACTTGGCATTGTCTTGGGCCCTTTACAGTATTTTTACACATTATTATAACTAGGGACATGCTAGTGTGTTTGACTTTCGTACTGTATTAGAGCATCTTTATTAGGTATAGCACATACTATGTGGCCTCAACGAGGACTGCCGGTCCCGCATGAGTGGCTCGATCTGACTCCTTTCCCCGTTCTTCTTTTAAAGGTATTTTATGCAGATTTTAGTGCTCGATGTCTATATGACGGGGTTTTCTTTTGGCGAATCGAAGAACCTGACTAATTCTCTAACTTGGTGTAAATGGTAACAATTCGCTTATGTTTTGGTTTTGACCCGGCTCTGCCGTGACACTTTGTATCTTAACTTTGCTTCCGCTTTACTTTAATTTGAATTAAATTTCGCGACATAGTCTTAAGACAGGTTAAGGGTACCCAACGCCCCTTCGTGACTTTTAGGGTTTGAAATCCTTCCTTCTACTAATCATAAAATGATTTTGAAACCTCGACCCGTACCTGGATTACAAGATCCGAAAAAGGGGTTTTATCCCTTGAAACGTAACCCGGGAATCATAATTCTGAGCCGTTACATGAATGATTGGACCACTTTTGTGACTTTTGTCACTCATTCAAGCGACCAGCATTGACTTCACATGCATGTAATCTCATCGTCTGATGTCAACTCAAGCGACGAACATTGACCTATGTTCGTCGCCTGAATATGTTTGTCGCCTAAAATTGATTCAGGCGACGAACTTTGTATAGAATTGGTCGCCCAAATATGGTTTGGGTTGGGCACCAAGCATTAGACATTCAGGCGACGAACTCTTTTATGTTCGTCGCCGGAAGTGAACTCAGGCGACGGAAGCTTATGGATCTGTCGCCTGAGTTGCAATCTGGCATAGTGAATGGGATACCGATCAGAAGTTCAATCGTTCGAGAACTAAAAAGGATGATTTCCACCTTCTATCTGGTGATTCAGTGAAGGTCCCTTTTATGCAAAGTAACAAGAGGCGGTTTATTAGCATCTTTGACGGATTCAAAGTTTTGCGTCTACCTTACAAGCAGGGCCGAGATAAACGTCGTCAGTTCTCCATGTACATTTTTCTCCCGGATTCGAGAGATGGACTGCCTGGTAGCTTATCTACCTTCTCTAAATTTATCTATTTTATAGATATATATATATAATCTTTTCGATGAAATTTCCAAGTGTTATTTATGGTGTCACGACCTACTGCAGGGTTGGTGGATCGAGTGGGTTCGGAAAATGGTTTCCTAGACAGGCATGCACTTGCCTCGTGAAAAAAATAAAGTGAACAAATTTAGACTTCCGAAGTTCAAGTGGTTTTCATTCGCATTCGAAGCTTCTGAGGCTGTGAAGAAATTGGGCGCGCCTTTGGCCTTCGGAAGAGGACTGACTGAGATGGTGGATTCATCGCCATTTGATTTGGCTGTGTCTAAAATATATCTTCCATAAGGCCTTCATTGAGGTGAACGAAGAAGGGACTGAAGCTGTCGCCATTTCTAATAAAGTTGGTTTGATTGCCTGTCCGCGGTTCCGACCACCGGATGTAGACTTCATGGCTGACCACCCATTCTTATTTCTGATTCAAGAAGACACCATTGGAGTTGTGCTCTTCTTCGGTCAAGTTTTGAATCCTCGCCAGGAATGATGCTTCACAAGTTCCTGAATTATATACTAGCATAGAAAAACCTATTATATACTAGCATAGAAAAACCTATTATATATATTATCCCAAGTGCTATAGTACGTATTTTAGGATTTTGGTTTGATTTGATTATAGATTTTTGATCGAGTTAAGTACTGAATAACTGATGTATCATATATAGACATATACATCGATCTTATACTAGGTTTTATGATTATGCATTAATTAGTGGATTGTCTTTTACACACACATTGTTGGTCTTAATTTGATCGGGTTAATTTCCCCCTCAACCACCTCCACCTTGCGGAAGCAGGGTGGGATTAACCCCATTTTATCACCTTTGATAATTAACCTCCTTCAGGCCTGATCAGAGTAATTTACGAGCACTTGGACAAAATAGAAATTAGTCCTTAATTTCTAGATTCAAACCCGTAATCATGTGGTATAATCACCATAAACCTACCGTTCACCCATCTCACCCACCTCCGTTGTAGCCTTGGCAAACACATCTCCGCATGTGATATAGGAGGATGGGTTGGATATGAAGATTGATATAAAAAAGTAAGACTCTCTCAACTATCAATAAATAATATATTCCCAATTTATCAAACACTTAAAAAAAATCTCCACCTCAATCCCTTAAAAAAATCTTTCACCCCTTAAAATTTCATCCCGAAAAAAACACACCCTTAATTACATATACGGTACATTGCCACTATTAATAACCAAGTGACAAATATTCATTGTAACGAAATTCCCACTTTTTTTTGAAGTATACTTTTATTCTGTTATTAATTAAGAACATACGGTCTCAAACAAAACCTCTATTAAATATCACATTTTCAAAATAATTCCATACTATTATTAATAAAAATCTCCTATGGATTTTGGGTTTTTTTTTTTTGCTATTCTTCCTTACTAAATACCATCTCTCTGTTCGCCAATAGATGGTCATCGAATTTTTATCATATATTTTAATAAGCTAAAAACTATATAAAATATTTTTTTTATATTAGTATTAAATTATGTTAAAAAAATAATTTAATAAAAATTTAATGTTTTATATAGTTTTTAGCTTCTTAGAAATTAAAATAGGTCAAAAATCAACGAATATATATATTATCGATTTTTCTATCATATGTTCTTGGGACATAGGATAAGACCCTAAATTGGGAAAGAATCCATACAAAAAAAGACAAGCGACTATAAGAATCTAATTGAGAAAAAGGCTAAACTAATTAATCTTTTTTTAAAATCTAAATTTAGGGTTTTATCCTGTGTCCCAAGGCCTAGGATAGAAAAATCGATATACTAGTATGAATTTACAAATAAATAAATTACTATTTTATAAAGTTTTTAATTAACTTTTTAAATGATCTACATTTGGAAACCATGGATAGAGTATCGAGTAGAATTTTTGTACCATAATCTTTAAAAAGAAACTATTTGCCTTAAAGATATTCCCATAATATTTTTTTAGGATATCTTCTAAAAATAAATAATACTCCGTATCCTTAATTACGTTGTTAGGATATGATGAGTAAATTGGGGAACAATATCCATCTATATATGCTTCTCTGTTAGGAGGTACCTATCATACAGATTTCTCATTTCACAATCATGTCGAAGAGAAAAAGAGATGCAAATCCAACAAAATCCGGCGACGTGTTCCTGACAATGGCCTCACACGTATCGCCGATCAAACCTAACGGCAAGAACTTTGTTTTCTCCCCGCTCTCTCTCCGATCGGTGGTGAGTCTAATCGCCGCCGGCGCCAGCGGCGCAACCCTCCAAGAGCTGCTCACCTTCCTCAACTCCGACTCCATCGACGACGTCAACACTCTCTCTTCGAAGCTCTTCTCCGCCGTCTTAACCACCGCCCGCGCCGGCGGCCCCACCATCTCCTTCGCCAACGGTCTCTGGATCCAGGAGGGACGCTCTCTCACGCCTTCTTTCAAACAGGTTGCAGACAATGTCTACCGGGCCTCCTCTCACCAAATTGACTTCGCCAATGGCAATGTAATTAATCCGCCCCTTTCTATAAATTGATGTAAAATTCATTTGCTTGATTTGATTTGATTTGGTTTTCTTATTGGCGATGAATCAGGCGGATGAAATTATTTCGGAACTGAACTCATGGGCGGAGGAACAAACCAATGGCCTGATCAAGCAAGTTTTTAGTCCCGGTAAGTTCGATCGGTTGACCATGTTGGTCCTTGCAAATGCTCTCTATTTTAAAGGTAAATGGGATGAGAAGTACTTTAAAGCATCGAAAAAAGAAGAAAAATTCCACCTTCTTGGCGGTGATTCAGTAAAGATTCCTTTCATGACAAGCGATTGGAGCCATTGCATTAGAACTTTCGACGACTTCAAAGTTCTGCGTCTTCCTTACAAGAAAGGAGAGGACGACGGACGCCAGTTTTCGATGTACATTTTTCTCCCTGATTCAAAAGATGGGCTACCGGCCTTGGCGGAGAAGGTGGCCTCGGAGCCTTACTTCCTAGACCGCCACTTGCCTTATCATGAGTGGGTTTCGGTCAACAGATTCAGACTTCCAAGATTCAAGATTTCGTTCGGATTTACAGCTTCTGAGGTTCTAGAGAAGTTGGGGGTTTCGTTGCCTTTCTATGATGGAGCAGAGTTAACTGAGATGGTGGCGGATTTGGATGAAGAGCTCAAGGTGTCGGAAATCTGTCAGAAGTGCTTCATTGAGGTGAACGAAGAAGGGACGGAAGCTGTTGTGGTTGGGCGACCGCAGTTGGTCACAACGTGTCCAAGGATACCCCCAAAGAAGATAGATTTCGTGGCTGATCATCCATTCATGTTCCTCATCCGAGAAGACAATAGTGGTGCAGTGCTCTTCTTCGGTCATGTTCTGAATCCTGCAGTCTTGGAATGATTCATCGATCATCGATGGTATACATTAACAATTGGCTTGCTTACTCGACGTCAAGTCAAGTGTGACTATATGTGTTACGCTTTCTTTGGTGTTTTCCTTTGTCTCCTTTAGACGCTCATTTTGTTTTCACTTGTTATATTTGCTACTATTCTTTACTTTTCGAGGACTTGTTAGATGTCAACCTTATCCGTATTTGATTTAGTTAATTAATAAAAAATATAATGATATAATGATTTCATAGTCACTCTTATCAACAATATTAATAGATAAATATTATAATTTATATTAATATTAATTACGGTCTTTCTACCATATATTCAAGATAAGATTTTAAATTAAAAAAGATACCCAACCAAAAATAAACGACACTAACTCGGAATCTAATTTAAAATTTGGCTAATACATTTTAATTATGAATATAGTTTTACTAAAATAGAAATCTTATCCTATGCCCTTAATAGTATATTTAATCATATATCTACCCATGTATTGATTTAATCATATTAGAATTTATATTAATATTAATTGCAGTCTTTTTTATCTTATGTCCTTTTTTTTGTCAAAAGCAGAGACGACGCTCTCCGCGCATCTAGTTGCGCTTTTATTGCAAACGAAATTATATCGCAAGTGAACTCATGGGCCGAGGAGCAAACCAATGGCCTCATTAAGGACGTCGTTGATCGCGACTCGGTGAATAAAGATACGACTCTCATATTTGCCAATGCTCTCTATTTCAAGGGAGAATGGTGTGAGAAGTTCGATGCATCGAAAACAAAAGAGTATGATTTCCATCTTCTTGGTGGTAATTCAGTGAAGGTGCCTTTCATGACAAGCGACAGTAGCCAGTTTATTCGAATCTTCGATAGCTTCAAGGTTTTGAGAGTGCCATACGAAAATAGAGGAGACAAACGCCGATTCTCAATGTACATTTTTCTCCCAAATTCGAGAGGAGGGCTACATGGTAATTAACTAACTAACTACTTTCATATATTATTCTATAAATAAATACTCCGTTGTAATTATTAATTACTTATCTTATCATTTGTCTATGTATATATAGCATTGGTGGATAAAGTGGCTTCGGAGCTAGGCTAATTTCCTAGAGCGACACTTGCCTCATGACAAAGTTTTCGTGAACGACTTTAGGGTTCCAAGGTTCAAGTTTTCGTTCGACTTCCAAGCTTTAAAGACTCTGGAAAGCTTAGGTTTTGCAAATGGATTTACTGAGATTTTGGATTCATCCCAACAAGTGTCTGTGTCGGAAATATTCCATAAGGCCTTCATAGAGGTGAACGAAGAAGGCGCTGAAGCTGCTGCCGTTACAGTGATTTCTGAATCGGAAGATGCAGACAGTGAAGAAGCACAAGGATACGCTTGCCGCTTACCTGGATGTAAGCAAGTGTTCTCTTGCCTTGTACTGGATTGTATAATGTGTCTAATTTGCAAGTTGTTGTCAATAAATTGTATAATGTGCCTATTTTGTCCGTTGGTTTACAAGTTGTTGTTAGTTTTAGGATATTCATATTAGCTTTTAGTTGTTGTTAGTTTTAGGAGATTCATATTAGCTTTTAGTGAAGAAAACAATGTGCCTATTTTGTCTGTTGGATTGTATAATGTGTTATATATTTGCTCTTTAATTTTCTTAAATTTCTGTTCTTCATTGTGAGATTGATCTTGAATGTTTCTCTCCACTGTCAATTCATTCAGTTCACTTGCATTCTCATACTTAGTTTTTCTGTGTTCATATTAGCTTTTAGTTTCGTATTTGCTGTTAGTTAGTTGTCAATTTCTTAGGAGTTAAATACCCATTGCTTTCTTCATTTGCATTCTCACTGAATGGAAGTTAGTTGTTCACATGCATTCTCATACTTAGTTATTATGTGTTCACTTTGCTGATAATGAATGATAGTTGTTCACTCAATGATAGTTAGATGTGTATAATGTGTTATGTATAATGTGTTATAAGATTGGTATTTGGTGAATTTTGCTTGATTTTATAATGTGTTATGGATTGTATAATGTTGTTATATATTTGCTCTTTAATTTTCTTAATTTTATGTTCTTCATTGTGAGATTGATCTTAGTTTTAGGAGATTCATAGTAGCTTTTAGTTTTGTATTTGCTTTTAGGAGTTTAACTTGCATTCTCATGGTTTGATAATGATATGATAATTTCATTTTCACTGAATGCAATAACCTGTTATGTGTTCTGAATGCAACAAATTGTTTTCTTCACTTGCATCCGTTCATTTTCACTTTGCTTTGCCCATCTCTCATGTTCTGTGTTTTTCACTGGTAATTGATATATATAATTGCATTCTTATTTATGTAGACTATGTACGTTGTATCTCCTGATGATGAAAAATTGAAGACGTATATTGAGACTTAGGCAACATCAAGATATCGCAGTTGGAAGTACAAGTGTCATTGCCACTTCTTGAAGCATGGTCCACCCATACCTCTTGAGTTCAAACTCCGTCCTGAGCAATGGCGCTACCTTGTGCAGAAGGAGTTCACCGCCCCCGACAAACTGGTTAGCTTTTTTGTGTATTTTTCATTCAACTGTTTCCATTGCTTTACTGTTGTTCTCTGATGTTTATATGTTCTTGTGTCTTTGGAGGAAATAAGCAACCGCAACAAGCTCAACAGAACTAAGAATCCCAAATACATGAAGCACCACTCAAGGCCTAGACATGTGTGCTACCGGGCAGAGCAGCTGTACAAGGACGGACACTTGGCTCCTTATGTGCAAGCTTCAATAGACGAATACCTCCAAGGCGATGAAGACGAATCCACTGTGGTGAGTGTGTACTAACAGTTTAGCTATCTCTAACTTGTAGGATGTCATTGCTGAGTTCCTTGGATGATTTTATTGTGTAGGATTCTAATGTTTTCTTTGTGTTCCCAGGAAATTATGCAGCAGGCGATTGACGACTATGTGAGTTCGCGACCAGAGGAAGAAGACAATGATATCCTACCAGTAGCTACTCAGTGTGAGATAATCGTCAAGGCCTTTGGAGAGAGGAGGGGCACTTCTGTACGAGGTAAACAAAGTTAGGATAAGGCTTTAAAATGAGTTTAATAATTGATCAGTTATATAGATAACTTGATGATTATATATATTATCATTACTATCAGTTATATATAAAACAATATAAGGCTTCAAAATGAGCTCAATTATATAAGAGCATGAAATCCATTTGATTTTAGGAACTTTACCATCATATTTTAGGAACAAATGTCATACTGTCATTTTCATGTTATCAATCTTATTTTTTTACCTTTTATATCTTTGTAATTTTCACTTTCTTTGCCTTCATTTAGGGATGGGCGCGGCTGTCAAGAAGCCTCCAAGGAAGCGAGGGGCTGATTGGTCCACTCTAGGCCCGGCAAAAAGGCGTGAGCTGGAAGACCAAGCCAGGGAGGCTAATGAGCGAGCAAGGAAGGCTGAGGACTCCGCCAAGCTAGCCAATGAAAAATATGATAAGATGAAGGACAAAATGGAGCACTTTGAGAGGCTGATGGTTGTGCACTTCCCTACCGAAGTGCAGGTTTGAGCACTTGGTGATCTAGGTAGGTGACAATTAACAAGAACTTGGTTGCAGCTTTTGGGTTAGTTTGTGCAACTTTTGGGTCACAATTCTAGACTTCTAAGCGCAGTATTTGTTTGAACATGGTGTTTCTAAACTTTATGTCCGTTTGTGTTTCAACTCTAGTACATTTGTAGGTTGTTTTGCTGACATGGGTGTTTGTATGGGTTGGTTGACGAACAAGCATGGTATTGCAGGTTTAATGTATGAACAACGTTGTTTTTATGTATGAAATGGGTGCTGGTGCACTCTAATGTTGAATGCATTGTTGTTTCTTTTGGGTTATACATTTGGTTTTGGACAGGGAGCATCACAAAATGCAGCGTATATGCTGTTAATTTTTATTAAATTCAAGCCACAAACCTAAAACAACTAGGTTCTATTAACTGAAGCCACAAACATTTGTACCAAAATTTGATCTCCAAAACTCTCAGGGCACCACAAACGATGTCCATCAAGACAACATGACTAACCAAATGTTCATCAAGACACAACATTAGTTCACCTTATGTTCGTCCCCTCCGTTATCAAGACAGAAACTTTAGTGGTAGCCTGAACCATAAAATCTCTGACAATGTCCTCTTGGGCCGGTGAATTGGATGTCAATCAAGGGATGGAGGTGCAATTGGTCCGTGTTTTAAGTGCTCTAGGTGTGCTGCACAAGGGACAAACCTCAGGGGACGGATGTTCGTGCCTAGAGTTATGAGGCGTCCAAAACCTTCTTCAGGACACGAAATTTTCCCGTGTCTAGAACGTCAAACTGGCCTAGTGAATATTCATTCCTCTTTTAGCATTTCATTTGGATATTGGGTTTTGCCTAAATATATAACTATAAGACTTCGTTTGATCTCTGTCCTTTTCTCGTTGTTAGGGAGGTGATTGAATTGAATTCGATAAGGCTAAGTATTAGTGTTTTCATGTTGGCTTTGTTTGTTTTTGTTGGTTTTCTTGTGTATGTTTTATGTACTTTTGTTTCTTGTTTCAGATTACTAGTCTTTCTGAATAACTTCATATATATATAATAAAATTACCTACGCTAATCGCATTTCATACATATGTCCTGTTTTATTTTCTTAAAGATTTTTTCCATAACATTTTTACCATCTATTATCTATCTATTAATCTTCTATTATTAATATTTAAACTTTTAAGATATAATAATATTAAATCTAGGGTCATTTTGACAACTAGCACATTATGAACATCTAATTAGCTAACTAGCACCCAAACAAAATTAATTAGCTAACCTAGCACCCTCCACCAAATGGACTATTAAGGTCAACGGTCAACCTATTTAGGACTATTAAGGTCAACGGTCAACCTATTTGACCGTCAATCAGTCAACGTTGACCGGCTCTTTACAATTTTTTTTATTTTTTTTAGTGGTGGAATTTTTTATCGTTTTGATGCCATTTTTTATTATATTTTATTTTCGTTTTGATGTCACTTTTCTAATAAAATTGATTAATAACACTTTTTTAATGCTACTTTTTTCGAATCTTGATGACATTTTTTTGTTTACTGTGATGCCACATTGACCATTGATGCCATTTTTTTTACCGTTGACTATCGATGGCACTTTTTTATGTCAATTTTTTTATGATATTTTTTTTACCGCGATGCCATATTTTGTCAAAGTAGTGTTTTGATGACATTTTTTTCTTTAATGTGATGCAACTTTTTTAAAGTAGTGTTTATACCATTTTTCTAATGTAATTATTTGATGCCACTTTTTTAATCAAATCGTCTTATGCCAATTTTTTTTTAATTTAATCAATTGTATATCGATATATTTTTATCAATTCTACTTTTATTCACTGATGACACGTTTGTGATTACATTTCATTGATGTAATCACTTGTGGTGACATGTTTATTACATTTTTATTCATTGATGACACAAGAGCATAAAATGTTATTAAACTTGATTGATGACATCTTTTATTGATGACTTTTATTCATTTATGACATTTGTGATTACAACTCATTGATCTCAATTATTTGTGATGACATTGTTTGTTGATGACATTTTTATTGATAACATTTTTATACAATTGATAACTTATGAGCATTATTGTACAATGATAATACTAAATTAATGCTACGTTTTCATTGATTCCACTAATCTATCCATGTGTACATAACAACACTCATTTGTTAAGAAAGCTTTGTCCTCAAAGCTCTGGAAAAAAAAAACTATTACTAACAATTCAAAGAAAAGATGGGTGAATGACTATCAACAATTTATCCACATCATGTGGCAACTAGCTAGCAGAATTAAACTCAACTCACAAGCCCAGCCTACCCAATCCCTAATGTAAAAAATGTAGAGCCATATCTTCAAAGTATGACAGTAAAATGTACATCCCTTCACTTTAGTGTGAGGGTAGATTGCTCCAGCACACAGCTCCTAGCCTAAGTTTCAGCACACAACTAAAATGAGTCATTGCCATCTCGACGAGCAGCTTCTGGAGCATCTCCTTCAGTAGTTTCTCTCGAGAAAATGTTGCCATGTCGATGTGTCTCCTGATTCTACGTTGGGAGAGACGAGAATAACTCCATCTCCTCTACACTCTTTTAGCTGAACACCCGTTGTCTATAGAAGAAAATAATAGAAAAATAAGTTTTATTGATATCAATAGACTTGGCTTTAACTAATACAAACATAGTAGTTTCAATCAATCATACAATAACCCCAACTTGTGCTTATATGCACCAACTGCAGTTAAAAATATCGACAAATGCTCAGATGATCGCATTTGTAACCAGCACTGTAAATATTAAGAAATCAGTAAAATATCAACAATGATTTCTTCGATTTCAACATGAGATATATACTATAAAAAATGGCAGAGAAATCAGTAAATATTAAGAAAGCATGGAATATATAGCCTTCCTAAGAAACACTGAAAACACAGAAAAAGAACCTGATTTGCCATACCTTGCTGAACAGTGTATGAGCATTTGTAAGTCTTGGAAGCACTGGCCCCACTATGCGAAATGCTATTCTCAACATTGCAACTGATGACACGGGTCGAAGATGTTGAATGATTAAATGAGCACCTTCCGCCCCTTCCAGCCATTCTTGTGGAAGATTACTGAAAAAGGAATGAAGCAAAGCAACCCCATTACCTGAAAATTAGCAAAGTAACACTAGATTAGGACAATAGTAAACAAACAGAACAACAATCAAAGTAGTGAAGAAAACAAGAGGAAGTGAAACCAACTGAATGATGAATATAATCCCCACAAAAAGCTCAGTTCATCATGCTAGTTGAAAGAGGCAAAAGCAAACAACCGTCGTCATGCAGTGAACTAGTAATACATGATGATAAGACCTTATTGAAGTCTAAATCATATAAGTAAAATAAAAGGAACTTTAACCAAAAATATCCAACCGATGGCCAACTTGAAATCTTTCAAGGCCCTGACATACTACTTGTTTGCAAGGGATTCACGCAATCACTGAAGATATGAATCCATACTTAACATTTGTCATGGTGTAACATGCATGTAAACATGCCAATGGCTGAGCAAATTGAGGTACATACCACAATAAGCTTCATATAAAGTACTAAGGGAAAACAAAAAGTCCCAAAAAATATTAGATTGGGAAAAATAAGTATCTCTACAAATTCATAAGCAATAGGGGTATTTAAAGTCCCGATAAATCATAGGCATTTTACCAAACATCTTGCGTGCACTAATGAAACAATCAATTGAATTCCGAAAAAAAAAAGTCCTACCCCTTTTTTGGAATTGGCTATCTTAATTTCAATCCATTCAACTGGATCATGAGACTAGCCAATTCATCTAAATATATCATCGAGTGCACCATCACAATTCGTAATCTCACAGGGCTTGAATTACCTCTGAATTATTGAGTATGAATCGAGGCTCTTCGAGGTCGTCTAACTTCTCAATGATCAGATGATATAAGGCTTCCAACTCCTCGGTAATCCGTCTATCTCCCCTGAGGACAACATCAATCGAAAGGAGCGCGAAGAGGCGCCTGGAGGAAATTCACGGGAAGCAGTTGGAAATCCCATAAAAAGCTCGATTGACTGCAATTGATTGAAGGATGAAGAAATCTAGCAACAAAGAAATCAAAATCTAAACGGAGATTGTTGATGCAAGTGCGGATTAAAACCTAAAGGGATATATATATATATATATATATATATATATATATATATATATATATATATATATATATATATATATATATATATATATATATATATATATATATATATATATATATATATATAGGACTAGGGAGATCTGAAATGGAGAAAGAGAAAGGTAGAGCGAAAGGTAGAAGCGAGGGAGCGACCAGAGGTTGAGGGAGGGGTCAAGCAGCTAATTCTTTTTTGGTAGGGTGCCAATGCGGCCAATTTTATTTTTAGTTATGTTCGTTACCTAATTAAATTAACAAAAGGTGATATTTCACTAAAATTTCTCTTAAATCTATTAGCATTTAGCTAACGTGGCACTCCCACAATTAAAGTTCAAATTTTTCTTATTGGTCGGTGACTCAGTTTTATTTTTGGGATTTATGAATATATGTTTCTTAATTGTCTGTGACTCAGTTTTATTTCATCGGAAAATACGACAATGGGGAAACAGTCGGTAAAAAGTTTATCGGAAAGCTACCGACAGCTAAAACGTCGGTATCTCCTACGAGTGAAACCGTTGGTCATCCTTCCGACAGTTGTAACCATAGGTGTATATATTGGCTCATGTCCGACGGTTGTAATTGTTGGCCACTCTCCGATGCGAGTAACCGTTGCCATTCTCCGATGGGTGTAACTATTGGTCACTCTCCGACGGGTGCAATTTTTGGCCAACAATGGGTATACACGTTAGTTGATGTCCCACGTTAGTAATCGTCGGGCACTCTCCGACAGGTGTAATTGTTGACTACAAGTAAAGTTGTGGTGCTTTTCCACCTAAAATTAATTCGGTTTTTGAATTGTGAAATATTAAATTATTAAATATTGTTGAATAAATCCAAAAAAAATATTTAATTATTTATAAATATAAGCGAATAGAAATATAGTTATATACCATGCAAATGACACAAATTTAAATTCAAAATAAACATCAATATATAAATATTCATAACAAAACCAACGGAAAGGGACGAAAACTAAAACATATAAAAAGCAAAAAAAAAGAAACTAACGTTTGACCCAATATAAAAAAATATAGAAAAGACCTAGGCAAAAGAGCCAAATAACATATTAAATAGAAATTTCAAAGTTTGCCTAAATAGCTAAGCATACTAAAGATAGGATTGTGGTAGATCAACCGATGCGACTACTTGCCATTGCCATTGCCAAACACAACACCACCATTTGATGTAGCTTGTGAAGGGAAGGAAGTACCCACGTCACCTGCTGGTAGGATGGTTGAATTCAGTAAGGCCTGAAATGGCATACTATGTTGCATCATCATTTGCATCTGCTGCTCTTGTTGGAGTTGGATGCGCAAATGTTTGATGGTTGCTGCTTGTTCTTCCATTCGAGTTCCAAACATTTCCTTTAGTTGATCGACTTGCCTTTGAAGCTCTATCTGATCAACTCTCAATGAAGACGGTGTAGCTGTTGGAAGAGCGGAAGCAGCAGCTGTTGGAAGAGCAAAAGCAGCAGCTGCTAGACATGGATCACGAGTTGGTTCAGACGGAGAATGGATTGGCGAATGTGGAACTTGCACAGATGGTGGAGTAGGAATTGGAGGTGGCAATGAGGCTTCACGAGCCGGTGGATTGAGCACATTGTCACACATACGATAAAGCGATCCTTGACCACACACTCTTCCCTTTTTACCACTTGCAGCAGCTTGACGCCATAGCTTGTTCACGACTTCTTGGGGCATTGTCTCTTCTGGATGAGCTTCTGACCAATTTTCACACAATTGCTTGAAACGGTCCGAATTAAGTATCCGTAAAAACAAAGTCAATCCTTGTGAGTTATATACAAATGCGGGGATCAATAAAAGAATGTATATATAGAACATACCAAACAAGTTGGAGGTCGATCGCCCATCCACTGTCCAGTTTTGCCACTATGATACATAGACTTTAAGAGTTGTTTTTGGGTCATTCTTTTCTTGTTCTCACTCTCCTGAAAACACAACAGTGGAAAGATGAAGTTTAGACTAGTATGTATGTGAACCAATTATCCAATTTGAACTATATATAGAAAGTCATAGTACTTACAAACTTGCACACGTTTTGAAAAACCGATCGAGAGCCACCGGTATATATAGCTGTGCCATCGGGGCCCTTCGATGCCCTGTTACGCTTGTTGGTATCACTAGAGCGCTCGAAATCCTTACTTTTCCACTCTTCTTTCATCTTAGTCCAATTCTCTGGAGAAACAAATGGTGGTTTTCTATCATCCTCCCGAGCATCAAAAAGCACATTCCGAAGATGGTTGCTACACTTAGTTCTCCAATTCGCTTTAATCCTTGTCGCATGACGATCTTTCCAGCATAAGATTTTCTGCACATGTGATTGGTGAGTGTATACATGTATATATATAAACAAAACAAAAATTAAAGAAGACAACTAAAATACATATAACTTCCGTAACATATATATACATACTTCAAACTCAGCCCACCATAGCTTTTTAACACCATATGTAACTTTTGAAAAGGAAGTCCATGGTCCTTCATAGAAGGAGTGTATAGTTGTTCTAATAAATCCTAGAACTTCTGTCTTCTCCAAAAACCTGAGGTAAAGGGCAACAATTAATTATCACGGAAGAAAAAATTAGAGTCGAATCAACAATTGAAGATACTAAAAGAAAAGCATTTACATTACGAATCTCCCTTTGGGCGGATTATAAGTCTGTTTTGGGCATCCTTGACTAGCCCCGGTGGTCGATCTTGATCATCCTCGGAGACGTCAGAGTCAAATCCAACACGTGGAACTTTGTCTAATATGTCCTCATCTTCTTTCAATAATGCATCACCACCATCTGTGTTGCCTTTGCTACCTCTTCATGTCTTGCATCTGATCTTTGCTCAACTTGCACCATCCCATCAAGATTTGGGCGAGACAAACCCACCAAATCAAGCATACCTGGCGAACTTGGCTGCCCTAGAGTAACGGTGGAGTTGTTGTGTCGAGAATGGTCACCGGAATTGCGACCTATCAACCTTCGCATTCTGAATTCACTGTAAACACAACTTATGTGAGATAACTGTCAATTACCACTTTTGTTAATTTTTTGTGCTCCAATTTTTTGTTTTCTATAATGGCGAAGGATCAACTGCCATTAATTCCCTTCGTAACTTTTAAAAAAATTTATTTGAAATTTACACAAAAAATTCACTTCCCTCCATTTCTAAATATTTTGGTCAGAAATTTCCCTCCATGTTTATTTATTAGTCTAAAAATTCCCTCCCTTTCTAAAGATTTTAGTCAAGAAATTCCCTCCATATTTATGTATTACTATAAAAATTCCCTCAATTTCTAAATATTTTAAAATATTTTACATGTGCATCTCCCAATAGAGTAGGGATGACGCCTTTGACATTCTTAGATTCCAACTATAGTCTATAGATACCAAGGTTAGTAGTTACATGTTATTTTTAATATTAATACAAATATTAAAGTATACGATACAATTTAAGGCATAATTGAAACTAAAAAAGATGATTGGAATTGAAACAGAGTAACTAAAAATCAAAGCTTAATTGTAAAGGGTTAAAGTTGTAAGGCACATTTTATCATGCACTTGGCATGTAGGACAACCACATTTGAAGTAAATATGAATAATTGGGAACTCAAACGTATAAAGAAACCCAGTAGCATAGCACGAAGATGGTTGGAACTTGAAATCAAAACATTTTAAATCAAAATATCACATGTAATAATAAGGGATCTAAGAAATCTAGAATTCTTCAAGATTTATTTGTGAGGAATCAAAGTTCTAAGAAACATTTTATCAAACACTTAACATACATGTCAATTTCTAACAATTAATCTAAAATAGGAATAAACGAAAATCGAGGGCACTTGTAGATTGAGGATGACATAATTGTCACTTTTCTCCGAGATGTGGATGGACTAGCCGAGCTTGCGGTGGGCTACCGGAGCTGATCAAACTCTTTTGTCTTCATCCTTAGTGACTAGTGAGGAAGGCTAATATTATCTCATCCTATTCCACCTGCTTTCAATTTGATGCATTTAGACAATTGAAATAGATGAGCAACAGGTGTCAAATCCAAAGCAACACATGTCAAAGAATACATATAAATATGATATACATATATTCGAGTCCATAACAGATTAATTAATATCCTTTGTATCTTAATATGCAAATTACTACACTTACCTCTAAAAATCTTCTTCATCTTCATCGCCTTCTTCCTCACCATCATCTTCTATTTGCACATTTTCTTCATTTGAACTTGAATTATCAATAAGTTCATCATCATCCTCTGGTATTTCAATATCCACATCAAACTCTTCAACCTCAACATCCACACCTGCACTTGGATCTTCTAGATTTTCTGAATCATCAACGGCTGGCACTTGAACAGTTTCTTGAGGTTGATATGCTTCTTCTTGAGTATCAATCCATACCTTCTCGATGGTGCCCCGAGCTTTAGCTTTACACACAGCCCACCAATTTTTTCGATCTCATGCTGCACCAGGATATTCGGCATAGAAAACTTGAATAGCTTGTTGTGCCAAAATGAATGGATCATTTTTCTTGTACAACCGTTTATGATTCACATCTACGAGGTCATATTTTTTGTGAATGTTCATGCCTGTTTGTGGATCAAACCCTTGATCCAAACCCCACTATTCATAGTGGATTTTCCTTCCCCTCTCTGCAAAGTCTGAAAATTGTAACCATTCAGCTTATACCCTGGCCATGCTACTGCAATTGCTTTTGGACCATGTGCTAAACTTTTTATTAACTCATCATTTACATTATTCTTCTCATCTTTTACCTGTTACAAAATAAAATAAGTTAATTAATTAGACTAGAACCATCAGTAAAACGCATGTGGGTAGAATATATACTTACATATGCTTTAAACCATGGTGTGAATTGCTCATCGAAACTTCTGTCATTTGCCCCGCTAACTTCACTGTAAAAAATGCTAAAGGAAAAGTTTTATGTTATATAAAATAATAATTTACAAGTATAAATTTTTATCAACTAATTTATAGTATAAATTGATGTATGCCAATTGCCAATACGTACTTAGCATAAGGTTCAACTTCCGGGCAATTTAACAATATATATGTCTCAAGTACGTGCTTTTTTGTTGGATTAATAACCCATCGTGTGGTTGATTTTCCATATCCTCGCCCAGGATAGTTAAAGATAGAGAAAGGTGAATAAGAGATTGTAGACTGACATTCGTCATCTTGTTGTGGCTGCATTCTCATACATGTAGGTTCAAAATAATGCTCTGCAAATGTAGCTATTTCTTCAATAATATACGAGGAGCAAATTGAAGCTTCCACATGTGCTTTGTTTCCAACTTTATTCTTCAAGTGATGAAGAAATCTAAAAATATAAAAAATAATATGGTTGTAAATTTAAAAAAAGAACATAAAACTATATTGATCATGAATAAGCCAAAAAAATTACCTCTCAAATGGATACATCCAACGATATTGAACTGGGCGCTAACTAGTGCTTCAAAAGGCAAGTGTATCAACAAATGTTCCATTGAGTCAAACATTGAAGGAGGTAAACCCATCCAGATACAAGTGATCCTTAACAATTTCAGGGCTAAAATACTTTCGATTTGCACAACTATGATATGAACATCGAATTTCACGTGAACTAGTATGTGCCAATGCAAAATCAATAAACTCCTTTACCCCCGCAATAAATTCTGCTCGAATTCCTCTACGGCTAGGTAAAAGTTTATTATACATCCAACTTCGATCCATCATGTGTTGAACCTAAGAAAAAAATTAAACATAGTTGTTTAACGATTCTTCATCATTATTAATGGTATTTATTAAAAGGTTTACTCAGGTGTACATTCTTTATTTTTACCTTTAATTAATAGGTTTAATTTTATTCATATATTCTTTTAAAAAATTGATTTCATGTTTTCAAGGGGTTGGCGGCACGACTTGTTGCCCGTTTACCATCTATGTATATGTAATTCAAATTTTCAGTGAAAAAAATAAAATAAAAATAAAAATATAACATTAATTAATTTATTTTAATGTTGTATTCTAGGGTTTAAGAGCTTTTTGTGTTACAAATTCCTTATTATTATTATTATTATTATTATTATTATTATTATTATTATTATTATTATTATTATTATTATTATTATTATTATTATTATTATTCAATTTGATATATTAGTACCAATAATTTTAGAAATAATAATATACATATATATCATAATATTTTATCTACTTATTTTTGTACAACTTATTATTTCAAAATAAAAAAATTAATTCAATTTTAAATAATATATATATAAAGGAATATATTAAATATTAATTTATCTATTTTTCATTGAATAAAAATGATCATATTATTAATTATTAATATTGTTTAAGTTGAAAATAATGCATTTTTGTATATTTTTATCTATTTTTTTAATATGAAAAATACATGTATATATTTAAATAAAAAATATAATAAAATCATTAAAGTAATCTATAATCTAAAAATTAAATAAATATATTTTTTAAATTATTTTATCTAGTCGTTCACTAATTAAAAGTGCATAGCATTAATATTTAATATTGTAAAACATAAAAATAATATATTTTTCATATTGTGTAGTCTGTTTCATCCATGTGAACTCGAGTATATGAAAATATAAAATTTGTTCAATTTGTTAAATTATATAAATTAAACTTAAAAATAGTCTATTTCATCTATTTATTTAATTATCTAAAATTTTATATTTAAATATATAAAATTTAAGAAAAAATTTACAATAATAAATGATTTACAACTTTAAAAAATGTGTTTTCCACAATATTTTATCCTGTTTTTGTCGTAATATTGAATTAATTGATGGTTTACAAACTTATACGCAATTAATCCATAAAAAAAATATTACTAGTAGATTAGATAACATTTTTAATACAAAATTAAACATAACTACTCTTTATTTATTTATAGAAAATTTCAATTTAAAGGGTAAAAAGAATGAGATGGAGTAGGAGGGGGATGAAATTAATATTACTATATGAAGAAGTATTAATAACACAATTATGCTCTGTTTCGACCAAAAAACACAATCATGCCTCGTTTATTCCCCATTTATTTGTTTTGTTTAATATTATTATATGAAGAAGTATTAATAACACCATTATGCCCTAGACCCCTTCCCAATAGGGTGGGTTGGTCAATGGTCAACCGTTTGACCATTGACCGGTCAACGGTTGACCATTGACCAGCCAACCCATTTTTTTTTTTATTTATTTATTTATTTTTTTTTTTAGTGATGCTATATTTTACCGTTTTGATGCCAAAATTTTACTATATTTTATTTTCACTTTGATGCCACTTTTCTAATGAAATGATTGGATGACACTTTTTTAATGTCACTTTTTTTAAACATTGATGACATTTTTTGTTTACAGTAATGTCACGTTGATCATTGATGCCATTTTTTTTTACTGTTAACGACAGATGCCACTTTTTTTATGTCAATTTTTTGATAATATTTTTTTTACCGTGATGCCATATTTTTGATGATATTTTTTCAAAGTAGTATTTTGATGACATTTTTTTTCTTTAATGTGATACAAATTTTTCAAAATGGTATTTGATGTCATTTTTATAATGTAATTATTTGAAGCCATTTTTTTTAATCAAATCGATTGATGCCACATGTTTTTAATTTAATCAATTGTATATCGATTTATTTTCATCGATTATACTTTCATTCATTGATGACACGTTTGTGATTACACTTCATTGATGCAATCACTTGTGGTAACATATTCATTAAATTTTTATTCATGGATGACATTTGTTATTGCGCTTCATTAATCACAATATCACATTACACATTTATGATTGGCCAATGAAACAATTCATTGATGCCACTTTATTCATTTAATCACTGATGGCATATTTGTGATTATATTTTATTGATTCAATCATTTGTGATGACATTTTTATTATATTTTTATATGCAGTTGAAGACATATGGGGATAAAATGTGATTAAACTTAAGTGATGACATCTTTTATTGATGAATTTTATTCATTGATGAAATTTGTGATTACACTTTATTGATCTCAATTATTTGTGATGAAATTATTTCTTGATGACGTTTTTATTTATACAA
This sequence comes from Persicaria tinctoria, assembly GCA_037127255.1. Lineage (NCBI taxonomy): Eukaryota > Viridiplantae > Streptophyta > Magnoliopsida > Caryophyllales > Polygonaceae > Persicaria > Persicaria tinctoria. Next base: position 26,080,507 of record JBANSL010000018.1, on the reverse strand, counting down.
TTGATAACATATTAGGATAAAATGTGATTACACTTTATTGATAAACTTTTTATTGATGACACAACATTGAAATTAAGTGTAAAAGGGGAAGTAAATGCCAAACTTCATCAATATTGTAAACACAAGAATCCATTAACAAACAAGGTCCCTTTATAACTATTCCTAAGAAAAGAAAAACACACAAGATCCCTCATTTGCTAATATTCCTGCCAACTAGCCAAGTCACAACTCAAATCTTGTGACTAGAGCTTACCACCTTGAATTCCATCGATCTCAACGTCGAAATACACCTTGTGTTATCTCCTTCAAATCCTTATCCTTGGATTGCTTAGCCTAAAACAATGATCGAACAATCGGTTCAAACCAATTACAAGTGGGAGTTCATTGATTAAAATTACAAGCAAGTAGGAAAATAACAAGGAGTGGTTAGTTCTGACTGTGTTCATTGATTAAAAAAAATATAGGAATCAAAATTACAAGCAAGTAGGAAAAAAAAATTGTAACAACAGTTTCTTAATCGCCATTGATTCTATTTCTTATAATCACTGATATGTCAAAATTAGGAATCAAAAAATTAGGAATCAACATTACAAGCAAGTAGGAAAAAAATTACATTTGATGAAAATTTCTTAATCGCCATTGATTCCATCTCTTTTAATCACTGATATGTCAAAACAAAATTGTAAAATGTCCCTATATTGAACAAGATGGTCCTCTCTTTCTTGGACACCAGGAATCGCAACAACCCCTTCAGCCTCCACACTCACAAGAACATAAAATCCACCCTAAACATTTACCAATAAGAAAATGGTTAAATCAGTGCTTTGAGCAGCTCATTGAAAAACAGCACCAAACAATCACAAAAGAAATATATGTTGCATCCGGAAAATTCTCTCACCGTTGGTGTAGTATCGAATACTATCGACTGACCAACGAGAACTGATGCTAGTCCAAAAGATGTTCTGCACGGATGTTTCCAAGAGACTGTCGGTGGATCCAGGAGACTGTCGGAAACATGGTCATTTAAAATCATGAATCAATCCCCATCCAACTGAATGTCTATAAGTAAAAAGCTAGAGACTAGCATAAACTGGAACGATTACAGGCTCGGCAAGAATGGTCTTCCAAGTTCCAATTAATCTTAAATTTGTCATCTTGATCCTATACATGTATAAATAGGTGATAATTTGGAATCAATCAATCAAGTGCAAAAAAGCACTCTCTAAATCCACAATATAGATAGTACAATACATGTCATGAAATTATACACCATAATTAGCCCCTAAGGGAGTAAACAAATTAAAGCTAAGGCATACTACTTCATACTTTCCAGCTTTTCTAGTTATAAACAATGGATTGCTAGCTCTCTAGAGGTTTGTGTATGCCTTAAACCCATGTTTTTGCTACATTACAAGAATCTTTTCTAGTTATAAACAAACTCAATTCATTTAGGCATTTCATCGAACACCTTGGATGCAACTCTTACCTCACCCAATTCAAGGCTATTCCGCACCTTCAAATTTCTCAATCTTCTCCTAATTTCCCCTAAAATCACCCAATTCAATTGCTGGAACAATCATTGAGCCTAAAATCACCTTTGTAGAGGGGGAAAAGAGGAAAACAAAGAACCCCCAATTCATCAATTTTCCGATTCATTAATGCAGCAGTCCAAGCAAAAACAAAAGACCAGATCCGGGACAAGAGCAAGCAAAATCCAATTGAATAACAACAAACATAAGCTCAACAACCGAAATGAGATACCTAATCTAATTCGGGTAAGAAAATGAAAAGGCCAGAGAGAGCGTATAAAAAATTAACAAAACCAGCAGTAAAAAGAGAGTGATATAAAGACTAAAATTCATACCTGGATTGAAGCACCATGAACGGAGGGGGAGATCAATTTGTTCTTTTACTGCTGGCGTGAATGGAGTATGAACGGAGGGAGCGAGAAAGGGCAATGGGAGAGATAGGGAGCGACTGAGCGAGAGAGGCGTAACTCCATGACGAGGAATGGAGAGAACTAATTAATTTTGAAGTAGGGTTGGCACGGCCAATAAAAGTGTATGCATCGGTAAAGCCTCCCGACATTAGATGGCATTGGTAATTTATCATCTCGACAAATTTATTCGTCGGTTGCTTACTCAACGATTATGATCGTTGGTATGCTTTCGTCGGAGATGCCTAGGTTTCTAGTAGTGTACATATAATATATTAAAAATTAAAAAAAAAAAATCCTAAGTCGCTTATTAACAGCGACTCTAATATTTTATTAATTTTTAAAAAAATTTTGGGGTAAGTCGCTGTTACAAACAGCGACTTACCCCTGTTTAATTGTTTTGGCTATTTCCCAAAATAGTTTGATGTTTTGATTAGTTCGCAAATTATTTTTACGTTTTTGGCTATTTCAAAAAAAAAATTCAGTTTTATATAGAATAGATATATAGATATTGAATTGGTATTGATTTAGAAATCTGAAACTGAAAGAAAATTATACACTTTCCGGGAGAAAAAAATTATCTTTTCGTTATTAATCTTAAAAAATTATTAAACATGCAATTTCAGCATGGGTTCGTATGTGACGAGGTTAATAAACTGACTAAAATTATAAACAGGGTAAAAATTTATAAACTGTTGGTAAAAGTAGTTAAAAATTTATGAAAAAATATAAACTCCGTATGGGGCAAAAAAATAGTTTATTTGTAAAAAGTGGAGTTTATTTGATTTTTATTAGGGGTATTATGATACTTTCAAACCAAATAAGATAAAAGAGAATGAGTAAAATAGTAATTATGGAATATAAACCTCGAAATAAGCTTCAATCTGCAACTTATTTATAAACCTTTTTTTAACTGACTAAGGGTGTGTTTGGTAAAATGGTAGCTGTTGGAGGAGCTGAAGCTGTTGGGTAGCTGAAGCTGTTGGATTATTTGAGTTAAATATATGTTAATAAGCTAGGATAGTGTTTGGTAAACCTAGCTGTTAGGGTAGCTGTTAAAAACTTGTGAATAAAAAACCAAAAGCTCCGAAAAGCTTGGGTGAATAGCTGTTGAAAAGCTTTGATTTCAAAAGCTTTCAAAAGCTAATTAAACTAAAATCTTATATTTATTTCCTTTAAGACTATAGAATATCAAAACCAAAAGCTCCGAAAAGCTACTTGCTTTTGCCAAACATACCTTAAAGCTTATTTTTTTGTTCCCATACACCGTTTAAACCCGTTTATTTTTTTAACAGCTAATAATTTCACACATTTTAACTTGTTTATATGGCAGTCATACACACCCCATATATATATATATATATATATATATATATAATTAACGATAGGTCATCCACAAACTGAAAGCAAAGACATACACCATCTTAAACGTAACCCTAAACCTAGACTCCATATCCGGCTTCTCCTCCCCTCCGGCCACCAGGAATAGAAAAAGATCGATGAACCCTGAAAAACTAAGTAGTTGCCGGCAACTGGTCAGCAACCAGTCCGACGTGTCCCTCGCCCTCGCCCGATGCGTTGCGCTTGACAAGGATAATCAATCGAAGAACCTGGTCTTGTCGCCGCTTTCGATAAACGTGCTGGTCAGCCTACTCGCGGCCGACGCCAGTGGCGAAACCCTCAAAGGGCTTCTCTCCTACCTCAAGTTGGACTCCATCGACGACCTCAACCGCCTCTCTAAGGACCTTGTTTCCGTTGTCTTGGCCGACGGCAGCCCCCGCGGTGGCCCCAAGCTCTCCGTCGCCAATTCGATCTGGATTCAAGAGGGCATCCCCTTCAAGCCTTCCTTCGAACGCATTGCAGCGAAATCCTACAAAGCTAGCACTTTCCAAGTTGACTTCCCTACCAAAGTAAGTCTTAAAATCCTCCTTAATTACGCAATTGATCTTCTTTGATCGATTATCTAATTGTATCAATTGATCTTTTTTTTTTAAATTGAGGCGGAGGAAATTGTATCTCAAGTGAACTCATGGGCTGAGGAACATACCAATGGCCTCATTAAGAACGTCGTTGATCACGGCTCGGTGAATAAATATACAAGGTTCGTACTTGCCAATGCTATCTATTTCAAGGGAGAATGGAGTGAGAAGTTTTATGAATCGGCAATGAAAGAGTATGATTTCCACCTTGTTGGTGGTAATTCAGTGAAGGTGCCTTTCATGACAAGCCACAAGGACCAGTTTATTCGAATTTTCGATAGCTTCAAGGTTTTGAGACTGCCATACAAGAATCGAGGAGACAATCGCCGATTCTCAATGTACATTTTTCTCCCAAATTCGAGAGGAGGGCTACATGGTAACTAACTCACTACTTTCCTTATTCAATAAATAAATACTCCGTTGTAATTATTAATCAGTTATCTTATAATTTGTGTATATATATATAGAATTGGTGGAAAAAGTGGCTTCGGAGGCTAATTTCCTAGAGCGACACTTGCCTCATGACAAAGTTTTAGTGAACGAATTTAGGGTTCCAAGGTTCAAGTTTTCGTTCGACTTCCAAGCTTTAAAGGCTCTGGAAAGCTTGGATTATGCAAATGGATTTACTGAGATTGTGGATTCGTCCCAACCTGTGTTTGTGTCGGAAATATTCCAGAAGGCCTTCATAGAGGTGAACGAAGAAGGCACTGAAGCTGCTGCCGTTTCATTGATTCGTTGGTCTGACTCGGAGTACGTAAGCGAGCCTGATGAGCCTTTGGTAGATTTCGTGGCTGACCATCCTTTCCTGTTTGTGATTCAAGAAGACGCCACCGGAGCTGTGCTCTTCTTCGGCCAAGTTGTCAATCCTCTCCAGGATTAATCGATGGTTCAATATTCATTCCTCTTTTAGCATTTCATTTGGATATTGGATTTTGCCTAAATATATAACTATAAGACTTCTTTTGATCTCTGTCCTTTTCTCGTTGTTAGGGAGGTGATTGAATTGAATTCGATAAGGCTAAGTATTAGTGTTTTCATATTGGCTTTGTTTGTTTTTGTTCGTTTTCTTGTGTATGTTTTATGTACTTTTGTTTCTTGTTTCAGATTACTAGTCTTTCTGAATAACTTCATATATATATATAATAAAATTACCTACGCTAATCGCATTTCATACATATGTCCTGTTTTATTTTCTTAAAGATTTTTTCCATAATATTTTTACCATCTATTATCTATCTATTAATCTTCTATTATTAATATTTAAACTTTTAAGATATAATAATATTAAATCTAGGGTCATTTTGACAACTAGCACATTATGAATATCTAATTAGCTAACTAGCACCCAAACAAAATTAATTAGCTAACTTAACACCCTCCCCCAAATGGACTATTAAGGTCAACGGTCAACCTATTAGACCGTCAATCAGTCAACGTTGACCGGCTCTTTACAATTTTTTTATTTTTTTTAGTGGTGAAATTTTTTGTCGTTTTGATGCCATTTTTTATTGTATTTTATTTTCGCTTTTAATGCCACTTTTTTCGAATCTTGATGACATTTTTTTGTTTACTGTGATGCCACATTGACCATTTATGCCATTTTTTTTACCGTTGACTATCGATGACACTTTTTTATGTCTATTTTTTTATGATATTTTTTTTTACCGCGATGCCATATTTTGTCCAAGTAGTGTTTTGATGACATTTTTTTCTTTAATGTGATGCAACTTTTTTAAAGTAGTGTTTTGATACCATTTTTCTAATGTAATTATTTGATGCCACTTTTTTAATCAAATCGTCTTATGCCATTTTTTTTTAATTTAATCAATTGTATATCGATATATTTTTATCAATTCTACTTTTATTCACTGATGACACGTTTGTGATTACATTTCATTGATGTAATCACTTGTGGTGACATGTTTATTACATTTTTATTCATTGATGACACAAGGCATAAAATGTTATTAAACTTGATTGATGACATCTTTTATTGATGACTTTTATTCATTTATGACATTTGTGATTACAACTCATTGATCTCAATTATTTGTGATGACATTGTTTGTTGATGACATTTTTATTGATAACATTTTTATACAATTGATAACTTATAAGCATTATTGTACAATGATAATACTAAATTAATGCTACGTTTTCATTGATTCCACTAATCTATCCATGTGTACATAACAGCACTCACTTGTTAAGAAAGCTTTGTCCTCAAAGCTCTGAAAAAAAAAATAACAAAACTATTACTAACAATTCAAAGAAAAGATGGGTGAATGATTATCAACAATTTATCCACATCATGTGGCAACTAGCTAGCAGAATTAAACTCAACTCACAAGCCCAGCCCACCCAATCCCTAATGTAAAAAATGTAGAGCCATATCTTCAAAGTATGACAGTAAAATGTACATCCCTTCACTTTAGTGTGAGGGTAGATTGCTCCAGCACACAGCTCCTAGCCTAAGTTTCAGCACACAACTAAAATGAGTCATTGCCATCTCGACGAGCAGCTTCTGGAGCATCTCCTTCAGTAGCCTCTCTCGAGAAAATGTTGCCATGTCGATGTGTCTCCTGATTCTACGTTGGGAGAGACGAGAATAACTCCATCTCCTCTACACTCCTTTAGTTGAACACCCGTTGTCTATAGAAGAAAAGGATAGAAAAATAAGTTTTATTGATATCAATATACTTGGCTTTAACTAATACAAACATAGTAGTTTCAATCAATCATACAATAACCCCAACTTGTGCTTATATGCACCAGCTGCAGTTAAAAATATCGACAAATGCTCAAATGATCGCATTTGTAACCAGCACTGTAAATATTAAGAAATCAGTAAAATATCAACAATGATTTCCTCGAATTCAACATGAGATATATACTATAAAAAATGGCAGAGAAATCAGTAAATATTAAGAAAGCATGGAATATATAGCCTTCCTAAGAAACACTGAAAACACAGAAAAAGAACCTGATTTGCCATACCTTGCTGAACAGTGTATGAGCATTTGTAAGTCTTGGAAGCACTGGCCCCACTATGCGAAATGCTATTCTCAACATTGCAACTGATGACACAGGTCGAAGATGTTGAATGATTAAATGAGCACCTTCCGCCCCTTCCAGCCATTCTTGTGGAAGATTACTGAAAAAGGAATGAAGCAAAGCAACCACATTACCTGAAAATTAGCAAAGTAACACTAGATTAGGACAATAGTAAACAAACAGAACAACAATCAAAGTAGTGAAGAAAACAAGAGGAAGTGAAACCAACTGAATGATGAATATAATCCCCACAAAAAGCTCAGTTCATCATGCTAGTTGAAAGAGGCAAAAGCAAACAACCGTCGTCATGCAGTGAACTAGTAATACATGATGATAAGACCTTATTGAAGTCTAAATCATATAAGTAAAATAAAAGGAACTTTAATAAAAAATATCCAACCGATGGCCAACTTGAAATCTTTCAAGGCCCTGACATACTACTTGTTTGCAAGGGATTCACGGAATCATTGAAGATATGAATCCATACTTAACATTTGTCATGGTGTAACATGCATGTAAACACGCCAATGGCTGAGCAAATTGAGGTACACACCACAATAAGCTTCATATAAAGTACTAAGGGAAAACAAAAAGTCCCAAAAAATATTAGATTGGGAAAAATAAGTATCTCTACAAATTCATAAGCAATAGGGGTATTTAAAGTCCCGATAAATCATAGGCATTTTACCAAACATCTTGCCTGCACTAATGAAACAATCAATTGAATTCCGAAAAAAAAAAGTCCTACCCCTTTTTTGGAATTGGCTATCTTAATTTCAATCCATTCAACTGGATCATGAGACTAGCCAATTCATCTAAATATATCATCGAGTGCACCATCACAATTCGTAATCTCACAGGGCTTGAATTACCTCTGAATTATTGAGTATGAATCGAGGCTCTTCGAGGTCGTCTAACTTCTCAATGATCAGATGATATAAGGCTTCCAACTCCTCGGTAATCCGTCTATCTCCCCTGAGGACAACATCAATTCGAAAGGAGGGCGAAGCGGCGCCTGAAGGAAATTCACGGGAAGCAGTTGAAAATCCCATAAAAAGCTCGATTGACTGCAATTGATTGAAGGATGAAGAAATCTAGCAACAAAGAAATCAAAATCTAAACGGAGATTGTTGATGCAAGTGCGGATTAAAACCTAAAGGGAGAGAGATAGAGAGAGAGAGAGAGAAAAAAAAACGTAAAACAGGGAGAGGGATAGCGAATTACTGTACGATGCCATGCCGAGGACGAAGACGTCGATGAAGAGAGCGATTCCAATGGTGGAGGGACTAGGGAGATCTGAAATGGAGAAAGAGAAAGGTAGAGCGAAAGGTAGAAGCGAGGGAGCGACCAGAGGTTGAGGGAGGGGTCAAGTAGCTAATTTTTTTTGGTAGGGTGCCAATGCGGCCAATTTTATTTTTAGTTATGTTCGTTACCTAATTAAATTAACAAAAGGTGATATTTCACCAAAATTTCTCTTAAATCTATTAGCATTTAGCTAACGTGGCACTCCCACAATTAAAGTTCAAATTTTTCTTATTGGTCGGTGACTCAGTTTTATTTTTGGGATTTATGAATATATGTTTCCTATTTTAATTTTATCGCAATCTTCTCCAAAAAGATCTATTTACACTGAACTTAATTTCTTATTGGTTTGTTGTATTTTTGAAAAGTTTAAATATATGTTTTTCATCTTAAATTTACCACGATCGTCTCTAAAATGTTAATAGTTACAAATTTATCATGATTGTATATATGTGTGTGTGTGTGTGTGTGTGTGTGTGTGTGTGTGTGTGTGGAAATAAGCATACTAATATATTTTATAACCTCATATTATGTATTATTCAATGCATTTGTGTCAAAATAATATTTCTTTTTATAATTTACATTTATTATAAAGTATAAACATCTTAATTTATTATTGAAAATTTTTAAATATTTTTTAACCTCTCCATGCCGCCATTAGCCTTGTACTTGATCTTGTAAACCCATTTGCTTGCTATGAGTTTCTTTCCTACAGAAAAGGCACAACATCTCTAGTGTGATTGGCTTCTAAAGTTGTAAATTCAAGATCCATGGCATCTCTACACTCACTTTGCTTGACTACTTCCTAGAAGGAAGTGGGTTCTTGATGCTTTACCACAGATAGAGCAAGTTGTTGACTAAGACATGAGAAGGCTGAGATAGACAATTGAAGAGCAAGAGTAAGATCAATAAGGAGGGAACACTGATCATGATTTGTGGTAACAGAAGAGCACACATAATCCCTTAGATGAGAAGGTGTATTATTATTCCTAGAAGACCTTCTCTAGATCCCAACTTGAGGAACTGCAATTGGAGACACATTAGGAACATGAACCATTGGAGGAACATGATCTAGTGGTGGATCCAATAAAAGAGAATCAACTAGAGGATCAACTGTAACATCTAAAGCTGGCATAAGAAAAACATAACTTAGAACGAAGATTCTTGATGATGCAAAAAGGATAATGTGCTCATAAAAGACAACATCCCTGGAGACAAGAAAAGTTTTGCTTTCTAGTTCATACAACTTGTAGGCCTTCTTGCCAAAGGGATAGCCCAAGAACACACATGGCACACTTCTTGGCTTCAACATGTCCCTGGCATTACCAATCACAAACCTATAACACAAGCATCCAAAGACTCTCAAATGAGCATAATTTGGAGCCATGTTGAACAGCATTTCATAAGAAGATTTTCTACTTAAAATCTTTGAAGGGAATCTGTTAACCAAATAATTAGCATTGTGCAAGAAATCACCCCAAAAGTCCATTGGCAAATGAGAGTGAAAAAGCAAAGCTCTATAGGTTTCTAATAAATGTTTATGCTTCTTATTCATCACCCCAATTTGTTGAGGTGTGTGTGGACAAGAAACTTGATGAATAATGCCCTTCTCAATGAAGAACATTTTCCCCTTATTGCTAGAGTCAAGCTTATAGACATTATCAATTCTTATCTTCTTGACAAACACAGAAAACTGTCTTTCAACCATAGCCACAAGGGACTTAATTAAAAACCGCTCTCTCTTCTCTCTAGAATTCCATAGAGAGAAAGCTTGTGAAAAATTCCTTCAGGGCTTGATCAAACATATTCTCTTCAATAATTTGTGTCCACCCATGAATCTTTTCATGGATGATGAAGCTCTGCCAGTCTGCCCACCAAACAAACACAGTTGCAAGTAGTTGTGTGATTGGAGCAATCTTCTTCGAGCAAAATTGCTCTCTCTTATCTCTAGATTTCTAGAGTGAGAGAAAGCTTGTGAAAAATCCCTTCTGGGCTTGATCAAATTTGTTCTCTTCAATAATCTGTGTCCGATGGGATGTATTTCTCGTTTTGATGCCCCTAATCTCATCCGATGAACCTTGCCGGATTGTTTTTTTGTTTTAATTGGGCTCTGAATCCTACTTGTCCAGCCTCTGGGTGTTGTCGGTCACGATTGCTTGTGGTTGTCCGGTTCCGCCTGCATTCGTCTTCAGTGGAGATTTCAGCTCATAGTTGTCTCCCATCCCTCTCCGTCTTCTCGTTATGCGTCGGCCGGGTGGAGATTTGTGTTTCTCAATCGCCTTTATGTTGGAAAATTAGATGCGCAGCGAAAGGGTAGAAAACTATTTTCTAACATCTAATTCAGGATCTCATGCATGAATTGATATGAACAATATAGAGGGGAAAAGTCGTACCTTTCTTGTGCGGAACCTTGATTCGAAATCACCTTTGGAGAAAAGAGCCTCAAGCGCGACTCCTCTACTTGGTCCACACGAACACGGGATTGGATCTCATTGTCTCCATTTGCTAGAACGAATGATCGAAGGATTGAAACTCACACCCTACGGGTTAGGGAGGCTATCGATTTTTGGTGGGAGAAGTTTTGGAGACACACGTACAATCCAATATTAGGTTAAGACTTATTCTCAATAAGTCTCCTTATATATTGTAGAAACTAGGTCAACTTATTTCTAATAAGTCACCTTTATTTTTTATCTTCTATCCACAAATTATATCAACAATAATAACTTATTATTATTATTATTAATCAATTATCCAATTCCTAATACTTTTTGTGTCTGACCTTATAGGACCTGAATAAAATAGCAATAGATTAAATATAATTTAATCTATAACTTATAGTTGGCTTCTAGCAAAGCATTGTAATTACCTAAATTATTCAGATTATAAATCTCCATTTTAATCCTATTATATCATTAGTATTTTACACATCAATTAAAGGACACCAATTCCTTCAATCTCCCACATGTCCTTAAGTGGATGTGCGGTTTCAATTCCTTTGTCACTTAATGTTAAATTTGACGATATGATAGCATCTCATGTTATCCATATCAATTCAAATTATTTCTCAATCTCGAGCTTGAGCTGTCAAATAAACAAATGATTACGTATTAATCCATTTGAGCATGGCCATGCGTTTTACAGTTCTTACTCTTCGAGTGGCCAGAACATTATTCCTACTCAGATATCCAAATATCCAAAATAGGAGGACTTCTCCAATCTTGTGTGACTATAGCTCCCACTTAAATTTTAGCAACCCCAATCACTGCCTTTATGACTACCTTTTACGGATCAGCGGTTGACAGTGTCAAAGGCTACCAATCATCAAGTGAGAGGGATATCACACTCATGTCTGAGGAACCTACTAATAATAGTTTAACCTTAAATTCTTCAGCTTATTTGAAAAATCTTAAGGCAGGTCTGCCTAACAAGTATCCATCATACTTGTCTATACAATTGATTAGACATCTCTATGCCCCTACAGCCCGTGAAACTTGGCGATATCAATCAACTTGCATAATAGTCTATATTAAAACATTTATGTCCCATTTAATGATTAAGACTATGGCAAAGCATAATTCATAATATCAGTTCACTTAATATGGTCTCAACCACCACGACTTTCGCAGCGATCCTATTTGATAATCATAAATTATTAGGACATTTTATTCAATTCTAAACCATAATTGAATAATAGTGAAATTTTATTTCAAACAAACATGATGAAAATATGTTTCAACAATCTTGATCAATATCTAATGCGTTAAACATATAAATCAAATCCATTCACCAATGGACTTGAGTCCCTTAGCTCTAGTGTGACTATCATGCTTGGGCTTGGGAAGAGGTTTAGTCAACGGATCTGCTATGTTGTTATCCGTGTGTATCTTGCATAGTCTCACGTCACCTCTTTGGACATAGTCTCGTATGACGTGATACTTCCTGAGCACGTGCCTGGATTTGGAATTGGAGCTTGGTTCTTTGGATTGAGCAATGGCACCATTGTTGTCACAATAAATGTCAATGGCTTCAACCCTTTTGGGAACCACACCAAGCTCAGCTAAAAACTTCCTTATCTAGATAGCTTCCTTAGCAGCATCCACTGCAGCGATGTACTCAGCCTCTGTTGTAGAATCAACTACTGTGTCTTGCTTTGAGCTCTTCCAGCTCACAACTCCTCCATTAAGAATAAAAACGTATCCGGATTGGGATCGAAAATCGTCTCTATCTGTTTGGAAGCTGGCATTAGTGTATCCTTGAACGATCAATTCATCATGTCCGCCGTATACTAAGAAATCATCCTTAGTTCTTATCAAGTACTTGAGGATGTTCTTAGCTACACTCCAGTGTGCTTCACCTGGACTCGATTGGTATCTGCTACACACACTTAAGGCAAATGCAACGTCTGGGCGAGTACATATCATGGCATACATAATGGATCCTATTGCTGATGCATAAGGGATCCGACTCATTATATCCAACTCAGCAGGTGTTACTGGATACTGCTTCTTGCTTAGATATAGACCATGTTGCATGGGCAAAAATCCCTTTTTGGAATATTTCATTTTGAACCTGTTTAGAACCTTATCTATATAAGTGCCCTGACTTAGTCCAATGAGTCTCTTGGATCTATCCCTATAGATCTTGATGCCTAAAATGTACTCTGCCTCTCCAAGGTCTTTCATTGAGAAATGCTTCTTGAGCCAGTCTTTTACATACTCAAGCATTTGAATGTCATTCCCCATGAGTAGTATGTCATCCACATACAAAACCAAGAATACAACTTTGCTCCCACTAAACTTTTTGTAAACACAAGGTTCTTCTTCACATCTGATGAATTCAAACTGTTTGATCACTTCATCAAATTGAAGGTTCCAACTCCTTGATGCTTGCTTAAATCCCTAAATGGACTTCTTAAGCTTGCATATCATCCTAGGATTCTATGGATCTTCAAAACTCTTCAAGTTGTGTCATGTACACATCCTCTTCTAAGTATTCGTTTAGAACATGGTCTTGACATCCATGGCACCATGCCATTTTTCAGAGCCTGGACCCATCATAGCTTGCTTATATGTAGTAGACTGGTTGATTTCTAACACCAAAATGTCCAGACATGTAGTCAAAATGAAATCAACAAATCTATTTGGCAACGATCTTTGCCTATCCAATCTACGTGTGGGTTGAGCAACTAAAGGTTCTACCACAAAGATTTGTGGACTAGTAGGGGTGAGTTCTTGTAACCCCCTTGCCACCGGTATATGATTATGAGTTCTTTCTTCTAGTGGAATTAAGTCCTCAAAATCCATAGTCTCAGACATTGAGTGATCCATGTCTTCTTGACGTTGCTCGGTTTGTTGGTTCTCTCGAACTTCTTCGAGATCAACATTTCTCCCACTTGACTTTTTGGAAATAAACTTTTTTTTCCATAAAGACACTATCCCTAGCAACAAACACTTTGTGCTTGGTGGGATTGTAGAAGTAGTACTCTTTAGTTTCCTTAAGGATACTCTACAAAGAAGCACTTATCGGATTTGGTTGCGAGCTTATCTGCTAGTAAACGTTTTACATATGCTTCGCATCCACAAACCTTGAGAAAAGACAAACTTGGAACTCTTCCTGTTCATAACTCATATGGTGTCTTTTCTATAGCCTTAGATGGAGTCATGTTTAGTGTGAACATCATGGTTGTGAGAGTATACATCGAAAAGATATTGGAAGATTAGCAAAACTCATCATTGATTAGACCATGTCCAACAAGGTCATATTTCTCCTTTTAGAGACACTATTAATTTGTGGTGTTCTGGATGGAGTTAGTCGTGAGACAATCCCACAACTCTTTAAATGATGATCAAACTCTTGACTCAAATATTTATCACCACGATCAGATTGTAGTGCCTTAATTTTCTTGCTAAGCTGGTTTTCAACTTCATTTTGAAACTCCTTGAACTTTTCAAAAGGATTCAATTTTATACTAATTCATTCAGTAAATACAACTGTATCTACTTGAATCATCAGCAAAAGTCATGAAGTATTTATACCCACATCTAGCTTCTGTGCTCATAGGCCCACATACATCCATATGTATAGTGCCAAGAGCCCAGTTGCCCTTTCACTTACCCTAGTAAAAGGTGACTTTGTCATTTTTCTCTCATTAGACATGAGTCGCATGTGTCAAATGATTCACAATCAATTGATATAAAAATTCCATCTTTATGGAATTTTCCATGCAATTTAAGTCTGAGTGACACAACTGACAATGCCATAGATAGGTATTTTCACCTGCATCTGATTTTTGCTTTTTGGTACTTATGTTGTAAACCCCAAATGTTTGATATATATAGTCATTACTAATCACAACATTAGCTAACATTTGTACCAAAAGAACTCACAGTTCCATCCTTTTTATCTTTCAAATACTTTAGGCAGTTTCTCTTCTAGTGACCCTTGATATGGTAGTAGAAACAATCATGGCCAGTAGCTACTTTAGCTTTCTCAGAAGTGTTCTTAGGTTGGGTAACTAGTTTACCCTTCCCTTTTGTGTTCTTCTGCTGTCCAGATGCCCCCCTTTTTGAACCCTTTTCCCTTTTGGACCATCAAGATCTCCTTCTTGTTGCCCATAGTTAGATTTTGCTCAGCGGTCTTAAGCATCCCATGCAACTCTTCAAGCGTTTTTACAACTCCGTTCATATTGAAGTTTAGCTTGAACTGAGTAAATCCATCGTGCAGAGAATGAAGTATGATGTCTGTAGCCAACTCTTGGCTATAGGGGTGGCCAAGTCTCTCCATGTTTTCAAAATGACCAATCATTTCAAAGACATGAGGACCAACTGGCTTGCCTTTCTCAAGTTTGCAATCAAGTATTGCCTTATGAGTCTCATACCTCTCCATCCTCGCTTGTTCCTGAAACATAACTTTCAAGGTGCGAATGATGGTGCAAGGATCCATCGTTTCGAACCTCTTTTGAAGGCTCAACTCCATAGAAGCCAGCATAAGACATGTGACAATCACTGACTTATCTTTGATTTGTTTTTCCCGATCCTTCTCAGCTTGAGTAGAGGCATCAATCAATTTTGGGATTGGGGTTTCAAGTACACTCTCTTTTCCTTCAAACCTGGGAACAATTCTCAGATTTCTTTCCCAATCGAGGAAATTATTGCCGTTCAGCTTATTCTTCTTAAGAATTGAATGCAAATTGATGATGGTTGGGTTATCGTTTCTGTTCATGATATCTACAACATAGAACATGCAAAATATGAATCATGTTTGTCATGCAAAAACTTAAAATTTAAACATGCTTTAAATGTAAATAAGCTAATGCTATTTTATCCATAAAATAAATTTCCCTTTGAATAAAATGATTCCAAGATCCTATTACAGATAAGACATTAGCGTGCTTTGGCACTACCCTAACTCTTATGTGACAAGGTAAGTAACTTTTACTAGTTATAACATTTATAACTCTTGGTTGATAGATCACATCTTATGTAAATATATCTCATGCCTCAAAATCCAAAACTTTGTCTTTTGGTCTTTTGTTGAGTAGAACCAATTCAAGGCTATAAATCCCTTATATAGATTTACCCGTACTATCCCAAGGTCAAAGCATGGAGACCTTGCTTTGGCAAAACCTATCCATCAAATTCCAAGGGCCTCATAGGTTATGAATTGGAAATGCATACTCTCAATTTTCTTTTAAGGGAACTAGGTTTGTCATGCAAGTCTAATTATCAAGTGAACAAACAACATAATCAAACATGCAAGCATAAACCAAACACATATACAAAATAAATTGTGGTTCTAGTATGACCCCTAATGAAAAGAAAACCGAAAAGATAAATCTTAAAGGTTCTTCTTGCTCCTTGGATCCTCATCCTTGATTCTCCTTTTGGATCTTCATCCTAAAATCTCCTTTTGGATCTCCATCCTTGAAACTTGTAGCATCTTCTTTTGTACAATGTATAAATAAATTTACTTTCGAAAAACCCTAATATACCTTTCATAACCCTAATTGCCGCCTCATCTACTCCCACTCAAATTTTTGTAACAATTACAAAATCTTTTGACAATGGTATGATTAAGATAGTAAGTTTTCATAAAACTTTAAATTTGGACAAATTAATATACGAATCAAATTCACACAAAATTTGTCAACTTTTAACATCAAAATCATGAAATTTCCAATATCTTAAATTCAAATCAACGTATACTTATAAAATAAAACATTTCACGAGTTATACAATAAATCATATCTATTGTACAAAGCATACCAATTGATTCAAGGAAAATCATCATACGTAACCTTTTTTGAAAAATAAAACAAGGCAATTGATGTTTAGGTAGTACGCCATACAATTTCAACAAATTCGTAAGTGTACCCAATTAACAATTAATTGTTGCGGCCTTGTATCGATCGGAATCAAATTCCATGTTATCGGAATACATTACGAGTACGTATACAATTCAATACATTCAATTAATCAAAATTATATTTTAATCATACAAATTATTCCATATATTAAATATATTGCTAAATTGAATCAAAACTAACAAGAAAATCAATCGATCATATCAATTTATGCAAGAGGCTCTGATGCCACTGTTGGAAAATTAGATGCGCAGCGGAAGGGTAGAAAACTATTTTCTAACATCTAATTCGGGATCTCATGCATGAATTGATATGAACAATATAGAGGGGAAAAGTCGTACCTTTCTGTTAGCATTATATTATTTATATGTGTCCATATCATGTACAGTTACGATTGTACCCTCAGGGTTTTTACCCATTGATATATATACAAGATTAGGCCTCTGAGATCCGTTAAGGACTCAGTTCTCCAAACACTTACATGGTATCACGCCTCCTTGTGAAACCCTATTTTTTCTTGTTTCACACCTACGATCCTTTGTCGCCGCTACGTCGACGGCGGCTCAGTACGCCGCCGCCGCCCCTGAGTCGTCGTCGCCGTAGCCGCCGCCGCACCCTCTTCCTACCGCCGCTACCCCAGCCGCCGCCGCCCACCAGGCCGCCGCCGCCCCCCCTCCTTGTAGCCGCTGCCGCCCCTCACCCACCCCCTTTTTCCGCCGCACCTCTTTCCTTGCGATGTCTACTGTCGAGGATGGAAACCCACCCAACCCTAACCCTCCACCACCACCACAAAACCCCTTTCACTCCGCTCAATCTCTCACCAACATCAAAAACCAAATTCCCCTAACCCTTGATCTCAAAAAGGTCCAATACCACACATGGGCGGAGCTTTTCCGAACCGCATGTAAGGCTCACGACGATATCACCCACATCGACAGCTCTGGTCGTCCAACCGATGTCACTGAGCCCCTCTGGAACCGCCTTGACTCCATCGTTCTTGGATAGATCTATGCCACCATCTATGAGGACGTCCTGATTATTGTCCTCCAACCATACTCCACCGCTCGAGATGTCTGGCTACGCATAAAGGGCCTCTTCCATGACAATCAATCCGCTAGGGCAGCGGATCTTGAGGGTAAGTTCATCAACACCCGTCAAGAAAGCTTCTCCACCGTTTCTGACTACTGCCTCGCCATAAAAGCCATCGCTGATCAACTAGGCGATGTTGGACACAATGTTAGCGAAGAACGCCTTATCCTTCAACTTATCAACAGCCTCTCCACCAAATTTGATGTCGTCGGTGGGATGATCAGCAACACGGCGCCACTTCCGACTTTCATGGTGGCTCGCAGCATGCTCTCCAGGGAGGAGAGCCGTCAGGGACGCCCCCAGGGACCTCCCCATGTCCTTGTTTCCTCCAAGGATTTCATAGCCCCGGACCCCATTCCCCAAACCCAACCCAGACCACCCCAACAGCGCGGAGGACGCGACAGAGGCGGCAACAGCAGCAGCTGCCGCGGCCGCGGCGGCGGGCACAGCCAAGCAGCTGGTACCCGCAGCAGCCCGGGTCCCCCGCTCCGTCGCCCTGCCCTTATCCGATGTGGGCAGGATACCCCCCGCTAGGCTTGGTCTTTCCCCGGCGTCAGCCACAGCAGCCGGCCCCTTCTCCGGCAATGTACGCCTCTCAACAACCTCTGTCGAACCCCATGCACACCAACCTCTCCGCCGCTTTCTCCACCATGGGACTTCAGTAGCCGGACGACAACTGGTACAATACCGGGGCCTCCTCTCACATGACGAACGCACCAGGTAACCTACACATTGTTTTTAATTCTAGCACTTTACCGTCTGTTTTTGTCGGAAACGGCGAATCTCTTAAAATTGTCGGTTCAAGTCACATAACCCTTCCCAATGCCCCACCCCTTCGCCTCAACAAAGTCCTACTTGCCCCCGACCTTGTTAAAAACCTCATTTATGTTCGTCAATTTACCGTCGATAATCACGTGGCTGTCCAATTTGACCTGTTCGGTTTTCTTATGAAGGATCTTCGTACGGGGACCCCAATCATGCGCTGCAATAGTTCTGGCGACCTCTACCCCATCACCACTGCTCGCCAAACGTCTCCCACCGCCCCCACTGCCTTCGTCGCCCTTTGCTCTGACTTGTGGCACGCTCGTCTTGGTCATCCTGGCGACCACGTGCTTCAATGTCTCCGCACTAGCAATTTAATTTCTTGTAATAAAGCCTCTGGCGTTTGCATTTTCTGTGAAATCGCCAAGAGCAAGCGTCTCCCTTTTAGCATTTCTCATTCCATTACATTCGCACCTTTTGATCTTATACATTGTGATTTGTGGACATCTCCTATTTCAAGTTCTAGTGGTTTTCGATACTATTTGGTTGTCCTTAATGATTTCACCAATTTTGTTTGGGTTTTTCCCCTCTGTCACAAATCGAAAACACAAAGTCACCTTGTCAATTTTCACACATTTGTCCGCACTCAATTTACTTTGCCCATCAAGGGCATTCAGTGTGACATTGGAGGAGAGTTTGACAACAATCTTGTTCGCTCTTTTTGTCAACAAAATGGGATATCACTCCGCTTCTCTTGCCCCTAAACCTCTCCACAAAATGGCAAAGCGGAACGCATTCTCCGCACTCTCAATGACAAAACTAGAACACTCCTACATCACGCCTCTCTTCCCCTCCCCTTTTGGGTTGAGGCGCTTCACATGGCCACCTATCTCCACAATATCCTTCCATCCAAAGCCATTGGCAACTCCATCCCAACCTTGGCACTCTACAAGCGATACCCTTCCTACGATCACATTAGAGTGTTTGGATGTCTCTGTTTCCCCAACATGAGTGTCACCGCCCCTCACAAGCTATCCCCACGTTCCACCAAATGTGTCTTCTTGGGCATCTCCCCACACCATCGAGGCTATCGTTGTCTTCGCTTGGATACCAATTGGGTTGTCACTTCGCGCCATGTGATTTTCGACGAACAAACCTTCCCTTTCGCCACACCACCCACCCTTGTTGTTCCTAACCCATCCACACCACCCAATTATGACGAATTCTCACCCCTCCTACGCCACCTATTTCAACAAGCTTCATCCGGAACACCGCCCGCAGCAAACCAACCCCCCGTCCATTTTGATTGGCGGCGGGCGCAGCACCCCATGCTGCGGGGTCCCCCCTTGGCGGCACCCGCAACAAACCAACCCCCCGCCCATTTTGATTGGCGGCGGGCGCAGCACCCCATGATGCGGGGTCTCCTCCCCTGGCGGCGCCCGCAGGACAGCCCGCCGCAAACCACACCTCTCTCCTCCCCCCCCCCGCCTCCGCTTGCGCCCTCTGCCCAATCCATGAAGACCCAGTCTCAGTCCGGGATCTTCAACCTAACCCCAAATACAACCTTCTCACTCCATCCCCCGACATATCCCCTCTCCCCAAATCACCCCACAAGGCCTTACAGGACCCGAACTGGCACGCCGCCATGATAGATGAGTTTAGTGCTCTTATTAAAAATGGCACGTGGGACCTCGTTCCAAGGCCTCGGGACACTAATATCATTAACTGCATGTGGTTGTTCAAGCATAAGTACAGGTCAGACGGAACTCTTGAGCGACACAAGGCTCGCCTAGTGGTCAACGGCAAGTCGCAGGAGGTTGAGGTTGACTGTGATGAGACTTTCAGCTCGGTCGTCAAACCGGCTACCATCCGCACAATTCTGAGTATCGCCCTTACCAAGGATTGACATATCCATCAGCCTGACGTCAAGAATGCCTTCCTTCACGACAACCTTCAGGAGACTGTGTATATGCATCAGCCGCCAGGCTTCTATGATCGCACCCGCCCATCTCACGTCTGCCTTCTCTGGAAGTCTCTCTATCGGTTGAAACAGGCGCGAGGTATCAGCGATTCGCCACGTACCTCACTGCATTGGATTTCAAGGCAGTCAGTTTGATCACTCTCTCTTTGTGTTCCACTCAGGGTATGACATCGCTTATCTTCTCCTGTACGTCCATGACATTGTGCTCACCGCTTCCTCTACATCGCTCCTGTCTAGGCTGATGGCCCTGCTGCGTTCGGAGTTTGCCATGACGGATCTCGGTTCCCTGAGCTACTTTCTTGGCGTCTCTGTGTCATGCACTCCTACTGCACTATTTCTTCATCAGCAGAAGTATGCTCTCGAGATCGTCGAAAAAGCCGGCATGACGTCTTGCAAGCCCGCCACCACCCCTGTCGACTGCAAGTCCAAGCTTGACGCTGCCTCCAGTCCTAAGGTTGAGGATCCTACGGCATACCGCAGTCTGGCCGGTGCTCTCTAGTATCTGACATTCACCAGGTCGAACATTGCTTTCGCCGTCCAACAGATTTGCTTATACATGCATGATCCCCGCGAGCACCATCTTCAGGCGCTCAAGAGGATAATCTGGTACATCAATGGCACCTCTGACATGGGATTACATCTCGGTCGCAGCCGGTTTGACTCCCTCGCCGCCTATTCTGACGCTGACTGGGCGGGTTGTCCTGACACTCACCGCTCCACATCTGGTTTCGCAGTGTACCTTGGCGACAATCTGGTCTCATGGTCCTCCAAGCGTCAGGCCACCATCTCCCGCTCGAGTGCCAAGGCTGAGTATCGTGGTGTTGCCAACTTTGTGGCTGAGACCTGTTGGCTCCGCAACCTTCTCTGCGAGCTCCGGGTCCCCCTTCGATCGGCTACACTGGTCTACTACGACAATGTCTCCGCTGTTTATCTTTCGTTGAACCCGGTTCAGCACCAGCGGATGAAGCATATAGAGATTGACATCCATTTCATCTGAGAGAAGGTCGCCCTAGGCCAGGTCCGAGTTCTTCATGTCCCTTCCGCACATCAGTATGCGGACATTTTCACAAAAGGATTACCTACTCCTCTTTTTACTTCTTTTCGTTCCAGTCTTGCTATTCGCTCACCTCTAGCTGCGACTGAGGGAGAATGTTAGCATTATATTATTTATATGTGTCCATATCATGTACAGTTACGATTGTACCGTCAGGGTTTTTACCCATTGATATATATACAGGAATAGACCTCTGAGATCCGTTAAGGACTCAGTTCTCCAAACACTAACACTTTCTTGTGCGGAACCTTGAATCGAAATCTCCTTTGGAGAAAAGAGCCTCAAGCGCGACTCCTCTACTTGGTCCACACGAGCATGGGGTTGGATCTCTTGTCTCCGTTTGCTAGAACGAATTATCGAAGGATTGCAACTCACACCCTACGGGTTAGGGAGGCTAGCGATTTGTGGTGGGAGAAGTTTTGGAGACACACGTACAATCCAATATTAGGTTAAGACTTATTCTCAATAAGTCTCCTTATATATTGTAGAAACTAGGTCAACTTATTCCTAATAAGTCACCTTTATCTTTTATCTTCTATCCACAAATTATATCAACAATAATAACTTATTATTATTATTAATCAATTATCCAATTCCTAATACTCTTTGTGTGTGACCTTATAGGACCTGAATAAAATAGCACTAGATTAAATATAATTTAATCTATAAATTATAGTTGACTTCTAGCAAAGCACTATAATTACCTAAATTATTCAGATTATAAATCTCCATTTTAATCCTGTTATATCATTAGTATTTTACCTATCAATTACCGGTCTTGATTAAATCCCCTTCCTATCCGTCCTTTTTTTCCGGTTTCGATGGTTCCAAGCTCTCCTGGTGTAGCCTGATGGTTCCCCCACCACAGCCTTATCCTCCGGGGCATTATTTTCTTCCGTGCCTTGAAACCTCCAAATCTATAACTTCCCTTTCGATCCCGTTCCGTCGGCGCTCTGCGTCTGTCTGGGTTTGTTCCCGACGTCTCGCGGATGGTGTCCCGATGGCTGTCATCCCAGCCCGGCTTCTCCTTATCGTGCAGTACGACAATCCATCCCCGCCGTTTGTCCTTGTTGTGCAAGGCTTACTTTATGTTCTCCTTGCAGGGCTATTGGGCAGGTTGCGGTGGAGTTTGGGAAACAGTTGTATGCTGTTGATTTTGCTTTCAACATATTAAAAAATAATAAAAAAATCTGCACACAGCTTTTATGGATAGATATTTCTCTTATATTTAAAAGTTTCAAACTTAGTAAAAGGTAAATGATTTTGGTTAATCTTTTTACCTTTTGTTTGGTTCGTAAAAAAGCCCGAAAGGGCCTCACTATATCTCGTAAGGGTTTATACTATATCTCGGAGGGGTTTGATTAAATCCTGTTAGAGCTAGACTAAATTCCGGTTGGTTAATCTTTTGGCGTTTTTGTACAAGCAATATGTGACTCTACTTTCAGCATTTCTAGGAGGTCTTTTGCTTTGTTGGGGACGTGAAGTTTGGAGTCGTGACTGGCTGGGGTTGAGGTGGTGCGTTCAGGGCAACTCCGTATCCGGGAAGGAGCTTCCTTGGAGTTTCATCTGCAATTCCCACATGAGATAGATTCCTGCTGTACCGCTGGCCCGCGGTGCTACTATTTTGGTGGTGCTTGGCTTCGTTCTTCGCTGTCGTCCACAACTGTTGGGAGGATTTTTTCTTAGATTTGTCTTGTTGTAGAGTTTTTTTTTGCTTGTTTCATAACGTCGTTTTCTGTTCGTATTGTATGTTTATGCGGTTTACACCTGCCGATTCGTCGGCCTCTCAAGAATCAGGTTTGTCTGGTCTCGAATTCTTAATTAAAAAAAAACAAAGGACTTAATTAATTCAAAAGGAGAAGATGCCCTGCTGTAATCATCTACAATGGTAATTAAGTATTCTTACCACAATGTGTATGAGTAGCATACGAACCCCATGCATCAATATGAACAAGCTCAAACAAGGAGCTCAACTGTCTAACAGGAACAGCAAAAGGAAGTCTTTATTGTCTAGCCTTATGACAAATTAATCACACGTACAAGATTCAAGTGTGTTGTTGTTAGAACTCTTATTGATATCTAGCTGACTTGAAATCTGAATTAGCGTGTCGTTCATACCAACCGGGAGTTTACAATCAGTAAAGAAATCCCGAACAAGAGCCACAACCGACGAACCAACCACCTTCCAACATTTTTGGAGAAAACACCGGTTTTCCCTCCCTAAGCTTAACCTCCCATACTTTTGAAAGCTCTCCATATTTCCTCATTAGAAGGATCCTTGCAAACCTCCAGGCTCCAGCCACGTCTCCTCATCCAGGCTCAGCCTAGCTAACAAAATCAAATCAAATCAAATCAAATCTATCATTTACCGAAATTTCAGGTCGATTATTATTACAGTTTTTATGGAAGAAACCAAATCAATCAATGGCTCCCGTCCTCTCGGAGCACAGCTTCGACCCTTCGTGCGGGGGATTTGAGGGATTTAATTTCGATGATCGACTTCTTTTTTTCTTTTTCTTTTCGGTTAGTAGGAACATTTATGCATTAGATTAGTGATCGAAACGAGAACATACATCAAACTTTTGCAATAACTCATACATCTCAAAATTCCATCAATCTCATCCCTTAATTAAACCCATCTACATATGCATGCCAAAAATCAGGCTCAAAGTCTGAATCAAGTAGGTGAGATCGATGTCGAGCCACTGGTATATTGGATCAAATTAATAGCATCCATATGCACCTGTAACGATGTCGTTTATGATCTATCGACCCAAACGAGCCACATATCCTACGCGCTTCAGCAGCCCCCGGTTCTTGAATGCCCAATACCAATTTTGCAGGAGCGGCTTCCCAACACAAGACATGGTCGCTATGGAAGCCAAACACACGATCCATATCGTATTTTTAGACGTCACCGAATACACTCCTGATATGAACGCAATAGTCGTAACTGCTAGACATATATGCAGCCGGATGGCCATGTCATGCGCGATCTTGGACAAGGTATCCGGCTTTGCAAAGAAAGCCCCCAACGGGTAGTTTATGATGACTGTTATGGAGGATAACAACGCGATGATATTCGAGAAGTAGAACACCTGAAAGGCTGCCTTTCTCCTAAGGAGGATTTCGCCTGTGGTTTGGTCATAGCCTCCGGGAACTGTGAATGCAGCAGCGAAGGTGAGGGTGACTATAAGTGTAGCCACCAAGGCCATGTTGTTGATCATCTGCCTAAGGTCTCCTTCCTTGTACTTCCGAAAACGCTCTCTTAGCATGTCAATCCGCTTTACGGCTTTGTGCTTGAACTTCTTCGTCTTTCCTTTGTGAAGCCATGCTTTCTCATGCGTCTTTATCGCAAGTGATACAATACGCTACATAAAAGGCAACAACATAAGATGAAGTCAGAAGCCCCTGCACAATAGCTTAAGCTGGAAGTATAAATATACATACCAGCTTCTTGGTCGTCTCTTCATCCGCAGTGACGCACATGTCCATGGGGGTTTGCTTATTCTGATTCCTAGTCCTCCAGTTTATACCTTTAGTCGAAAGCAACACGAGCGCCTTGGACTCGTCGCGCTCCATGATAGCTAAATGCAATGGGGTGTTCCCTAAATGATCCGGCTCGTTGAGGAGAGTACACAGATCAGTTGTTTTTAAGCAGGTTCTAAGATGGACGCCCTTCATCTTTGCCAGGTGAAGCACCGTCTTTCCATCCTTGTTGTCGCGAAACTCGACAGAGTGAGGGGAGTACTTGAGTATGGCTTTCACAGTAGAATGGGAACCCGCCATTGCAGCTCTATGTAGCGGTGTGAAGCCGTCTTTGTCGTGCGAGCAAGCTGTGTCTGGATTGCTTTCTAGGAGTATCTGCACAATCTTCTTGTGGGCTTCTTCTGCGGCGTAGTGCAGTGCTGTTTTCTTCTTATGGTCTCCTTTGCTGACCAGGTCTGGTCTCTTCTCAGCTAAATGTGCAACTGCAACTCCTGTCAATCGATTACTACATTTATAAGAATATACAGATAATGGTTTATGCAATCATATATCATATGATCGAGTATATCTATGGAAATCAAACTAACAAATATTATAATTAGGATGTTAGATCCGACCCAAACCGAAAGACCAATCCAATCCACCCGAACCCAAATTACTCAAAATTTTATCAAAAATCAGTATCCGAAACCCAAACCCAAGTAGTATACAAATTGAAATAGAATCGACTCAAATCATACCCAAACATAAAAACCACCAGATCTAATATACACTCGAATCCGAAGTAATAGAAATTCGAAGTCCATCACATGAAACAAAATAATTAAATTTATTGACTTTGGAAATATCTGAAACCTAAAATATTCAAAGCATGAATCAACTTATTCAAACTCAACCGGAATCCCGAAATAATCAAAACTCGAATTAACCCGGCACAAATTGTTAATGTTATGCATCATTGTTTGTTAGGGCGATCTGAAATAAAGAATCATCGGAATCAAATGAAATGAAATGAGATAGATTGAAGATCGATGCTTACGGTTGGTTCGGATAGCAGCGTGCAAGGGATTCCGGCCGAGCGGCCCGGAATCGCTGTAGCGATCAACGCTCAACGCCAAGATAACTTCCATGACCTGATCACACCGACTCTCGGCAGCCAGATACAGGGGGCTCTCCTTGCCGTGGTTGACGAATTTGGGGGCCTCCTTATCCAGCCCCAGGAGATAATTCGCCACCTCCTCGTGGCCGCTCCTGAGCGCCTTGTGGAGCGGGATGTCGCCGTTGTCTTTGGTCTGGATCCGCCACGGCTGGAGGTTGTCGCTGTCGCCGGTCTCGGCGGCGGTGAGGCCGACCTGCTCCCTGGAGTTGGCAGACCTTACTGTATAATTTGTGTGTAAATATGGAGTATCGAATTAAGAAGATCGAACATCTATGATTAAAAGTAATTTATTACACCGTAAAAGGTGTTTACACCGAATCTATCTCCTGTATATTTGTGTATATGTATAAGGTAAGCATATTTATAATTAAGTTTGTATCAATATGAAAAATATACTTCACAAATATTGTAAATTATATACTTATGAAATTGAATTAGATTTGATTCTAATCCGCAATCTCATATTAGAATATAAAACTCTTATATATATCATTGTAATCGACAGTTGGTTTTTTTTGTTGCTTTTGGTAAAAATATTTTCTTATATAAATAATTTCATGATTTCCTCTCATGTACTTGCAAGAGAAATTTGCAATACATCAATGCGTATTCAATTGGTTCAAGATCCACCCTATAACACAAAGCCTAACTCAATGTGGAAAAATGACTTTTCATAACCACATTCGCACAATCACTATAAATGAATCATTGTATATTGCACTGGAAGGACTTAACTTTTCGGATTAACTTATCAAATGATGATAGAAACAATAGGAATGTTATTCCAGCCGCGTCCGAGCGTATCATGCGCACCCAAGACTAATGGGCTTGGGTTCTCGTATTTTTCAACGTGGGACACAAAGGTTCCAAGAAATTACAACACACTCCCTCAAGTGAAACTGCCTAGCCCCGCAATATATGTCACAGTTGCACTTGACGTCTTGCCTTAATGCCGGCTAGGCTTAGTAATAGTTCTCGTGTTTTTCGACGTGGGAGACACAAAGGTTCAAAGACGCCCCTAATATATGTCAGCTGCACTTGACGTCTTGCCTTAAGACCGGTTAACGTAGTAATAGTTCTCGTGTTTTTCGATGTGGGACACATAAAGGTTCCAAGACGCCCCTAATATATGTCAGTTGCACTTGACGTCTTGCCTTAAGGCCGGCTAACCCAGTAATAGTTCTCGTGTTTTTCAATGTGAGACACACAAAGGTTCCAAGATTCGATGAGGGACAACAAAGGTTCAAAGACATCACAACACGCCCCATTAATAGACCAAGGTCTCGAACCGTACCGCTCTGCTACCATGTTGAATCCTGGTGGGACACAAAAAGGTTCCAAGATGCCCCTAATATATGTCAGTTGCACTTGACGTCTTGCCTTAAGGCCGGCTAACATGAGAACCCGAGCCTTATATATAAGTCAGTGGACCACTACGTTATATGGCCCACCAGGATTCAACATGGTAGCAGAGCGGTACGGTTCGTGACCTTGGTCTATTACTGGGGGTACGGTTCGGACCTTGGTCTATTACTAGGAGTGGTCTATTACCGGGACTCCCAGTAATAGACCAAGGTCCGAACCGTACCGCTTTGCTACCATGTTGAATCCTGGTCGGACACACAAAGGTTCCAAGACGCCTCTAATATATTTCAGTTGCATTTGACGTCTTGCCTTAAGGTCGGCTAACCCAGTTATAGTTCTTGTGTTTTCCGATGTGGGACACACAAAGGTTCCAAGACGCCCCTAATATATGTCAGTTGCACTTGACATCTTGCCTTAAGGCCGGCTAACCCAGTAATAGTTCTCGTGTTTTTCGATGTGGGACACACAAAGGTTCCAAGATTCGATGTGGGACAACAAAGGCTCCAAGACATCACAACACGCCCCAGTAATAGACCAAGGTTCCGAACCGTATCGCTCTGCTACCATGTTAAATCCCGGTGGGCCATAAAACGTAGTGTTCCACTGACTTATATGCATGGCTTGGGTTCTCATGTTTTTCGATGGTCCACTGACTTATATACAAGGCTTGGGTTCTCATGTTTTTCGACGTGGGACAAAGGTTTCAAGACATGACAACACATCCAGTTTAGACTCCAATGATGCGAGATCAAGGACCGTGTTTGCCCTGTCTGAAGCTGATACACCAGTTGTAGTGCCAAACTTAGGTATCAAATCCCTTTTAAATGAGAAAAATCTAAGAGAGATAGAGGCCATTCACTAACAATGCCATTAATCCATCCAATTTAGTTGAATAAACAACACACTATTATTGCAAATTATTCAATGATTTAGCATCAGATAATGCCAATGAGATGCAAATAACAAAAACATATAACAGTATTTCAATCAATAAAGAGACATCACGATCACGCCTAAAAAACCGGTACCGCTGTCATTGGGGCAATCCCCACTCCTAAACATATTGATGATCCCCTCGTAGTAGGAAGACGTTTCTCCAAAAATGGGATATACTGGTTGAAGGCCATCGAAGGGAAATTGCATTTATCCGCCAATGGGATAGACTGGTTGAAAGTCATCAAAGATGTGGGTATAAGATTGTGAACTTGTGTATTTGATTCATAGAAGCGATTACAATATATAACAATACAAATCTTATATTTGGAGATTAAATCTTAACTAAGAAGATAACTAATTAGATAGAATAATATGAAGATACACATATATCTAAAATAACTAATTAGATACTTTTGCGTATATCCAATACCCTCGACAAGCTGATGAACGCAGAGTGACCATGACCATAAGTTTGGGACGAAGAGCCGCAAAGAATCGCCATGTCATTGCCTTTGTGAAGATGATGGCTATTTGATGACTCAGTGGAATGTGCTTGACGAAGAGCTCATTCGAATCCACCTGCTGACGGACATAATGGTAATCCAGCTGAATATGTTTGGACTTGGTGGTAATGGCTGGATTATTGGCAAGGAAAGTGGTCGATAGGTTGTCACAGAGAAGAACTGGTGTACGAGGGACAGGGACACGAAGCTCTTGTAACAGCTGAGCAAGCCAAGCGAGCTCTATGGCGGTGAAAGCAAGAGCTCTATATTCAGCCTCAGTGCTAGAGTGAGCAAGGGCCTTCTGTTTGCGACTAGCCCAGCTCACAAGATTGCCACCATAGAATACAACAAAGTCGTGCTGAGAGCGAAGGTCAAAAGGGTCTGTAGCCAAGCCAGCATCAGAATAAGCCACTAAATCAGCACGAGGAGACATCATCAAGGTGAGACCATGGTCAAGAGATCCCTTGAGATATCTTAGGATCCGTTTAACATGTTGTCAGTGAGAGATTAAAGGGCTATGCATGTGCTGACAAGCACGATTGACGGCAAAGCTAATCTCATGATGAATGATCAGGGCATATTGAAGGCTGCCCACATCATGACAATAAGCACCAGGGTCTAGGGGTGGAATTGGTACATTACCAATTCATTTTTCCGTTTACCATGTACCAACCAATTTGAATTGGTAATCGTAAAGCCCCTACCATTACCAACCACCGAAGGGGTTGTACCAACTTAATTGGTTACCAATTAAGTTGGTTGGTACGTGTTGGTAATGACAATTTACCAACTTTCGAGTGTTAAGAAAAAAAAACATGCAAATATAATACAACTTAATTAATTAAAACGTATAAATTATTTCAACGCTTAGGTTTCATCCGAATCAACTATATTTGAGGACGAAAGCAACATAAAACTTTAAAGTTATTACAAAGTGTTTAAGCACTAAAGCAAAAGTAACATAGAAATAGGAATGTATTATTCCGACTAACACTATAGGTTTTCGTCTTAATTGAGGTCGAGTTAGTATTCCTCCCTTGATTAAAAACATTTTCTGAAGAAAACAAAATAAAAACAAAAGTTAAAAACTTAAAACAATTCCAAAATAAATTTAAAAATTAAAAATAAAACTACATATAATTGGTTTGGTAGGAATTGGTTGGTATTACCGTACCAACCAATTTCAAATTGGTTGGTAATGGTAATACCAACTTTTTCATTCTCATTACCATTACCGCACCAAGTTTTGGAACTTGATTCGGTATAACGAACCAATTATGTTAGTTCGATTGGTACATGTTGGTTTGGTTTTCGTGGTAATTTTTCCCCAGCCCTACTAGGGTCGTCATAGGGCAAGCCAGGGGTGGAAGGAACCTTTGTGATGGATGGATCTACAAGGGACGATATTGGCTTAGCTTCCAACATGTTGCAGTGCTCAAGCAAGTCATGGAGATATTTCTGTTGAGAGAGATGAATAGATGATCCTGCATAGACAATCTCAACCCTAAGGAAGAAGGATAGCCAACCAATGTCCTTGAGTGCAAACTGTTGATTGAGACTGTGATGAAGCGAGCAATCAAAGTAGAATCGGATCCAGTAATAATGATATCATTAACATAGACCAAGATATAAGTGATGGCAGGGACCATAAGACTAGCTAGATATAATAAAACTCTGCTTTAATTAGTATTTTATATAGAACATATATAGAATAAATATGTAAATATGGATATAGAATTATAGATAGATTTATATAGATATTGAATTGATATTGATTTAGACATGAAACTGAAAGAAAATTATACACTTTCCAGAATTTTTTTTATCTTTTCGTTATTAATCTTAAAAATTTATTAAACATGCAATTTCACCATATATATAAATATAACGATAGGCCATCCACAAACTGAAAGCAAGACATACACCATCTTAAACGTAACCCTAAACCTAGACTCTATATCCTGCTTCTCCTCCCCTCCGGCCACCAGGAATAGAAAAAGATCGATGAACCCTGAAAAACTAAGTAGTTGCCGGCAACTGGTCAGCAACCAGTCCGACGTGTCCCTCGCCCTCGCCCGATGCGTTGCGCTTGACAAGGATAATCAATCGAAGAACCTCGTCTTGTCGCCGCTTTCGATAAATGTGCTGGTCAGCCTACTCGCGGCCGACGCCAGTGGCGAAACCCTAAAAGGGCTTCTCTCCTACCTAAAATCGGACTCCATCGACGACCTCAACCGCCTCTCTACGGACCTTGTTTCCGTTGTCTTGGCCGACGGCAGCCCCCGCGGCGGCCCCAAGCTCTCCGTCGCCAATTCGATCTGGATTCAATAGGGCATCCCCTTCAAGCCTTCCTTTGAATGCATTGCAGCGAAATGCTACAAAGCTAGCACTTTCCAAGTTGACTTCCCTACCAAAGTATGTCTTAAAACCCTCCTTAATTACGCAATTGATCTTCTCTGATCGATTATCTAATCTAAGCACTATCGAAAGTTTGGTGATGGCTTGTGAATTTATCTCATTTTTTATTTGTTTTTTTTTTAATTGAGGCGGAGGAAATTATATCTCAAGTGAACTCATGGGCTGATCGAGGAGCAAACCAATGGCCTCATTACGAACGTCGTTAATCACGGCTCGGTGAATAAATATATGAGGCTCATACTTGCCAATGCTATCCATTTCAAGGGAGAATGGAGTGAGAAGTTTTATACATCGGCAACGAAAGAGTATGATTTCCACCTTGTTGGTGGTAATTCAGTGAAGGTGCCTTTCATGACAAGCCGCGAGGACCAGTTTATTCGAATTTTCGATAGCTTCAAGGTTTTGAGACTGCCATACAAGAATCGAGGAGACAATCGTCGATTCTCAATGCACATTTTTCTCCCAAATTCGAGAGGAGGGCTATATGGTAACTAACTATAACTACTTTTCTTATTTTATAAATAAATACTCTTGTAATTATTAATCAATTATCTTATAATTTGTCTATGTATAGCATTGGTGGATAAAGTGGCTTCGGAGGCTAATTTCCTAGAGCCACACTTGCCTCATGACAAAGTTTTAGTGAACGAATTTAGGGTTCCAAGGTTCAAGTTTTCGTTCGACTTCCAAGCTTTAAAGGCTCTGGAAAGCTTGGGTTTTGCAAATGGATTTACTGAGATTGTGGATTCGTCCCAACCTGTGTTGGTGTCGGAATTATTCCATAAGGCCTTCAAAGAGGTGAACGAAGAAGGCACTGAAGCTGCTGCCGTTACAGTGATTCAATGGTCATATGCAGACGACAGTGAAACCGAGCCTGATGAGCCTATGGTAGATTTCGTCGCTGACCATCCTTTCCTCTTTGTGATTCAAGAAGACGCCACCGGAGTTGTGCTCTTCTTAGGCCAAGTTGTCAATCCTCTCCAGGATTAATCGATGGTTTAATATTCATTCCTCTTTTAATTAGCATTTCATTTGGATATTGGGTTTTGCCTCATGAATATAGACTTTTAAGACTTCTTTTGATCTATGTCCTTTTTTTGCTGTTAGCTAGACACGCAGGTGATTGAATTGAATTCGAGATGGCTAAGTATTAGTGTTTTCATATTGGCTTGTGTTTGTTTTTGTTCGTTTTCTTGTATACGATTTATGTACTTTTGTTTCATTCAGATTACTAGTCTTTCTGAAAAACGTTTTATGTACTTTTGTTTGTTTTTGTTCGTCATTGGATTATGATTCTACAAAGTTATATCTTCTCAACTTATTTGAATTATGTGGTTAGGACTTAGGATATTCGCAACTTGATATATGAAATTACCTTCTCTAACTTTTTTAGAATCGCATTTCATACATATGCATGTCCCGTTTTACTTCCTTAAAAGAGATTTTTCCCATAATATTTTTCACTCTCTCTTCAAAGCTCTTCTCCGCGGTCTTAGCCAATGCCAACGTAAGAGGTTCATGTGTTTGCTTATTATCAGACTGCTGCAGAATGCATGTCTTAGAGGGTGTGACACTCTGCATAAAGTCAATGCAATTGCAAGCTGGAGATACCGGTATTACTTTCATCAGCAGTTTCCTAACTAATTAATCCTTTAATTCCTTGTCATATACCGGTATTACTTTCATCAGCAGTTTCCTAACTAATTAATCCTTTAATTCCTTGTCATATGTGTTGTCAGTATGATTCATTTATACAGGATGTTTAGTGTCAATCTGGTATTAATATTAGAGCAAATCTAACAGCTCTTTCAAAAAAAATTTAAAATAGAGGAAAAAATATCAAAATCTCTAAAAAATTTATATTTCAACTCAAACAGATTCTCTATTTTACAAATTTCTGCATTACTCTCTATTTAAGACATTTTCTAATTTAGTTAACTTTATGGAAATTGTGAAATAATTTCATACAACTAGATGAACATGAATTTTAAGTTAAGATTTTAAAAAAGTAAATAATTTTACTTTTAAAATAACTTAAAACTAACATGTTTAAATTAAATATGATGTGGGACCATCTTCTACACCGTCATCTACACCTCCGGACGCACCGATCATACTCGGAGACGGACCGATGACTCGAGCCCGAGCCAAGAAGCTTCAACGCGACTCATTCCTTTTTGTGAGTCACTCTTTGTTCTCGAGCGCGGTTCAACTCCCGGAGCCACCGATGAAGGCATACATGTGCATTGGAACCTCGGTTGCCGACGTCGGAAGCCAGTTGCAAGGCACCTGCCAGCAGCATAGTGCGCGGGCGTGTGCGGGACTGCGCGGGCGTGCACCTGGCTGCGCGGGCGTGCACCGGGGTTGCGCGGGCGTGCGCGATGCTGTTGCTGGAAGGCGAAAGCTGATGAACGCCGAAGTCTCTTCCTTGGCCAAATTGAGATTTCTTAAGTGATATTTCATGTGACTTAATTAGTCAACCTATTTTAAGCTATTTTTAGGTTATTTAAATAATTTTCTTTATTTATTATTTTAATTAGTAAATTGGCCTTTTAGGGTTATAAGAAGGCTGATCTCCATTGTTAAAAACTCACGTTGAAAATTATTGAAAGTTTCTCTTGTGAAAACACATTGAGCGTTCTAAGTCAATCGATTCGTAGCGTTGCTCATCAATTGCACAATTGGTTATAGATCTAACTTGGTTTGCTTTGAGTTCATCAACCTCGTGATAGCTTGGTGATCCTGGTAATCACAAGTCCTCTCCTTGTGCCTCCAAGTTGTCCGCTTGGTTGTGTAAGGTTGTAGAGGCGGACTTTATAGTCGTTGGTATTTGGTTCCTACCCTCTTAGGAGGCCTGAGGTCTTTGCCTCGTTCTATTTTAGTTCGAATCACCCATTTATCGGTCTTTAATTCATTATTTTGTTGAGTCTAAGTTGCTGTGTTTTGTTTCTTTCGTGTCGATATCGAGTCGTTGTTTGAGTTTCTTGAGTCGTTTGCTTCCGTTCTTGTCTTTGAGTCTTGATTGTCGAAGATCGGGTCATCCTACGGCTAACCCCGTATCAAATTGGCATCAGAGCTTTGGTTTCCGACATCAAAAGCTGTGTCTTTTGTTTCCCTAAACACAAAAACAAAACAAAAATAGAGTCTTTCTTGTTCTTGGTTTTTACTTCTTGAATTTGATTATTACTAACTCGATCTTATTTGTGATTGTTGTGTTGCACCTAGCCCAAACACAGCCTAGTCGAACCGTCACCATCCATTGGAGCCGATCTCCCCTTGTGCAGTAGACCATTGTTGCACTTAAATCATTCGGCCACCATTGGAAACAAATTCACAAACCCTAGTTTGCTTTCTATCTTTGGCTATTTTGTTCTATTCTAGATCTATCTATTTTAATTGCCTAAATTAAATTCTGATTTTTTTTTTGTGGTAGATATTATTGTTTTATGTATCATAAATTATAAAAGGCATAAGATAGTTCCACTTACCTAAGATAGCCAAACCTTCTTCTATATATATTTCATAGGGCTACATAAATTTTATTTTCTTTCACCATAGTTTAATTTTCAAGAGTCCTTTATTTCATTGTTAGTTTCTTGCATTAGGTAAAAAAAAAACAAAAAAACAGTCCGAAATATTCAAAAAAAAAAGTGACATTCGAAACTTTGACCTAGGAGGATATATATATAATTCACTAGGGGCAAAAGTAAGTTTAAAAAAAAGAGAGAGAAAAATTGTTGTTCTAGTGCAAGAAACCTCAAAAGACCATATTGGTGAATTTGTTTTAGCCTAGTCGACATTCCCTTTTTCTTAAACACATACCTCCCAAACCAAAAATTTTTTTTAAGCCCTACCTTGCAACTACAACATCCATACTAAGGGTTTAAATCAAAAAGAGGTAAAAATCCAAGTTTTTCTTTCTTTTCCTTCATTTTCTTTTCCTATTTTTGTGTGTCGTGTACTGCAGTGCCCATACCGACCCCATACTGACTCCCTACAGCCTCGGTACGGGTTCTGTCGAGTCTGTTTGGTCGAATTCGAGTCAGTTTGGTCGATTCCGACTTTCTGTCCAGCTTGTGTCGAGTACTTTATTTGGTGTTTCTTTGTCCTTTCTCTTGATTACTCTCTTTTGATTGTTAAGTCCTTGCTTGAGTGTTGATTTGCCCAAAGCGGATTGCCCCAACAAGCTTGTCATAACCAATTAGAGAGAAGTGTGCGAGAGAAACACATTGTGAGTTGTTTTATTTGCTAATCTTGACATAGTTCCGTGTTTGTTTATTTGCGATATCTCAGCAGGTTAACAACCCGAACAATGCCAACAATGGCAACAATGACAACGATTCCAACGCAACTATATCTGCCGCGGTGTTCAACGCCAGAATGGACACTTTTACCACCACCTTGACGACGATAATGGATAGGTTGACGGCCTTAAAGGCTAGACCAACGGGTTCTAATAACCTTGGTGGTCAAGGTAATCATGGGCGTGACGAGACGCCTAATGATGAAAGGAAAGTCCGAAATCCTAATCCTAATCCTAACCCTAACACTGATTTGAATAATGCTTTATTTGAAGAGAACGACTCTCCATTCGTGGAGAGAAATGGTAGAAATAACGGATTTGCTAATGTGCAGGGGCATGGACGAGGAATAATCGTCTCTAGCATGCTATATATAATAGTACTAGTTGTAAAACCTGAACCACATCTTTTTCCTATTAGAAGAAAACATTCAATCCAGTCATCAGAAAACTCTTACAAGCAACATATACATCCTTTGAATACCATCACTGACATGATTTGAATGAAAACAATAAAAGATCTGTGCATACCTAAAAAAATTCCCAATTGTTGATCCTTCCCATCTATGTCCTGGACAGGGATTACAGACAATGACTAATAAAATAAAAACAAAAGTATAATAAGACTAGCACATTCAATTTCTAAATATCAAGCAAAGAAAATGTTAGAATAATCTGTAGCATTAGGATAAACGTATCTAGACTCACTAACCTGATTAAGATAAGTTACTTTGATAAATCAAGTTGCTCTAAGCAATGGGACGATGTTTCTGATGAGAACTTTGGGAAGGGGTTTCTTTCGATAATCATGAGGAACATTATCATCCAACGCCTCCAGGCTCTTATTATTTTGAGAAAGGCCCTGGAAATAGGAAAGGGGGGAACATACAAACTCGAAAATTTTCAACTTTAGAAGCAACAATCATGGAAAGACAACATAATAATGGACTAGATCAATGAAGAAAATGAGTTCCACCAAAGATAAAGTGATAAATAACTGCACAGAAACTTCGGAAATAAGGAGTAAATAGTGTAAGATGAATATAATAAACATAGGAATCACCACCAAGCACAATGGTCCAAAACAAAAGACAATAAAGAGTGATAGCAATGAATATTAGAGAAAGTCATCAGAATAATAGTTTTTTTCACTCCCTAATGTCCTCAAATTATTCAAAGCGTATTAAGTGGAAGCATGTCCCATGCATTACCCAAGCATATATGAGAAACAGTATAAGGAATAAGGTTGGTCTATGGAGTATATTGCAGTACTAATATACTAGACTACTAGTTGTCATATGAAATAAAAGTTATCTTCTATATGAACCTTATTGGACGATGGAATAAAATTCATCTAGAGGATTTAAATTACCACAAGTAGAACAACTTAAATACGGAACAAAGTTCCAATTTTATTAAGCAGATGATGGAAGCCAAATATAGTAACATCCACCCTTGCAAGTTGTAACATGGTGCAGAGACTAAGTTCTTACCAGATCACAAACATAATCCATCCATTCACAGTCCAAACAGATATTATTATTTAAGGAAATTAAAAAGTACCTTGCTCCTCTTAATACAATTGTGCAAGCTTATCCCATTGCAACTCCAGAGAAGTGAATTAATTATACTTGCCAAGATGTTTTATTTTATGTGGGTCAAAAAAACAAGAAGAGTTTCATGACATGACACATACAGAGTACCATATGTGCGAGTTACCACAAGGTTCAAGGGGAAAGAATTAAGCTCATGACAAAAAAGATATGAAGTGCCATGAATTAAATCTTGTTTGATACTCCATATTTCTTTTTTTACCTTGTGTCTTCTTATAGAAGCAAATCAATGTGATTTTCAGTATCAAACGATATTGCAATTTGTTTACAAAAGTGTAAGTAAACAAACCCTAACAGGATTAGGGTCCTTGACAATCATGAAGTCACCTAATGTATTTGAGCCATTACTTGTACACGTCAGCTAAGTTCACTCGTTCATACGAAAACATCCCAATACGTAACAACCATTACCTATAATACTCCAGGACCTAAACAAGTCCAAGAATAAAACATGTATGCAGAACAATCAAAAGTTTAAAAGATGGACACTAGAAGCATATATCATGCCGAATTTATACTGATCATATGTTACACAACTCATCACCTTTAGTCTCATGACACCATCGGCAACCAGTTCAGCAAAATGTTCTTTGTCTTGACAGAATCACTGTATAGTTGCTTTGACCTTTATGCAGAAATCATTAAGACAATATCAAGAAGGGATTGAAGAAGAGTTTGCTATGTAGATAAAACATAAATTAAGTAAGAGAAATCAAAACAACTCCGAGCACTTGGATAACAAATCGAGATCGGAAAAGTAAGAGAAAAGAGAAATAGTTACTTCTTCAGTAGAGACGGAGATCTCGTTGGCCTTCTCCTCCGCTTCTTGGTGGACCCTAAGGCCACTCCTCCACTTCAGCAGAGGCAGAGATCTCTGAATTTCAAGAAATCAGCAACAACATAAGAAAAACAAAACCCTAATATTGAAACCTCTTAGAAAAACCTAAAAGAGGGTTTTCAGAGAATTCATACACAAAGGGTGATGGAATGCTCAGATCTGATGGGGTGGTGGACTGCGTCTCTTGTCTCCCTCTAGCATCCTCTTGTCTAGTTCTCCAGCCTCTGCCCTCCTCTTTTGAGTTCGCCCGCTAGCGGTGGGGTGGCGGCAAGCCTATGATCTAGCGTGTATGTGTTTAGATCTGAGAAGGAAGAACGGATATGGGCGGATTTGCGAAGGGAGGTGGCGGGAGGAGGCCGGCGGTGGAGCGAGTCGCCGACGAGAAGGAGGTGGAGCAAGTGAGTCGCCAAAGGAGGAGGTGGCGAGCAGGAGGTGGATCGAGTGAGTGGCCGGCGTGAAGGAGGTAGGTTTGCAAAGAGAGGTGGCGGGAGGAGGAGGTGGAGCGAGGGGTCGGTCGGCTTTGCAAATGAAAATGAAGAAGGAACTTCTAAAATTGTATAGATATTTGTTTGAGCGGGTGTTCAAATGAAAATTTTAGTTCTAAAATTTAGTTCCGCGCCTTCCAATTTTTTTTAAAACACATATTTAAAATCGGTCAAATAGATGAGATGATGTCTATACTTTTATTTATATCGCAAATTAATAAACCGATGTTAAAAAATTGTTTAACATGGCAGGTTTTTCTCACTGATGTTAATGAGCCGATGTTAAATAACAGAATTCTAGTATACACTTGAGGCATCCAAAAGTATTAGGAATCTGATAAAAAAAAAACGAGTTTACCACATTTAGCTTGAGTAATAGACGGCGAATGAAAAACCGAAACGAGTTTACCACGTCTGAGCACGCCCGGACGATGAAGAAGTGTTCAGCAATGAGCACGGGGCAGTGATCGGGCGCCCGGAGCTGAAATCACCGGGCCGTCTATTACAGAAGGGGGTGGGGTGGAGAGAGGTTCGGTGCGGTGAGGGGTTGGGGCGAAGGTCGGGATTAAGGGCGGGTGGGGATCCTGTGGGGGTGGAGACAGAGGTGGGGCGGGTGTGGGTGGGAGGGTGTGGCCTTTGGGGGATCGGTGGGTGGTCGGGGAAGGTCGTGGGGTTACAGATCTGGTGAGGGAGGACAAGGCCGGGCTGGGGGGAGGGGAGAGGAGGGTAAGGGGTGAGGGGGGAAAGGCAGAGGGGCGGGGTGACCGGGAAACCCGCGAACACAGAACACAGAACGGGATCCGGTTGGGGGCGGCGGTCTAGGTCCGACGACAGGAGGTCGGCGAGGGTGGCGGTGGGATGGGAAGTGAGGCACCGGCGACGAGGGTTGCCTGAAGACGGTCGGCGACCAAGAGCGGGGAGAGACTAGCGAAGAGAGAACTCGCGAGGAGAGAGGTTTGGGACGAAGAGCTGCAAAGAATCGCCATGTCATTACCTTTGTGAAGATGTCAGCTATTTGATGACTCGCTGGAATGTGCTTGACGAAGAGCTCATTCGAATCCACCTGCTGACGGACATAATGGTAATCCAGCTGAATATGTTTGGACTTGGTGGTAATGGCTGGATTATTGGCAAGGAAAGTGGTCGATAAGTTGTCACAGAGAAGAACCGGTGTACGAGGGACAAGGACACGAAGCTCTTGTAACAGCTGAGCAAGCCAGGCGAGCTCTATGGTGGTGAATGCAAGAGCTCTATATTCAACCTCAGTGCTAGAGTGAGAGAGGGCCTTCTGTTTGCGACTAGCCCAACTCACAAGATTGCCACCATAGAATACAACAAATTCGTGCTGAGAGAGAAGGTCAACAGGGTCCGTAGCCCAGCTAGCATCAAAATAAGCCACTAAATCAGCACGGGGAGACATCATCAAGGTGAGACCAGGGTCAAGAGATCCCTTGAGATATCTTAGGATCCGTTTAACATGTTGCCAGTGAGAGATTAAAGGGCTATGCATGTGCTGACAAGCACGATTGACGGCAAACCTAATCTCATGATGAATGATCAGGGCATATTGAAGGCTACCCACATCATGACGATAAGCACCAGGGTCGTCATAGGGAAAGTCAGGGGTGGAAGGAACCTTTGTGATGGACGGATCTACAAGGGACGATAATGGCTTAGCTTCCAACATGTTGCAGTGCTCAAGCAAGCCATGGAGATATTTCTGTTGAGAGAGATGAATAGATGATCCTGAATAGACAATCTCAAGCCTAAGGAAGAAGGATAGCCAACCAATGTCCTTGAGAGCAAACCGTTGATTGAGACCAGTGATGAAGCGAGCAATGAAAGTAGAATCGGATCCAGTAATAATGATATCATCAACATAGACCAAGATATAAGTGATGGCAGAGGCTATAAGACTACATATAATAAAACTCTGCTTTAGTATTTTTATACTAGCTCATTACCCATGCAAACTGATTCTATAAACCTAGACTCCATATCCTGATTCTCCTCCCCTCCGGCCACCGGGAAAAGAAAAAGACCGATCGATGAAACCGGAAAAACTAAATGGTTGCCGGCAACTGGTCAGCAACCAGTCCGACGTGTCCCTCGCCCTCGCCCGATGCGTTGCGCTGAACAAGGAGAATCAATCGAATAACCTCGTCTTGTCACCGTTTTCAATAAACGTGATGGTCATCCTACTCCCTCGCGGCCGGCGCCAGCGGCGAAACCCTAAAAGGGCTTCTCTCCTGCCTCAAATCGGACTCCATCGACGACCTCAGCCGCTTCTCTACGGACCTTGTTTCCGTTGTCTTGGCCGACGGTAGCCCCCGCGGCGGCCCCAAGCTCTCCGTCGCCAATTCGATCTGGATTCAAGAGGGCATCCCCTTCAAGCCTTCCTTTGAATGCATTGCAGCGAAATCCTACAAAGCTAGCACTTTCCAAGTTGACTTCCGTACCAAAGTAAGTCTTAAAATCCTCCTTAATTACACAATGTATTGATCTTCTTTGATCGATTATCTAATCTAAGCACTATCGAAAGTTTCGTGATGGCTTGTGAATTTATCTCATTTTTTATTTGTTTTTTTTAATTGAGGCGGAGGAAATTATATCTCAAGTGAACTCATGGGCTGAGGAGCAAACCAATGGCCTCATTACGAACGTCGTTAATCACGGCTCGGTGAATAAATATACGAGGCTCATACTTGCCAATGCTATCTATTTCAAGGGAGAATAGAGTGAGAAGTTTTATAAATCGGCAACGAAAGAGTATGATTTCCACCTTGTTGGTGGTAATTCAGTGAAGGTGCCTTTCATGACAAGCCACGAGGACCAGTTTATTCGAATTTTCGATAGCTTCAAGGTTTTGAGACTGCCATACGAGAATGGAGGAGACAATCGCCGATTCTCAATGTACATTTTTCTCCCAAATTCGAGAGGAGGGCTACATGGTAACTAACTCACTACTTTCCTTATTCTATAAATAAATACTCTGTTGTAATTATTAATCAGTTATCTTATAATTTGTCTATGTATAGCATTGGTGGACAAAGTGGCTTCGGAGGCTAATTTCCTAGAGCCACACTTGCCTCATGACAAAGTTTTAGTGAACGAATTTAGGGTTCCAAGGTTCAAGTTTTCGTTCGACTTCCAAGCTTTAAAGGCTTTGGAAAGCTTGGGTTTTGCAAATTGATTTACTGAGATTGTGGATTCGTCCCAACATGTGTTTGTGTCGGGAATATTCCATAAGGCCTTCATAGAGGTGAACGAAGAAGGCACTGAAGCTGCTGCCGTTACAGTGATTTATGAGTCGGAAGATGCAGACAGTGAAACCGAGCCTGATGAGCCTATGGTAGATTTCGTGGCTGACCATCCTTTCCTGTTTGTGATTCAAGAAGACACCACCGGAGCTGTGCTCTTCTTAGGTCAAGTTGTCAATCCTCTCCTGGATTAATCGATGGTTCAATATTCATTCCTCTTTAAGCATTTCATTTGGATATTGGGTTTTGCCTAAATATATACTATATGGACTTCTTTTGATCTCTGTCCTTTTCTCGTTGTTAGGGAGGTGATTGAATTGAATTCGATAAGGCTAAGTATTAGTGTTTTCATATTGGCTTTGTTTGTTTTTGTTCGTTTTCTTGTGTATGTTTTATGTAATTTTGTTTCTTGTTTCAGATTACTAGTCTTTCTAAGTAACTTTTTTTTTTTTTTAGTTTCGTCAATGGATTATGATTGTACAAAATTGTAGCCTTCTCAACTTATTTGAATTAAGTGGTTAGGATATTCTCAATTTACCAATCACAAGTTGGTATAGTAGTTGTGGGCTACATCACATGCCAAGAGGTTTGAAGTTCGAATCTCATTGGAAACATGGGGATACTTGAGTGGGAGGGTCAACCGCTTAAATGGGTCACAACGTACATGATCCAGATGTGGAGCAGCTTGAGTGGGAGGGTCAACCGCTTAAATGAATCACACCGTACCCGATCCAGATGTAGAGCAACTGAGGGTCGCTCTGTACTAAGATAAAAAAAAGGATATTCTCAACTTCATATAAAATTACCTCCCCTAACTTTCTTAGAATCGCATTTCATACGTATGTCCGGTTTTATTTTCTTAAAAAAAAATTCCATATATTTTGAGGGAATTTGGTGAATTAGACCCCTACAAATATTTTGTTGGGTGATTATATTGGGCTAGAAACCACTTTCCAGCTGTATCCGGAAGCGAATTCAGGTAATAAGAGAACCGACAACAATCAGCCAGCAAACCAAATGACCAACCGATAATATCCAATCCAGAAACCAAATAACCAAGCAACCACAAACACAAATAAAAATACAAATATTGACACAAGATTTACGTGGGAAAAACCCTCTCAAACCAGAGGATCGAAAATCCCAACTTCCGCCCACCAGAGCAAACAATCCACTAATCAATAGGTCAATACAAGTGTTTAACAATCCAGACTCAAACCGAAACAAACAAACAGGGAGATCTCAAACACCAATCTAAATACAACCCGATCTAGAAAGGATTCCTCTCCAAAACCTAGCTAAACATTTGTAATCAGATTAGATTTCCAAGTAGGAGAAAATACCTATCAAAAAACACCTGTTGTTGACTTGCCGAAGGAAGAAGACGGATCACCAAATTAAGAGACGAAACACCCCGCTCAAATCTCCTATCTTTCCTCTCATTTCTCCCTCCTCTCTCTTTTCTTTCTCTCTCCTTTTTCTTTGGTTTCTACGACAGATCTCCTTGGATACTCCTTATTTTGCTTACAAAATTCCACATATATATTGCTAAAGAATCCTAGCAATATAGCTTCTTTGGGCTGGACCCAAAATGGGCCATGGGCCCAACAATCTCCCCCTCCAGCCCAAGGGGAAGACGTTATTGCTCGTCCTGGCCTCACTTGCATCCCAATCCCGTCTCACCCCTGAGACGCGGAACTAATGCTTGCCAGATCTCACCATTACCACTAGCTCCCCCTCCTCCGTAACTCTCTAGTACTCTGAGGTAGAACTCCCGGTGAATGCATGACCTCCTCTCTCTGACCCTCTGATAGTTTCTTTTATTTGTGCTGGCTCGACGTGCTCAGATATGCCACCAGTCATAGCACCTGATGAACTCCCCTCTGACACGGCTATCTCATCAGCACAATCCTCTTAAGAAACCTCCACACTTGTGCTATCCTCTTCTGACGTCTCAGAAGTTCCGCTAAATCTTGTCTGCAATCCAGACAAATCACAAGTGCTCAAGGTCTTCTTATCAACAAAAGAAACGAGAGACTTTCTCTTCTGATTCTGCAACCCCTTCCCACTCAAGCATCCTGTAAGCCCTTGCACCAAATCAAGCGAAGCATCACCATGAACCTTTTTCACAGCTTCCCTGATTTCTTCCATCTGAGTCATGTACAATGTACCGCTCAAAACACCTCTAGCGATCACCATTGACCCTTTCTTGAGTTTCCACTTCCTACTTCCAAAGAAGTTATCATAGCCTTTTTTATCCAAGACTTGAAGAGAGATCAGATACTTCTGCAAATCTGGTATGTGTCGCACATCTGTCAATGTCATCCTGCGACCTGTGTTTGTCAGCACATAAACATCTCTCATACCAACTATATCAGACAAGCTTCCGTTCCCCATCTTTGCTTTGCCAAAGCGTCCCACTCGGTACGAAGTAAATGCTTTCCTCCTTGATGTAGCATGGAAGGATGCAGCTCCATCAGCAATCCACTCTACACAAGAATCAGGCTCCTCCAAGCATGTGAGAACAGCCTGCTCATCATCACTGCCCTGCAGAACTGACGTTGTATGTACCCTTCTGATTTTCCTCTTCATCCCTTTTTATTGTGAATATCCCCGAGTGAATACCGTTAAAGAGAAGGATAATAGACAATGGGACACAAAGGATTTCCATGTTCTGGCAAGAACCGCGCAGAACACCCTGCATAGAAAAACCTCTTTGCGGCTAGGGTTTCTTATTATTGTGATGCTT
Source organism: Persicaria tinctoria (assembly GCA_037127255.1). Classification (NCBI taxonomy): domain Eukaryota; kingdom Viridiplantae; phylum Streptophyta; class Magnoliopsida; order Caryophyllales; family Polygonaceae; genus Persicaria; species Persicaria tinctoria. The sequence goes on along the minus strand of JBANSL010000018.1, from coordinate 26,035,870 downwards.
TGATGGATCCGTAATTCCAACCCTACATGCCTCTGTTTATAATAGAGGATCTCCCATAGATAACTCTATAGATAAACCTAGATATAGATAAACCTATTATATCTAAATAAACCTAGATATAGATAAACCTAGTAACCTACCTTATCTAAAACCTATTGTAGATAAACCATCCACAATAATCCTTCTATAGATAAATATCATCTATAGATAGACTTTCTAAAGATAGAACTAGATAATTAATTGTCTCAAACAACACTTTTCTTCTTCCACACACTGCAATTCCTCTTCACGTGCCCTTCCTTGCCATAATGATAGCAAACAAAGCTCCTCATAGTCTGAGATCTCCCTTTAGACCTGCTCCCTGAAACTGCCACGAGAGCATGTGACGAATCCGTGCCCATATCCTTCCTCCTAGCCTCCTCGTTGTAGAGACTATCCTTCACTGCAGATAAGGACACAACACCGCCCACAACAGAGTTGTTAATCGCCACCACTAGAGTCTCCCAACTGTCAAGCAAAGAGCTCAAGAGCAACAACGCTTGTAACTCATTATCAAGGACTAACTTCATGGTGTTCAACTGATTCACCAATTCCTGAAACTCACTCAGATGCTCTGCAATAGGCTTTCCATCTATATACTTGAGATTCACCTGCTTTCTTATCACAAAAGCTTTACTCTGGGCTGACTTCCTTTCATACATATCCTCCAACTTTTTCCACAATACATGTGCATCTGTCTCGTTGATGTGGTGATAAACACTATTAGCCACCCACATTCTGATGGTTCCAACCGCCTTCATGTGCAGTTTCTTCCAATCATTATCGGATGTCTCAGCTGGCTTCCTCGATCCCAACTCAACCGGATCACACAGGTCTTTGCAATACAAAACATCCTCCATCTTCGTCTTCCATATATAGAAATTCGAAGCCGTTAGCTTTATCATTGTACCCGCAAATTCCTCGGTCTTTGTCGTCATCTCTACTCCTATGACCCAAAAACAACACAACCAAAGATCAACCAAAGGCTATGATGTCTGATACCACTTGTTGGGCTAGAAACCACTTTCCAGCTGCACCCGGAAGCGAATTCGGGTAATAAGAGAACCGACAACAATCAGCCAACAAACCAAATGACCAACCGATATGATACGGGGTTAGCCGTAGGATGGCCCGATCTTCGACAATCAAACAAGAAACTAAAGAACGGAAGCAAGAAACTAGAAAGACTCAACAAGATCAGCAAGAATCGACCAAGAAGGATCCAAGATCGACCAAGATTCTCAAGAACGCAACAAAGACTCAAAAGAAAGATGCAAGACTCAACAAGAAACACCAAGAACGGACAGAACTCGATGTCGACAAAACAAAGACTCGATAAACAATAAGAAAGACTCGAAATTGAATAACAAGAATTGAAAGACACGACCGATAAGAACTGAGTCGATCTATATAGAACAAGATAAAGACCTCAGGCCTCCTAAGAGGGTAGAAACCAATACCAAGGACTATATAACCCGTCTCTACAACCCTACACAACCAAGTGGACAACTTGGAGGCACAAAGAGGGGGCTCGTAGATACTAGGATCACCAAGTCTTGCGAAGTTGATGAACACAAAGCAAACCAAGCTAAAACAATATCAATAGTTGCAATCGATGAGTCATGCTTCTAATCGATCGACTTTCTCTCAATTGTGTGGAACACAAACTGATTTTCATTCATGAATAGACGTCTTATGTTTTACAAGGAGATCAGCCTCTATTTATAACCCTAAGGGCTGATTTTAGATAGAAATAATAATCAAAGAGAAATTAAAATAAATCTCTAAATTACCTAAAATAACTTAAATAAAGATCGAAGGTTACTAAAAATAACAAAAGAAAGTTCTTTATTCCCGTCAAAACAGTGACAACTTGCAAAGATGTTGATTTTCGGCCAAGTTCCATGTCGAATATGGAAACACCTTCAACAGCAAAGTTGTAGATCTCTTCGTCCTCGTTCCAACAAGGTATGACACACCTTAATCCGATTAATATTGAATCCATACGACTCATTTTCCTGAGACGTCGAAAAACTGTCAAATATCCTGAACGAATGTAAAACGTCAAGCTTCCACCTTTGGACCTTCTCCCATGGTGGAGCCTTCTTCTTCCTCTTGAGGATGACAACACTCTCACAAGCTCGAATCATAGGTCCATCCCCAAGTATAGATGTATCTGAAGGTGTCTTGGATAGTCCCGCATCAATCTCCCTTTCTTGAAAATGATTCGTCCTAGAATCCAAGGTCGCATATGAATCCGCAAAGGCATCTACATGAGCTCTTGGATTGAATACCTCATGTCCATGGAAACTCTTCTCAAGGCCGATTATTGTATGGATTGACCACTTCTCAATGGTTATTGTCTCAGCTTCGTCAACCTTTAGGCCATTAGAGTTCTCTACAAACCCAAGAAAAGAAAATTGATTAGTGCACAATTCAGAATTCATATCAATGTCATGATGTCCTAATTGAATATGCACTTGAGCTTGGTCATTAATCTCTAAGGTTTCATCCAATGCTAGCAAGTTTTCATCCTTTTTCAAGGCTGGATTTTCAATTAATTCAAGGCTAGCAATATTAGAACAAATTTCACCATCAATGATCATATTAGAAACTTTGCCTTTTTCTAAGGATTTAGTATGACATAACTCTTCTCTTTGATTATTATCACAAGGTGTAGGTTGAACATTTAAAACTTTACTAACAATCAAAGAATCATCATGCTCATATTCAATGCAATCATCTTTAGAGGCAAGTAAACTAAGATCTTGATCATTATTAACATGCTCATCATGTTTATCACTAGAATTTTCAGATTCATAATCTCCTAAGTGATTAACCATGAGAGTTTTCTTATTTGGGCAATCTTTCATAACATATCCTCTACCTTGGCATATAAAGCAAGGAATGTACATAGGTTTAAGAGTAGCAGAGTTAGGATTACTCCCTTTAGGGCCAGTAGATGCCCCAAACGAATCACGTCCGTTCCAAGGCGCTTTGCCTTTGTCGATGGGCTCCTGAGGCATTCGGCCTTCACTCCTCCCTTGGGGTTGGCTTGCTCTTTCCCTTGAGCCGCCATCAAACCTCCTTTGGGGCTGCTGCACATGGCCTTGGTGCCACCTTTGGGGTTGCCCACTCGACATTCTACCACCTTGGCTCCTGTATCTAGCATTTCTTTCCACTTTCATAGCTAAATGTAAAAGTTCAGTAGGCGTAGAATAAGGAAAGTAATCAATTTCATGAGCTAAGGCGGGGTGCAATATTCTAAGAAACCTAGCATTTGTATCTTCATTATGTTCAACTACATTAGCTCTAGCCATGGTTTCTTGCATTGCATTAAAGGTTTCCTCAACAGTTTTGCTACCTTGCTTAAGATTGTCTAATCGTTGTGTAAGCTCTCTAGCATAGTGTTGGGGAACAAACCTACTTCTCATAAGTGCTTTTAATTGAGTCCAAGAAGCGATAGGCGCATCAAGGGCTCTTCTTCTTTCTTTATTCAGACTATCCCACCAAATTAAAGCGAATCCTTGAAATTATAAAGAAGCTAATTGCACCTTTTTATGTTCAGAGAAGTTATGACAATTCCATATTTGATCCATTTTAGTTTCCCAATCAATACATGCATCTGGATCGGTGTTACCATCAAATTAAGAGATATTTACCTTTACCTTACCTATGTCATCTTGCACCGGCTCTCTAGATGCTTGATAGTGGTATCAACCTCCTCTATAATTTCGTCTAGGGTTAACAACATGGTGCCGATTTGCATTAGGATTAGGAAGGGGATTAGGATTAGTTACTTCCCTTTCATTGTGAGGCGCTTCAGTACGCCGGGGATTACCTTGCCCGAACACCGTGTTAGAGCGAAGAAGCTGAAGCTCTGTCGCTTTCATTCCTTCATTTATCTTAGCTATGCTTGCATTCATCTTAGCCATGTTCTCCATGAAGGTAGTGTACCAGTCATTGCCCTGGTTATTAGACATTGCAAATAAAGACAAACAAAGAACTATGTGAAAGGTTAGTAAAAATATAAACAAGCTCGCAAGTGTTTCGCTCACACTCCCTCTCTAATTAGTATGTCATGCTTGTTGGGGCAATCCGCCTTAGGCAAATCAACACTCAAGCAAAAACCTAACAATCAAACTATATATGTGAGAGAATAAATAAAACAAGACTCAAAATTGCACTTAAAAAGGTTCAAGAGCAATCGACAAGACAAAGGGAATACTCGATTCAGCAATACAAGCACTCGACAGTAGCAAGGACCACACAAAGAACACTCGATGTGGGGGAAAGAGTGTTCGACAGACTCCAACAAGCTCTCAAAAGGCTGTAAGAACTCGACAAAAGCACAATCAACTCGATATGGCACTCAAAATCAGAAATAAAGTGCTCAACACAAGCTAATCAACTCGACAACACAAAGAGAACTTGATAAATTAAAGCACTCGAAAACAGTAGCAAGTGCTCGACAAAACTGAGAAAGAAAAGAAAATAAAAGAAAGAATGGAAATTTACCTCTTTGATTGAAAACCTTTAAGTTAGGATGTTGTAGTTGCAAGGTAGGGTTTCAATTTTGTGATTTGTGGGAGGTAATGTGTTTAGAAAGGCGTGTGTCGATTTAGGGCTTAGAACAATTCACCAAATTTGGTCCTTTGGAAGCTTTCTTGCACTAGATCAAACAAACACTTTTTTTTTCACTTACTTTTGCCCCTAGTGAATTTTTATCCTCCTAGGTCCAAGTTCAACCTTCTTTTTTTTTTAATTTTCGAAACTGATTTTTTTTATCTAATGCAATAAAAACACAACTAGGTATGAAGGACTCGAAAATCGGATGGTAATGGTGATAAAAGATAAAATTATAGCCCTAAAGATAAATAAATAGACACGCTATAGATAAAATAGGAAAGTAGATCTATCTTAGCCTTTTTAAGATAGTTGATAGATATAATAGAATTAAATCTAACAACTTTAAATCTGATTTTTATTAGGCAATAGATAAATGGAATTAGATATAAGATAAATCGAAATTCCCAAAGATAGAAAATGATAGAAAATATAACAAACTAGGGCTCTTTGTGGTTTGATGGAATCGGCCAAGCAATCAACTATGGGGACAGATTCTGCCGCCGGCTTAGGGTGTTCACAAGGGGATGTGCGCACCTTTGGTCGACTCCACGGTCTCGGTTAGGCTTTGTGTTTAGGCTATGCAACCACAAACAATCACAAACTCAAGATTAGTGCAATAATCAATTCAAGAACAAGAAGTAAAAGACCAAATAAAGAAAATACTCTATTTTTGTGTTTTTGTGTTTAGGAAAAGAAAAAGACTCAATCTTGATGTCGGAAACCAAAGCTCTTATGACAATTTGATACGGGGTTAGCCGTAGGATGGCCCGATCTACGACAATCAAACAAGAAACTAAAGAACAGAAGCAAGAAACTAGAAAGACTCAACAAGATCAGCAAGAATCGACCAAGAAGGATCCAAGATCGACCAAGATTCTCAAGAACGCAGCAAAGACTCAAAAGAAAGATGCAAGACTCGACAAGAAACACCAAGAACGGACAGAACTCGATGTCGACGAAACAAAGAATCAATAAACAATAAGAAAGACTCGAAATTGAATAACAAGAATTGAAAGACACGACCGATAAGAACTGAGTCGATCTATATAGAACAAAATAAAGACCCCATGCCCCCTAAGAGGGTAGAAACCAATACCAATGACTATATAACCTGCCTCTACAACCCTACACAACCAAGCGGGCAACTTGGAGGCACAAGGAGGGGGCTCGTGGATACTAGGATCACCAAGTCTTGCGAAGTTGATGAACACAAAGCAAACCAAGCTAAAACAATACCAATAGTTGCAATCGATGAGCCATGCTTCTAATCGATCGACTTTCTCTCAATTGTGTGGAACACAAACTGATTTTCATTCATGAATAGACGTCTTATATTTTACAAGGAGATCAACCTCTATTTATAACGTTAAGGGCTGATTTTAGATAGAAATAATAATTAAAGAGAAATTAAAATAAATCCCTAAATTACCTAAAATAACTTAAATAAAGAAGGTTACTAAGAAAATTATGTATCATGATATAAACAATACCAATGTTTTCAGATTTTCTGCATCTTAGACATTTTGGGTTAGTCTTTCATGGAATTAAGCAAATTATCTATCATGATAATTGAAAGGGCAAATTGCATAAAATAGCGCGAACTTTAGTTATAGTTGCACTCGGTGGCACAAACTTAAAAAAATACAAAAATAATCACCAACTTTGGGGTTTAGTTGCGGTCAGTGGCATGTACCACCTATCTCGCTAATGTGGACTAGTGGGGATGCTTACTTGGAATTTTTTTGAATTAAAAGTGCATATATCGAGATATGAATTAGTAGGGATGCTTACATGGATTTTTTTTAAATTAAAAGGCATAAAAGATGCGCCCAAATTATGAAACTAGCTAGGTACCATTTTTATTTTTTATTTCATGTAATTCCAAATTAAAGATAATTGTGACAAATATAACATTTGCAAATTAAAATAACTAGTACCAATTGTCACTTTCACGGTAAACATTTGAGTAGCAAAATGACATAAATAGAAAACAAACATTTGGTTAGCACAAACCAAACTGGATGCTAATCACCCGGGGCCCCTAGACCTTCTCAAGTTTGGTTTGTGCTAATCAAATGTTGGTTTTCTATTTATGTCATTTTGCTACTCAAATGTTTACCATGAACGTGACAATTGGTACTAGTTATTTTAATTTGCAAATGTTATATTTGTCACAACACATCTTTTATGCCTTTTAATTTTAAAAAAATAATCCATGTAATCACCCCGCTAATCCATATTTCGCTATGTCTTTTTAATTAAAAAAAATTTCATGTAAGCACCCCCACTAATCCACATTAGCAAGATCGGTGGTACGTGCCACTAACAACAACTAAACCCCAAAGTTGGTGATTATTTTTGTATTTTATTAAGTTCGTGTCATTGAGTGCAACTATACCTAAAGTTTGTGCTATTTTATGCAATTTGTCCACTGAATCTTTCCACGCATATAAGTCCATTCTGGTAGCAAGTTAATAGAATTTTTTTTGCTGCATTCTACTTTTTTATATTTAACTTGCAGAGAGTATCGTTCTATTAGAAATTTTCTTTCATCACTAGGTCATTCTAAGAGCAGAAGAGATCATTTAGTTCATCAATAGAATGTTACTATTAAGGCATCTCACCTAAGAAACTAAATGGCATTGTGCTAATTATATCTCCGTTAGACAACAACTAGTTTCCCCTTATACTTTTCAACTGATCTTGCATTCTTCTTCATCATGTTCTCTTTCTGCAGTGAAGATAATAAATTAATAATATTCTCTTCCCACTAAATTCTTCATCATGTTCTCTTTCATTCATGTTATAATTTGTGTACTAAGAAAGCCGAGGAACTTCTGGCATATATGCTCACAATTGAAGGGGGAGATGAACCAAGGTTTTGGCCAAAGCTTATTCTAATTATAGAGATGATGTGATTTTTCTTAATTTACCTATATGTTTGACCAGTACTCATCCTTAAAGTTTTTGTCCATGACAACCCTTTTTTCTTTGCTTCCTGATTCCAATGTTGTGTCAAATAACAATGAAGATAGAAGGATCTCAACTCTTGGCATCATCTGGAGCCTATAGAGATGTGAGTTGCTTTCTTCATGAATTTTTGGTAGTATAACTTTTGCATTTTTAAGTGATTATTCATCCTGAAAATTTTCATGTAGTGTGGTTGAATTCCTTGAATAGGTAAATAAAGAGCGGCTATTCTAGGGATCAAACCGGGATGGTTAGTGTGGTTGAATTCCAATAATTCTATCACTGCATGAATGTCACTTTATGTCATCCATTTATCACTTTCACCTGCCACATGGACTTGCTAATGTTAGTGTTTTGATATCTCTATAGGTTGTGGAATGTCTTATGAAGCTAATCAGTTTCGATCCATGTGGTACTAAGGACAATAGATGCGGGTTCCGATCCATGTCAACATTTAGGACATTAATAGCCGTGAAAGGTCACATAACAAGAATAAAATTAAAGCCTTTTACTTGTTTCATTATTGCTAAATTAAAGCCTATTAGCTCAAATTGGTAGAGCGTTGTGCTCAAGCACATAGATGCGGGTTCAAATCCCGCATAGGCTATTTTTGAATCCTTCACTCATTTTCGCAACAAAATTTGTCTTTTTGCGATGAAAATTTTAGTGGCCAATAAAATAGAAACATTTTTTTTGTCATCATTAACTCCTAAGCTTTTGATTTTAAGAGATCGTATTGCCTTGTTTGGTAACACTGTTTTTTATTCCACATTTCATACTTCAATGTCACCAATTTTATAAAAGTATCATCACAAATGATTGAGATCAATTAATTGTACTTACAAATGTGTCATCAATGAATAAAAGTCCTCAATGAAATTGTCATCAATAAAAAGATGTCATCAATGAATTGTAATTACGCATTAAGCTCATATATAGACCTGTCAAACGGGTCATTCGGGTCGGGTTCGGGTCGGGTCACTTCGGGTCTCGGGTAATACGAGTTCGGGTATTTTCGGGTACCGGGTAATACGGGTTTGACCGGGTTTTCGGGTCATTTCGGGCCGATTTCGGGTTGATCATTTTTTTCTTTTTTTAAATTAAAAAAAATCATGATTTGATAATTTTGCGATAAATTTAAAATTCTAAAGTTAAAGACGTTGTTCATAAGTTATGGTGCTTGTAATTATATACTATATTTGATCTAAAATATTTTATTTTTATTATTTCTCATCATTTTTAATAAAATGTAATAATATATAAATTTTGAAAATTTCAAATAATTTTTTAAAAATAATTCCATGCAATTAGTAATAAGCATATAATTGTTTTAATATTTTAATATTTTTTAGAATTTTTATCTTCTTAAAAATGTCCGTTGAAAAATAAAAAACCAAATACTATCGATCGGACGGAGTATTGCACAATACAAATAAATATAAAAGTTGATTTGAAAATGAAAGATCAAGTGGTTGTAATTATAAAATGTAATAAATTGGAATCTCCATAAAAAAAATTAATCATATATAATTACAAATCAATCGGGTCAACGGGTAAATCGGGTCAAAATTACCAAGTCAATCGGGTCACCGGGTCGAAACCCAGATTGCCCAGAAAATTTTCGGGTATTTCAGGTTCGGGTCGAAAAAAATTTCCGGGTTGAAATTCCCGGGTTCGGGTCGAAATTTTTTCGGGCGTTCGGGTCAGGTAGACCGGGTCGGGTTGTGTTTTGAGAGGTCTACTCATATGTCATCAATTGTATAAAAATATCATCAACAAAGAATGTCACCACAAGTGTGTCATCACTCATCAGTGAATAAAAGTAGAATCTATGAAAATATATCGGTATACAATTTACTGAATTACAAAAGTGACATCAAACGATTTGATTAAAAAAGTGGCATCGAATCATTACATTAGAAAAAGAGCATCAAAACACTACTTTAAAAAAATGCCATCACATTAAAGAAACAATGTCATCAAAACACTACTTTAAAAAAATTTGGCATCACATTAAAAAAAATATCATCAAAAAAATTGACATAAAAAAGTGGCATCACATTAAACAAAAAATTTCATCAAGGTTTAAAAAAGTGACATTAAAAAAGTGGCATCCAATCATTTCATTAGAAAAGGGGCATCAAAGTGAAAATAAAATATAATAAAAATTTGGCATCAAAACGGTGAAATATGGAATCACTAAAAAAAACAAAATGGGTTGGTCAACATTGATCAGTCAACGGTCAATGTTGACCGCCGGTCAATGTTGACCGCCGGTCAATGTTGACCGGTCGGTCAACATTGACCGGTCGGTGGTAAAATAGTTGGCCATTGACCATTATATCTTATTTAGGGACGGGTCTATTCCACCTAATTTATTTTTTAAGGGGTCTAAGTAGCTAATTAGATTTTCATATATGTCTAGGTACCAAAATCACCTTAATATTTTTACCATCTATTATATATCTATCTATTAATCTATATATATCTCTTCTATATACTAAAGCAGAGGTGTGCGATCTTGCATCCATGAAATTTTCTGGATTAAAACGAGATTATTTTTTCTTAAGTGTCATATTCTGGATTAAAATGGTATTATATTTTTAGGCCACATCAATTAATGATCTCATATCCATTGAATTTTCTGGATTAAAACGGGATTATTTTTCCTTACGTGTCATATTCTGGATTAAAATGGTTTTATATTTTTGGACGACATCAATTAATAAAGCAATATAGTTAGGTAAAAAAACTTAATAATTTTTTAATATAATTAAGGGTGATGGATTTGGTTCGTTGGAGATTAGATTTTCCAAATTCATCTAATCGTAATTTGAATATATTTGTCAAATTAAATCTTTGTCAAATATTCTATCTTTTTAGATGAAATTGAATATATTTGTATAAATATTCAACCTTATATTTTAATTAGGTAGAAAATTTATCTTTTTTAGATGAAATTGAATATATTTGTATAAGTATTCAACCTTATATCTTACTTAGTTGGAAATTAAATTTATTTTTTAGATGAAATTGAATATATTTGTATAGATATATATCTCATAAGATTTTATATTGAATAGATAATTAATTAATGGTTTAAGATAGAATATTATATATATATATATATATATATATATATATATATATATATATATATATATATATATATATATAGTTTAATCTACAAGTCATCACTAGTCGGTTCAACAACTTTCAATACTTGGGTCTAGTCATAAATCCATAATCCTTATGGGCTCCGCTTCAAGAGGTATAGTTTTGACTTTATTCACCATACTAGTTCAATACTCGCACTGTGTGCTGTTTTTTTTTATTTAAATAAATTTGATACTAAAAACCGTTTATTCAACTAATTAATTTCTTCCAATACTTCTTTGTTCCTAATAAACATAGAATTAAATGAAATTCCTGTAATATATACATGTATATTATTTATTTCTTTTAATTTAAATAAATTTTATATTAATACACATTCTAAAATATATTAATATATTAAAACCAAATAAATTCTTCAGAAGAAAAAAATTGTGTCGTGTGAATAATATAATTCTAAAAAAATTGTTTATACATATAAACAATTTGATCTTTTTTATATAAATATAATATAAACTTTAGACAATTTATTTTTAAATTGTATAAAAAGAAAATTGATAGAATGTATGGGTAGATAAAAAAAATTAATCGGCACCATATACATAGATGGATAAGATTGAGTTTAGTAAATAATATAAAAAAAAGATATAACATAAATGGATGGATAAAAATTAAGGAGAGAATTGATATAATATATCTATATTTAACAAAATTGGGTAAAATCTTGTAAAATATATTCATATATAATGAAATTGGATAAAGTTATTTAATTAGTATGACCATGTAATATATTGATAAAGTTATTATCTTCTAAAAATAGGTTCATATATAGCGAAAATAGGTAAAATCTTATCTTATATAATTGTCTTTAAAATTAGTTAATATGTTCTTAAAATATATCCATATTTAATCAAATTTGGTCAAATTTTATCCTATATATGCACATATAAATATATTGATTAAATAGAGTTAGAATAAAAATTTATCTTATGCATAAATTTTAAAATTAGTTAATATCTTCTAAAAATATATCCATATCTAATTAAATTGGGTCAAATTTTATCTTATACATAAATAGATATATTGATTAAATAGAGTTAGAATAAAATTTTATCTTATGCATATAGTGACAACAGAGTGCGCCTCATATCCAGCATGAAACGGAAAAGCATCGTGCAGAATGTTCAAAGCAGGACCATCAACGGATGAAGATGCCCCTTCCTCCAAGATTTGCGTTCGTCGTTGCTGAATTGTCCTATCAACTAGGGCTTCGTCATGCTTATCCCAAACAGTATAACTAGGTCACATCCCTCAAATGGGCCAAATGACTGTGTATTTCTTCTGTAGTGACCCATTCATTGTTGTGGCATCTCCGATACAGACATTTGAAATGCGTCAATCCATTCGCATTATCTCTATGATTCTGCATAAACATAAATATTCCTTTTTGATACTCCCCGTGAACGTGAGAGAGTTGCATCCAACTTTTATCGCCAATTATATATCGTCCTATCATTATCAATCCATTCATATGAATTCATCACATACACAATACATTCTCATCATCTATCTCATTCTATACCACATTCTCAAATAAAATTGCACATAAACAATCTATGTCACATACACAATCCATTCATACCCCAAACTCAATTTAAAATCAATTCTCAATCATAACATTTTAAATTCCATTTTCATCATAAACTCAAATACAAATTCTATTCTCACCATCTATCTCATTGTACATCACTTTCTCAAAAAAAAATCCACATAAACAATCCATTCACACACACAATACATTCATAACACAAACTCAATTTAAACATCGTTTCACAAACTCAATTTAACCTCCCTTTAACCTCAATTTCAACTCAATTTATACATACACAAATCTTTCCCCTCATAAACTCCATTCAAACAACTTTTTTATCATCCAAGCTCTAAAAAAGATAAGCTCATCATCAATCCACACACAAACAATATATATCTATATATTCAACAACAACAAAAATACATACCTTCAATTGATGTGTGAAAGGATGAATTTGGGAGAAAGGATGAAGATTGAAGAGAAGATAGATGTTACTTTAGTACATCCGATTTTAATTGTTTGTTACGGAAAACAAATTCAAGCGACGGACATAGATAAATATCCGTCTCCTGAGTGAATAGTAATAAATAGGGGTCAACCACCTCACCTTTCAGGAAACGACGATAGTCGTATGTCCGTCTCCTTAATGAACGCTATTTAATATTCGTCACTAACCAGACTTTATTCCTTGACTTTTGAAAAAGTAAAACGTTCAGGCGACGGGCTTATTGTACTCTCCATTGCTACAAAGGCCCATTCTGATAGTTGTGATTGTGATGCCTGTTTGGGCGACCGAGCATAAGCTATGTTCGTCGTCTGGATTTCATCCGTCGCTTGAGTGACCTTCAGCCGACGAACATTTAATTTTTTCAGTCGACTGAACATGGATTGGAGGTGGTTTGGGGCGCCTCCCAACGTGCAGGCGACGAGTCATAGTAAGTATGTCGCCCGAACTCGATTTAGGCGACGAACTTTCTTACCTCCGTCGAGCGAGATGCAATCTGGCGTAGTGTATTATTACAGTTCTTATGGAAGAAACCAAATCAATCAATGGCTCCTGTCCTCTTGATCGGAGCACAGCTTTCGACCCTTCGTGCGGGGGATTTCATGGATTTAATTCTGAGGATCGACTTGCTTTTGTCTTTTTCTTTTCAGTTAGTAGGAACATTTATGCATTAGTTTAGTGAAATGAGAACGTACTTCAAACTTTAGCAATAACTCATGTAAATTTCATGTTTACATCTCAAAATTCCACCAATTTCATCCCCTTAATTAAACCCGTCTACATATTCATGCCAAAAATCAGGCTCAAAGTCCAAATCAAGTTGGTCAGAACAAGATCGAGACACTGGTATATTAAATCAAATTCCATGCACATGTAACGACGTCGTTTATGATCTATCGACCCAGACGAGCCACATATCCTACACGCTTCAGCAGCCCCCGGTTCTTGAATGCCCAATACCAATTTTGCAAGAGCGGCTTCCCAACACAAGACATGGTCGCTATGGAAGCCAAACACGCGATCCAAATCGTATTTTTAGACGTCACCGAATACACTCCAGATATGAACGCAATCGCCGTAACTGCTAGGCATATATGCAGCCGGATGGCCATGTCATGCGCTATCTTGGACAAGGTATCCGGCTTTGCGAAGAAAGCCCCCAACGGGTAGTTTATGATGACAGTTATGGAGGATAACAACGCGATGATATTCGAGAAGTAGAACACCTGAAAGGCTGCCTTTCTCCTAAGGAGGATTTCGCCTGTGGTTTGGTCATAGCCTCCGGGAACTGTGAATGCAGCAGCGAAGGTGAGGGTGACTATAAGTGTAGCCACCAAGGCCATGTTGTTGATCATCTGCCTAAGGTCTCCTTCCTTGTACTTCCGAAAACGCTCTCTTAGCATGTCAATCCGCTTTACGGCTTTGTGCTTGAACTTCTTCGTCTTTCCTTTGTGAAGCCATGCTTTCTCATGCGTCTTTATCGCAAGTGATACAATACGCTACATAAAAGGCAACAACATAAGATGAAGTCAGAAGCCCCTGCACAATAGCTTAAGCTGGAAGTATAAATATACATACCAGCTTCTTGGTCGTCTCTTCATCCGCAGTGACGCACATGTCCATGGGGGTTTGCTTATTCTGATTCCTAGTCCTCCAGTTTATACCTTTAGTCGAAAGCAACACGAGCGCCTTGGACTCGTCGCGCTCCATGATAGCTAAATGCAATGGGGTGTTCCCTAAATGATCCGGCTCGTTGAGGAGAGTACACAGATCAGTTGTTTTTAAGCAGGTTCTAAGATGGACGCCCTTCATCTTTGCCAGGTGAAGCACCGTCTTTCCATCCTTGTTGTCGCGAAACTCGACAGAGTGAGGGGAGTACTTGAGTATGGCTTTCACAGTAGAATGGGAACCCGCCATTGCAGCTCTATGTAGCGGTGTGAAGCCGTCTTTGTCGTGCGAGCAAGCTGTGTCTGGATTGCTTTCTAGGAGTATCTGCACAATCTTCTTGTGGGCTTCTTCTGCGGCGTAGTGCAGTGCTGTTTTCTTCTTATGGTCTCCTTTGCTGACCAGGTCTGGTCTCTTCTCAGCTAAATGTGCAACTGCAACTCCTGTCAATCGATTACTACATTTATAAGAATATACAGATAATGGTTTATGCAATCATATATCATATGATCGAGTATATCTATGGAAATCAAACTAACAAATATTATAATTAGGATGTTAGATCCGACCCAAACCGAAAGACCAATCCAATCCACCCGAACCCAAATTACTCAAAATTTTATCAAAAATCAGTATCCGAAACCCAAACCCAAGTAGTATACAAATTGAAATAGAATCGACTCAAATCATACCCAAACATAAAAACCACCAGATCTAATATACACTCGAATCCGAAGTAATAGAAATTCGAAGTCCATCACATGAAACAAAATAATTAAATTTATTGACTTTGGAAATATCTGAAACCTAAAATATTCAAAGCATGAATCAACTTATTCAAACTCAACCGGAATCCCGAAATAATCAAAACTCGAATTAACCCGGCACAAATTGTTAATGTTATGCATCATTGTTTGTTAGGGCGATCTGAAATAAAGAATCATCGGAATCAAATGAAATGAAATGAGATAGATTGAAGATCGATGCTTACGGTTGGTTCGGATAGCAGCGTGCAAGGGATTCCGGCCGAGCGGCCCGGAATCACTGTAGCGATCAACGCTCAACGCCAAGATAACTTCCATGACCTGATCACACCGGCTCTCGGCGGCCAGATACAGGGGGCTCTCCTCGCCGTGGTTGACGAATTTGGGGGCCTCCTTATCCAGCCCCATGAGATAATTCGCCACCTCCTCGTGGCCGTTCCTGAGCGCCTTGTGGAGCGGGATGTCGCCGTTGTCTTTGGTCTGGATCCGCCACGGCTGGAGGTTATCGCTGTCGCCGCTCTCGGCTGCGGCGAGGCCTACATGTTCCCTGGAGTTGGCAACCTCGGCGCACCACTCGGTGATCATCCGGACGACGCCGATGTGGCCGTGCTCGGCGGCAAGGTGCATCGGGGTCTCGCCGCGGGAGTTCTTCTGGAAGAGGAGGGCGTGGGGCCCGCCGTCAAGGGCGGATCGGATGACGGGCTCGTGGCCGAAGCGAGCGGAGAGGTGGACGACGTGGTCGCCGGTGGGGGTGCGGAAGCGGTAGCATTGGTCGAGGGAGAAGTGGTCGAGGAGGTCGCCGGTGCGGGCGGCGCTGTAGATTGTGGCGTCAGAGATTAGAGCATTATCGCTCTCCATCGTCGCCGGTGTAGTGCGGTTACTGGGGAGTGGGAGATTAGGAAAAGGGGCTGCGAAAGAGAAGACCTTGAAACAAGGCCATGGATGAATTGGAGCGAAAAGCTGGAGTTGTGTTTGAGGCTTTCCGTACAGCTACGCGATTTAAGCTCCATCCATCACAAGCCTCGGTCAATTGTTGTTACTTTTTTTACTTTCCTTTTCAACCTTGTCATTTTTTTTATATACTCAACATTCTCAACAATTTCTCTTAGATTTGAGGATAGATCGATCAATATCCACAAGATGGGAAAAGGATGTAAGAAAATAAAATAACTTCAAATGGACTTACCTAGCAATAAAAATCTGTTTTGAAAGGATTGTTCGAGTTGAATCCATCATAAATCGCCTTGATAAAAATAAAATAAAAAACTATCCAAAATCACTATTTTGAAAATTTAATGACATTTTTTCTGAAAAGATATCATTGAGAGGAGAGCCGCACGATCTTATTCCTACTAAAATATTACCTTGTATAAAAAAATGACATTTTGTCTGTCTCTCGGTTCCTTACACAACATATTGCCTATAGGCAACATTTTTGTTGTCGGAAGAAAATGAAGTCTTTTATATGGAGTTTGGGCAGTTTGTATGGGTTTTTTTAGACTTGATGGATAATTTTCTCCTGTCAAAACATTATATTAATATATTACCGTGTATGGGAGGGAACATATACAAGTTATTTTATAATGTGAAAAATTTTTGTTTGTCTAATTATTATTATTAAGTATTAATGATTAATTATTTTTGAAAGTGTAAAAAGATGTGTGTAATAATTTAATAAAAATTAACCTATCGATTTTTAATTGTTTGATTCCCTAGATCACAATTCACAAATGAAATTGGACGAATTATAAAATATCAATGGGCCCATTAAGTTCTTCAAAAAGAGGCCCATTAAGATATTACATATATAGGCCGAAGACTTAAGGCAGTGGCCCATTCATATATTCAGATCTGATTCGGCTTCACGCTGAGTCTTCTTCTTGAAGCCTCATCTCGGGGTTTGGGGATTTAGAGGTTTTTTAGATTTCCCGCCCTCATTTACCAGAGAGAGGAAGGGGGCGGCGGAGTTCAGTTCAGACTTGAGAAAATGCGATAATGGAAGGTGTTGCAACCATATCAATCGCCGACCTTCTCAAGCGTCGCCGTCCAGTCTCCGGTGCGCTGTCTCTACTCCCTCCTTCCACCGCCGAACCTGCTCCTCCACCCTCCGGTAACGCGAAAACCCTAAAATCTGCTTCTTCCTCTAACTATAAGGTACTCAGGTCGCTCTGTGAACAATGTTCGATTGTGGGAACCCTAAATCTTCCCGCCTTATCTGGCGATCATATGTCTCCCAGTTCTCCCTGCCACCACAATTGCTTTTCGTTTTCTGATGATTCCGGTTCTGTTTGCTGTGATGTTCTCAATTTTGATTTGCTAATGGTGGGAAAGATGATTCTCGTTGTCTCTTGGAACTTCATTCCCTTCAAACATCAAGGCGGATTCTTGGAAATTATCAATTGGAAATTTCCCGCTGATTCTTCCGGAGATTGTTCTACCGAAAAAGGTTCAGTTCCTTTGGTTTTGGGTTCGGTTAGGCATGGAAATGACCTTCATAAAGCTCGTCATTTTGTTTATGGCTTACTGGAATCAGTCAGCCCGATTGCTGTTGTCCCTTGTACAATTGGGGGTAACCAGAATGCCTCTGTTGAAAGTGCTGCCAATCCAAAAAGTTTATGCGGGTTCATTGTGCAGATTTTAGCGTGTAGGTGTAAATTATGTTGTTCAAATGATAAATCCGAAAATTCACCTGTTTTTATTAGAAGCCATGATGAACATTCTTTCAGGAAAGGATGTTTTGTGTACTTTGTTGGATTGGCATCAACTTGGCATTTTGCAATTTTGAAGAAGGTAGGAAATGTCATCTCATTGTCAAGACTGAAGAAGAAGTTGATTTACATGGGGAAGGGAGAGAAGGAAATAATGTTTGTAACTACAGATCAAAGTTGTCTTCATTTTCCAATTTTGAGTCATACTGGTTTATCCCTTGAGAGCTCCATCATGATGGACAAAAGTAGTTTTGGTGTATATACTGGTGTCGTAAAGGGCATATATGTTCAAGGTATGGTTGTTGAAGTAGATGAAGATGTTTGGCTTCTACTAACTGACCAACTGCTAAGGCCACCACATAGCATTAGAATAGGTGCAGTGGTAGGTAACATACTTTTTCTATACCTCAAAAATATAATTTGATGATGACATTCATACAAAGCTTGTCTGATTTAAATGAATGTTAATGTTAATGTTAATGATTGATTTTATTCTATCAGATAACTGTTAGGAATGTTCATTTTGTGAACCCTAAATTCCCTTGGGGAAAAGTGCTCATACTAGGGGCTTGCTATAAGACTAGCATTAGTGTGACTTCCTTCTCTCCACTGGAAACTGGGTAAAGGTTCTGCTATCTTTGTAAAGTATCTTCTTCCAGTAACACTTTCTTCATTCCAGAGTTTCTAATATTTTGTTGTATGATTTAGATGTCACCAGGTTATGCAGTCTCCAAGTTTGTTAGGAAGATACATTGGATCTTTGGCTATTCCTGCAAGATTATGGTGAGGATACCAATAATATTCAGCAGCTAGATGTAGTCTTATATTAGAAGATGGTTTCTAACCTGCCTCCTTTGGCCTTTTCTTTTCCAGGATATTACTTGTGGTTCAATGTTTTAGGAAGAAGTTTGCAGGAGCCTTCTCTGAAAAGGAGATATTAGGATCGAATCATGTACCTTACTCTCACTCAATTTAGTGATTACCCATCACTTCTTATATCACACACTTACATAAGATTATTAATGTCTCATGTTGTATGTTTAAAGGACATTTTGTAGGTCTTATTGCATGATTTCCCTTTTGCACTAACTAGTGAATTGCATTGAATTGCCAGAAAGAAGGTATAGCTCAAAAATATGCCAATTCCATATTATCCATGTCAGTGATTCATCCTCCACAAGTAAGCTGGTTCATCCAATTTATGATTTATAAACTTGGATGTTTTTTCACTGCATTTCACTCTGTTATTTTCTCCAAGACAGAATGGCGTATTCATGGAATTTTGCAGGCATGATTCGTGTGGCTGCTCTAGAGTGTTGAGTTATCCCACCCTCAATTTGGTATTTCCAATGTTCTGGCTTTTCGTGTTTCATTTGCTTGGTCAGATAGAGTCTTCATGTCAATATGATTGAATAAAGGGCATCTTCTCAGTTTACTCGAACAATGAAATGCAATTTGGTCATTTAAGTTCCTTCTTAGAAAATACTCATAATTATCAGATGATGGTGTTGTATCTGAACTGAGGATTGATTAAGGTTAATTTTCTTGGGCATTTTGCAGGTGGTACCTCTTGTCTCATTCATTAGCAGCTGTGAAATGATGTGGGCAAATTCTATTTCGAGGATAATAGATGCAAACAACCTAGCAAGTTACCTTTCTAGGGTACATGAGTCTCATGTTCCAAAAGCCAGGAAGATATTTCCAAGTGAAGGCAGTGGTGTTTCTTTGCTGGGCAACCTTAAGGTCGGAGCTTAAACTATGAAGTTAAAATGTATTATTATGTCGTATATGCAGGTTGATGTCTGTATATGCAGAGTACAGAAGATACTTGTTTGTGCAGCTGGTAGAAATTAGAAAAAAGTACAGTTTTTGGTTCTCGGATTCACTTTTGGTGTCTCAATATGCATAGAGTACATAAGATGCTTGTTTGTTCTTGGAGTACATATATAATTGATGGTGGTGATTGATTTGTATTTCCTGTTCTGTTTATATAGATGTCTCCAAACACTGGGAGGTTGCAGTTGGTTGATTCCACTGGTAGTGTTGATGTTGTTGTGCCAGATCTTCCATCAAGTTGGAACACTAATGACATCTTTGAGGTATTTAATTCTACAATTCTTCGTCCAAATATGAAAATGAGAAAGGAAGAAGCATCTGTTTGTCAAACAGTTGCATTTTTTCTCTCTCCCCGGTTCCCATCCAAGATGTAAAATTTTTTTTTTATCTTTTTTCTCTCCGATTTTTTTTCTGTCCTTTTTGATAGGCTATGTCGCTATGAATCTATTATATCCTACAGGATTTTGTTTGCTGCATTTAGGGAGGGGGAATCTTGTTTATATTCTTCATAGGTGTTACTTGCTATCTCATTTGACTTCTTTCCTTTGATTTCTCTGAATAATTGAACATGTATCTAACATTCTTAATTCCCAGGTATTTGACTATAATATAGTCGTAGAAGGTGATCCTGGAAAGGTTTGCCATTTGCAAATGGTTGACAGGAATGCATTCTCGTGCAGAAACATCTTCCAGTGCAAATCATCAGAAACAGATAAAAACCTGAATATTTATGTATTCTTTTTATGGAGAAGGGCTATAAATAGGATCTCTCCAGTTAGTTCCTATAGCTCAAAGGGTAATTATATGGAACTTGACCCTGGAATCTTCCATTTGCTTCTTTTGACCCACAAATTTCCTATGCGACCAAAGGTATGTTTCCATTTTGCTGGCTTTTTTCTTCTTGTCTATTCTACTTAAATTAGTCTTCCTAGTTATATTTATTTTTAGTTGAACAATATATTTGACAAAATGATTATGACCTGCTACTACATTCATGTTGGTACTTCATTTTCTTTTCTATTTTTTTTAGTAGTTCTTGTATGTAACTTAAAAACCCATATTTGCATTTGTTCTTGACTTGTCTTATCAGATTTCAGTTGATTCGCTTGTATCCAGTGGGGCTGGCTTCTTTGCTGAAGCTATAGTTTTGCCGTGGGATATGCGCCTTGTCACAAATGATAGTGGTAATCTTTCAACTAGTGCACAAGTAGAAAAGAGGAAAAGGTGCTGCCTGGAAGATGGTTTCCCAAACAAAAGGTGCAATATCGAGGCTGTATCAAATTTCTTCAAGACATTAGGATCTGCTAATAATGGCAAGTTTAGAGAACATGAAATGAGATCATGTGACAAATCACATGATCTGCTCAATCCTGTAAGCGAAGTTGGAATGAATCAGAAATTAACAAGCACAACTCCTGCTGAACTTCCATTCATGGCAACCTTCCAAAGTCTTCAGGGGCCAAGCACTCTTGCTCCTGGAATCTTATTTTCTACAAAAACCAATATGGGAAGGTGCTTGGCAAATGGAAGGAAAGTGTTGCTGGAGTTCAGTTTTGAGACTATTTTGAAGTATAAGGTGCGTCTTTTTAAAGTTTGCTGTTACTTATGTCAAAAATGGAACAAATTTTCAATTCTTGTCTCTATGCTGATTTCTTTCCCATCCATTATGTTAGCTGTTGAAAATTGGTTCCTGTTACGCCATAAAGCATTGTGGTAGAGATTCCTTCTGTGATTTGAAGGGCAGTAACTACGAGCATAAAGTTGTTATCAAACCAGACATGCACTTCTGGAGTTTATCATTCTTATCTGAAGAGGAGGTCTCAAACATAGATTCATCAAATGATCATGTGCCCAGAAACTGTATTCAAAGAAAGCTTGAGTTTCATAGTAGCACAAACATTTATCATAATGAGTTTGCAGATGTTAATCTTTGGATCTCTTCTGAAGCAATTCATTTCTTTAATTCAAGTATTCAACCCCTTACCGAAGTTGAGAGGAAGCCATTATTGCTTCTAGATGAGATTCCTAGTGTCTGTGAGCCAGTTGGAAGCAGGGTCACTCGATTTGGTTTAGAGCAATGCCCAACCTTAAATTCTGGCGGTCCCTTACCAGAAGGGAATTTCATAACTGTTTGTGGGACTGTGGTAGCCCTTTACTGGGCTGAGTCTGGTGCTGCTTTTAAAAATCAATGTCAAGTGGGAGATGGGAAAGTTCATCAGCTAAGATCCTACCAAGAAGGGATGAAGGTCATATGTCTTCATATCTCGATTGGTGTTGACATTGTAATCACCTAATGTTCACTTTGTACTTTGTTCATTTACTTTTTTCTGTCTTTTGATTTCTGGTTTTATTATCTAGCAGGTAATAATTAATAATACTAATAACATTTCAATATTTGAACCTGTAAGGTGAAGATTGATGGTACCTTGTGCAAAGTAGATTGCCCTGTTGGACTGGGACCTGGTTCCAATGCTACTTTCCATCGGATTCTTGTAAGGTCTGGATTTTTAGCATTTTCTAATAGTTTCGGTAAAAATCCATTGACAGATGCTACTTCAACATACGTTTTTCATCAAGCATTGTAGTTATCTCTATGGATGGTTTTATCTAGCAGTTATGAAATTGCACTTCTATCATTCTGATTTCATCAAACATCAAAGCTATCTTTATGGATGATTGTATCTAGCAGTTCTCAGATGCTACTGTATTTCACTTATTAAATGGTAGTTGCTTAGTCTTTTAGACTAAAGCTGAGCATGCTTTCCTAACTTCAGAGGGTTTCCCTGTTGTTTTCCAGTGGCAGAAATCATTTGATGCTGACATCTGTATCATTCATCACCATCAACTATGTCAGTGAATTCAAGATGGGCCTTGCAGATCATTTTGTAAATTTGTCTCCTGAACCAGTTTCACGTGGTTTTAACCCTCATGCTTTCCCCAAGTTAATCCATGATAAAATCCAGTTCTCTGAGAACAGTTTAAGAAGGTACTGTTGTAAGGTAATTCTACTGTTTATGTCAGGATTTCACCTTTCTGGATTATTTTCGGAATCAGGATATTGATTATCATAGAAATTGGCTTTTACCTCACGGGACAGGTTGTTGCTGTGCACACTGTGATATTAAGTGGCAGCTGTGACTTACATCAGCGACCACATGAGGATCACTTGAGGTTGACAAATGTGAGTATTCCAATTGCAAGTTTAATACTAGGTAAGTTTATTGGTCTTAAAAATTCTCCCTGCATAGTCTTCCACCTTGTCATCTAAGCCTAGCCTGATGAATATAGCAAAATTATAGAGGTAGGTTGACTGGATGTATATAGATTGCCTATCACATTTCTAAAAAAAAAAAAATTATGGAATATGGATGAATTTTTCATTCAATACAAAGTAGCAGTGCACTCAATTAAATATGGTGCACTCTATAGATTGTCCATCACAATTCTACATAATTTCCTTCTCTTTAGTTGTTTTCTCTGGCTGTGTCTATGGTAATTGAATTACTTGTTTTGCTATAACTTATCTTACATATTTTCTAATGGAAACACAGGATCAATGTTTTTACTAGCTTAGTTAATATTTGTATATGTTGTCCATATCTGTACTTTGGATCACGTTCAGGCAGTAGTGCACAGTTTGGTCTTTATGCGGAGTGTGTATGCTATTCATGTAGAAGCACTCTTTGATTCTCCTGACATCTTTTTTCTAAGTGCAGATGATGGTTCACTACCTCACTGTTGCTGGATCAAAGGTGAAAATGCCACAAAAGTATTGAGGTTACATGAAGAATTGCCATCTATGCCATATAAAAGGTGGTATAAACTGGAGGGGTTGGAGAATGATGAGCTAGACAATGACAACAGTTCACATCTGAAAAAGATTTTGGCCAAGCATCAAACAATTACCGTGAAAAACTATGGGTCCTTTTTTGACTCTCTTTGTCAAGATCTTCAATTGTCTGGTGGTTCTAATTACGTCATTAATCCTTCAGAGGAGGAATTTCTCAAACTAATTATCCTCCATGCTTGTTCTGGCCCCCTTTGGGTAAGTTTTTAATCTGATGAATGAATTTTTAGGAATTCGATATTTAAATAAAAAAAGGTTAAAAATGAGAAAAATCCACAATCCTCTAGCTGGAAAGAGGTTAGATAATAAGTTTTCATCTTCTGTTTTCTTAAGAACTATGGCTATTATTGTGTCATTCATAGTGCCTGATGTTGTTTTCCAATCAATGGTCTGTTGAATGTCTTGCATATTTTAACTTTAGGGTTCCTTTCCTCAGGTTGTTACATATCTCTTGGAGTAGAACCCAGATAGTAGCATATTTTGCTTTCCTTTGATTGACAGTCTGTGCAATATCACATGCTTCTCCTCATTTGCAGAGTGTAACAGGTTACATGATGGATTCCAGCATTGTTAAGGATCTAGAGAAGTGTCTCAAAGAGCATCAGCCCATGTTGCATTCAATGCCAAATATATGGGCCACAGAAGTAGGTGATGTGAACCTTCTTGCTGAGGCACGGGACATATTTCAAAGCTTCGGAGAAGGTATCTTCTTATTACAAAATCTAGCATGATCATATTAGTTGATATCCATCTTCACCATTTCAACCAAATTGAAGACAATTTATTCCAACTACATACCCGTCATACTAAATCATTAAATATATTCATTGGAATTGGGATTTTATTATAATTCCTTCAGGGATAGAACTATCTACAGACTTACTATAGTCATTATTGGCTACTTCCAGTCTTCCATAGTTGTAAATGTGAAAGTTCAGTTTTTCGTTTTCATCTACAGTAGGTCAAGATTCAAGCCTCTCTATAGCAAGAAGCAATGGTGTTACACCTGAAATATTGTGACATTCAATAGATCCATCTCTGATACAATTGAGTGATTGACAACCTAATGGATACCAAGTGCTTGGAGTCGAGGAAATCGTCAGCTTCTGGCAAATGAAATGTACGAGTTGCCATTGCAACTTTTGCAGTTTTATATACTACTGTCTCCTCTCCTACAGTTTGTCCAAGTATTAGCGTTATCCAACTCCAACGGAGGCCTTCCCATCAACGGATTCATTGACTTTGCTAATCCTTGCCCTAGTAGGGTAATTCCCCTTCAGATGATTTAACCATCTGTGCATTATTGAAGCTCATCTTGACTCAGTTCTCTCGGGGGACCACTGTATAGTCTGTATATGATTTACAAGCTAAATTTTTTATTTATTTTTTTTTATTAGGTAAAAATTCGAAGGTCAGACAAGCCTGACTCATCGAGAGGCCAACCGAAGTCGGCATACGGCGAACCGTCTAACGGAGCAACCTAAAAACAAAAATACAAATAACAAGCGCAGTGAACCAAACAGTAATAAACTCTGCTACAAACGTTTCAAGAAGACCAAACACCTGAAAAGCTGAGGAAATCACCGAAGAACGCAGCCAAGCACCACCGAACAGTAGCACCGCGGGCCAGTAGTACAACAGGACTCTAACTCCTGTGGGTAGTGCAGACGAACTCCAGCCAGACCCGACCACAGACTCCACGCCCCCTAATCAAGCAGAAGATCTCCTAGAAACATCGGGAGCAGAACCGCAAACTGCTCGAACAAAACGCCATCAAGCTTTCACTTACAAAAGTATCGACAAACCCTTGTGCGATTTTCTCAAACCCTTTCGGGTGGTTATACTCAAACCCTTTCGGGACAATATCAAAAACCCGAATCGGGTATTGCAATGGTTTTTTTAAAGAAGTTTAAAATATAAAAACCAACATTTTTTTTTTTTAATACTCAAAGTCCTTGGCGTGCAAGGAAAAAGGTTAGCCTTGCACGCCAAGGGAGCCAAGTGTACGGAAGGGAAGGGACAAGCGATGGCTTGCACGGCAAGAGAGAAAGCCGAAGTAGGGACGGCAAGGAACGACGGAGACGCCGTACTGAGCCAACCGAACACACCTCGGAGCGAAGTGGCTAGATCTAGAAAGACGACTCCAGACCGAACACCTACACGCCAAAACACCCAAATCAGGCGGCGAAGAAGGTAGGCAACCATCAACCCCAACCCGAAATAGGAGGAGGGCGGCGACCGAATCCGGAGAGGAGAGATTGGTATATAATCGTGGTGCGGGGAACAAATTCGAGTCAGGGGATTAGGATTAGAAATAGCATCGAGAACGAAAACCAACTTAATCCCCCAAACCGTCGAAAGAAGATGGCCGGAAATGCTCGTGGCGACAGGAAGAGGGATCAAGAAGGCATAATCGTCGGCGCTCAGGGCGGATTGGGAGGAAGGGGATAAGGGAAAACTGGTCAACATCGGCGCAGGCAGGGTGGGCGGTCGGAGAGGTAGGGGTCGCTGGCGGAGAAAGCACGGCTTGGACAATGACCGGAAAACAGAAACCGGCTACCATGGATAGTATGAGGTAGAAAGGAAGGGATTGATCTGAGATAGAACGGTTCAGAGATGAAAATTTGCACATGATTGAAAATTTGGAAGTGGGATTTACTCGAGATTGGATACTCAAATGGGAGTTTCTCTCTCCTAAGAGAGAGAAAGCCGAAGTCTTTTTGATTTACAAGCTAAATGCACTACTAATCGTCAAAGGTTTTTGTAGTGCTAGAGTTCTTGAGCTGTAAATGTATTCTTATAGACTTTGTAAACTTTGTTATGTTAAGGGTTGCAGCATTACATTACATTACATTATAATTACTGATGCCAGTAAATAGATTAATTTCTGGACCAGAAGTAGACATGCAAACAACAGAGGCATCTTAAGAAGAGGACGGTTCAGTTTCACGCCATTCAGACTTCAGAGAACAAACCTCCAACAAACAGATGAGAAGACAAAAGAACTGACTCTGAAGTCTGAACCACCAAAAGCAAAGGTATTGCACGTGATCTACGGCTATATGTGACTTGACTACAAAATTTAAATGCAACGTTACAAAATTATAGAAAGTATTTCTACAAAAGCATCTTAAAATTCTTAACAGTTGCAGTGCCCACAAGCTGACACAGAGAGAGTCTGATGGGAAAGAAGAGCTATTCCTTTTCCTAGGGCCTCTCTGCATCTGCAACTGCATCTCTCCCAGTTTTAGATTCCCCTCTTTAATTTCTACTGTCCAAACTTCTACTATTCAAGTATTGATTTCCTTTATTGTCCCCCTTTTTTTTTCTTCTATAATAAAGTAATTTATATTTTTCACTATTTGTCAATTCAAAATGTTCCCAAATCCCTATCAATTACCATGCCAATATATCCTTTAAGCCCTTAGCAGTTAGCTTTGACCCCTTCCTTCCCACCTGCTCTCAATCTGGGCCTCGTCACAATGTCAACAATCATCCAGCAGCAGCAGCAGCAGCCACCACCGCCGATCACCTACGCTGCCAGCTCGGCTCACGGATCGATCGGTGCGGTCATTGCCGTTTTAGCGTTTGTCTTGATCCTGTGTGCTGTGGCTGTGGTCATCGGACGGCTCTGCTCCGGGCGGTCCATCATGGGCTACGGCCATTATGATATGGAGAGCTGGGTGGAAGCCAAATGCTCCTCTTGTGTTGATGGCAGGATCCTGGTTTTCCCTCCGCTAACATGCTCCGGCAGCGGTGGCGGTGAAGGCAGCTCGGCTCCGGCGTCTGCTGCAGAAACGGCTGCCGCAGTTGAACGGCAAGCTGAACATGGAAATGTGGGTTCTTGAAAGATGTACCAAATGTGGGCTCTTGGTAACCTTTTCGTAGGCATTCATCTTTTAGTTGTGTTTTTTTTTTAACCTCCCAACTCCCAAGTGATTCGTGCATTCATATGTCACGGTGTGGCATTGAGGCTTTTATTTTTTTAAATCACATTTCAGATTGATGTCTAATGATATCTTAATTATTAGTTGTTGAAACTTTTGTGCTATTTGATTTATGGTTGTATCCCCACTCCCAGACTATCATTTCCTCCTTGCAAATTATATATTATAGGACACTCATTCCTCAACACAACAAACATCAATACATCATTGCCCCCTTTTCCTCTCTTCACCAGAAAAAAAAAGGGCAATCACAAGCATCGGTCCTTTGTGATCGAAGCTCGACTGCAAATGGAAAGCACTAATCTCTCCTACAAGGCATTTTAGCTGACTATCACCTGAAGGAAGATGCTCTTCACACACACATTGCAGTATCACAAACTAAACAAGCTCTTAAAAGCAATAGTTTGGCACATTTATCTCAATTCTCAAAGCATTAGGGGAGTGGAATCCCATGGTTTCGCACTCCGATCTGTCGCCTCTGCGAGTTTGATCTAAAAGGGCATTCAATCTGGCTGGGTGAACCTGATTGTGATAGTACCTGTTTGAAGAAAAAATTAGGTGGCACTTTGGGCTTCTTGCTTGGTCTGCTTCACTTTCATATCAACAAAAAGGGGTTTGTTATATAGTCCCACATCGGTAAGAAGAGATGGGGATAATAAAATCCTGAGTATAAAATCACAAAGGGTAAGTCATTCCAAATTACTTACCTGGACGGGGTCAACGATCGATCACAAAGGACCGTGGCCTAGGTTGTGGGCCCGCATTGCACAATACGTGGGTGCCCCAGCTTAACATCTTTCATAATATGAAAGAGTGTACGTCATAATTTGTTGTAGAGGGGGCCAGCGTTCGCGCGGCCCCTGCCAATTTGAGTTGTAAATATTGCCCATCATAAACTGTTCCGGCCCAATTAGTTTATTAGATTGGCTATCCCTTAATGGGCCGATTAAATATTTAATCTGTGTGTAATTCTCACTGAGGTTTAACAAAAATGTCACGTCTGCCTAGTACGATACTAAAATTGATTTTCGAGGTTTTAAAGTGCACCAAAATACTAAAATGGATTTTAACAAGATTATTTTGTTTTTATTAACCAGATGAAGGGCGTGTTTGGATTTCATTGTATTATGTTTATAATGCAATTAAAGGATAATACAAAAAAATGTTTGGTATGCACGCATTACTGTATTTTATTTTATATTTTAAATTCATCTTAACTTAAATACGTAGTACATCATAAACCGTGCTAATCAAACACCACCTTTAAATTTTATATTATAATCGTAATGCAATTGGAATCCAAACACACTCGAACTAATCAAACACCGCCTTTAAATTTTACATTATAATCATAATGTAATTGGAATCCAAATACACCCGAAGTATTTTTATTCCATTTTTTCTTGATATATTTTGTTTAACAGATGGAGTGTAGAAGTACATTGTGATGTAACCAGCCCGGCCCAAGGGAGGTTCATGTGAACCTACCTCACAGGGCCTTAAAATTTTGGGCCCCTATAATATATTGGGCTTGGCCTAGCATGGCATGTGTGTATAATTGTATATATATATATATACATATTTCTTTTAATTTTTTTTAACCTAATCCTCTATCAAAATAAAATAAAATTATAAAAAGGAAAAATAACCAAAAATAATACGAACTATCAACCATGAACCAATATTAATACGAACTTTAAAAACTACCAAAAATAAAACGAACTATTTCACATTTTACCAATTTTGATACGAAAAAAATTCTGATCAATTTTTCGATTAATTTTTCAACGTGTCAACTAAATGTTCGAAAATTTAAGGGCATCATCATATTATTAAATGCATAATTATAATGTTTGAAAATAAAAGGTAATTATCTATACAAACTGGATTATAAGATTAATTTATTCGTCTAATTTGCACTCAAATTTGACGTTTTTCACAAAAATTACATTGAACGCTTAACGATGTGATGCAACGTCGTTAAATTGTCGAACGTTCGATTACCACGACAAACATTGGCCGAAAAATTGACCGGACTTTTTTTCGTATCAAAATTGGTTCAATGTGAAATAGTTCGTATTATTTTTGTTAGTTTTTAAAGTTCGTATTAATATTGGTTCATGACTATATATAGTTCGTATTATTTTTGATAGTTTTTAATCTCAATTTTTCAATACTAAAACTCATTATTGCTATCGCATAAACTTTTGAAAAACCTTGTGGAAACCATATGGACTTTTACAAAACTTCGTGGGCACCACGCGAAATTTGTAAAAGTTCGTGGGCACCACGTGGAATTTTCTTAAAAACTTTATATTTTATATAGTTTTTAACTCTTTAAAAAAATGTGCTAAAAAGTCAAACGTGACTTATTTATGAAAGGAGGTATTTCACCTCCCAAAAATGTGAAACATAAAAAAAAATCGAATGGAGTGTCGATGTAAGGACACTCTCCGCAATAATTACTATGTAACTTGGTTTTGGAATGTGTATAAATATCCATTGCCGACTATGAATTTGGTATAATTTCCACCAGGAAACGTACAAATATATCCATGTAATGTACAGTAGTAGTGTTTAAGATACTCTCTGTTGTTTAAATTATCGTTAATGTCGCTATACTCCCAATTCAAGCACATGAAAATCAACACGATAATACGTCAACGTCGAATAGCACAATCGGCTCTGCCAAGTGTTCCAACTAATCTCAGTTAAAACTTTTTTTCTTAATAAAAAGACAAGGCCCACTCTCTCTAATTAAAGAGAGAGTTAAAGGCAACCAACACACCACGTTTAAAATATCACATTTAGTTTATAAATTGTTGATGATACCTTTGATATCTTTTCTATATTAATAATGATTTTTCTTTTATGGCGAATAAATGTGAATTGGACAATGCGGAGTATGTGATTAAAACGAAAATGCGGTTTGAGAAGGCAACATATACTCCCTCCCATTTTTAATATAATATAAGACATTTGTCTTTTATACACTTAGTTTAAAGAGCTAAAAATTATATAAAATATTAATTTTTTAATTACATTTTTAACATCATAATACTTATTAACAATAAATATTATAATGTAAAAAAATTTAATTAAAAAATTTAAATTTTTATACTCCCTCCGTTCGGCAAAACATATCTCTTTACTATTCACGCACGCTTTTATAGGAGATAAAAACTATATAAAATATCTATTTTTTAATATATTTTTTTAACAATTTCGTAGTTATTATTAATAAGTACAAACTTGTTAAAATAAATATTACATTTAGCTTTTATCATTCTAAAGAAGCGTGCATGAATAGTAAACGACATGTTTTGCCGAAGAGATGGAGTATAGTTTTTAGCTCCTTAATTAAACTACGTGCATAAAACTCAAACGTCTTATATTTTCAATCGGATGGAGTATTTGATTTACACTTTCTGTTTCTATTGTTTTGCTGAAAATATTTCTAGTCGGTTTCGGTTAATATTGAGAAATGTGAAGAGACAAAAGAGTCACACAATGAAAATATGAACACCAACGTACCTTAGTATATAGCTTAGCGGATTACTCCCCATATTGTTAATTGGTTTTAGAAACCTCATTCGTCACGAGTTCCAATAGAGTTCAAAATTCTTTTTTTTTTTTAATAAATAAAAGTTGGATGAGTCATCCTTTCTATTGTTAATTAATTATATAATACATGGAGAAAAGCACAAACTGTGGAACAAGAAGACGCCATTGATACATCAAGACCAAACTTCCAAAAAAAGAATGCCAAAACAAAATGTAGTTAAATGGAAAAAACTTGTTGATAGGTTGTTAAGCTTGATTTTCACAGTGCTCGGACTGGGTCGGGTCTTGCTGCTTCTGACTTTGTTATCCGTGATAACCAGGGAAGGGTCCTTGCTTGTGGTGCTAGTAGCCACGGTATGGTGTCTGCTATGCAAGCAGAATGCTATGGTCTTATGACTGGTCTTGTGGAAGCTTCAAAGCGGGGGTTCTCTCATCTGGTGGTTGAAGGCGAATGCTTGACCGTCATCAATGTCTTGTGGGGCCTTTGACAGTGCCCATGAGAGATCGAGATGACGATTTCGGATGCTATCAGCCTATGTCGATCTTTCGAGAGTGTCACCTTTCCGCACGTCTTCAGGGAGAGGGTAACCGAGTGGCGGATTGGTTGGCGCATCTGGGTTTGTCCTCGTTCTTCATTTCTGACTGTGTACCCGCTGAGATTGCAGATTTCGTCCGTTAAAATGCTATGGGACGGTGGATCAATTACGGTTCACCATCACTCAATCCTTGCCTTGTATCAAAATAAAATTAAAAATTATATAATATATACTACGTAGAATTTCAGTGAACTTATATGTTGGGCTTTGTTATTATTGACCCATCAAACGTATGGATCATGTGAGGTTAGTAATAATAAAAAGGGGCGCACGTACACCGGCCATAGCCATTATATGTTTCAACTTTCAAACCCAAAGATTCTCATTGTCTCACAGTTTGTCTTGGCTTAATATATGGCCAAATTGTATGAAACCACAATTTAAATATCTTTTTTTTATATGCGAAACCATCCCTTAAATGAATAATTGTAAAACTACTCTTTAAAACTCAATTATTTGCAAAGAACCACCCACACCCTTTATATTTGTTAAGATTCCGTTCACTAGTTTTGAAAATATCAAAAATACCCTACCATTTGTACAAAAAATTAAATGTGATTAATTTGTTAAAAAAAGATGTAATTTTTTTTTACAAAAAGCAAAAGCTTATATAGCTTTGTCACTGCCAATCTACAAACATCGACCCTTCTTTTTTAGGCTTCACACACAATATACTCGGGTAAAATTAAATTGGAGATGTGCTCTGCCACCACCATCACCATCACCAGGCATGTTCCGTCACCAGCCATTTTCGCACATGAACACTTTCAATTTCGCACAAATATCCACAGAAATCCCAACAAATCTCAAAGAAGGAAGGGGTGGGTGTTGTTGAATGACAAACAACAGAAAGTATGATCATTTAATAAGGATGTTATAGTCATTTTATTGATTTAGATATAAGAGGGGGATGGTTCCTTACAATGGGTTTTAAAGGGCAATTTTCTGCAATTATTCATTTAATGGGTAATTTTGTAAAAAAAAAAAAAATACTACTACTGAGTGTTTAAGAAATGATTCTCTGCAATTTAGCCAATATAATGAAGGAATTCATCCTAGTGGTCTTCCTTTTTTTTCCCCCTTTTTTCAATCGTCACAAAAACCCTTTTGGATGATTCATGGTTACTTCCGGCCACCACCTTAATAGTTCAATGATTCACTTACCTCTATCATTTTATTACTGTATAAAGTAGTTCACTAATTAGAGAGATTAAAAACATCCGCATCCATGGAACCCGATTCGGTTCCTTAACTCTCATTTTTATTTTTCTCTCTCCTTAAGAAACCCAACTTAATTTTTAACTCACATCCCTACAACCCATTTTATTATAAACAAATAATATAAAATTGAAAATAGCCCCACCACTTACCCTAAACCTCTCTCTTTCTCTTTCCTCCCCTCTCACTCATGTTTCCCACATTCTTTCTTTATTGGGTGTTTAGGGGTTTCTTAAGAGCATCCGCATCCATAGAACCCAATTCGGTTCCTTTAACTCCCCTTTTTATCTTTCTCTCTCCTTAAAAAACTCATCATAATTTTTAACCCACATCCCTCGAACCCATAAGAGTTCCTTAATTTTTCATTTATAATTATTTTAAAACCTATTACATACTATAAAACCCAATTTCATGGGCATGAGTCCCCCATTTTCATCTTCTCTCTCCACTTTTAAAGGTTCCTTGCTAAAGAACACATTACATCATTCCTTAAAAAAATTTCTCTCTCTTCCTTATTATATTAATTGATTCCTTATATTTTGAGTTTAAACACCCCAATGCACATGCTCTTAGTAATCAACCCATCAAATCATTCCTTACCAAAATACATTCCTCCTTTATTATTTTATTGATAAGTTCCTTATTTTCATCTTTAAAACACCCCAATGTGGGTGCTCTAATCCTTTAAAGGCTGATGTATATTGTGCACCCACCTTAATGGACGGTTCCTCCATCAATTCACTAATGTCGGTTTCTGTAACGTACTTTCCAACGACTCTGATTTCAATCTTACATTTACCTCCAAAAGATATACAATTTGGAGTCACTTTAGTATAGTTAATTACCAAAGGTAGCTGGACACAACTGACATATATATTGTCTATTTTTTTTTAGGGGAATTATTAGTAAATACTTTACTTTGATAATTGGTTTGCAAAAATACTTAGATTTGAAAACAATTGTATCAATATATGAAAATTTGTAAAAATAACTTATTTAATTATCAAAACTACCCACTACCCAAAAAAATCAGGAAAAAAAAAGATTAAATATTTTTGGTATTTATCATTTTTCTTATATTTTTAAATTATATTAAATAATTAAATAATAAAAAAATTATGGAATTAAAAAAAACCCAATCCCATGATTTAGGTCAAAACCGTATCTTTACAAACTCTCGCGCCGATTATTGATCAAATCTTATCAATGTTCATATTTGGGATTGTGAAGAACGATATTCATCCTGTCAATGTGATAATATTATGGTTTTGAGATATATATTGACAATTCTTTTGTAAATATGGTTAATAATCTTAAAGATATGATTTACCGTATCTTCAGTGATTCTCTCCCCGATTATAGCTTCAATTATGTCGAAAAAAACCTACAGCCTTGTCACTATGAACATTACTCATGTCGTTGTGAATAATGAATTTTGTCATCTTGGAGATGCCTTTAATTTCTAGTTATGGTAAGAATAAATCATATCTTTATTCTCTTCCCTATTATAAACTTCATCCTATCAGTATTAATTATCAGCTTTGTCATAAATGACTTATATCCTGTCAATTTTTTTTTATTCATGTCAGTATTAATTCTCTTACTAATTAAGGCAATGTTTTTCATCCAGTTAGTTTTATTATTGGGGAATTATTAGTAAATACCCCACTTTGATAATTGGTTTAAAAAAATACCTAGTTTTGAAAACAATTGCATCCAAATTTGAAAATTTGCAAAAATACCTTATTCAATTATCAAAACTACCCACAACCCCAAAAAAACAGGAAAAAAAAAAGGTAAAATATTTTTGGTATTTATCATTTTTCTTATATATTTAAATTATATTAAATAATTAAATAATAATCAAAAAATCTGCAATTAAAAAAAAATAGTTAACAACATCACCCTCGACCTCAATCCCTAACTCGTTGGTGCCCGACCCCAAGGGCTACCGTCATCAAGCTCTTCCTCTCCTCGCTCCTCTGGCCGCCGACCACTCTCGTCGATCGAGTCTCTCTTCTCCGGCGTGGTGGCTACGACGCTCAGTGGCTGGCTGCTGCTAAGTGCTGCTCTGATTCCCCGCGGCTGCGAACATCAGGCCCTTTTCCAATTGAAAAGGTTAGTTTTTTGCACCTTAGAACTTATATTTTGTTAATTTGTGCTTCAATATTTGATTTGAAATTCAATTCATAGGTAAGATATGAGAATTCCTTTAGGGTTTTGATTTTGGAAACCAATTTTGTGAAATTAGGGTTTGTGATTCTAAGAATCAATTTCGGGAAATTTTGATTAGGGTTTGTGAATTGAATTTTGCGTTTGTGAATTGAATTTAGCTTCCATCCCTTGCATTGATATCTTAGGTATAAATTATGGGATCCTTCTTTAATACTCCGTATAAACTATGTTGATTTCATCCGTTTTGGTTGAACGATTGTTGTTGTTTTGGTTTTCTTAATTGAGATTATTGATTTCTTTCGTGACTCTTGCTACGAGCTTCGATTAGAGATTTAGACCCCAGTGATTGAGTTGGGTTGCCTAATTGTGAACTGATAGATATAGACTTGGATGTACAAATTGGTTAATTAGGTAATAAAGGGAAATCGTCGTCTTCACATTGGTTGACCTTAATGAATCCACTGGCTAAGTATCTTATTAACCAAATTGGGTAGTTGGAGTTAACATCTAGGAGATGAAAACGGACTAATAAACTAATTAGTTATGACTTCAATTGTCTTATAACTATATTTAAAAGATTTGATCAAGTTAGGTGGAGGAACAAGTTGTTAATTTAGTGGAAACGAATGCGAAATTTAGCTAGATTGGTTGTTGATCCAACACAAGTCAGTAATTTAATAGATTGGTGTTGAAGAGTGGCTAAGTTAACAAGCTATACTAAGAATTTTGTATGTCTAACATTTGTAGATCCTTGAATTGAATAAATTACTTGGTGAAGTTTTTAACTTATTTCTTAATGGCATAAATGAATCGGTTTAGTTGTAATTGATATATTTGTAAACTTAATTATTTATTGGATTAAAATAACAGATGTACATGTAGACAATGGTGGTTAAATCCTACTTATAGCTTTGAGTGAGTGTTTGAATGTTCTATTGGAATGATACGCCTTCTTATTTGAATGGATTTGTGCTTAAGCATTAACAACTTTAACCTTTATGGGTTAAAAAAGATGCAGTTTTGTCTTACTGTTGCCTATTTGCCATGACTCTGAATTAGCCAGCACTCCTTAAGTCTATATTTAAAGTGCACATGTCTTGTATCATTATTTATATTTACATTTAAACACATACATCTCCTTTTGAAGGAAAAGGCTAATTAAATGTGAAAAAATATTTCATCTTTTTCCCAAGTCATATATTATTGTTGATTGTAATTTACATTGCACCTTTTGTGTTCCTTTCACTTGAAAGTGGCATTTGCATGGTACGCCACAACTCTGCTCAATAATCTGTTTTGAAGTTACGTACTCTTTCATTTTGAATTAAGATTATGTTTCTCAAATTGTTTTATTTCTTTCTTGTTTTGTAGGTTGTGACAAAATACAAAAGACAAAGCACCTTGCAATACTTTGTTTATAGGTAATCTTGGCAAGACCTTAAGCAACGGTTAGAACCGGTTAATATGATTCGGAACCAATTTTGGAGGTGCATAACAGTTATCCGGAATCTATCACAACAGTTATAACCGTTGTCTAAGTGAACCGTTGTGATAAACCCTATCGTTGTATTTTCAAAAACCACACAGGCTGATGCAACAGTTCCAAAACCGCTGTGCGTTTTGTAAAATAACCGTTGTGTAAGGGTGTTTTTGTACTAGTGGCATGTCAATGTGATAATATTATGGTTTCAAGATATATATTGACAATCGTTTTGTAAATATGGTTAATAATCCTGAAGATATGATTGACCGTATCTTCATTGATTCTTTCCCCGATTATAGCTTCAATCCTGTCAAAATAAACCTACAACCTTGTCACTATGAACATTATTCCTGTCGCTGTGAACAAATAACTTTGTCATCTTGGGCATACCTTTAATTTCTAGTTATGGTATGGATAAAATCGTATCTTTATTATCTTCCATATTATAGACTCCATCCTGTCATTATTAATTATTAGGTCTGACATAAAAAAACCTATATCCTGTCAAAAACAAATTTTATTCCTGTCACTTTTGATTCTCTTACTAAGGCAATGATTTTCATCCGGCTAGTTTTATTATTATTAAATTTTTGAGAAAAAAAAATTAAATACATTATTTTAATATGTATTTCATTTTTTATATATATTTTTACTTTTTTTAATTCATAATTCTCCTTTTAATGATTTTTATATTTAAATTTAAAGGTAAAATCAGTCATTATTGTTTAGCACAAATGACTTATTTTTTTAGCACAAATGACCCACCTATTCTATTTTTGCTATTCTCAGAAAACGGGGATACTTTTGCAAACCGAACACCGATTTGGTGTATTTCTGCAAATCGGCCTTTATTATTTTTACATTTTTGGAAAAAAAAAATATAAAAAGCATTATTTTAATATGCACAAATGACCCACCTATCATATTTTTGCTATTCTCACAAAACGGGTATACTTTTGCAAACCGAACACCGATTTGGTGTATTTATGCAAATCGACCTATTTTTTTATTAAAAACTTGGATCCGTATTCAGTATATACCTGGGTGGCTGGGTGAGTGTTTCTTCCGAAAAAACAATGTTGTGAAGCAACCTTTGAAGTTTGAATCAACTCATCATATCAACATATGATCAATTGATGTAAGCGGTTATGAAGTTATATTATTAGTTTAAAGGTTTGAAGTTTAAATTCTTTTAGCACCCGGTTGGTATTTATTGATTGATCAATCTATGGAATCAATCTACCTAAACACACAAGAACACTCAGAATGAAGAAAAGGAAGAAAAACTGAACTCTCATAATATAAAACTTGATTACTTTGAAAAACAGTTTGATACATTGGAGGAGCTGTGTATTTTTAGGCAGTAAACACTTATACACACACAGATGCACAAGGCGTGTTCAGTTACAACTGAATTTGCAACTCTCCTAACTAACTAAGTGTTGACTTCATAACTCCCCCTCAAGTTAAGAGTTTTGAACATGTTCACAACTCCTAACTTGCTCATCATCTTCTCAGATATGTCTTGATTCACAGTCTTTGTGAATATGTCTACCGGTTGTTCTTTGGTGGAGATGTATCCCAGAGTGATCTCCTTTTTTTAGAGCTTTATTCCTCACAATGTGACAATCTCATTCAATATGCTTTGTCCTCTCATGGTATACTGGATTTCTAGCAATGTGAAGAGCAGATTGATTGTCACAGTGTAGTTGCACAGGCTCCATTTTAACTCCTAGATCAAGCAGCAAATTTACTAACCATGTTATCTCACAACAAGTCATGGCCATTGCCCTGTACTCTGCTTCAGCTATAGACATAGCTACATAAGATTGCTTTTTCGTTCTGCATGAAATTAAAGAGCTTCCCAACAGTATACAAAAACCAGTTAGAGATTTCCTTGTCATTAGTCAGCTTTGCCCTTTAGAGTCACAGAAAGCTCTTAGTTGTAGCATGGAGTTCTTTGCCAATAAGAGACCCTGCCCTGGAGCTTTCTTCAGATATCTCAAGACGTGTTTAGCTGCCTGCCAATGCTCCA
Source organism: Persicaria tinctoria (assembly GCA_037127255.1). NCBI lineage: Eukaryota > Viridiplantae > Streptophyta > Magnoliopsida > Caryophyllales > Polygonaceae > Persicaria > Persicaria tinctoria. The sequence goes on along the minus strand of JBANSL010000018.1, from coordinate 25,997,184 downwards.
TACTGGGAGAATGCATGAACTGGATAAGCATTTGCACTGCATAACATATATTTGGTCGAGTGATGGTGAGATAGATAAGTTTCCCTACCATCCTTCTGTATGCAACCTGATCCACATCTTCCGCGTTTCCATCTAGACTGAGCTTGACTATTGGATCTAAGGGAGTGGCTACTGGTTTTGCATCAATCATACCAGTTTTAGCCAACAACTCTAAAGCATATTTCCTTTGATTCAGAAATATCCCTTTTTTTTATTTCTGTCTATTTCACTGCCTAAGAAATATCTCAAATCACCCAGCTCCTTCATTTGAAAGTTCTTGTGGAGATGAGCTTTGAGCTTGCTGATTTCATTCTCATCATTTCATGTGATGATCATATCATGAACACACACAAGTAGAGCTATGATTTTCTTCTCATGTTTCTTCACAAACAATGAGTGATCATATTCTGATTGCATAAATCATGTTGCCACAACAACCTCAGAAAATTTGGCTAACCATTGCCTATGTGCTTGCTTCATTCCATACAAGGATTTCTTCACCTGGCAGCTGGAGATCCAAGATGGGTAGTACACACATAGCCCTTTAACCAGAGAGGGGGTTTGGAAATTATGTGAAACTGTCTTAGAGGAGGGGAAATTTGCCAAGAGGAGCGTTCAGGAGAGGTATTTTGTATAGGTATGGCATCAAACGTGGGTGGCACAGGAGATGGAGAGTAATCATCCAGAGACTCCTGTGTAGTAGGAGGGTCAAGAGGGGGCAAAGGATATTGATCTGATGAGTGATCAAAAGAGATTGGGTCAAAAGGCCAATCATCTATGTAAGAAGATTGTGTTGAAGTCTATGATGTTGCAAGGATTGGATTCATCTGCATAGGTATTTATGTGAGAGTTGCAGAAGTAAAGGGAAAATAATCTTCAACAAATTTGACATCTCTACTAATATAACATTTATGATCTTGAAGATTGTAAACTTTATACCCTTTGAAACCAAACGGATATCCCACAAAAACACAAGGATCGGAACTTGAATCAAACTTCTTTTTATGGTGAAAATTGGTATACATGAAACAAATGCAACCAAATACTGTTAGAGAGGAGTAATCAGGTGCACTGTGAAATAGAACTTCATAATGAGATTTATTTTCAAGAAGAGGAGTTGGTAATCTGTTAATGATGTAGGTGGCAGTGAGGATACAATCTCCCCAAAACTTAATGGGCAAAGATGAGTGAAATCTAAGAGCTCTAGCAGTTTCTAAGATATATCTATGTTTTCTCCCCAAAACTTAATGGGCAAATATGAGTGGAAGTGCATGAGCTCTCATGTATTATGCCCTTAGTGGATAGAAATGTCTTTAACTCATTGTTAAAAAATTCAGTACCTTGATTAGTTCTCCAAATCTTTACAGTGGTGACAAATTGATTTTAAATTTTTGCAATGAAATCTTTAAGAACAGATGATGTATCAGACTTGTGAGTCAAAAGGTATGCCCAAACACTCATACTTTTGTCATCTACAATAGTCAAAAAATATTTTTTTACCATTGTAAGTGGGTGTTTCATAGGGCCCCCAAAGATCACAATGTACAAGTTCAAAAATGTTTTTAGGATGAGATGTGCTTTTGTGAAAGACATTTCTAGTTTGCTTTGCAATTGGACAAACTGGACAAGACAAATATGAATTTTATTAATATCATGAGAGATGGGAGGTACATGAAGAAGTTTGTCTAAAGGAGCATGTCCTAGTCTGAGATGTCAAAGAGCATTAGAATCAGACTAACAATTTGACTGAGGTAGGAACATAGGAATTACAGGTGTATTGGCACAGAAGGTGCCTTGAGCTTTTTCAATCTCTTGCGACTCTTGAATGAGTTTGGGAATCTCTTATTCAACAACTAAGTGATATAGCCCATCAATGTCTCTACCAACTGCCATATGCTTCCTCCTTACAGGGTCCTGTGTAAGACACATGATAGGTCTGATATCAATATGATAATGCAAGGTTCTAATGATAGTGGTTAGAGATATCAGATTTAGTTTGAAGTCAGGTATATAGAGAACATTTGTGAGAGTCAAAGAGGGGGTTAAGCACACATTACCAGAGTGGGTAATGCTACTGGTATGTCCATCTGAAAAGTGAATCTTAGATGGAGGAATCATAGGGACAACATTGGTAAGATATTTCAAATCACAAGTCATGTGATAATTTGCACCATTATCTAAAAGCCAAAAATCTATAAGAGGAGACACTACACCACAAAATAAAGTACCTGCAAGAACCACTTCATTAGTTTGTTGTTGCTATGCTTGACTCATGATGTTTAGAAATGACATCATCATCTTCTGCTGGACCATGGTCAGATTTTGAATCAAATTTCCTTGCTCTTCTGGAGCCTTCTTAGTGACAGCATTGGCCCTGTAGCCTTTGGTGCCATTTTTCTTCGAGTCAGTGCTACTCCTTGGCTGTTATGGCTTATACTTGCTCTTGGAATGCCGGCTTGGATAGCATATAACCTCCCGACACCTCTCAGATGGGTGATAACCCTCAAAGTGAGTGCACTTCTTTTTTCTGCCTTGGTGATCACCATCTTTGTTTTCCTTGCTATATTTCTTGCTAAACATAGTAGTGACATCAACAGATAATGAGGCTTTGTCAGTCCATTTCTTGCTTTACTCATCTTGGATCAACAAAGAGTGCATATAGCTTGATGTTGGGAGAGGAGAACACGGAAGAAATTAACGGCGAGCAGCACCATATTGATCATTACACCCCGTCAAAAGTTTCATCAACTTCTCCTCATTCTCAGTAGCTTCTATCCTGGTATTGAGATTGCAATCACATTTGGCACATGTGTATCTAATCGGAGGACAAAAACCAGCAAGTTGTTTCCAAACACCCTTTAATTTCATGAAGTATTAAGTAATCCCCAAATTCTTTTGCTCACAATCTTGCAACTCTTTCTTGATTTGAAACAGCAGGGGGCCATTTTTCTGACCAAAGCTTTTGTGCAAATCATCCCACATTTTCTTAGCTGTATCAAATTCATCTAAAGTTGCATAGATTTCTTTAGACACTGTGTTCAAGATCCTAGAACACACTAAGTCATTGCATCGACTCCATAGAGAAGAATTTTCAGGATTCTCGGTTACAGTACCCTCAACAAATCCTACTTTGTTTTTCACAGAAAGCCCTTTCATCATCGCCTTTTTCCATCGTCTGAAATTCTCACTAGTCAATTGAATTGTAGTGAGAACAATACCTGAGTTATCCGATGGATGGATGAATAAGGGATTCTGCAACAATCGCAATAGATGATTGCGAATCTAGAAGAGAAATCGCTCACCACCTCATAAGCGACTGCAGATTGCAATCAGAGATCCAGATCAAACACCGCGGAAGCCACTACAAAAAAAAATTAAATTAGCCACACTAACTAGCTTCGGCAGGGGGCTTGGCGTGGCAATTGGTACCTTTTGCCACCGATAGTAGCTTCGGCCAAGGGTTGCCGTGGCTATTAGGGTTGATTTTGCCACCCCTAATAACAATGATAGTGTTTACCGTGGCTATTGGGTCAATTTTGCCACCCTTGATACCTTGCTGTAGCCATTGATTTGGTTTTATAAAATTTTCACCTTTAGCTCATTCCCTCCAACAGTTATAAAAATTTCACCTCAAATTCAAAATTTCCCCAAAAGCATTTGACAAAATAAAACATCAAACCCTTCTCTAATTTATCCCCAAAATATCGAACCCTCCATTCTTCTGAACACTCCTCCATTCTTCATTCATATTGAACCCAACCTCGACCTTCTTCACTCGCCCCGTCAATGGAGGCTATGAACCCTAACCTCTCCAGTGGCCATATCTCATCTCCAACTTTTTTCTTTCACCTCCTATCTCAGTCTTCTCTGTTCAATTCCTCTCTGGCAGACAACATTCTTCGCTCTCTCCACAACAAGTACGTACGCTCTCCTTCTTCTCTTCTCTTTCTTTTCTTCGCTTGTTGGAATCTATGGCTAATCCCGATTTGGAAATCTAGGATTCTTGGGCTGTGCATTTTTTTTGGTAGATCTAGGGTTTCAAGATGATTTTTGAACTTCTCTACGCCATCCCCTTCGTTTCTTTTAATCTGATTCAAAAGGTGTTTCAAGATTTTGTGGTGCCTCTGTTTGGTTAATGTCTTGTTCAGTCTCTGAAATGTGTTGCTAGCAGTAGTATGACTCTTCTCGATTCTTGTCTTAAGCTTCAAATTAAAGGCTGTAAATGTGAACTTATAACTGCAGATTTGGAATTTTCCTTGGATATTTCATACTCCTATCATTCATTTATTAGATTCAAGGCTAGCTAGTGCTTACTGTCTTTGCAGTAAGCAAATTCATCATGTGTTGAATGGTTTCTTTGTTTCCTGTGCTCAATTTGTTTGAGATAACCATGAAATTTGATATTGCCTTTGCAATTTATTTCATGTGATGGAATCACCAATAATTTGAAGGGGCATCTGATAGGGGCTCATTGTTGTCTCTCAAAATCGTTTAGTGTAGGGGTGAATGCTAAAAGGTGTATGTTTCATTAGAAGGTGTCAAATAAATTAAAATTTCTCCTTTTTTTTTTTACATTTTTCTCTTGTTAATGGCCATGGAAGTCGTATGCATAGTCATTCTAACTATTTCACTAGCCTTTTCAGTTTCAGGTGGCACGATGTGCTAGCACCCGTCACAACTGGATGTCAAACTACGGTTTTAGATCCCTTGGTAAGATATTGTATATGAAATGCATTTTTAGCTACAGATTTTGTTATAAGTTTCATATGCTGGCTATAATTTTTTTTTTCTTTCAGGTATTGAGGAGTGGAATCCCAAACTTTTGTGCTTTTGTCTAAAAATGTACATTTACTGTTTATTTATTTGAAAATGCATTTTCTTTTAAAAAAAACTTTAAAAGATAAGAGAAGGTGAAATGAGGTATATGTAATAAAGGTAAGAAAGAATAAGGTGAAATGAAGTTGTTCGTCTAATAAGGTGAAATGAAGTATATATGCTAGGAGAGATGACAGCCAAAGAACCTTACACACACACACACATATATATTCTTAAGTTACAAATTAAATACGATCTAAAAGAGAAGATACACATAGATTTGTATTTCCTTAATACTTGTTCAACTTGGTTTGTTATGAATTTGACTTTTGAGTCACATGGCTCTTCCGGCTGAGAATATATTTCACATCTCTATTGATTTCTTTGACATGGTTTTATTTACCTTATAGGCTGGTAGATAGGTATAGCTAAGACCATTTCAAATTTCTTAACCAAGTATAAATAAATTAATAGACCTTGCTTGACTAAGAGCATTAGCCTGCAGCGTGCTTGCTTTTCATTGAGTTTCTTGCTATGAATCAGTCGAGAGAAATTTGAGATGAATAGGGTAACAAATAATGATATTATACATCATCGTATCTTGTATTTCCCTTTTGGGATGTGTAAAAAGTTGTTTGAAAAATAAACGGTACTTTCCCTTCTAATCTTCTTAACTCTTTTCTTGCAATTGGTGACTAGTGGCTTTTGTAGAGTGATTGGATTCCCAACATAGGCATAGCATTGCAGTCTTATTGCTTTAAGTATGTTAATTTTTTGTTCTAGTCTTCATTATGTGTTCTTATTCTTATTCATCCTGATTCCTTGATTGTGCTTTCGTCACATATCATAGATCTAATACAACATCTTGAGCTCAGGTTTTTTGATATTAACACTGCGATTGTGGTGACATTTGCACTTTTTAGTCTGAAAAAAAAAGATTGAGATGACAATCAATTCCTCTTATTATTAATCAAGTTGAAATTTGTATCATTGAGATGCTTATGATTGATTAAGAAAAAAGTGAGATAGCAGAAGCTGAATTATTGAACAAACAACATTATCAAAATGATGCCGATCTTATTGCTTGATTAGGACAGGCCTGAGATTAGAATTTTATGTGATAGAGTAAGGGTTAAACTTAGAAAAGAAAGAAAATAGGGCTTCCAACTAATGACAATGCACAGCTCCAGGATTTGGATTTTCCTTTGTTATGATCTCCTTGACTTCTTCAGCATTACTTTTGTTTTCATTATTTTATCTGATTATTCTTCGTGTATTCCTTGGAGGTACCAAGTGGCCTACTTGATGGCGTCAACTTCTAGGGAATCCATGTCGCCAAAAGCAGCGGAAAAGGTCTTTTTCTGATGTAAGTTTAATATTTAGATGAAATTCGCTCATTCTGAAACTGATTATTCTTTGCTGGTTCAAAATCAATCACCGGTTTAAAGGTAAATTTCTGAACCTACAGAGTTGTTGGCTCATGGTCACATTCTTGAGCAGTTGGGATGAATATGGGATTTGAATTGGCAGAAGTGTGAGGCGTAGTTTCACATTCCACGCTATGGTTTCAAAACATTCAAGAATATTTACCCAAGCATACTGCATAGATGAGGTTGTCTAGAGTCATATTTACTCTTTTTCACCAATTAAATTTTGAACCATATTCTACTGATTATAACCAGTGTGTATGGTCTGAAAATTCTTCCTTGGTCACAATCCACTAGTTGTAAAGTACTATATATTTATCTAACATTGGCTGCTAATGGGGTTTTATTGGCTATATTTGCATTATCTTTCTGCTCCAAAACAACATAGATCTATCCTATTGTTGATAGAAGGAAATCAAGTATGCAGATAAAATATAAATAAATCAAAGCAAACCAGATTCCGTCCCTTGCAAATAATTACAAGACCTCCTCCTGATGCAGTAGTGGGAAGTCAGGATCGATCCACGAGGAAGCGTGTCAGCGGATCCTAGGCAGCGAAGAAATCTCACAGAAGTCGACCACAGATGTCCTCGATCTCGACTAGGGTTCGTCGACAGAAGATCGGGCGAGTCGAGCAGATCGCAGCAGCAAGCACAGGGTTTTGTCGATCTCGACTAGAGGGTACTCGATATCGAGTAGGCTTCGTCGACGTCGAGTTGGGCTTTGTCGAGTACCTGCACACAGAAGCTACATCGATGCTAGATCGAGAATCAGTACTCGATATCAATGAGTGCTATTCGATATCGAGGAGACAGAAACTAAAACGAAACGAAAGAAAGTAAAAACAATTGCTTTGGGATTTCGAACTAAACTTAATGTAAAAGGCTTCCAAGATTGGGGTTTGCAACAACGATAACCAAGTATGCATAAGGCAGAGATAAACAGATAATCATGTGAATTGCATCAAAGGACAAGCTTTCGCCTTTTCCAACAATTAGACAACTCTTTCAAGAAACCCTAATTGCCTCTACTGATTTTATGTTTACAATCCAAGTTGTTAGCATGGATCTCCATTAGATGGGTAATAAACACATAAACAAGTAGTAGATGCTCAAAACATGATAAAAGTCGGATCTTTACCTCAAACGCGCATGGATATCGTCGGGCTCGCCCCAACCCTAGAAGTGGGTGGACTACTCGCGCTTCATCGCAAACTCAGACATCATCGATTGAAAGAAAACTAATTGCATTAAAATAAACCAAAGTTTACAACTGCTTGAAGCCAATTTCGCTCTCGCTTCACAACTCCAATCGGCCGCTCACTCTCTCTCTCTCTCTACTTCTTCTACTTCTCTCTGAAATTGTATGACTAGAAATCAGCCCCATGGGCTTTATTTATAGGCTTCTAAACCTTGCTACTCAAGGATAGAATATCTATATCTATATCTAAAACTATATCTAAGACTCTAAAGATAAATAAAAGCTATAATGAAATTAAATCTAAAATAGGGAAATATATCTAAAGTGTCTTCAAGGGGATAGATCTCTCTTCATCATGATAGAACTTGATAGATCGGATAGACTTTGGAAAACTTCGAACCCAAGGAATCCCAATCCGAGTAGAACTCCCCAAAACGTGTTACGTGGTTTCTGAAGTCCTCCTCAATCTCGAGCAAGGCTAGTCGAGATCGAGTAGAATTGTTGGTCGACTGGGCTTGGCTTGTCGTCTCGGCTAGCTGGTCCTCGACAGGCTTGGACATGACTCCTGGTGAGCGTCGATCTCGAGGACCCCTTGTTGACATCGAGTAGAGAGGCTCGTCGACTAGGTCTCGCTTGGCTGGTCGGGCAAGTCTTCCCGATGTGCTCGGTCATGGCTCCTTGACTTTGTCGACCTCGAGTACCTCTTGTCGACATCGAGTAAGGACGTCCGAGCATGGTTGGTTGATCTCTCCTCGGCATCCTTGGGTGGCTTTCTCGACTCCTGGGTGTTTGTGCAGCTTTGTCGACATCGAGTAATGGTACTCGATCTCGAGTACAGGTTGCTGGAGCCGGGTTGTTCGTCTTCGGCTTCTCGACATGATCCTCCTCGATCCTGGAAGGTGTCTAGACATGGCTTTTCAAGATCGACTAAGGCTTGTCGATGTCGAGTAGCTTTGAGCTCCGGTTCTTTCTTCTTGGTTTTCTTCCGAAATGGTTCCATATCCTGCGATATTAAACAGAAACTTATGCAGATCTCCATTTCTGATAAATAAGCATAAACTACATAAATTCGACATATTCTCAACCCGCAATATGCAAAATGTAAAGAATATGGAACTAAAATATGCATAAAGACATGGCTACTTTGGAGACATCACCTATATATAATAATTTTACCGAGATTATAGAGCCATCTTCATGCAGCAAAGATAATTTATAAGTACATACATAGGTGTTTATTTTCCTTTAAAGCATTCCAACTTTTGGTTTGTATTCTAATAGCTATCTTTCTGCGACTAATGTACACAAGTTTTGGGGATAACTTCCATCCCATTTCTGAATGCTAATGTTATTGCCTTTGCTTGAAGGTTGTGGAGCTTAATTTCCTATACCCAAGTGAAGGCATACTCTAAAAATGGGAAATTGGTTATCTTATCACTTCCATGGCTGCAACCAATGATCAAGAAATCCTTCTAACGAGCATTCTAAAATGTAAAATTATGAATGGAACTCAGGAAACTCTTACAACTTCTACCTTTATAAGCACCCATGTAAAGGTACTACATTTACTGCTCATTTTCTGGTAGGATTTTTTAGGCTGGTTTCTATTATCATAAATGCAGCTTTAGGTCTGGTTTTTCAGGTTTAAGTTTAGTTAAGTGATGTTGTATTTGGAAGAGTTTTTTTCCATATTAGGATGCAAAATTCAGGATGCTTTCGAAGACGATATTGCTGGTTGTTTTTCAAGCATTTTAATATGCAACTTGGGCTGTTTTATGAGCTAATTGATTCGGGGCCAATCCTGCAGGTTTGTAGGGCTGACTATATCTGCATATTAATGGGTTGTTAGGTGAATTTTGTGTTTTTAATTGCTTTTTCAAGGGCTGTTTTGAGGGTAGTATGTTGGCTCCCTTTTTCAGCTTTGAGAGCTGATGGTTTGGAGGTTTCATTTCAGTTTTTAAACATCATAGTTATTTACTAGCTTCTTTTGGATGAAGCTCTATGTTGTTATTTTGATTTTCTCCCATGGGTAGGGTAGCTTATACAATTTCCAGAAAATTAAGTGAAGATGCTGTTTTTTCTATTTCAGTACAAGCTATTATGGGAATGAAAAGCTCTTTGAGGAATCCCCGACCATGGTACTCTGGATGATTGGGATGCTAATGTTGTTGATCCATGTAGCTGGGTTAAGGTTGCATGTTCAACTAATAATCTTGTACTTAGCTTGTAAGTCTCTTACAACATGATCTTTGCAAGCCATCTTGTAATTAGTTGTAGTTTTGGACTTTTTTTTTGTATATGTAAATTTTATAATTAGATATGTATATTTCTTGCATATAAATTATGTAGTTTTGACATTTTATCATATATGTAAATTTTGTATAATTAATTAAATTTTATTTATATGTAAATCGTGTGTATTGTTTTTCTAAAAAAAAATTATTGGACTTTTTAGCCCGGGTACGTAGAATCCGGGCTAAAAAGCAGTTTTTTTTTTAAATTCCCACCCACACTTTAGCTACGGCAACTTGCCGTGGCAAATGTCTAGTGTCTTTTTTCAGGGGTTGCTTTGCCACGCTTAGCAGTGGCTAACTTTTTTGCCACGGCTAGTAGCCGAAGCTACCAAAATTTGCCACCGCCCAACTCGCCACGCCCCCATTAGCCGTCGCAGAGCCGAAGCTACATGCCTTTTGCCACTCCATAATGGCCTTTTGCCATGGCTTTTTCCGAAGCAAATTTTTTTTTTTTTTTGTAGTGAGCGAAGAGCAATCGAGAACTCAAAATCTGTGAGGTCTGATACCATATTGATTGATCAATCTATGAAATCAATCTACCTAAACACACCAAGAACACTCAGAATGAAGAAAGGGAAGAAAAACTGAACTCTCAGAATATAGAATTTTATTACTTTGAAAAAACAGTTTGGTACAATGGAGGAGCTGAGTATTTATAGGCAATGAACACTCATACACACACAGATGCACAAGGTGTGTTCAGTTACAACTGAATTTGCAGCTCTCATAACTAACTAAGTGCTAAATTCATCAGTATTCATATCATGATATCAGGTATGACTATAGATATCATTCATATTCATACCCGTGTTTGATATACATGTATATGGGTATCAAGTTGATATATCCATATGCCTCTTCCTTTGTAAATATATCCAAGTTCATATATATGCCCAAAAAAAATTGGGATATCAGGATCTTCTATATGTATGCCGCTTTTACAGAGAGACGGGAGCTTCTTCTTCAAACGTCTTCTTCGCCCTTCTTCATCTCTTCTTCTTCTAATACTCTTACTTTTCTCTTCTTATTCTTCACCCTTCTTCATCTCTCTTCTACTGCTCTTGATTTTCTCTTCTTCTTCTTCACCCTTCTTCTTCTTCTTCCGTGGTACACCAGAGTCGGAATCGCCCTTCTTCTTCATTTGTACTCCAGAGTCCAGAGTCAGAATCGTAGCGGAACAAATAGATTGGATTCGCCGAATTCGCATCATTCTCCAAAAGTTATCATTAAGTGAATTCATTGTCGATTGTATAATTAATTTTGCTTGGGGCACAATTTAAAATGAGATAATTAAAATCGGGAAATATTTTTAAATTTTAATCATTTTAACAAACATTTTAAGTTATTTTTCTAGTTTATAGATTGAATCCTACAAAATTCTGACTTGGTTTATTAACTTCGGTTTGTCTAACCTATTCTCTTAGGTTAAGCATAATTAATTAGAAAAAGGCTGGCATGTAGGAAGGTACCACATGAAAAACCCTAAACAACCCAGCCGCCACCAACCTCAACCTCAATCTCAGCCAAATTCCAAAATCCAAATCCAAATTCAACCCCAAACTAGAAATAATCTCAAAAGCAAAGATCCAGATTTTATAAGAGTGGAAGGGGATCTAAATTTGTCCCCAAAAACAATCAAAAAAGAAGCTAGAAAGAGATGCAAAAAATGGAAGATGAGATGGAAATTTGCAAATTGGAGGTCTGCTATCCTCCTGGTGCGATCCTGGTGCTGGCGGCTGGGTACCTGGGGGTCGGGTTGCGCTCGTCGGCGACTGAGCTCGGTGCTCCGACCTTGCTCTCCTCCCTCCTGTTGCTCTAACCGTCCTTGGCCCTTCCTTGTGTGCTGTGCGGTTGGTCTTCTCAGACCCCGACGTCCTCCTGGGTGGTGCCGGCTCCTCAAGGCCGGCGCTCGTCCCCCACAATCTCTCCTTCCCCCTCCGATTCAAATGGCCTCCTTGCGGTGGTCGGTTGCCCAACCTCCTTGTATGTCGTGGCTGCTGTCTCCCCTTGTGGGTGGACGGGAAATAAGCCTTAGTTACAAATTTAGACTCAATCTCTCACAAATCCTGAAAAATTACAAGTTCAAACCAAAATTTTCAACACCAAACCTTCAATACAAACCTTTTATCTCAACCCCTTATACTATCAAAATTGTTGGATTCAAAATCCCCTCTTTACAGGTCGGAATCCTTGCATGCAACCGGAAATGTCAGCGCAGCAACTCAATGATAGTTTTCAGGTTACAAGCTACTATCAAGACGAACATTGCGGAATGGGTTCTGTCCATGAAGGATTGTATCCTCATTCCAGATCGAAACCTTGCATGCAACCGGAACGATCAGTGCAGCAACCCAACTCCTCTGCATATGGCTGTCAAGATAAACATCCTGGGGCGGGTGTCGACGGAGTTGGCTCACCGCCTTGTACCAGCTAAGTATTCCGATGAACCCATTCTTCCCTTTCTAATAATCTTAGAGCGTCCCAGTAGTTCTATAAAATTATACTATGATCTTTATCTGGTTGAATTAATAGTACTGCTGATTGATTACTCTTCCTTCTTTGCTATGAGCGGTTTATATATCAGTCTAGATTGCAAACATTATATGAGCTCTCAAATGTATTTGATTGTCTACTCTTTGCTTATTCTCGATTTAGTAAGATCCAGATTGTTATATCAGTACCCTGAATTTATCTTTGACCTTCTACAAAAGAACATATCTCGGATTTGGATTATTGACCTTAATTTTTCTTTTTTGTCTATTACCTTAAATTATATTGTTATGTTTATGGTATGGCCTCTTATTCTGAATGCTTGTGATTTGCTACTGCTACGTGATAATGCACATTTCTAATGGGCATTATAGGATAATTTAGTTGCATTTACATTGTAGAATATGCATGTTTTAATGATAATTTAGATTAAACTCTTTTTGTGGAAAAGTTCGGAATCTACGCTATTTCGGTTGAATTGTGCAGAATCGTAGATCCGACATGATGGAAAGCAAGGGAAAGCTGTTAAACATGGCCAAGTGAAGTCAAGAAATCAAGCTAAGAAGAGAAAGAAAGGAGAAGAGAAAGAACGAGGGAAGAGCAATGAAGAATCAAGTTTCTGGGCATATTTCGCTGCCAGCGGGATTTCATTCGCTGTCAGCGAGTGGAACCAGAATCCGAGGAGGAGCCAGCGAGAGAGAGTCCGCGGGGAGAGAGAGCCAGCGAGAGGAGGAGCCAGCAAGCAACGTCCGCTGCTAGCGACTAATTCCGCTGCAGCGAGACGTCCGCTGCCGCGGAAAAATCCGCTGCCAGCGGGAATCACCAGGAGGACGAAGCTTCGGCTACTCGCTCCAGCGGAAGACGGCTCTCGCGCCCGCGGATGGAAGAACTCGCTGCAGCGGAATCAGGTACTCGCGGAAGCGGAAGGACGGGACCATGGAGAAGCTCGAGAAAATTCTAAGGCATGAAAGTCGCTGCCAGCGAGTGTGCCAGCGAGTTGGTAGCGAAAATCCAACAGAAGCTCAATCAAGGCCATTCGCTGCCAGCGGAAATTTCTCGCTGCCAGCGGAATTTCTCGCTGCCAGCGGAATTTGACGCTGAATTAAATTAGGAAAGTTCTATCTTTTATCTAGTTTGTTTAGGAAGTTTCTATCTTTTATCTACCTTTTATGGAAGATATTAGGCTTATAAATAGGATGTTCTAGGGTTAGTTTAAAAAAGTTTCAATTGAATTCCAAGTAGAGAAATCACCATTGAAGAGAAGAAAGCTTAGGTAAGCCATGTTTGGCTAATTTTGTAGTTTCCGCCTACACTTTCGAGACTTGGTTGGTGGTTTGTGAGTTTCTAATTTAAGTTATTTTTCCTCTATAATTCTTTCAACTTCTTTGTGTGATATTGATTATGTTATTGATGTTATCTTGATTAGCTACCTTGATAATATTGATTTCTTGCTAGGATTTAATACTTTCGTACTTGTGTTATTTCCGTAGTAGCACGCATAAGAATGTGGATTCCGTGTTTGAAGCATGATTATGTAGGGAGTTGACATATATCTTAAACATTGATTTACCGTGTTTAATTGGTGTTATTTATATGCTCAAGTTCTTGGGACTATTTGCTATCTCTTTGTTAAATCTTGACCGTGTTAAGGTTGCATTGAGGTGTAAGGGATTAATTGGACTCGTAGGACTTTTAATCTACTTAAACCAAGACGAGAGGAATTCGTAGGAAAAGATAATAACTTGAAAAGGATTCGATGATCAATAAAACCAACCAAAGTCGAGAACTTGTAGGTGGAAACGCTTTTCTTCTATCCTTTATTTGCTTTTGTCAATATTATTTTCTTTTATTTTCATTCATAAAAATCTTTTATTTTTATATTGATAAATACACAATATTTAGAAATACTTGATTCTCTTGGGTTCGACCCCTTACTTGCATACTATACTAGTTTGTTTGTTTGGGAATAATTTTTGGCGAGGGAAATCAACGACTTTTCCTCCGTCACTACGCCTCCGTGTCCGTTGGCTTATGCCTCCTGGTTTAAATCGCTTCCTTCTGAATGATTGGCTGAATGCTTCCAACTCTAATGGTAAAGAAAAAGGTATGATCTTCTCCATATACTCACAACAAAACTCGGCTATATTCCCCATCAGATGACCCCTTGGTATCCTAGTGGTGGAAAGCCAACCCAAACCATCAACCTAACAAACTTTAAACAACCTTCTGTTAAACCTTTATGCAACAAGCAAACCTCTCAGATCTCAGGTTAGTAATTGTCAAACCTCAGAAGCGAAACATCGGACAACAAACAGAGCTGAGACTCCAATCACCTCATTAAGTAAAGCTATCTCAGGTATCAAATCTCCTCCTTACTATCAATACCGAAAGGAAACCTATATGAACAATTTGAACGATAAGCTATGTAGCATAGCTCTTAACCTTTTCCATGATTAGAATCGGCTATTGAAACATTAGGGGTTCTAAGAGGCCTCTTCTTTGGCAAGAAATTAATCTTATCAGAAACAACAACAAGCTTGATATCCTAGCCTTAATAGAAACAAAGTCGGGTGAACCTCCTAAGGATAATCAGATTAAAATTGCTAGATTTCATAAGGTTATTTGTATTCCCTCCACTGGTACCAAGGGTGGAATATGGATCCTTTCTAGAAATCACACAATACTAGACAATTCAGTGATTCTAGAGCAAAATCAAAGATTTCTTATGTTGAAAGTCACTATTGAGCAGTTTGACCTAGTCATCCTTTTTGTTTATGCTCCCTCAATGGAACAAGAAAAAGAGGGTTTCTGGCTTGAAATTATCTCTACAGTTAACAGACATATGCTTCCTGTCTTAATCATAGGAGACCTTAATGATATAGAAAATGACACCGAAAAGGTTGGAGGCTCCAGTCCATCTGTATCTAGATTTCGCAGACTCAAGGAAATCAAGGAAGAACTAAACCTTCATACTATCCGCTACGTAGGATCTCCATTCACATGGAGAAAGAACAACAATAATATTCCCAATACCTCCAATACATATGAACGTCTTGATAGGGCTCTAGCTCACCAAGAGATCATGTCTCGCTTTAAGAACATAAAAGTTCGTCATCATCCTTTCTCTTCCTCTGATCACTGCCCTATCACCCTACAAATAGGCTCCTCGTATGGCTTTAAGGGAGCTCCCTTTCGCTTCGAAATGGCCTGGTCCACAAATCCCAACTTTGAACCCATAGTTAATAAGGTTTGGAAGAATAAATTTGTTGGATCATTCGCTCATGTATTCATGCAGAAACAAAAGATTCTAAAAAAGAACATTAAGGATTGGTGTAAAAATCATAAAAATAATATTCTCAAGCAACTTGAAGTGGTCGAAAACAATATTCAGAAGCTGCAACTAGACCTCCCCTTGGGTTCCTTATCAGCCAATGAAATAAGAAAGCTTGATAGATTAGAAAAGAAAAAATCAGCACTCTTAGAATACAACATGAGATTCTGGAAACAAAGAGCCAAAATAAAACACCTTCAATTAGGAGATAGAAACACTAGATACTATCAAACCACTGTCAAAATCAGGAATTTCAGAAATTCCACTGCTACCTTCATCACCAAAGATGGCATCAATCTAACAGAAACCCATGATATTTCTAACCAAATCACAAAAGAGATGTCTGATAGATTCATAGCCCAACCTAGATCCCCCATCTCAAGTGATCAAATAAAACATATACAATCTCAAATCACTTCCAATGACAATGCCACCCTCCTAAACCCCCCCTCAAATAAAGAAATCAAAGATACTCTAAGTAGTATGGCGGAAGATAAGACCCCTGGTCCAGATGGTTATCCCCCCCGAGTTTTACTTAAAATATTGGACAATAATTGGATCCTCCTTATGCAAAGCAGTTAAAGCATTCTTCCATTCTGGAAGTATGTTATCCGAAATCAACCAAACATTCATTGCCCTCATACCAAAGGTTGAAAATCCTTTAAATATCAATCAATATAGGCCTATTAGCTTATGCAATACTATTTACAAGCTCATAACTAAGATCATAGCAAACAGACTCAAACCTATTTTACCTAAACTGATTAATCCGTTCCAAGGTGCTTTTATAGAAGGAAGATCCATCCAAGACAATACTCTTATCGCTCACGAAATTTTTCATAACTTCCACAAACAAAAAGGAAAAAGAGGATGGATGGCTCTCAAGCTAGACATGGAAAAAGCTTACGATAGAATCAACTGGGACTACATAAGAGCTACTCTTTCTAAATTTGGCTTTGCACCCCAATGGATTAACTGGGTCATGAACTGCATTACAACAACTACATTCTCAGTATTAGTCAACAATCGTCCTGGCACCCAATTCAAACCCGGTAAAGGGATAAGACAAGGAGACCCACTTGCCCCTTATATCTTCATCCTCGTCATGGAGAATCTAGCGCAAGAACTAATAGAGGAAGCAATATACGATGATGCGCTGATAGGAATTAAGCTAACCAAAAATGGTAGTCCAATTCCCTTTCTTACTTTTGCAAACGATACGATAATCTTTTCGAGAGCCTCCCATAAGAGTCTCCATACGATTAAAAATATTCTCAACAACTTTTCAAACCTCTCGGGGCTAACCATTAACTATAACAAAAGTTCTCTTCAAGTCTCGGAAAATATAAATCCGAACCTGGCCAACTCCCTAGCCCGTGATATGAACATCCCGATCTCAAAAACCCTTGAGAAATACCTTGGTATCCCGTTAGTAAGGGGAAGGGTTAAAAATGTTGTTTTTAATGAAGCCATTGAGAGTCTGAAAAAACAACTACCTAAATGGAAGGCCTCTTCTCTAAGCCAGGCGGGGCGTGCAACTCTAATACAAGCAAACTTGAGCTCCAAAACCAACTACCTAATGCAAAATTTCCTCCTTCCGAAAGGTATACTAAACCAAATCGATCAAATTCAAAAGAACTTCTTTTGGAACAAACTTCAATCAAAAAGGTACACCCCATTAATTAGTTGGGATAAAATCTGTAAACCTAAAGAGCAAGGAGGATTAGGATTGAAACTTGCGGAGGACATGAACATCAGCCTCCAACTGAAATTACTCTGAAAAATTTACTCTGAGCCAAATAACGTTTGGGTTAAAATTATAAAAGAGAAATATCTCCAACAGGAAGGATTAATGGAAAGAACATCGCAGAATACATCTTGGCAATTTGGAAGGCTACTTCATTTAAGAGAAAAATTCCTTCAAGGGTTACTATGGATAGTAGGAAACGGAGAGTCCATAAACGTTTGGAAAGATCCCTGGGTTCCCAATCATAATCTCACTAGTTTTCAAGAACATCTAGATCCAAACCTTAAAGTTAATCAACTGTTCACATCTACCAAGGAGTGGAATGTTCCCCTCCTTTATGAGATTTTCCCCAATAACATTGTCCAACAAATCATCAGAATTCAAATTCCTTACTGGAACACTCCTGATAAACTAATTTGGAAATTTAATTCGGATGGCCAATTTACTACTAGATCGGTAAGACAAATGGTTAACCGTAGCAACGTTTCTACCGAGGATTACAAGTGGATATGGAAACTAAACCTCCCCCCGAGAATAAAAAATCTCCTTTGGAAGATAACAACTGACAGTCTTGCTACAAAGGAGAGATTAAATAGGTATATCAATAGAGTTCCAACTTGTTGCTGTTTCTGTAATGATAGTAACGAAGACAACAACCATCTTTTTATCCTTTGTCCATTCACTAGAACTACTATTGCTGCCTACGAACAAAGGTTAAGGAAAACCACACCACTTATACCCAATTCTTGCACCAAAATGAGTGAAGTCTTGACATTTGATTATAACAAGAAATCTATCGAAGAACTCTGCTTTATTTGGCAAAAAATTTGGGAAGCTAGGAATGAAATGATCTTTAGGAATAAAAAGCCAGACACCCCTTTCCAGATGGCCATGAGAATTATAACGGATCTCAGTGAATGGTATGGTGCAATCAAAACTAAAAATGTACCCTCAACGCCAATTGTAAAGAGAAGACGCAATTCTAAATGGACCAAACCGCCTAGGGCTATCTACAAAATCAATGTAGATGGCTTACTGAAACCCACTGGCGATTGCCAAGTGGGGGGGATTATTAGGGACCATAATGGTTCTGTGATTGATATCTTTCAATCTGAAACGGAAGCAACCTCTGCCATCCAAACAGAAGCTGCTGCATTCTGTGCAGGTGTAAACTTAGCACTAGCTAAAGGTCTACGACGAGTCATAGTGGAAGGAGATTGCTTGGAAGTCACCAAGGCAATCAATGATAGCAAGTACGTCAGATGGGAAATTCTCCGAGAAGTGGAACTAATCAGGAAACTTAGCTCAAGCTTTGACAACATCGAATTCAGACACTGCTACAGGGAAGCAAACAAGGCAGCTGATTTTATAGCTAAGTCTAGGAATATTTGTACGCTTTCAAACCTCCCTACCTGTAGGGATCTTTGTAACATCATCCGTATGGATGATCATGGTGGCATCTTGCTTCTGTAAGATCCACCTAATTTTTGCCTACTGTAAAAAAAAAAATTAGAAAAAAAAAGCCTAAAATGGAATGAGTAACCATATTTTTTTTTTACTAAATTAGCAAATTTAATAAAATATTTTCTGATTCGACATACTTATACCGTGAGAGCATATTTTAGAAATTCCATATAACTTATGCCTAGAAATACTTAATTAATTTGATACTTTTAAAATTTTACTTCTATCAATGGGGAAAGTGAGGTATAAATTTAGATCATTTTGAATTTATAAACTCATTGATTCCATTATTTAAATTTTTTAATCTCATTAGGTTAAGACAATTTCAAGTTTGAGCAATAAATTTTCAAAGAAAATCACAATCTATCAATTGCAAATTGAACTTTGGGCTTTGACAAGCTTGTAAGAATTTGAAGTTTTGAGTCTCCCTATTTGCATCATTCTCCAAAAGTTTGAGTCTCCCTATTTTGGGGACTCATCCCTAACAACGTCTCTACTTTGGAGATTTCGTAGAATTTTAAGTTTTTTTTTTGCTCTCAGTAGATTCTCTAGCTCATTATCTAAAATAGAAAAATAGCAAAAAAAAGAGGATAAGTTTGTCTAAACATATAGCATTTTTAAAACTAAACGATTGTCCAAATCGTCAGAATGTGAGAAGTTGTTGGAGTTTGAGCAAAATTAATTTGAATAATATGTATTTTATTTCTTAATTTTGGAGAAATTTTAGGGAATCGGATGGAGATGGCCTAATAGAATCTCCAACAGATTTTCCATTTTGAATATTTTGGATAGTTTTAAAACTTTTTTTAAAATCCAACATATTCTCTTTCTTATTATTTTTTTTATTAGGAAAGATTTCGGGTGAAGAGATTCTACCCGAGAGCATCCTTATGGATGAGGTCTTGCAGGCCTGAATTATTTGATATGTCGGTACCCCGGGCAGAGTGACCAAGGTGTGCAACCTTGTCAGCTACTTTATTGCCCATGCGGGGAGTGTGAAAGAAAAAAACTTATTTCACATCCGACAGAAGGGTTTTGATGTCAGCCATGATCAATTCGATTTCTCAAGGACAATTATGCTTGTTTTTCAAATGATTTATTATTATTAGAAAATCTTCTTCAATTTGAACTTTGTCTATGTGCAGCTGTCTAATTTTTGTACCCCTAATTTAAGGGCAAGGGCTTCCGATTTAAGTGGAGTTTGGGAACCAAGTTGCAGAAACCCAATGTGAAGCGGATTCCCCAACCAGTCTCGAATAATTATACCAGCAGAGCTATCTAAGTTCGACAAAGTTGATCCATCGAAATTGAGCTTATAAAAACCAAAAGGCGGTTTTCGCCAAGGGGTATTTGTCTTTTGATTTTGTTTAACACGCAAAGATGTAGCTTTTTTAGTAGGGGAGTCCACCGGATTCAGGTCATCATCGAACACTGATAATTTCTTCCAATTATCAATGTGAGTTTGTATGAGATGACTTGTTATATATATGCGAGGGATGACAACTTGCCTAAACAAGAATTGGTTTCTAATGTACCACGTCGTCGTCCAGGTAAACACAAGTTTATCCTTATCCCAAGTTTAACTTTCTTATTTTCTAAATTAGAGACGCAGAGTGAATTTCCCAAATCTCCAACATTTTCAATAAATAAATAAATTTGGGCGAGATTGCATGCAATACACCGGATATTTGTAGCTAGAACGCATTACAAAAACTTCTTATTATCAAAGTCCGACTCGGACCGATGATTGGGGGTCGTGTGTACAGGCGCACATGCACTAGTAGTCTAGCACACAAGCCGAGTGGAGTTCCATTCTAAAACCAATTGGCAATAGAAGAAGTAGCCCACCGACTCATATACTAAGGCTTGTTATATTCAATTTTCTGATGTGGGACACTTTTGGTCACATTCACATCTCAACACGCCCCCGCAAGTCCAACTAGGAATGACCATCTAGTTGAGACTTGGACAACTGGGTAACCCAGACCAGGATCGAAACGGGCCGTTAGGCTAACCTCGCTCTGATACCATATCAAAATCCGACTCGGACCTTGATACTTCTAACTCACTCGATGAGTTCAAATACCCGACTTATTCATTATTTGGGGAAAGCTGATCGATTGGGGCTAAGCTCTTAAAGCAAGAGGTGAGTGAATATGATCTAAAATTGTAAAATATTTGACGAACAGGAGGAAAATGTAGGCCACATTTGGCTCCTTTGCCCGTTTGTGAAGCTGTTGTTGCTCCATTGGTTTTCATCGGACACAATGCAGCCATCGGTGGCATTTTGTGCACTTGTAAACTACCATTTGGTATACCTTCTCTATTTGATTCCAATGTCATTTTGTCGGTTCTAAAACAAATCCAAATATTTATTCTTTGTGTCATAAAAATCATATGTGGATTAAACGCCTAACAATCCGTTCAAACCTCTTCTAAGTTCTACCTTGAATTGGTAAATAAAGAACGGTCATTCCGGGGGCCTATGAGTACTACCCACAAGTCCTTTCCGGTGAGCCATTCCGGAATGGTTACTTCTAAGTTCTACCACAAACTCAATGATTACATATCATGCAATCGGTAAGTAAATATCACTTTGTTATTTTACACATATTTTTTTATAAATTAAAAATCATATAAAATATCAATATTTATCAAAAAATTAATAAAATATTACTCCCTCCATCCAAAAATACATATACTTTTACTATTTATGCACGCTTTTTTAGGAGCTAAAAACTATATAAAATATTAACTTTTTTATTAATTTTTTTAATAATTACAAACTTATTATCAATAAGTTTGTAATTATTAAAAAAAATTAATGAAAAATTTAATATTTTATATAGTTTTTACCTTTTTAAAAAAGCGTGCGTTAATAGTAAAAGGCAATGTATTTTTGGACGGAGGTAGTAATATTGTATATTGTATATAATTTTTAACATCTCAAATACAAAAATCGACATCTATTAAAAAATGATTGAATGGAGGGAGAGATTATTCCGAATACATCAATCCCTTTACGCCGAGCATATACCGTAAAACAATAATTGACATATCACGGGAAATAGCAACATTCATTGTACGATTTATAGCTGAGGCCTGAGGGAATTAATATATTTTCTCGATTGCAATTAATATAAACATCAATATTTGCCAATGTCGATCGATGCATTGTATGTGATGTTTTAAATTTGTCACATTTTTGTACGTTGTTCATATCATCGACTATTAAAATGCAATGTTAATTTCACCGTTAAATTTCATTGAGCTACTACACTCAATTTTATGAATTCGTGAAAAAAAAATTAAAATTTCACGGGGTTTTCATTTTATGGGACAGACAAAGCTCGTACCTATTTTATAATTCAACCCACAATCAATAAAAATGGAATTATCATCAATGCTTAGCTAAAATATTTATATGAACAAAGAAATTTATATTTTTCTTTTTTTGCTTCAACGCGTTACATTTCATTTGAGTAGAAGCGTAGAGATTTTTTTTATTTTTTTTTATCAATTATTACTTTGAGGGAAAAAAATCCATAAAATGAACTTAAATTAATGAAACGACGTCGTCACATACTCCCTCACCTCCCTCGCAATAACATCCTTCATCGCATCCCAAAACACCGTAGGCGACGCATCCCCGTAGCGCTCCGCCGCCGCTCCCGGCGGCGCGAGCGTCAAAGCAGTGAAAGGATCTTCCACTTCATCCGCCGCCCGGCCACCGCTGCAGCCACTCCCGGAAATAGAACTCCTCGCAGCCGAGGCAGAGGTCTCAATAGCACAGTTCCCCAACTGCAAACCCCACATTTGATCGTGCGGCTGAGATCGCTCCACGTGTCCCGACTGTTCAAACTCTTGCGGTGCATCCGTGAGCGGCTGATCGGCGGCGGCGGCGGCGCAAGGCTGGCGGCGCTTGAGGGTGGAGTTCCAGTGGTTCTTGACGGCGTTGTCTGTTCGGCCGGGGAGGAGGCGGGCAATGGTGGCCCAGCGGTTGCCGTACTTGGCGTGGGCGGAGAGGATGGCGAGGTCCTCGGCGGGGGAGAAGGGGCGGTGGTGGACGGAGGGGGAGAGCTGGTTGCACCAGCGGAGGCGGCAGGACTTGCCGGAGCGGCCCTTGATGTAGCGGCTGATGAGGGACCAGTTGCGGGGCCCGTACTTGTCGACCAGGCGGGTGAGGATCCGGTCCTCCTCGGCGCTCCAGGGGCCCTTGATCCGGTCCGGATTAGGAGCGCGGGTGTAGTCGGAGGAGGATGAGTAGTCGTCGCCGGAGGAAGAGGCGGAGGAGGAGCATCGATTCATCACTTCCATTCTTGGAAGATTGAATTGAAGGGGAGGGAGAGAGGGGGAGTGGGAAATGGGAAGACACAAATGGAGGGTTATATTCATATAAGGGGGGTTGGGATTGGGATTTGAAGGGTTGTGAGGGGCAAAATGGGAAAAGGAGGGGATGGGGGTACTTCTGGGAAGGAGGGTGATGTAAAGTAGGTGGGGGGTTGGCCGGAAAGGGGTTTTTGTTATTTCAGGCTATGCTACCAGATTTGTCGAGTCCTGTATTTTTATATATCAACCCTCACCGTTGTACATTCCCATTTTTGCCCTCCACCGCTTCACATTATTTAAGGACTCGTTTGATTAGACGGGAAGTTAATTTCTAAGAATTTAAATTAATGAGAATTAAAAAAATATGTTTGCTAGATTTTAGATTACTTACTTAAAATTAGGGTTGTTGTATAAATTGAACATGTTGAGTTAAAGCTCGTTAACTTATCTAAACAAGTCGAGTTTGAACAGGATTTTAAATCGGTTGAAAGTTCAGCTCGTTCGATTTAACTTTAAATAGCTCGAATTTTATAAAAATTTTAAAATTTCTTTTAAGTTAATATGTGTTGCTTAAAGTTCGAAAAAAAAAACTTGTTTAAACATCGGAATAATTTTTGGCTCGAACTTCTTCATTTCTTAAACAAACCAAGCTGCTTGATTATGGTAAATTGGGGTAGATTGCATTCTAAACCAACTTATACTTGACTATGTGTCCGTTTATAAATTAGGGTTTCCTTTAAAAAAGGGCATAGGGATTGAATAGGAGTAATATTAATGCACAAATGCACAATTGATCCATTTATGTTTACTAGCGGCATGTTATTCAATCCACAAGTGACGCACAGAATGATTCAAATGCAGCGGCGGATCCTGAAATTTTTTATGGATGGGGTAAAAAATTACGATAAAAAATATTGTATGTAAAATTAAACCCTAATTTTTATTTTTTCAAAAATCATCAATATTATGACTATGTAACTAGAATAAAAACATAAATCTTACATGATTTATTTCATGGTTTGAAGTTTTCGGATATAATTATATTATTAAGATATAAAATTAATAAATGATAATTCCAATAAAAAATATATCGGTTTGGTAAATAATGTAGGAAATATTGTAATCCATGGCTGAAATTTGAAACGCTTATAATTTTTTGCTAAGATATCGAATTTGGGCATATAATATATCAAATTGAATCTATCGACGAGAGAAATATGTGTGTTAAATTTTATTTTCGATTGGGGAGGCGACTGCCACTACTGACCCTAAAGAGGATCCGCCATTGTTCGAATGCCTTATGTGGATAAATTACACATCTAGCTGAAATTTAAAAAGCAAAATAAAATAATCTTTATTTTTAAAATATTAAAAGTAATTATAAATATAAATAACCCCTAAAATAATTTAATATTTGACAATGTGTTTGTAACAAATTTCACACGTACCCTACAATTAATACGTGGCCTTTAAGTAGTTCTGTTAGGGTGCGGTGAGTATGAGGGGTAAAACTGTCCGACGAGTGAGGAGGGGAATATTTTTTTAAGTAAAAAGAGAAAAAAAATGAAGAAAGAAATCTCGTACCGGGGCGGTTGATGTTATGAGGCAGGACTCAGGAGCGTTTAAAACATGACAGTAAGGCGAAAGCTGTTCATCAATTACTCGGGAGGAGTACTAAAAAAGAAAAAAGAAAAACGGAGTCCGTATTTGGTTGTTAAACGGCAAGTGGGGTCGGTTCCTCTGCATGCCTTTTTGACTAACCCAATCTGTGTCAGACTTACAGCTGTGACCCTCCCAAAGGTTACTCTCTCATGGTTTTCATCGGCCATCCAAATAGACGGCTCTGATTTCACGCCTTACAATACAGTACGGAGTTCTCACTTAAGTACCGGAGTAGGAGTATTCAATTTTTTTTTCAATTCTACGGAGTATTATTTAAATATTTATACATAAATATCTACTCGTATTTTTAATTTTTTTTTAATAATACTACCGAGTAGCACCTAAGAAATTATTGAAAAATTAAAAAAAAATTAGGTACTTTATAGTTTTTTTTCCTTAAAAAATTGTTTATAAATAGTAAACACTAGTATTTGTAATTCTTACAAATAGGAGTTTATGATACATATCACTTTATTATTATTTTTTTTAATTAAAATTTATATAAAATATTACTATAGTTTTGCTTTTGGTTTTTTTGATAATTTCATAATACTTAATAATAAAAAGTATGGAATTATATTTAAAAAAAAACGTACGTGAAACGCATGTTATATATATGGAGTTTTGTCATCATAAAATTCAACTACATTCCCCTTTAATTTATGCGTTTTTAACGTAATTGATGACATGATTAACACTAATTATTGGATGAAAAATGAGCGTCCAATAAGAATAACTACATGCATGTTTATCTCTAAACAAAATACAAACAAACAAACGTATACTTTTTGCAATATCCGCCGGGTCATCTGTCGTTGATATTTTAGGCCATTCGATCCAGTTTGATATTTATATGTAAAATGACACATTACTACGTCTCATGCACACTCTCAATAATTAGGTTAATTAGCGTTATATATCTCCATAGTAACATCAATTATGGTCCATCAGTTTTAGATTTTATATTAACGAGAGGATGAAAATACTATTTTACAACGATTTTACAAGACTATCAAAATATAATAATCTAACTACCATAGTACCAGTGTTATATTAGTCAAATAATTAAGGTATGGTTAGGATTCGATGCAAAAAAAAAAAAAAAAAAGACTTAAAATGATTCATGAGTTTTTTTTTTTTTATTTTGGAATTTTCATCAAATATCCATGAGGTAAAGGCTAATCCGTATGGTGTACAAATTAAAAGTTTGACATATTTCGTCAGGTACTCTTGAGGTTTTCATTTTTTTTGCCAAATACCCCAAAGGTTTTTATTTTTTCGCCAAATGCCTCTCTATCGAATTTGCTAACATTTTTTATCGAAAACTTGTACAATTCCCACAATATGGCGCATATTTTTCTTTTTAGACACTAAAAATAAAATTTTGTAAGTCTAAAAAACTACTATGATAAATTTAAATAAAGATAATGTTAACATAAAATACAAAAAAAAAAGATTTGATAATTAAGTAAAAAAATTAATAAAAATATTTACGAAAAATGTGTTTACATGAGTTTACAGTTTAAGTAAAATATGTTGATTGGGTTAAAATTCTAAAATAAATGTGGTTATAAGACCTAATAAAAAATGCTTATTATTTAATATTTAGATATATCTAGATTGATTAAAGAAACGTTTACAAATTTCATTAGTTTGATTTTTTTTTCTAGAGTCAATTGATTAGGAGGAAATTATAATTAGAATAGATAAATCTCATTTAACAATTAGAATAGAAAAATCTCATTGGTTAAATTTCTTTTTAAATTAATCCCATTGTTTAAAAAAAACACGAAATGATATCGTGTAATTAATACATAATGAAATAATATTGTATAGTTAATTTTAACTTTATCCAAAAAAATTGAATTAATTCCATTGGTTAAAACATGTAATATGAAATGGTATTGTATAGTTTATTTTCTTTTTATTTTCAATAAAAAATGTTAACAAATTCGATAGAGGGTCATTTGGCGAAAATAAAAACCTCAGGGGTATTTGGCAAAAAAATGGAAATATCGGGGACACCTGGGGAAATATGTCAATTTTTTGTACACCACACGAATTAGTCTTAACCTTAGGACATTTGGTGAAAATTCCGTTTTTATTTTTATGCTCGATCGAGTTGAGCTTGAGTGCTCATACTAGATAGATATTATAGAGTAGACAATAGATCATATGTACTCAGCCCTTAACGTGTATCATGTGAACAAATCTGGGCCATTGAACTAAGAAGATCAACAGATGAGATTAAAAGTAACTTCTGATTATTCGATGGTATTGGGAGATTATTCGGTGGAATGAAATTATTCGGTTATATTGGACGATTATTTGATAGAATAAAATTTATATTTTTTATACTCTTTTTAAAGATGAATAATTATATGAAATCAGTCGAATAATCATGAATAAATAGGCGAATAATTTCTGAGTATATGATACACGATAAGAGATGTGTACATAAGAAGTAACCTCTAGTATTATTTACTTATTTATACATGTTCACTGAGAATATATACTCCAACTTAAGGAGGATGAATCTATTTCTTCGATCAATCTTCGCCTAACTATACAGACATTGGTCGGCAAAATTGGCCTGCATATTTTTATTTTCCCCTTGAATAGCTCTTGACTCAAACACTAATGATCGAGCTCGAGATTATTGAAAAGCCCAATTGGGCCTATAGCTCAATTGGAAAATGAGCTTAGTTGAATGTGTTATGTCCCTAGTATTAGGGGTTTAGGGTATAAATATCATTGGATATTGTAATTGGGGGTGTCCAAAGTAATAATCCAAACCCTTTACCTTTCCTATCTCTCATAATCTCTATCTCTCTCCTAATCTCTTCCCGTCTATCTTCTAGCTTCCTCACCCTCCTCTGAACTCAAATCTCTCTTTCTTCCCTTTCAACCCTCCATGGAAGATCAAGCTTCCGCCTAATTGACCTTCGGGCAACAATGGTATCAGAACTTTTCGATTCTTAGTTCCGCAATTTTGATTTTGAATAGGGGTGTACATGATTCGACCCAAACCGAATTTTTGGGCCGAACCAACACAAACCAAACAAAACCTATATTTTTCGGTTCGGCTTTCGGTCCGAGAATTCCCAATTTTCGGTTTCGGTTCGATTTGTGTTAAACCGATTTTTTTTAATATCAAAGGCTTATAATTTTATTAATTTATAAAACTTATAAATTTATATCTATAGGCTACAACTTTAACTTACATTCTTCAAACAGTAGTTCATTTCCAAAAAATCCCAAATTTTAACCCTAGGCGACCCACGCGCCGCGACCTTGCCCAATTGCTCAAGTGCTCCTGCAATCCTGCTCGCCTCCCTGACCTCCGGTGGTCCGACGACCTTGGTTGCCTCCCCTCCGGCAATTCGGTGTGGCTGAGGCGGCTCGTACCTCTCCAGTATCCTTCTCCAGTCGGCAATCGGCATCACTATCTCTCGCCAGTCGCCAGTCGGCATCTCCAGTTTTCACTTCTCCTAAGGTATGGCAATCGACATCTCCACGGCAATCGACATCTCCAATCTATTTTTGAATCTCTCCCATCTCGGCAATCGTCATCTCCTGTCTCGGCCATCAGCAACTATGGATTTATCGCCACATAATATGCAACTTAGGAACTTTGCATTGTTAGTCATTAATGGAACTATGGATTTGGTTCGATTAGGTTAAAACCGAACCGAACACAAACCAAATCGGCAAATAACCTAACCGAACCTAATACTTTTGGTTTGGCTTCGGTTTAGAATTTTGAGATTTTCGGTTCGGTTCGGTTTTGGGCCGATGCACAACCCTAATTTTGAACCTCAAAATCGATCGGCGACGATGGTAGCTAAGGTGGCCGATCAAACGATTCTCGTCAAGATCCACATGGAGTTCTACTCGATCTCCTGGGATGTGCTAGAACAAGTATTTGCGCCGTTTGGGGTGGTTGAATACATAGAAGTATTTTGTTCCAAAGAGGAGTTTCATTCGAAGATCCATTTTAAGAGCCAGGAATCCGCCATTGAAGGATTGGAGTGCATCAATCATAGGGACGTCTACGTTGGGTGTTGTCAATTGGAGCTATTTCATGAGGCCAGTTGGATGGAGACGCCTTCACCATTGAATTAAGAAATTGTAGAACCGAGTTGGGGAAGCGAAGAAGAATTGGAATCTTCAGAAGCTCCAAAGCCAGCAAAAGGGTTCATCATACAAGGCGCTGTAAGATTCCTATAAATCAATGAAAGATGCTTATCAAAAGATGACTGCCAGTTTGCAGAAGACTATAGACGCCATCTCGAATCCAGAAGAGCGATCTCCGACAGAAGATTTCACAGTCGATGAACCAACAGATCTTATCTGGGTCGAAAAGATTACAAGTCCGAACAATGAATGGAGCCAAGAGATTGAAGATGAAAGTGTCGGGGAGAATCGAAACGAAGTTCTGGTTGCAGAGGCGAGCCGAGAAATTGGTTCTTGCAAGCATCAAATTGACGAGAACTTCATCGAAGGTCCAAAAGACCTGCATATTCAACTTAGGCTTCCCAAGGTAATACCTAATCCTTTAATTGAAATTGTTGAAGTAAAATCGAAGGAATTGGGTGCAATGGCTAATGACTTGCCTGAAAAGATCAAGAGTAAGAGGGATTTGATTTTCGATCCAAGAATTGCTAGTTTTGTTTTTGTAATGGGTATGGCTGAATTTGTGGTTGCATCAATTGCACCCAAGGTGTTTGAGGAAATGTCTAGGTTAGTAGGCACAACCATTTTCGACCCTGGTGGTAGTTTACATGTTCTGGCTGGTGAGATTGGTAAAGGAAGAGTAATCGATCCTGGTGGTAGCTTACACGGTAACAACTTAGTCATTGGTGCTTTGCTAAGTGTCCATTTCTTCAAATATCACCTTAAGTCCATGTCTTTGATAGGGGCAGACCCACTGCGATTCTTATTGATCTAGGGAGACCGAGTGTAATCTCACACATAGACAGGGGTTTGATCTAGGGGCAGACCCACTGCTGGTCTGCTGCTGCTGCATTTTGTAATGAAATTAGTAGCTTATTTGTTCATCGACAAGGAAGTCGAATTGCAATGCCTTATGACCAAGGAAAAGCATGTATAGTATCTGGGGTGGTAGTCCTTGACCTAGGAGGATCTGTTGAAGTTGAGCTTAAAATTTTCTTGAGGAAAGTTGATGTCCTGAGAACATTTTATGGTTGTCATTGTGCTCACAAGTTCCTTGCATTCATAAAGGCTTGCTTTTGTGGTGTCCTGAGAACATTTTATGGTTGTCATTGTGAATTTGATTTTGGGTCAAAACTGTGATCTTAAGTTCATTAAGAATGGGCAAAACTCACTGCCCTTTGATAGAGGAATCACAAGGCTAAAGTACATTCATCATGTATTGCTATTTGCAAACCTCAAGCTACTACATCCAAGCTACAAGTTGTCATGGGCGAACTACAAGTGCCAAAAATAATTTTGATTTTGCTGTCATCCAAGGGCATCACCAACGACATCAGTGGCTTTATAAAAAGGGCTTGCAAGGTCTTTGTTCAAGCTAGTTTTGATGATGGTGTGGGGTCATCTGCAAGGTCACCTATTAACTATATTGCTATAGCTTGGGTGTTGTATAATAACTACTGCACAATTGGAGGGAAAGTGGAAACTAAGGAGCCCTCTAGCTAGCTCTATAAAAGCTAGCTGCTACATGTTCCCAGTAACCCTAGCTGCTACATATATGAGGAGCAGAGAGCATGATGGGTCATATCTGCTTGTTTCCATTGCTAATTGAATACGTAGGGCTGCAACCAATCTAAATGGTGTATAGCTTAATCATTTGCTTTCATGTATATAAGCTAGCTTTGACCTAGTACTTCCAATTTAGTTTTGTTAGTGTGTTATTACATTGTAATAAAGCTTTGAGACAAAGCTTTTGCAAGGGGAATACATTGTTATGTCCCTAGTATTAGGGGTTTAGGGCATAAATACCCTTGGATATTGTAATTGGGGGTATCCAATGTAATAATCCAAACCCTTTACCTTTCCTATCTCTCATTATCTCTATCTCTCTCCTAATCTCTTCCCGTCTATCTTCTTCCTCACCCTCCTCTGAACTCAAATCTCTCTTTCTCCCCTTTCAACCCTCCATGGAAGCTCAAGCTTCCGCCTAATTGACCTTCGGGTCATAACAATTTTTTGTTTTGTTTTGATAAGGTAATAATTTGAATGTCAGACACACCTGGCTCATTAAGAGGCCGACAGAGTCGGCAGACGACGAACCGTCAAACATACAAACATAAAGTAAAACGGTGCAATACAAAAGTGGGAAACAAACAACGCCAGAAGAACAGACGAGCCTAATCCAAAAAAGCTGAGGATAACGAAGAAAAAACCGGAGCCAAACGCCACCAAGCGATGACACCGCTGGCCAACGGTACATCAGGAGTCCCTGTGGACGATGAAGACAAACCTCTAAGAAAATTTTCAGAACACGGAGTCATCTTGATGCACAACGCCACGACTCCAGCTAGACTCGACACCAGATGCCAGAGCCCCAACTCAGACTAAGACCGCCAGGAACAACCAGAAACACCACCGAGAACCACCCTCGCAGAGAGTGCACTAGAAATCCATTTCGGGAGTTTACCAAGGCCCTTTTCGGGATTTTTATCCAACCCTTTCGGGATTTAAAGAAGGCCCTTCTGGGGATTTTATCAACCCTTTCGGGTGGATTTCTAAGGCCGTTGCAGGCTTCTTTAAAATTATTTTTTTGTATTATTTTTTTTACAAAAAAATTACATAACACCTCACCCTTGGGCAGGAAGGACCCGAAGCTTGGGCCCAAAGAACCAAGGATGAAAAGGGGAGCGCAAACGAGGACGACAAATCAGGTGGCGACGATTACAAGCCGGAGGCGGTCGGAAACCAGAAAC
Source organism: Persicaria tinctoria (assembly GCA_037127255.1). Taxonomy (NCBI): domain Eukaryota; kingdom Viridiplantae; phylum Streptophyta; class Magnoliopsida; order Caryophyllales; family Polygonaceae; genus Persicaria; species Persicaria tinctoria. The sequence continues at coordinate 25,965,460 of JBANSL010000018.1, read as the reverse complement.
ACCGCCAAAAGAGAAGAAGGAGAGGAAATGGGGAAGGAGGCACAATGAAGAATCACGTCGGCACCAACCCAAGACCAAATACTCCGAAGGAGAGAGACCTGACCCACCAACCCCGAACACAACTGAATTCGGACGGAGAAGGAAGCCCAGCAGTCCCGACCAGACAAAATCGCCACAAAAAAAAAGATAGACAAGACAAGGGATAACCAGAAAGAAGGGGACGAGCCGGCGACAAGGAAAGTCGGGGGAAACCCACGTGACGAAAGACGATCTCAAAGGGCGACGACTGGAGAAGAAATCGACCACATGAGACCCCTCAAAGATGGTGAATAAGAGGAATTAGAGCCGAAAAGAAGTAGATAGAGGAGATGATTAGGCCATAAACAATCTGAATTTGAAAGAGATGGTTGAAGGAAGATGAAGGGTTTACAAGCGTCAAAGGGACGAGATCTCCATGTAAGTGTTTGGATAACTGAGTCCTCCCCGGATCTCAGAGGCCTACTCATGTATATATATATATATCAATGAGTGAAAACCCTGATGGTACAATGGTAATTGTACATGATATGGACAAATATAAATAATATCTGCTAACATCCTCCCTCAGTCACAGCTAGAGGTGAGCGAATAGCAAGACTGGAACTAAAAGTAAAGAGAGGAGTAGGTAATCCTTTCGTGAAAATGTCCACATACTGATGTGAAGAAGGGACATGTAGAACCCGGACCTGGCCTAGGGCGACCTTCTCTCTGACAAAATGGATGTCAATCTCGACGTGCTTTGTCCGCTGATGCTGAAAATGTCCGCATACTGACGCTTGGAGGACCATGAGACCAGGTTGTCGCCAAGGTACACTGCGAAACCAAAGGTGGAGCGGCGAGTTACGGGACAACCCGCCCAGTCAGCATTGGAGTATGCGGTAAAGAAGTCGAAGCGGCTGCGACCGAGATGCAATATCCCATGTCAGATGTGCCCTTGATGTACCAGATTATCCGCTTGAGCACCTGTAGATGATGCTTACGGGGATCATGCATGTATAAGCAAATTTGTTGGACGGTGAAAGCGATGTCTGGCCTAGTGAAAGTCAGATACTGGAGGGCACTGGCCAGACTGCGGTAGGCTGTAGGATCCTCAACCTTAGGACTGGAGGCAGCATCGAGCTTGGACTTGCAGTCGACAGGAGTGGTGGCGGGCTTGTAGGACATCATTCGGGCTTTGTCGACGATCTCAAGGGCATATTTCTACTGATGAAGAAACGGCGTTGTAGGAGTGCGAGTCATAGAGATGCCGAGGAAGTATCTGAGTAAACCGAGATCAGTCATGGCAAACTCTGAACGCAGCAGTGCCATAAGCCTAGACAATAAGGAAGTAGAGGATGTTGTTAGCACAATGTCATCGACTTACAGTAGAAGATAGGCAACATCAGACTCCGAGTGAAACACAAAGAAGGAGTGATCAGACTGAATGCCGTGAAACCCAATCCCAGTGAGGTATGTGGCGAATCGCTGATACCAGGCGTGAGGCGCCTATTTTAACCCATAGAGAGACTTTCGGAGAAGGCAGACGTGGGATGGGCGGGAGCAATCATAGAAGCCTGGCGGCTGATGCATATACACAGTCTCTTGAAGGTTGCCGTGAAGGAAGGCATTCTTGACGTCTAGCTGGTGAATGGGCCAATCCTTGGTGAGGGCGATACTCAGAACTGTGCGGATGGTAGCGGGTTTGACGACCGGGCTGAAAGTCTCGTCACAATCAACCCTAGCCTTCTAAGAGTTGCCATCGACAACTAGGCGAGCCTTGTGATGCTCAAGTGTCCCATCAGACCTGTACTTGTGTTTGAACAACCACATACAGTTAATGATATTAGTGTCCCAAGGCCTTGGAACGAGGTATCACGTGCCGTTTTTAATTAAAGCACTAAACTCATCTACCATGACGGCGTGCCAGTTCGGGTCCTGTAAGGCCTTTGGTGGTGATTTCAGGAGAAGGGATATGTCGGAGGACGGGGTGAGAAGGTTGTATTTGGGGTTGGGTTTGAAGATCCTGGACTAGAACCGGGTCTTCATGGTTGGGGAGGGGGGTTAAAGCTGAGGCGATGGGGGCGGCACGAGGGCGAGTAGGGGGGGCGTGAGTTGCAGCTGCTGCAGGTGCAACGTGGGGTGCCGCGGGCGCAACAGGGTGCTGCGGCCGCGGCATAATAATTGCAGCGGGGGGGGGGGGGGGGGGTGTGCCGCGGGCGCAGCAAGGTGTTGCGGCCGCTACATAAAAATTTCAGCGGGGGGGAAGGGGGTGCAGCGGGGGTGCCGCGACCGCCGCCTGTTGAAATAGTAAGCGGAGGAGGGGTGGGAAATCGTCAGAATCAGGTAGTGTAGGGGGGTTGGGGACAACAGAGGTGGGTGGTGAGGCGAATGGGAAGATTTGTTCGTCAAAAATCACATGGCGCGAAGTGACAATCCAATTGGTATCCAAACAAAGACAACGATAGCCCCGATGGTGTGGGCAGATGCCCAAGAAAACACATTTGCTGGATCGTGGGGAGAGCTTGTGAGGAGCGGTGACACTCATGTTGGGAAAACAAAGACATCCAAACACTCTAATGTGATTGTAGGAAGGCTAGCGCTTGTAGAGTGCCAAGGTTGGGATGGAGTTGCCAATTGCTTTGGAGGGAAGTATATTGTAGAGATAGGTGGCCATGTGAAGCGCCTCAACCCAAAAGGAGAGGGGGAGAGAGGCGTGATGTAGGAGGGTTCGTGTTTTGTCATTAAGGGTGCGGAGGATGCGTTCCGCTTTTCCATTTTGTGGGGAGGTTTGGGGACAAGAGAAGCGGAGGGCTATCCCATGTTGTTGACAAAAGGAGCGGATGAAAGTGTTGTCAAACTCGCCTCTCATGTCTGACAGGCCTAAGGTCGTTATGCCAAATCAAAGTAAATTCCTAAGATGCAAACTATAACAAGTATAGTAGGTAAGTTAGGGTCGAACCCACAGGGAAACAGAATCAATTGTAAGAGCAAGTATTATTACCCAAAAGTAACCGATTCAACGGGAGTTTTGTGTGTAAGCAAATGGTGACAGAACAAGTTGCAATAAGAGGTTGCGAATATATGATGGAAAAGTATCACACCAGGTAATTATCCGCACAACAATTGAGATGGTTCATCATCGCATTCTATGAATCTCAAGTTCTAATGTCCAGTAATTGTTCTCAATTCAGATCGTGTAATAGCTTTTAGTCCTACCAGTTCTAAAAGCACTTATCACCAAATTACAAGGGAAAACCTTCACCGAATAATAAAGTGATAGCATTCAAACATGAATTATAATGAGATACAAGCGATTCTAACAACCCGTTAAAATAGCCTGTAATCGAATCTCCTTCACAATCTACCACAAGCAACCCGCGTATGGTGATTGTGTTTGCTACAGTGAATCTACAACCCCAAACCTGGAATTGGAAACCCTAGCAATATGACTAGTATCAATAAACCTAGGTGATCAATCCAGATTAACCAATAATAAGCAATCAAGCAATAAACTCAGGAGATCGAAACAATTAACAAAGGACGAACAAGAGTAGAATACTCACAACCAAATCAATTGAAGGCTTCAAAGAACCAAGTGTAACAACGGAGAGTTAGTTCTCCATAGGGTTTGTGAGATGAAGAAAAAGGAAACTACGTCTCTCGAAAATAACCTCCTCCCCTCTCCTGCCTTCTCGGCCATAATATATAACCTAATAAAATCGGGTTTAACATCCCGTAAAAATATAAAATATAATATTAAAACTAATAAGATAGGGAAAATCGGATAAGAATCCGTCTTCAGGGACCGACGCGGGCGCGCCATGTAGCAGCGCGGGCGCGCCAGCCTTTGACTTGCTTCTTCTGTCCGGTGAATCGACGCGGCCACTTCCTCCTAGCAGCGTGGGTGCGCCGGGTAGCAGCGCGGGCGCGTCGAGTGCCACGCGGGCGCGCCAGACTCACCAGCCTTCCAGCTGCTTCCGAACTTCTTCACTTCAGCTCTTCTGTAACTTGCCTGATTTCTTCAACTTCTTCAACAAGTTCCGAATCACCAAGTTCACACAAATACCTCTCACAATGACATGTAAATGATGACAAAAACTACTAAATGCGCTATAGAATATATCGCCTATCAAATTCTCCCATACTTAAACCTTTACTCGTCCCGAGTAAGCATAGAAGTTAAGCCTACTCTCACCATAAATCTCAAAGGTTCACAGACAGTACAAGGAAAATGAACACTAAGTACTAGTAGTTTTCACCATCTCAACAATAAGCCCAAAAGACAATCAAAATAGAAAATGAGACCTATAATTGTATCTCAACCATCTACACCTTATAGCTCCCAGTGGCCTACCCGAAAACCTCCTTATCACTCCACTTCTTATGTCGCCTTCGCCAAGAGATCAATCCTAAACACTCAAAGTAAACGCTCATCTTGCCAAGGCGCCCTTTCGGGTTTTCACCAAGCCACTCATTTTTTTTTTTCAAAGATGGTACTCACATAAACATTCTCACTTCCCTCAAGTCTCATATTGCCAAGCCTAAGGCTCGCCAGACTACCTGCTTTTTGCCTGAGTCGCCCTTTCGGGTTTTCAACTCATCCCAGGATTTTGATTGCTTTCTTTATTATTATTTTTTTTTTCTTTTTTTTTTTTTTTTTTTTTTTTAGAATAACAAGTGCAGAATCTGTACACAAATAATGCTGAAATAAAATATGTACATGATGTGTGAATCCTTTCCCTCCCCCATACTTGAATGAAGCAATGTCCTCAATGTGAAAGAAGACAGAAATAAGTAGGGAGAAGAGAAACAGAAAGACTCACTAAGGGGGTGGATAGTGGCGAGAGTAGTCCTCTCGCATGCGGCGCAGCTCTTCCCTCATCTCTCTGAACTCGCCAAAGCCTTCTAGGATGTCGGCCTGCTGGTGGAGAATCTGGTTCGTCACTGTCGTCAAACTCCCCACGTCTTGGCGCAGGGGGCAGACGCGGGCAAGTTGGAGCACAGAGCGGGCGCGTCGAGGAGCAGCGCGGGCGCGTCTGGTGGCAGCGCGGCCGCGTCGGTTGTGTCAGCTGTTTGGTGGTTTTCTCTGACAGGCGCGGGCGCGTTAGGGGTGGCGCGGCCGCGTCGGCGATTTCTGCAGATCCGGAAATCGTCGAAAGCAGCTTGTCGATGTGGAGCCCGCCGATGTCCCTCCGGTGCCGGTTTGTGGTGGTCCAGGTGGGGGAAGTGTTTGTGGGTGTGAGGGATGTGTAAGAGTTGTGAGAGAGATTGAGAGGGATGTGTGGTGTGAGGTAAGAGAGTGTGGGGAAAAAGGTAGGGTTTTGATGATAGTATGGGCTTGAAAATGGCGGGCTGGCCCGAAGCGGGTTTTCCAGCCCGTGGGCCTTTTTTTTTTTTTTTTTTTTGGACGAAAATTAACACTGTGGAAGCAGTGGGTCCGAAATGCGGGTGCAATTCGTCGCTAGAAACTCCGTCTTTATTACCTACAAGTTACAATAAAATCAAGTTAAGGGAAAGAATGCAATACCTTGGGTTGCCTCCCAAGCAGCGCCTTTGTTTCATGTCGCTGGCTCGACTAAGCCTTTTCGATTATTCTAACTCTGCATTTGGCTCCTCCAAAGCTAACTCATCCATAGCCTCCTTTGGGAACCCTTCATAGTATGTCTTAAGCCTTTGACCATTTACCTTAAACTTCTTGTGGCTATTCGGGTCATATAACTCTACAGCTCCATGTGGGAAAACTTCAGCAACAATGTATGGTCCCCCCCACTTTGACCTGAGCTTCCCAGCGAAGAGTTTCAGGCGAGACTGAAAGAGTAGGACTTTGTCACCAGCTTTAAAGTCCTTCCTATGGATGTGCTTGTCATGCCATGCCTTGGTCTTCGCCTTGTAGATTGCCGCATCATCATAGGCGTCCAACCGTAACTCCTCGAGCTCGCCTAACTGTAGCTTCCTGTGTTCTCCGACCCCGTCACTCTGCATATTGCATTGTTTCACTGCCCACCAAGCCTTGTGCTCCAGCTCAACAGGAAGATGACATGCTTTACCATAGACAAGTCTGAAAGGAGACATCCCAATTGGAGTTTTGTAAGCAGTGCGATAAGCCCACAACGCATCATCAAGTCTCAAACTCCAATCCTTCCTGTTAGGATTCACAGTCTTCTCGAGAATGGCTTTGATTTCTCTATTGGACACCTCTACTTGGCCATTCGTCTGTGGATGGTATGCGGTGGAAACTCTATGTGTGACATGATATTTTTTTAGCACGGCAGTCACAGTTTTGTTGCAGAAATGGGTACCCCTGTCACTAATCAGCGCTCTAGGAATACCATGCCTGGCAAAAATATTGCTTTTCAAGAACCCTGCCACAACTTTAGAATCATCAGTTCTGGTGGCCTTCGCTTCCACCCACTTGGAAACGTAGTCCACCGCAAGTAAAATATACAAGTTCCCACAAGAACTAGGAAAAGGTCCCATAAAGTCAATGCCCCAAACATCAAAGATTTCGCAGAAAAGCATTGGTGATTGTTGCATTTCATTCCTTTGAGAGATATTCCCTAATCTTTGACACCTATCACATGCCTTGCAGAAAGAGTAAGCATCTTTAAAAATATGTGGCCAATAAAATCCAGCTTCAAGTACCTTTCTAGCAGTTTTATTGGCACCAAAATGTCCCCCACATGCTTGAGAATGACAAAATTCAAGAACAGATCGTACCTCATTATCTGGAAGACAACGACGAATTACCTGATCAGCACAATGTTTCCAAAGGTATGGGTCATCCCAAACATAGTGGTTTGCTTCTCTTCGAATCTTCTCCGTCTGGGCCCTGGTATGATCCGGAGGAAATTCCCCACAAACTAAGTAGTTCACAATGTCCCGGTACCAAGGGCTTACAGAGTGGAGTCTCAGAACGGGCTGAGATGGGCTGAGAAGCAACAGCGTGGGCGCGCCAGGGAATGACGCGGGCGCGTCAGAGGTCAGAGCGGGCGCGCCAACTTCTTCACTTCAGCTCTTCTGTAACTTGCCTGATTTCTTCAACTTCTTCAACAGGTTCCGAATCACCAAGTTCACACAAATACCTCTCACAATGACATGTAAATGATGACAAAAACTACTAAATGCGCTATAGAATATATCGCCTATCAATGTCGCACTGAATAGACTTGACAGACAAATTAAATTGGGTGCGGACAAATGTGTGGAAATTGACAATAAGATTTTGTGTTTCCGATTTGTGGCGTAGGGGAATGACCCAAACAAAACTAGTGAAATTATCAAGGACAACCAAATAATATCGAAAACCACTAGCCCTCGAAATATGAGATGTCCACAAGTCACAATATATAATATCAAAGGGTGCAAATGTAAGGAAATGAGAAATGCTAAAAGGAAGACGCTTGCTCTTGGCGATTTCACAAGAAGTGCAAACGTCCGAGGCTTTATTACATGAAATTAAATTGCTAGAGCGGAGACATTGAAGCACGTGATCGCCGGGATGTCCAAGACGAGCGTGCCACAAGTCTGAACCAAAGGTGACGAGGGCGGTGAGTGCGGTGGGGGACGAACGGCGAGCAGTGGTGATAGAGTAGAGGTCTCCAGAACTATTGCACTGCATGATTGGGATCCCCGTACGAAGATCCTTCACAAGAAAACCAAAAGGGTCCAATTGGACAGCCACATGATTATCGATGGTAAATTGACGAACATAAATGAGGTTTTTGACAAGGTCAGGGGCAAGTAGGACGTTGATAAGGCGAAGGGGTGGGGAATTGGGGAGGGTTGTGTGACCCGAACTGACAATGGAAAGGGGTTTGTCGTTTCCGAGTTAGACAGACAATAAAGTGCTAGAATTAAAAACAGTGTGTAGGTTACCTGGTGCGTTCGTCATGTGAGAGGAAGCTCCGATATCCATATACCAGTTGTTGTCCGGCTGCTGAAGTCCCATGGAGGAGAAGGCAGCGGAGAGATTGGTGTGCATGTGGGTCGACGGATGCTGCTGAGATGCGTACATCGTCGGGGAAGTGGCTGACTGTGGTGGTTGACGCTGCAGAAAGACCATGCTCGGCGGAGGGTATCCTGCCCATGTTGGATAGGGGTAGGGCGGCGAATTGACATTCCAAGGTTGCTACTGCGGCGACGGGTACCAATTGTTGTGCGGCACCCGCTGCTGTTGCCCCCTCTCTCGCGGCCTCCGCGCTGTTGGGTAGGTCTGGATTGGATTTGGGGGTAAGGGTCCAGGGCTATGAAATCCTTGGATGACACAAGGACATGGGAAGGACCCTGAGGGCGGCCCTGACGGCTCTCCTCCCTGAAGAGCATGCTGCGAGCCACCATGAAAGTCGGCAGTGGCAAGGTGTTGCTAATCATGTAACCGACGACATCAAATTTGGTGGAGAGGCCGTTGATGAGTTGAAGGACAAGGCGCTCTTCGTTGACCTTGTGTACGACATCGCCAAGTTGATTGGTGATGGCTTTGATGGCAAGGCAATAGTCGGAGACGGTGGAGAAACTCTCCTGACGGGTGTTGATGAACTTTCCCTTAAGATCCGCTGCCCTAGCGGATTGGTTGTCATGAAAGAGGCCCTTGATGCAGAGCCAGACATCCCGAGCGGTGGAGTCGGGCTGGAGGACGGTAATCAGAACATCCTCGGATATGGTGACATATATCCATCCAAGAACGATGGAGTCAAGGCGTTTCCAGAGTCGGGGACATTATTCGGACAACCAGAGCCATCGATGTGGGCGATGACATCGTGACCCTTACAAGCGGTATTGAAAAGTTCCGCCCATGTGTGGTATTGAACCTTTTTGAGATCTAGGGTTAGGGGAATTTGATTTTTGATGTTGGTGACAGATTGAGCAGAATGAAAGGGGTTTTGTGGCTGCGGTGGAGGGTTAGGGTTGGGTGGAGGAGGGTTAGGGTTGGCCGGGGTGTTATCGTCGACGGTAGACATCGATATATGTAGGAGATGGTGGCGGAAGAGAAAAGAAGGGAAGAGGGGGTTGCGGCGGCGTCGTGGGGCGGCTAGGAGATCGTAGATGTGAAATGAAAAATTAGGGTTTTATAAAAAAAGATGATACCATGTAAGTGTTTGGATAACTGAGTCCTCCCCAGATCTGAGAGACCTACTCCTGTATATATATCAATGAGTGAAAACCCTGAGGGTACAATGATAATTGTACATGATGTTTTTTTTTATTAGGTAAAGATTTGGACAGAGGGCTATCCAAGCACATCCAGACGGATGAGATCTAGAAGATCTTTGTTAGATTGTATATGTACCCCATAAGCAGAGTGACAAAGGTGTGCAACCTTGTCAGCCACTCTGTTGCTAGCACGGGGTATATGAGAAAAGGAGACTTTTCTCATATCTCGAGTGATCTTCTGTATATCAGATAGGATCATTTCCACCTCCCAAGGACAATGTGTTGTGCCTTGAAGGTAGTCGATGATGATTTTTTAGTCACCTTCAATGATTAAGTTTTGTATGTTCATTTTCTTGGCCTCCATCACCCCCAACCTCAGGGCTGCTGACTCAGCCATTAGAGGTGATGAACGCCCAAGACGCAAACTAGATATTTGAGTTGGTTCTCCGTTCCAGTCGCGGATTATGATACCAGCGGTACTCGTCCCGCTACGAAGCGACGAGCCGTCGAAATTCAGTTTGTGCATTCCATACGGTGGTTTTCTCCATTTCTTGTTTTTGGTTTTTTCTGTTCTTTTATTGGTATTGTTTCCTTTTGAGAAGTTCAAAGGTCGTGCGTGTTGATTATTTTCATCGAATAGACACGCCCGTGTCCAGTTTTCAGATTGTTTTTTTGAAAACATTTCAATGGTGTTGGTTATCGGTGGCTGCTGGTTCCTAAAAACACATCCATTTTGGAAATACCATATTCCCCACCATCGTGTTACGATGTTTTGCATTTTTGCCTTTGATAAGGTACGCAACCAATTCAGCACCTCACCTATTTCCCTGGATCTATCTGTGGTTTGTTTAAGTGTTTGTTGTTCAACTGGGGTTAGTTGGTTTATGATCAAGTCAGAATAACATTCTGTAAGAATATGGATGTCGTCCTCAACCCGGTCCGAGCATCGATCACAATCCGTAGGTACCGATACTCCATGTGAAGCAAGTTTGGCTTTGGTCGGTAGACCGGAGCGAGCAATTTTCCATAGGAAGTTCTTTATTTTAGGTGGGAGCTAGAGGTCAAGTTGCCATATCCATTTATAGTCTCGCTGTTCATTATCATTTATGATAAATTTGTAGGCGGAGGAGGTCGTAAACCAACCATTCTTGTCTGGCCACCAGTATAGCTTGTCATTAAATGATGACACAGGTAGTGGGATCGAAATTATTTCATCCACTAATTGTCTGGGTAGGACCCTATTGAGTTTTTCAACACACCATTGGCCATTTATGATATACTCGTTGACTGGTTCATCCTTATCAAACTGATTTGGGCAGTCCGACCGACTACATAAGACAGCCGCGGAAATCCAATTATCGGTCCAGAATTTAACTGATTTACCATTTCCAATAGCCCAAATTATGCCGTCTTTGAATTTCTGGAACAAGTTTGTTAGTTTGGCCCATTACCAGGACAAGTTTCCGAATTTCAACAAATATAAATAATATCGGCTAACACTCCAAAGAGAGTTTCACTCTCCTAAAATGATATATCTATATTTTGCTTAGTTGAATGTTAACCTATATAAAAAAAAAAGTACTCATTCCGTTTAAAAAACAACCATAAATCATAAATCTAAGTCGCCCTAATATCACTAAAATAAATTTAGTTTGCAAAGGCATTAATGTTGACATAAACAAGAACTTTTTAAATAAAAGTATTTTGCAAACTAACTTTAAATTTAAATGACCAACTCTATAAAAGTTTGACATGGTATGAACATACCTACAAGTAGTAATCCAAACTTTTTCGTCTTTAAAAAAAAAAAAAAAAAAAGGAAACGATGGTGGATTGGAGGTACGGCAAAATTTCCAAAAATATACAAATTCTGGGTAGTGTATTAAATAAACAGAAAAAGTGTAGGGTAGCTAACAAATTGTTCCCTTGCATTGCATTGCAGCTCCTAAAAAAAACAAGATGAGTTTATATTATATGGGTTCCACGTACGCCAACCCCACATACAGCCTGTTTCAGTCACGTGATCCCATTTCTTTTTTTTTTTTTTTTTTTTTTTTTTTGATTAGGAAAGAATTCGGGCGAGCGAGCTCTACCCGATGACATCTTTGCGAATGAGGTCTAAAAGACTAGAATCGTTGTTAATATCGACACCCCAAGCAGAGTAGCAAATGTGTGCAACCTTATCAGCCGCTCTATTGCATAATCGGGGAACATGAAAGAAGGAAACTTCTTTCAAAGTCGATAGTAGAAATTTAACATCTAATAAAATCAGTTCGATTTCCCACGGACAGGTAGATGTTTTATTTAGGTGGTTTACGATTATCACGGAGTCACCTTCAATGTGGAGTTTATTGATTCGGAGTTGTAGAGCCTTTTGGATTTCCAGTTTGAGAGCAAGCGCTTCCGCTCTCAAAAGACTTTATTTGCCAAGTTTTTTATAATAGATGTGTATCGAATATGCTTCCTAGTCACATGATCCCATTTCAACTTCTCTTTGACTTTTTTCCCCTTTCATTTTTCATTTCTCATAAATCAATTTAAATTATTACGGAGTAATTAAATGCAGTTAATTAAATCGAGCGGCCCTATTAGTTATTACACCAAGTGATCGAGAGCTGCGTCCTAGTGACAGAATGTCGTTCAGTAGCACAAGGTTGTACCAAGCTAACAAATCAACAACTCCATCGACACTAATTACCAATTAAAAACATAACCAAGTTTAAATAATGGCAAATTCAGAAATATTTATAGGGAACTGAATTTTATTTTGAGAATTTTTTTTTAAAAGAAACTTTTATTTAAATATATTGAAAAAATATTAATTTTGTATTTAAATAATTATTTTTAATAAAAATTATTGCAAAAATGTAACCGAGAGGGGTTTGAACTTACACACACTAAACCTAAATAAACTTAGTCAATTCTTGTATACTCTTTTAATTATAAAATTAATAAAAAACATTTCTTCCTAATTTTTATGTTATGTAATTTTCATAAAATATAGAAATATTTAAAGGAATGTATAAGTAAAATTATAGATTAAATGCACTACTTTCTCAAAAAGAGTCATGCATAATTCAAACTATAACACTTATACTCGCAATCTACTAAAAAAAATACTTATTTAAATATTATTTCTCTCATGATTTATATGTTTTAAAAATAATTTAGTAAAATATAACCTAACCCGAATAACCCGATTCGGAGTTGTTGGTGAAAATTTGAGATACTTTGTTTTAGACTCGGTTGCCCAATACTCCGTATTAGTGTTTGGAGATGATCTCTTTCGCGCGCGCACACGATTAGATAAAATCTCAAAACGCAGATTAGATTAGATAAGAACAATGGAAGTACAATAATTGGAGGTAGCTACTAGCTAGGTAGCTAATAGCTATAGTGATTTATACTCCGTAATTGTGAGTTGTGACCCAAACTTGCAACCAAATTAAAGTAAAATGACAAATGAGGTCATTTAAAAATAAAAAATACTCTTAAAAAAGTGTGTAATTATGATTATCCTGTTGGATTGTCGTATTAGAAATAGAAAGAGTGAGTAAAGGGTAAAGGAGGAGCTCGAGCCACGGGCCTAACCCTTTTTTGTTTAATTAAACCGGGACATGGTTTTTCCCGCAACATCACAGTAGGTATGACTATAGGGTATTTATGGGGATTTGGAGCCGTTTGTGGGGGCAGTGACGTAATTTCCCCCAAGGGGAATAAGTTGGGCAGTTGCCAAACCAGCTGGCCTGGCTGGCCCTGCCAACTAAAAAAACAAAACCCGACCCGTATTCAAAACGAAGCCCACCGACTGGTAGAGACTAGAGAGATTGTTCGAGCCGGTGGGGTGCCTTCCGCTGCCACTCCGACTAATAGTAATAATTATTGTATTTTCGTGTCGGGTTGCTATTGGTGGGTTCCAGATCCGCCCCTTTATTCAATCCGGCTTCATTCAGCCTCCATCTTTGTATTCCAAACTACATTATATACCCGGTATAATATAGAGTAGTCCATATATATATATATATATATATATATATATATATATATATATATATATATATATATATATATATATATATATATATATATATATATATATATATAGGGTGTTGATAAATGCACCGCAAATTTAAAGATTAAAAATGTGCGTCTTTAATAATGTGCAACCCTTCTGACTAATCAGCGTTTAAAAAAATTTAATTAACCCCTTTTAACCATGCACGCATAATTTGAAGTGTATATAGCGAACATGTATATATATTAAGATTAATGTTTATTTGTTCATATTTTTAATTTCACATCTCTCAAAAATTATATATTATCTTGGCTGTTCTCAGCTATTCAAGACAGTGTACAGTATCTTTTTCCCCTCTAACACTCGCTCTATTGCTACACTCTTAAGACGGCAAAACTAAGGGAAGTTTTTAAAAACTACTACGTCTTTATTTATTTATGAAATAAATAGTTTTTTTAATAAAAAAAATTATGCGTATCTATTTAAATATTAATGAGCTGTATATTATATGTGCGATGGGTTAACGATACCGAACACCGCGTGGGGGGTAGGGAAGCGGTCAACGTTTGCGGATCTTGCATAAATAAGGTTTGTTTGTTTGTTTGTTATGATGATTTGTGATCATGTGGGTGAGACAGTACTTGTTTGTTATATACTACGGTGGAGTAGTATCAGTATGTATGTGTCGTACGACTAGTTTGAATTCATTATCGATAGCCGATAGGGGTTGTACGTGTACACCATGCATATCCCTGGACCCTAGTTAATTATAGTTATATTCTTATACAGGTAACCTTATTATATAATTGAATTCATTATTCCGCGTTTCCCATTAAATGAACGATGCGGCCGTTTAAGGGAGACATGTAATGTAGCTGTGTATTCAGTTATATTTTTTTTGTTTTTGTTTTAGGATGTGGGATGAGCTTGTGAGATATGAGATTCAGAATGAATACTTGGATTTCTCCATATTAATTAAAATTTAAAGTTTTAGGAATAAGGTTTTGCGAACAAGGAAAGGTGATCGAGGGGTGGATTTTTTTTTTTTTTTTTTTTTTTTTTTTTTTTACAGTAGGCAACCAGTAGAATGTCTTAACACAAGATCATTCTTGATCATCCTGACGGATGATGTTACAGAGATCCCTATAAAAAGGGAAACTAGCATTACAATTGGCACTATTCTTAGCTATAAAATCAGCAGCTTTGTTGGCTTCTCTGTAGCAGTGCTGAGCTTTTGCTAAACTGAAATCTTTTTGAAGCATTCGAATCTTCTCTACTACTCTCAGTATCTCCCATGGACTTGAGTTCTGATCTTCAATTGCCTTGACAACTCCGAGACTATCTCCTTCGACGATAACCTTACTCCATCCTTTAGTACGGGCTATTTCTAACCCTTTGCAGAAAGCAAGGGATTCTGTTAGGATTACAGATCCCTTAGGAACTTCTTCATAGAACATATCAATTACCTGTCCATTCCAATCTCTAACAATGCCCCCAATGAGGCAAACACCCGATGGTTTCACCGAACCATCTACGTTGATTTTGTAGACAGCCATTGGGGGTTTTTTCCATTTTACATTTCTACTCCTTTTATTTGTTGGTCTCTTATCTTGACATTTGAGTTTAGCCCATTCTTGTATACTATGGTTAGCTTTCCGTACTGTATCTTCCAATTTGTCCGGTTTATTTCCTTTGAAGATGACAGAGTTACGAAATTCCCAAATATGTTGCCATAACATACAAAGGTGTTCGAAGTGAGTATTATTTTTCCTTATGTATTGCATGTTTGTTGTTGATGCTATAGGGTCATGGAATCCTTGAAATCTATCACCACTACTTTGTTCATATTTTGCTACTATCATTCTTGTGATCGAGCACTTAAGAAGCAAATGGTCTGTATCTTCAACCTCTGTATTGCAGAGACAACACAAGCTGGGAACTCTATTAAAGTATCTATTTAGACGTTCATTTGTTGCCAAGCTATCTGAGATGATTTTCCATATAAAGTTATGAGTTCTTGGCGGCAATTGTAGCTTCCAAATCCAAGAACTATCTCCATCGGTTGAGGATGTAATTGTAGTTTTATCAATACTTGATTTCGTAGTGTATACTCCTTCATTGTTGTATTTCCAAATCAACCTATCTTTGGTTACCCACGTAGGGATAACAATTTGATTGATCTGTTGCACTATGACCGGAGGAAATAGATAGGTAATTAAACCCATATTCCATTTCTTGTCTGTCGTAATTAAATCTGATACTTTCATGTCCGGGTTATGGTTACTTCTGTATTGTTCAAGGTTTTCACCCTTCAACCACGGATCAGACCACAAATTTACTTTAGAGCCATCACCAATGATCCAAAGGAGACCCTTATGGAATCTGTCTCTTAACTGTAAAAGGCGACCAAACTGCCAAGACGTGTTATGTATGTTTAAATCCGTTATGCTACGATTTTGAAGGTATTTCTCTGTTATTACTTTTACCCAAATGTTCTGCGGGTTGGTGTAGATTTTCCAGAGTAGCTTCATCTGTAAGGCTATATTCTGTTCCTCTGCTTTCCGGATGCCAAGGCCTCCCTTGTTTTTTGGCTCACAAATTTTATCCCAACTTATTAGGGGTCTGTAATTTTGTGATTGAGTCTTGTTCCAGAAAAAATCCTTATTTATTTGGTCGATTTTAGTTAATATCCCTTTTGGCAATAGGAAGCTTTGCATTAAGTAGTTTGTTTTCGAACTAAGATTGGCTTTGATTAAAGCCATCCTGCCTGCTTGAGATATTGAACCAGATTTCCATTTTGGGAGTTGTTTTTTAAGATTTTGAAGAGCATATTCAAAGACCTCATTTTTTACCCGCCCATTTAAAATCGGGATTCCCAGATACTTTTCCAGTCCTGTAGCCATGGAAATATTCATTTGTTGAGCCAAAAGCAAGGCCTTAGTTCGATTTACATTCTTTGAGAACTGTATGGAACTCTTATTGTAGTTTATAGTTAATCCTGACTGATTAGAGAAGTGGTTTAGGATATTTTTAATTGTATCAAGACTCTTATAAGAAGCTTTTGCAAAGATTAAGGTGTCATCTGCAAAAGTAAGGAGGGGGATTGGGGTACTATTAGGAGAAATTTTTATGCCAACTAGTGCATCATCAAGCTGGGATTCTCTTTGCAGTTGTCTTGCCAAATTTTCCATGACTATTATAAAGATATATGGAGCTAATGGGTCACCCTGTCGAAGGCCTCGTTCAGGTTTAAAAGGTTTTCCCGGATTGTTGTTAACAAGAACTGAGAATGTTGAGGTTGTAAGACATTTCATAACCCAACCGATCCATTGGTCATGAAATCCCAGTTTTTTAAGCGAAGCTTCAATGAAGCTCTAACTAAGCTTGTCATAGGCCTTTTCCATGTCCAATTTCATTGCCATCCAACCCATCTTGCCCTTTTTTTTTGTGGAAAGAGTGAAAGATTTCATGCGCTATAAGGGTGTTGTCCTGGATTGATCTCCCTTGTACAAACGCACCTTGAAAAGGGTTAATTATAATCGGGAGAATAGGTTTTAATCTGTTAGCTAATATTTTTGTGATTGTCTTATATATTGTATTACATAGACTTATCGGTCGATAATGGTGGACTGTGGTGGGGTTTTCTACTTTTGGAATGAGTGCTATAAATGTTTGATTAATCTCAGTTAGGATCGAGCCAGAGTGAAAAAAAGCTTTGACAGCTTTACACACTGAATCCCCTACTATATTCCAATATTTGGTGTAAAACTCAGGGGGAAAGCCATCCGGGCCTGGAGATTTGTCTTCTGCCATACTAAACATTGTATCTTTTATTTCTCTCTTTGTTGGTGGTTTGATTAGAGCATCATTTTGATCATGAGTAATTTCTGACTGCAGAAAGGGTAGATCCATAGGATTAGTTAGGCTCCTTCTAGTGGGGATGAATCGTTCCTTTAGCTCATTGGTGATGTGATCCCTGATTTGAACCTTATCAGTGATGATCACACCATCCTTTGTAGTGAAGCTTGTTGTTGAATTTCGATCACACCATCCTTTCGAGGGGTGGATTGAAGTCTGTTTTAGTTCATCTCATTTTATAAAAGAAATAAAAAACATTACTCCCTGCGTTCCAAAATACACGTCGTTTGATTTTCAGGACCTAAAAACTATATAATATATTAAAATTTTAATTATAATTTTTTACAATTTAATACTTATTACCAACAAATATTAAGTTGTAAAAAAATTATTTAAAAAAAGTTGATATTTTATTTAGTTTTTAACTTTTAAATACGTGCTAAAAAGTCAAACAACATGTATTTTGGATCTGATGGAGTAATACAGTAAAATTAAATTATCTACTTCATATATTAAATAAAATGCATCATTTAGCTAAAATGTTCTTTAACATATAATTGCCCTTGTATTCTGTCTTTGCACCATTAGCTCCATATATCTTTATAATAGTCATGGAAAATTTGGCAAGACAACTGCAAAGAGAATCCCAGCTTGATGATGCACTAGTTGGCATAAAAATCTCTGACTTCACATCAAGTCATAGTCGTTGCCCCATATTCTGACTTGGCTGATGACATAACATCATAGGTTTACTTATTTGTGCTCCATGAAATTAAAGAATCACCAAGTAGAATGCAGAACCATGTTAGTGACATACTTGTCATAGGGAAACTTTGCTAGTTTGCATGACATTTCGGCTTGTTAGTGACTTCATGAGCTGCGCAGCTCATGAAGTCAGTATTGTCTAGAAGTTCGAAGAGCTTATCAGAATGAGAAAGTTGCAAGAGAGTGTTGAATTCAGTGAGAGAATATACGCACTTCACTCTCTTTTTCCCTTCGATTAGGTTTTGTCCCATTAGGTTTTCCTGACAAGGTTTTTAATGAGGCAGTATTACCAAAGCGTATCAAAATACATATGTACTCTTTTTCTCTTAACCCTAGTTTTTGTCCCATTGGGTTTTTCTAGGCAAAGTTTTTAACGAGACAGATTTGTAATATTAATGAATGTATATTCAAGGGGAAGTGCTATAATATTATATATTATATGTATTATGGATATACACATTTTAACCTTCCCTTATAAGCCCATGTATATATGATTCTTAGAACCCTAATAGAGTGGACATCTAACTGCTCTCATCTCACTCTTCTCTAATCTCGTGTTCTTCCTCATATCAATCACAACATAAATAGAATAATTAATTTTATAAAAAGAATCATCAATACTGAATCACAACCAAAGGGGGAAAATGAAATTCATCGTTGATCTTGAGCATAGGCTTATGCAAACGTATTTTAGTTTCAGAAATTTAACCAAGCTAGCTATAAGAATAATTGTAACTAATTATGGAGTATAATGTACATCTTAGTGTACATTTTAGCATAGAATAGATATAAGGGTAGTTTTGGAATAATATCAAAATAAAAGGGGTATTTCTGTAATTCCTCTGTAAGGTTGTTAGAAGTCTGTTGGAGGGAGTTAATTTTAACCCGAGCGCTCATTTGTATTGTTGAGACTGTATCATTTCTCCATCTTCTTCTTCAATTGAAAGCTTGTGTTCTTGGAGAATTATTCCTCTTCTTTGATCCGTGATGTTCTGAATTGATTCATTCATCACATTTCCTCATGGTATCAGAGCGCATGAGCTAGATATGCGTTTCTATTGTGTCTCTGTTCGTATTTTTTATTGCTGCAGCTTGTGATTTGTTCTGGTTTTCTGGATCTTGGAGCTAGTTGAGATGGCAGGTGGTGAATCTCCATTGATTGGACAGAATTCGGGAACTGGTGCTGGTAGAGGTGCTGGTGTATCACCTCCCATTCAGAATGCTGGACAACAAAATCCGATTTGTCTGACAGCTCCACCTGCGTTTGGGGGTTTGCAGTTTGGGGATCTCAATCAGCAATTCAATGGTGCTCATGTGAATCCTCTATACCTAGCAAACTCCGATCATCCTGGTATGACACTCGTCTCTAGCTACCTTGTTCAATGGATTGAATTTTATGAGCTGGAATAGAGGTGTTCGAATGGCCTTGGGTGCGAAGGCTAAACTGGGATTCATCGTTGGTGGTTGTGTTAAACCTGACAAATCGAGTGATGATTATGAGAAATGGATTCGAGTAGATTACATGGTAATGTGCTGGTTATTGAATTCCATGACTAGTGAAGTAAGTGAGAGTCTGATGTACATGCAATCTTCCAAAGAATTATGGGATGAGATCAAAGAACGTTTTTATGAATCAAATGATCCTCTTGTATATCAATTGTACAAGGATTTGTGCAATTTAAATCAAGAAAATCTGTCTGCCGATGCTTACTATAACAAGATTAAATAGATCTGCGATGAACTGCATGTTCTTGAAGGAATTGCAGCTTGTGACTGTGGTGTTATGTTGTAGTGCAGTTGTGGTGTACTAAAGAAAATTGCTGAAAAGGAGGCTAAAACCAAGGTTATGCAGTTTCTTATGGATCTCAATGATGGATTTGAGAACCTGAAAAATACTATTCTTACCAAGGATCCTCTTCCAACAATCAACACAGTGTTTCAACTTGCTGTTCAGGTTGAAAGAGGATGTGGTGCCTCTTCTGTTGGCTCCTTAAGTGATGCAGGTGCTTTAGTTGTGGGAAGGAGTTTTCTAACACTGGGAAGTCTGATTCAAAGGGACAATTTGGTCAGTCATCTCAGAAAAAGCAACCTACAAGTTATTCTGATCAGTCTAAGAGGGATTCTAAGAAGCCCAAGTATGATAGATTCTATGATTTCTGCAAAAAAAAAAAACGTCATACGAAATACTATTGTTTCAAGATAGTATGATATCCTTAATGGTTTAAGGGTCCTTGTTCTACTAGGGATGGGAAATTTGCTGCTAATGTTGAGTATTCACAAGCAAATCACCCTTTGGAAGGCAGTGCTAAGCCTGATCCTTGTATGGTAAATGCCATTTATCAAGAAATTGTTAAAATGATGAAAGGAAAGCAGAAGGGTGAATGTTCAATGACATATTTGTCTACTGGACAAGCTGTTGTCAAGTTTGCAGGTAAACTTAGTTCTTCATTTCTCATTGGTTCACATAAATCAGATAAGAGGGACTGGATTGTAGATTCTGGTGCTACTGAACATATTGCCTTTGATGAGTGAATTTTTTATGATGTGAGGCGTCTTGATAGACATATTGTACTTGGTTTGCCTGATGGATCAACTAAGATTGTGCAATGTGCAGGCAGTATATGTATTTCAGATAATCTGTAGCTAGAAACTGTATTGTTTGTCCCTGAACTTAGGCATAACCTTCTATATGTTGAAAAAATTCTTCGAGATAAAAGGTTGGAGTTCAAGTTTGATGATATGTCATGTGTCTTGAAGGACCTTACAACTAAGGGTATGTTGCTGCAAGGACATGAAGATCAAGGCTTTTACAAGCTAAGAGCTAAAGAAAAGTTCACTGGTAGCATTTCTCAGTTTCAGTTTAAAGGCTGTAATTATGTGATCAGTTTGCAAACTCTACATTCTAGACTTGGCCATACATCTGTGTCAAAGATGAGGCACATTGATGGTTGTAATAATTAAGGATGATATTGACAATTTCTTTTGTGATGTTTGTGCCATGACTAAGCACCACAAATTGCCTTTTGAGAGAAGTGATTCTATTGCATCTAATTGCTTTGATTTGATTCACATGCATGGATCTATGGGGTCCTTATAAGGTTCCTTCTTTGCGTGGAGCTAAGTATTTCCTTACTGTTTTAGATGATTGTAGTAGGACTACTTGGGTTTATTTGTTACAAAATAAACTTCAAGTATACAAGATCATTGTTGAATTTCTGGCTATGGTAGAAAATCAGTTTCACAGAAGTGTTAAAGTTGTGAGATCTGATAATGGTACTGAATTTACACAATCATCTTGTAGAGATTTGTTTGATAATAAAGGCATTATTCATCAACGTTCTACTCCTAGGGTTCCTCAATAGAATGGGAGAGTAGAATGTAAGCATAGACATCTTATTGAGACAGCTCGAGCTATTAGACTGCAAGCTGGTTTGCCTGTTGAATTTTTGGGGGAATGTGTGTTAGCTGCAACACACTTGATCAATAAAATGCATGTTTCCATTCTTCATTGAAAGACTCCTTTTGAGATCTTGCATAAGTCCCCTCCTGATTATAAGAGTCTTAAAGTCATTGGTTGTCTATGTTTTGCCGAGATCAGTGATCCATACTAGTACTAATAAATTGGGACTTAAGGCCAGAAGATGTGTTTTTCTTGGCTATCCACCAGGTCAGAAAGCCTATTAAGGTTTTTGATTTGTCAACTAAGAAAAACACATCTTTTGGCCTTAAAAGGGAAAATATTTTCCCTTTTAAGGATGACAATTTGCTTCCTTCTTTCACAGATACCAGGGTTTCTCTTCCCTTGGTTAATCTTGCTCATGGTCCTTATTTTGAGGTTCATCCTTTATTGTCCTTTGAATCCTCCCAGTCAGTTTGTTTGAATGATGCTTCATCCACAGATAATTCAATTACACATCCTGCTCATTATGTTTCTAATTCAGTGGACATAGTGGATTCAGTTGATGGTGTTTCTTCAGGAGATGTTTCAGTTTCTGACATTAATGTTCCTGAGGTTGCATTTCTTACTCAATAAATTGTTGCTAAGCGTGCTATTTGTAGGCCTGCTCGATTACAAGATTTCATATATGGTAAATTGTCTTCTAGAGCATGTGCTTCATTTGATTATCTGAGTCAAGTGTTTTCTGTTATGAACATCAGAGATGTTTCTCATCTCTCATAGTCTTATGTGGCTTCTCTCTTTAATGTGTTTAAAGTGTTTGTGCCACATTCTTATAATCAAGCCAAAAATGTGCCTGAATGGCAATTGGCTATGCAGAAGGAGTTAGATGCATTGGCTTCTAACCATACTTGGGAATTGACTTCCCTTCCAAATGACAAGAAAGTTATTGGATCAAAGTGGGTTTACAAAGTTAAATATAATCCTGATGGGTCTGTAGAAAGGTTTAAGGCTAGGCTTGTTGCCAAGGGTTATAATCAAGTGAAAGACAAGGATTATAAACACACTTTTTCTCCTGTTGCCAAGCTTGCAACAGTTCGTGTAATTCTTGCTGTTGTTGCTGCTGCTAGAGATTGGAATCTACATCGATTGGATGTAAATAATGCATTTTTTAATGGATTTCTAGATGAGGAAGTTTACATGTTGCCTCCTTTTGGTCTTGATGTGCCTCAAGGGTAGGTTTGCAAGCTTACTCGATCTTTATATGGTCTTAAGCAGGCTAGTAGGCAATCGAACTTTGAATTGAGAAAGTTTATGATTCATTTGGGATTCAAACAGTCTAACCATGATTATTCCTTATTTGTTAAATCTCAGGGAGGTTCTATGACTGTTGCTTTGGTCTATGTAGATGACATGTTGATTATGGGAAATTCAGATTCTGATATACAATATACAAAGGATGCATTGCATAAGTATTCACTATCAAGGACTTAGGGATTACTAGATACTTTCTGGGTATGGAAATTTCTAGAAGATCATCTGGCATTTTATTGAATCAAAGGAAATTTGTCCTTGATATTCTTAAGGATGCTGATATGATAGGTTGTAAGCCTGCAGATTTTCCAATGCAACATGGTGCTAAGCTGTCTATTGATGGTGATGATATCTTTCATGATCCAGATAAATATAGACGAATTGTAGGGAGATTGCTTTACCTTACACTCACCAGGCCTAATATCTCCTTTATTGTGCAACAGTTAAGTCAATTCTTGCAAAATCCTTTGGTTTCACATTGGAATTGTGTTAAGTACTTACTGAGATATTTGAAAGGGAGTTTCAATTTCTCCCTCTCATATTCTGCCTCTTCAAATTTGGTTATTTCTACCTACAGTGATGCAGATTGGAAAAAATGCACTTTCAGTAGTCGATCATTGTCTGGCTATTGTGCTTTTCTAGGCTCTTCTATTGTTTCTTTGAAAACAAAGAAGAAAAGGGTTGTCTCTAAGTTATCTACTGAAAGTGAGTATAGAGCCATGTCTTATGCTGCTAGTGAATTGATTTGGATGACAGGTTTACTCTCAGATTTACATATTGATGC
This sequence comes from Persicaria tinctoria, assembly GCA_037127255.1. Taxonomy (NCBI): domain Eukaryota; kingdom Viridiplantae; phylum Streptophyta; class Magnoliopsida; order Caryophyllales; family Polygonaceae; genus Persicaria; species Persicaria tinctoria. The sequence goes on along the minus strand of JBANSL010000018.1, from coordinate 25,942,159 downwards.
TCTTTTACCTATCAAGCTCTTTTGTGATAACAGTTCTGCCCAACATATGGCTACAAATCCTGTTTTTCATGAAAAAACTAAGCATATAAAAGTGGATTGCCACTTCATTCGTGAGTTGACTCAGGAAGGATTATTACAAACTTCTCATGTGCCTACAAATCTGCAGACAACTGACATTTTCACAAAAGCTCTTGGTACTACTCAACACAGGTTTTCCTGTTCCAAGCTCGGCCTTATTGTTCCTCTTTCAAGTCCTCCTTGAGAAGAGGGGGGGGGGGGGGTGCTATGGAGTATAATGTACATCTTAGTGTACATTTTAAAATAGAATAGACATAAGGGTAATTTGGGAGTCTGTAATTCCTCTGTAAGGTTGTTAGGAGTCTGTTGGAGGGAGTTTTTAACCCTAGCTCCTTTTAATTTCTGAGACTGTATCATTTCTCCATCTTCTTCTTCAATTGAAAGCTTGTGTTCTTGGAAAATTATTCCTCTTCTTCGATCTGTGATGTTCTGAATTGATTCATTCATCACATTTCCTCACTAATGTTAGTATAATTATATTAGTGAGTGGTAGCTTCTTCTTCCTTTTTTTTTAAAAAAAAAAAAATCTTTTGTCTTTCTATAATCCAAAATGATGATGAAATATTCCTCCAACATGTATATAGTTTGATTATAAGATAAGTAGGTAATATATGTTGAATTAGCTTACAACTTTAAAGAATATTTGGAAGTTAAGCTAACGTAATGGTATGAGTTGAGAAATGATGGCCAAAACCAATTGGAATTTGGTAGCAAATAAATGAATAGTACAGGTGAAGATAAACATAAATGCGTGTAAAAAAATTAGACGGATAAGGACGAGAGTGCTTATTTCATATGGCCACGGCTGTATTCAGTTGGAACTACGACTATTCAAGGTTGAAGGCGGAGATTAATTAATTGGAGTTCCAAGGGGCTTCTCCAGTTCTCCTGATCGGTTCACATTTCATAATCTAACTGCGTCAAAATTTTGACTACCCATCATTCCACCTTGAATTCAACAACATTAGATCCATATATTATTCGTGATTCATAGGACTCATTATATATCCATATCTTTAATTATAACAAGATGTTAAGATTCAATATTCCACTTGGTATCAATATATTCCTGAGATTAGTTATTTTTTTAGTTAAGGTGAAAATAAAAAAGATTGACATGATTGCATATTAGAGATTAGGGGTGGAATTGGTATATTATCAATTCATTTTTACGTTTATCATATACCAATCAATTTGAATTGGTAATCGTAAAATCCCTACCATTACCAACCACTGAAGGAGTTGTATCAACTTAATTGGTTGCCAATTAAGTTGGTTGGTACATGTTGGTAATGATAATTTACTAACTTTCGAGTGTTGAGAAAAAAAAAATACAAATACAATACAACTTAATTAAAATACGCTTAAGTTTTCATCTGAACCAACTATATTTAAGCACGAAAGCAACATAAAACTTAAAAGTTATTACAAAGTGTTTAAGCACTAAAGTTATTACAAAGTGTTTAAGCACTAAATAAAAAATAACATAATAGTAGGAAGGCTCTAGTCCGACTAACGTTATAGGTTTTCGTCTTAATCAAGGTCAAGTTAGTATTTCTCCCTTGATTAAAAGCACTTTTTGAAGAAAAAACAGTTAATAATAAAAATAAAACTTTAAAAAAATTATAAAATAAATGAAGAAAATAAAAATAAAAGTAGATATAATTGGTTTGGTAGAAATTGGTTGGTATTACGTACCGTACGAACCAATTTCAAATTGGTTGATAATGGTAATACCAATTTTTTTCATTTTCATTACCGTTACCGTACCAAGTTTTGGAACTTGGTTCGGTACACCGAACCAATTATATTGGTAACCAATATAATTGGTTACCAATTATATTGGTTCGGATGATACATGTTGGTTTGGTTTTCATGATATTTTTTACCCAACCCTATTAGAGATACATATATTTACTTTTATTAGTATATTAAAGGGTTTGAAAAATAATGATATAGATATCAAACTGATATTGCATAGTATTGGACACCAACTTTCTAATTAATACATCCATTTTTAATAAGTGTATGCGAACATATTCATCGAATAGGGATATGAATAGGGGTGATATTCGAGCCGAACGAGCCGAGCTTGATATGTTCAAACTTGGCTCGAACGGGAAATGAGCCGAGTCAAGCTCGAGCCAAAAAATTATTCGACCTTTTTTTGGCGCTCAAACTCGGCTTGTTTAAGCTCGAACAAGCTGAACAAACGAGCCTGAGCTCGTTTGAGCTCGTCAGTTGGGCTCGTTCAAGCTCGTTCAACTCGGTTGTATCTGAACGTTTGATTTATCGTAGTGTGTTGGGAAAGTGATCGGAGGGATTATGTGCACAAGTGCTTACAGTCGAGTAACTCAATGTATAAGGTCATAATGATTCCCACCCTTTTAATATATATGAAATTCGACTTGGAAACAATTTTTTTTAGAATCGAGTCTTCATTTGACAAACTATTTGAGAAATCGGAAATGAACTTATCTTTATTAATAATGCTCCGACCCCAATAGAAAATATCATTTGAAGAATCATTGCAAACATTTGTGATTGGACCCAAATGGAAAAAGATAATAATAGGAATAAAACTACAAACAAGAGAACTAAAGCTAAATGGAGCAGACCACCGAGGGCTATCTACAACATCAATGTGGATGACTCTGTTAATCCCATATGTGTTTGCCATGTGGGAAGGGTTGCTCGGGACTCTCGGGGCCATGTCATTGATATATGTTTTGCAAGGAAATTGTCAAAGGCTCAGTCATTCAATCTACAACTCATCAAAGCCATCACCGGCCAGCCGCAATAATGTCAAATGAGAGATTATACATCACATTGAAAAGATCAAGCAACTGGAATATGCTTTTGACCTTGTTCAATACAGACACTACTACCGAGAAGCGAATCAAGTAACCGACTTCATATCTAGGAAGGGTATCATTAGTAATAGCTCTACTATCCCTTTTAATAGGGAACTTTGTACCATCATCCTTAAGAATGAACAAGGAGCCAAACTACAACTTGTGTAATCGCTCCTAATTCTTGCCTACTGTAAAAAAAAATTGCATAAGGTTAGATACGGACTGAGGGATTCCCATTTAAAAAATAGGTAAATTATTAAAAAAAATATTAATTTATTTATTAAATTAAGGGTTTTATTAATAAAAATTATGCATATAAGAAACTTTAAGATTACTTAACCCACTCGAATTTTAATTTTTGGTTTCGTGCCTTTATAAGGCAAGTGAAGTTCCAGCCTAAAACCATGAGACATGTGTCGAGGGTTGTGTGCATGAACGTTTGTGCGCTAGTGGCTAGTTAAACACACAAGCGGAGTGATGTTCCACCCTAAAATCAATTGACAGTGAATGGACGAAGTAGCTCATCAGCTTATATACTACTCCCTCCGTCCTATAATACAGTAGTTGTCTTTAAGTATCCATGCATGCTTTCTTAAGAAGCTAAAAACTATATAAAATATCAACATTTTATTAAATTTTTTTAAATAATATCGTACATATTACTAATAAATATAGAATTATATTTAAAAATTAATTAAAATTAAAATGGATATTTTATATAGTTTTTATCTCCTTAAAAAACGTGCATGAATAGTCCAAAGACAACTATTGTGGGACGGATGGAGTATGGTTTTTTCTCTTCGTACTTTCTTTGGTCTCTTCAAATCTCATATATGCCTTTCTTTCTTTAGTCCCTTCATCTCTCAACATATTCCCGCAAATACAAATAACATTCTCTTTTTAGAAAATCGTTAAGAATCGGATCGTTTAACTTGACCGCTTTTATACCATAATAAAATTCGTTTAGACTCGTAACTAAAGGTCATGTGCACGGATGCTTGTGCACTAATATTCTAGCACATAAGTATGGTGAAACTCCATCATAAAATAATAGGAAAACTAATTAAAATATCTTCACCTTTGGGGGTATGATGAAAATATATCCTTAATTTTCAAATGTAATAAATATCCCAACCTTTGAAGGTACGTAGTGGTAATATATTACCACGACTTTTCTCACGGGTCAAAAATGCTAACAAGGCAGCCTACGTGAGTTTTTTTTACAAGGGTTTTCTTGAACTGCTTCCTTACGAAAAAAATAAGGAGTTGGACCGGATTCATACCCAACACCTTTTCCTTCCTCCTATCTTCTTCCGTCGTCACCTCTTGACTTGTCTTTTAGGTCTTTCATGTAGCTCATAGTTTCTCTTTAATGATAGTATTCCTCCCTCGTGGTCGCCTATCTTGTGCTTTCGCTCTCCATCTTATTCCTCTTTGATTAGTTCACGAACTTGGCTGAGTAAGTTTTGTTTTCCCCCCTCTTTGTTGGTGTTGCTGTTATCGGTTTAGTTTTGTTGTCGATTTGGTGTTAGAAATAGTCGTGTTGTGTTAATTTGAGGCAAGTTTGACCGAATAGTTGCTTGGGTGAATCAATTTCGTTTTTCAGGTTTAATTTTGTTATCGGTTGATTTTTTTTACTAAAGAAACTATTCAAGAAAACCCAATTTTAGTGATAATTTGTAGAAAGGCTTCCACGCAGGTTGCCTTGTCAAAAAAAATCCATGTAGGCTGCCTTGTTAACATTTTTGATCCGTGAGAAAACCTGTGGTAATATATTACCACTACCCTCAAAGGGCGAGATATTTTTATTAAATTTGAAAGTTGAGATCACGGATATATTTTTACCATATCCCACAAGGTGGAGATATTTTAATTAGTTTTCCTTAAAATTAATTAGTTATAGAGAAGAGCCCAACGACTTATATACTTTTTTTTAATGAAGGTAAAAATTCGGTACGGGATGACCGTTAACCGAGAGCATCCTTAAGGATGAGGTCCTAGAGACCAATATGCTTATGGATTGAGACATTATTCGGAGTGTTGTGGCCAAGGTGAGGGACTTTGTCAGCCACAGCATTTCCAGAACAATTGACATGACAAATATTCCATTGCCTTATTCGGATGAGAAATCTTAGAGAGTCTAATATTATCATTTCGATTTCCCAAGGCGGACGCCGCTGGTTTTGAATGTTGTTAACTACAGTTAAGGAGTTGCCCTCCAATTCGATGTTATCATAACCACTAGAGGATGCCCAACGCGCCGCATGCTAGGCGGCCAAAGCCTCAGTGGTAAGTGGGATTTGAATCCCACACTTAGAGTGTTGTATGTGTATGACATTGCCCTCGACATCCCTGACAACGAATCTAGTGGCACTAGATCCATTCATTTGAGTGGATCCATCAAAGTTAATTTTGATGCAACCCGTCCTTGGTTTTGACCATTTGCAGTTCCTTTTGTTAACTTGCTTGCGAGGCCGTCTCTGAGCACACCATTCAGCTAAGTCAACCTCATATGCTTTAACTTTACTCCAATTATCCATCATACTTTTAATAAGATTTTCAAACTCCGTCAACTTTGGGATATGGCTTTCCTAGAAGCTGATCTTGTTTTTGACATGCCAGATTGCCCACCAGGTGACCACAAAACGACTCATTTCTGTTGTTGAGAGAGTTGATGTAAGCAACACTTGTGTGCTGTTAATATGAGTTGAATTATTCAGAAGGATGTTCCTTACTGAGACCATCTTGAGATTGCAGTGTCGGGAAATGGTGCATTCAAGGAAAAGGTGGTTAGTATATTTTCGCATGGAACCCCACAAAAGACGTAGTCAGCAGGTAATTGACTACCATTGCACATCAAGCGCTCCTTTGTAGGCAAACCATCGTGGCTTACTTTCCAAATAAAGGATTTTATTTTAGGTTGTACGTCGAGTTTCCAGATTCAAAAGAAGCTCCAGCCATCCTCATGAAGATGTTTTGTGAGGAATTTCATGGCACTGTGGGTAGTGAACCACCTGTGTTTGTCAGACTGCCAGTAGAGTCTATCTTCCACCCTTAAGTTGGGGATAAAGGAATCCATAACTTTGCCAACTAAGTTGGGCGGCAGATTGTGAGGTAGTTTGTCTTTGTTCCAGCTCCCCCACATCATTCACAATCCACATCGCACTAATTGTGTGGCCTATAAGTGCATCCGGAATGGGTTGAGCAGCCACATCGAGCAACACAAAATCATCCAGCCACTTGTGGAACCAAAATAATGTCGATGTCCCATTACCAGTTGTTGTTCGTAGGCCCTTGCTAAGGAGTGTTCTCCCTGCCACGATGTTGCACCATGTGCGTAAAGAGCGGTCACAACATCAAAACAGGTCAACATCCACTCCCCCCCCCCCCCCCACAATACTTATTCCTTACAAGCCAACTACAAAGTGAGTTTGGGTTGTGGATCAAGCGACATCCCAATTTAGCCCTCAACACCTCGTTAGTTTCTGTTGTACGCCTAATTTGCCATGTTTTACATTGACTTTTATATGCATTTCATACATTTGGGTTAGAATAGTACATAATCTGTGTAGTTTATTCTTATTTGCCAAATTATGGAGTCTACACTAGTTTCTGTTTAATTTCGCAGAAATCGGACGCACTTTGGATCTTAAAGTAAAGTCGTGAAGAAGCTAAGGATGGTGCAACCGGAGAAAAGCCCACTTTTCTCCATTCATCATTCTGAATCAAGTTCTGATGTCTTCATGAAAGTTGTATCCCTCGAAAAGAGTTTGTAACGCATATTCATATGCGTCAATCGAACAAACAAGGACTCGAGAAAGTGTGTTTCAAGAACGGAGCAGAATGTTGAGAGCCAACAGAACTACTCGACGTCGACTACTTTAGTCGATGTCGAGTACTTTGGACGACAAAATCACACGAGATCGAGCAGCCAATCAATCGTAATGACCGTTACCCACATTCCAAATTAACCCTTCTTTCACAGAACTTCCGTGAAAGAGGGCAACCCTTAACAGAAGTTCTGTTCAGGGTTTATGGCTTAGCTATCTACTTGTCCAGAAGTTTATCGAATGACTGTTACCCACATTCCCAATTAACCCTTCTTTGAATTTCTTTGCCAAGGACATGAGCCTTCCCCATTGCCATGATACATTTCCGCCTTTCTTATAGATTAGAAGGGGGTTCCATGTAAGTATTTATTTGAAATTATTCTTACCCGGATATTTGTTGGTTCTGCTAAGATTTTTCATAATAGCTTCATCTGAAGGGACTCTTTCACTTCCTTAGATTTTCTTAAACCCATACCACCCTTTTGTCTTGGTTTACAGATCTTATCCCACCCAATAAGCGGCTTAAATGACAAGTTTTTATTCCAAAAGAAAGTTATGTTGATATGGTCCAACTCTTCGCGTATAGACGCTGGTAGAAGAAAATTCTATATGGTGTAGACCGGTTTTGCTGCAAGATTTGCCCGAATAAGAACCGCCCGTCCTTCCTGAGATAAAGTGTTTGTTCTTCATTTTGTTAATTGTTGTTTTGATTTTGTGACTATGTTTTCAAAGATGTCCTTGTTTACTCGATCGTTTATCATAGGACAACCAAGGTATTTTTCCAATGTGGCTGACATAGGTATTTGCAAGATTCGTTGTATTTTCCTTGTTTCCTTCACGGATTTTTGGAGATGTTTGGAAAGCGGATTTGTGAAAATTAACGCTCTGACCAGAAAAGTGGCAGTAATTATCAATGATTGATCTAATTGTCCAGCATGCCTCGGTGCTTCCTTTTGAGAATATGAGCATGTCGTCATTGAAAGCCATGAAAGGAACGCAAGGGCCATCTCGCCTACACCTGAATCCGGTCCTATTTTTTCCAGTTGAAGCCGCCTCTAGCAACTTCCCCATCAAGACTTCAGCAGTTAGGATAAAGAGGAAATGGGAAAGAGGATCCCCTTGATGAAGGCCTCTTTTAGGGAGAAACACCTCGATCGGATCATTATTCACAAGAAAAGAATACGAGAGGGTCTCGACACACTCTAATCCAAGACGTGAACCGAGTGCAGAAATCGAAATTTGTGAGAAGAGATCTTAGGAATGCCCAATCAACTATGTCGTAAGCCTTTTCCGTGTATAACTTAATCGTCAGCCACCCTTATTTCCCAGTCTTTGATCTGAGAGAATGAAAGATTTCATGAACAATTAATATATTGTCTTGAATGGATCTATCAGATGTAAATGCACCCTGTAGAGGGTGTACTAGTTTTCCAATGACCGCCTTCATTCTTTCTATTAGGATTTTCGATATGATCTTGTATAGAGTTGAACATAAGCTAATGGGTCTGTAATGATTCACAATCAATGGATTTTCACACTTTGGTAAAAAGGTAATAAAAGTATGGTTAATTTGTCTTAACACCGACAACTTATATACTAATTCTTGTTTACTTCATATTTTCGATGTTTGTAAAACTCTGTAATCTTTTCAGCAACAATAACAACAGGAATTCTTGTAAATACAATCGTAATTGTTGTGACTCAAGAGAGTAATTGACAATTTCAGGTTTGGGAAAATTACGCAAGTCAAATGTTTGCACACAAATTGAAGTACGCAGTACACAATTAATTAACCAACCAATGATGGAATATTTTTTAAGTTAGATATAGTTGTCGCTAATGATTCAATTCAATCTAATTACTTTACTAATTATTGGTCAAACCTTGTTGTCTAATTATATATATAGGTAAAGGTTCAAATGAAAATATGGCTTAAGATGAAAATTTTGGTTAAAGTGAAAATGGGCTGATTTGTGATTATGGAACGCGGATCCTGTGTAAGTGGCCCGACCCGTTTTCAAAGAAACAAATCTTCTTCTTCGTTCATCCGGCTCCCTCTGAACTTCCGATGGCAGATTAAGTCCTCTCTCAATTTCTCAACTCTTTGTTCTCTCTCTTTCGGTCCTTGCGCAGCCGCTTCCTCCTCAATCCGCTGCTCCTTCCTTCGGTTTCGGTGGAGCTCCTTCCTCCTCTGCTACTCCTCCTTCCTTCGGGTTTAACGCATCTCACTTTCGATGTTGAATATGGATGTTCAAGAATCTCATTATTCAGGTTTTTTTTTTTGAACTTTCAATTGAATTTTGACCTTATATTATGATGTCTCTATTATTTTGCATCTTATTGCTCTTAATTTTTCGATTTTCGAATAGATTCTATAATTTTGATAGATTTAGGGTTTTCAATTTGGGGGAAATGTTAAAATCGATTTAGGGTTCTTCTCTTAAATGCTTTGATTTTTAGCGTTGAATTAAACGTCTAATAATGCTGAATTTGCGGCATTTTTGTGTCACTGATGATCTAGTGATGATTTCTAATGGTATTGCTGGGCTGAATTTGTGCTTAATTGATTGAATCGTTGATTGCTTTGCTTGTCTGATTATTGCAGTTTGTGTTATTGTTTTTTCCCTTTTGTAATGTGATGGTCGGTGCGATCGATGTTGCTTCATTAATACTGATTTGCCTTGATTGGAATGGATGGGAAAGGTTGTAGCTTGAAATTGCTTTGATTGTCTTTCATTAGCGGATAAATTATGTTTTCTGAAGATTTTATAATGGGATTTAGAATTGCACTCTGCTGAAAATGATATAAACTACTTTGAGGGAAATTTGTTGATAGGTGCACATACTTTATTACTTATTATGAGAAGAGTTAGAAGAAGATAGATATTTTTCATCTTAAACTCCAATCATATTAAGCAACTTTCATGCCCTTAGGATCTAAAGGAGCTACCAATTAAGCCTGAAGGGTTTATACAACATTTAATCTTTAGGGAGAGATTAGATTCTCAACAGAATATTTTTATCTTCTAGAAAAATGTTATTCTCGAATGGTCTTCTGCTACCTAGGCTATTCCATCTCTATTCTAGCACTTACCAAGCTTTAAAAGCCTATTAGCTCAATGCTAGAGCGTTGTGCTTATGCACAAATATGTGGGTTCAACTCCCACATAGGCTAAAGTGCATATTTTATTCCATGCACATGCTGAAAGGCTAAAAATAGAGGTGACTAGAGCTTCCGCTACCTACTTGTACAATTCTGTTGATTTTTTTTTTTGAGATCAAATCGACTAATGTTATTCCATTTCCTGTAAGATAGTTGCAATTACAGTTTCAGGCAAAGAATGCAAATTGTAAAATAATGTTGAATCTGTGCCAGTAATAGAAGCTATAGCATGAGCCACCATATTCCCCTCTCGCCTCACATGTGACCAGCTCACTGTGCTGAAATTCCTACTGTCCTGAGTGATCTCTTGTAAAATCAGACCCAACACACCACGTCCCGTGTATCCCTTATTGAGCTTTGTGACCAACTGCAAACAGTCCTGAGTGATTCATGTTTTAGCAATGCTCACTAAACTGAATATCTCTTTGCTAAATTTCCTGGATTATATGACAGGTGACTGGAGCTTCATGTGTTGCTGTAATAAATCTCATTCAAAATGTGCTGATGTAATATATTTTTTCCGTCAGAGTGCAGTACTGAGAAGGATATTTAATGTAAATTGTAAAAAAAAATTAAGAGACATGTATGTATTATATATTATACAGTAATTGCTAGCATATAGATAAGGCATTAATTTGTTAAGGAATCCTTCAAATCCCACATTTAGAGGGTAGCATCCATGGCCAAAACAGGTTAAGGTGGTAGAAAATTCATGGAGGACCAAAACACAAGGAAATATAAATTCAAAAAAGATTAGGCAAACAACTAATTTCACAATTCGCCACACCAACCCAGTTGATCAGTCATAGAAGCAATTCATTAGTTCATTTATGGCAGTTTTTCTCTTGATACATAAAGGCAGACAGATTTGATCAATTCCCATTCCTCTATTTTTAGCCTTTCAGCATGTGCATGGAATAAAGTATGAATTTTATTATAAGCTTATTTGTACCAACGCTCAAAATGGTAGAGCGATGTACCATGTACAAAGATGCGGGTTCAAATCCCGCATAGACTATTTATGAGTGTCTTATTTTTGTTCCATTTATGAAATAGATTATAAAGTGCAAGAATAAAATGATAAAATGCATTAATAAGATGATAAAGTGCAAGAATAAAATGGAAGTGTATAAATAATAATATAAAGTGCATGAATAAGATTATGAAGTGCACAATTAAGATTATAAAGTGTAGAAATAAAATTATAAAGCGCACGAGTAAAACGACGAAGTATATAAATAATAATATGAAGTGCATGAATAAGATTCTGAAGTGCATGAATAAGATTCTGAAGTGCACAATTAAGATTATAAAGTGCAAAAATAAAATGATAAAGTGCAAGGATAAAATGATGAAGTGTATAATATGAAGTGCATGAATAAAATGTTAAAGTGCACAATTAAGATTATGAAGTGCATAAATAAAATGATAAAGTGCAAGAATTAAATGATGAAGTGCATAAATAAGATGTTAATGTGCAAGAATAAAATGATGAATTGCACAATTAAGATAATGAAGTGCATAAATAACATAATATAGTGCAAAAATAAGATGATGAAGTGCACAATTAAAATGAAAGTGTAAGAATAATAATATGAATAATAATATGAAGTTTATGAATAATAATATGAAGTGGATGAATAAGATTATGAAGTGCATGAATAAGATTCTGAAGTGCAAGAATAAAATGATGAAGTGCATGAATAAGATTTTAAAGTGCACAATTAAGACTGAAAAGTGCAAAAATAAAGTGATGAAGTGCATGAATAAGATTCTGAAGTGCACAATTAAGATTACAAAGTGCAAGAATAAAGTGATTAAGTGCATGAATAAGATTCTGAAGTGCACAATTAAGACTACAAAGTGCAAGAATAAAGTGATGAAGTGCATGAATAAGATTCTGAAGTGCAAGAATAAAACTCTCACCTTTTATTCAGATTTTTTTTCCAAATCCGTGAACAAGTATAAAGATTCAAGTGGTGTCAATTCAAACTAGTATATAGATCTAGGTGGAGTCGAACCACCAACCCCCAAGCAACAAATTGCTCGTGTGCTCTTTCCTATTTGAGCTTATGGATCTCAAACTCTCAATGCATAGACATGATTATAGAGTGCATGTTTAATATTTGCAAAGTGCATTTATAAGATAATATAGTGCATAAAACACTACCATGGTATTAAAGCTAAGAGCATAGAAAGAAAAAATCACGAATCTCATAGCACTCAAAAGGAAAATGGCATATAGCATGAGCATTAAAAAAAAGATGTAACAAATGAATTTGTAAGTAAAATTGTAACTAAAAGATAGTTGTTACCATCTCCCAAAACAAACAAAGTAGCAGCAGCTGAAGAGCAACAAAACAGCCCCCAAAATACCATCAGATCAGTATATCACCAAATGAGCCTAAAAGAGCACCTTGACCGCATAAAAAGAGACCTCAAATCAAACTCAAACATCCCTTAAAGCTCTTGAAATCAGCAACAAAACAACATTAAATACCCTTCAAAAAAGCCATAAACTCTTGATAACAACCCCATACACAGCAAAAAAAAAGAAGGAATAGCAGCCCCAATACAAATAGATCAGCTGCCAACACAAAAGCATCAATTCAACACTCCAATGTCATCGAATCTTCATCACAATGGCCAGCAGAAAACAAATAGAGAGGTAGCACCAATTCAGCTCAGAAATCATGCAAAAACGCAACATCTTATCTCATGATGTGCATTTCAGGATCCAATTCAATAAACCAGAACCATTTCCTCTTCTATCCCGTTCTCTTCTCATTTTTTTAAATTCATTATTTGGTACATGGTAATAATCCTTAAGTTTCATGATTTCAACTTTTGATGTACACTGCTGCCTATATTCACAGATTGCTATAACCAAAATTCAACTGATCTGAATGTGGACACTACAATAGCCAACAAACTCAAAGCGCCAACTTGATACTGTCATTGAAATAAGCAATATTCTATGCATACAATTCATCAAATTCATAACTTTTCAAGTAACCAGCTCTTTTAAAATCAACTTATACCTCCATTAACCTATGTAATACCCACCACCAGCATGTTTTCATTGAATCTCTTTCACTCATTCGTTTGATAGTTGTCACATGTCACACTACAGAGAGATAGATCCATAAAACTGCCTGGCAATTGAGGAACACCTTACATATGGGGCTGCTACTGCAAGCATCAATAACAGCTATCTAGTTTGCACTTCATGTTACCGTGTAACTAAAACTAGCAAGTCTCATTAACCTGAAGACTTTACGATCAAATAGAGATTACATCCCTAAAAACTGCAAATTAATACAATCAAAGCCACAAACAATTAATATTATAAAGTGCTTCCCTTTCCATACTCTCACCGAAAACTCCAACTCCATAGACTCTGAGTTGTTTACTGCATAATTCTGTTTAGTGCTTGCTGCTTTGCTATTTTCAGAAGAATACTCACTCTCCCTAAGCAAACCCTAAAAAAGAGTTGGTTTTTTACATTTGTAGCAAAATACATCAGGGCAAAGATTTATCAAGGATTCAAGCCTCTAGATCCTTAATCAGCAACGTTGTCAAAACAATTAAGAACAATAATCCCAAATCCAACTAAAAACACTCTCAATCAATCTAATTCAACAAGAAATCATCATAAATAACTTTCAATTTCACTCATTCAATTCTAAGATTTTACAAATTTATTCAATTTAGCAAAACCTAAAAATTGGGGGTTTATTAGAAACTTACCTTGTGGATTCAATGGAGGAGATGAGGAGGAGGAGAGGCTAGTCGGACAATGGCCATTGGTGGTCTGGTCGGAGGCTGGACTCGATTTGCCTAACTCAGAAGGAGGCTGTCGGCACCACCGGTGGCTGCTCAACACTCGGGAGGAGTCTCGGACGCTCGCTGCTGCTGGGGAGAGAGGTCGGAGTCTTCTTGGGATCGGAGGTCGGGGCTTGGGAACTTGCCGTCGGCGGCTGGTGAGGTCGGAGGGACGGCGACTGGAGGAGCAACCAAGGAAGGTCTGAGAAGACGCGTTGCAGGCGAGAGGAGGAAGAGGACGAAGGTTTTTTGGGGGGGCCGGTCCAGTCCGCTTATGTTTTTTTTTTTTCTCTTTTTTTTTCCGGTTCACAGCGGTTCAGTGGTTTTTTTTAAAAAAAACTGGGACGCGCGTGGTGAATACTCTATTTTCACTTTAAGTCAAATTTTCACCTTAAGCCCCATTTTCACTTTAACCTCACCCTATATATATATTATACACTGTACGTGAACTATAAGCAAACATGACAACGAACTAATTTGACTGTGAAACTATATAAAGAAGATGTTTGTTTCTTTGCTGACAAACCAGGAAGAACTTTGCCTAATTAACCTACTTATTTAATTATTTTTCTAACGGCTACCTTAACCTTTCTTCAATCTTAATTGGTGCATAATCTCATAAATACTCCTACTAATTAATTATGGATTATAAATGTACGTGGAAGTGTTTCTAAATGAATACGCTGACTTATAAGCAATCAGCACATTGCGTCAAATAAACTCATAATCCTCACTCGCTTATGCAAATACGAGATTCGGAATGTATGCCTACCTTGGATACGTTTCCTCGTATCGGATATCCTTGATGAATGCTAAAGTTGTAATGCGAAACCGAAAACATGATCCAGCCAACAATCACCCCAACAAACGCAGTCGAAATTCGTCCTAGAGGAGTGAAGGGGTTTCTATCAGTTTGCTTGAGATCTCTATCTAACCCAAAACCATACAAACACATTACACACTACAAATAATCCAACACTTTCAGCTCTATGTTTTGATCTATCAATACGCGTGTACGTTAGTGAGTATCCTCCTGTCGTTTTTCGGGAGCCTAATGCTCTAACTCACTTGCTGTTGGTTGCCATACACAGGGTAGCCTCCATATGCTACCGCGGCTGTGTACGTGCTTGCGTCGTGAGGGTGAGGCACTGCGTAGTAATCATACACCGGTCCTCCTCCATAGTAGCCTCCGTTCCACGGGCTTCCATAGCCGTTTCTCATCTGTCGACAGGGAAAGTATTCGTCATTAGCTCCAAAAGGCGAATCAAAGCGAAGAAAATACTTGAATGTCTTGGAAATTACCTGCTTGTTGGATGGGTGGTTCCGGCCCCATGAGAGACGCACAGCCTGCTTCCCAATCGTACTTCCGTTCAGTTTGTCTAAAGCCTCTTCGGCATCACTCCTGCAGCGTTATCAATCCAATAGTAAACAGTGATTACAAGTTCCTCTTTGCAAGACAATCTAGGAGACAGAGGTGAACCTGTTGGCGAACTGCACGAATCCACAGTTCTTATTGGCTGGGATCTTCACTGAGACTATCTCGCCATACTGAGAGAAAGGCTGCCAAAGATCATCGTCGGTGACCTCTTTATCAAGTCCGCCAACAAATATCTACAACAGACGAATGAGAAATGAAGTTTAAACAAGTTTAAGATGGATAAAGAATTGAAGTATTGCTGAGTAGGAGTTGAAAACCGCACTGTCGTATTGGTAGAATCTCCATCCGAGTGCGAGCCTTGTGCAGAGCCACCATTTGCCGAATATCCACCTAGCAAAATTGAAGCAACTTCATTTCTACTCAAGACCAATATCATGAAATTCATGTGAAGATAGGCGATTACGAAAGGTTTACCTTGCTGAGATCCCATAGATTTTCTAGGAGTAGCAGCACCTGTCCGCATGGGTCTGGTTGAGCAGTAAACGCCATTCATCTCGGTCATTGCTTGAGTCCTCTCATTGTCATCCCCAAACCTCACAAAGCCGTATCCTTTTGATCTCCCGGTGCTGACATCAATGACGACCTTGGCAACCTTAGCAGAAGGGTACTTGCTCGCAAATGTCTCGAGCAACAAACCATCAGTAACATCTGCAGCCAAATCTCCAACGAATATTGAATGATCAGAAGAGCTGCTGTCAGCAGCACGCTTATCCCCACCAGAGCTAAAGGAAGCCCAATTCAATCTGAAAGGCTGATCGGTGTTAGGCATCGTTGAGCCAGCATACGACTGGATAGCTTTCTCAGCAGTGGCATGAGAGTTGAATTCGATGAATCCATATCCCTCGGAAAAACCAGTCTGTTTATTGCGGATGAGCTTGATATTCGTAATCTGAGTGACAAATCAGAAGATACATAGTTTGAATTGCAATACATGCCTAGAAGTGTAGGAATTTACAAGACATTATCACACCTTTACTTCTAAACTGAAGGGCACCCAATGTAGCAAAATGTGTACTGTTATAAGTAACCAATGTCAATGCAATGCAGTTTCAACTATCCAAACAGAAATTAGATGGATAAAACCGCTATGAAGAAGAATCGAATAAGAGTATTTTGGAACAAAAAGCTTCTAAACTGCACAGAATTGGAAATTTTTTCGGCACCATAAAGAGGGATACTAAAATTGCACTATGAAAAAAAAATTGAGTATAAAATTGCAAACTTAACACATAAATGTGTTCCAATCCATATATGTACATGCAATTACATTGAGATTACTCTATGAATTAGCTAAGATTGAGTACATTTAGCTTCCAGAGAAGCTTTTCAAATCCAATTAATCCAAATCCTCATGAACAATGTCACCAAATTCAAATCACAGCTTAAAGTTTTGGAGTCCAGCAGAACACAGACAAATATGAATGATGATTGATTCAACTAATCAAGACTCAACTCAAAAGAACATGAATTTCAGAAGAAACTAGATCTGACTAATACATTACCTTCATTACTAATGGCATAAAGAAAAACAATCTTTATTACCAGAAGAGCATAAAAAACTAGAGATGTGAATCTTTGATAACAAGAAGTAAAAGGAAGGAAGGAAGAAATTGATTTATAATACTTGGTGATTGGGAGCGAAGCAGCTGTTGAGATATTGCTCATCCATCCAATGATGCAAGTCTCCAACCCACACGGTCTTGTTCTCTGCGGCGGAATCACCGTTATTGCTATTGTTGCTGTTGTTGCGGTGGTGGTGGTGGCCGTGGTGGAGCGGCTGAGGCGGGGGTTGCATATAGGGGTGAGGGAGATAGGCGGCGGCGGGGGACATGTAAGGCGGCGGATGAGGGTAGTGCTGGGGCATCATCATCGGCGGCGGGTACTGCATCGCCATCCATTGCTGCGGCGGCGGTGGTTTTGAATATTGGAGTGGTTGCGGATCAGAGGAATTGGAGGCGCTCGTTGGTTGCATCTTGTTTTAAATCAGTGTACTGTTGATTGATTGATTGAATGATACGGAGTACGAGAAATAGGGAATCTGTTATTTAATTGGAATGGAGTTAATGAATGAATCGGAGTGGGGTTTCCATTAATGGAATTCCGGATCTGTGAAAGAGGGCAACGGGAGGAGGCCAACGGGGTTTTGAAGGGTTTGAGATTCATTGTGGTGATTTATTTGGGTACTGCAACGACCACCTCTTTGACGCGGGTGGTACATCTGCCGTTGGATGCTTTGCTCAGGACTGATCCTGTCCGTTGATTTCCCGTTAGATCCGATTGATATTACTGTACTAATCTTCACGCAGGTGCTTAGTTGCAGTCAAATCCCCTTTAGTAAATCTATCGATTATGTATTGCAGACTTGGAGTAATTATTGATAAATCATGAGTTTCATCCTCCTTTTCCTACATTGGTGGAGTATTTGTATGCTTTTTTTCTTGTCGAATTTCCTGCTAGCTAGAGGATTGGATAATCACTTTATTTCACTCCTTTTTTTTCTTAACAAACAAAAAACAACAACCAGTTTATTCTGAGATTAACCCAATCTGAGGTTAGGACGTACGTACTCTTTTCCTGAACCAGTCGAGAGTGTGTTTCCGATAGACCCAGAATAATGGGACACAACAACCACAAAGTAACAGTGCTGACAAAAGATAAAAGGGATAATAAAGGAGCAGAGAAAAATCCAGAGAAGAAAAGAAAATCGGACATAGTACCGAAGCCTATAACCCTAAACACCAGCAGTTCGAATGGACCGTCTTAAGTGGTTTCTGTCCAAAGTCATATGTGCCGAAAGGTTCAGCAGATTGAGGTCATATCGGATGACCTCCATTCAACTCTTCTTAGGTCTACCTATCCCCCTGCGGGTATCTCCAAGATCCAAGCTCTCACACATACGGACCGGTGCCGATGAAGGTCTTCTACGAACGTGCCAAAACCAACACAATCTAGACTCCCGCAGTTTGTCCATGATACTCACCACTCCTACCTCACTTCTAATATCGACATTTCTGATTATGTCAAGTCTCGTGTGCCCACACTCATCCATCGCAGCATTCTCATCTCAGCCACTGATAACTTATGTTTCTAAGCTTTAGAAATAGACCAGCACTTCGAGCCTTACAGTAGGGTTGGTTTAACCACCACCTTGTAGAATTTTCCTTATAGTTTAGTTGGTACTTTCTTGTCATATAACACCTCCGATGCTCTTCTCCATCTTAGCCACCCCGCCTGGACTCAATACTCAATATCTCTATCGATACCCCAATTGCTTTGAACATACGAGCTTAAGTACTTGAAATACTCTTTCCTGAGGCCTAGATCATCCCCCAATGCAATTGCAATCCCTTGGTCACCGGCCTCTCCAAAACGAAACTGAACATACTATGTCTTGGTCCTACTCAACTTGAAACCCTTAGACTCATCTCCAGTGTTCAAGCTTGCGCGCCAAACCCGATCCTGAGTTGTCCACGAGCACTATGTCGTCTGCAAATAGCAAACACCAAGGGACCTCTTCTTGTAGTGCATCGAAAAATGAATCCATGACAATAGTGAACAAAAGTGGACTGAGAGCTGAACCCTGGTGTAGCCCCACTCAAACTTGGAAGTACTCTGAATCTCCACTCGACGTTCTAACACTAGTCAATGAACCATCATACATATCTCTGATAACTCTGATATACATCCCCGACACACTCTTCTCTACCAAGCATCTCCAAAACAGCTCTCTCGAAACCTTGTCGTAAGCCTTTTCTATATCAATGAAGGCCATATGCAAATTCTTCTTCCTATCTCTGTGCATCTCGATCAATCGCATCATCAAGTGAATAGGTTCAACAACTGATCTCCCAAACATGAAACCAAATTGGTTCTCGGACACCTGCACCAACCTCCTTAGTATTATCTCTATATAGAGCTGGCAAAACCCGACTCGAACCCGAAAACCCAACCCGGTCGACTCGAAATCGATTATTCTGAACACTGAAACAACCCGTCCATTTTGGACCCGAAATCCGAATGAACCGAACCCGATTAACCCGAAACCCATTAAGACCCGAACCCGTTATAACCGAAACCCGAAATAACCCGAACTTTAAGCTACAATCTAGTAAGTTTTTTTAAAATGAATATTAAAATAATGAAGACCCGAGACAACCGAAACCCGAATAACCGAAACCCGAACCCGACCCAACCAATTGACCAAATTATTAGTCATTACCCGAAACTCGAATGATCCGAAACCCAACTAACCGAACCCAAACCCGACCCGACCCGCCTGATTGCCACCTCTTAACTCTCTCCCATAATTTCATTGTGTGAGTCAGAAACTTGATTCCTTTGTAGTTACTACAACACTGAACATCACCCTTGTTCTTGTTGACCGGGACAAATTTACTAAGTCTCAATTCCGCTGGCATTTTAGCTGAACTAAGGATGACATTGAAAAGAGAAGTGAGCTATATCAAACCTTTGGCCCCTTGCCAATTCCAAACGTCCCCTCGAATATCGTCTAGACCAGAAGCTCTGTTGTTCTTCGACCTACAGACAACTCACTTAACCTCCTCTATTGAGATGCGCCGGTGGAAGTCGTAGTCGATATGTTCTGGAAGACTGGGACACCGATCCGAGGAGGTGGAATTAATCCTTGTTGAGCAATTAAGAGAAGTAACTCTGCCATCTCCCCTTGATCTGCTTATCATCAACCAATACTTGACCATTCTCATCTTTGACACGTCTGACATTGTCAATTTCTCCGCTCGACCTTTCCCTTTGTCGAGCTAAACGATAAAGAACCCGCTCTCCTCCCTTCTTGTCTAGAGGCAAAGGTTAAATGAGGTTGGCAAATAGTATTATCACACTTGTTATACACATGGTTTTATATCGTCACTGGGTGGTTTTACCGACTTTCGGTGTTGGCAATTTTTTTTGCTTGAAAAAAACTTATCGACACTAGATTCTCATTTCAGAAAAATATTTACCTATCTTGCCAACACGGGAAGTCGGTCTTTATAAACTTTTTCATATAAAAAATTTTATCGACACCGAAAATCCGTATATGACCGTATATTTGACGAAAATTTAACTGTGCCGATGTTAATGTGGATATAGCGTTATGCTGTTATGTCATGTGCATCTACAACGATATATATGAACCCACTTCTTGGATTTAGGGTTGTAATATGAGCTGAATATATAGCTTAAACTCGGGTTGGATTTCATTTGACAAAAGCTTGATTTGAACTCATTTATTTACTAAACAAGTCGCGTGTGAACACATTTTTAGACTTGATTCAAAGCTAGCTCAACTCAATTCAAGCTCAAATAGCTCACATTTTGCAAAATTTATAAAATTTTCTTTAAGTTACTATGTTATAAACAAGTAAGGTGTTATGTCCCGAAGGGATGTGCATGTTAAGCTTCCATGGAAGCTCATTGAAGGATTGACGAACAGAGGAAGGGGATGAGAAATTAGACATATGAGATAGAGAAAGAGGATAGAGAGAACGAGAATAGGAGATAGATAGATAGATAGAGAGAGAGAGAGAGAGAGAGAGAGAGAGAGAGAGAGAGAGAGATATTAGGGTAAACAATTTGATTATTACTTGGATGCCCATTAATTACAACCATTAGGGTAAAAGTAAAACATGCTAATAGACTAAAATAGCTAATAGAAAACACTATATGCAACACCAATAACTATCACATGGAAGCTATTTTTTTCTGTATATGTTGGTAGTAGCTAGGGCCTAGGAGTGTACGGTGTACCATATAATTGATCAATATTCCTGGTTTTATGACACCCCACCCACCAAAAGCAAGTAATTGCTTTGAGTGGGCCTTTCATTTCACTCATGTTGGCTGCTCAACTCCATTTCTTCAATGAATGTTTCAACCTAAAATTAATGGTATTAGCCATTTATGCAGGGGTAAGGCACCATATCCCTACTAGCTAGTTGAACTGGCTTGGAACTCATTTTCAACTCCTCTTACCATTGACCATAATAACAAAACCAAACTGCCCCCAAAATAGCATGCAACTCCCAATTGCCTCCAAGACCAAGGACAAGTAGGAAGTCACTAGCTATTATAATTGCAAATAGTACATGAAAACTCCCATCCTCCACATTAGTAGTAGTGGAAACTCCATCTATTAGCATTCCCTGCAAGCTTATGATAGCACAATCAATTAACTAAGCCCCTACAAGTCTTTAGTTCTATATTCAATGGTTGCAAGCTGAACTGGAACACAATAATGATCCTATGATAGCAGCGATCTATGCAAGATATTCATGGCTCGAATGTTTTTAAATTGCAAGATATCCATGTCACCACTCACTAGTCCTCCTTCATGTAAGCCCACTGCAACAATCTATGAAAGCTCCCTTATGACAGCAACCGAAATTAAGCCCTGAAACAATGCCTCATTTCAATAGGATTTGAGCATCTCTAATGTCTCCGACATCTAAACACGTCTAGTAGTTAAGCACCTTATCAGCAAAGATTCATCCAACTCACATAAAAAAGGATATGGTGCACTTGAATTGTTATCCCAACACCAATAACACATTAAAGTTGCAAAAATCAAATCGGATAGTGGCAAAAATCAGCACTTGTTGCTCCATGTTCCTCAATCACTTCAATAACAAAACCCATATGCAGCCATCCATGACAGCTCACATTGAATTGTTATCATAAGAACTATGCTCAAACTTCTGCAACAGCTCACATTGGTCACACAAACCTAACCGAGAGCCATTAAAAAAACACAAAAAACAGGAGCACCAAGCAACAAATTTCAAGTAGCTTGCATCCAGTTCGATCTTGTCACTCCTACCTGGATCAAAAACAAGAATCACCACAATCTTAAGATCAACCGTTGGCTTCCAAAAACCCAGCTGCACATGAAGAGCCACACTACTCTCTTTTCCTCTGTCATAAGGCATTGCATTTCGACATCGAAGTTGATCACCCAGTCTTCCAATAATCCCATCAACAACTACAGCAAGACCCCCTAGATTTGCTTCAAAGTATTGAGCAAGACCTATACTATCAACAATCTCAATTTCTTGTGCTTGCACCCTACCCTGGCTAACATTGTCACACTTCATCTTTGCTTGTAATTCTATAGGTGTAGAAGCCTTCAAGATCTTGTTTATTTTAGTACAAATTTCAATAATTCCAGGATCAAAGATCACTTTTATGGCCTGCACCCTATGCCTAACTATGGCTGCAGCAGCAACAAAAGCTAATTCCACCTGGGCAGACATTTCTACAAACACCTTGGGTGCAATAAGATTTTCAAAGG
Source organism: Persicaria tinctoria (assembly GCA_037127255.1). Lineage (NCBI taxonomy): Eukaryota > Viridiplantae > Streptophyta > Magnoliopsida > Caryophyllales > Polygonaceae > Persicaria > Persicaria tinctoria. Next base: position 25,919,664 of record JBANSL010000018.1, on the reverse strand, counting down.
TTTCAACTGAAATCATCCTCACATAATCTGATTTAACTCCAGTCCATTCAGTCAACAGATACCCATATTCCTTGGATGCAACATCAAAGATTACTGCCTCTGAAGGATTAGAATTTACCTCAAAAATTTCTGGTCGAACTTGATGTTCTTCGATGGTATCATTGGTCTCTGTGTTCCCAATGTTCAGTTGGTTGTCGCCTGCACCCAAGACTCTGATTAGCGGGGCATTTCCGTATGATTCTGATACTCCATCCTTGCCCTTCGTCTCCGTCAACAAGGGAAATTGGTCGCCTTCGGGGATATTCTTGATCGACTCAGTTAATTCTTCTAGCCTTCGATCGATCTTCGACATCCATTGCTCTGCCTTTTCTTGAAAAGTTTCTGTGCTTCGATTCCATTCCGTCAACAGATTCCCTTGTACTTCTTGTTTCTGAATTGAATTTGTGAGAAATCCATGCGTTGCCGCCGCCAACTGTTGAACCTTTTACCGTAGGCTTTCGTTTCTTCGGAGGTTGTCCTCCATCAAACTGGCCTCAAGAAACAACTCAAATTGACAACACCCATCGTAGATGTCCCTACGATTGATGCTCTTCCAATGCTTCAATGGCGGACTGACTCTTGAAGCAGATCTTCGAATGAAACTCCTCCCCGGGACAAAAGACTTCTATGTATTCTATCACTCCGAACGGAGCAAATACTTGTTCCAGCACTTCCCAGGAGATCGAATAGAACTCCCGGTGAATCTTGACGAGAATAGTTCGCTCGGCCACCATAGCTACCATCGTCGTCGAATGATTTCGAGTGTCAAAAACAAAATTTTTGAATTAAGATCCGGAAGGCTCTGATACCATTGTTATGTCCCGAAGGGATGGACATGTTAAGCTTCCATGAAAGCTCGTTGAAGGATTGACGAACAGAGGAAGGGGATGAGAAATTAGACAGATGAGATAGAGGAAGATGATAGAGAGAATGAGAATAGGAGATAGAAAGAGAGAGAGATTAGGGTAAACAATTTGATTATTACTTGGATGCCCATCAATTACAACCATTAGGGTATTTATACCCTTAATTCATAACATACAATATCTACTAGAGACATTACACAAGGTTGCTTAATGTTATAAAAAGCTCAGTGTAACCTTATTCTTTATTAAACTCGAACTTTAAGCTCAAATATAAATTTAGTCTCAATATGAACTCAACTCATTTTTAAACGAGTTGAATTTCAACAAGGGCTCGTTCAACTTGAAAAAATACATCTATATTTATGAATCTTTTTTAGTTGCAAAACTCTACTTTTGTAGCATCACAATTAAACATAGTGCTTACAGTAAAATGAGAATCCTAGACTTTCCTAGTTCAAGGGAAATTTTGTAGTCACACTTGTATTATCTAAAAAGTAATCTCCGCCACCAATCTCTTATTTCTCTACCACAAAGCGATGTTATCTGTAATGTTGAATACTTTGATACATCATTTCACCCCAATACCTATTCTAATTTTGATTTGTGAGATTAGCAGTGGAGAAGTTATCACACATTTATAACTGTTGTCTACTCTTTGACAGAAACAGGATGAGTAAAGGAGTTGAAGCTATTTCTAATGGGAGTTGAGAACATACCAAATGGAAAAGTTTTAACACTGATCATATTGACAAAATGTAGAGGCAAAAACTCGAGAAAGAAATGGGCCATAAAGCGTTTGGGCCACAAACGGGCTCCTTTAAATGGGCCTTAATTGAGCTTACATACTAAAAAAAAAAGAGCAAGGCCCAAAAGTGCGATTAAAAATTATCAGCCATCTAAAACCCACTTTGGATCCATGGAGTAGCCTACACCGCTTCACAATTAAACATCGTGCTAACGGAAAAATGAAAATCCTAGTTCGAGGGAAATTTTGTAGTCACACTTGTATTATCTAAAAAGCTATTTCCATCACCAATCTTTTGTTTCTCTACCACAAAGCAATGCTATCTGTGAGATTGAATACTTTGACATATATAGTTGGGAAAAATATTGACATCCGACATTGATTGTGGGTGGTATAACAACATAAAAGATAAGAAGGGAAGTCTCTACATAGTAACTTAAAATTTTGTGTTAGGAGGGTACGTAGATCCCGACATTATAACAAAAAATAATATAAACCCATGAAAAATAGTGTATTAGAAGGGTGGATCTTGATCTTGTAACAAAAAATAAATAAAAATCCGACACAACTCCTATTTTCCTGCCACCCGATTGGAGATTCTCGGAATTTGACATATACCTATTCTAATTTTGATTTGATTTGTGGTGGAAAAATAAAAGATTCACAGTTGAAAAGTTATCGCACATTTATAATGTTGTCTACTCTTTGACAGAAACAGGAGGAGGATAAGAAGAGATTTCTCTACTGTTTGAAGCTATTTGTAATGGGAGTTGAGATTTGAGAACATACCAATTGGAGAAGTTCAACACTGAATCATGTTGAGAGGCAAAAACTCAAGAATGAATGTGTTAGCTGTTAACACGAATTGTGTAACTAATGGGCCAGAAAGCATTTAGGCTATATACAGGCCTCTTTAAATGGGCCTTTACTTGGGCTTTTATACCTAAAATATAAAGTGAGGAAGGCCCAAAAGTGCCATAAAAAACTTATCAGCCACCTAAACCTTCACTGCCTCACGTGCTCAACGAACAACTACACAAACATCAAACAGTCCTCATCTTGTGATTCCCCTACAGAACAACTCTGATGCATCACATATTTATACACATGGTACATACATATAGGCCATTTTAAAACCTATTTTGAAGTCACACAACTGCACGTTTCTGAATATTTTATCCGGTTTTCGAAAAGCGAGCGTTACAACGGCTAATGCTGCACGCTAACATTAGCTGGCCGGGGATCCCCTTGTCCACCATTTGAGTGTTTGGTGATATAGTTTTTCGTTAGAGAGCTTATAATAATGAGAGTGGATTAAGTGGACTGCTTGGGTTAAGTCTTTATCTATGCACTATAATCCCAACTTGGCCATTAACGACCCTAATTGTTAAGGCTTCAGTAGCCCTGTTCTTGCGTTATGTACATATTCATGAATCATGGTGGTTGCAAATTGCAATGTGTATTAATTGGGTTACTCCAATTGATCGATAAGATTGGATCTAATTACAGTAATGAAAATTATTTTATTCAAAAGTTGTACACAAGTTAATTCCTATTTCTGGTCACATGATGACATGATTTTGTTGATCAAAAGGCCACAATTACACGCCAATCCTTTCCTTTTAGAACCATACGAGTAAGAAGTTAGTATAGTAGTTGTGTGGCTTCATCCCATGCTAAGTGGTTCAAATATGGAATCGTTTTTGTGTGGGAGAATCAACCCTCTAAATGGGTCACACAGTACCGATACAAATGTGTGGATATATGAGTCAGATCAAAAAATAAATAAAATTTAGAACCATATTATCATATATAATCCATAAAGAGCAAAAATATAAGTTGAAATTATATCATAAGTAATTCGTCCTGCCTTATATTAAAATATGATAACAATATTTTGAAAAATGATTCTAGATATATAAAGAAGCTGAAAATTCTTCATATATATATGAATTCACACAAATGTAGCTCCATTTTCAGAGTCAAATGGAAAGACGTATGAATTTGATTCAATATATGCATCCCTATCATATTGGATAAGTCGTTCTGTCTGGAAACATGTATGTATAACCATAAAAACAAATTCCGCCTTGCAAGAAAAAGCGCACGACGACACCGCCTTACTTGACCTAGTACTGGTAGTTTGGAATTCCATGACAGCTGCAGCTTCAAGCTTCTTTACTATAGCTATAGCCTTATAGGTATGTTGCTTTCGTACGATGCCACCATTTAACATAAATTCGTCGAAAGTTCTAATTCGCTCAAAACAGACTGCAATTTTGGTTCGATCGATCATTGGTTTAGGGTTTACTTCATTTTTTCGATTATCCAATTTCGTTTAAATAAACTTTGTGATGTTGATGCATTCTCACCTAATAATCTCACCTACTAGCTAGCTGCATTACCCTGCAATGCAAAAACACATCTACAACGAGAAATTCATGTTCTTGGGTGTCTAGCTACCATTCCATACTATATACTACTATATACGTAGTACTTTACAGTAAATATATCATGTGAACATATATATGATATTAAAGTTAACCAAGTTTAATACATAAAATATACATATGGATGAAGATGGATGCATATATGCCCTAATTATTGCCTTTCTTGATCGCTATTGCTCTTTACATCATCATTTTCAGATGCAGCTAACGACACTAGCTAGCTTCCTGATAATCAAACCTTTTTTCTTGACAATAATCAAGAAAAAGCTGATTAATCGGATAAATTTAAGCGTACATTTTGCTCGGGTTATCCTATCCCACATAGATTTAAAAAGAACACTGATATTACGTACATAAGGAATGACGAAACCCTATATATATATGGTTTATGCAAAGTACGGAATTGATCGATCAGTGGCATGCCATATTCATTAAACCGGATAGTATTGAATTGATCAACCTATAAGATTTCTTAATTAAGAACGGTAGATATGTGAACACATCCATTTAGGGATCGGATCAAGTGGATCTGTAGGTTGTTTTGATGTACACAAGACGTAGTTTTTTATTTTGTATTTTAACTTATGGGAGAACATGTATGCATCAAGGGATGATTGGTTACTTCATTTTTAAAATATATGCAACTGGTGTAATTTATTTTGTCACCTTCCGGGATTTCGATTTAACAATACATCCAAGTTGCATTGCAGGGTAACTAAAGCTAACCATTTGGATTGGATCTAATATTGCTTGTAAGAGAATGGTTAGTATGACCACATATATACTTTTTCAAAATCGATTCGTATATAAGATATATATGCGCGCGCACGTTACCTGTTTTCCTAGCTCCTTCGGGTCAGTTTCCATCAACAATTAAGCACGTGTACGTGCAACTAGTTCATCTCAAAAAAGTACTCATATTCGAGGCTTGATCAAGTCAACTCTATCTCTCTCCTGCACCATATATAGATCGATGTTTATGTATAAATACCTAACCAGCCTTTTAGCAGGTCATCTTTCATAGCTTCACGTAAGTACGTACTGCACACAAAGAAGCCTTAACTCGTTACCTCGTTTGTGTCAATCAACATGAATCCATGCATGCAAAGAAACAAGTCGCTGTTGCAGCCTCCAACTTACGGTAACCTAATCACCGTCCTCAGCATCGATGGAGGTGGGATGAGAGGGATTATCCCTTCCGTCATTCTTGGCTTCTTGGAGGGCGAACTTCAGGTAGGCAATATTGATGATTTATTTTTGTACTTCCTTTGATCTCTCTAATTATCATATCATATGATCGAGAGTATACATATATATTGTTTTGATGAGCGCGCAGAAATTGGATGGCGTGGATGCAAGGCTAGCGGACTACTTTGACGTGATGGCAGGGACGAGCACAGGCGGTCTGGTCACAATGATGCTAGCGGCACCCAATGAGAACCATCGCCCTTTATACGCAGCCAGAGACATCAAGCAGTTCTACCTTGATGAAGGCCCTAACATATTTCCCCACTCAAGGTACCATTAACTGATACAATGCCCAACCTAGCTAGATCTCTAGTTGATCCAAAAATTATTGTGTACGTAGTAACCTATCGATGTCGTGTATGTGCACAGTTATGCGAAGGCAATGATCAAATCCATTGAAGGCCCAAAACACAATGGCCACCATCTACACAACATCGTCAAAGAGAAACTCGGAGACAACACGCTAGACCGAACCTTGACGAATGTTGTCATTCCAACTTTTGACATCAAGAGAATGCAACCAACTATTTTCTCTAGCTATGAGGTGTGTTTCATTTCTCCCTTTTGAAACAATGTCTTTTTTTTTTAATTTACCAATTGAGGCCACAAATCTGAATTACTATTTTATATATATATATATATATATATATAGGTGAAGAGAACTCCAAGCTTGAATGCTAAGCTTAGCGATATATGCATCGGAACTTCAGCTGCTCCGACCTACCTTCCGGCACATTACTTCAACGTAGAATCCGGGCACGCCGGAGAAATCCGGGAGTTCCACCTGATCGACGGCGGATTGGCCGCAAACAATCCGGTAATTAAAATGACCAATTAATTAATTAATTATAATTAATCAACTGATTATCGTAATTAATTATAACCTCTTTAATATTAAGCTGTTGATTTTGGGTTGATCCATTCAGTCTCTGGTGGCGATGAATGAAGTGTGCAAGGAGATCGGCAGCGGGAGTACTCAATTTTTCCCGATAAAGCCGACGGACTACCACCGGTTTCTGGTACTATCACTGGGAACTGGGTCCTACAAACAAGACGGCAAGTACACCGCCCAACAAGCCGCCGGTTGGGGCGTCTTCGGCTGGCTTACAAGTGGCGGCTCCACGCCGTTGGTGGACGCGTTCACGTGCAGCAGCTCCGATATGGTGGACTTCCATCTCCTCACCCTCTTCAATGCGCTCCACACCGAGGAGAACTACATCCGCATTCAGGTACCTACATTTCAATTATCTTCTCAATTTCATCACAATTCAATTCATGGAACGTACAGGTTCAATATATTTATTTGATCATTAAATGAATATATGAATGAATTAATGAAATTTTGACATGATCGGAATGTAATGTACAGTGTGACGAGCTAAGTGAAGAATTGATGTCGGTAGATGATGCGTCTCATGAAACGATGGAGAAGCTGGTCAAGGCCGGGGAAGACTTGCTGAAGAAGCCAGTCACGCAGGTCAATATTGCAACTGGTATTTACGAGCCCAGAAGTCACCACACCAATCAAGAAATTCTCATCAGGTAAAAGCATTTAACATTAACTTCTTTTTTTTTAACTAATAAGTTACAAATAATCAGACTTGGATTAAGTTGATAAACTACTCCTAATAACGTCAATTGATTTTAGGGTATATAGCCCATCAAAATTTAACACTTTTATATAGTACCTGCCCAATCCTAGCTATCACATACTAACAGACGGCCGGCAACCACTACTTGATCCGTTTCTAACAAGCCTCCTAATAACACTGTTTTAGGATCTACTAATGCATAACATGTGAATTAATTCTCAGTTTTTTAAGTTCTTCAAAATATTTTATAAGGTGTTTTTTTAATTAAAAGATGATCTATGAATAAACTCTCCACAATTATGGAGTAATAAATACAGAGTAAGTGATTGTTTTTATTTTGTTTAAACTGTGGTAAATGAAAAATAGGCTGGCAAAGGTGCTATCGGAAGAGAGAAGTATTCGTCAAATGAGATCTCCACAGGGGAGGGCACCACAGTGTGCAGATTCAGGAAACGGGCCCACCAAACTTATCATTGCTTCGTAATCCATCAAAGATCGATCATACAATTGGATTGGAGATCTACCAGTACGTACGTGAAGATTGTTGTAGGAGTTTGTACTGTGTTACTCATTTTGGTTATAGCTAGGTATCCTATAATATAGGAAGATCCTACTGCCCTTTTTATTCATTGGACGAAAAAAAAAAGTTATTCAGAATTTAGCAGTACGTTAGCTTTTCATCAAATTTGTACTCCGTAACAATTTATGTGTTTGTTTGTGTAGTATTATGACTAGTTAATGACATCTTCTTAATTAGTATGTTGGGCAAATGCCTGCCTTGTTGTGGTGAATTATTCCTTCATAATTTGTATATTTTCTAGGGCTGTGTATAACCGAGTATCCGACACGACACGATAAAAACACGAAATCGATAAGGGGGAAAATGCCGATCCGAACACGACAGGATAAGTACCGGGTATCCGACATGAAAACACGACACGGTTTCGTGTCGGATACCCGTATAACACGACACGACACGATATGTACAATTCTTGTTTTTTTCCCCTAATGTTGCCGAACCAAATTGGCAAATTCACCTGTCACTTACTGTGTTGCTATTTAGGCTTTCAATTACTCTTTTTTTTTTAAAAAAAAAAAGTGAGATACCAAACCACCAAATGAAATCAAACAATTAATATTTTAGTTCATACTGTAAAATCCACCAAATTGAAACAAACAAATCCACCCAATTGAAACAAACAATCAGAAAAACACTAAAACAAGAGAGGAATCGAGCCTGAGCAGTTGAGAGGGTGAGGAGAGGAGAGGCGATGGTGAGTTGTGGGCTAGCCGGCGACGGCGAGGCCGGATCTGAACGAGCGATGGTGAGTCGGATCTGAAGTGAGCTTCGAGTAAGGTCGAGGACGAGGCCGGATCTGACGAGTGACGACGACGAGTGAGCAAGAGAGGAATCGAGCCTCGAGAGGGTGAGGAGTCGAGAGGGTGAGGAGGGGAGAGGCGATGGTGAGCTCGGCGACGGCGAAGCTGGATCTGAACGAGCGATGGTGAGCCGTGGGCTGGCTAGGGCTAGCCGGCGACGGCGAGGCAGGCGGCGAGTTTGTGGGAAGAGAGGGTGAGACCTCAGAATGAAGAGTATCCTTGGATTAACCTAATAACCTAGACACAGCAGTGACGAAAAAAAATTGAAAACAAATGGGTAAGGCTGGGGAAAAAAATGTAAAAAGGAGTGTATACCGGGATTCGAACACGGGTCATCAAGGTTCACACGACACGGAATGACGGAAGGCACGCTCTACCAACTGGGCAACGAGCGGGTCGAGAGTGATGTATGTGGTGGTAATTTGCGGGTACGACTTTTGTGGGTAGTATTACCTTTTTTAGTAAGACTCTTTGCATGGTCTTACTTTATGTTACCGCTTGGCTTTGCCTCTATCTATATATTTACCTATTCAGAACTGGGCAACGAGCGTTTTGTGATACTCTAAAACAATTGTAATATTTCTATTATCACTAGATATTAATATTTTAAAAAAATAAAAAAATTACCGTGTCGTGTCGGATACCCGATAAGGGGAAAATGCCGATCCGAACACGACACGATTATTGTCGTGTTTTACCGTTTCGTGTCATAATCGTGTCGTATCAATATCGTTTCGTGTTTTTTCGTATCGTTTTGTTGCGGTTTTGTGTCGTGTCAACCGTGTCGTATATTTCTGCACAACCCTAATATTTTCCTTAAGCTCTCGTTCAACATGGGAATAATAATTTAGTGCTCTGTAGATACTATTGTTTTTGAAATCCACCTTGATTGTAAAACCTTGAGAAACTAATTAACGTGCACGTCAAATCTTAAGAATGATGAAAGACAAAACAAGGACGTGATTTCAAGGTTTTGAAACCAGAGTCAAAATGTTTGGTCTCGTATTTTACTTTATAATAACTAGTACAGTACCTGTGCGTAACGCACGAGATTTATAAATTATTTTATACAAATGTACTTATTATAATATAAATTAAATAATGACTTATCATACTTTGATAATTTTATTATATTAAAAAAACGAACAAATACTTATAATATTTATGTCAAATATGTTAAGCGAAACTTTATATGAAATTATTATAAATACAGAATAAATATTATTAATTAATATAAAAATATACGAAAATGTAATATTATTATTTGGAAATTTCACACTTTTAAAACCCAATGATATATCACTACATGATAATAAAATATGAAACTTATTAGAGCTCAAATATATATATATAGGGAAGCTTTAAAATGTAAAAAGTCCTTAACGTGTAAAATATGCTTAACGTGTAAAATTTATTTTTGTAATACAAAACCGGACATTTTGGCGCTGAGGGAACCCGTGCCTTATTTTGGCGCTGATCGGCCATGGCAGTAGGCACATCCGGCCACCTCCGGCGACCTGCGGCCACTAGCGCCTAGCCGCACCTCCGGCGACCTGCTGCCCAGTCGAGCCCAGTCGAAGTCCCACGTTGCTTCTTCTCTCATCGGCCTCCCACGCCACCCACGAGCCACCTCCGGCCACCAGCCCCCACCAGCTCGAACCCCCTCCCTCAGGCGCACCCCCTGAGACCGGAACCCCCTTGGTTCGTGCCCAGCCGAGCTCACACCGAGCCCATCTCTCCCGACAGCCCTGTTCGAAATTTTTGGCTCGATATACCTTCGAAAACCCAATTTTCTCTTTGTTTCAACTCGAATTTGGTATGATTTCTAACCCTAAACCTGTTTATTACAATTATTTAGATTGTTTGAATGATTTAGATTGAGATTGAAAACCTAGGGTTTGATTTAGGAGCGGAATTTGGGGCTTGTTACCAAAAGCAAAATTGATTGAAATTGATGATATGGTTGTGTTGTTGGGTTAATTTTTAGCTAATTTCATGTTCATATCATTGTCAAATTTTTTATGGTTCATGAGCTAATTGGATTTTAGAATTTTATAGTGCGATATGCTTTAGAATTTGGGGCTTTTTCCAAAAGCCAAATTGTTTGAAATTGATGATGTGGTTGTGTTGTTGGGTTGATTTGAAGCTAATTTCATGTTTATAGCGTTGTCAAATTGTTTTTGAATCATGAGCTAATTGAATTTTAGAATTTTATTGCGATATGCTTTAGAATTTGGGGGTTTTTTGCCAACAGCCAAATTGACTGAAATTGATGATATGGTTGTGTTGTTGGGTTGATTTGGAGCTAATTTCATGTTTATAGCATTGTCAAATTGTTTGTGAATCATGAGCTAATTGAATTTTAGATTTTTTTTTTTTGGTGGGCAAACCACTCCTAGGGGAGTGAATAAATAACGCAAAAACCAAACAGTTAGGGGTTAAGCCATCAGGAAGTAGTAGCCCCTTCAGCATCGCCCCTAACCAATTTCAACAAAGATTCTGGACAACAACTCAAACATGAAAATCCAAAAGAAGAGGAAAGAGCAAATTTAGCAAGTCCATCTGCAAGACCATTGGCCTCACGGAAGATATGTCGGATCTGGAGGTTCCAGCTCCTACTACGGAAGCCATGGCAGGTGTTAACCAGGCTGGCACACAGGTGTGTATTCTTAATCGGCTTAGACAGAAGCTCCACGACTCTCTTGGAATCATTTTCACAGATCACATTCGCGAACCCATAGCTCCACGCCAACTCCAATCCTTTGGCTAGACCCCAGAGCTCAGCCTTAACCACAGTGCACTGCCCAATGTTGTGGGTGAAGCCTGCAATCCAGTCCCCTTCCTCGTTACGAAGGGCACCCCCTGCCGCCGCTGCGCCAGAAACCTTGACCGCGCCGTCGACGTTCAACTTCACCCAGCCCGGAGGAGGTCTGCACCAGCTAACCGACGTGGGAACTCTCACTTTCGCCATCTTTGCACCAAACAAATTCAGCTTGGCCAAAGAGTACAGATTGACGGCGTTTCTGCAGCTGTTCGGCGTTAATGGCGTGGCGCTGCGCTCCTTAAACACCACCCCATTTCTTCTGTACCAAATCATCCAAAGCGCAGAGGCAAAGAAATCGCCCCATTGCACCCCTTTCGGCCCGCTTGTGACAGCTGATATGTTGCTCCTTATCCACGCAGCGAACGGAAGGGAGAAGAACTCCACCCTCCGTTCCGCGCCTTCAACCTGCATCCAAAAACTCCTCACAGACGCGCAATCTCTGAAAAGATGAATAAATGACTCGCTACAAGTGTGACAGATAGGACATAAGTCGGAGTTACCTATGTGTCGCCTAACTCTTTCGGCATTTGTCATCACTCCCCCGTGACAAACCAGCCAGACGAAGGACCGAGTCCTCTCATTGACGCTAAGCTTCCAGATTTTGGCCACAAAGGATGAGTCCGCCGATCGAAACGCATCAAATTTACATATAGCAGCATACCCGGATTTAACCGAGTATTCCCCATCCTCGCTCCTAGCCCAACACAATATGTCATCATTCTCAGTAACCGCCATCGCCGCCAGCCTTAGTTTGGTCTCGCTGGGCAACAGCTGCTCAAACTCACTCCAAGCCCAACCTTCGCCCCTATTCCAGTAATCCGCCACCACCACACTACTAGGCAGCGTAACCCCCTTCTCTTCCGACAGCTCTCTCAGAGGTTTGTTATCGATCCAAACATCCTCCCAAAAACGGATACTCTTGCCATCACCCAACCGCCAGATTAAGTTAGGTTTGATGACAGTTCGAGATGCCTTGGTGATGCTTTTCCAAATAATCGAAGCCCCCTCCGATTTCCCAAGCTGTTTGGATGCATACTTGTTAATAAGCAAGTCCGCCCATGGCCCTTCCTCGCCGCTTAAGAGTCTCCACCCGAGCTTGGCCACAAGGGCTAAATTCATATCCGCCATTCTTTTAATTCCGAGACCTCCCATCCCCTTTGGTTTAGCCACAATATCCCACGCCACTTTATGCATACGTTTCTTCTCAAAGGTGGAACCCCAAATAAACTTGGGACAACACTTGTCCATATCTTTGCACACCTTGTCCGGGAGGATCATGGTAGACATGGTATAGACTGAGAGGGTGTTGAGAACCGCCCTAGCAAGTGTGACTGTCCCCGCAAAGCTGAGCATACTTGCTTTCCATCCCGATAACTTAGCATTGAACTTCTCCAGGATCGGGGCGAACGACGCATTGGAAGCGCGCTTGTGTAGGATGGGGATGCCTAAATAATTGCCCAGATCATTAGTCACATCGATGCCACCGGCTTGCTGGATTTTATCTTTCAATTCCATTTTGACATTTCTGGAAACAAACAATTTAGACTTACTCGGACTGACTTTGAGACCAGAGTGACCGCAAAATCAGTCGATGCAGCTCTTAACCACCTTAATCTGTGCTAGGGAAGCTTCCGAGAAGAGGAGAATATCGTCGGCGAAGAACAGATGCGAAAGCTTCGGACAACCTCTGGCGATGCTTATCGCTTTCCATTCTCCTTTCTCGACCGCCTCCTCAATAATATGTCCCAACCTCTCCATACATAAAATAAATATATAAGGGGAGATAGGGTCACCTTGACAAATACCTCGCGACGGAGTGAATTGTTCAGTAACTTCTCCATTCCAAAGGACATGCATTCTCGGAGTCCGAATGCACTCCATGATTCTCTCGATCCAGAACTCCGGCATGCCTGCACACAAAAGGGTCTCCTCTATGAAATCCCAAATGAGCTTATCATATGCTTTCTCGAGATCCAACTTGAGACACATCCACCCTTTCATGCCTTGTTTCCTTCTCATAGAGTGGACCACTTCTTGGGCAATAATGATGTTGTCAGAAATAAACCTACCCGGGATGAATCTACCTTGCATCGGCCCAACCAATTTAGCCATTAGCGGTTGCATTTTAGTAGTGATGACTTTCGAAATGGCCTTGTACAACACATTGCAGAGGCTAATAGGGCGGAACTGATTCATGGATTCAGGCTTTCCAACCTTCGGCAAGAGCACAATCAGAGTATCATTCACACCCGTAGGGAGGATAGACGAAGCAAAGAACTCTTTAACGAACCTGACAGCAGAATCGCCAACAGTACTCCAGCACTTGTGGTAGAATCCCAGCTGGAATCCGTCGAGACCCGGCGACTTCATCGCACCCATACTAAAGAAGGCGTTACGAATCTCTTCTTGCGAGACCTCATTGCACATCACCTCCCAATCCGACTCCTGCATCTACGAAAACCGGCTGTCCATCGGCTCCAGGGTTCCCCCCGTCTGCTCCCATCTATACAACTTCCTGAAGTAACCCACAGCCTCCTCCTCAAGCTCCTTAGTTTCTTCAATCCAGCTGTTATCATCGGCTCTGAGCCCCTCAACTCTATTACACTTTCTCCTGACAATCGTTGAGGCATGGAAGAATTTAGTATTGCGATCACCAAGCACGAGCTACTTCTCCCGGGACTTTTGAAACCAAAGTATTTCTTCCTGCTCAAGGGTGTGGTCCAGCGTAGCTCGAACATTTGCCTCCCACGCAATCGCCTCCGGGGAAGGATTCTTACCAGTCCTCCTTTGCGCTTCATCAAGCGCTTTCATGAGATCATCCTTACGAGCCTGAATATTCTTGAACACATCTTTATTCCACTTAGTAAGGTCGATCCTGAGCTTCGCAAGCTCTCCCGGCGTCGGACAATTTCTCTCCCACTTAGACTTGATGAGTGTAGGGAAAGACTCATGTGTCATCCAAGCAGCTTCAAAGCGAAAAGGGCGGCGCTTTCTATTCTTGAGAATCGGGGGATTCAACTCCAGCAACAAGGGGCAATGGTCCGACGAGTACCTCGGAAGATGGCGGACCCTACCCTCCGGCCATTGAAGCCTCTCCTCCCAATTAGTAAGCACCCGATCAAGACTTTTAGAAGTAACCTTTCCTCCAGTATACGTCTTGCTCCAAGTGAATTCTTGGCCTGTGTAACCCATATCAATCAGCCTAGCACTGGTGATCAACTCGCAGAACTTCGGCGAGTCGCGATGGACAGCCCCGGCCCCTCCCGACGCCTCTTCAGGACCAACAATGCAATTGAAATCTCCGCCCATAACAATCGGGCCAGATATGCCGTTAATAGTATCAAGAAGATCCGTCCAGAAGGGTTCCCGTCTCTCCACTGTGGGGGGAGCATAAACAGCAATGAGGTGCTTCTTGGACGACCCTGATCCCCAGGAAGCGTGGATAAAGTGATCGGCTGTTTGGTCAATAGAAATATTACACTTCTCCGCGTCCCAAAGTATCCAAACACCGCCGGCAAAACCCACGGCCTCAACACGAGCGCAGCCCGTGAAGCCAAGTTTGTCGCACGCCTTATCAGCCTCCTCTCCCGAGATCCGAGTCTCAAACAACGTGAGAATATCAATAGAACAGTGGTTCTTGATATACCTAATCGCTCTCCCGAAGCTCTTCTTACCTGCTCCAAAACAATTCCAAAAAAGTATATTAATATTATTGTACTTATCCATAAGAACTTAAGCAACAAGCACAGAACAGAGATCAAGAATTAGGATTGATGTTCAATTCCGGGTCCTTCTCCACCCCACTAGCGTTCGGTTCTTCACTTGTCGAGTTTTCCGCCTCGTCGTCCCTCTTGCTTGTCCTCTTCGCCCAGAATTTGCCAAAAATTGGCACAGAAGGGTCCGAATTCACCTACTGCACCAATCCGAAGGCCATCTGACGCTTTCGAGAACATCAGGATTCACGAGGGAACCCTCCTGGATCTCAGGATTTGATCTAGGCCTTTTTTTAGGACCATCCACATCCATCTGGGCTTTCAGGCCCGATTCCTTCCCCACATGCCCTCTCCTCCCTTTTAGCTTGGGCTTTGAGAGCTTCTTCGCCCCTGACTTGGGAATGTCTTGTTTTCCTTTTTGTGTCCCCTTGTTGCCCACAGTAAACTCAGTAGGGCCTGACTCCCCCATCTCCTTCCTTGGCCCATTAGCCGCCGGCCCAGCCCAACTAAAGTCCACTTTCTTCTTTCCCTTCTGTCCGCGACCCAACGCCAGATTTGTGTGGGATTTCTTTTCCCCATTTAACTCAGCATTAATACTCACATGCTCAACGCCGAAATTCTCCTCGGAAACCCTAGCCTGCTCATTATTACGAGCATGATCCCTAGGCTCCCCTCTGTTACTCCCCTTCTCAACGGTTAGCGCCTTCCCCCATGGCACGTGCGGGCCGCGCTGAGTCGACTCGCGATTCGACTGCACCTGGGCATACGGCGCCGTCACCGGACCTTTGGTTTTGTTCACTCCGGGCTTCTTCCTGCGGTTCACCACCATCCATGGGCCGTGTGACTCTTCTCCACTGCCAAAGTTGTTTCTATTAGCCTGGCTTCTCGGGATCGGAGTAGTTCCGGCCGAAATCTCCCCTTCCGCACTCGCGGCCCTATCTGTCATCTCTTGTCTCTCGAATTGGCACTTGGATTTCAGATGTCCATGGCGCCCACAACCAAAACAGATATTCGGGATGCCTTCATAGTCCAACTTATACCTCACCCCATTAATATTGATCGTTCCTTTGAGCGGCTCTTCCAAGTTCACTTCGACGCAAACCCTAGCAAAATTCCCACGGTTGGTATAGATAGTTCGGTGGTCGACCCTGATCGGCCTACCCAGAGCCTCAGCCACCTTTAGAAGCACATCTTCCTGATATAAGATTAGCGGGAGGTCGAGGACTCTTATCCATGTGGGTGCGGTTTGAATAGCTTTCGACGGCTTGAACTCCGGCGACCACAGCTTGATGATGAGGCACCTTCCAAACACCGACCAAGGACCCTCAGTAAGAATCTTTAGACAATCCTCCTTGTTCTCCAGCCTCACCCAAAAATTACCCTGTGGGAGATCGATCACCTGAAACCTTCGACACTCCTTCCACATCTCTCTCAGTTTTCTTTCCATCACGTAAAGTGGTATCTTTTTCCCAAGCATCCTAATAATTAGAGAATTCTCCCACACACCAGCTAACGCATTCAAGACCTCCTGCTGCACAACAATGGCAGGTTCACCCTTTGGGCCTTGCGGGAAGGAAATTAGAATCTTATCTTTGATAAGATCCTTGCGAATTCCAGTTTTTTGTTGCATCGCTCCTCCTAGCATGACTTTGTCTCTCCAAGAGATTGGTACCACCGGCAGAGTTTCAGGGTTCTCCTTAGGATTCCCACTGTCACCTTCGAGTTTTCCATCTCCCGGGTCCCCCGGCGGAGGAGGAGGGGCGGGTAACTGATCAGTTTGCATTTCATCGGCGGGGTTCTCTGGCTCCTGCTCTCCCAAAACGCTCTCTTTCATTCTGGTTTTCAAGATTTTATAAATGTTCAGGCACCTCCTAGAATGAATACCATGTTATTTAGAATTTTATTGCAATATGTTTTAGGTCGATTAAGTTCTTCTATTTTAGCATAAAAATCATAATTTCGCCTATTAGCTCAATTGGTAGAGCAATGTGCGTTTGCACAAAATATGTGGGTTCAAATCCCACATAGGTTACATAATAGACAAGAGCGCAACAATCGCAAATTGTTAATCATGCACATTATAATCTAAGTTATGCACTTTTTAACCTTAATTATGCACATTTTAATCTTATTTATGCACTTTAATTTTAAAAGCTTATACGTAAAAAAATCGATTTCAAACTTACATCTATCACCCTAAATTATCCGAGAGGTGAACCCAAACTCTCAAAAGTAAAAAAAAAAACAAAATTAAAACATCGATTTCAAAAGCACATCTTTTGTCTTATTAATGCATATTATGATCTTACATTTGCACAATTGTATTCTAAATCTGCACAATTGTATCTTACTTTTGCATAATTGTAGTTTAAATTTGCACAATTGTATCCTACTTTTGCACACTTATATTCTAAATGTGCACATTACAATTTTATTTTTACACTTTATATTCTTATATTTGCACTTTACAGTTGCACAAATGCACTTCACAGTTGCACAAATGCATTTCACAGTTGCACAATTGTATCTTACTTTTGCACACTTGTATTTTAAATGTGCACATTTTAATTTTTTTTTTGCACTTTATGTTCTTATATTTGCACATTACAATTTTATTTTTGCACTTTACACTCTTATTCATGAAGAGAAACATAGTACTTGGAAGGGATAAACATAGATAGCCTATACGGGATTTGAACCCGCATCTTTGTGTGTAGGCACATTGCTCTTCCATTTTGAGCTAATAGGCTTATAATCGGGCATCACGCATATTAATGCAATTTTAGAATACAATTGTGCAATCTGAACTATATTAAGTGCAAAAATAAGATATATTAGTGCAATTGTAGATAACATATCTATCAATATAAACTATTAGAAATGGGGAATATTAATCATCGAAGTGTAGATCTGTTATAAGCTTAATGCATAACATTAAGCTACAAATGATGAGTTAAAACAAGTTGCTGAAACATACAAAAAGAAGTCACCAATACAAATCAAAGATACTAAGTTGTTCAAATAGCGCACGCAAGAAAACCTAAAGAAGCTGCTGATCTCAAACACTTATTGTGAAAAATTGTGTATTTGTTGATGAGTTTCCTCCAGGTCTCCCTTAAAGTCTTCATTTACGGGGCATAAATTACTTAACTAGTCTTGCAAGTTTACCGGGCATTCTCATAAAATGTTCATAAGAAGTTGTTCTTTGTTGGCTAATAAACTCAAAACAAAGCCTTATTCTCTGCATAGACTATCTTTTTAAATGAGTTCCCTTTAAACAACAATAATGGTCAAAAGGCTGAACATGACTCTCCCCTGATTAAAAGCATCTTACGATTGACTATCACATAATGGCTCAACTCATGCACAAATTATGCAAATCTTCAACTAGATAAAACTGATCCTTTAACTCCTTTATAGAACATACCTGCATGCAACGAAGAGCCAGTTCGGGGAGACAGAACCTGCGACAAAGGCCCCGAACAACATATGTAGCAACGTCTTTCAGAGTACCATCGGCACTAGCATACCAAGCATCTAGCCGCGATATGTCCATTGTAACACCAGCTTGAAAACGAGAAAGTTCACCTGTATAATCCTTTTTATTCATGATCTATTGTGCTTGGATAAAACCATAGGATCGTTCAAAAAAAAAGTAGAAAGAAAAGATAACTGAAGATATTGTCTTTCACATCCCCTTCTCTTAATTATTATTTCCCACCTAAACTTGTATAAACTAGATTCTGAATCCCTTACCTTTGAAACCAGCAGCCATCACAGCAGCAAGAATGCCACCATCGTTAGATTCATGAGGCCCAAGTCCATCACCCACTACTTCCAAGCAGCGAAGCACAACCTCAATGCAGTTCGAGTCCATTGGTGAAACCATCATATTCACCTGAGCACAGAAAACAGTGTGGATGAAAAAAGCCTTGAGACAATATATGGTAAAAAATTAGCATTTGATTAGACTAGCCACAAAATTAATAACAAAGAAAAGTTTGTTGGCATTGCAAGCAATACCAAAAGCCTTTGCTTTATATCATTATTTAAATACAACTTACTGACTCAAGAAGTGTTGTCCTGAAGAGCAAACCTAAGTTTTTTCAAAAACCAGACCCCTGCAACCTTGACATCACTGATCAGCTCATAAAAAGTGCAAGAAAATAACATGCATGCAATGCATGAGATATTGCACTTAGTGGGGTAGGCTAATCTTCCAGTTATAGTTAACAAGAGTCTAAATTGTAACGGCTATCTAACTCCAAGAGATAGACATAAACAATCAAATCAGTGAGGACTCAGTAACATGTGAGATGTTAGCAAGATGAAATAAGATAGTAATCAAGAATACACACCCCATAGTTATAGTTAACAAGAGTCCAAACTGGGGAAGTAATCTTACACGAGCATTACGACTTGCAAATTCAAAATGATCATCTTTTGGCCTATTATATCGTTTTGTTGTTCCCACCGTAGGTCAGTTTTTGCAGGCTAAATTTTCTTATAATTTAGAATTTTCACATCTCATTTCCGTCACTCGATTCTATCTATAGTACATTACACAACATAATATTTATTTTTTATTATAATTTTGATGAATCTATAATAAAAAAAGATTAATGTAATTTTCTAAAAATATTATTTATGCAATGATAATTTAAATATGCTAAATATTATATTCATATCGAAGAACTCTTGAATATCTTTACAATACTACAACTTTGATTTTTAATTAAAAATCATAACTATATTATATATAGATTTATAATTGTATTATTTATAGATTTATATAAATATTAAACATTTAAAAATAAATAAATAAACAAACAAATAGCATTTGGCCTTCCAAAAAAGGAAGCCAAATTTAGCCTTTCTTTTAGAAATAGGCCAAAAACAAATAGGCTAAAATGAGTTTTGGCCTATGATGGGACCAAAATTAGGGCAAAACTCATTTTTTGGCTTACCATGGGAGATGCTCTAACCAGTAACCATCATATCTCATAGTTCATAACCAACATCAAACCAAAAGCATTCTAGAGAATTAAAGAAGTTTAGAAGGCAACCAAATGTGCATGGACCATGAATTGAACATGGAACAGAAGCAAAAATCAACAAAAATTTGTTTTGCTCCTAACGTCGAAAGCTTCAATAGAATACAAGTTAACACATCAAAGGTCGAAAGCTTCAATAGAATACAAGTTAAAACCTCAAGGCATTTGTTGCAAGTGTTCTCCGGCAGTCCAAAGGTGTTGTTGCATTATAGATTGATCAGTAGACATTAATTTGACCACATCTGCTGGGTCTGTTTTGGTTGTTGTTGTCCTGAGATCTCCCAACCGGCTGGTATCTAGACATTTGTTGCAGGGCCCCCACAAATGCCAAACTATAGAGTGTTGGACGTTCAGGTATATCCACCAATGTGATTGGTATCTGCCTGTCTGGACATTTGTAGAGGAGAGATCGAGAGTAAAGATATTAGTGAGCTTCGGTTCCTAGATCTTCCATAACATCTTATAAAAAAAATGAAGCATTTTATAAAATAATGGGAAGGGATAGGAAGAAAAGGAAAGGAATTTCTTTTTTTCACTGGACAGACCAAAGCAGTATAAAAAGGGTAAATAAAGCAAAACACCAAACACAGGTTACCAATGCAGAGGATATAAAAAAAATTGTGTTGTACACATAGCTCTACATTTCCTTCTCACAAATCACCAAAACCCAAGTTCATTGTAACGAATGAAGCAAATATTAGGCATTAAACATGTCAATATGTCTGAGTGAGTAAGGAGACAAAACTGATGAAATCGGTTGGGCACTTGGGCTTCACTCGAGTAGGTTTGAACCTGTTGTACTTCAAACAATTTATATCTTCCACCATGGTTGATTACAGAAGCAACATTCACCTAAGATTTACTTATTAAGAAATCTCTAACAAAATGTCTTCCTACTTGATGCCTAGTAAGCCTATAAATAATTCATTAATACTACATCACCAATAGGAGAGTCATCGGGAGGAATTTATTATCCATTTTTCATATTTCTTAAAAGCAAGTGCACATCCACAGTTTGATTTTAGGTAAGCTTATGAAAGATCATAAAATCAGGAATGGAGGGAACTAAACAGTTAAGCTCAAGGATATGAGATAGATATAGAGAAATGAAACAAAGAGAGCATAAGGATGACAAGCTACTCGACACGAATTGAGATGATAAGTTGAAATGAACCTCATTACCATATATAAGGTTCAATGATGAAGAATTGCAAATAAGTTGCCTTTGCTGCCATAGTGAAAATGAATTGCCAATAATTTCCCATCTTCACTTGTAGAAAATTCCAATTTCAGTTGAAGTTGTTGCTTCCTTCCCAAAAGCTCTCAAGAGCATTTTCTCAGATCTGAGATATGTGCTCACCTTCGAGCTCGTTTGAGGATCTGTAATCCTCTATATGGTATCAGAGCGACTGCTGTTCTCTTCCTAAGATCTGTTTGATGGCTAATCCACAAGATCAAGTCAATGTTTCGCTCGAGCAAGTCGGTGAAAGTTCTGGTGTCACCAACAATGCTCACATCAATCCGACGTACCTCTCTAATTCCGATCATCCAGGTATGAAACTAGTCGGTGCTTTATTCAATGGAAAGAACTTCTCTAGCTGGAGTCGCAGTATCAAAATGGCTTTAGGCGCGAAAATCAAACTAGGATTCATAACTGGTGCTTGCGTTCGTCCTCTCGATGATGATGAAGAGGAACTTGCTAAGTGGATGAGGTGTGACTATATGGTCATGTGTTGGATTCTCAACTCCATGACAAATGAAACTGCTGAACTCTTCGTTTATGTTGAATCCGCGAAGGAATTATGGATTGAGTTGGTTGAAAGGTTTGCTGAGTTCAATTTTCCGCTTATATTTCAATTGCATAAGGAAATGTGCACTGTGAAGCAGGAAAACCAATCAGTTGCTGTCTACTATGGCAAGCTGAAGAAATTATGGGACGAACTCCAGATGATTGATGCGATCCCTACCTGTTCATGTGGTGGTCTTAAGCACTGCAGCTGTTCTCTTCTCAAGAAGATTGTTGATAGAGATGCTAAGCTTCGTCTCATGCAGTTCCTTATGGGACTTAATGAGGCTTACGACAACATTCGCAGCAATATGTTGTCTGGTGATGAATTGTCTTCCGTCAACAAGGCTTTTCACACTGTCTTGCAAATCGAAAGGCAGAGAGAGATTACTGATGGATCTAGTGTTGCTGATGGTAGTATCTTGTCTATTGCTAGAGGTGGCAAGTCACAATCTGGATCTGCACCTGGTGGATCTGGATCTGGGAACTTTACTTGCAAAAAGGACTTCAAGAAAGGAAAATCTGACTGGTATGAAGGTCCACAAGACAATAGCTCTTCGAAGTTTGCATCTAATGTGGAGGACATGGTCATTGATGACAGTCCTATTGATGACTCTAGCTCCAAGAGATCTGGCTTTTCTGAAAATCACAAAGGCAGTGCCTCATCATCTGCTCCAGATCCAGTCATGGTTAACGCCATATTCAATGAAGTGGTGAAGATGATGAAGAAAGGGAAAACTCCTGCCATTGATGCTGCCTACGATCAGAACTCTCATCAGAGTTTCATAAACTTTGCAGGTAGTATTTCCATTGACAATGTTTCTAACAAACTCTGGATCATTGATTCAGGGGCGACAGACCACATTGCTTTCAACCCTTCTATTTTTTCTGAGCTAAGGGATATGCACAGGCCTGTATTTGTTGGTCTGCCTAATGGCTCAATTCAGAGGGTACTGCAATGTGGAACTGTCAATCTAGACACTGATCTGATCATCAAGGATGTACTGCTCGTTCCTGAGTTTAAGTACAACTTGCTTTCAGTTTCCAGGTTGCTACGAGATAGGAAATTCTTTGTTCATTTTACTGAGCTGTTCTGTACTATTCAGGACCCTACAACTAGATGTATGGTTGCTGTGACATCAGGTGGGAGGCCTGTACAAGCTTCAAGCTGGGAATATTGCTGTGAATCGTCAAGGTTTTCTAAGCTCTTCTTCTGCTACCTCTTCACATGTTGTGAGTAATAATGCATCTGTGAATGCACAAACTGACCTTCATCTTTTTCATGCTCGTCTTGGTCACACTTCTTTGTCTAAAATGGGGCACTTGAAACACTGCAAATGCACTCACCTTGCTCAATACTACTGTGACACTTGTTCTATGTCTAAACTGCATCAACTAGTTTTTCCCATCAGTGAATCACATGCTTTGCATCTGTTTGAATTGGTTCATGCTGATTTATGGGGCCCCTATAAGGTGACATCAGTGTGTGGAGCTAAGTATTTTCTCACATTGGTTGATGATTGCTCTCGGGCTACATGGACTTTTCTGCTTCAACACAAGTCCTAAACATTCAGTTTGATCAAGCATTTCTTTGCTTATGTTAGTACACAATTCAATGCCAAGGTCAAGGTCTTTAGATCCGACAATGGCACTGAATTCATGAACTCTAAATGCCGAGAGTTCTTCTCTGATCATGGTGTTGTTCATCAAAGATCAGTTGCTGGTGTTCCCCAGCAAAACGGCCGAGTAGAGCGCAAACACATGCATCTTGTGGAGACTGCTCGTGCCATTCGAATTCATGCTCATCTCCCTAAGAAATTTTGGGGTCACTGCATCCTGTCTGCCACACACATCATTAACAAGTTACCCTCTTCAGTTCTTCATTGGAAGACTCCTTATGAAATTCTTCATGGATCACCTCCTTCCTATGATGAGCTTCGGGTTATTGGTTGCCTCTGCTATGCCTTGTCTCCCAAGAGCCACAGAGACAAATTTATGCCTGCTGCTAGACGCTACATCTTGTTGAGTTATGCTCAAGGACAGAAAGCCTACCGCCTCTATGATCTTGATACCCATTCCATTTTCTCCAGCAGAGATGTTGTGTTTCAGGAACACATTTTTCCTTTTCAAGATCATCCCCATCCTTCCACTGTTTTATTTGAGCCTGAGCTTCCTCGTGTCTCTCCTGGGATTGATTTCATTGATATCTCAAATCTTCCCACTCAACCTCAAAGTTCTGCCACAAGCTTGCCCACTCACCCTCCTACTTCACCTTCCTTGCCATCCCACATATCTGATTCCTCGGCTTATGAGAGCAGAGATTTCTCATCTGTGTCTCCACCTCTTGTTCAGGACACCGCTCCTGCTCTTTTGCCTGCCCCTGCCCCTATTACTATGGATGCTCCTCGCCATTCTACCAGGCCTAAGCACAGGCCTTCACATCTTCAAGATTATGTCTGCAACTTACCTGCCACTTCCTCTCAATCACATGCCTTTTCCATTCTTGCTTCAGAGGATCTATCTCATCTTTCTTCTGAGTATGTGGCCTCATTGTTTAACACCATTGCTACATTTGAGCCCAGCTCCTACTCTCAGGCAGTCAAGGACTCCAACTGGGTTGCTGCAATGGATCAAGAACTGCAAGCCTTGGCCAACAACAACACCTGGTTTCTTACATAGCTTCCTGAGGGTCACAAAGCCATAGGCTGCAAATGGGTTTTTCGTATAAAATACAAAGCTGATGGCACTGTGGATAGGTACAAGGCACGTTTGGTGGAAAAAGGATTCAATCAAATTAAGGATAAAGACTACAAGCACACTTTTTCCCCGGTGGCCAAGTTTGCTACTGTTCGAATTTTGTTAGCCATTGCTTCCTTCAAAGGTTGGCCACTACACCAACTTGACATCAATAATGCGTTTCTCCATGGTAGTCTTGATGAAGAGGTTTATATGAAACCTCCTCCTGGAATTGATGTCAAGCCTGGTCAGGTATGTCGCTTGGTTAATCCCTTTATGGCCTAAAACAAGCAAGCCGCCAATGGAATGTTAAACTTAGCCAATTGCTAGTTGATATGGGTTATCAGAAATCTGCTTATGATCATTCCCTCTTCACCAAGCACATCAATGGGCACACAACTTTTGTTTTAGTCTACGTTGATGATATGCTCATCACAGGTGACTGTCCTTCTGAAATCAACACTCTCAAAGCATCTCTGGACAGTTCCTTCACCATCAAAGATCTAGGTTTGGCTCGCTATTTCCTTGGAATGGAGATAGCTCGCACCCCTGCTGGTCTTTTTCTCAATCAACGAAAGTTCGTATTGGACATCCTCCATGATGCTGATATGATGAACTGCTCACCTATTGCTTTTCCTATGCAAAAGGGTCTCCATTTATCACCTGATGCTGGTGACATCCTTCCTCACCCTGACAGATATCGACGATTAGTTGGTCGCCTGTTATACCTTACACTAACTCGTCCAGACATTGCATTCTCCGTGCAGCAATTGAGCCAATTCCTACAATCCCCTTGCTTACCTCATTGGCATGCCATTGTTCATCTCCTCATGTACTTGCGGGGTACTTTTCATCATGCCTTATTCTTCAGGGAAAAATCTGGCCTCAGTCTTCGGGCTTTCAGTGACGCTGATTGGGGCAATTGCGTCTTCACTAGAAGATCAATCACTGGCTTTTGTATGTTCATTGGCTCTTCCCTGGTTTCTTGGAAAACTAAGAAGCAACGGACAGTCTCCAAATCCTCCACTGAAAGCGAATATCGAGCCATGTCGTCTGCTGCAAGTGAGTTGGTATGGATTGATAACATTCTAACCGATTTGGGTGTTTCTGTTCAACGCCCCATCTCTTTACAATGTGACAATCGATCTACCATCCAACTAGCTGCAAACCGTGTTTTCCACGAGCGCACTAAACACATACGCATTGATGGTCATTTTGTTCGAGAAATGGTGCAACAGGGGTTTCTCTCTACCATTCATGTGTCATCCTCATCCCAGCTTGCCGACATTCTCACAAAACCACTTGGTGCTCAGCAACACCGCTTTCTGGCTTCCAAGCTTAGCATGGTCCCTTTACCCATGGCTAAGCTTGAGGGGGGGGGGGGGGGGATGTAGAGTTAGTGCTCTTGAGCTGAGTTAGCAAGCTCAATAAGTTGTTGCTTTAGCAACAACACTTGGAGAGAAGCAAAACGTTGCGTTTTGTACATTCTCTGCTAACATTTTGTAGTTAGTTTTTGCTGTAACAAACTCTCACAAATTCCAATTTCAGTTGAAGATGTTGCTTCCTTCCCAAAAGCTCTCAAGAGCATTTTCTCAGATCTGAGATATGTGCTCACCTTCGAGCTCGTTTGAGGATCTGTAATCCTCTATATAATAAAACCTGAAATGTATATACAAGAAAACTCAGCCCACGAGTCAGCAGGGAAGTAAGCACCAAGGTCTAATATGATGAATACATCAAGACTCTTTAAGAAAAGCCCAATCTCGTATTTAATAACATAAGCATGCGGCTGAAATCCTTTATTATTAGCTCTATAAAATTTTTAAATCAAAATCTAGTACTAACCTTCCTCCGCAAACTCTCCACTTTGCTCAGATAATCTCTTCCTAGTTACATGTCCATCTTCTACGTACATCAGTTCTGTTGCCCTTGCATCTTTTAACTCCTTGTCAGATTTTTCCTACATGATAGTAAATAAGATCCAAACACTATGAACTTAGCTGGAATCACAGCAAAATAGATGGATATTAATACCTATTAGAGCACCAAAAAAGTGAAATTCAAGAATTGCCTTTCTACACTACTTATTGCAAGTTGTGAGTTCACATATAGGTTCGAAATCCTTAATCCACATTGATTAATATTAGTATAATACTATAGTACATCATGTGTTGCACGACAATTGCCTTGTAGTTGAACTTTTTAAAACCCATTCAGTTTCTAAAACTACATATGTGAACTCAAGAAC
Organism: Persicaria tinctoria; assembly: GCA_037127255.1. Taxonomy (NCBI): domain Eukaryota; kingdom Viridiplantae; phylum Streptophyta; class Magnoliopsida; order Caryophyllales; family Polygonaceae; genus Persicaria; species Persicaria tinctoria. The sequence continues at coordinate 25,892,983 of JBANSL010000018.1, read as the reverse complement.
TTCACAAATCACATTTGTGAACTACATCGGTGAACTCAAGAAGTTCTAAAACAATCTATCACTCAAGAAGTCTAATGAATGATCTAGATAGAGCTTAGAATACTAAGATTCATGTTATCCTTAGATCGCAAAACCCTTGATTGAAATTGAAATCCCCGATATCATCCTACAAAACCCTAATTACAAAAAACTTGAAGAACAAATTCAATTACATACTTCCATGGCTTCGAGTATCAGTCATCGGATAAAGGACAACTTACATCCACTCTCCCCGTGCGTAACACCAGGCTACACCACTTCCGCACCTCATCGAGATCAATGAACGCGACCTCCTCGGCCGGCGCTTTTAGAACCCTAATTCTCGGCAACAGGTGGTAGAATCTGCTGTCCTTAACCCTAATCAGCCTCACATATCCAAAACCCCTAAACCTAATTCAGAAAAGGAGTGATTTAGAGAGATAGAGTGTGAGAAAAAAGAACCAATCTCGATTATTAAACCCGCCTTATTGAGAACCGTCATAAATTGGAGAACGGGGGAGAAGAAACTTGACGGAGCAAACTTCAACCGCTCCTGTAAGCAAGGTTGTTAAAATCTAGATCCGGATCGTGGGATCTTACGATTCTACGATCCAAAGTGGCCCAATCGATCTGGATCGCACATACAGAGTCGCATGCAGCAGGATCGCAGCAGGATCGTACAGAATCGTAGCAGGATCGTACAGGATCGTATGATCGTAGTAGAATCGGGAATAGGATCTAGATCCTACCGCATGAACTAAAATGTTGATTTTTTAAATATATTTTTTTGGTAATTTGATTTTTTAAATATTTTTTAGGTAATTTGAATTAATATGTTGATTGATATAGTTATATTGATTTTTTAAAATAATGTTTTGATTCACTCTCTATTTAGGGATATAAAAAATCTAGAATAATGACTTACTGCTCGAATTTTTCGGGCTGTTATATACACATGTGTGGAATTTTTTTATATGGATAGACAAATAAAGTGGTTATAGCTATTGAACATTGATTTAACTTTACATATAAGTGATATGCAATATTTTGTAGTTAGTTTATCAAAAAATTTAAACATGCAGTATGATTTTACGATCCTACGATCCGATCCTACGATCCGATTCTACTGCACCCCATCGATCCGATCTAGAATCTCGATCCTAACAACATTGCCTCTAAGCGGTTCTTCTTCTGATTTTGATGGAGCAAACTTGATGAAGAAACTTGATGGAGCAAACTTGATGAAGAAACTTGATGGAGCAAGCGGTAACCTCCAAAACATTTGTCAAAACTCTGATTTTGAACAATAATTATGGGGGAAAGTTGCGTTGTGGGTAGGATAAGCAAAGAGGAAATAGAGGGTCTTTAACAACTTCAGCCCTCACTAATCTCTTTGTTCGTCAGTCAAACCCCTTTTTTGTTAATGAAAACCCATTTTTGGTTCAATCGAAGGTGTGATTTAGTTTGTATGTAAGGGTAGGAAGAAAGAAAAGAGGAAGCAGAGTGGTTAACGAGCAGGTCGTGGAAGTTGTTGAGGACGAGAATGATGAATCTAGCAACGTCGGAGAAGGCGAGGGCATAGGGCCAGAGACGGTGGGTCTGCAACTGGCAAATTACAGCTGCATTCAAACCCTAACAACTCTCCCAAAGCGATGAAAATCGAAGTCCTGATCAAATTCAATTGAAAAGAGAGGGAGTTGTTCTATAATTTTGGAGTAGAAAGGGGCAAAAATGGTGAAGTAGATCAACTCGGGACTTGAGAGTAGAGGTGGCAATCGGGCGAGTCAGGTCGGGTTCGGGTCGAGTTATTCGGTTTCGGGTCATATCGGACTCGGGTTGATATCGGGTGTGATGATAATTTGTGTCTTATCGGGTTCGGGTTGGGTTTATTCGAGCCTTATTTTATCGGACACAATCGGGTTTTCGGGTCCTATTCAGTTCGGGCGAATCGGGTTTCGGTCTAAACAGTTTCGGGTGAACCGGATTTCGGTCTAAACAAATTCAGGTGAACCGAGTTTCAGTCTAAACAGGTTCAGGTGAATCGGGTTTCGGTCACACCAGTTTTGGTCGAATTGGGTTCAGTCAAATCGAACCCGCAAGAATTATATTGGATAAAACAAATCAATTTTTTTTTACCTATGAGATATTTATCCTTCTATATATATTAAGCTAATGTTTATCAATTCTTAATTAATACTACTACATTCGTTAAAAAAATGTAAGTCTTCTCACTTTTTACAATATTTTTTTTAAAAAAAAACTCAAAATTATATAAAATATTATTTTTCAATATTAATTTCATATTTATAAACATAAAATTGGTAGATACAATTAGGGTTACTTGAAAACGTTGTCTAATTGTTGGAAAAGGCGAAATCTTGCTCCTTTGATGTGATTGCATAATTATTTATTCATGTTATCTTACCTTATGCGTGTTTGGTCATCATTGTGGTAAGCCCCAGTCTTGGAAGTTTTCTTTCATATATTATCTTCGAATATGTCAAACTTGGTTATTTCTGTTCATCATTCGCTTCCATCCTCACATTCTTCGGCCCTCTTTCGCCGACACAAAGTTTCTGCATGTACTCGAAATTGATAGATTTAGGTCGAAATTGAGTCTTCTAGTCGACTGACGATCTTCTGAGTCGGTCGATATTTGCTACTGACTTGGTCGAAATCGGGCACACCCACTCGAAATCGACCTCTGCTTGTTTTTGTTCTCTACAGGTACAGGTAGGAATCGACGGGGACAGGTCGAAATCGACCACTTTCTGGTCGAAATCGACTACACTCTGCAAGACAACCAGAATTCGACTGACAAGGTCGATATCGACTATACCCTAGTCGATATCGAGTAAGTCTCCTGAGTCGAAATCCGATGTGAGCGTGAGCTATCTAGGATCCGCTGACACGCTTCCTCGTGGATCGATCATGATTCCCTTCCACTACAACGGGAGGAAGTCTTGAATTTATTTGGACAGACTAGAATTCGGTTTGAATTTATCTTTCGTATTTTCAATTCGATTTCCTCCTACATCACCTACCGGAGAAGAAGTAGCTTGAGTAGGGACGGTTGGAGTCGTTGATTCGCCTCTCGCAAGTCGCAAGCTCTAGGTTTGGATTGAATTCATTGAAATGGGATCTCTGAGCGTCTCAACCATTTTTTTTTATTTTTTTGAAAAAAAAAAATCAAAACGACGTCGTTTTTGGGCTATCAATATACCGGTCAATCCGATATATCAGTCGTTGACCCGATAAAAGGTGTTGACCAATATTTTAGATACATCGATATCGTATTGGGTTCGAAATATCTCTGATATATCCGATATTTAGAGCACTGATTATACTCTACAGATTAGATTAAAAAGGTCATTTGAAGAAAATTTTAAAGAGAAAAATTATTCATTGAACATAATTAATTATTCATACATAAGTCATATAAATAAGTATGAATAATAAAAACAAGCGAATAATTTTTATATGAAAAAGCTATTAAAATATATGAATAATTATGGTGTTATTATGAATAATCAATTTGTTCACGTACGGTTCACACCTAAGAAATGCTCACACCGAATCTATCCTATATGCACACACGAACGAATTGAATCACAAGTGTTTTTTTTACAGTAGGTAAACAATAGGAAGGTTTTGCTAAAGACTCAAGGCACTTCCTTGATCATCCTGCTGGATGATGTTACAAAGATCCCTATTAAAAAAGAGTGTGAACATATTACAATTTTCCCTACTTTTAGCGATATAATCCGCTACCTTAATTGTTTCTCTATAACAATGTCTGAATTGAATATGATCAAAGAAATATGAGAGTATGTTGCTTTTCCACATGATGTATAATTTTCCACTTGATCTTACCGTTTTCTCTAATTGCCTTTATAACTTTCAAATCATCCGATCCCCTTCAGTAACTCTGTCGAATGTGTTGGAATTGAAGCACACGTGTTGATATATATATATATATATATATATATATATATATAGGGAAGCTTTAAAATGTAAAAACTCCTTAACGTGTAAAATCCGCTTAACATGTAAAATTTGGGTTTAGGGGGCGCGCGCCGGAATATTAGTTAAAAAAACCGGGTTGAACCGGGAAAAATAAAAAAAAACAGAAGAAAATCGGTCCCTTCTAAAAAACGCGATTGCGTTCGCGTGAAAACAGATTCGATTGAGGAAAAGCTTCACCTTCTCGCCGGGGATTACAATCAAACAATTTGAATTGTAGAAACCTGTAATCAGAAAAAGGATTCATCGAAGATCAGCCGAATATCCTGAACGAAGCAACAACAACAGCATCAGAGGAAGAAATTTTCAGAAAAAGGTGCACAATATTTCTGTTCTTATTATATATTCAAATTCGCATTCGTTACGGTATTAATCTGTCCAAAGTTCATATAATTTGTCCTAATTTCGGATTTGTTCTGAAAAAGGTGCAGAATATCAGTGTAATTTGTGTAAACAAATCCCAAATTTGTAGTAAAAATAAAATTATAGGCTAAAACGAACCTAAGGTTTGAAGTTTGCAAAACAGGAAATGACCGTCAATTAACATACATTTGCACTTAGAAAATGCAAAAATTGAATAGAAAACACTGTTAATATACAATCCAATCCTCATTTGGATGAAATTTATATTAATAAAACCTCAAAGAACTGATATATGAGAGTTTGCTGTCTGATCTTAATATTCAGTATAAAATGTTGGTTTAGCACTTATGTAATTATAAATTGCACTGTTGATAGATTGATGGCACTGGTTACAAAAATTCAATTTATCTAATAAGTTTTTCAATGTTGGTTTAACAGAAGATATGGATTCTGTACCAGAGTCACATAATGAAAACATAGAATCCTCAGCTGCTTCGACTACTGCAATCGTTTGTGCAACACAAATCAGCATCGATGCAGGGCCTGAAGTGAATATCAATAATCTGATAGTGCAACATCAGCTCCCATACCGGGTGTTTGTGACACCAAACAACACGAGATATTGGATACCGATTTGCGGTGAAGAGTTAGAGACAAATGAAGGGAAAGTGTTCCAGACATTGAATGAAGTTGTGAAGGCATATACAGATTATGCATATAAAGCTGGATTTGATGTAAGACATGGGACTATAGTTAATGCTAATGGGGTACAACAACTGAAGTACTTATACTGCAATAGAGAAGGATACTCGAAAGGTAAACAGACAAAGAAGCTAAGAAAAAGATTATTTATACGAGTTGGTTGTACTGCTAAGATAATATATAAATATATACCTGAACAAGGATATGTGGTGACAAAATTTGAGGAGAAGCACACACATCCTTTCGTTGATGAGATCTGCAGGGTATACATGAAGAGTAATAGGAGGATGCAAAGTTACCATAAAAAATTTGTACTGGACTATGCAAAACAAAGAGTTGGACCAACAAAGGCATACAAATTATATAAAGAAATGGTGGGAGGATATAGCAATGTCGGTCCATCAGTGATTGATTTCACAAATCACAGAAGAGATCTTTTGGCTTATTTCAAAGGATCTGATGCGCAAGTTGTTATTGACAGATTCTTCCATAAGCAAGAAATATGCAGTGCATTCTACTTTGCTTTTGATGTCGATGAAGACAATCAGTTGAACAGATTGTTCTGATGTGATGCAGTAAGCAGAAAAGACTTCTCATTATTTGGAGATGTTATTTCATTTGATTCAACGTACAACACAAACAGGTATTAGACATTATTCATATTGAATATTTAGATACATCATATGTGTAAGCACTGTCATAGATTTTAGTTATAAAACAGACAAAATACAGATTGCCTGATTTATTCACAAATATGGTAACAAGACTGCACAAATAGAATGTATAGATGCACAAAATCATGTATATTATGCACTGCAAGATCGAATAAGTGCACAACTACACAACCTAGTGATCTTTTATTTATATACATCTGTAATAACAACTTTATACATGTTTCATTTGAAATTATTCTAATTTTCACAAGTGTCTTATATTAAAGGTACAAAATGGTGTTCAGTCCCTTCATAGCATATGACCACCATAAATCATTGGTGCTGCTAGCATCAGGGCTTTTGAGGAATGAGAATGTAGAGTCATATGTGTGGTTGTTTGAGCACTTCAAAAAAGCAATGGGTGGGAGTCCTAGAATTTTGACAACAGACCAGGATCCTTCGATGAAGATTGTTGTTCAAACTGTATTTCTAGAGACTAGACACAGATTATGCATGTAGCATATCATGGACAAGCTATCTCAGAAAATAGACAACTCAATGAATGGATACTTCAAATTCAGTGACAAGTTGAGGAGTATTGTATGGAACAGGGAGAGTACGCCAAAAGAATTTGAAAAGGACGGGAATGGCTTAATGGAAGAGTATGGAATGACAAGTCACTCGTGGTTAAGTGAACTGTTTAGAATGAGAGACAAGTGGATCCCTGCATATTTTCAGAATGTGAAGCTTAGTGGATTGATTAAAACAACATCCATTTCAGAGAGCATGAACAACTTCTTCCGTAAGTTCTCCAACTGCACTGCAAATTTAATTGAGTTTATGTTGTATTATGAAAGCGGAATTGAAAATCAAAGACATATTCAAAGGCAGAAGAACTATGACTCTGAAATACTGGAACCAATTCTGATTTCGCCCCTTCCTCTAGAAAAGCATGCATCCCGATTATACACAATAAAAATGTGGGGAAAATTTCAGGAGGAATTGAAAGGAGCATTGTACAACTGCAGAGTGACAAATGTGACAGAGATTGATGAGTTGGAGATATATACTCTAAAGGAAAACAACAAGATATACACTGTTGAGCACAAACTTGAAGATCATGATTGCTGCTGCTCTTGTAACTTGTTCAACAGGTTATGATATCCATGCCGACATATATTAACTATTTTGAAGGATATACAACTTGAGAAGTTGCCAGAAACACTACTGCTTACTCGTTGGACCAAAGCAGCAAATTTGAGTAATGTTTTCACTTTGGATGATGTTGTGGTCAGACAGTCAAGTGCAAAGCAAGAACAAAAACTCCTGTTGACAAATATGTTAGCTGAATTTCATGCTTGTGTGGATTTAGTTAAGGACAATAGTGATCAGATTAAGCACTTAACATCTGCATTAACAAATGCAAAAAAGGAGCTCCAACAAAGTGCACAAACATCAACATCTTTAACAGCTTCAAAGTCTGGTATATATGATGGGTTTGATGCAGAAACCCAAGATTACTGATTGCTTATTTAAACCCTTTTATACAAAAAAATAAAATAAAATAGTCCAGAATTATATATTCAAAGTATACTAATTTTAATAAGTTTGTTAACTTGAAGCTATGTTTGAAGAGTTTGCTGGAGTAAGCCTCCCGAAGAATGCGGTAATAAGAGACCCAAAACAAGCAAAGACAAAAGGAAGTGGGAAGAGGCTTAAAGGCGGAAAGGAAACAACAATTCAAACACAAAAAAAAGGGGAAGAGAATATGCTCAATCTGCCTTGAATATGCACCTCACAACAGCAGGACTTGTCCATTAAGGGAAACATAATAGGAATAATAAGCACAATTTGTAATGGAAAATTGATAAATGCACTTTAGTATTAGAAAAATGGTATACTTTTAGTTTTTTTTATTCACGGATGTTATGTACCAACTTTTATATTATGTTCATTACTATCTCGGTTTTGTGTTAGGATAATATTTAATTGTGCAGTACAATCTATTTTTATATTTTCCTTATTACTATAAAAAATAATTATTTTAAAGGAAAAAGGAGAAAAATCCCAAGTTGCAAATTGATACGTACAGGGTAGAACCTACTATTAATTATGATTTGCTTTGCAAGATTGTGAAAAATCTTGGACAAAGTGAGATTCAGGTAATGATGGAAGATCCATTTCCATAGCCTCAACTACAAACATCTAATTAACAAATAAGTACTTCTTAATTAATGTGCAATCAGAAAACATCAAGAAAAGAAGAAAACCAACAGTATGAAAGGGGATTGTTTCAAAACAACCTTATACTAAACACAGTTACTATATGGTTAAATAATTTATAAAATTTATAAAAAAAATTAAATATAACAAGAACAAATTAAATAAATGTCTTTTTTTTAAAAAAACGTGAAGATTCAAGGAGAAATATAAAATTAAATAATGAAGTCTACAAATAAAATATTGTATGAAAATAATTATTGCAGTTATGGGAAGTTGGGAAGTATTAAACATTTAAAATGGGTAATCATTACAGTTATAGGAAGTTGGGGCGGGTAAATGTCTTTGGAAAACCGCCAATTGGATAAGGCCAATCAAATGATGGGAGATGAAGAGCCAAAACCGCCTATATAAACACAGATCCTCCATTATAACACATCACACAAACCGCCTGAAAAAAAGAAGTCTTCTTCTCTTACACATCAAAAAACAGAGAAATCCCAAATTCAAAAAGACAAGATGGAAGGATTTAACCCTTTCCTGTTTGCCGAAGAGTTCTACAAGATCAACAATGAGATAGAAAAGTACTTGTACCCAGGGTACCACATGAATCTCCTAGAGGAGGCTGCAGAGACAAACACGGAGGCCATAAGGAAGGACCTCCTGGAGGCCGCCGAGAAGCATCAGATCTTCCTAACTTCCCTCAACCAGGAGAAAAATGCAAATGCCTACAAGATATTGGAGGCAACTGAAAATGGGGAGGAAGAAACCCTAGAGAAGGTAAGTTATCAAAACTTTAAATAGTTTGATTTAAAATAAGATCGCAAGATTATTTAACTTTTAAGTATAAATATTTATGTAGTTCCAAAAGAAACAAGTGTAAGTGGAGGAAGAACTGGCCCAGTACAGGGAGTACGTGACTGACTGCATCAGAGAGGTCTTTGAGGAAGAAGACAAGAGGAGGAGGAAGATTGCAAACTTCCTTGGAAGATAAGCAATCAAGTGCAGGAAGAAGAAGAAGTTGAAGAATACAGACTTTACTTTTGAATTATTAATTATATATTTTATATGAAATGTCTGTATTTCTTCTTAATTTGAAGTCTTTAAGTTTAAAACAATGGTATTTTGGGTTTGAAAAACAATTATGCAGTTGTAATTATGAACATCTATTTATAATATATGTATTGTAGTATATTTGCCTATGTGATTGAATGGAACAGGTAGGTATTTGAAGATGAAAAAAAGAGGAGGAGGATAACTGCAGACGTTCTTAGAAGATAGGCAATCAAGAGCAAGGAGGAAGAAGGAGATTCAGAAGAAATCATATTTTACTTGTGAATAGTTACTGTACTTTTGATTTTTGTAATATTGTAGATTTCAGTCTATTTGACAAGTAACCGTCTTAAATTAAATGTAATCTCAGTTAATATTATAAATATAAACAACGATTTATTTGCACAATATATTGATGTCTATGCACAATAAGTTGTTAGGATTGCACAGAACAATATTACAATTGCACAATACAAGTTTACAAGTGCACAATAACAGAATAATAATTGGACTTAAATGTGATTTTTAAACTATATAAAAACAACACAAAGAACAATGGATTGACAAAACCAACAAAAAATATAAATAATAATAGATTTAAAGGCAAGTAAATATGAAAATAACATTATATTTAAAATATGCACACTAAAGTGTTATAGTTGCACAAAACGATATTGTGATTGCACATTATCTAGAATGCATTTTAACACTGCACATAATAGATTTGTAATTGCACAAAAAGAGGATACTAGTGCACTACAAGACAAGTAAAAGGAAATTATACTTAAGTGTGAATTCTTAATTCTATAAATTGCAAACAAAGTAAAATAAAATTACTACAACTAAAAAAAAATAGAGTTAAAGAAAATTAGGTAATTAAAAACACAATGTTACATAAATAAAAAAAACAGTTGTTAACTTTGCACAATAAGGATGTGTAATTGCACAAAACAACAATATGAGTGCACATATTATATTGGGTACCTTTATAACTGCACATAATACAAATATAATTGCACAAAAAAGAGATGCTTTTGCACTATTGCAGACGAAAAAGTAATTTAGGCTGAAATGTCAATTTTATACTAATATAAAACGCACACAAAGTAAAATATATTCACAAAAATCAAAAATAAAAAATAAGTTAAAATAAAAAATGAAATAAGAATCCAGACCAATATAAGAAACCAATCAGAGAAAGAGATGTCAACATAAAAGCATGAATAGATAGGCACCTCGGTTATAAAAAATAGAGCATCCTATTGCATATGCACAATAGGGTATTAAGGGTGCACAAAATTATATTATAATTGCACATATTAATATTAGGCCAGCACATGACTATATAATAATGTCACAACATAAAGAAATGTGTGCACGATTAAAATTAAATATAAAACGCATAAAGATTTGAATTCGAACATTAAAAAAACACAACAATATTTATAATGCCAACATCACCAAGCATACAAACATAGAGTAAAATAGACAAAGATAACCCAAAAAGGGAATCATAAAGGGTTATACATTACGACACATGTAGGACACAAAATTTGTATACCCTCAAAAGTACGAAATGCCCAGCAAAATACTAATGTTTGTTAACTACTCTTTCCTACCCAATCAATCCAACCACAATTTTAGAGCTTGAACACCTTTTAAGGTCAAGGGTGCATGTGCCTTAGCTTGAACTGAAATTTCAGATCGAAGTTCGTTGACATCAGAACAAATTATGTCAGTCATGTACTTCACACGCAGCTTTGAGATGTTCTTGTCAGTCCCGTGGTCAAAACCACACTTGAATCCCTTCTTCAATCCCACGAATGCCTCCATATGGCGCATCATACAAATACCAGAATGGGGACGCTTTTCTTCACCAGCCCAGGGAAGATAAATGTGTGATTGCTGAAGCACAGAAACTAATTCTGCCTTCTTTGATAATCCGTTAGACTTCAAATATTTAATCAAGAAATTATGCTGCAAAAAAAATAATAAAAAAAAAGAAGAGGAAAATACTATAAATGATAAACTGAAAAATAGAAGAACAAAAAAAAACCGCAAAAAGTAAAAAAGTGACATATAAGTATGAAAACTAACCAAAAGGTCCAACTGTATATTGGAAGATACAAGTAGAAGCACGAGTATCACTTGACACATCCAGGAATTGAAGTTCGTGCGTTTTCAGATTAAAGACGACCATGCAATAGATTGAGTCGTAATACAGACCAAACACAAACTAAACACAAATATAAAGAAAACAAGTCAACAGAAAACAAATAAAGTAAGAAAGAGAGTAGGGGAGATAAAACAAAAAAAGTATTAAAAAGAATAAAATGAAATTTAAACTCAAATACCATATCAACATCTTTCAACCGAATGTGAGGAGCAGCAGCCAGTTCAGAATCGACATGGATACCAAGTTTTGTGAAACGTTCAGCAAAGTCACCCGGAGGGGGGTTTGGGGCAAATTTCTGGAAAAAAAAATACAAAATAAAGAACAAGGAAATAAACACATGTAGAATGGGAAAAAAATTAGGAAAAAAAAATACAACTTACAGACGACTCAAGAGATATAAAAAGCCTTGATGGAGAAACAACACTTCTGTATTCTTCTTTATGATTAAGGACAGAAACCCATGCCCTCACAACAGAGAAAGCAACTTCAAAATCTTCTTCAAGGGATTTAAAATCAGCTCTAATAACTTCAACAGACAAATTCTTAAAAAGAACTTCACTGCAATAGGCAAAGAACAAATTATAAAAAATAAATATAACTCAAATAAACTTAAATAGAATAAAATAACTAAAGTAATAAAAGAAAAAACAAAGAAAAAGGGGAAAAAAGGCTTACACATCAGAAGCTGATTTCTTAGACAAATATGCACAAATGCAACGCTCAATGTCAGACACACGCTCATTCACATCAACAACCCTAGAATAGTAAGGACTCTTCAAGGAATCAGCAGGTTTTGAAACCCTCTTACCTCCAACATCTTTCTCATTTTGATCAGTAGGACAACCCCTAGTAGACCTACGTAAAGGCATGAAAACAGGAGATTTTTTCTTCTTTTTATACACTTTAGGGGTTGCACACTGAATGTCACTTGATGTTTATATACCTAAAGAAGAGGCAGCATCTCCACCAGAATATTCTTTGGCAATATTGACAACAGAGGAAGGAACACCAGGGACACCCACGACAATAGACGGTGCATCTCTAATATCTTTTTGTGCATCAGCATTGGACTTGGGTGCAGATACAAAACCCTTTTGTGCAGACTTATCAGACTTGTTAAAATCTTTGGCAATTGCTTCTTCAGAAGATTTTTTTTGAGATTGGAAAGCAGGATCAGAACCAAATATATCAAACGATGGCTCAGCGGGAAGATTCATAGGCATAGTCCCCTTAACCTTAAAGACTGCAGAATCACCCTTCTTTCCAGCATCACATTCACTCTCAAAACAACCACCACCAAGCCCACCCCCAGATACATTACCAACTGAACAAAAAGGTTGATCAGTCTGACCAGACGATTTCATCTTACATTTATTAATGTAAGCTAACTCAATTTGTGTAAGAGCATCCAAAAACACAGGATCTGACCATAAAGGATCTTGGGATGAAATCCACTCAGAAGCAGGGGGGTTGCCCATATTAGAATGGTCTGCGGGAGCAGAAGCAGCCTTATCACCCTCAAACTCCAAACCCATCAGCTTCTTTGCAGCATTACTGAGGGTTTTAACTATTTCATTCTCTCTAAATTCAGGAGGAATTTTATCAGCCAAATCAACAAACTCAGATATGGAAGTAGCAAGAGCAGCAGTTTTTTGAGAAAATGATTGAATAAAATTCTACAAGGGGAAGAAAACACAAAAACACACACACAAACAAAGATAAACAAAATCAAACAAAACACCATCAATATTAAAAAAAAATATACTATAAATAAAGAATAGCATAAACCTCAATATGAGATGATTTTTTTCCAAAAACTTGTGGATTGTCAGTAGGAGCAGCTGAAGGGGCAGCACATGGAGATTTAGGGTTATATACAGGAACAGATTGACGTTCCTCAATTCTGCCACGTCCAAAGCCTCCACTGGAAAGATCATCGTCTTCGCGCTGACGAAGCATAGGTGATGTCAACCTCATAAAAACAGGGAAAGACCGAGTTACTCTCCTCGACGAAGTACTTGAGAATAACTTCACACTATCAATATAAAACAGCTAACAAACACAACCAAACAATAACAACAAACCCATAAGAAAACAAATTATAATAAATACAAGAGATGATGATATAATAACAAAAAATAAAAGTATACAATGCACATGAGAAGGTGAAAAAAAGAAAAACAAATACTCACAATGAGGAAGAGAATAGGACCTCTAAACTGACTGGTTTTGTTCTTCTCCCAATTTTTTTTTGAATCCACTAAGCTTTCAAGAACAAAAGCACACCAATTCAATTCTTTGAAGTCCTCAGTCCCAGATAAGACTTTAACCAAATTGTTATTAACATTTCCATTTTGGATACTGTCCACAACCAATGAATCAAATAACACAGCAAAGTTGATGACAAATTTATCACCAACATCGGCATCAGCAACCATATGATCAATAAGAAGAGAAGGATTAATGGAATCACCAGCAGAAAACAAACTCTTCCACTTCGTAAGAACATCTGACTTCTCTTTAGAAGTTTTCCTACATATCAAATTCTTGCCCATAGGCAAGCCTAATGTAATATGGACATCAAGCTCAGTAATATCTAACCTACTTCCATCAGCCAATACCAAGTAACATCGATTGGCATCAAACTGCTCGACCAACCAATGACAAAGACACAGAGGAAGATACTGAATTTCCAAATCCAACAAAGAACCAAAACCTATCCGCTTGAAACACTCCTTTTGTTTATCATTAAATCTACCCAATGCACAGACAAACGCACAAGGATTTGACCTTGTTTTCAAAGATGGGTATTGATTAGCCCTTCTAACTCTCGGCTTCTTAACTAAAACAGCACCAGCCCCAACATCTTGGGGGACATTTGTGGTTTGGAGGGACACATCAGAGGCTACAGATTGAACATTAGTCCCTTCAGATTGAAAATTTTCTCCAACAGTTGGTTGCCCATCATTCTCAACAAGAACATCAGCTGCTACAGGGACATCATCAGTCACATTATGTTGGGGATTAATAGACAAAAATTCAGTACTGGGGCCTGCGGAAGCATCTTTGGATAAACAACCTTCACTATTATCAACTTCCATTGATTTACGTATTAGAGGAACATTATCTTCTGATTCAACATCAGGTGACACCCCTTCCCCATCGGATACAGAAAACCCAGGAGAATCACGTGCCAGATCAATAGCTTTAGGAACAGAGCGAGGGGGCCGAGATTTCTTAATACGTTTTGAACGATAAGCAACAACAGCTAGAGCTTCACCATCAACCTTGGACCTTGTTCTTTTCCCTATAAGGAATAAAAAAAGAAAAATATAAACAGACAACAAATACTAACGACAAGTAAATTGAGCCTAATTAGCAATAAATATATAAAATCTACAAAGAAGAATAAATGAACACCAAAAACAAACATAAACCGAACAACAAACAAAGTATAAACACAAATACACAATGAATATCAAGAATAGCAAACACTTATGATCATAAACGATTATAAAACAAAAAGTATGATAACAAAAAACACATAAATCACAGGAATAACAAAACGAAACAGCTTGAATAAGAAAAGGAACAGAACAATTACACAAATAAAAGCAATGAGGCGAAAAATCGCTGAATATAAGGGCAAAACATAAAAACGCACAAGTTCGAAGTAAATAGAAACCCTAACAAACAGGACAACTTAAATAGGAGCGAATAACAACGAATCATTGCGCGTACCTACTGATGAACTTGACATAGTGAAACGACGACACCAAAGACACCGAAAAAAGTTCGTCGGAGATCAAGGACACAGAAGAACGATAAAGCGAACGAGAGAGAGAAAGGAAGAACGGAGCTGATGAGATGATCTAAACGCAAGGGAAAGAGATGAAACGGACTTAAAAAAAATAGAGCTCAACGCAAAACAAGCCCAGTGTTTCAAATAAACACTAATCCGAGTCCAGTTATGTTAATTAAGGGAATTTTACACGTTAAGCTGATTTTACACAATAAGGAGTATTTAATTTGAAGTAAACCCTATATATATATATATATATATATATATATATATATATATATATATATATATATATATATATATATTTTTTTTTTTTTTTTTTTTTTTTTTTTTTTTTTGAAGTAACGGTTCGCACGTAGTGGCTCCATTTTCAGAGTCAAATAGAAAGACGTTTGATTCAATGCATCCCTGCCAATTGGTAGGGGTGTTATGTGAGACAAGCTACTCGTGATCGGCTCGGGTTCGGTTCGTATAAAAATCGACTCGAGCTCGTTCATTTTCTAAACAAGCCGAGTATGAGCACATTTTTAAGCTCGTTCCAAAGCTCGGCTCGTTCGAATTAAACTCGAATAGCTCGAATTTTATGAAATTTCTAAAATTTTCTTAAAGTTATTGTATAATGAGCAAGTAGAATTGCCTAAAGCTCGAAAAAAGCTCGGCTCGAGCTCGCTCATTTCCTAAACGAGCCGAATATGAGCACATTTTTAAACTCGAGTCAAAATTTAGGCTCGGCTCGAGCTCGTTCATATTCTAAATGAACTAAATATGAACAAGTAATACTCGGCTCGTTCGACTCGGCCCTACCAATTGGACAATTAAAGTAGTTCTGCATGGAAACATATACAACCATACAAAACAGACCTGAAACGGATAACAAAAACATATACTGTAAATTTCCTAGCTACTGTATAGTTTGCAAGCACACGCTTGCGCGGCGGCGATATATGATGACGCCTTAAAATACTTGACCAAGCTGACCCCTCCTAGTGGCTAGTACTGGTAGTTTTGAATTCCATGAAGCCCCGCACGCTTTGAACTTCATTTACTTGTAATACAGTTAATGATTAATTGTTATATATGTGTTAATTGGTTTCTATCTATAGATTAATTTGATATTATATTGGAATATTATCTCCCTTGAATTGATAAATAAAGAGCGGTCATTCCGAAGTTCGAATTGAGGACATATGAGTACTACCTACAAATCTTTTTCGGTGAGCCATTTCGAAATAGTTGGAATATTATCTCCCGCATTAACTATAAATACTAAAAAAATGATGGGTTACAATGGATTGGTTTAAAGCTAAATATAATATCTTAAGAGCTCGTTTGTTTAGATAACTAGGGAAAGGAAAGGGAAGGTATTAAATTTTACACATAAAATGTATATGATCACCAATTTTTGTGAGCTTGGAGGAGAGGATGGAGGGGAATATTAGCCCATCCTAGAGGTATTAGTTACCCCTCAAAATTAGGGAATAGAAGAGTAACACATTTGTAAGGAAAATGGGAGAAGGAGGGGAATGATTAGAATAGGGATCAATGAATCTTAACTTAAATATGAACTATATTCATGAGAGTAATCATTACTTTTCCCTACCAAAAAACAAACGGGGGCTAAACTTTTGGGTTAGATGGTATCGATGGATCCAAATATCTTCAAAATCGATCTATTTATTCGAAAATAATTATCGCGCGCTTCCTAACGATTAAAAAGATATAAAAAAATTAATAATTAACTGTTTATATATATATATATATATATATATATATATATATATATATATATATATATATATATATATATATATATATATATATATATATATATACTCCCTCCGTTCCAAAATACATGGGTTTTTAGTTTTCGGCACGCTTTTTAAGGAGTGAAAAAATATATGAAATATTATTTTTTTAATTAAATTTTTTATATAATTTGATACTTATTAGTAATAAGTATCAAATGATATAAAAATTTTGATTAAAAAAATAATATTTCATAGAGTTTTTCGCTCCTTAAAAATCGTGTCAAAAAAGAAAAGCCCATGTATTATGGAACGGAGGTAGTATATAATTTCATACTTTATCCTTAAAAAAAAGGCATGACAATGATTTCTGAAGATACGAATGAGTTCATTCGGCGATCGATTATCCCATTTCAGTAATTAACTTAATTTGCGATATTGATACAGTTTATTGATATATATGCATATGCTTACCTAAAAATCTCACCTACTAGCTGAGTTACCCTGCGTGCAAAATCACATGTTATCCAGCTCATCTACAAAGGAAATTCATGTTGTTTTTGGATGTCTATATATATATATATATCGCTACGTACCATTCCATATACAGTATATGTGTAATTAATTACTGTCTCTCTTCATCTCAATAGCTCTATAAAATAATCATTTCCATAATATGAATTAGCTGACGACGCTTGCTTCCCGATAATCAAACTCTTTTACTCTTGTCTTTTCCCTTTGGAATTGAATGTGCCCAGTTCTTAAAGCCGATTAATTGGGTTGCTTGTCTTATTCCTCCATCATAATGGGAAGATAGAATGAGATTAAACAAGTTCATATCTAAAGTTGAGGATAATTAGTCTTAGTATATAAGCCGGTAAACTACTCCTTCTATTATCAATTAGTTTTAATTAATAGCGCACACGACCCCCGGTCCCATATTCAAAATCAGTGACCGAGATAGTTGAAAAGGGACATGCCGCACCATCGTTCAGCTGGATGATGGTGTCATTAATTAATTTCGTAGATCGATCACCTAATTGAAGAATGGTAGATATAAGAACACGTACATTGATGGAACAAGTGGATTTGTAGGTTAGACCTCGCCCGCCCATCACTAAGAACGTACCATATAATAAATTATTTACTATACACACAAATTTTTATATTAATTTGGTTAATCTGTCTGATCATGTATACACTATCCTTTGTATTTAACTTGTGGAGAATGACATATTGTATATACAGCCGGGCAAGATTAATTGAATTGGTTACTTCATTTTCAAATCTGCAATTGGAAACTAATTTATTTTGTCATCTTCGCACCTTCCGGTTTTTCAAATTGCCAATTCATACACCCATCCTCATCCTTAACTTGATCGACAAAGTTGCACAGTGCAGTGTAACTCACGGTAACCATTTGGATATTGGATCTAAATTGCTTGTTAGAATGGTAAGTATTACCACTTCGTTGTATCGATGATCTTTATACAGACACTGCAGGTATATGGCGGCCTAGCTATATCTTGTACGTACGCGTGTTGAGCTCCTTGTTACGTAGGGCATCTAATTAACCAACCTCCATTTATATGTTTAGCTTTCACTTTCATTACTTTGAATAAACAAACTGAATGAGTCTTAATTACAAAATTCCTATACCTATAACTTGACATTTCTGCACCTAGCTAATAATATATACATCAATATGAAAATGTCATAAGATATTTATGCGTGTTACCCTTTTAGTTGGATATATGGAGAATTCGTTAAGTAGCAGACTTATAAGATTCAGCGCGCGCACCTTCTAGGTAGCTCTTTTCGTCGTGTTGATAAGTTTCCAATAAGAATTATGTGCGTGGGCTTTACCATGTCAAAATTGTGCTCATTCGGAGTTTGAAAGTCGAGTCAACTCTTTCCGTCGCCATGGATGTGTATCTTAATATATAGCCCGGCTTGTGTCCTTTGCTAGATGTATGTGTCAATTATTCTAAGTCCTAGTTGCCTCAAAACCAATCAATCTTTTCCCCTCTAAGCAAACCATCTAATCTTCCTTAGCTTTACACTCCACAAAGAAGTGTTTTCGTGTCATCGATATCTTCAACAATCCAAGGATGCAGAGAAGCAAGTCGTTGTTGCAGCCTCCAACTTACGGTGACCTAATCACGGTCCTAAGCATCGATGGAGGTGGGATGAGAGGGATTATCCCTTCTGTCATTCTTGGCTTCTTGGAAGCTGAACTTCAGGTATACATACATACATACATGAATATATCATTCAAGATATCAAATTAGCCATCAAATTGATGGATTAGTATATATGTTTCTTCAATTCAATTAATTACATCTCCCTTGGCATATATATGAGCTGAGTTTGGTTTGGTTTGATGAGCAGAAATTGGATGGCGCGGATGCAAGGCTAGCGGACTACTTTGATGTGATGGCAGGGACGAGCACAGGCGGGCTAGTCACAATGATGTTAGCAGCACCCAACGAGAACAATCGCCCTTTATACGAAGCCAAAGACATCAAACAGTTCTACCTTGATGAAGGCCCTAAGATATTTCCCCACTCAAGGTATTATTACTTACTTGATTTTAACAAAGTTTTAACCCAATTTCTTGCCTAGTTACATATCGATATTAATATGATCGTGTATATTGTATATATGCAGTTATGCAAGGTCATTTATCAAGCCCTTCGAAGGCCCGAAACACAACGGCCATCATCTACGCAACTTAGTCATAGAGAAACTCGGAGACAAAAGACTAGACCAGACCTTGACGAATGTTGTGATTCCGACTTTTGATATCAAGAGAATGCAACCGACCATTTTCTCTAGCTATGAGGTTCAATTCCCCTTTTGATTAACCAATTTTATTCTTTAATTTACTCAATTTACTCTCCTATATATATTCATTGATCGATTATGTATGTATATAGGTGAAGAGAACTCCGAGCTTGAACGCTAAGCTGAGCGATATATGCATCGGAACTTCGGCTGCTCCGACATACCTTCCGGCCCATTACTTTAAAGTAGATGCCGGATGCGCCGGAGAGATCCGGGAGTTCCACCTGATCGACGGCGGAGTGGCGGCCAACAATCCGGTAATTACTAATTTATTATATTATAAATTAAAGCGTGTAACCGGCCACTTGATCGGGGTGTTGATCGATTTGTGTTGATGCAATCCAGTCTCTGGTGGCGATGAATGAAGTGGGCAAAGAGATCAGCAGCGGAAGTACTGAATTCTTCCCGATAAAGCCGACGGACTACCACCGGTTTCTGGTACTATCACTGGGAACTGGGTCCCACAAACAAGACGGAAAGTACACAGCCGAGCAAGCCGCCAGCTGGGGAGTGGTCGGCTGGCTTACCAGCGGCGGCTCCACGCCGTTGGTGGAAGCGTTCATGCGCGGCAGCTCCGAGATGGTCGACTTCCACCTCCTCACCCTCTTCAACGCGCTTCACACCGAAGAGAACTACATCCGGATTCAGGTATCCAAAATCGATATCGATCTATTAATTAATTTCTCAATCACATCGATCTATTAATTAATTTCTCAATTTGAACATGGAATTTACAGAGTGACGAGTTGTGCGAAGAATTGATATCGGTAGATGATGCGTCTCATGAAACGATGGAGAAGCTGGTCAAGGTTGGGGAAGAATTGCTGAAGAAACCAGTCACGCAGGTCAACATCGCAACTGGTATTTACGAGCCAAGAAGTCACCACACCAACGAAGAAATTCTCATAAGGTATTTTTATTTCATTGACACATGGACTTTTCAAACCCGTACCTATAATAAACACACATTAAATAACTAAAAAAGAAAGATTTTTAAAAAAAATTCTTATTTCAATCCATTGAAAATTCCATATTTTGTGTTTTTCCAATATAGAATAAAATAAAAGACTATTTTTGAGGTTTTTTTTCCCATTAAATCAACTTTTATTTACTCTTTTCATTCAGCAAAACACGTCATTTTAGAGTGTTAATTTTGTTCAAGAAAACACGTAATTGTAGGTATTCTGATATTTATTTTATGAAAAGGCTATTGTAATTATTAATAGATTATTAGTTATAGTTTTGAAGAAAGTAAAAAAAAAATAGTATAATAAATAAGAGTATAATAGTATATTTGTTGATTTCTTTAAAAATTATTAAAGAAACTAAAATGATATGTTATGACGAAGAAGTAATTGTTTTAGAAACAAAATACCTAGCACAATACATTTTACTAAATTGAACCATCAACACCAAAATGATTTTTTTTAACTAAAATATGATCTTGAAATATTTGCTTCATTCGGAAAAACATGTTTGCCGTTTTATTTTAGTATGATAAAAATGATACAAAATATCAATTTTTTAATAATTTCATACTTACTATTAATCATAATTATAAAATTATAATAATTTGTTTTTTTATAAAAAGTAGATAGTTTATTTAAATTTTATTATTATAAAAATATTTATAAATATTACTCCTTTTTTTTTTCCTCTGTGGTAATTTATCGAATAGACTGAAAAATAGCTGTACTAACTTCTTTTTTTTCCCTCTGTGGTAAAATAGGCTGGCAGAGGTGTTATCGAAGGAGAGGCGTCTTCGTGAAATAAGATCACCACAGGGTCAGGGCCGGGCCCCACTGTCTGCAGATGCAGGAAACGGTCTCAAGAAACTTGACATTGCTACCTAATCAAAGATTATATAAAATGGGAGATCGACCTACCTTTATTCGTTCGACCCACATAAAAAATTAAAAAAAAATTACGTTATTTACAGTAGAATTTAGCAGTTAGATTAAAAAATAATAATAATAATAAGAATGTGGCAGTTAAGTTTTCGAATTATTAACAATATAATTCATGTGTTTGTACTTAGCTAATTAATTAACGTCGACATATATATATATATATATATATGTTTATTTTGGGCAAATGCCTTGTTTTAATTTAGCTATTCATTATTAATCTCATATATATAGCAAGAGAATTATAGGGTGGATAATGTTGTTTTCATGTGCTTGTAACGTCCCATTTAAGAGATACGTACATATACTCCGTATTTTATTTTTAAAAAAAGGAAGCATAAATTTTTTTTGATGCTTTTCGATGTAATAAATAACTTGTGTATGCCCCGTTCCCTGCACGGGAATATATTAACACAATATTATAAAACTTCACTTATTATCTATAAAAAAAAATCCTATTATAAATATGAAAATAAATAAATAAATAAATATGAATTACATTATGATAATTAAACTAATAAGTGGAAATATAAGATTAAAATTAAGCTAGATCTAAATAACTCATTCTCCTAAAAAATTATATATATATATATATATATATATATATATATATATATATATATATATATATATATATATATATATATAATAACTATGAAATAATTAATTTTGAAATAAATAATTCTTTCCACACTAAATAATCGATATATAAACCGTCCATATGCCAAATTTATATAGGGGGTTTTTGCTAAGTGGTCATTTTGGGTCCAATTTTTAAGTCATAGGACACAAGGGTGACAATATTAGGTGAGTGTCAAATTTTTCCACTTTTACCCCTACCTTTATTTTTTTTCTCATTCTCCCCCAAATTAAAAAAAGGAGGAAACAGATCTGGCCATGGTATCCATTGAAGGCTTCTCCGAGCTCCCCTCCGACCTTCCATGGCTGCCTCCCGCTCTCTCAGATTTCGATCTATCCGGAGCCTCCTCTTCCCAGCCTCCTTACGCTTAGACTAGGCGAGCATGGTGCCAATTTCGACGGCGGAATTGAAGCCCAACCGAGCTACCCTCCGAGCTTCCATGGCTGCCTCCTTACGCCATTGAAATTGTAGTTCCAGAACATCGGGGGGAGAGAGGAAGCAATCGAGCGCGTCGGATGCCTTTGCTCGAAGGCATCCGATCTGGACATGGATGCTCGAAGCAAGATCTAGCCATGGATGCTCGAAGTGAGATCTGGCCATGAGAACCGCTTAGCAGCCCCTGTTCAAGCACTCGTCTCGGTTTTTCAGATCATTCTTCGATAAAATAAACACAACGATGCTGAAGTAGAGATTGCACTCGTCCGTTTGATAGGTCATTCGCGTGAAACGGAGCTCTGTGTAAGGAGAACGAGTCGTCGGAAGATCGGCGAAAATCACTGTTAAGGTTGCGTGAGATGTTGTCGAGATGGGGGAAGAAGAAGACTAATTACGCAAAACCTCCCAAAATTTCTGTTTTTATAAAGTATGCCCCTGTGTTAATTTCTAAAATTTCAGAAATTATCTCGCAATTATAGAAGTTGTTCTAACTCGCATAATCTCCGTTAAAAAATTAAAAATGTAACTATTATTGTCACCATGATAAAAACAAAGTCATAGATACTGTCACCACTATAAAAACGTGGTCGTAGACACTATAATCAAAGGGAAATCTTATAGGGGCTAATGAGAAACCAAAATGCATGTGGTGACAGATGTCCTATAACATATGAATGGTTAAGAGGGTCATAGATGTTGTAAGCAAAATAAAAATAGGATCATAGACACTGTAACCACTATAAAAACACGGTCAAATACACTGTAATCAAAAGGAAAACCCTATAGACGATGTAACCAAAATAAAAACAGCTTTATAGACATTGTCTCCACTATGAAAAAAGGTTCATAAACACTGTAATCAAAAGAAAATCCTAGGAAAAGGGAAGCACAAACCCTATAAGGGCTAATGAGAAGCCAAAATACATGTGGTGACAGTTGTTCTCTAATTTCTAGTTTTTTAGATTTTTTTAAATTAGTGTCACCAAAATAAAAATAAATAAAAATGTAACTACTATTGTAACCACTATAAAAAAAACAGTGTCATGACCACTGTCACCACTATAAAAACCAAGTCATAGACACTGTAATCAAAAGAAAAACCATAGGACAACGGAAGCACAAACCCTATAGGGGCTAATGAGAAACCAAAATACATGTGGTGACAGTTCTCCTATAACATATGAATGGTTAAGAGGGTCATAGATGCTGTAAGCAAAATAAAAATAGGATCATAGACACTGTAACCACTATAAAAACACGGTCAAATACACTGTAATCAAAAGGAAAACCCTATATATAGACGATGTAACCAAAATAAAAATAGCTTTATAGACATTGTTACCACTATGAAAAAAAGTTCATAGACACTGTAATCAAAGGAAAACCCTAGGAAAAGGGAAGCATAAACACTAAAGGGGTTAATGAGAAGCCAAAATACATCTAGTGATAGTTGTTCTCTAATTTCTAGTTTTTTAAATTTTTTTAAATTAGTGTCACCACAATAAAAAAAAATTAAAAATGTAACTACTATTGTAACCACTATAAAAAAATAAAGTCATAGATGGGTCACCACTATAAAAACATGGTCATAGACACTGTAATCAAAGGAAAATCATATCATAAAGGAAGCACAAACCCTATAGGGGCTAATGAAAAGCCAAAATAAATGTGGCGACAGTTCTCCTCTAATACATGAAGGGGTAAGAGTGTAATAGACACTGTAATCAAAATAAAAAGTGTCATAGCCACTATCACCTCACCGCTATAAAAATAAAGTCATAGACACTGTAATCAAAAGAAAAATTCTATAGATGCTTTAACCAAAATAAAAACAGGGTTATAGACATTGTCACCACTGTGAAAAAATGGTCATAGACACTGTAATCAAAGGAAAACCCTAGGACAAATGAAACACAAACCCTATAGGGCTAATGAGTAGCATATATTCATGTGGTGACAATTTTCCTCTAATATATGAATGGGTACGATGGACATAGACGTTGTAAGTAAAATAGAAATAGGGTAATAGACATTGTCACCACTATAAAAACAAAGTCATAGACACTGTAATCAAAAGGAAAACCCTATAGACGATGTAACCAAAATAAAAACAGCTTTATAGACACTGTCACCACTATGAAAAAAGGTTCATAGACACTGTAATCAAAGGAAAATCCTAGGAAAAGGGAAGCACAAACCCTATAGGGGCTAATGAGAAGCCAAAATACATGTGATGACAATTCTTCTCTAATTTCTAATTTTTAGATTTTTTTAAAGTAGTGTCACCACAATAAAAAAAAATTAAAAATGTAACTACTATTGTAGACACTATAAAAAATAAAGTCATAGATACTGTCACCACTATAAAAACATGGTCATAGACACTGTAATCAAAGACAAATCATATCATAAAGGAAGAACAAACCCTATAGTGACTAGTAAGAAGCCAAAATAAATGTGATGACAGTTCTCCTCTAATACATGAATGGGTAAGAGGGTCATAGACACTGTAATCAAAATAAAAACAGTGTCATAACCACTGTCACCAATACAAAAACAAAGTCATTGACACTGTAATAAAAAGGAAACCCTATAGACGTTGTAACCAAAATAAAAACGGCTTTATAGACACTGTCACCACTGTGAAAAAAAGGTTCATAGAGAATGTAATCAAAGGAAAACCCTAGGAAAAAGGAAGCACAAACCCTAAAGAGGCTAATGAGAAGCCAAAAGAACATGTGATGTACAATATGGTTTAGGGTTTAGGGTTAAGTCTTTAGGGTTTAGGGCCAAGGCCCTAAACCCTAAATCATAAACCCTAAACCCTAAAATATTAAGTACAGTACGTCGTTAAAAAATAATTGATGTCACCAAATGGAAAACCCTAGGACAAGGTAAGCACAAACCATAAAGGGGCTAATGAGAAGCCAAAAGACATTATAAACACTGTCACCACTATGTAAAAAAAAAGGTAATAGACACTGTAATCAAAGGTATACTAATTTTGTCATAGACACTGTAATCAAAGGTATACTAATTTTGTAAATGTTATTTGATTCGTGGTGACAGTTCTCCTATAATATATGAATGGGTAAGAAGGTCATATACGTTGTAAGCAAAATAAAAATAGGGTCATATACACTGTCACCAAATGAAAAGTATAGCACAATTGAATAACAACAAAAAATAATGCTTATATATATTTACGATCACTTGTCAAATAATAATTTCACAAAAGAAAAATCAAAAGATAATGAAGTATAAGATCAAAGTTGTTGGAACCTTGTGATATTAGACTTGCACCTGGGCAAAATATACAATTCAACTAAGGATGAAAGAGAAAAGATAATGGAGTTCAATTACAACCCCAAAATGGATAGCAAATTCATTTGGGGAAGAAGCGCCCATGGTGGCTACGCAAGTGCTTGTCATTGGCTCATTAGCAAGGGCCCATTGCAGTCGCCAGAAATTAAGCACCAGCAGCTCCCAATTCATGTGGGGAAGAACCTGGAAAATTCGGGCTCTGTACATACTTAAATTTCTTATCCGATCTGTCTCGGAGATGCGGGCTTCCATCTTCAACGGTAGCGACGACTGAAATCGAACTTTTGGTTCGACAAATCTGAATCTTCCAGTGAATCCAACCAGAGCTATTCGACCGCGATCTCCGGTTCGACAAATCATCGGTCCTCCTAACCACGCCGTGAGCTGCCACCAAAGCCACCGCGATCGCCAGCGCAACCACGATATTCAGCGCGACGTCGGTCAGGAACAAGCACGCGACGACGTCTAGGGAATCCATGGCGCTCCGACGATTTCGCTTCGATTCTCCGTCCTTCCGGGACGCCGAAAATGGAGATGGAGAGAAGTGGAGAGAGAGAGAGAGATGGGAGTCGGCTGAATATCCGGGGGATCTGGGATGAAGAAAGAATTTGGGGAAAATAGGAGGATTAATAGGGGTAGTGTTGATATTATGAAAATATTTTGGTCATTTACTAGCAAAGAAAAGTCTTTAGGACATTTAGTAATTGATCCAAAGTCCTTCGACATTTGGACCAAATTACTTCATTTATATATATACCGTCCATTGGAAAGATTATTTATAATCCAGATGAAGATACACTTATATGGCAATTTGTATATCTGTATATGCCAAATTTATTACTATTATTGTGTTTAATTATATTGATATAATTATTTCCTTATATAATATTTACTCTTGTATACTATATTCCATCTATTCAATTATATGAATTAATGGTAAAATAAAATAATTATATGGATTAGAACTATCTTATTATTTTTATTAGCTTTCCTTTTTTAAGGGAGAAAGTTTTGCGAGACGCACTCACGCGCCGCCACGTAGGCAGATTTACTCACATGCCGCCACGCAGGCTTCAATGCATCGGTTTTAGTATATGTACTAGTGCAGATCCCGTCCCGTGTACGGGAAATGTGTTAATCTAAATATAAATTATTTTTTCCTCTAAAAAATAATATAAATATAAATAAAATTAGTTCGATAGGTTATATATAATCTAAATATCTTTTAATTAGATTCTCTCAAAATATAAATAAAATTCACAATTATAAGGTACTACGTAAAAGTTTTTTTTATCTAATCTATGGTTAATTAAATCTCATGTAATTTAATTAGATAGTTGATTTTTAAAAATATTTTAATATTCTTTTTTATTAAATATGTAGTACATATTTATTACATTAGTTTACTAAAATATCTATGTACGGATGGATTGTGGCTAGATATATAGCTATATAATATTTTAATTATTTATTTTGGCCTCAAAAAATAATATAGATAGATATAAAATAACAATTATTAAATGATTGATTTTGATATAAATAATTATTTCCACCAAAAAATAATCTAAATATAAATAAAATAGCACCTATCAAATATTACATATTTATCTATTAATATTTTTGGTAAGTATGACTATGAAAATTAGTTTTATTAATTATTTTTATTATTACTACTACTATGTTTAATTATATTGATATAGTTTTTTCCTTATATAATATTTACTCTTTTATAAGATATTCCATCTATCCAATTATATGTGTTAATGGTAAAATAAAATAATTATTTTTATTAGATTTCCTTTTTGACGGGAGAAAGCTTTGTGAGACGCACTCTCGCGCCGCCACGTAGGCAGATTCACTTACGTGCCGCCACGCAGGCCCCAATGCATCGGTTTTAGTATATGTATATAGATATAGATAATGTGAAACCATTTATATTTGATAGTAGTAAGTATGTTTGATATATATGACTGGTGGAATCAAAATAATCCATTTAATTAAGAAAGTGATTCTTTTAACATTTTTTTACACATAAATTTTTGGGAGTAAAAAAAATAAATGTTCATATAATATGACTTAATTAATTAAATGTTCATCATTCAAAATTTATTAGTTAAATATTCACCGGTCATCCCGCCCTAAACCGTTGTCCGCTTCCTTCCATCCACCCCTCTAACTTAGTTGAATTTTTTATGCCGAAAGCTTACTGCTTAGTTGAAATTTTTAGGCTGCCAACCGATCCCTCCCTCCCTCTAACAGAGTTGAATTTTTTATTTTAACAACGGTCTAACGATTTTCTAACTTAGTTGAAGTTTTCCAAAATCAGCACCTTTTTTATTAAAACAAAAAAAAATCAGCATCTTTTCGATTTAAAAAAATAAGCACATTTCTCAATTACAAAAAAAAAATTAGCACATTTCCCGATTTCAAAAAAACAAATCAACACCTTTTCGATTACAACTGTCTGAATAACTATCTCATCTTTCAAGACGCCTTTATAGACCTTTCCGAAACCACCACAGCTGCCATGAGATCAACATTAACCTTGGACGACTTCAACCCCGTTGCATAAGAAGCAACAAGGCTCTCTCTAGAGTTGTTCAGCTTCATAATCTCCAAGGCCTTCATTTATAGCTAAAGAAGAAAAACTGGCCGCCAAGGCCTTCATTCATTCACTGCAGCAATCTCAAAACCCTGCCCGATTGATAGTCTAAGCTCAACTTAAATAGAATGAAATCCTTGAATGTGATTGGTGCATCACAACAAGACAAAAGAGCAAGCTGGCTTATTATAAATAAGAACAAATTAAAGCTGAAATGAAATGAAGATGAAATGCATAGGAGTGGATACTCTTCATATCCCCTCATCAAGTTGGAACATCTGTGAAGCCAGTAAGACCCAACTTGGAAGCAAGATGTAAGTGTTGTTTCTCTCCCAACGATTTTGTTAAGACATATATCAGTCAATTGGGTACCACTTTTGGCATGTTGAGGATAAACAAATCATGCTTGAAGTCTTTCTCTAACAAAGTGACAATCTATCTTCAAATGCTTTGTCCTCTCGTGAAATATAGGGTTCTCAGTAATGTATAGAGCAGCTTGATTATCATAGTAAAAGGGAATATGCAAAGGCACATTGGTACCCAAAGTGCATAAAATTAACTCCTTTCACCCAAAGTAGCTCACTAGTTGTCATTGACATGTTTCGATATTCAACCTCATGAGCCGAAGACTTAGAAATTGTGTTCAGCTTCTTTGTTTTCTAATAGACCAGGCAATCTCCTAAGAAAACACAATAACATGTTAAAGAGATCTTGCACTGAATCTACAAACTCCCTAGCCTGCATCACAAAAGGCCATTATATCTGTGTGAGAGGTTGAGGAATAATGCAAGACAAATGTTATTGTTCCTTTGAGATATCTGATAGCATGTAAGGCAACATCAAATGGAGGTTGGCGGGGCTTATACATGAATTGACTCAAATGCTGCACAACATAAGAGATATCATGCCTGGTAAGGTCGAGGAATAAAAATCTCCCAATCAACCTTCTATATACTTTCGGATTTGTCATGATCTTCCCTTCATCAGTGGACAATTTGAGACCTCTTGGTAGAGGTTAGATAGGAGGTTTGCAGTCAAATATATTGCAATCCTCCAAGATATCTGATATATACTTCCTTTGGTGCAAGAATGTCCCTAAACTGTCTCTTATAATCTCCAGGCTTAAGAAATATCTTGTCAAATCAAGATCCTTGATGTTAAAGGCCTTGTTCAGGGCATCTTTAATGGCCTTAATGATTGTTTCATCATCTCTAGTTAGCAGGAGATCATCTAGATAGACCACAACTATGACAATTCCTTTCTAAACCTTCTTTGTAAACAAGAAATAGTATTTAATGGACTAAACATACCCGAGCTTGACCAATAATCTATAGAGCTCAGCATTCCACTGCTTAGAAGTAGACCTGTCAAAACACAACCTGACCCGGTTGACCCTACCCGAACGCTCGGAAAATTTTCGACCCGAACCCGGAATTTTTTTTCGACCCGAACCCAAAAAAAGGGAAATTTCCTGGGTAATCTGGGTTTCGACCCGGTGACCCGATTGACCCGGTAATTTTGACCCGATTTACCCGATTGACCCGGTGACCCGATTGACCCGGTTGATTTATAATTAAATATAATTAATTTTTTATATATATTATTAAAATTTATCGCAAAATTATCAAATCATCATTTTTTTAATTTAAAAAAGAAAATTTTGACAAACCCGAAATCGACCCGAAATGACCCGAAATCCGGTCAAACCCGGGTTCTAGTCAACCCGAAAATACCCAGAACCCGTTTTATCCGGGACCCGTTTTACCCGAGACCCGAAGTGACCCGACCCGAACCCGACCCGAATGACCTGTTTGGCAGGTCTACTTAGAAGGTTGTTTTAATCCATAAATGGATTTCTTCAATTTGCACACCTGACCGAGTGATAATGTATATTTCATATAAGCATTATAGGTAGTTATTATTGCATTTAGGTGAGTGTTAGGAGGGAAATCAAGTATGCAAATATAAGAATATAAAAGCAACCGAATCTCTAGTCCACGCAAATAAAATACAAGAAACCCTCCCGTTGTAGTAGTAGGGAATCAGGATCGATCCACAAGGAAGCTTGTCAGCGCTCGCCTAGATAATCTCTCGAAAACAGCCCCTGATGTCGACCAGAAGCCACTCGATGTCGAATGGAACAGTCGATGTCGAGTCAACAGTCAATTTCTAATGAAAAACCTACAAAACATAACAGACAAACTCGATGTCGAGTTGAAGGGACTCGATGTCAACTCAGTAACTTGATGTCGACTCAATCACTCGATATCGACTCAGATGGGTCGATGTCGACTCATATGCTATATTCGGGTCGATGTCGACTCAGACGACGATAGGAAGTGTACGTCGTAGATAGGGATTGGGGCTTTTTTGTATATTGGGAGTTGGGACCGATGTTGGTGCTCGCCGGTCAAAGCCGAAGTAGATCGAGGTTGATGATGGTGATGTGGGCGAAGGGAAAGAGTGTAAAGGCCCGCATTTTTAAAAATAATAATTTAAAAATAAATAAAATAAATTGGATTTAATTTTGATGTTTAAAGGAAAACTCGTCATTAATCTACTAAATCGAAATTGAAATTCTTAGAGTGAATTCCGGCCCAAATTTTCAATTTATACAAATAGATTTTATTCCGCTTTTCAGGAATTTCATTATTAAATTCGGATTGAAAATTTTAAAATTTGTTTGTGAACGAGTCGGGATAAGATTGAGAGAGCGGGTTTCAAGATTTATTTGTCGGGTATTGAATTTCAATTGTGGGACCACATTACCTTGTCATCTTCCTTGCACCTCTTTTAGAGAACAAACAGTGACTACCTCTCTGTTTGCCGAAGACCAAGACCAGTTCAACACGTATGACCTATCACTTTCTCCCCTTCAAAAATCAGGAACTACCCATCCCATTTTAATTTCACAAAAACAAACAAACAGCCCCTTCCTTTGGCTCCCTTGCACCACCACCAGTCCACCGCACCTCTGTTTCGAGATCTCCAAGCGTAGAGCAGGCTGAGCCACCACGCCACCAGCAGCTCCTCCTTTCCATCAAGCAGCAACCGTTAGCAATCGTTCCCACTCCTCCGACGAGCAGAGTGGGCCCGAGCAGCCGCCCGTCGCGTCGCACCTTATTCCTCTGATTTCTTCATTCCCGCTCGGACCGGAAATTGCACTCCCGAGCCACCGGCGACATCGAAGAACTCCGGCGAAGGCCCGACGACCACAAACGAGCCGCGCGAATCCCCTCCGGTGAGCTTCGAACCCCGTTCCTTGTCCTTGATTCAAATCTGTTTCTCTTCTTGCTTGATTGGGTCGGGATTGAGCGTGCGAGACTGAGCGAGGTGCGAGGTCGAGAGTGCGAGACCGGGGAGAGAGCGAGTGAGATCCGGCGAGATTGAGCGGAGCGTGAGAGCGAGTGCGAGCGGCCTGGGCGGGGAGGGGCCGTGGCGTCGGAGAGGGAAAGCCGGGAGTTGACGGAAGGAAGTCGATGAGGAAGCCAGGAGAGCGTCGACGATTCTCTTTTGGACCAGAGAAGATTGGGCGACAGGAGGGTTGAAGAAGAAGACCTAGCGGGTCCCCTCGGCAGCCACCTCACACGTGGGCCCCCTTCTTTTTCCGAATTCAGACTTGCAAATGAAATGGGAGGGTTGTTGGCCTTTCTTTTAAAACAAATGAATTGGGCCTATTTTAAAAAAGGATCCGGTTTTGCCTTTCAATTAAAAGGGTCCGGTTTGGTTTATTTTAAAAGAGAATGGGTTTTGGGTTGATTTGGATCCGAAAATGGAAACGGGGCTTTTGTTCTTTGGGCCTAATTTTGTGAGGATGGTAATAAAATGGAAACTAATGTTTTAAGACTTATAAATGTATAATTGTTATTAAATATCTAAACATTAAGTAAATGGAATATAATATATTATAGAAAATTATTATTGAGATTTAAGGTATAATATTTGGATTTGGAATTAAAAAAGGTTTTAAAGGTTGGAAATGGATTTAATAAAACTAAAAAGAGGAGTTTTGTAAAGACCTTAACCTTGTCGAGTTTATTTTGATAAAATGAGTAACGAGTCGATTTTAAAAGGTGACGTTTTATAAGTGATTTTGGGAAAGTAAATTGAGAGTTATTTATTTAAAGATGATTTGACCTAACTTGAGGTTTTAAAGGAGTTTTGGGAAATCTTGGGAAAATGACTTACCTTGCCTAACTTGGTGAATAAACTTGATGACTTGTGTGTGATATTATATGCTTTAAGTAACATTAGAAGTAGACTTATTTATATTACTTATATATGTGTTAGGTGATCATCTGTGACATGTTGGCTTTCCGTATAACTAGTTGTTGCCTTTTGCTGTTCTGCACTTCCAGGTGAGTTCCTATATGAGCTCACTCAGATTCGAAAAGAGATCTCCCTGCTTGTAGCCATGTGCATACTAGGTGCTTGCATTCATAATAAAGCATGTCATGTAGTATCCTGCTAGGATTGCACTCATGATTGAGCATTCGTCTACTCATTGCTTTTGTAAACAGAACGACCGTTATCTGTGAAGTAACTAAAGTCATTGCTAGGGTTATAGGACGACCTAGTCTTATCGGGTCCCATCCTGAGTCAATCGAGTCATGAACTTCCTTATATTATGAGATGCATGCGGGCTTTATTGTGGAGCGGGTTGGGCATGCGTGCCGCCCGATTATGAATGAATGCATTCACGAGCTGGCCAGTCTCCGCCCTATCGGAAGGGGGTGGAGGTAGGAGAGGGATATACCACTTGGTATTCGGTGCTAAGGCCTTATTATATTTATGCACTTGATCTTAGGAGCATGTTAGTGTGTTAATATTCCGCCTTGCACCTAGAAGCATCTTTATTAGGACTAGCGTGTGTATGTGTCTGCTGGTTTGGGATTACTTTGCGTAGGGCTTCGATCTGACACCGCCCCGCATACATATTTTTTTAGATTGTCTTGCAGCATGATTATTCTTTGCTTCTATGACGTGGGCACTCCCTTAGGCGATTGCAAAGAAATGGTCTAACATTACATTTGATAAATACGCTTATTGATTTGGTTTTGACCCGGCTCTGCCGTGGCACCCTTTTGTATTACACATTGATTCCGCTATTTGCATGACTACTGATTCTCCACGCTTAGACTTACGACAGGTACAGGGGACTTCCCCGGGGATTCCAAGTGTCCCTTCGAATTTTGGGTATGAAATCCCACTTGAAAACGTTAGAGTAAAATTTCAAACCTTCAACCTGTACTCGGGGCGCAAGATCCTAACGAGGGGTTTCATCCCTCGAAACGTAACCCGGGAATCATAATCCCGGGCCGTTACAAAGATGGTATCAGAGCTCAGGTTATGCAAACCGAGTATGATAGGTTGAAGTGGTTTTGAAAATGGCCCAAGGTTTTCAAATGGTTTTTCAAAATGTTTTAGAAAGGGCAAAATGAATTTAATATGGCTAACTCAAATGGACTAAATATGAACATGACTCAATAAATTCGGTAATCAAACAAAGCGAAACGAAGGGGTAGTGAAGGTGCTAGACCATCCTTATTGGATGTAGCTGGGAACGGGTAGGCGAAATATAGCTTGTTCTTTACAGATGGGCTTACAAGACTCCACGGGATTGCACCGTAGTGGTTGGAGTGGCGAGTTAGGTAGAGACCATGAGGTTTTGCCCCTCCGGTCAGTCGCCCCTTGAAGAGCGGCCTTAGGATAGCTTGATTGTTGATTGTTATGTGCTGAGTGTTGTATGCTTAAATTGGAGACTTGGTTGATATTCTTGGTTATGAATCATGTGTTAAATGCCTACTTGAATGGAATAGCGGGGGAGACCTTCCGCCATTATAGAGTCGGGATTCCAGTCCTCGTGGGATCGCCTTTGACCTCTTAAGCGTGTCTACTTTCTTCTTCGGTCTTCTTTTCCTCACCCCACTAAACGTCTTTATTGATCTTTTCTTGCGATGTCGGTGTGATATACGGGTAACCACATTTGAGGTGGTATTGGAGCACGCTACTACCCGAGCCCTTTGCTACCCCACTCGATAGTTATACGAATATTCCACGGGAAATGAGTCATGAAGTCAATGGGAGTGAGTCAGGGTCGCCCTTGTAGATCTCTATCGGGTTACTTTAGTTGCTTCATCCATGGTTGTAGGATTCTATACATACTACCCCTAGACCTAGAGATTAATCTTTAGTGTGAAGTTATACCTACCTGTCGGGATGTCCATGTTTAGCCATTTCTTATGTTCGTGTTACATTTTATGCCTATATCATCCCAGCATGATTTACTTAGTATATGCATTGTTATACTAATTCTTGATAAAATGTGTCATATGTTAGGAAACCGCATGATTAATGCCCTCTTTGAAAATAGGCTCATGATAGTGTGCTAATTCTATTCTGATATCATGATAGAGTAAGTTATTTACTTGATGGGTGTGTGTTACAACTTGATGTCCAACCTGCCTTATATGATGCCTAATTTCTAGCATGCTTATCTAACTGTCATGCCATGATGATCTCCATGTTTCTCTCATACTTTCTTGAATATATGACCTGACACGCCGCACGAGCACACACCACTATAATTTCTGGTTTCGTATATGCATGACTCGACCTAATGTGTTATTCCCAGCATATGTTGTGAGGATGATTCTTAATGTAGACTTGTGGTTGCATGTCATTATGTATCCATGCTTGGCCATCTTGTTTAGGTCTCATGTCATGCTTCTTTGTATTTCTGTCATACCCCCATGCATGCGCAACCTGACTTCATTGGTTCCCCGCATCGTCATACTAATGATGGACTAATGATGGATTGAATGCATATGTCGCAAGTTATATTCTCTCTCATGGATTAGGATCATAATAGTGTGACCTTTAGCATCTTTGTCTCACTCTTTCTACTCCTTGTGTCTTTATGACCACTAACCCATAGCATGCTTACCTTCCTGATTTCCGTGATGATTTCTTCTGCTCAATGGTATCCTCTCGTATTTCCCTGAACGTATGACTCGATATTTTATGCATGTGCCATTTCAATATTAGCATGGACTTGTAACTGTCTATCATTCTATCCATGCCTAGCTATCTTGCTTTAGACCCATGTTATACTCCGCTATATGCTTGTCATGCTTCTAGATCATTACGATGTGGTTCATTTGGCTCTTTGCAAATTGTTGTGCTAATCGAATGAACGCATGTACGACTCACGAGTTAGTATCATGTTTTCGCATATAAATGACACCTGAATGCTAGGGTGAGTCTAGTTGATGTACCTTGATTGTATTCATGTTCGATATGTGTCGGTAGTATCTTATAGGGCTTATGAATTATAATATGACTCGTCGAGTGGTAACTTGTCATGCTTGCTTCATCACATGAATATGATTGTTCCATGATGTGATAGTATTGTACCATTCCATGTACTCCTATGACGGTTCATTGATTCCTAGCATGATTATAATATATCGTCTGTGATGTTCTCTTGTTCACCATGTAAAGATACCCATGTCTTATCATGTATCGCTAGCATCATATAGGACCACGATGTGACTTGATATATCCTTATGTTAAATACGTGCCCTGGTTGTATACTGTCAATTTATACATGTGTACTTGCATACTTTATATCCATGTGAAGTCGTGCTGCCTTAAGCTCATGTTGCCGTTTCCGCCATATTCCCCCCTTTGTCCTCATATGGTCACGTTACGATTGGTTGACTCCTTAAATGCATTCGTGCTAGTTGTTAAATGAGCATGTAACCTATGCTGTGTAGTTGCACCTCTTATCGTGTTAAAATATGTCTTATAGGACCCATGAATTATAGCTTATGTGTATTCATGCCCTACTTGCATTATGGTCTGCTCTTTCGTGGGATAGTCTTCGCAAAGTCTTGTATTCTTTCCAACATCTCTAATGTGCAATCTTTTTAACTGGTTATGAATTGATAGACCTAGTTATAGAGTTAGTGCATATTTTTCAAAGCATGTTAAGCATTAGGTGATTATCAATTTGTGCATATGATCTCATCACTCGATGTTGTTTCTGCATGTTCCCTGGCATTCTTAATGCTTCTGCAAATGAATAATAAGGCACTCGCATGATTTCCCTTGCATATATAATGTAGCATACCGCTCTTTTGAAGCATGATATCTTAGGAGCATTGTCATGTTTCACATTATGATATGTGCATGACTCCATCAAAACTGCTTGTATTCCTTTTATATGTGCTAATGATTGGGTGCAATAGTGGTCCTGCTTAAACTTCTATGACTCGTCCCACTATTATGTGGAGTTGCTCGATGCATCTTATTCATATACATCTGTGACTGTCGTGTAGTAACTTGTAAAATCTATGCTTGTAGAGATATGACTTGTCATAGGTTGTGATAACCTTGTTATGATCTCTCTACATGATCTTACGACTGTCCAAGCATGTTAGATATTGTTAGTCCAGTTAGAATGCTATGCCTCCACAGAGTTGTCTCATTCTAAGTATAATTAGTGGCATGCTTATGAGTGTTCTCATCTGAATTGTTGTTCTTATCACATGATGCCCTTCCGACAATTACCTGGATAAATTCATACTTTTGTGAAAGGTGTGTTCATTGTCAGTTGAGTGCCCCGTTGCGTGTTATACCCTATGGCATGGTAGATACTTATGTGCATGAAAAATGATTTTGGTGATTTGCTCCTAAATGACTACCTTTTATTGCGCTTTTTCCTTAAATATATATTACTAGTA
Source organism: Persicaria tinctoria (assembly GCA_037127255.1). Lineage (NCBI taxonomy): Eukaryota > Viridiplantae > Streptophyta > Magnoliopsida > Caryophyllales > Polygonaceae > Persicaria > Persicaria tinctoria. The sequence goes on along the minus strand of JBANSL010000018.1, from coordinate 25,855,726 downwards.
TCCTAAATGACTTACTTTCCTCATAGCTCCTTGTGTGATGACATGCCCATGTGTACTAGCTAATTTTAAAGGTTGCACACATTTGCCACTCTACCTGAGGTGTCGATATTTACAACAATTTTGGTCTTGTAGACCTCATCCGCAAGGATGCTGCCGGGTAGAGCTTGCTCACCCGAATTCTTTCCTAATAAAAAAAAAAGGTAATCAAATTTAATATATAAAATAGATTGTTTTAACATAATAGGTTAAAAAGCCTAATTTGAAAAAATTTATCCCAATTTAAATTATTTTAAATTTTTTAATATTGCTTCTTAAGGTAGATACTTTTTTTTATAAGGTAAGAATTTTAGGGCCAGACAAGCCTGGCACCTCGAGTGGCCGACAAAATCAGCAGACGGCGAACCGTCAAAACATACCATGAAAATAACAAAAGGTGCAAACCAGGCAGTTACAATCAAACAATACCGGACGACCTATCAAACCTAATCCTAACACGTTGGGGGCAACATAGACTACGAACCGAAGCCAAGCGCCACCAAGCAGCGACACCGCTGGCCAGCGGTACATCAGGAGTCTCTGTAGGCAGTGAAGACGAACCTCCAAGGAAATTTTCGGATCACGGAGACACCTCGATACACACCGCCTCGACCCCAGTTAGACCCGACTCCGAGACGTCAGAACCCCAACTAAGAAAAGGACCGCCGAGATCAACCAGAAGAGCAGCCGGGTAGATACTTTATTTGATAGAATAGGAGAATGTTTTCCAATTTGATTTTTTTGAACTTACATTCTAGGTGTCAGTTAGAAAGAATATATTAAATAATTAACTAAAAAGTTAAGTTTGTGTCTTTTTCTTTTTGAATTTGCCTAAAGTTGAATGATTGGCTACATAATTATCCTTTCCTAATTATTTGAAAGTAGGAATGCCAATTTTATTTTATTAAAAAAGAACACATAATATTATACACTTGCCAAAAAAAAAACACACATAATATACTACCGTATAAGCTAGGTAATTGATTAAGGGATGGTGAAACCTTTTGCATAAGTGCTTATTTTAATATATATATATAAATCGATGGAGTAGCTCAACCTTTCTAATCAAAGAATGGTAGATATGTGAACACATGCTTTTAGGGATAAATTGGATTTGTAGGTTAGACCGCCTGCATCACTCATTAAAACCCAAATACATTATTTAGTGCACCAAAAATTGGTACCGAATTAATATATATACTATGAAAAGTTGTTAATTAATCCATTTGATTTAAATATGGGGATCGGATAGGAGAACATATATATATGTATGCAACCGGGCATGATTGGTTACATCAATTAATTTATTCCTTAAATGGTAACTTCAATTCATTTTCAAATCTGCAGTTGGAATTTAAGTAATTTATACTTGTTCATTCCCACACCTCCGGTTTTTCAAACTAACAAAACCATCCAATTTCTTCCTTGACTAATCTAAGCAAATTTTGTAGTGTAATTCACGGTAACCATTTCGATTGGATCTAAATTGCTTGTTAAACAATAGTAAGTACGTAATACTTATATATATTACCATTTTTTCACGGGTTTTGCCAATTCATATATGTATATATCTTTAATCCTTATCTACATATATAGACTACATACATATATGGCAGCCTATCTAGCTAGTTCAAAACCGATCCCTATTAGCTCCTTTTTACAATAGGAAGGCATACATTTATGTCAATTATGAGAGCTAGTATCATGGATCGATATACATGTATAGAGTGTTGATCGAAGGCATGATATAAGGACATCGATGTATATATAGATCAACCTCGATCCATTAATTATTTGCAGTGACGGAGCCAAAAATTTATCAAAGGGGGGCGAAGTTTTATACAAATTGTTGATTCCCTTTTTGATATTTTAGCGAACCAAAACTATAATATTTTAGTTTAAGACAATGTTTTTTGTTCAAAACGTTGATGTTTTAATTTAAAATTGTGTCATTAGTTGCATTTTATATATTTTTTCTCTTTATTAAACGAAAAGGCGATGTCGTTTTAATCGATAACAACATTTTTTTCCGTATAAAAATATATCTTTTGAAACCTACAAAGTCAATATGCAACTTGTTATTCTCTTATCATGCAAATGATGTGTAACAAGATATACAAACTTTAAACTTGTATAATTTCTTATATAATGAGATCGAATTTAGTAATATAGCATCTTGTTTCGAAGCTCTTTGGTTGAACTATATTGCCAAAATATCAAATCAAGTAAAACATAAAAGAATCGTGATTTATTAAAAGACATTTGAAATAATTAATATGTGTTTAACTTTCAAACGTTCATAACTTTTTACTTGTTTATCAGATTTAGGTTTATAATATATCAAAACAAAGTTATCGGCGCGTAGAACAAATATAGGTAATTCGTCGGATGAAGGCATGAGGGGTGTATGCTCCTGCTTTCCCCCGCCTAGATCCGTCTGTGATTATATGTATATATGTTGTTCATCTTTCACTTTCACTTCTTGATGATATAAACAAATGAACAAGTCTTCGATCAATATACTTGTACCATGGCATGGCTTTCTCAAAGTTGACATTTCTTCTCCTAATATTATACATCAAAATGAAAATAACATAAGATATGTATGCGCGTTACACTATATATTAAATTCAATTCCAAAGTTATAATATTCAACAAACCTGCCCATAGCTAGCTAGCTCCTCTCTATTCCTCAATTAGGTCAGTTGCAATTAGTACGTGCAACTAGTAGGTTATACCATGTCAAAAATATTGTACTCATTCGAACTTTAAATTTGATAGTCAAGTCAACTTTGTCTTATAGGATTTGTATAAATAGATAGGTAGCAAGCTATATATATGTCCCTTATTAGATATTGTGTCAATTGTTCCAATTAAGCACTAATTACCCTGAAAAACAATCAATCTTAATTTTCCCCTCTAGCTAAGCAGATCATCTCCCTTTGCATTAATCGATCATCGAAATATATATCATCGAGATACCAAGCATGCAGAGAAGCAATTCGTTGTTGTTGCAGCCTCCAGCTTATGGTAACTTAATCACGGTCCTAAGCATCGATGGAGGTGGGATGCGAGGGATTATCCCTTCTGTCATTCTTGGCTTCTTGGAAGGTGAACTTCAGGTATACATATATACATATACATATACATCATCTAAGAGATCAAACATATATATCACCAAATTTATTATGCATGATGGCGATCATATGAGTATATATATTGTTTTGATGAGCAGAAATTGGATGGCGTGGATGCAAGGCTAGCGGACTACTTTGATGTGATGGCAGGGACGAGCACAGGCGGCCTGGTCACAATGATGCTAGCAGCACCCAATGAGAATCATCGCCCTTTATACGAAGCCAAAGACATCAAGCAGTTCTACCTTGACGAAGGCCCTAAGATATTTCCTCACTTAAGGTATCATTAATAACCATATGTATTGTGTTGGTGTCCAAAATTTCTCGCTTATTCAGTAACATATCGATATTAATATATGTATATATAAATAAATACGCAGTTATGCTCAGGCAATGATGAAGGCCATCGAAGGCCCTAAACACGATGGCCAACATCTACATAACATTCTCGTAGAGAAGCTTGGAGAGAAAACGCTAGACCAGACCTTAACTAATGTTGTGATTCCAACTTTTGATATCAAGAGAATGCAACCAACCATTTTCTCTAGCTATGAGGTTCAATTCCTTAAACCAATTCTCTAATCTTTAGTGTATATACAATACAAGAGCTCATTGTCTAACTTATGTATGTCTATATGTCATTAATTTGTGTATGTATATATATAGGTGAAGAGAACTCCGAGCTTGAATGCTAAGCTGAGCGATATATGCATCGGAACTTCAGCTGCTCCGACATACCTTCCAGCACATTACTTCAAAGTAGAAGCCGGACACGCCGGAGAAATCAGGGAGTTCCACCTGATCGACGGCGGAGTGGCGGCCAACAATCCGGTAATTAATTAAAATGATCAATTAATCATTAATAATCAATATTAATTAAACCAATTTGCCAAATTGAAACCACTTTAATTAATTAGTACGTACGTTGTGGATTTTGTGTACGTTATCCATGGGCAGTCTCTGGTGGCGATGAATGAAGTGTGCAAGGAGATGAGCAACGGGAGTGCTGAGTTCCTCCCGATAAAGCCGACGGACTACCACAGGTTTCTGGTACTATCACTGGGAACCGGATCCCACAAAGAAGACGGCAAGTACACAGCCGAGCAAGCCGCCAGCTGGGGCGTCTTCGGCTGGCTTACCAGCGGAGGCGAAACGCCGCTGGTGGAAGCGTTCATGCGCGGCAGCTCAGATATGGTGGACTTCCACCTCTCCACCCTCTTCAAAGCTCTTCACACCGAGGAGAACTACATCCGGATTCAGGTATACATGCATATATATATACAAATTAATCGATCTATTAATTAAGCTTGATTTTCCTACATGTTGTTCGATTGATGAATTTGGACATGAAATTAATTAATGTACAGAGTGATGAGCTGAGCGAAGAATTGATATCGGTAGATGATGCGTCTGATGAAACGATGGAGAAGCTGGTCAAGGTTGGGGAAGACTTGCTGAAGAAGCCAGTCACGCAGGTGAATATTGCTACTGGGATTTACGAGCCCAGAAGCGACCACACGAATGAACAAATTCTCAAAAGGTAAAGCCCTAGCTAAACAATAACCTTTTTTTATTATTGTTTTTTTTTTTTGGTAAACCTTTTTTTATTATTATTGTTATTGTATAAAAAAAAATCAGGTCAAACCTATATATTATAATTAATTGGTGACATTTTTATAACAAAATAAAGGATTGCTCGTAAAAGAAAAACTTTCATAGAGTATATATATTATTAGGAAAAAAACATGTTATTTTAGAGTATTAATTTTATTTTAAAAAAAAACATATGTCATTGAAGATATTTTGAGTTTTACTTTACAAAAACGTACACTCTTATAATAATTAGTGGATTGTTGCTTATAATTTTCAATAAAATAAAAAGTAATGCAGTAAATAAGGGTAAATTAGTATAGTTATTGATGTTCTTAAAAATTGTGCATGAGGTTAAAATGATATATTTTGGCAAATGGATGGAGTAATACGTAGTAGCTAGTAACTCCATTCGTCAATATATGGTCATTTTTTACATATTTTTAAGAAAGCAAAAAATATAAAATATTAACTCCTTTATTAATTTTTTATATAACTTCATACTTGTTATTATATATAAAATTATATAAAAAATAATACTTTATATACTTCCTCCGTCTCAAAATATTTATCATTTTACCTTTGACACGTTATTTAAGAACGGTAAAAACTATATAAAATATCAATGATTTTATTAATTTACAAAAATAATTTCATACTTAATACAATTGTACGTCTATAAAATTATGAAAAAAATTAATATTTTATAGAGTTGTTAGCTTCTTAAAAAACAAGGTAGTAGTTTTTAGCTCCTTCAAAAGTGTGTCAAAAAGTCACCGATCATCTATTGACAAAGAAGAGAGTATATACTGGGATCGATGATATTTAACTTATTTCGATTTTATTTTTATATGAATTACTGTAATTTTAACCTTTTTTTAATGTTCATCAAATATTTTATAAATAATAGACTTACCGTTAGCATAGTTTCACGTTTTTTGATCGGTAATAATAATAAAACAATGATAATAGATCAACTTACATTTATAAAAAAAAATAGAATATGACACGTACGTATGCGAATTGCACCAGAACTCGTTTCAGATCTCTGTTTTCGTGTGTGTATAACTTCTAAGTCTTCTATCAAAATCACAGTACGTAATTCTATATATCAAGAGTAGCTATTTCTATAGTTCAAATTAACCAATTATATTTCCAAAAGTTTTTTTAAAAATGATCTAAGTTAAAACCTCATGTACATTATTATAAAAATTAAAGTAGTTCTTCAAAAATAAAGTATTGACATTTTTTTTTTGTTGGCAAAAAAAGGCTGGCAGAGGTGTTATCGAACGAGAGGCATTTTCGAGGAATAAGATCTCCACAAGGGCGGGCCCCACAGCGTGCAGATTCAGGAAACGGCCTCAGCAAACTCGTTACTGCTTAATTAGCTAATAATAAAAAATCTAAAAAACTTAATTTTTAGAATTATTAACCATTCATTTGTTTGTATGATTAATTAATTAGCCACATGTATCTTTAGAATGTTGGGCAAATGCCTAGTTTGTTGTACTCAATTATTCTTTTATACTGTAATTTATTTCTTTAACTCTATCGATCTCATAGAGAAATAGAATAAGAATAATAATTTAGTGGATATTGTGTAAAGATTTAAAATAAACATATATGTATAATTAATTTAGAAATTACTTGAATTATAAATTATAGTGGCATGTCTTTCTAATCTATATCTTGGCATGGGATACGTATGGTAAGAATTAGCTCAATAGGAAACGATTTCCTATCAAACATATAAGCAATTCTTGAAAAATAATATTTTAAAAAGCTAAAATAATTTAATTTTAAAAAATGTTTTTCGATTTCTCATTTGTTTGGGGTAAATAAAGGCCCCATTATTTAAAAAAAGTGAGCCACTGGTTTTATATGCAGTTGATCCCATTAACAATGTTCCATTTGTTTGGAGTAAAGAAACAAATTGAATACAACACAAATACAACATCTGTTGAGACATGTATATATAACGGTTCTGATATTTGCACGACGCTCTTCTCGTCAGATGCACGGTGCCGGTGCCGGCTTTCCAGACCGGCAGACTCTGATGCCGGACCCGGACTCTCCATTCGGCATAGGTTGAGGGAATCCTGCAGCTTTCGTCACATCGGTCAAATCGTCTGGAAAAGATGGCGCGGGACATGCATGCCAGTGCCGAACTCCGGATTCGGTTCGGTCACATCGGTCAAATCGACTGAAAAAGCTGTTGATTCCCTGCAGCTTTGCGTCATGGTTTGCAGTGCCGGTGTCGGGTTCCGAGTCCGGTATAGGGGGTGCCGATGTATTATAAAAGGAAGGATCCCCTCCCTCACTTAGTGCACCACACATTCCACTCCACTCTCCCACCTCTTAGTCTCTTACGTCGCGGTTTTTGCTAGAGAGCTCCAACAAGCCTGGAATACCGTCTTAGGAGAAATGCTGATGTTCCCGAACCTGTTAGATCGGTTTATTCGAAGTTCGCGATCCTCTTCACCAGCGACTCCGCCTCCCGATGAGCGTGCGGCTTCACAACCCGCGCCAAACGATCCTAGAGCGCAAGCTGCCGCGGAGGTAAGTATTGATTTTATGTTAAGTTTATGTTATTATTGGTCAACGTTTAAATGAAATAAAGCTAAACTGTAGGGTATATTGATAAAATTAGATATAAAATATTGTATGTTTAGTTTATGTTAAGTTTATGTTATTATTAGATATGGAATATTGATAAAATTAGATATGAAATTTTTAATGCATGAAAATGAGATATAGAATTTTTATTTCATGAAAAATAGATATGGAATTAGTAATGCATGAAAATTAGATATAGATATAATTATGCATGAAAATGAGATATAGAATTTTTATTTCATGAAAAATAGATATGGAATTAGTAATGCATGAAAATTAGATATGCATGAAAATTAGATATGGAATTCTTAATGCATGAAAATTACATATGGAATTTGTATTGAATGAAAATGTAGATATAGATATAAATATGCATGAAAATTAGATATGGAATTCTTAATGCATGAAAATTACATATGGAATTTGTATTGAATGAAAATGTAGATAGGGAATTTGTAATGAAATTATGAAAGTACATAATTTCGATTTATGTGGAATGTATGAAAAATAAATATTTGCAAGGAATTTATGTTAACATGTGGAGAAATATGGTTTATGGGCAAATATGAAATTAGATAATGTAGATTTATGGAATTTAAATGGAAATTGGTAAAGAAATGGAATATAGATATGGAATTTATGTTCACCTAATGGATAAGGAATTTTATAATGCAGATGATGAGGAGGGTCGTAACCCAGCGGGAACGGGTTAGGCCAACGGCCTCTTTGAGGAGAGGTGATAGGCCGATAGAGCCGGCGAGAGCCAGCACATCGGCCATTAGACAACCATCAATAGAGCGACCGATCCAGGAGCCCGCAAGGGCAAGCACGTCGTTTGTCGGGCAGGACGACGAGGATTTCTTGGGTGATTACACCGTCGACGAGGTCGACACTTCACAATTACCGGAGACCCCTTACGTCCCAGACATCCCCCAGTCCCCCATGTATACGTCCGCCGAGGACGCCGACACCGGTTTCATGCAGCAAGCGAATGCGTGGGAACCACAAATCAACCAGACCCCCCCCCCCCCCCATTTATTCGACCGTGGGTGGATCTGGACTGTGGCCGAACTGGGCAGGCATGACTCAGCAGCCCATCCGCGACGAGGAAGCATCCTCCTCAAACCCAGCTGCTGGTACAGCGGCACGCTCGCCTAACCCCTTCGGGGTCGCTGACACGTTTGGGGGTATTTCCAGTACAAATCCCGAGCATAACCCCAACTGCCGTGCGGGGATGAATGACGAGTTGAACAGTCGGGATGTCGACGACGGCCGCCCCAAGTTTGTGGAGCCAATTCGACACTATAGGACTCACAGGTGTCAGTACCTGTGGTTAAGTGAGGTGTGTGTTACTGTAAGAACGATTTGGTTACATTTAAGGTTATATTATGTGCAACTGTGGTATCCGGTGGTATCCGTGCCGCTCGTACTCTTATTATTTGTCTTGCAGGAGGTGGAGATGACAGTGAAAAGCATTAGGCATGCAGACCGGTGGCAGTCAGTGCGCAACTGGCCTTGTTTACCTGGGCAGTGGCAGTGGTGGTGTGTGGCGAGACACAGCGGGTTACATGTGTTGGATGACATCAGGATGGACACAGTGGATCACTGTCTCATCCAAGCATTTCTCTACCGTTGGCATCCAGAGACCAATAGCTTCCATCTCCCATGGGGGGAGATGAAAATTACCTTGCACGATGTGCAAAGTTGTTTGGTCTTGCCATCGACGGACGCGCCATGATCCCTAACAGCACAAACCAGCTACGGCAGGCGTGGATGGCGGAAAAATTTGGCTTTGGCCTCCACGACTTTGTACGAAGTGGGAATGCTTTTTACCATGGAAGCCTAGATTACCACATGGCGCAACTAATTAACAACCCGCAGATACATCCAGGTGTCATCGCAATCGGATATATGTTGGAGGTTCTTGGCTGCTTGGTTCTAAACGACCGGACCATGACAACCATACCCGTAATTGCTTTGGATTTCCTGACTGATCACCGAATCACATCAGAGTATGCATGGGGTGTGGGAGTCCTGGCTTATCTGTATAGGCAGCTCGGGATCTCGTCGAGACAGAGGATGTCTAACTTGGGGGGTTGTACTGCTCTTCTTCAGGTATGTCTCGAACCCCATACATATGTTGTGTGTTATTATTGAATATAACTCAATGTCTAACTTATCAACCCATGCACGAACTATCGCCTCCTTGAATTCTATGAGCCAGGTGTCTTCAAGGTACTTCATAAGACCTCATCGTGCCTCCCATTTTGACTTCATCACTTGTAGACGACCTTCATAACTTTCTTCAGTCTTTGACTCAAATAAGGCCTTGCATTCATTGTAGAAGGCGTTTCGCTTCTCGGTAGATTTCGTGATCCTACCCTTCATTTCAATGTTGCACATAATATGATAAGTGCACAACATATGCTTTACCGTGGGTAACTCCTCCCGAAGAGCCTTGATAAGACCCAACTCTCTGTCTGTAAAAATTACTTCTGGGAGTCGTTGACCGCACAAATGGCGTAGTCGCCGTAGTGTCCAACTATAGTGTTCTGCGCTCTCGCCTGCCATGAATACGAACGCAATTGCAAATGTGTTCTTCGTGCTAGTAATCCCAACGATCTCTAGCAACGGCATTTCGTACCTATCACATTATAATTAATTAGTCAAACAAATTGCTACAACGTATGACATATATAAAAGTAGTCGACAGTAATGTGATTCCTCTTACTCGTTCGTCTTGTAGGTCGAGTCCATCACGATAACATACGGAAACAACATCAGAAGATGTCGGGAGTTCGGATGGGACAAAAACACATCAGTAACCTCGTCTACTCCTGCTTTAGAGGAATTCCGTGTGGCGATAAAGTATCCCTTTTGTTTGAGTTTGTGAAGCGCTTGAGGCAGGTCCCTCCGTCCTTCTGCAGCGGTTCTCCGCAACTGGGCTCGTGCATTGTAGACTTGACGAATGTCCGTCACGCAGTCATGATCATCATACTTCATCCCGCGCAACATATCCCCCGGTTTTATCCCAATCACTGTATCACGTCGAACATGCCGATGTTGATCTGGAGTTAATCTACCGGCATAGAGATGTCTTAACATCACATTGTTTAGCTTGTGGTTATGCACACTGCATATAACCTTCATGGTCCAATTGTCAGCATCATTTTGACGACCCTCCAGCTCAAACAAGCATCTGATCTTCGTCGTTCTCCCGCGCCTACTCACTGCAGCGGAAAATCCTTGTCGACATCTGGAATATCTCTACCCCCTCCGTACTTATCACTCACTAGACGAAAGGTACCCAAACCACTCATTTGGTTCTTCCATGACCGAGCGATCACAAGTACCATGTTCTTAATCTTCCCTACGTATCTAGCCCATGCCTTCATGTTTACTTGATCAACCCAATAACCATCGACTGTAAACATCGAGCTATATTATGTACCCACATTTAGAGGTTGGTTTTGTTCCTGCATAATGTCACTTATGCACTAAGAACTTTTTCGCAAAAAATTATCTAAAATGCTATATTATATGATGGTTTCATTTTACAAAACTATATTATTTATAATGTTTCGATTCAAACTACATATCCATTCAAACTTAATTATATAATGTTTCGATTCAAACTACATATCCATTCAAACTACATATCCTCTATATAAACGTTCCGCTATAATATGATTCTATTCAAACATTTCGATTCAAACTACATATCCATTCAAACTACATATCCTCTATATAAACGTTCCGCTATAATATGATTCTATTCAAACATAATTATATAAAGGTTCCGCTATATATAAACGATCCGCTGTAACAATATTAACTTACCCCGAGATTCTTCACAAGCTCCTCCGGATCGCTATAGGCAAAAATGTCGAACGGTAAACCGCCTCCGCCATCTTCTTCCGGTAACGCCATTTCCTCCTATGTTAGAATATGGATTTCGAATCGAAAACATTGTAGTTGAACCAGGGCATCGCTTCTTTATATAGGCGTTCGAACTTACCTCGGGCATTGGATGCCACACTGGGAGTCCGGCACCTGCATCCATTATGCCGGTCTGGGAGTCCGGCAAGGGCATATGACTCTGCCGATCTTGAAGTTCGGCACCGTGCATCTGACGAGAAATCGCCGTGCAAATAACAAAAAGGATATATAAACATAAAAATTGCATTCTTACCAAAAAAGAAAAATAATAATAGTTATAAAAACATATTACAAGAAATTAGTGGGCTTAATACCAAAAAAAAAATAGTGGGCAGCCGATAAACTTTAAAAAAAAAAATAGTGGGCAGCTGATAAACTAAGTCTAGTAAAAATATAAGTTGCAGCATAAATCCCAACATCCTGAGATACTGAGAATTTCTAAATCCGTATCTAACTCTCCCAATGAAGAGAAGGAGAAGGGTATGACATAAGCAACTGTTGTGCACAAATCCCGATATGATACTTCGCACACTTCTCCTTAAAAAATTTATACCCCCAATTTTGTTCATATATCACTTCCAATTTCCAATTAAATTTGGTTCAATGCAAACAAGTAATTCTCAAACTATGCTGTCTCATGCGCTCGCTATCCACTTCTCCATGCCGGATCTCCTTCTTCTCGCTGCTGTGTCCGCTTGTGTGCTTAGGGTCTGGGGTTTTCCGGGTTTATTTTGCGTAGTTCTTTTGTTGTATTAGGTGATTGTATTCTGCTTCCTTGTTGTATTTTCTTTTGCTTTGTTGTATGTTTAGACGGCTTGCCGTCTGCCGACTTTGTCGGCCTCTCGAGGTCCGGGCATGTTCGGTCTCGAATTATTTCCTAATCAAAAAAAAAAAGTAATTCTCAAACTACTCACTTTCACAAATGTATAAAACATGATTTAACCTAAAATCAATGTGCCTTAACAATTTTTGAGCGATTGCACCATGACCAAGAATCCGAAGGCGACTTAGGCAATGGAGGAAGCAACATTGCCCTTCTGCAAAGCCCAAAAGGCCAACCTTTACAATGACTAAACTCTTGTATTATCGATCTCCGTCTAAGCTCCGGGAACAACTCGACCACCTCCTCCAAGGCCCAACTCTCGGAAAAGCTTGTGTTGACCGAGAAAAACTCGCTAGCAACAGAGCCAATGCTCGAGAAATGGCTCGCAGCCAATATAAAATCTTCGTTGTCATTTTCATCTTGCTTCTTTTGATTGCTATTGTGAGCCTCTTGTCGATTGGACGTTCGTTTAAAGAGTTCGCTTAGCGTCACAGGGTAGAAGACCGAGGAGAAGCTCTCGTCCCAAAGGATGCTCTTGCGCTTGAGCTTCGCTTCCAATGCCCGAGCTCTCACTATCGACACAACCTGATACCCAAAACCATAAGTAGTTTGCAAGTTAGGATAGAAATTGAAAGCATATATTGCCAAATGTTTCGTACTTGAAGTTCGTCAATATTGAAGTAACTGATCATTGTCGGAGTTTGATCCTCCTCATCGCTAGAAACCGAGTGGCTACGCTTGCAACCATAGCAATCGGAGAATGCATCCTTGATCGAAGACGATAGGGATCTGCATCTCTTGGAAGACAAATTCGGTGACTGATCATGCCACAATATGGTCATGTTTAAGGCTTGATGGAGTTACTAATGGCAGAAACTAGCTGCATTTATAAACCCGGGGCCGGGCGATGTGGAAATCAAACAATATGATAAATTGATAATGGCTTTCCAACTGATTCAAGAAAGCCAAAAGGTTTCATACTTTGGGTTAAAGACACGGAATGTGAAAACCCTAAAAAGGGATTGGCTGATGAACAAGAAAAGGATCCGTTAAGTAGCTTATAGTCGTTATCACTGTGTTTTTAATTCTGTGTTGTTATTTTCAATAGTGACAAGTATGTAACGTTTATATATATTTGACTTAAAGCTAAAGTTTAGTGGTGTATACTAGGACAGTGTACCTAAACACCTATATAATAGACCACTTCTAGAGCCATGTATATACTTTTGTAAGTTATGGAGTTTACAATAGCTTTATACCATTTTTACAAGAGCTTCGAGTTGTTTTTCTTCTAAAATTCTAGTATTAGATTTTCTAATTTGGAGATTTGAAGATAATTTATTAAATGGGTTTTCTTATCTATGTTTCAAGGGCATAAAATAAGATTCCTGTTTTGAAAAATATTTTCCTAAATAAAATGTCTAGGCATATTTTAAATTAAATTCTTGGAATTTACTTTTTCTTAGAGATTTTTTTTCAATTTAGATTCTTATCGTATATCCTAAGAGTCTAACAACAACAATCCAATATATCCCGTAATTAAGCGGGATCTGATGGTTAGGATATACACACTCTTTCCCCGATAAAATATGAAAAATACTGAAAATTTAGGGAATTTGATTATGTGTCATCATATTTTCATTTTAGAGAGTTTTAGAAGATTGGTTCAAACAAACCGCTCAAAATCTTTTCCAAATATGAGAATTTCAAGAATTGAATCATTCAGAATATGAATTTGGGCCTGGGTCCAAATTCCGGCCCAATAACTGATTTCATTTTGATTCTTTACCCACAAGGGCAAGGGCTACATTAGTCGATGAGTTGAAGGTGAAATATAAATAGTGTCACAAAATCAATTTAGGGTTTCTCTTCTGGTCGATTGCTGATTGCGTTTGAGGGAACTGACGAGGTAAGATGACGAAGAGGACGAAGAAGGTCGGGATCGTAGGGAAGTACGGCACCCGTTATGGTGCCAGTCTCCGTAAGATTGTGAAGAAGATGGAAGTCAGCCAGCACAGCAAGTACTTCTGCGAGTTCTGCGGCAAGGTATCTCCCAATATACCATACTAAAAACCGTGATGCGTTTTCTTTTTTGTTCAATTCAGAATCAATGCTAATGTTTCTGTATTTGAAAAGTCCCTCCTTTTCTCCTTCATTGTCTTTGTTGTAAATCTGTTTTGAAATTCAATTGCGTTTGCAGTATGCGGTTAAGAGGAAATCTGTAGGAATCTGGGGGTGCAAGGACTGCGGAAAGGTCAAGGCAGGAGGTGCCTACACTCTCAAGTACGCAATCTATCCCTTCCTCTTTACTTCGAATTTGATCAATTGACTTTCGGTGGCTGCGAAATTGATTTCGGAAATGACTGTGTTGTGTGCAGCACTGCGAGTGCGGTGACGGTGAGAAGCACCATCAGGAGGTTGAGGGAGCAGACAGAGAGTTAGAAGAGAAATCAGATGTTTTGATTTCTTCAGAGGGATTTGCTTTTAGTGTTATTCTACACATACTGAGACACTTTTTACTTGGTTGTTTTATTGATTACAATCAAAATGTGGGATGCTATTGAGCTTCATCTCTCTTGTAATGAGAAGATTTTGTTTCGTTCACATTTGTTTATCTCGCTGTGACGCGATTTTGCCCTTTTATCAGTTGAATGTTTCATCCAGAATCTGATATTTGCTACATCATTTTCCATCCAGGCTTTAAGATGGTTGAATGAAACAACTGGCCTCCAAGCACTTGGTTGGTTTAACTTGATTCGCGCATCTGCTCAAAGCTAAATCAAAAGCCCTATATCTTCATGAATGAAAAAGAACTGGAGCGAAATTCAGTCTGCAGTTATCATGTTGTCTATGTATAATGGTTTATTGTGGTTAATGGAGCAAATATTCCTGCACATGTTTGAGGTTGACACTGGCCTTGGCCCTGCTATTTCAATGGCTGATGCGGTTATTTGCTGACTAAAACCTTTATTACACAGTTAACCATGGATCCTGGGTGGAAAAGTAAATTTTCTCAAGCATAATCTCCGTATACCTAAGGTGGCAGCATTTCCTTGGAAGCTAAGCCGGTGCTCTGAAATAAAATATGAGTTTGATAAAGAAAGCCTCGGCAAAGACATTTTGGCATCTATATTCAGAAGTTCTACCACTAGAAACGTTTAACTCTATATATTGAATCTCTGATTGGATAGATGAAAAGAAACATCCGGGCCAGCAATCTATCTCACACCGCATACTTGAGCACTTCTGTGAACAGGGTTAGCTGTACTAAGCATGATGATCTATGTTTTGGAAGCCAGGAAAGAGAGAGGTGATGAATCCAAACACAATCATCTGAATCTCTTTAACGATTCCCCACCACTGGTTTCCACCATTAGCTCCCTCTTCAAGAATATTTTCACCATCTGTGTCACGATTTGCATCATCTGCTGGTTGCTGGTTGTTTTCAGCTCCTGCTTGTCCCTCTGCCCATATGCCATTGTGAAACATGATCAGTAGAATATTTAATACTGAAGAAACCAATTGTCTAAAAATGAAAATATGCAGTGTTGTAGGGAGTTAACAAAAGAGGTGTATCCATCAGTAAGCGAAAAAAACCCTTATGGTGCAACATCAAGATAATTATTGAAATACGTGATCTTACGGAAAGAGAGAATAGATTTATAAGAACAAACGAAAAAGCATTTTGTATTAACCCAAAAGTGAAGGAGCAACAACCTTTAGGATAACACAGGTAGGAGATATACATTGGATTTAGAGTACATTCAATCTAGACCACACATTCAAGCTCACTTCTAGAGATGGAAAGGGTTTAATGATGAATAAAAGAGTAAACGGGAACAAATTGTGTTGCCACAACAATGTTGTGTATGGACAGTAGGCACTGAATAATCAAGAAGAGAAGAATGAGGTACCAGCAGCTGGAACAACATTCTCATTGCCTCCTCGCGCGGCAGGATCAGCTCTAACGGCAGGTCTAGCTGGACGGGGAGGTGCAGCAGCTCTGTGCATAGCTTGTGAAATCCAACGCACAATTGGCGTCAAAGCACCAGTTTGATGTCTGCACCATCCCAGTTTTACAAAGTTCACGTTCACATATTTTTAAGTAACAAAATTTGCCTAGTTCATCGAAGGATCAAGAATGCAAGCAACATAATATAGAGCATTGATGTCCATAACTATGGGTGAGCCACCAGTCCAAAAGGAAGAAAAACTCCACTTATAACAATATTGCACCTTCATAAAAAAAAGAAGGTTTCAACATGAACTGAATGTACCAGCTCCCACTAACACACCTCCTCCCGTTGAAAGATTCACATTATTCTGTTTACTCCCTCCCAGTCCTCAAACCAAGGTCATGATTTTGGTCTCTGAAATCTATTTTAAGAACTCAAAAGCATAATAGCATTTTAGGCTCCATTTGAAATCCAATCTGATTAGGCAAATACTTGGCTATTTTTCATGACAAACAAAAAGGAATGAAATCTTGAGGTTTTCTTAAGGGCATTTTGATCATGGGTGGAGTACTGGAGTCTAGTGGGAGGTAGAACGTATCATTGTGCTGCACTGCATAGCTCAATTCTTCCAAGCAAGTCATAGATTATAAGACACACACACACACTACCTCTAGAATCTAAAAATTTATTTACATACTACTTATGTACTAGGTTATAGTACCCACTAAGCATTTTTTATTTTCAAGTAAAAGAAAAGGAAGAACATTATACTTACAGATAGACAAGTGAAGCAAGAAACACAAGGAGAGCAAGCCTTTGTCTTGAACCATCTTGGTTAAATAAAAATATCACAGCTGCCAACTTCAGTATCAGCAACAAGTCAAGTTGAAAAGCAATTTGGAATCTTCTCACAACAATCTGTCTTTGAGGTCCAATTTGGGCATGTTGCTGTTGCTGGCCAGGTTGGCTTTGTTCAGCCCCAGATGCTCCAGTCTCAGCAGTAAAAGATCTCCTGTACCAGAAGTCAGAACACAATCATCGAATTAGTGCAAAGTTGAGCATTCCATTCCCCAACATATAGTGTATGTATTAGTACAAGGTTTATGAATACTGCCTCACAAAACTAATGAATTGATTTGGGGATGGAGGGGAATTGAACTTTTAGTCTTTTACAATATACATACTAAGTCAAACACCATTAATCTTCTTCTTTGTTTAATGTATTTCCTTCTTCCTTTCCCCTTTCTCACCTGCCAGCCATATATCTTTGTATAGATTTTATGATGGTGTAGCAAATACACATTGAATTTCAGAAACCTTTATTTTTATGTAGAGTACGAGAAGAGAATCTGTTTGCAGTATCAACTTTGCAAACCAAAATATTTTATGCACTCATAATTCAAGAAATGATAATGTATTGAAACTAACAGAAGATAGTTAGATAATGCAATAAAACTCACGTTGGTGTGCGGTACGTAAGAGGAATAAACATGTTGGATGGAATTCCACAAACTTGACCCATGACTGGAAGCGTAGGTATAGCATATATGCCAGGCCCACGGTGAGCAAGTTCCTGGTTTTGAGTACCAACAAATCCTGGAACTAATGCAGGATACATCATGGGTAACATGTTCTTATCACCATGTGCTGGAAGTGGGAAACTTGGTACCTGCCAACATCATAGCTTGTAAGTCTAGAAAAACTCGACAAAGAAAATGGAGGCCACTATAAAGCATATAGAGACAATCAAATCATTCTAATCATCCACAGGCTTTAAAATATATTTTCAGGTTAAGCCAATAATAGAAACTGGCAACAAATATGGAACTAATATGAATCCATACACTGACCATTTTGCGCCTCCCATTTGCATGTTAGAATGTCTGGCCAGATCTCAAGGTGTCAATAGTAAAATAGTCTACAGTTCAATTGAATTTAGTTCGTGCAAGGGTTAATTGCAGTTAGCTTCAACAAACAAAATCAAAACTGCCAGATACATTCTTCGACTGTAAAGCCAAATATGATATAATTAAACTATCAGCTTATTAAACTAAACAAAACAACACCACTACACAAGGCATCTATTCTCTAGATACACTCTTAAGGAATCTATCATCATCCATCACCATCATTAGATACTCATGCAATCCTCTCGCATCAACACCCTAAATAAGGCAAATTTGATTGGCGAAATCAGTAGATTAACAGGTCACAACTGGAAAAACGGATGGAACATTGTTTCACTTCTGATGCTCGTCAAATGATTTGAATAATAATGCATAGAATCGTCAATTAACCATATATCATACAACACGGGAGAAATGAAAGCGTGATGTTAAACGAGAGATGCCAATAGAACCTGTGGGTGCTTAAGTTCTTCTGCAGGTTCAGCAGACAAAGTCTGAGATGCCGAGGACTGAGCATCAGAGTTTTCCGCCATTAGAATGAAGATTCGCTCTCCACCAGAAGGGATAACCAATCCTGCTCAACGTTGCTCAAACAAATCGAGAATTCGTGAAAATTTGCAGAATTTGATATGAACTACAGGAACCCTAATTCCAAAAGCGCGATCAAAACCTAATAGGAAAGTCGCGAAGAAACGCAGATCCCGAATCATAATCGAATGCAGATCAAGAAATACCTTAAAAAGAGATTGCAGAGTCCTTACTTTGGCACCACTAAACTCGACGATTTCGGCCAAGATTAAACGCCCAAAAGAAGATAACGAAACGCGAGAGAGGAACAGCGGGTAGAACCGTAGAAGCGAAGAATACAACACGAAGGTACGAAGACCTGATGAGAAGTTGAGAGCATGACAGAGGGGTATAAATGGGAAATCAGGTTTATCTTTATATGTACAGTGGAATTTAGAAAGGGCAAAAATGACTTTTTATTTTATAGAGTCAGAATTTGGCTGAGTGGATTCCACTGCACCCAGCCGATACTTGATAGGCGATATACCCTTCTTTCAAGGGGTGTGCAGAAAAACCCGAAACTGAAAACACGACACGAAAAAACACGACACGAAAATGATACGAATCGAGAAAATACGGCAGTTAGAGCTGACAATACCCAACCCGACCCGAGAAACCGATTCGATTGTTCCGACCCGAACCCATCCGACACCCAAATAATTGGAAAAAAAGTTTGGATTCGAGACCGACCGACCCGATTCGAGTTAAGCCCGAACCTGAAAGCAATCCGAACCCAGTAAGAACCCGAACCCGAACCCGATTATATCCTAATGGATCGACCCGAAATCAACCCGAAACCCGAAATTGCCCGACCCGAGCATATCCGAAACCCGAAATTACCCGAACCCGATTATACCCGACACCCGAAATAACCCAAACCCGATTATATCCGAAATCAACAAAAATCTTAGCATTTCCCTAAAATACTCAAAACAACCTAAGTATTTGATTACTTAATAATGAAGGGTAAATTACACATAACCACCCATAAATTATGTTAGTTTTCACATAACCACCCATAAAATTATAAATTACATAAAACCACCCATAAATTATATTTATTTTCAAAAGACCACCCATTTGTTAAATGTCCATTTGTAAAAAGGAAAATGCCCCCATATCTTAGTTTTTAAAGTAATAATTTGGGGTTTTCTAATTATTCCCTTCGGTCGACAAAAAATATTCATGCACACTTTTTTAAGAAGATAAAAACTGCTTAAAATATTCATCTTTTTGTAATTTTTTTCATAGTTGAAGTAAATAAGTACGAAATTGTTATTTTTTTTATAAAAAATAGATATAAAAATAAGTGACTTTTTCAAGTTAAACACGTATTTCTAGGAGGGTAAAAACAGTATAAAATATTAAAATTTTAATTAATTTTTTAATAATATCATACTTATTATTGAAAAATTAATATTTTATATTGTTTTTATCACCTTAAATTACGTGCATGAATATTGAATAGTAAAAAGTCACTTATTTAGAAACGGAGTGATTGTAGTTTTATTATCCTAAAAAACGTATGTAAATATTAAACGTGTTTTTCTAAAACGAGTGAGTAATAATTTGAGTTTATTTTAGGGCTTATTCACATATTCAACATTTGAAGAAGAAGAGATCGACAAGAGCTATTGCAAATCTCTGCTCTTCGCATTAAAAGTTTGATTCATATATATTGGTTCGGCCATTTATATATGTTTTACAATGTTAAAACTCTTTTTTTTCAAAGTGAAATGACAAATTAAATAGGAAAATATTTACAATGACTTTCATTTAAAAAGAAATAAGCTAGAACTAGGGGTATTTTAGTCTTTCCAAACAAAACAAATGGACATTTAATGGGTGGGTGGTCTTTTGAAAATTAATCTAATTTATGGGTGGTTTTATGTAATTTATAATTTTATGGGTGATTATGTGAAAACTTGTATAATTTATGGGTGGTTATGTGTAATTTACTCAATAATGAATGATAATATTATCATGCATATAGTATAATTAAATATAATTTTGTACTCCCTCTATTAAAAAAGTAACTTTTTTAGCATTTTTTAAGACGCCCAAACTATATAAATATCAATTTTTTGTTATTTTTATAATTTCGTAGTTATGAATAATAAGTATGAAATTAATATTAAAAAAATATTTTATATAATTTTGACTTTTTTTTAAATATTATAAAAAGTGGGAAGACTTTCATTTTTTTAAGGAATGTAGTATTGATTATGAATTGATAAACATTAGCTTAATCTATATAAAAGTATACATATCTCATGGGTAAGAAAAAATTGATTTGTTTTATCCAATATGATTCTTGCGGGTTCGATTTGACTGAACTCAATTCAATCAAAACCGTTGTGACCAAAACCCGATTCATCCGAACCCGCTTAAACCGAAACCCGATTCACCCGAACCCGTTTAGACCGACACCCGATTAACCCAAACTCGTTTAGACCGAAACCCGATTCGCACGAACCGAATAGGACCCGAAAAGCCGATTGTATCCGATAAACTAATGTCCGAATAAACCCGACCCGAACCCGATCGGACCCGAATTGTCATCACACCCGATATCAACCCGAGTCTGATATGACCCGAAACCGAATAACCCGACCCGACTCGCCCGATTGCCACCTCGAACGACAGTAAACGATTCATTTTCGGGTTGGAAAAATCGCCTTGTCGGATACCCGACACGAACCGTTTAAATTATCATTTTTTAATTTTTAAGATAAGTAGTATAATACTAGTATAAATAGAATCCCTTATGTATCAATAAACTCTACTAGCCCAACTGGTTCCAAGTAGGTGCCACTTCTTAGCTCTTGCACACAGGCCCAGATTTGAATCCTCTGGGCTCCACCCTATCTCCTTTTTTTTTATTGCACTGTTGCCTCACGCAGCGACCGGCCGGTGTTCCTTGTCGATTTCGGCTTTTTGGTGTCCAATTTCGCCGGTTTTTGTGTTCATTTTCTGGAGCTTTGGTCTTCGGGAAGTTATTTTGCCGAGGGTCCCCTCCTCTGTCCCGACCTTCGCTTTCAGGTCGTTAATGGCTTGGCGGTTGGGGGTTGGGCTGCCCTTCTCTCTCCGCCTTCACCTTTGTTGTCCATCTGTGGTGCTTCTATTGGGAGCTCTTCCTCCCTCTCGTTGCCGTCGACTTCATCTTCCTTCACACACAGAGCGTACACAACCCCAAAAAAAATCATTTGGTTCGTGTCGGGTACCTGGGTATCCGACACGGAATCGAATAGTTTAATCGTGCCGGGTACCCGAATTAAAAAGGTTCGGGTACGGTTCAGTCATTTGGGTCTTAACGGTTTCGGGTACCCGACACGATTATCCAATTCGTGTCGGGTACCCGGATATGCACATCCCTACTTCTTTCATATGATTTGATGCCAGGGCAAGCATAGAAGAAGAATGCTTGGATAAAACATGTTTAGATAAAAAAAAATTGAGATATTTTACTCGATGGTTTTATACTTTTATCTTTGTGTTTTGGATATGTTTTTGTGCTTTTTATGTGATGATAAATAGCATCCGCTCTTATGATAAATAAAATAGATATACGAGCATATCTATGTTATCATCGACTCTCAATTTCGTCATATCTAATTATTTAAAATTTCAAATTCTTAATGTATATAAAAGTCTCTATTTGATCCATATGTTCTATTTGATTATTTTTGTTTTGAACTTCTATCGGTGTATTTAAACATTTGTTATGCTCGTATATCTTTAGTTTTATTGGATCTCTTTGAAATATCCTCGCGTTTTATTTGGGATAGAGATGTGTATTTCTAAACCCTCAACCCCTATTTGTGATGAGATTTCCTGAATTGATGTTGTTAATGTAGTCAAGGTCCGTGTTTTTCATATTGTAACATATTCAGTATGATTATAAGGTTCATAAAAAGCACACATTAACTTGATAAACTTTAAAAAAGAAAAAAGAAAAAGTAATTGAATTCAATGCACCCGATAGGTGAAGAGATCGAAAAAATCAGCAGCAACCATGGCATCATGGAAAAAAAATTACATCAACAAAGAAAAAAAATTACATTTCCACCAGTACACCTGTTTTAAAATGGTTCATATACTCTAATGATCTAATGAGTTGCAATCAGCAGCACTTTCCTAGAAATGGGCAATGGCCACATCTGACAGCACACAAGTACCGGACCGGTCCCTCCTAAATCTGTATGCAATTCAGCATTACATTCTGTAACTCGCAACAACAAACCATGTAATTAATACCCGGGAGATACTCTAATTTAATTTGAATTTTGTGAAAATTTGGTCTCTTTGTTCTTTCAAATGTTTGATCACCAAAGAACAAAACCAATAGACCCACAAAATCGCCCTCTGGCTATCGTCACTCCGACTCAAAATTACTGTAAGAAATTAAACATATATATGTCCTTGTACACGACACTCAGTTATATATGTACTATAGTAAGTTTGTCAACATATTTATTTTTCTTGATGCTCTTCCATGATTTTCGGTTTAGGCAATCATGATATCATATGGAATCTTAAACCAAAATTTTCATATTATAAATAGGTGTCTGGGAAGCTTTTTTTGGGTTGAGACCTGTCATTCTCTGGCCATCTGGGTACAGCTAATGCACATTTGTTTCTAGATTGGTTAATTATATTTATGGGATACCACTAATGCCTACCTTTTTAATTCCTTTATTTTGTTCGGTATTTACCAGATTCCTCTCCCTGTAAGTAAACAACCGTCAATCGGAGGTTTTATAGAAGCTAGGTCAGTAGGAGAGAATAGAACTTGGATGCAACTTTTTCAATTAAATGATGTTTTACGTATTAAAGTCCGATAATATTGTTAAGAAAGTCGAATGAGATTTCATTCTAAGATGAAGGGTCCGTTTGATAATGCATGTAGCTTTTAATTTAACTAGCTTTTTAAATTGGATTTTCAACATCTACTAACCGCAAGCTTTTCATAATTCTATTCATTTTCTCCTATCTGATCAGCTAGTTTATATCAGCTACTCTATCAGCTGGGTTACCAAACACCTTACTAGCTTATGAAAACTCCAATGTAACATATATTTAACACACTTAATCCATCAGCTTCAGCTACCCTATCAGTTTCAGCTACCTCATCAGCTCCGTGTTACCAAACTGACCCGAAGTGTCATGAAAGTAGTATATTGTGTTGGTTTGACACCTCAAAGATTAATCTAGATTAAATTTATAATTTAGTTTAAAATTATAATCTATATGAAAATTATAATGAAATTTTAGAGATGAATCAAATTTTTAACATAGATAGATTAAAAGAAAAAATCATGGTTTGACATCACAAATTCTATAATGTTTTGAAAAAAAAAACACAAAAATCCTTGCCACACCATTTAGAAATATCAAATCTCTAAATAAGCTTGTGTCAAACATGTCTGTTTGGCGCGTAAAACAATAATTTAGCTTAAAATTTTAATCTACCTTAAAATTAAAATTTCGATGAAATTTAGAGATATATTAAAAAAATAGCCTTTGTGAAAAGATTAAAAGAGCCAACTCTTGTTCAATATGACAAATTATATAGAGTTTTATAAAACTATATATTTTCCAAAAATCGAGATAAGCTTTATCACACCGTTTTGAAAAGATTCAATAAACTTGTGTCAAACTTTCACAAAAAAGATTCTTGAAAAATTTGGGTTTCACCATACTTTCATTACTTGAGTTATGGAATGCGTAACGACTGTATATTTTTTTCTTAGTGCTAGTGAACAATGGCCCTACTGATATGTTCCTCCCCTCTCGAGGGATTCGCCACGGGGATCATCTATCCCCTTTCTTGTTTATCCTAGGAGCCGAAATCCTAGCTTGGAAACTTGCAGCCGAAACAAATGCGGATAACAGTCCATTTGGGTTCACCTTCGGTAGGAATGGTCCTCGGGTTCCTTTCCTATCATTTGTTGATGACATCGTCATTTTCACAAGAGGTAGTATTTTTTTTTATAACTAAGATCACAAGAGGTAGTGTTGATGCAAGATAGAAAGTTAGAACAATAATTGATACATACTATAAAATTTCTGGGCAAAAAGTTAATTACCATAAATCGAGCTTCCAAGTTACAAAAGGCATTTCGAACACTAAGATCTCAGAGCTTAGTAATTGCTTTTGCTTGAATATTACAAACGAAAACTCATTGAAAAAATATATCGGCTGTCCGATTATTAATGGTAGAGTAAACAAACATATTTTTGAAGATATCATCTGTAAATCTAAAGAACAACTAAGTAAATGGTGTGTCAATTCTTTATCACAATAGGGACGTGCAATCCTAATCAATACGAACTTATCAGCTAAACCGTTGTACACAATGCAAAACTTTCTGCTACCCGCTTCAATACATAAATAGCTTGATCAGATTAATAGAATGTTCTTCATAAATAAAGATCTTCAACACCGGCCGCTTATTAGTTGGGATAGAATTTGCAGACCAAAAAAGTGTTGGGGGTAGGGCTCAGGAAATCAAAAGAGATGAATGAAGCTCTTTAAATGAAACTACTATGAAAAATATTGGCTGAACCAGATAATGTTCGGGTCACTCTAATTAAATACAAGTACTTACGTTTTGCTAACATCCTTGAATACAAGAAAAGTGGTGATTCCTCTTGGCAATGGGTCAAACTGACAACTCTCATTGATAAATTTAAGTCGGGGCTTATTTGATTAATTGGAAATGGGAACTCTATAAAATTTTGGACAGATAATTGGATTATAATTACCTCTTCTCTACAGTCTAGAGATGATTGCCCCCAAATTGGTAACAAGGAAGAAACTATGAGTGACTACATTATGGGTGGTAAATGGTGGATGGAGAAACTAAACAAGGTGCTACCTATTGACATAGTCAAAGAAATCTTGGACATTCCTCTTCCCGTCTCTACTTTTGAGGATCGGCTATATTGGTGGCCTGATAGAGCGGGTTAGTTCACCACTTCGAATGCATACAAACTAATCACATCTCAATCCTCTCTAAATTTAGATAACATCGCTTGGATTTGGAAATTGGACATTCCGCTCAAGGTCAAAAAATTTATGTGGAAGGTTTGCTAGGAAGGTCTCCTAACTCCCTCTAGGTTGGCCTCTCGTGGGGTCCATGTACCTTCCACCCGTAGCCTGTGCAATTGTGCGACCGAAGATGATGTTCACCTCCTGTTAGAATTCCATTATGTATGTGCGCTCTCTATTTCGGTTTGCTTCTCGCATATCCAGTATGATAAATCATTCTGAAGATATAAAATCTATCATTTCTTTCATCGGGATTGAACAACCTTAATGCAGCGGCCAAGGTGGATCTTGCCTTTGCTTGGTGGTCAGTTTGGTACAGTCGGAACCAACACATGTTTAGATTGGTCCCCATCCCGCTTAGAGATACGTAGCTATGTATTATTAAAACCCACAAGGAGAATTGGTGTAAAACAGTTCAGATAGAGCATAACTTAGATGAGGACTTCCCTTTACACACCCAAAACTCTAATCACCCAAAGAAGAAAAATAAGTATGGTAAGATTATGTGGCATAAACCCTCGAGGGGAACTCTCTAGCTAAATTTTGATGGATCCACAAAAACAAACAATGACAGCTCGACGGGAGCTATAATCCAGGATTGGGAAGGACGACCAATTCGCATATGTTATCAATAACTTGGTAAACAAATCCCCTTGAAAGCGAAAGCTCTTGCTCTAAAACTGAGAATTCAACACGCTATTCAACTCCGTATCGATAGTCGTAGTACTCGGCTCGTTGCTACTTTGATTTTAAAAAAAAAGGTAATCGACGACCCTTCTAGTATAATCATAAACCACATCACAAATCCACATTGAAGGCGATTCTAGTATAATCATAAACCACATCAATCAAAAATCTAAATGTCCTTGGGAAATTGAACTGGTCTTATCAGATGTTAAACTTCTTCTATCGACTTTGAAAGAAGTTTCCTTCTTTCATGTGCCCCGTTTAGGCAACAGAATAGCTGATAAGGTTGCACACCTTCTTTACTCTACTTGGGGTGTCGATATTTACAATGATTTGTGGGAGTTACATTTTTACACACATTCATAATGTGGGTTCTTCTATGTAATTATGTGTAATTAGGATTGTCGGTTAGATGTTTATTATAAATACACCTTCTTACTTCTGTAATAGATCAATTCATTCATTCTAAACAATGTTCAGTCCGTTTGTTCTTCTTCTATTTCATGTTCTCCCTCTTCTCCAATACATCACTTCTGATCTTGTGAACTAGATTCAACATGGTATCAGAGCGGAAAAGCCAAACGGTCAGACTCTCGATCATGGGCTAGATAAAAAGAGAATGAGATGCTAGACTCGTTGTCCAAGTGTCAACTAGAGGCGAAAGACGACCCTAGTTGCACTTGCGGGGGCGTGTTGAGAGAATGAAAGATGTGAAGAGGCCAAAAGAGTCCCACATCGAAAATATGAAAGATAAAGTCATAGTATATAAGCTAGTGGGTTACTTCTCCTATCACGAATTGGTTTTATGATGGAACCCTGCTCGGCTTATGTGCTAGGCTATTAGCGCATGGGCGCACGTGTGCACACGGCCCCCGATCCCGAGTCCCAACGAACTTCAGTATGGTATCATGGTTTTCATGAATCTGGTTTTCATTTGCTTCCGTTTCTCTGAACTCGCTAGTTCTTCGATTGATTTCGCTAGCTCGGTGTCGATTGATTCGACGAATTTCTTTCAATTCATGCGTATTCTTCGATTGTTGTTCTTGATTCTCTCTCATGGAGGTTGTCGCATTCGATGCTTCTCACCCATTTTATCTTCATCCCTCTGAAAATCCGGGAGCTGTTCTTGTGTCGAAATCGTTTGACGGCACCAGATTTGGGGGCTGGAAGCGTTCGATGCTGATCGCTCTGTCCGCAAAGAACAAAATTGGGTTCGTAGATGGCTCTATTCATAAGCCTTCGGCTACCGATCCTCAATTTCGCCAGTGACAGCGAGCTAATGACATGTGCATCTCATGGACAGGGCCGTTCCGTTATAGTTTGAGGCCTTGTGCAACAAATATGTTGAGGCTTTTTTTTTTAACTAATTCAAAGGGGACAAGAATAGTCCACCAAATCTAACAAAGAGATGTTCTCATAAGTACAAAGTCATTACAAAGAATCATTAACTAAATCCCAACTTCTTGATTTATAAGGTAGAAAGGTACAAACCAATAACAAAAAAAAATAATTATTATGATTATCTAAGAAACTAAAAAGTAAAAGCTAATAAAAGAATATATTATCGAAATCTTTCAGGTTGAACGGACAATTACAATGGTTAAATATGTTAAATTGATTTCATTACATTATGGCTTTTTTCTTTTCCGGAGGTGGATTAGTCCGTTGCTCGAAGGTTAGTGACAGCCCAACAAAAAATAAAAAAATAGGGCTGCTATAATTTTTTTGTTGGAAAAAAATAGAAACAGGCCTCTATTGTTAAAAAATGAAAATGAAAAAGGGCCTCTATTGTTAAAAAATCAAAATGGGGGGCCTGCTGTTAGGGAGGCTCGAAACCAGACCAATCCGCAACAAGCGCAACATCTCACGCCTTTACCAACTGAGCTACCGAGACATGCTGATACATGTTGCAATTTAATTATATATAATATATATTATAAAACTTATACGAGGCCCTTAAAAATTCGAGGCCCTGTGCGATTGCACGTTTCGCCCGCCTCATGAGCCGGCCCTGCTCATGGATCTTGAACTCTGGATTGTCGCTTATTTCACTCGGAATAAACGTTTATGGGACGAATTGTTTAGTTTGCAAGGTTTGCCTCCTTGGACATGTGTTGCTTCTCAGGTATGAAGAAGATCATCGTCCCGTTGGCTTTTTGATGGGATTAAATGAATCCTACTCTCATATTAGGGGCAATATCTTGATGTTGTCTCCTACACCTTCTCTTGCTCAGGCATACTCTCTTCTTATTCATGAAGAGAAGCAACGTCAGATTTCTTCAGTTCCTGCTGTCTCTACTGATTTAGCCTCTTCCAATGTCGGTTCAAGTTGAAATGATGTGTCTAAGTCTCAAGGTTCTAAGCAAGATGACAAGAAGACCATGGTCTGCAATTATTGCAAGAAGACAGGTCATGTTATTGCTAAGTGTTACAAATTGCATGGTTTCCCTGGTTCAAAGCCTCCAGACAAATCTAAGCCTCAACACAAACGTTTTTCTGCGAATTTGGAGGCTAATCAAGATGCTGAAAATGGTGCTCCATTTGCTTCTGGCATCCCTGCGATACCAGGTCTTACTCCTGATCAGTGTTCTCAACTCACGGCCTTGCTGAATGTTTCTTCAGGTTCCGAGGTTGGAGTTTACAATATGGCAGGTATCATTACTTCTTTAATTCGCTTTTCTTGTTCAATTATGGACAAAGACATTAAGACTGATAGAAATACATGGATAATTGATACCTGCGCAACTGATCATATGCCTTATGATTTATCTTTATTCAGTAATAAGATGTCCCTTTCTAAGCCTTTTCATATAACTCTTCCAAATAATTCTCTTTTACCTGTAAATACATATGGCACTGTTATACTTGATTCCGTGTTAACATTACATAATGTATTGTTTGTTCCTCAATTTAAATATAATCTCCTATCCATAAGTAAACTATGCAAGCATAACAAGTGCTATGCATTCTTTACTGATTCGATTTGTGTTTTGCAGGGCCCTTCCATGAGGAGGCCTCTGGTGCTTGGTAAAGAAGTAAATGGACTTTATCTGCACACCAAAGATATAGCTGATCATGCTCCTGTTTTTCATGTTTCTGATTTTTCTTTGTTGCCTAGTAATGTTCAGAACCCATCTACTCTTTCAAGCTGTAATTCTCTTGATGTTGTTTCTGAAGACAGTTCTATGTTGCCTGCAGTTTCTTCTTGTAATGTGCAATCTCTTGTACTTTGGCATTCAAGGCTTGGACATTTACCTTTCAATAAAATCTTGAAGCTTACTTCTATTCATAATGTCTCTCCCACTGACATAGATGGTCTAATTTGTGATTTTTGTCATAAGTCTAGACAGCACAAGTTACCATTTCCTAAGAGTATCATTTCATCTTCTAAAGCTTTTGATCTAATTCACATTGATGTTTGAGGTCCTTATAACACCCCTACATACAATGGATATAGGTACTTTTTGACAATTAAGTAGATGATTTTTCCCGGTCAACTTGGACACAACTCATGAAATCTAAGAGCAATGTTTTATCTTTGATTAAAGCCTTTGTTCTTATGACATAAACTCAGTTTCATGTTGTGCCCAAGGTGATCCGGACTGATAATGCTTTTGAACTTGGTTCTAGACTTCTTGTCATGAGTCTTCTAATTTTTTCAAAAGCAAAGGCATTATACATCATACATCTTGTCCACATACTCCACAACAGAATGGAGTTGTAGAAAGGAAACACAAGCACTTGCTTGAGACATCAAGGGCATTGTTGTTTCAATCACAACTTCCAATCCAATATTGGGGAGATTGTGTTTTGACAACAACTTGCTTAATAAATAGGTTTCTCTAAAAAAAATTACATGGAGAAACACCATTTAAGTTGTTCAATAAAGTACCTAGTTATGAGCATCTCAGATCTTTTGGTTGCCTTGGATATGCTTCAACAGTAGCTCATGGGAGAAACAAATTTTCACCAAGAGCTATTCCTTGTGTATTTATTGGATATCTATTTGGATCAAAAGGTTACAAGATGCTTTCTTTACAATCCAACAAAATTATTGTCTCCAGGCATGTCAAATTTCATGAAACTGTGTTTCCTTATAAATCTTTTAAATCTGTTTTGCATTCTGAAAATGTTTTCTTACCAAAGGTTGTCATGGATACTGATTTTGTTGGTTCAGATACATCTACTAATGTCAGATCTCATACCACAAATGCTCCTCTTACTATTAGAAGATCTACTAGGCAACATACGTGCTTCTCTTATTTATCTAAATGGCTATATATGCAATTCTGTGCTCAACATTGATCATGTCTCATCTGTGTGTGCTAACAATATGACCACTTTAACATCTCAACCTAGTGGTCAATCTGTAGCTTTTTCTGTCCTAAGTATGGATGATAAAAAATTCATCCAAAGTTTGCCAACACTAGTGGAGCCAACTACCTATGAAGAAGTTGTATTGCATCCTTCATGGAAGGAAGCCATGGACAAAGAGTTTCAGGCCCTACACTTAAACAATACTTGGACATTAACAAAGCTTCCTGAAGGAAAGAGCTGATGGCACAGTTGAAAGGTGCAAAGCAAGGTTAGTTATCAAAGGTTGTACACAAAAAGACGGTATTGATTATACTGAAACCTTTTCTCCAGCTGTTAAACATACTACAATTCGTGCTCTAATTGCTGTGGCTGTTAAAAAGCATTGGAACATCTCTCAATTATATGTTAACAATGCTTTCCTTCATGGAGATTTAGATGAAGTTGTGTTTATGAGGCTACTTAAAGGTATACAAGTTCATGATAAATCTATGGTTTGCAAGTTAAATAAATCATTATATGGCTTAAACCAAGCCTCAAGGCAGTGGTATGCCAAACTATCTTCATTTTTACATGATCAAGGTTATAAATCATCTAAGAATGATTACTCTTTATTTAGTAAATGCTCACAAACTTCTCAAGTCTTTGCATCTGTGTATGTAGACGATATTCTGCTTACAAGGAATGATGATGCTGAAATCAAGAGGCTAAAATTGGAGTTGGATGACAATTTCAAAATA
Source organism: Persicaria tinctoria (assembly GCA_037127255.1). Taxonomy (NCBI): domain Eukaryota; kingdom Viridiplantae; phylum Streptophyta; class Magnoliopsida; order Caryophyllales; family Polygonaceae; genus Persicaria; species Persicaria tinctoria. The sequence goes on along the minus strand of JBANSL010000018.1, from coordinate 25,824,360 downwards.
AAAGACCTGGGATCATTACATTACTTTCTAGGAATGGAATTCATCAAGACTCCCATTGGTTTGCTGATGACACAGTGGAAGTTCTTATTCGAGCTGCTACAAGATTTTTGGAGGCTCTGATTTGCTTCCAGCATCAACTCCTTTGGACACACGCATCTCATTACAACCTTCCAAAGATTATTCCACCCTTGCAGATGCTTCACGTACAGTATAGAAAGTTAGTTGGAAAACTTAACTTTCTCACCAATACAAGACCTGACATATCTTTCAGTGTACAGCACCGGAGCCAATTCATGCAAAGGCCATCTGTGTTGCATTTTCAAGTTTCTATACACACTCTTCGCTATCTCAAAGCCAAGTCAGATTTGGGTTTACATTTCAATTCATCATCAGACTACAAGCTCTTGGCATTTTGTGACTCAGATTGGGAATCCTGTCACCACACAAGACGTTCGGTTTCTGGTTATTATGTTTCTTTTGGTGGCTGTCCCATTTCATGGAAATTCAAAAAGCAATCAGTGGTAAGCTTGTCATCTGTAGAAGCTGAATATCGTAGCATGAGAAGGGTCACTTCTGAATTGGCATGGCTGTCAAGGTTGTTCAGTGAGCTTGGTGTATATGATATTCTTCCCATTCCTTTGAAATGTGATAATCTTGCAGCAATTCACATTGCAAGGAATCCGGTATTCCACGAATGAACAAAACACATCGATTTAGACTGCCATTTTGTTCGTTCCAAAGTCCTTGTAGGCCTCATCACCATTTCATATGTTCCAACTCAACTTCATGCGGATCTCCTCGCCAAGGCTTTACCAGGACTTTACCACATTGGGCAAGCTTGGTCTGCATCCTAATCCTCCAGCTTGAGGGGGGGGGGGGGGGGGGAGTGTGGGAGTTACATTTTTACACACATTCATAATTAATGTGGGTTCTTCTGTGTAATTATGTGTAATTAGGATTGTCGGTTAGGTGTTTATTATAAATACACCTTCTTACTTCTGTAATAGATCAATTCATTCATTCTAAACAATGTTCATTGCTGGCGAGAACATGGAGGCTTTTAACCTCGCTTTGTTGGCAAAGCAAGGGTGGAGGATGTTGAATGATCCGAGATCATTGCTGGCGAGATTATTAAAGGCTAAGTATTTTCGAGACATGGAGGCTTTTAACCTCGCTTTGTTGGCAAAGCAAGGGTGGAGGATGTTGAATGATCCAGGATCATTGCTGGCGAGATTATTAAAGGCTAAGTATTTCCCATCGTCTGATTTTCTAGATGCTAGATTGGGGTATAACCCAAGCTATGCTTGGAGGAGTATGTTGAAGGGGAGGGAAATACTACAACAAGGGTTGAGTTGGGTGGTAGGGAACGGGAAGGATATCCGGGTGTGGGTTAATAAGTGGATTCCAGATGTAGCCGGATATAAACCGGAACCGATGGCGGGGGTATTGGATCTCACGAGGGTCGTAGCAGAATACATAGATTGGGAGGGACCTTGCTGGAAAGAGGAGGAGGTAAGAGCAGAGTTTACTAGTCGTGATGCCGAGGCAATTTTGGGAATTCATCTCACGGATCAATATGTGGTGGATCAGCTGGGATGGATGCATACGAAGGATGGAGTCTTCACGGTCAAGTCGGCGTACCACATGATAATGGAGAGTAGGATTGCGGAGGACGGGATGCCAGGGCCATCGGATTTAGGCCCGATGAGGTCGATTTGGAAGAGGGTGTGGAGCTTTAGAGCGCCGCCAAGAGTGAGGAATTTATTGTGGCGGGCTGGGAGGGGAATTTTACCGTGTAAATCTAACCTGTTTAGGAGAAATGTGGTGCAGGATCCATGTTGTGAGCTATGCGGGCGAGAGGAGGACGTGGTCCATGCTCTGTTTGATTGTAGGGCTGCCAAGGCGGTATGGAGGATTGAGCCTCGAATGAACAGGAAAGCGCTACAGCAAGGAGGGATGTTGGATCGAATCGAGGTTGCGGGGAGAGTACTGAGTGGTGATGAGCAAACGGTGTGGGCTGCAGTGGTGAGCGGAATATGGAGGGAGCGAAACACATGATTGTTTGAAGGCAAGGAGATGGATGCCGAGAAAATCTAGGAGGATAGCTGGAGGATGACTGAGAAGATGAGTAAGTTAGAGGGTGTTCAAGGGAGTGGAAGAGCAGCTCAAGAGAGGGATCTAAGGTCTCGGTGGACTGTGCCACCAAGAGGATTCCTGAAACTAAATTGTGATGCAGCTGTGAGGAAGGAAAGGGGAGTAGGGGTGGGTGTGGTGGCTCGAGACGACAAAGGAGAGTTGTGCTTTGCAGCTGCAAAATCGGTGAGGGGCGCGGCAACACCAAGCGAGGCGGAGGCAGAAGCAGTGTTGTGGGCGGTGCAGCTCGCGCTGAGGGAGGATGCCATACACATCGTTATTGAAAGCGATTGCTTGGAAGTGATAGGTCGGCTGCAGAAGGGAACAATGGCAACATCTGCAATGGGAAATGCATTGCGCAGGGCGACGGAGCTGGCGAAATCCTTGCAAGTGTGTAGCTGGAGCTATGTGCGGAGGACGGGCAATGGAGCTGCTCACCTTCTGGCTGTTGTCCGCCCAGATGACTTTCTATTTGATTACATAGACTCATTTACTAATTCAAAGCTAGACTTGGCAAGTTAATTTATGAAATATTGGTTTATCAAAAAAAAAAAAAAACACAATGTTCAGTCCGTTTGTTCTTCTTCTGTTTCACGTTCTCCCTCTTCTCAAATACATCACTTCTGATCTTGTGAACTGGATTCAACATGATTTTGGTCTTTTAGACCTCATCCGAAATGATATCGTCGGGTAGAATTTACTTGCTCGAATTCTTTCCTAATAATTAAAAAAAAGAACTTGTGTCAAACAGACCTAATCAACCGACTGATCGATCTTATATTTATATCTCAACATTAAATAGTGTCAACCTTTAATTACTTTATACATTGTATTTTTTGGCATCTCAACTTTACACACGTACAAAAGTTACACTTGACATTACATCCCTTTATAAAGGGGAGTGATAAGAACCACTATTTTCCATGATTCCTTGGTGGAATTTTATTGATCAGTTGGCTATGACTTATCGGTATCTAGCGGCCCCTTACAAATTTTCAAATGAGAAGTATATAGGAAAATAAAGAGTGCTAGTTTATTTACCTTTGAAGTTAAAAGGTTGGAAAGCCTTTGAGTTATCCTGTTTTGATTTTTGAAAGCAAGTCACTTTCCGGCTCGCAACGACTCAAACGTCCTTCATTGTCAGTACGATTCATGTCAGTACGTCTTTATATATCAACTTGAATTGTTGTGACAAAGAAATTTGTTGGTATTCTGATGAGGATAACGTAAGACAAGTATAAGTATAGGGAGTGTGATTTGTATCCACAGGTGAATGCGGTGGGTGGGTGGTGGAGGACAGGGTGTGTTCATCACTTGGGATTTTGCAGGCATGTTACATTCTCCTACATTTCAGTATTATCCAGCCTGCATACCACCACCCTCTTTTTTAGTCTTTACAATATTCAACCTTTTAAATACCACCAAAACAAAAAACAAAAAAAAGGGTCTATAGGTCTAAATTCCACACTAACTTGTGATGTCTTGTTTGACTTTCAATATAAAAAATAAAAATAAAAAATTTATTTGTATCATGGCAGAAGTTTTTTAAATGCTTAGATACAGAATATTTAAGCTTTGCAAGTGAACGTGCTGCTTGATTTCTGCCCCGCCGAACAAAGAAAACCCACAAAATTGGGTTAACTGATGGTTATATGCTGTTGAATTCGTCCACATATATTACCATAGTAGGTAGTTAGTAGGCTTTGATTTCTGAAGGGGGAAAGAATAAGTCACAGGCGAAAACAGACTTAACTGGCGCCGCTAATTTCGGCCGTAGACTATGCTAATCCTCGCCGTTTCAAGGGCGGGCCCACCTTACTCCGGCCCAGTGGCCCACTCGACTCGTTTGGCAATTCTTCTTGGCCGAGTTCGACGTGGGGTCACGCACGTCCAAACGCAAACGCGCTAACCAAGTCAAGTGGGGTTCTATCATAAAATCAATTGTTATAAGGTGGGGTAGTCCACCGACTTATAAGCAAGACTTGGATTCATTTTCTAATCAAGGTGGTACACTCCCAACTCATATTCTCCACGTCATGAGTCGGGATGCATGCATTTTTTAAACAAGCCGAGAAAGTTAGACACAATGCACACAAATTTAGAAGCAAAAGAATAAACAAATCTAAATTAAGCATTCAAAATGAGATGAAGAGAAACCACACCTTAAGCCACACAAACATACTTGAAAGAAGAACCACGATGAAGCGATCAGGCTCGGACACCCTCATAGTGAACTAGTAGTAGCGCCACCTCCTCCAAGCCCCAAACCCCAAACCTAAACTTACAAATCTCCAATGTTTTGCCCTATTAAGATTAGATATCTACCAAATGCTATTTCTCTGGTCAACCCTATCAATAATCATATCCTCTGAAAGGGCAAGAAGATTAAGATTCCGCCTAACCATTTATTTCAAACTCTTCTTAGGGGCAATCTCCCATTTATGCACTTCGTGAATTAGGCACTTTAACTTTTTTTTTTTTATGATGTAGAGGTTCCGAGGTTATCGACTAATCCTCCACGGGCCGAGCACTAGCCTGTAAAGCACTCGAGCCGGGTAAGCCAAGCGGCAAGCCACAAGACAGGTTTTGCACTCGAGCCGGGTAAGCCAAGCGACAAGCCACAAGACAGGCTAACCCATGCCAAGGTAAACCAAGGCATAAGTACCCACTATATATAGCACAAATTGCTCATAGTGGGATTTGAACCCTTGACCTCATGATAGTGAGGCACAAGGAAGCAACTCACTTTTACCACCAGGGCAAAAGATCATTGATTAGACACTTCAACTTAACCTTACTATGAATAACATTGCTGATGATATTGTCCACTCTCGGAATGTGACCAACGTTAGCACCGAAATGTAAAGTTGATATAACGATCACCTAGTATAGTTTATCTTTAAACTCCAATTGAAGGACACATTTTTCACAAAAAAAATGGTCATGAAGTACCCCTCTATTTTCTCAATCCACCTGGATATGAGGATTGACATTCTTCTCAATACCCCATATCCTGTTATAAACAGGACTAATTAATCAACTAATCGGATTGGATACTTACGCCAAACAAGGTGCCAAAACACATAATACTTGAAATAATTCATTAAATTGTCGTTATATTCGAAAATCTACCAATCAATCACACCATGAACGTTATATACTAATATTATATACTCCCTCCGATCAGTGGCGGACCCAGAAACTTTTAAAGGGGGTCACCAGGGTGGGTGCGGCGGCGGGTTGCTGGGTGGATTGAGGGCTCGACTCGGACTTCTCTCTCACAGTCGGCAGCTACTGTAAATGTAAATGGGGAAGGGGCGGCTACTGATTGTAAATGTAAATGGGGGCTTTTGAATTTAACCTATAAAAATATTTTTTTAAAAAATAGAGGTAAAAAATTAAAGTTTGGTGAGTCGAACCTGGGTCTCCAGACTCCGAAAGAGCTCACCCACATCCTTTGCTGATTGAGCCAACATTGTTTAGTGATTATTTACTCTCTTTACTTAATTATATCCAAAATACACGTCCTTTGCCAATTGGGTCCACCACTGCCTCCGATCCAAAATACACGTCATTTGACTTTTTAGCACGTATTTTAAGAAGCTGAAAAGTACATAAAATATCGTAACTTTTTTACAACTTAATATTTGTTGGTAATAGATATTAAATTGTAAAAAAATAAAATAAAAAAACTTAATATATTATATAATTTTTATTAAAAAACGAGAGAGGGAGTATATACTTGTACTCCGTAATATGTGACATGCAGAGAGGGAGTATATATTTGTACTCCGTAATATGTTAGGCATATATCTAAATAGAAGGACCCACCTTTGGCAGCGGATCCGGAGAGCCAAAATGGTCAATCTCAGCAGCTCCAGTAGCTCATGCAATATGCGGAGTAAGGTGTGGTGTGGGCCCCATGATGACGGTGACCCCACATGCCCCAAGCCCAAGTGATTGTGCCTCCACTTTGGATCCCCCTCTCTCTACGTTAAAAAGTCTCTTATAATTGCCATCCAATATCTTCTACTTTAGTGTAGAACAAATTAACCTATATATATATCCACGTGAACTGCGAAATGTTTTTTTTTTATATATATATATAAAATGAACTCTAAAAAACTCATAAATATCGTCTAATTATGTGAAGTATACCTACAAAATGAAAATATTATGAAATTTCACATCTTTCCTATTTTTGTGGATTTGTTAAATTCGATTCCAAGGTATTTAATGCGGTGGCGTGGACCGGGAGCCACGGTAAAAAGATGAAGACCGGCACAAATACGGCTGGACCGACCGTTGAATGGTGTGAAAACGCTGCGTTTTGACATATGATCCTCCTAGCTATAGACAGCTAAAAAAACCAAGGGAGAAAAAAACGAATACACCGAAACAGAAAAGGAAACACCATTTCCTCTCCCCTCTCTCTCTCCTCCTCCGCTTCTCAAACAAATGGAATTTTTGCAGCTCGCTGGGATCCGCGTTTCTTGATCTCTCCACCGCACGGAAACCACCGTTTCTCCGCCATCCCGTCCCCTCGCTTAATCTCTCCGTCCCGCTGGCGGTTCTTCTCTACGTAAGTCTCTCCTAAATTAATGAACCCCGCGCCTAATTTCCCAGTCGTTTGATTGATTCATTGCCTTTATATTTCATTCATTTGCTTCTAGATTTTCCGTGCTACATCAATTCTTCTGGCTTGCAATTCAATTTTTTCCTTCTCCGTCAATGTTCACGCGCATCTGCGACGATTTCTCTCAATTTGAATGAATTTGAGCAATGCTGGTTTTCATCGCCCGAGTTTTTCGTTTAATCGTGGTTATTTTTGTGTAGATCTCGATTAATATCCTTTGTCAGCTTCCTCCGGAGCCTAATTTCAGAAATTTGATTAATTCGTTGCCTTTTGCTTGCAGATTTGACTACCGGTTATTTCGCCTGTGTTTACTATCGAATTTCGTCGGCGATAGGACTTCGTTGCCTGGGAGTATTGATTGAGTAAAAGTGGATTGTGTGGATTCTTCTGGTTGCTGGATTTTTTGGGGGGACGAAGATGTCCTCAAAAGGCGATCATCATACGGTCCCGTTGTCTGTGTTGTTGAGTCGCGAAACGAAGAGTGAGAAAATTGAGAATCCGGAGATTTTGTTTGGTCAAGCCAACCAGAGCAAGAAAGGAGAGGATTTTACGCTTCTGAAGACCGAATGCCAACGCAATGTTGGTGATGGAGTCACAACGTTTTCGGTTTTCGGGGTAATCTGACCAACTTTAGTCTCTGATCCATGCCTTTTAGTTTTTGATGCTCTTGTGATCAAATGTTTTGACCCGCTAGCTATTTTTGTCCGGATTGTGGAGGCTCCAGGGCTATGGGGTGCACTTTTGTGAAATGTGCTATCTTTTGAGTTTCGACACCTTCTGGCCTTTGGTCTTTCAAGTTTTAAGTGACTAGTGTTTGTATCTTTTGTTTTTCACCTTTTGGTATTAGGGGAATCTGTACGTGTAAGAAGATAACATTGTTGATCGTGTCAAGCTGTATGGTATAACCATGAATCCAGCGTCAAGGATGGCTTCCTGCTAGTTAAAATTTGGCAGTGATGGACTTACAGTCGAGATAATGGCTCCAAAAGAAATTCATTAGTTTAATCCATTTGTTATATGGGCTGCGGGTGTAGACTTTAGAGAGATTTGGCATATTTTGTACTGAGGTCTTGTCTAGACATGCTTCATTTGCATTTTGTGGTAACTACTAGCGTAAGTTACTCTTTGAAGGTGAGGCTGACTTGTGCTTCTTTTGCAGTTATTTGATGGTCATAATGGCACTTCAGCAGCGATATACACCAAGGAGAATCTTCTACACAATGTTTTAAATGCTATTCCTTCCGATCTTAATAGGGATGAATGGATATCTGCACTACCAAGAGCATTGGTGTCTGGGTTTGTCAAAACCGATAAAGATTTTTTGCAAAAAGGTACATTGGTTGCTATATCAATCTGACATCTTTTTGCTATGTCCTTCATGATTCCTAATGCTGCCTTTCTTCAAATTTGTCGTTTGCTTTGGAACTTCTTGAATGAGAATTTTTCGTGTACTATAATAATGTTTTTGGTTTGACATCTTTAGTTTTTCTGTAGTTATATATCAATTGTTGAACAGGGAGCACATGAGCAATGAACGTGACTTGTCTATAATCCAAACCACGGAGTTCATCCATGAATTATGTTTCCATGAATTTTATCTAAAACTATTGCTTCCATAGTTCTATGGTTATGGGGAAGAAACTTAATATGTCCTTTTTGCACGTTTAGGCTTTCCCTTGAACCCTCTAATATGTTCTTCATTTGCTTTCTCTAATCAACTTCCACTCTAAAAGAACGTTACAATCAGAATCTTCAATTTTCAGGGCAATCATCCGGAACAACTGTGACATTTGTTATTATTGAAGGATGGGTTGTATCTGTGGCTTCAGTTGGTGATTCTCAATGTGTAGTTGAAACTGTTGAAGGTGAAATACACTGCTTAGCAGCTGATCACAGACTTGATACCAATGTAGAAGAGTAAGTTGATAATAAAATTACAAGTATTTAGTTCCTTGTTGAGGTCTCCACCTTCGGCTGACACCCTTTTGCCTTTTCCAGGAGGGAGAGAGTTACTGCTAGTGGGGGCGAGGTTGGTCGCCTTAATACAGGCGGTGGAACAGAGGTAATTTCTTCTACTGTTTATCTACATTTTCAAAAAAATTCTTGCCGATGAGAATACTCTTCTTATTTTATCCCATGATGGTAGTACAGGGACTTTTTACCTGCATATATTGTGAGTTGATCTCGTGTCTTCCATGATTAGATTGGTCCTTTGAGATGTTGGCCTGGTGGATTGTGCCTTTCAAGATCCATTGGAGATAGGGATGTTGGCGAGTTTATTGTACCAGTTCCGCATGTAAAGCAGATAAAGGTAGGTTTGGTGTATCTGATCTTCATCATCTCAAGAATACTTGGACATGATACATCATATTATAATAATCAATTGAGTGTTGGAGTTTCTCTGTAGTTGAGACTGTATGATTTGAAACATATGAAGTTGTAAAAACTACCCACATATTAATGAGTGCATTTTGCAAGTTTTACTTAAAATTTCTTGCAAGTGACAAATCTTTTTTGGGTTAATTATTAATTACGGTTTAGAAAACGTTTGTGTTTATCTTCAGTGTCAAATGAGTATGAAGATGAGGATTTTCCTGGAACTTGTCAGATGAAAATAGGGCTGAGAATGATATACGCTCAAACGTGATGGTGCATAGCATGAAACATTGAGATTGTGCATAAATCAGAAATAGATCAATGAACTAGATCTTTGCTGGTTTTGCTTTCGACTTTTAGTTATTCACTGAGGTTTCTAACTTGTTGATGGTACACTTGCACTGTATAATCATTCTGCAGCTGTCTACTGGCGGTGGAAGGCTTATTGTTGCAAGTGATGGTGTTTGGGATGCTATAAGTTTTGAGGCAGCATTCGATTGTTGCCGGGGAATGCCACCCGAGGCTGCTGCTGCACAAATAGTAAAAGTATGTTGACGTCTAGAAGTCTTCTACATGCATTTATTGTTTTCAGTTTCTAATACACATATGCTTTACAGGAAGCAGTTCAGATGAAGGGCCTTAGGGATGATACAACCTGCATTGTCGTGGATTTGTTCCCAATAGAGAAGAACCATCCTCCTGTTCATCCTCCAAAAAAGCAAGGGAAAGGAGTCTTTAAGTCTATGTTCAAGAAAAAGTCCTCAGAGTCGTCATCATTGCCTGAGAAGGATTATGCTGAGCCAGATGTAGTGGAGGAAATGTTCGAGGAAGGATCTGCAATGCTTTCAGAAAGGTTTGTTCTTTGTATATTCTAGTTGGTGTTGTGTTGTTTTGTGGCTTCAAAATCCATAATTATGGTTCATTTAGCTGCAGAATTGCTTACTTCAGACATTTCTTTTTTTTTTCCTGCCTGCAGGCTAGACACAAAGTACCCGCTCTGCAATATGTTCAAGTTGTTTACTTGTGCCATTTGCCAAGTTGAGATTAAGCCCGGCGAAGGTGTTTCAATTCATGCGGGTTTATCCAATCGGAAAACTCGTCCTTGGGATGGCCCCTTCCTCTGTGAAAGTTGCCAGGAGAAGAGAGAAGCAATGGAAGGGAAACGACCATCTGGCGGTATGTTTTAGACCTGTTCACACAATCATTCTCCAATACTAGAGATTCTCCATGATATAAATTCGCTTCCATTTCCATCATTCACAGATCGGTATAGCAGTGGAAGTGACTAGCGAAACATATTGCTCTCAGATTTTAGAAAGACACCCACACCCCTACAAAGCTAATCCGTGATGGCCAGACATTTTTTCCCACAAACCTTTTATTTACCTTTCGACTCTAGAAGGAAATGATTGGAGCACGAGCCTATTTGCTTGGCCTATTTGACATCTGATGTTCACATTTCAGCTTCACTTCAGAAGACTGAGAATCAAGAACCAACCCAATCTAATTTACAGATCTATATATTGATAGTAGGAGTGATACACAGCGTATGGGGTGCCTTTCTTGGATGAAATGCTCTCGGTAACCTCATTGCGACGAAAATTGCAAGGTATGCAGGGTTACATTTCGTCTACCTACTCAGATTCACTGAGCTGTATACTTGACATATGAAAGAGATCAATGCATACTGGTTCTCCCTTTGCATAGAGCTTATGTGAAAGGGGAGTTAATTGTACCTTTGTGTCCACTCTTTTTCGCCCTTTATTTATTTATTTATTTATTTTTATTCTTAATTCTTATTTTTACACAGGTTAATGGGGGATATATAGGATTTGCTAAATTGCTGTGTAGAGGAAGGCATGGTTGTTATTTAAGGTTTCATTATTATTGTAGCATTTGCTTGATCTCATTTTGTAGGAAGGTGAACATTTGAAATAGAGAAATTGGGTATTTTTTCAGATTCGCTTTGGATTTTTTTTTTTTGTTAATACAGTACTTCGCACGTGTTTTAAACCATTCATATAGCCAAAGGTTACTTTACCTTTTTTATGGAGGTGAATTTGATTTTAAAAAACTTGGAAACATAAAATTCCATGAAACTTGAAAAATATCTTATGCAAATGAATTTGAGCTTTGAGAATTATAAATAGACGGTTTTCTTGTTTTATTTTGATTATTAATTATACATACCAAAGAAGGCAATCCCAATCCCATAGTTTCCTACAGCTACAAGCCTTTAATCAACGCCAGTGTTTTCCAGAGGTTGTGGTTCTTTGACAAACACTGCTAGATTTTGCACATTGAATTCACGTGTTGAGTGATTGGATTGGATCTCAAAGGTTGTCATTGACACATCGTGTAGTTTCTTCTACCAGTAGCTGAATCGAACTGTATACGCAAGTGTTGGACTTCTGGCCCACAACTAGACCCGTCAAAATGCAATCCAACCCGAGAACCCAACCCAATCCGACCTGTAAAATGTGGATTTTGACGCAAAAACTTCAACCCGAAACGATCCGAACCCGTACATTTCTGGGATGGTTTGGGTCAACCTGTGGGTTATCCGTTGGGTTAGGCATTAGGGTAATGAAAAACTGTTGTAGGAGACAATTAATTATCATAGGTAGATAGATAAATTGGATTGGGGCCCAAGTCAATTTATCTATATCAAGTTTTATCTATATATGGTTTTATATATAGGTGTTTTATTATAGATGATTTTATCTATAATATGTCTAGATAAGGTAGGTTTTATCTATATCTATAGGGTTATCTATAGGAGATCCTCTATTATAAATAGAGGCATGTAGGGTTGGAATTATGTATCCATCAAAGCATCACAATAATAAGAAAGTTATACCTATAGGGACTCTATTATAAATAGAGGGAGTATGGTTGAATTATGACGTGCACGTGTATCCATCAAAGCATCACAATAATAAGAAACCCTAGCTGCAGAGAGGTTTTTCTCTGCAGGGTGTTATGCGCGGTTCTTGCCAGAACACGGCAATCCTTTGTGTCCTATTGTTCATTCTCCTTCTCTTTAACAGTATTCACTCGGGGAAATTCGCAACAATTGGTAATCAGAGCGAGGTTAGACGATGACATCTGGTGCGAAATTCGAGGTTCCGCGTTTCGATGGCACTGAAAATTTTGGTCTTTGGCAACGACGAGTGAAGGATCTGCTGACTCAGTAGGGAATGTTAAAGGCTTTGAAGGAGACAAAGCCTGATGCGGCAGAAGATGATGAATGGGAGAAGATACAAGAGAAGGCATCGTCGGGTATTCGACTTTGTCAGGCGGATAAAGTGATATACCACGTGATTGACATGGAGTCTTTGAAGGAGATTCGGGTTTAATCGGAGAAGAGGTATATGTCAAAGTCTTTGTCCAACAAATTGTATCTACTGCCAAGGTTGTCAAGATGGAAGATGGTGCAGGGTACCGGTCTGGTGATGCATGCCACCAAGAGGAAGTTCAAGAAACGCCACTTGGACTTGATCAACACCACTTGATGAGATTTAAGTGAGGAGCCCCAGGGAGCAGAGCACGGGAAGACCTGGAGCAGACAAGGTCCTAAAGATGTCTCTGCTCGTTGTTATAGATTGATTATTTGTCTAGGTGGAGATTGTTGTAGGAGACAATTAATTATCCTAGGTAGATAGATAAATTGGATTGGGGCCCAAGTCAATTTATCTATAACAAGTTTTATCTATATATGGTTTTATATATAGGTGTTTTATTATAGATGGTTTTATTTATAATAGGTCTAGATAAGGTAGGTTTTATCTATATCTAGGTTTATCTATAGGAGGTTATACATATAGGGACTCTATTATAAATAGAGGGAGTAGGGTTGAATTATGACGTGCACGTGTATCCATCAATGCATCACAATAATAAGAAACCCTAGTTGCAGAGAGGTTTATCTCTGCAGGGTGTTATGCACGGTTCTTGCCAGAACACGGCAATCCTTTGTGTCCTATTGTTCATTCTCATTCTCTTTAACGGTATTCACTCGGGGAAATTCGCAACAAAAGCGCATATAAATTAAAATTTGACCTAATATTATCAAAACTAGGAAAACTCTGCTCTCAATGTTTGCACTCCCTTGACCTTACTATATCTAGAAAAACCTTCATTACCATTTAACTTAATTTGATGAGTTTTTCTTGTATAAAGTTCAACTAATTATATAACTGATTTTCATGATAGGCAAGACATCATTCAGTCATATAGAATTTGCATAGTTAAATTTATAATAGTAGTAATAGAGATTGAATGACAAAATATGGGATGAGAATCGAAGACAATGGAGGAATGCAGAGCTAGAGAATGAGCTCAGTAAGAGAGGAAAACATTGTAAATTGTTCTTCTGATTTTGATCTGTAATTGAACGAGTACTATTACATTGTTCTAGAGTGTTTATATAGGACAAATTCTGTTATATAAGCTATGATCCTATACAATAAGGTGTACCACAATACTATGTAACCTCACTTCTTATACACATGATCAAAACTGTAAATGCATATCTCAACACCCCCCCTCAAACTTGGGGTGGTGACAACCCAAGTTTGGATAAAAGATGGTTCTGTTGTTGAGAAGGAAGAACTTTAGTGAGAACATCACCTAACTGGGAAGCCATGGGAATGTGACATAGATCAATGAGACCTTCGACCACCTTCTCCCGAGTGAAATGACAATCTATCTCAATATGTTTCGAACGTTCATGGAACACAGGATTTTTAGCCAATTGAATGGCTGATTGACTGTCACAGAACAAGGTAATAGGCTTGATAGAAGCCACATTGAGCTCTTCCAAGATATGAACTAACCAAGTGATTTCCGCAGCTATCTGTGCCATAGCTCTATACTCAGCTTCTGTAGAACTTCGAGAGACAGCCCCTTGCTTCTTAGACTTCCAACTGATAGGAGAGTCTCCCAACAGAACAATGAATCTAGTTACAGAGCGCCTGCTGTAAGCACAGGAACCCCAATCAGAATCAGTGAAGGCAACAATGCGTGGCTTGTCAAACCCATTGAGAGTGATGCCATGACTCAAGAGTACCAGCCAAATATCGAATAGTATGATGAAGAGCATCAAAATGAGAGCTGCGTGGAGATTGCATGAATTGGCTAAGACTTTGGACAGCAAAACAAAGATCCGGACGAGTATTTGTGAGGTAGTTCAATTCCCCCACCATCTTTCTATAATAAGAGGGATCTAAAATCAAGTCACCCTGAGATGGATCAAGCCTGAGATTTTGAGGAAGGGGAGTGCAAGCTGGACGAAAGTCAGTTAGTGAAGATTCCTGCAGAATTTCCTTGGCAAACTTATGTTGTGAGAGATGGATTCCACTGGGGCTGTATGAAACCTCTAGTCCCAAGAAATAATGAAGCAAGCCTAAATCTTTGATCTTGAAGTTGTGATCAAGGAAGGCTTTAAGATTGGCAATTTTAGAAGGATCTGAACCTGTAACCAATAGATCATCCACATACACAACAACAATAGTGATATGGGCACCAGTCTTTTTGATGAACAAAGAGTAGTCCAATTTGGACTGAATGTAATCAAGAGACAAGAGAGCAGTGGTGAGCTTGAAGAACCACTGTCGACTGGCCTGTTTTAGTCCATAAAGGGACTTCTGGAGCTTGCACACCATACCCGGAGCAACTGGGAAACCCTCAGGAGCCCTCATATACACCTCCTCATACAAGTCACCATGTAAAAAGGCATTTTTGACGTCCATTTGATGTAATTCCCAGCCACAAGCAGCAACAACAACAATGGCAATCCGAATAGTTGTCATCTTGACAACAGGAGAAAATGTCTCGTGGAAGTCTATTCCCTCAGTTTGAGTGTATCCTTTGGCAACCAAGCGTGCTTTGTGTCTTTCAAGACTACCATCAGCCTTCAACTTGACCTTGAATACCCATTTACACCCAATGGCACGCTTACCTGCAGGCAAAGGTACTAGAATCCATGTATTGTTAGTAGATAAGGCACCCAATTCTTTCTCCATTGTTGTTACCCAACTTGGATCCTTGACAGCTTCTTTATAGGAAGTAGGTTCAACATAGGAAGAGAAAGTAGAAGTGAGAGCAAAAGAAGAAGGAGAAATGGCCGAAGGATACAAAGCATGGGAAAAATCAGAATGGGAAGGGGAGTAGAACACATTGCACACAAAATCTCTTAGATGAGGAGGTGGATTAGTAAATTTTGTGGATCTCCTGAGAACCAAAGGAGAAGCAGTTTCAGGCACAGCCTCAGGGGAAGATAACACACCAGCATCATGAGGTGAAACAGTGTCCAAAGGAATGGGAGGTGAAGGAGGTAGTGAGGTGGGAGGAGTTTGAAGAATAGGAGGTGCAGGACTTGTGTTTAGGAAAATTGATGAAGGAAATGTGGAGGCAGAGACAGGGAGTGTGACAGATGATTTATGGGGAGATTAAGAGTGAAAGGGGAAATATGTTTCATGGAAGATCACATCTCTGGAATGGAACACAACTCTTGTTTTGAGATCAAGGACATTATAGGCACTCTTGCCATAGTTGTATCCCAAAAAGACACATGGATTTGCACGAGGCTGAAACTTATCACGCCCTCTCTTCAAAGTACTCACATAACATAGGCAACCAAACACACGTAAATGTGCATAAGATGGGGGCTGATGAAACAAAAGTTCATAGGGTGATTTGTTTGAAAGAACTGGCAAAGGTGATCGGTTTATTAGGTAAGTAGCAGTCAAAATGCATTCACCCCAGTAGCACAAAGGAAGATTTGACTGGAATTTCAGGGTCGGGCTACTTCCAACAAGTGTTTATGTTTCCTTTCCACAACTCCATTCCGTTGAGGAGATTCTACACAACTAGCTTGATGGATGATGCCATGAGAGGCAAAAAGCTCATTCACGGATCTGTCAAGGTACTCAACAGCATTATCTGATCTCATGGCTTTAATAGAGGCTTGAAACTGAGTATTCACAAGGGAAATGAATCTTTGTAGCAAGGATAATGTGTTTGTTTTGGAGGTCATTAGGAAAGTCCAGGTGCATTTGGTAAAATCATCCACCAGCGTTAGGAAAAACCTGTAGCCATTGTGAGTACTACACTTGTAGGGTCCCCAAGTATCAAAATACACCAGATCAAAAGGGGCCAAAGATCTGTGATCACGAAGAGGAAAAGGATACCTGTGCAATTTAGCTTGTGGACAAATTGGACATATGCAAGATGAAGATACATTCAAAGAAGCATCAACATGTTTAATTTGAGAGAAAGGTAAATGCCCCAAACGGCAATGTAACAGTTCAGCTGTGTAGTTTGCAGAAAAGCTAGAAAGATTCTCAGGTGTAGAGTAAACAAGAGATTTATTACAAGTAGGAAGCTGAGTTTGCAAAGTAAAAGACAATGCTGGACAAGGTTCCAGTTCATAAGGCTTGTGTGCAATGTATAATCCCCGCTCTTCACTTCCAATTACCAATGGTTGCTTCATCAAAGGGCCTTGAATGATGTATGAGGTAGGGGTAAACAAAACATTAGAACACAGATCAGTGGCAAGCTTTCGAATTGAGAGTAAATTGAAATGGAAATCAGGCACATGGAGGACTTCATTTAGAGAAATTTGTGGGGATAGATGAACTTTTCAAACTGAAGCAATCTCAGCTTTCTTATTATTTGGCATAGTGATGGATGAAGGTTTAGTAATAGGGGTAAAGGAATGAAATAGTTGTAGGTTAGGGGACATATGATATGTGGCTCCACTGTCAAGTATCCAAGAAGTGCTAAGTAATGAAGAAAAAAGACAAGTGTTCTTACCAGCGAACATAGCAGTGGAATTTGATACTTCATGCCTTTGTAAGAGTGAGATTAATTGCTGATATTGCTCCTGAGATATAGTGGGAGATGATGATGCTGTAGCAGCAGTTTTCCTTCCTTTTGAAGATGCATCACTCGGATAGCCATGGAGCTTCCAGCATTTATCAATCAAGTGGCCAAGACTCTTACATTGAGTGCAAAATGGCCTGTTCCCATTAAAGCCTGATGAACTGGTGGAGCTCGAAGGTGTTCCTGAGTTGTTTCCAGACGGAGGGAACCCATGGAGCTTCCAACATTTCTCCATAGAATGTCCTCCAGTCTTACAGTGGTCACAATATAAGCCTGAGCTCGAATTGGTTGGATAGCCATGGACCTTCCAAGTTCCAACACTTGTCCATGGCATGACCAGTGACCTTACAATGGTCACAATACAAAGGCTTCTTAGATCCTGGAATTCCTCCCCTGAACTGAGAGGAGAAAGCTGCATTTTCAGATCCAGATGCACTGCTCTTGCTCAATCCTCGCTGCTGTTCCTCTTGGACAAGAAAAAGATAAGTATCATCCAGAGTGGGAGGAGGAGTCATCATCAAAATGCTTCCTCTCACAGTGTTGTAGGCTTCATTCAGTCCCATCAAAAACTGAATAACCTGTTGATTCTCAATCATCCTTGTCACAGCAAGGTTCGAACCACAATCACAGGTTTCCGTCTCAACTAATAACACATACTCATCCCAAAATCGTTTGAACTTAGTGAAATAATCAACAATGCTAAGACTATTTTGATCTAATGCAGCAATATCCTTTTGGACTTGATATAAGCGAGTACGATTAACACCTCCTAACCTGGACTCTAATTGCTTCCAGATTTGGACTGTAGATCTACAATATATGACTGATTCTGCTATATCCTTTTCTACAGAGTGAAATAGCCACGAGATAACCATATGATTGCAACGATCCCAGTGTTGCTGAAGCAAAGGATCAGTAGCATGACGAAGGCACGTACCAGTAACGAAACCGAGCTTATTCTTCGCCAGGAGTGACACCTCCACTGATCGCTTCCAATGACTGAAGTTCCGACCATCAAGGAGTCTCGTAGAGAGTATGTAATTTGGGTGATCTGAGTGATGTAAGAACAACTCACTCATTGGATCTACTCCATCGTCGGTGCGTCGTATCTCACCATCACCAGGGATTTCAGAACCACCAGGTAGCTCTGATACCATGACAAAATATGGGATGAAGAATCGAAGACAATGGAGGAATGCAGAGCTAGAGAATGAGCTCGGGAAGAAAGGAAAACATTGTAAATTGTTCTTCTGATTTTGATCTGTAATTGAACGAGTACTATTACATTGTTCTAGAGTGTTTATATAGAGCAAATTCTGTTATATGAGCTATGATCCTATACAATAAGGTGTAACACAATACTATATAACCTCACTCCTTATACACATGATCAAAACTGTAAATGCATATCTCAACAAATATTACTCTATTATTTATCATTAACTTGAACATTATAATTTAATATTGCAACTTGTAACTATATAAAAAAAATATATTACTATTATAACAACATTAATTATTTTTTTTAATAATAAATATTAACTAGCAGTAGGGTAATATAATAATTTTAGTTTTTTTTCAATAAATATTAACTAACAATAAGATAATGTAACAATTTTAGCTATTGAAATCATTGAAATAATCCACGATTAAAAATAACGAACATTACTTGTTGGGTTAACCCAACCCTGTAAAATACAGGTCTGGATTTGAACATTTCATGATCCATAACCCGAAATGACCCAACTCGTAAATCGTAATTGCCCCAAATCCAAAACCCCCCGACCTGTTTGATAGGTCTACGTTTATAGTTGCAAATGTTGTCAAAGGCTATATATACTTCATTAAACTTGTGTTTTGTCATGGCTTTGTCATAGTGTTCATCTATATATACATATATACTGCTATATTATTCATCAATCATCATGATTGGCATACTAAATAGATTTATCTCTTTAATATATAAAGATAGTCAAATCAATATAATAGAATGCCACAAACAGGTGGCTACCTACTGCAGGACAACGGTATTGGATGATCAACATTGAAGATTGATGCTTTTTTTTTTTATACATGAAGATTGATGCTTCTAATTGCTTCTTGCTACTTCTGTATGGGGATTTTTGAATATGAATAACCTGTCTCGGAATAAAAACTACTGTCATCCCAAGATTGAATAGAGAAAGTTGTAGGTTTCAGATTGAATAGAAATCAATCAGGGAGTCTATTTCATATTTTCAAAGTAATGAATTTGTATCGTTTGTGACATGTGAAAATACAACATTCTTATACTGCGTAAGTGATTTATGATAGCCTTTGTTAGTAAATATTTTATTTAAACGTTTTTTATTTTATCGCGCTTATTGCAAATTTTGATAGCAAAAAATTAAAATTGACTAACCCAAAATCGACCCAAAATGACCAAAAACCGGGTCAAACCAGGTTCGAGTCAACCCGAGTATACCCGAGACCCGTTTTACCCAGAACCTGAAGTGACCGAACCCGAACCCAGCCCAAATGACCGAATTGACAGGTCTACTCTACTCTGAAATGCTTCGGCTTTAGTCAGTCCTATGCCGATTAATCCCTATTCTCATATATGCGCTATAGGATTGTTATTCATATGCTCAATTATGTGGATGACCTTATTATTGCGAGTAACGATTCTTCAGCTATTGCTCGATTCAAATTATTCATGCAAACTCGCTTCCACATGAAAGATCTTGGCCCTCTGAAGTATTTTCTTGGGATTGAGATCACTCGTTCCTCGGCTGGCATATTCCTATCTCAACGCAAGTATGCGCTAGATATTCAGACCGAGACTGGGCTTTTGGGCTCCAAACCAGTCTCCTTCCCCATCGAGCAGAACCACAAGCTTGCACTCGATACTAGTCCTCCTTGCGCTAAGACCGGAAGGAGGACTTAGCTATTATAAGACCAGAACCCAAATATTCAGTGCACATACTTGCCCAATTCATGGCTTCTTCAACAATAAATCAATGGCAAGCAGCCCTACGAGTCGTTCGTTATTTGAAAGGATGCCCCGGTAAAGGTTTCTTCCGATCTCGCTCTAGTGATCTTCAGCTCAACGCCTACTTTGGCTTCGATTATGCTACTTGCCCTCTCACTCGCCGTTCCCTTTCCGACTTCTTTATCATGATTGACGAGTCTCCTATCTCATGGAAAACTAAGAAGCAATCTATTGTTTCTCGATCTTCCGCTGAGGTAGAATACCGAGCTATGGCAACCACAACTTATGAGCTCGTATGGCTCAAGTCATTGCTAGCCTCCTTGGGAGTCTCCCATCGGCAACCAATGCGGCTTTGGTGTGACAATCACGCTGCCCTCCACATCGCCTCCAATCCAGTTTTCTACAAGCGCACATAGCATATCGAGGTTGATTGTCATCTCATTCGTGATCATGTCCGTGTCTGCACGATTGTCACCACTCATGTTCACTCAGCTCTTCAACTGGCTGACATCCTTACTAAAGCACTTGGGTAGTTGCAGTTCCACGCTCTTCTTCGCAAGTTGGGCATTCGCAATCTTCATGCTTCGACTTGAGGGCGAGTATTGAGATATCATATCTTTTGTACACAGATTTAAGGTGATCCTAATATCCTATATATCGAGTATCTTATCTTGTAGATTAGGATAGATTTAACCTAATTCTCTAGTATATATACTTGAAAAGAGCATGATTTGCGCTTCACCTTCTTCTACAATTACATAGTATATATCTTAAATTCTACTCTGATTTTGCTCATTTGTTGATTCACTATATGGATGAGCTTCTAAAGCTGTAACTGGGGGTTGAAATTCTTCGTTTTCGGTTATGGAGGCTCAAAGTGTTACTTCCACCTTTTGAGGTTAAATCTTATATGGTTAAATTGGAGGTTGGGTGTTATCAAAACACAACCAACAATCTTAGAAAGTACTTGATTATACATCTAATGAATGCACTAATGTTACATTTAATTGAAATAACATTACTGTCACTGGAAATGAACTGAAAATCTCAATTATATAACCATACATGATGATAGGCCTAATGAAATCTTGTAAACAAATAGATACATAACACATTCACACTAGCACTTGCAACCATAAATGGTACAAAAACGAAGTGCAAGTGTTATTCAATGATGTAAACTAGCACTTGTTGCATAATTGAGTCAAAAAAGCAATGAAACGCTGAAAATGATCCGACTGCCGATAAGGTCGATCCACATATTCTTAGGGGGCTTCCAGTTAAACAGAAACAGACACCCTCTTAAAATCTAGGGCTGTAAGAAAGGTAACCACACTTTGGTATGGGAGAATGAATGTATCAATCTTTTTCGCCCCCTGAATAAGAGATCTTTGTTTCATACCTTGTTTTGTTTCCCGCTTTTATCCTCTCTCCCACATGGCCACACGTTCCTCCTTTTCCAATGCTTATTAAAATCATAATTAAAATAATGATTATAGTTCAATGGACCAATGTTGCAATACAATGATGTAACATAATATCACATTCAGTTTAAAAGTTATATCATATGATCTATTTGACACGGTTTGCTGATTGATTCATTCAAGATGGTATTGGTAAATAACTCATTAAAAAGTCAGTATATATAATTAATATATATATAAAGAGAGAATTTATTAAGGTTAATGTATTGATTACATTTGTTGGCGCCTCCCTCCATGATTGAAAATGCAAACAAAAATCCTCTATGTAGGAATGGACCACATACTTCTGCACGTGTGCTCTGGGTCTACCATTTTTACTCTTACTTTTTTATCTTTCAATAGATGATTGTTTTATAATTACTGATCAGGCAAGAGTATGGTGAAAATGATTACTATGTCAATATAACACAATACTCCGGGGTAGTTGATTCGGATCCTTTTTACCAAACACTCAACCTTATAGGCCTATACAGATGCTGATTATAACCAAACACTCCGAAAAGTAACTTACTATTACTGAACAAGTTCAGGGAATGTCTTGTGTTAGTAGTCAAACACCCTAACTCTTTGGGTCCAAAGGATGTAAGGACAGAGAAGATGGTAATCAAGGATTTCATTTGTCCTCAGCAATGAGAAGTCACACTCTGCACTAGGCTCAATTCAAAGACCCAGCTGCCTACAGTTTGGTCTCATTATCTCAATAGAAAAAGATTGAGATACCCTCTTCCCCTGTGACCATCTTACATCCATTTCCATGTGGGGATGGGCAATTTGGAGGACAACTGTGTGCTTCAAACTCCTTAGATTCTCATTACAGGATAAGTTTTCTATTTTTCATTATGATTTTTTTTCTTTCTTTTTCCTACCCCCAACTTTAAACCAGATATCAACCATTCCCTTCCTAGTACAATCAATGCTCATCATTAGAAGATTAAAGAGCAGGAAAATAAAATTTGCTCTAAACTTTAAGATATCACTTACCAAGAAAGGAGTTGATTTCAACTGAATCAAGTTACAAACTCTCAGGTCGGCAGGTTGCCTGTTCATAGTTAAACCAAAAGAAGTTCGGAATCAGCAATGAGTGAACTGTCTGCCGAAATGAACAAATCATAAGTTCATAACTTCTGCTTGAGCTTGTGGGCCCCCTTTTTCAAAATTTCAAGAACCAACCTATTAGGTTTTGATTAAGGACAAATCAACAATCAGTAACCATGACAGATGTTTGATTAGAAGGACCCACTAACCTTAATACAGCTCATCAGTTCATTCTAATTTGCCACCGTATTACAATCTCTTTCTTTCTCTGCAACTGTAATATATCACACAAATAAATGCTTTTTCCCCTTTTTTTTTCACAATATAAAAAAGAATGTGTTCCATTTAACATAAAGACATTTTAAGCTGCAGTAGAGATAGAAGGCTCCCTTACCCTTGTAAGCTCTCCCTCTCCACAGCCTCCCACTTCCTCTTCCTTATCCCTCTATAAGACTCAACACACTCTCTCTCTCTTATCATTCAAACTTTCAGAATCTAATTGAGGCGATTGCTAGATCTTCATATCCTGCAAATACATTCAAGGTATGGAAGTCCAACAGAAGAGCAATATAAGAGGGAGGGAGACAGAGGGAGGAGATGAAGACATAACTACAAACACAAAGCAGGAACAAGCTGCAGTGAACACTTCTTCACCTGCTCCTTCTGCAACCTCGTCTCCTTCCCATGAATTCTCCTTCACAATCTCTTTCCTTTCCTCCTCAACAGCAAATCCCAACAAGGCCAAGTCCCAGCAGCCTCCTTTGGCCATTGATCTAACTCCAGCCGACGACATCTTCTTCCATGGCCACTTGCTCCCTCTTCACCTCCCACCAAACCTCCCTGTTTCCCCTCGCTTCTCAGCCAGTTCACTCGACAGTTTTACCCTTCCGATCAGAGAGATACTACTCGACGAAGATAGGCCACATAACATCCATAGCTGCATATGCAGCAACTGTGATAGAAATAAAAGGCACAGCTTCAATAGCTATGAGTATAATACCAGGAGAATCCATGATCACCGCAACAGGTACGAGGAAGAATTCCCTACAACGGAAAGGGTCAAGGCTAAGTCCTTTTCACTGTTTGGGCGGGCAAGGAGGCGAAAAGAAGGAGAGTCTGGATTTGGAGGATGTGAAGATCAAAAGCAGAAAAAGAAATTGAGATTTGATGTGACCCATTTTCTGAAGAAGTACACAACCATGTTTTCCAAGGGGAGGAGGGAGGATATCCAGCTTAGAAAGCAGCCTTATTCTTTCTCAGGGAAACTGACTCCCACGGAAGGGAGGAGGGATTTGATGGGAAGCCGAGGGGAGTTCACGGCACCAGCTTCAATGAGGACTTCTCCAACCAATAGTGGTATACTAATGGGCACTTCAAGGTTGCCGCCAGCACCTTCAAGTGACAGCACAATGGAGGAGCTTCAAGCTGCAATTCAGGCTGCCATTGCCCACTGCAAGAACTCCATTGCGACTTGAGAGAAGCTTAATAGCTAGCAGGCAGTGTGTTTATTGGACAGGAGGATGGAAATGCACAAGAAAAAAGTGCTTGCCTTAATAGTTAATACCATATCTCTATTGGTGTATCTTTGAACATTCTTTTTCTCCTCTTTTGTTTCATATTATATATCTCCAGTATAGAACAAGTTTCAACAATTTCATTGTATGTGCTATCTCCATTTCGCAAAAAAGGAGACAAGACAGAATGTATGAAATGGTAAAATGATTCCTAGACTCCTAGTCTCGATATCTTCTTATTATCATGCAAGCTGTTTGATCCCTTTGTACAGCTGTTTAGTGTTTCGCAACTAAACAATACGGAGTATGTGCATATAGCTTGTTGATTTTCATCAAGAACTTGTAGACATAAAATTTTCATTTGCTTATTTCTAAACAACTTGGCACTTGATTGTGGAACTTGTATCACATTTCCTGTGGTCCCCAACTACCAGTAGTCAATGAAAAATATAAAAGAGAAAGAAGACCTTCTATCTAACCCTAAACCCCCAGTAGGAAAGTAATTGCATAACCATCCAAGTAGCAAGAAAGCCATGTTTGATATATCAACTGTAGTTGTACTGGTCCATCTTTCTTCCCAAGGATTTCTTATATACTACAACAACAACATTCCTAGTTTCCCAACCTAAACTCCAAATATCCTGTCTTCGTTATACTCAGTTTGAAGCCTTTGCCTTCCAACGCCTCTCTCCAACGCTCGAACTTACTACTCACCCCAATTCTTGTCTCATCCACTAACACAATATCGTCCACAAAAAGCATATACCACAGGGCATCGATGTTCCAACACCACGTCCATAATCAAAGTGAAAAGAAAAGGACTAAGGCCCAATCCTCGATGAAGACCTACCCTCACCGGGAAGTATTCAGGATTTCTTATATACTGTCTCATCTTATTCCTAGCATTCAAAGAGACCAATCCTACTGAAGTAACTGAACACACAGACACATCCATGTCTATATATTTAGCTTTTACTGAAATCGTTCAATTTGCATATTTACATTAAAAAACTTGAAAAAGATGAGGCTTTAATCTAATAGTGAACACTCAACGCCGCAATACCACCATCGAGTATTCTCGACAACATAGCACAAAGGTGAGCAATCCCGTCATTGACTGCATGGAAATAGCCAAAAAAGTTTCTATTATAATAAATATGACCATTAGTGGTCAGAAAGTAGCCGTAATTCGTAAACACTTGGTGCCGACTACCTACAGCTAGCAGATTGACTAGTCACTTTGAATGGTGGACAATAAGTATTAGAGCGGGGCATACATCCACTGTCAGAAGTATAGAACCATCATTTAAGCGGAAAAAGATCATGACAGTGGCTTCAAGTGGTAAGATAACACAGTATACATGATCTTATCATAGACTGCTTTTTTGGACTTTCACTAAGCTGGAACTGGAAGTACCAAGCATCCCATGAGAAAATCGTACCAACATGGTAAAGAGGATGCATTATTGGTCAAGCAGAAATGATTATACATAATGCTGATGAGTCTCTGATGATCAGTGCAACTGTCTGAATCAACCAATTCACTTCTCATTAAAGAAAAACCTTCATGATTATTAAAAGCCCCCAACCTTACCAAATTAAAGGTCACTCCACCCACACACAAGTAAATACTTTAGTCGAAAATTGAAATATCGACTTTTGGACCATTATCATGAATGCATAAGACCAGGAAAAGGAGAAACAGGATCAGAAAGGCTCATATGGCTTTGAAAATTAAAATTGGAAAGTGAAAAGCTAATAAAACAAGGAAGAAGGAGACATAACAAATCCAAAAGCTTGAAAAAAATTCAGTTGGCACTTACAATTTACGCACACGGTACATCCCACTGTTCCAAGATGCATTCATTATCCGCACGTATGTATGTAGACCGCATTTGAACTGCAAAAGGGACATCTACTACAATTTAAGAGAGGTGTGATTCGTCAAAGCCACGCCTAGCTAAGTGAAGTTACAATCAAATGTTGTATCAAATCAAATTTTATCATCCAAAAACCCTAGAGATGCGAAAAATAATTGTTAGAAATTTGTTTCCTTCATAACAGTAGTCAGTAGAGGAGGAAGAAACAATTAAATGGAGGTTTGAACTCCAAGCGTGATTCATCTGAAGAAGTTAACTACTTAACTGACAAATCATCCAAAATTCAATTCAGTAAATTACTAAAAATTGTCGCGACAATGAAAGTAGACAAAATAAAGCAATCAGAGAATGATGAAATCGCCTGCTTTTTCAAACCATTACACAACAAATTCCGTCAAAAAGTAGCTCAAAGTGCAGCCGAGAAACCGCCGGAAAGCTTGCGATGAGCACTCAGAACACAGAACCTTACCAGGTCATCAAGAAATTGGAAAGCAAAATTAAGATAATGAATCCCTCAAAAGTAGCTGGATTAATCAAATCGCCAGAAAAAGTGGAAAGACTGAATGCAGATGATCGGATTCCGAGTCCGATTCCGATTTTGATTCCGACTTCTCACCCTAAGCGGGGGAACTGAAAATCGTGAAACCTCAGTCAGCGAACTCGTAACTCGTAACTGAGTTGTACTCCAACCCGGTCCAGTAAACCACATCGGTCCATTATATATTTATATGTACGGCCCAATTAATCCAACCCGGTCCAGTGCTAAAAATAATGGATAGTCCGAAATCCACCGGGTTGATCGATCTGCTCCTCTCAGCGCGCGATCTCGCTTTCTCGCCCACCAGTTCCAGCACTTCAACTCCGTCGCAGCGGAGTTCGCCAACCGCTTCAGGGACGGAAAACGCCTCGTTGGAACCCTAATTTCCAGTTGACCGGTAGCGTTTTCCGTCGCTTCGTTTTCCTCTGCTGTTACCTTGTATTGGAAAAGCAAAACTCGATTCCGATGTCGCCCTAAGCTCTGACTTTGTGGCGAGTACTATCGCCGGCACCGCCTTTCATACCATTAGCAACCGTAAGAATAAGCTCTTCGTTGTGACTTACATTTTTTTCGCGGAAATCGATTCGATATCTTGATTCCCTTGTCTTTCAGTGTAAAATGTGACATTGAAGCTGCTCAACTCCATCCAAAGATCTCTATTTCAAGAATATTTATGCTATGGATTTGTACTTCGATTTTCATTTTCAAGGAATTAGCAGTGCATTGTCATGAAAAAAAAAAAATTATTGGAAGAATGTAGAATCTTGAAGGTCATTATGCATTTTACTTTGCTGGAATGAGGGTTTGGGCATGTTCTTATCACATGAATACCTGTTGTGGATGTTATCACTGCGTGAGAAATGTTGTTTACTACTGTATTGATTTGTTATTGCACTATGCCTAACTTCATGTAATCACGTATACGAGTACTCATAAATTAAGATTGCTTCTCAGGCTGTGCAAAATGCCTCCTCAAAGTGCTTCAATGGAGTTCCCATATTTCAGGTATTCTGGGCTATCCACAAGTGACTTTGATGGAGTTCTCGCGTTCCTGTGTATATAATTGTGTATCCAATTAGTAATAGCGACACGGCCTTACTATTTTAGATGATTCGATTGTCTTAGTGGCTTAAATGAAGGAATAATTTGTTGTTGAGGAACTGTTACTGTCCTAACTATCGTTGCTTCCTGTTACTGTCCTAATATATTGCACAGAAATCGCTGTAGACTGTAGTTCATTTGTCTGAAGTTAGTAAAGTTGAAATAAGTAAAGGCTCCTTGCAAAAAATCCTTTTGAAATGTTAGTTGATACATTCAACTATTGAAGCCCATTCACTGCTAAAGTGCTAATCTACATATTTATATATGTGGAATATGAGAACATTTCTAAATTTCGCGCTCTATGATGTACTTCAGTACTTGCCTACTTGGTCACGACACGATACAAGAAACCATCATCTAATGTGTCAGCATTTGATGGTCTAATATCTCTCTATGGCCTTTCTTGGTTTCTTTTTCAACAAAATGGTATAAAATATACTAAGATTTAGAACAATTAACAAAGACATCTGCTGCTCGAGAGTTATATTGGAATCTAAAGGTCGCAAAGTAAATTTTGTGTTTAGCACTTTACCCTGTATTTCTGGATCCAGAGCTTCTAGGTCCCAGAAACTAAACTGTTTATACTACATATTATGTCCAACTGGCCAACTGCGACACTGACTTCCATCTTATTTGCTATGGCCTTTAATCGGTGAAGTTGCAAGGTTTTCTTTGCCATGTATCTAATGGAAACTAATCTAACTGTTCTTGCTTTAACATGGTTTAAAGAAAATGCTGCTATTTGTTCCCTTTCCTGACTACGGACTACTATGTATATCTTAGTCTTTTTTCTTCTTGTTTGAAGCACATGCTTTATGATTTTAACATCATAATAACTATAGTTCTGTACCTGAGATCATTTCTGATTTTTATATACTTGAAAGATTTTTTGATAAATCGTCCCTATACTTGGAACCTCTTGCTCAAGAACTCGGAGCAAAACGATCTGATTTTTCTTCCCTCTGGCAGACTTTATTCTGAATATATCCTAGATGTGGTGAGGACATGAGGCATGATCTAGGCACATGTGACGTATCCGTCAGAGTAGCAATGCGGCCACTTCCTGTGGCAGGCAAGTTCAATTTGCTCTCCAAACAAATCTCTCCTGATGTCAGCTGATTTCGATGGTGAGATTCTTGTTACACCCATATAATGCCATCAGTGGATCCTGAAGTGGATTGAGGAGCTTGCTGATTGCAAAGTCTAGGAAAATGACGATTTTTGGCTTCATACAAGCGACGGGAAAGAGGTAGGTAACTTGAAATGGATGGTTTCAAACTTTTTAAATTTTCGTCATGGATTTTGAATGTTACCAAGCTAAGATCCCGTTCCCTTCATAACTTGTGGACAAATAAACTGTGGTAGGTTCTACTTTCATTCTTAAATGCTGAAAGTATAAACCAAATAACACATCAAGGGAGCTCTGTAGGTGAAATGAGATGGGCTTAAATTTATGAAAAGCTCAACTAACATGATGAAGAAACCAAGTTACAAATACAATAGTAAAGCACAAGCCTCCATTATGTAAAATGACCCCCTGTATTGTATTTGTATTACAATTGAACACAAAAATACTAAAATTTGTCACTTCAGTTTGTAATTTATACGGATTATTGACTTTATTTGGAAGTATGTTTATCCCACTTTTTTTCCCCATAAATCAACAGTGGAAATTAATTGTTGAAAATTTTATTTGTGTTGTTGTTTCTCGCAGTATTACTTGAAATTGACAAAAAAATGGATTTCCCTTATTTAAATATATTAATACTTTCTGCTAAAATATTTTCCTAATTGCTATATACCTACTCTAACAAATGCATTACATCAGAATCAACAAACACCACCACACGACGAGGAGAACCAGCCAATTGATTAACACCGACGATAAATTTTAAGTTTATTTTAGTGTCATTTATATTGTTTCTCACCCAAAAATGTTTTCCGGCTTAGTTTGTTGTGAATATAGTTCTCTGCAGAGGAGAAAAATGTTTTCCAGCTTACTTTCTTGAACACTTTAGCTTATCTGTTTCTTTAAAACCAAATATTTTTTTAAAATAAATTAATTATTCCTTTTAGTTGAACCTAAGAGAAGTTCTTCATGAATAAATACAGAGAGTGGGTGAAATTCGCATTCTTCCCGTTTGAATATCAGCCCCAAAACCAAAATAACGGGTTTCATAAGATGAAAGTACGGGATTTTGGTGTGTGTCAACAGTGACATATAAAATTGCTGTTGAATCATGATTCATGAAGTTGACTAAGCAACTAAGTAGTCGTTGAAGGGTCTATTGCTTAGCTGCTTCCTCTTAAGATTCATCTTTTCCTACTTCACCTTACACCTAAACGTTGTCTTTAATTTATTTAGCTTCCTACCCTTTTCTGTCCATTAACTCAGTAGTTCACTGACCATATGACTTTATATTCATCTCACCAAACAATGGCTTCAATGTAAGGGGTTAAATTAGGAATTCAACACCCAACAGTTAAATTTTGAATATCTATTTTTTACCATCCCTGGTTTCATTCACTTGAAATCAACACAAACACCTACTGTCTCTTTAAGGTAAAGCCAACAGAAAAAAATCAGCAAGTCACATATGTGATATGTGTAAGTATCTGTGTGTAACCTTCTCTTTAAATCTTCCTTAAAATTGATTAAGAAGTTAATCACATTTCACTCGCCCAACCACCACACTCAATAGTGACCAATGGCTCTCTAGGCTTACCCCACCCTGATAATTAATCATGTTTAAAGCATGTAAATATTTTAAATTAATTAATTTCATATATATACAAAAAAGTATAGACCCTCTTCTTCCAAACCCATCCTAGCTAGCTCTTTCATTGAATTACAACAAAATGGGTTCTTTGATGAAACTGGTAGCAGGCCTAGGCCTTCTCAAAGTGATGAACAAGGCTACTTTCTCTAAGGCTTTGGTAATCCGAATCAACCTTGTTTTCCTTGCCTGTTTTCTGCTTGCCTATGCTGCTCTTCTCCTTCGCCCTACGGTCTCGTCTACCTCGCTGTCGTTTTATCAAGACAATTCTTCTAGCTGCTCCCTCCGCGGCTGCCACCACAAGGTAAGGTGAGCCCCACACTCTAACGATAATCGTAGATATGAACATCATATGTTCTCCTAGCTAGCTGTTGATCCATCTATCATTTCATTTAATTTGTAGATTTTAGGTTACTTAATTTGCTTATGATTTTATTCATAGGAAACTATCAACATTGGTGACTTCCCTATGATTTTTTTTATAGGGTAGTTTTTCTTTACATCTTTTGTTTCACTAACTGATTACTGATCAGATGGACGGTGTGAAGATGAAGGCGGTGTTGGAAGAGGCCCCAAGGGAAACCAAACCGCTAACAAAGCTCGGAAAACCAAGTTTCATGAACGAGATAACATCGTCCAATAGAATCGGAGGGACAACGATTGCAATGATCAACATGGACGGCGAGGATCTAACCGAGTGGACAACCAACGGGGAAACCCTAATCCACATCAAATTCGACAAGGTCTCGAAACTCTTCAAGTGGAAGCACCTCTTCCCTGAGTGGATAGACGAGGAACAAGACAACGAGGGCTACCTATGCCCAGAGATCCCAATGCCGGATTTCGATGGGTATCCTAACGTGGACGTGGTGGTGGCGAAGCTGCCTTGCAAGTACCCGGAGCCTGGGTGGAACAGGGATGTGTTCAGGCTGCAGATGCACCTGTTGGCAGCAAAGGCGGTGGCGAAGAAGGCCAAGAGGGACTGGTACGGGAAGACCAAGGTGGTGCTGGTGAGTCAATGTAGGCCGATGCTGGAGCTGTTCCGGTGCGACGACTTGGAGAAGAGGGACGGAGATTGGTGGTACTACCAGCCGGAGGCGGCGAGGCTGGAGCAAGTGGTGGCGTTGCCCACCGGCTCTTGCAAACTTTCATTCAGATTATGGGGAGAAGGTAATTAAAATTATAATTAAAATTCTAAATTGGCAATAATATTTATTACTTAACTTGAATTGTCACAAATTTAGTATGTATTAGATTTCCAATATAATATGCCTAATTAAACATGAATCAACTACTTATTTGTCAAAACTAAGAGCTAAGTTTAGCTTGTTTTGATAGTCCAAAATTATAGATGCTTGTAAATATAAATTAATTACGAACTCAAAAAAAAAAAAAACAGGTTTAGGTTTTGTGTCAAAAAGAAAAGAGTAGCTCGGATTAAAGTCGTTTTGAATAGGGCGATGATAGTGAAGTTTAAGCTGCATTTGGTTGATTAATTTAAGAAGTTTAAAATGATTGCTTCAGTTGGGGATTCTTCGTTTCTACGTTTTCTCAAGCTCCACCAACTTAACATTTGCATGAATAGCATGTTTATTAATGAAAGTTTTTAAAATAAAAATAAAAATCACTTGAATATACTTATATAATAATTACGGGGTATTATAAAATATGGAATAATTTTCATTTGATTATCCCAAACTTTGGAGATGTGTGAATTCAAGGCTATCATGATGTTAACTTTTGCATAGATATTTCTTTTATTTTCAGCCGAAATAAAGATGTAAACTGTCTCTTTTTTTTTTGTTAGAATGTCTAATTTTTACCTGTTTAGTGCACATAAAATTAACTATAAATTACATAAAAAAATGTATTATTAAAGTGTTTTTAATAGTACTTTCATGAATGTCTAATTTATTTCATATGGGCAAATTTAGTGTCAGATTACAAAAAAAAAAGAGTAATTAAATTAATTTTTCCGTAATACAAATTCAATGAAATTTAAAATTTCATCATCAATTCATCTCTACAAATTTATGTGAGACATTAAAGAAACCCAAATTTATGCAACTAAAAAAAAAGGTACGAGAAAATATAATAAAATTGATGTTGACCAACAATGTGAAATTGACTCGCAGGGGTGGAAGAGGTCTACGACCTATCCAACATGGAACGCGCGGCCGCACGCGCCACCACAAAACGCGAGGCATACGCCACCGTCCTCCACTCTTCGGAATCCTACATCTGCGGCGCCATCACCCTCGCGCAGAGCCTCTTGCGCACCGGCACTACCCGCGATCTCGTCCTCCTCCTGGACAAGTCAATCTCCGTCGCCGCGCGCGCCGCCCTCTCCGCCGCCGGGTGGCAGATCCGGATCATAAAGCGCATCCGCAACCCGCGCGCGGAGAAAGGCTCCTACAACGAGTACAACTACAGCAAGTTCCGGCTCTGGCAGCTCACCGATTACGACAAGATCGTCTTCATCGACTCCGACATCATCGCGCTCCGGAGCCTCGACCTCCTCTTCCAATTCCCCCAAATCACGGCCGTCGGCAACGACGGATCCATCTTCAACTCCGGGATCATGGTTCTAGAGCCTTCCAATTGCACCTTCCGGATCCTAATGGACCGGCGGCGGAAGATCTTCTCCTACAACGGCGGCGACCAGGGGTTCCTCAACGAGATCTTCTCGTGGTGGCACCGCCTCCCGCGGCGCGTCAACTTCCTCAAGAACTTCTGGACCACCTCCGCCGTCGAGGCGGGCCTCAAGAACGAGCTATTCGGGTCGGATCCGCCCCGGGTGTTCTCGATCCATTACCTGGGGCTGAAGCCGTGGATGTGCTACAGGGACTATGACTGCAACTGGGACGTGGCAGACCAACACGTGTACGCGAGTGACGTGGCACACGAGCGGTGGTGGAGGCTCCATGATTCCATGGACGAGGGTCTACGGAGGTACTGTGGGCTGTCTACGTGGCGGAAGGAGGAGCTGGAGTGGGAGAGGAAGAAAGCCATGGAATCCAGGCTGAAGGGCGATCATTGGAGGATCAATATTACTGATCCTCGAAAATTTGTTAATCAGGATCAATTATTTTAATTTCCCCACTTATTTTCTTGTACAAGTACTGTTACATAATTACGATATATCGAGTATATTTGGAATTTTTTTTAGTGGTAAATAATGTTTAATTTTATGTGTGCACATTCGAACAACTTGTTTCATATGCCAGTTAGGTGATGATTGATTTTTCTGTTCTTAGGAGTTATGATACTTAATTCAGCGTTGTGTTTATATTTCCTTGAAGATTTGACAAGATGAAACCATGATTAAAAATGGAGGATTGGTTGAAAGAAAAAAAGAGGTATTTTTTTTTTGGTGAGAGAAAAAAAGAGGTATAGGTGTACCTAATTTGCTTTCCTTTTCAAGATTGTTGAACCATCATTATTGGTTAATGATTATTCAATCGAGCTTATCTCGAATGTCTTCTCCTCCTCGATTCCGGTCACCAGATTCACTCCTTCGGGCTATTGCCTCTTTCTCCGATAGATCTCCTTTGAGTTTGCATTTTAAAGATCAAAGGCCTTAATTGGATTTTCAAGTAACTTGTGTATGGATTTTGAAATTTTGGGAAACCATCTTTAAAAACTTAAATGTTTACCAAAGACTATACATGTTATGTGATTGTTGTTAAATGTATAAAATTGTTAATTTGACGTTTTGTAATTTAAAATATTTCAAGGGTAAAAGGGGGTTGTGCTTCAATAATTTTGAGGAGAGGATTGAGAGGTGATACTGATAAATGAAAACATGTGTGAACTTCGAACTCATTAAATCAAGGATGATTAACTTTGATCTAACTAAATATATAAAGTACAAAAAATCTGAGAATTGCCAAGAGATGACCTGGGGTATTGGTGATGAATTGGAAAAATAGTAGTTTATCAATTTTAACATCAAATTGTTAGGATTGGGCCTTCGGCCCATGAATGGGGAACCCTCAGGCATATAAGCCTTGTAACAAACCCGAGCAAGGGTATTGATGAATGAACTGACGTCTCCTTCTTTGACTGTATCTCCTTCTTCCTCTAGCTTCACCCTCCTCTAAACTCTATTCTCCCTCTCTCTCGAGTCCTCCTCTTGCTCGATTCACCCTCACCGACCCTCGGGTCATAACACAAACTTAACGAAAGATGAGATGAGTTGTTTTTTTTGCAAACATCTAGCTTGTAAAGGGTGATTTTTCTGGATTTTCAATTTAGGGGATGGTTTTGTACAAAATGTTGTATCTAAGGTTTTTTTTTTTTGGTAAACTAAGGTATGATTTTATACTTTTATCTAATTTTTGGCCTAATAATAATAACAATCTACTTATAAATTTAATACATGGAATCCAAACACACAAGCTTAATTTGAACGGGTGTGCTCCAATATGTTGAGTCACAAACGGTTAACCGAAATTGGGCCTGATTAATCCAAAACCGGGTGGATATTCAAAAAATCACCAGCTTTGCCGCCTCACCAAATCGAGTATCTGATCTGGTAATCCCCTCTCCAATGGCAGACCACTATTTACCTCCTCTAATTTAGATTTTTGCCAATTTTAGCCTGCCCATATATTAATGGGATTCAATTTGATTTCAACCTTCTAACTAATTACCACCCCTTGATTTTTTGCGAGGATCTTTTTCGTTTTTTTGGGGGGTGAAAATATCAGCTTCGTCGTTCTTCCTTTTCTTCTTCCAGGATCCGTCACCGGTACGCTGCCACTTTCTATCTCTTTATCGTAATTGTCCATCTTTGAAGCTCTTTACTCTTTGATTTCGATTATTGTCCCCCTTTTCTTTTCAATTGTTGAACAGAAAATGGGAATCTGTTTAATTTAACGCTAAACTTTTCACTGAATTGGAAGCATGAATCACATTTGATTCTAACTTGATTTACATCTCTTTTTATTTCGGAAACTCATCAATCAATAAATCGAATTATAAATTTGTGTTTTCTTGTTTGTTTAATGTCTTGATCGCTAGTTATAGAATGGACGATGTAGAGCCACCAGCGTCTCCCCCTCTAAGTAACGAAAGAGTTGATCTTGATGGCTTCCAAGAAGACTCCGATGAGGTACTCTCGGAAGAAATTCAAATCAGCCATTCTAGCAGTCCCATCTCGGAGGAATCAGGAGAATCTCGGGATTCTGTCGAAAGCTCCATGATCGATGAAGGACCGATAGATCTTCTGGTTTCTGTAGAGAGGGCTGTGATTGATGAAGAACCATATGCATTACATAATGCTCAAGAGGAGGAAAAAGCCGAAGGCCAAGAACTTCATGACGACGATTGTCCAAGAATAGAAGTGTCTCCAAAAGATGAAAAATCGGTTCAGGAAACCAAGTTTTCGGTTAAGGAAAACGACGCTGCTGCATCATCTTCTACGCCTTCGAATGAGGAGAAAAGAATCATTGATACATCGGCACCTATTGAGTCTGTTTTAGACGCGGTTTCCAAGTTCGGAGGAATTGTCACTCGTAAAGCTCACAAGCCTCAAGCTCCCGAGGTAGTCATCTTTTTTTCTTGCATCGTTTTCTGCTTCGTGTCGTGCTCTTCTTGCATTTCATTGATTTAGTTTGATCGGTGTTGCAGAAAAGCAGAATCACAGAGGAGGAGATTGAGAGGGCCAAGGGGGAGATCCCGGTGTTGCTCCAGCAGACTGAAGCTGCAGAAGAAGCAAAGGCGCACGCGCTGAAGGAGCTTGAAGCCACACACCGGTTCATTGAGGAGCTAAAGCTGAAACTCGAGAGGGCGCAGGCAGAAGAGCGCCACGCAAAGCAAGACTCAGAGCTCGCCAAGCTGAGGGTCAAGGAGCTGAAAGAAGAACGCGGGGAAGATCTGAGTTATGTCGAGGAGGAGGTGGAAGCTCTACGAAGAGAATGCTCCTCACTGTTGTGTGACAAAGATGCAGCAGTGAAGAGAGCCGAGGAGGATTTGTTAACGTCTAAGGAGATCGAGAAGGCTGTGGAGGTGATGAGTGTAGAATTGGCTTCTGCGAAGGAGGCATTGGAGTCTGCGTATGCTGCGCGTCTGGACGCTGAGGAGCGAAGAAATGGAGAGGCTATGATGAGGGCGAGGGAGGCGCTTGAGCGCGATAAAGAGATGAAGCAGGCAGAAGAGCATATGGAGAAATTGAGGCAACAAATTCAAGCAGAAAAAGACTTGAAAGGGAAGCTAAAAGCAGCTTCTGATTTGCTTGCCAGTTTGAAGTCCGAGTTGGAAGATTACAAGGAATTGAAACGGCAGAGGGTAGACGATGGGACTGGAGAGAGCGCGAAGAAAGCCAAAGATGACGCAAAGAACGTACTCGAAGGATTGAAACTCAAGACTGAGAAGACAAGAGATGAGATGAGATGCTTGAAGGTGGTATTCGACACGTTGAATCAAGAGCTTGACCAGGAGAAATCGGAGCTTGCAAGTGTAAAGCAAAGAGAAGGCAAGGTATGGATGGATGTTAGCTCTCTCAAAGCCGAGCTGGAGAGAATGAATACAGTGATTGCGGCAGTACAGAAGAGAAAGAAAGAAGCCAAGAACAGGATGGATGCATTGCCGAAGGAATTGGAGGTGGCGTCTCAAGAGGCGGGTAGGGCCAAGTCAGGTGCTGAAGCAGCGCGCGAAGGGCTAAAGCGAGTAAAAGAAGAGGCGGAACAAGCTAAAGAAAGGGAAATTGTTGTGGAGAGCCTATTAGTTGTACTTCAAAGGGAGATAGAGGCAGCTAAGGCTTCGGAGAAACAGGCCATGGCTGCTATGAAAGCACTACAAGAAAGGGAATCGAACTGGACAGATGGTTGCAGGCATCCAGCAGACGAAGAGGCAGTGGCTCTGGAAGAGTACAACGAGCTCAGTAAGTCCGCTCAAGAGGCGGATGAGCAAGCAAACGCAAAGGCGGCTGCTGCCATGGCTCAGCTTGAAGTGGCTAGAGAGGCCGAGATGGAGACTTTACAGAAGTTGGAAGAAGCGAATGAAGAGCTTATTACAAGGAAGGAGGTGTACGAACACGCAGCCAAGAGGGCTACGAAGGAGGACGAGGAGAAGGTAGCTGCCGAACAAGAGTTGGCAAGGTGGAGTGCTGAGAATGGATACAAACAAAAAGACGAGGATGGCGCAGTCGATAGCCCAAGAGAGAGCATAGAGGGACAAGATAAACATACTGATCCTCCTCCCATTCTCACCGGAAACAAGGAATGTAAGGGGTCAGATTCGTCTACTTCAAGTAGTCCTCGATTATCATCACCGGACGCCAAGGCTGCTAAGAAGAAGAAGAGGCATTACTTCCCGCGCATTTTTACATTCTTTTCGAAAAAGAAGACATCATAAACTCATGGCTTTGCTTGAACCAACTTTTATCATAAATGCAATGGAAAAATTAAGATTTTATCCAAAACTTACAAAGCGTCCGTATAATCACAAAGAATAAAACAATACTACAGTATAGTTTAGATCTTCATTATGTACGACACAACTAGAATCGATCAAGCTCTTTCCAGAAATGGAGGCATAATAGGGAGACCATGCCAAATAGACCAATTTTTGCCTAGCAATATCAATTGAAATCTACGACTTAACGAGGCAAACATAGGGCACATCCATACAAGAAAATAAGGCAAAGTTTCATGTGCCTTGGCATTATGTACAACATCAGAAACTGCATCTCAGTTGTTGGTTCTCAAAAGGTTACAACTAAGGTGAAATACTGCAGCTCTATCAAACTATCACGGCGAAAAACTCTATTAAACTATCATTCAACATAGAATTAGCATAGAATTGGAAGGCAGGAAATTCTTGTTACCTGAATATAGGTCTGAATACTACAAATCTGTAGACTTTAGTAGAGGAATTGGGGTTATAGTACTTCTATGGTATCAGTTTTTAATTTGTCATAGCCGCCTAATGGCTGACATGCTGAAGGAGCTTACCTTCATTGTAGTTGCAACCACCAGAGGGGGCTCAGGGGAATCGGTAACAGAAAACTTGTCATGCATGAACCGGCTGTCAACAATGGAATCGTCTTTCAAGACAATCTTGTAGCAGTCACAGCTCTTCGGGCCATGTTGGTCCTGGTAGCATTCATGGGAGCTGTCCTTGACCCGCTGGAAGTTCCATATCACACTGAACCTCCCCACCGTAGCAACAAGATGTCGCTCTTGCTTTCCATCCTCTGTAACCTATTATATTTTCATAGAAGGCATTTATTAAGAAAAATGATCTAGGGACATACACAATAGAATAACTGAATAAGTATTGTTTATGTTCTAATTGAAGCGTCCAATTGAGTCTGAAGTCATCGTCCACAATCACTTGTTCTAATTCTACATATGAAACATTAAATGCAAAAATGCATAACTCTGTATGTTACTATCATATCAAAGTAAATCAGCAACACAAATATCAGATGCCAATTTATAAATCAGCAACCCTAAAATATTTTTACTCTTTCCACATGAAGTATGTAGCTTCCTCGTATACTTCCAGTATTGGCATCATCAATTTATCAAAAAGGAATTTTTCTCTGAAATATGATTATGTACCGGATTAGAAACTCATATGAGCATGTAATTGTATTATTACTGCCTACAATGCATAAAAGGAAAAATATATAGGATGGCATTGCAAACACATTTTTTTTTATATTTATGGAATAGATAATGATAAAGGTAAAACTAGAACTAGATGAAACAAAACTGTAAATGGTAAGTTGAAACATAAATTAGAGAGTAAAGCCAAAGTGTCAAACTAATGTTTACAAAATCACTAATGCCAAACACAAATCCTTACCCATGAGAATTGCCCACCACGAAACTTGTTGGCACCAGCCAAATGGGCATCTGAGGGAGTCAGTTTCAGCAATCTAGGAGCAGAGACCTTATTCCCCATTCTACCGCTAAATCCGGTCTTCGCCTTCCCATCCTTGTCGACAAACAAAGTGCAAATCAGGACCAAGTAAGCATCCGTAGTCCCCAGAATCCATTTCCCATCATACGTAACATCCACATGAGTAATCGGGCACCCAAGACTAGGGAAAGCAGTCCTTGCCTGCCTCATAGAATTGATAGAATACAGCCTAATCTTCCCATCAAGCGACCCAACCACAATCGAACCATCACCAGTGGTAGCGAAGCATTGAAAGTTAGTCCCCCTCGAAAACTGATGCCCTTGAGCCCAATTCAACACAGGAGCCCTCTCACCTGCAAGATTCTGAACAATACCATGCCTATCCCTCATATCCCACC
This sequence comes from Persicaria tinctoria, assembly GCA_037127255.1. Taxonomy (NCBI): domain Eukaryota; kingdom Viridiplantae; phylum Streptophyta; class Magnoliopsida; order Caryophyllales; family Polygonaceae; genus Persicaria; species Persicaria tinctoria. The sequence continues at coordinate 25,784,756 of JBANSL010000018.1, read as the reverse complement.
TGCAAAGCCTGTTATCATCCAGCCCCAAGAATGTAGACCCAGATGGATCCAGTTGAGCCCCTTTGCTATCATTTGTGATATCCCTCATTGCAATCTCTGTCCCATCTTTCTCAAACTTCCACTCAGCTACAACCTTCCCTGCTTCCAAATCAAGCTGGTGGAGACCATTACATTGAGATTGAGTCTTCTTCCCCTCATTCATGGAGTTTATCAGCAGCATGTTCGTCTCCGCCCTGATCAACAGCGCCTTCTTGGAGGTCAAATCCGCCTTAAATCCACCTCTAAAGTTCACATATGCACCCTTTCCATGGATCCCATCGCTGAAGTTCTTCACCACTTGGACTCCACCATCTCCAACCAAGAAGCTGTTGTCCAATGCACCCAATGCCAGGCCTTGTATTACTCCACCACCATCAGCCGCCTCCTCAAACTCCTCCATCAGATCATGGTTGGAGCGAATTGGGGTGCTTGAACCGGGGTTCTTGAAATTGTCTTCTGCATCCTCCCACATTGAATCATCCGTCGCCTGCGGGTTCGCCCAGCCGCTGAAATCTTTTCCGTAAACCCTGACCTTGTTCTCATCCGTAGCTTCCCACCCGTAAGTATTCTCAAACAGGCAATCGTGAAACCTCTTCACAAACGCCATGTAATCACCGGCGTCGAAGAATTTCATCGCCCAAACGCCCTTAGCAACGAAATCGACACGGCTCTGGCCGCCGATAGTCTTCATCTGCATCTCCACGCTAACCCTTACCCTAATTTTCGCCCCAACTTTCAAAATCCAACACAAATTCTCCTTCGACGCTTCGGTATCGTCGTCATCGGTGTCTCCACCGTCCACGCCAGCTTCCGTGCCTTTCACAAAGGCGTAAGACGTGAGCTCCTCGGAAATAACCAACTTGGCGTTGGGAGTGTTACCTCCGATGTGAAGGAGCTTAACAGACGGGTTCGGGTAGCGAGATTGGTACTTGCGCTTTAGAGATGCGAGCTTGGCCTCAACTTCGTCGAGAGAAGTTAGGGATTGGCCCGATTGGAGGTTTTTGCGGTCGGTGGAAGAAGGGGTGCCCTTGGCGTCTTCATAGCCGTCCTCCTCGTCGGAACTGTGATTTGCTTCATCGGATTTTGGAATATCCGGATTCCAAAACTTTAATCTTCTCAAAAATTCAAAGGGTGCCATTTTTCTTCAGAAGTTGAAAGGGTTTGAGGAGGAGATCAGAATCGGAGATGTCAGAAGTGCGTCGGTTTGCGTGAGTGTGGAAGAAGAGGGTCAAGTTCAGTTCAGATATTTGAAAAGTTGGATCGTTGGGTCAAGTTCAGTTCAAATTTTACGAATATTTTTTTCCTATTCAAATTTAATCTTCCCAAAATTAATTTTTTGGCATACACAATTTTTAATCTAGCTTTATATTATAATCTAGTTTAAGATTATAATCTAAATGAAAATTTTAATCTAGCTTAAGATAATAATCTAACTTAAAATTGAACATCTTATTTGGCATGCCTTTGATTATCCAAGCCTTTTGGAGATTAAATTGTCAAATTACCAAAATGGATTTATTTTATTTGATGCATGACTTTAGAGTCCCGTCATATTTGGTCCGGGCTATAAAGTTTCTTTATAAAAGCGAAAACTTACATGACTTTATAGCCTAGCAGCAAGTCCGGGCTATAAAGCCAAAATCATACATTGTCAATCGAGGTGATATTTTTTTTTTATCAAGCTTGGTTTTGTGATCATATTCGGCTTGCGAGTAATTAGACAAGCTTGAGCTTGAGTTCGAATTTGAGCTCGTTTTTGCTTGTTATGCTCGTTTTTTCTTGTTACGCTCGTTTTGTCAATTTTGAGCCAAAACCATACATGGTAAATAGCTATATATCTAACAAGTGAATCTTAAGCTAGCTATAAATCTCCAAGTGAATCTCATGCTCGATCTTACAACTCTAATTCAACTATCAATCAACCAAAAGATTAAATTCCCCACAATTCGATTACCCATAAAGCCCCATAAAGATTCAAGCTTTTTCAATAGTTCTGCAGCAGATGGAACAAAAGGTGAACTGAAAGTGCAAAATCACCCACCATTTAGCAGATGGAAAAAAATGCAGGGGGAGGCATCACAAATGTTCTGCAGCAGCATTGTATATTCAGTGATTATACAAGCTCAATTTACCGAGCAAAAGAGAAAAGGAGAGCAAAAACATTGCTTTCAAATATTAGCAGAAACATTCACATATATCTCTTCACATCATCAAGACATGTACTTGTATAGCAGAAACATTACTTTCAAATGTATGTTGATACCTTTGTTTGGCCTACACCTAATTGAAGTGTATGTTTTCTTAGTAAGAACATTGCGCTATGGCCTAAGCCCTCAATCAATATGTACTCCATATCATATTAGCAATCTCATCTCGAACCACCCGTATGGAATGAGGCTCTTCTTCTCCCAAGTTTGAAGACGAATTTGGGAGTGGCTCATGTTCAGCGCCTTCATTGTCGGAGCCACCATCTTTCTCTTCCTCAGAAACTCCATTAGAGTACGTACATGGAATGTAATTGTGCAAGGCAAATGTTGCAATAATAATTTGTACCTTTGAATGTAAAAACAGATTTCTCAATGAACATACAACCGAAAGGTTCCATGCATGACAGCATAAACAGATTTCTCAATGAACATATAACCGAAAGACCCAAACTGAGGCAAAACTAGGAAAGTAAAGGTTCATAAGCTAAGCTAGAGAACACACACTAGGAAAGCAGCAGCATAAGAGTGCCCTGAACACACACCAGTTTAGATTATAAGTTATGCGAAATGGTTCCTAAGCTAAGCTAAAGTGGAATGCCTCAAGAAATGAAAGCACTAGCCATGACATACATTTTAGAAGATTTAAGATCATCCATGGACAACCACACAGACAAGGAAAACTATGTTTAAATTAGATTCATTATAATAAGAAAAATTATTCAACTTGTGTTGCAATAATAAAGTTTGAAAGGCAATTCTCAACAGTTTTCAGGTTAGACATGAATCATAAAACATGAATGAACCACTGGATGGGTGTGAAAGCTGAATACAAAGCATGGTCATCCAAACAGACTCAAAAGAACCAAATCTCCCTATCTTTCAACTAGCAGATTTCAAGGGATGATACTACTTGATAATCAGATTTCAAGGGTTTATTCCTATTACTAGCAGATCACATAAAAGTAGATGGACCATTTGGAACTTGCATCCATCTACTTTTATGTTGCTAGCATTGACATACCGAACAATTAAAATTACAAGGCAAGAAGGCTTATGCAGAAACAAATTACAGGGCAAAGTGCATCCATCCATATATGTTAAGCATAGATATATCAATATATATGTAACTTAAGAACATCCACTAACTGTTCAAATGCAATCTGGATACAACTAGATTAGCTAAGTTTGAACCTAAGATTCATTTAGAGGTCTGAGCTTAACCTAGAAAAGTTATATTACATGGAGACTAGGCTGGTTTAATCTACATCTCTTATGGAAGCTTTTTTTAAAAAAAATTTATTGAACTTGCAAAATCCAGCCATAGACAAAAGTTACATCAACAAGCAGTAAAGTAACAGGATATTTACCTGAGAGAGAAGCATTTAAAGGGGCAAAGAACAAATCTAGTTTTCAACTCAAAATCCTTATAAAAATTAACTACATTTAATGGGAACACAGAGGCTGTCATTTTACTCAGCTAATGCATAAAGATTCCTATCCAATCCTTGTAAAGAAGCTGAACTCTGATCCTATTGTCTCATCATATTTTCTTATTTTATGTTTATGAATGCTGAAATCTGGATAAGGTGTCCACTTCACTTTCATAATTTGTAATCTATTCATGATATTTTCTACTACTCCCTCCGTTTCCTTTTGATTGACTTTTTACTATTCATGCACGTTTTTTAAGGTGTGAAAAACTATATGAAATAATAATTTTTTTAAATATTTTTTTCGACAATCTCATACTTATTGATGATAAGTATAATATTATTAAAAAAATATTTTTAAAATATTAATATTTAATATAGTTTTTATCGTTATAAAACTACGTGCATAACTTGAAAAAGTCATTTAAAAGGAAACGGAGGGAGTATTATCTAATCCTACAAGAATTCTCTTCAGCATATATATTTAATAAAAAAATAGATAGATCAGTATTGGAGCTGTAACAAGGCAATCTGTTTTTACAGAAATCACATTATGATTTTTACAGAAATCTGTTTTTAAAATAAATCTATTTTTAAACAATCTCCCAGCTCACTTGCAATCATAACCACATATCACAAAATTCAGTTCACTTTAGAGAAACAAGAGTACGAACAAAACATCATGTAGAAAACCCAACAAACGCACCAAATATATATGAGATATAACTGAACTTAGTTATATGCTACTAATCAAACATATGCATTCAAATGCTTCAAAAGGGATACATAACAAAACCATCTTGAAATTATGCCAAGAGTATGAAAAAAGGTATAACTGAACTTGATTATCACAAGGGACATGGCTTTATTTTCTGTTGGAATGATAAAGGTGAATGTTTTCCTATTTTATTAAAATTACCTCCTATATAAGGTCCTAAAAGATCCTTGAATCATCATCAACTTTTATGTCAATCACAGGCAGAGCTAAAAGGTAAACACTATCTTTGTCGCACGGCTGCTAGTTTCGTTTCTGAAAGGATTGGGATACTGTCCAATGCTCTTATATCTCCAAAGACTCTGGGGCTATTCAAAGAAAGAAATGGAGGGCTTATTATTGTTGGGTCTTATGTTCCTAAACAAAACAGGTTGAAGATAATTCATGAACACATTGGCTTCCAGATTTCAGAAATTGGATTGTATTTATTAAACAAAGCTTGAATTAAAAATGTAAGGAAAGATAATCACAATACATAAAAAGTTATCACTATGGTTCTCAAGAAAGAAAATTCATATCATAATAGATGTAAAGCTGAAAATCTTAGTGATTTAGAGCAGATTTCAAAAAGTGCCCCATAGCTGGGTAAATCAAACCCTTAATGGTGAAATACAAATGGAAGCCTATTGAAACTTAGAAACTCTCATCAAGAATGTATCCAATTCAAACATGAAACTCCTCTAATGTTAGTCAATCAACAAAAACAACATGGCAGTGACTCACATCCAAGATCTGTTTTCATTCAACCCATAAAAAGAAAACCCAATTTCATTCTAGAAAACCTAATTTCATTCTAGTTTGTTTATGCAACGACACTCATCTTCATTCAATAATTCAAATCAGTCGGACAATGAAAATCAAAAGTTAGGGTTTTATGTAAATCAAAATTTAGGGTTAATGCAAATTGAAATTGCATCAAATTGGACGACAAAGAGCGAGAAAGAGGAATTTCACAATTACCTGAAGAACGTGAAAGCGAAATTGCTTGGTGGAGAAAGCGAAATGGAACCTGTGAAGAGCCTCTGTCAACAAAGGGATGAAGTGGATATCAATTTTTTTCACAAGCAAGCTGAGAAATCGATCGATTGCAAAGCTTGCAAACCTTACCGCGAGATTGAAGTTTGTCGTCATGGAACTCTCATGGAATCGATTGCAAAAGCTTCTGACAAGACGAAAATGGAGAGGAGAGGAACTGATGAGAGGAGAGAGATTTCGTCTTCTTTTCACCGTCGAGAACGTTCCTCCAAATTTCATCGAACGCTTCCAATTTGGAGCGGATGAGGAAACCTTCCCAAGCTTCCCAGGGAGATGAACGCAGAGCGTTTCTGAAAACGCTAGTGACTGCCAAACAACGTTTTTCTCTCAAGTTGTATCTGACGCTATAAAACGCTACCTCCAAACATGCCCTACATCACTTCGTAATTTAAGTCATTTGCACACTTATTAAGGTTCATTAAACACCTATATTTATCTCTAATACTCACTCCTTGAATTGATAAATAAAGAGCGGTCATCCGAGGTTCGAATTGAGGACATTTGGATACTACCCGCCATAGACGGATCTAGGCGGGGGCAAGCGGGAGCATACGACCCCCTTTCATCCGACGAATTACCTATATTTGTTCTACGCGTCGATAGCTTCGCTTTAATATATTATAAACCTGAATCCGATAAACGAGTAAAAAGTTATGATCGTTTGAAAGTTAAACACATATTAATTATTTCAAATATCTTTTAATAAAGTATGATTCATTTATATTTTACTTAATTTGATATTTTGGCAATATAATTCAACCAAAGAGCTTCGAAACAAGAGGTTATATTACTAAATTCGATAATTATATAAGAAATTATGCAAGTTTAAAGTTTGTATATCTTGTTACACGTTATTGCATGCTAAGAGAATAACATGGTGCATATTGACTTTGTCGGTTTCAAATGATATTATTTTAGATAAAAAAAATATTGTTATCAATTAAAACGACACCGTTTTATCATTTAAAGAGAAAAAAATATAAAATAACTACTGATACAATTTTAAATCAAAACATCCCCATTTTGAAAAAAAAACATTGTGTTTTGTACTAAAAAATGTATGTTTAAACTAAAATATCATCGTTTAATTTAAAATATCATATTTGTGGTTCGTTAACATACTATAAAAAAATCTATCGAAGAGTGAATCAACAATTTGTATAAAATTTTGCCCCTCTTCGATAAATTTCTGGCTTCGCCCCTGCTACCCGCAAAACCAATTGGTTAAGAACAAAATAGCAAAAGTAATTTGTTCAATGTTTGTTAATGCCTTCATGTATATTGTACTTATATCTAGGGTTGGCATAAATCTTACAAATCCGGTCCCATTCCGCATTCGATCCCGATCCTGATGAGATTTGCAAAAAAAAAAAAAATCAATCCCGTCCCGTAAAATATACACGAAACGGGCCACGAGGTGGAGAGTTCTCATCCCATCCCACATATATATATATATATATATATATATATATATATATATATATATATATATATATATATATATATATATATAAACATTTAATTATTAGACAATAGGATTACATATGAAATTATGAATGCTTTTAAGAATAAACATCCAAAACCAAAATTTTTGTTATGTAGTCATATTCGGTGTTAAGGTATGGTTAATATTAACCGTTATTTATATTAATTTTAAAAATCTAGTACGTAGTGTATGAGATCTAGGCTAGATTAAATTAATAAATATACAAATTTTGAAAGATGAAAAGATAGACATTATTGTTATTAAATTGATAAAATATTTAAAGTACTGAGCCGGTATGCATCTATCTGAGATGCATATAACTTTTCTATATTCACAAGACATATATTTTTAGTTAAGCGCGCGCATTGTATATTTGTATATGAATTTCAAACATAATGAAATATTTTCACACAGATTTAACACCATTCGATCATTCATTAAAGAAAAGCTGAAATATGTTTACATTAATCATGCATTTCCACATGCCTACCTCAGCACTCAAATAAAAAACACCAATATCATACAAATTTCTTTATTTTCTTTTAGCTGAATTTGCAAAGACCCTAACTACCAAAAGGGACTACGATTTGAGCTCCTTCCTTGAAGCCTGAAAGGCAGAGACTTTCTCCCACACACAGTAGTCATTTCCATGGGCAGCCACTGTAAATCCCTGAGGTATTGCATTATTGCCCATGTCTAGCCTTGATCCGAGCTTCACTATAATCCTTCCCCCAACCATTGCCACATACAAATCCGCTTCCGCACACATTATGTTCACTTCGCTCGTCTCTGTTATCCCGTTCCTGTTCCTCACCGCCACCAGGTTCCCCAGCTCCTTCCCTAGTCCCCAGTCGAAGAAGTGGTCGTTAAACTGCGCGCAGTAAAATTCATTATTAGTAATAAGTATGAAATTATATATAAATAAAAATTAATATTTTAAAAAAGTGTATTGAAAAATCAATCACAGAGAATATATTACTATGCATGGGAATCCGGGGTGTGTGAGGATGTAGGCGTATCCAAGCATGACTTTATCGTTAGGGAACGGCCACCGGCTCTGGCTCGACCCGGTATCGTGGTTATCGACAAACGTGACTGAGTTACTCGGCACGATTCCGATCAACCCAGGTGGCTTCCCATTTGGGTCTTTCATCCTCCACCACTCGTTTGCCACTGCCGTCTGTAATATCCCCTTTGTAGTGAAGTCGAACGCTGTTGCGGCCCCACCCACGTCTTGTGTCCACTTATATAAGTTGTACCTGTACAAAATATATATGTGCGAGTAAGTTAGGTTGAAACCCTACATATTGGCTTAAGCTGAATTTTATATTACAAAGTGATCTTACCGGTGGCCGTCTTGATTATAGGCGGGCTTCCCACCGTTGCCGTACTGCATGGAGTCCCACACCTCGCCGACGGTGAAGTCGGGAGAGGTGTTCTGCAGGTAAGTCCTGGTGATGCTCGCCGAGTAGCCCTTGGCGTAGTCGAGCCGCCAGCCATCGAATCCGACATCGGACTTGAGCCAGTTGAGCCAGTCGGTCAACTCTTTCTGGACCCTGGGGTTGAGGTGGTCGATGTCCGGCGCAGCAGGATACCCGGCGCCGGTGTCAGGGTTGCCCGTGCCGTCGGAGTAAGCGACGTCATCCTTGCAGATGTAGCTGGGCCCCCAATCCAGGCGACCATCGTTGGACCCGCCCTTGAAGATGCACCACACGCCTCTCCCGTCCTTCTCGGCAGCGGTTCGGTGGTTGATCACTATGTCGGCTATTGCCTTGATCCCTCTCCGATGAAGCGTCCCGATCAGGTTTTTCAACTGAGCTAAGTTCCCGTAGCGAGAGGAGTCGAGATCGTATAGCTTACCTGGCAAGTATCCTGCAGCATATAGACATATATATATATTAATCCATTAATTTATAGTACTAAGTAGTAACTAATTTTATATAAATAATATTAATACTAATATAGATATAGATACAGATATATTATTACGCACCTTGAGGATCAGCAGACTGGGAAGGAGGAGGAAGCCAGATGTGAGTAATTCCAGCATTAGAAAGGGCATCCACTTGGCCCAACAGTGAGTTGTAGAGCCCGCCTTTCTTATTGCAAGACTCCCAATTGAACCCCTGCACACGTACATATATAAATATGCAAGCGAATACATATTATTGATTAATAGATGTGTATATGTATATATATATATATATATATATATACCCATATATATATGGGTGTGAAATTTGATTGTACCTGAAACAAGACGGTGGAGGCGGAGACATCGACGATAAGGAGAGCGAGGGAGAGGAAGGAGAAGAAGAAGGAAAGAGAAGCAAACCACTTCATCTTGGAGAGCTAATGTACGTGTTATGAATTGAGTGTATATGAAAATGGAGGTGTATATGCTTGAGTGAGAACGTGTTATGAATTTGGGTAGTAGGAGTGAGGAGTTTGTTTGTGATGATAAAAGTGGGGGAGGGAAAGCGGGTATATATAGAGAGAGCGGGATGGGACTAATAAGTTTGGGCCTCATCCACAGTTGGATAGGAACCGAAGTTGGGCTCCAAGTTCCCGTAAATAATAATAAAGAAATGGAGGAGGTTTATCCGTAGAAATGGATATGAGGCTACCCACAGGCGCCGGAGAGCTGATAGGCAACCGCTAGCGCGCGCCTCGAAGTTGTCCATCAATGCCCGCCCGGCCACCATCACCACCTACACGTACTTGCTTTTATTGCCCAATTTACGCACGTACTTTCCCGCTTCTTTCTCGCGCGTTCTTTTTTGCCACTTATATTCTTTTCAATTTTTAGGCTCTGTTTGGATTTCCATGTATTATGTCTATAATCAAAATACATGTATTAAATGGAAAAATATATTATAATAATAATTATGTAGTTAGATTATAATTAAAAGTGATGTTTGGATGGTGAAAATTAAATTCAATTATAAACACTGCTACTCTACTTCAGTACCACATAATGATCTCATCTCTCTCCTCCGACCCCTCAAATTCTAGATCCAATTAATTCACCCTCTCATGGAGCCTTTCTCTCCTCCGACCCCTCAAATTCCAGATCCAATTAATTCACCCTCTCATGGAGCTCCTCTCTCTCTCCCCTCATCACCCTACCAATTAATCTGGGCATGGTCGATCCCAAAATTTCTTCTCGTGTCTGCCTATCCTTCTCCAATTCACGAACTAGACATGCATCGAGTTTGCATTTTATATATAAAAGGCCTCAAATGGATTTACAAGAACATAACCTAGGGCATGGATTTTAAATTTTCCTAGTGGATTTAGAAGGAATTAGAGCATATTTTCTTTGTTGATGCACACTACATCTATTCTAAAGCATGGAGGCTTGATTAATTGGGTGAATTTTGCTTGAGTTTGGATTGATTATGTGTGCTGGATGTGTAAATGTGAATGCTTGATTTGGATGAATCGGCGGAAATTTGGGTTTAGATCAACTACGGGTGGTCGGTGGCAAGGTAGGTACAGTAATTGCCGTCGATATATAAGGGTGTGTGAGAGGAGGAGGTGATGGGTGCTTGAGATACTGTTGATTCTCCATGGAAAAAAAAATGGTGGAAAGCTGTTATTCCAATGCAATGTTAGGATGACGTTGTCCTATCAAAATAAACGCTTTTGAGTTTAAACTCTTTTCCAAAGCTGCCATCCAAACATCACTTAAAATATAATTACATTATAATGATAATAGATTGCTTATAAACATAATACATGGGAATCCAAACAGACCCTAGATATATCTACACAGGGAGAGAAGATCTCCAGTCCTACATGCTACAACCCACCATACACCCTTAGGTGTGACACAAAAATAATAAAAGTTGAATTTTATAATAAAAAATTATAAATAACCAATTATATATATATTTATATAATTTTTTCATGAAAAAACATTTTTTTAAAAATATTAAAATTATTATTATATCAAATAATCATCTTTTTAATTTTAATATTTTTCAAACTAGGTTTTTTCATGAGAAAAATATATAAATATATATATGATTGGATATTTATAAGATAAGTTTAATTTTTTTAATTTTTTTTTATCATAAATATTAACCCTTATTATTTTTGTATAGAACTATATATATATATATATGTGTGATATATAAGATAAGTACAGAACTTTATAAGATAAGTACTCTCCTCAACCAAAGGAAATATGCCAAAGACATCCTTGAAGATACTCAGATGGTTGAATGTAAGTCTGCACCTTTCCCATTACAGAGAGGATTGAAGCTCTCAATTGATGATGGTGAGGTGCTAGAAGATGCAGAGAAGTACAGGAGATTGGTTGGATGTCTTTTGTTTCTGAATATGACCAGACCTGATATTTCTTTTGTTGTTCAACACTTGAGCCAGTTCATGGCTACTCCACGGGTTCCACACTGGCAAGCAGCTCTCCATGTTGTAAGGTATCTCCATGGCACTACAGAACTTGGCCTCATGTATCCTATCAACAACAACATCTCCTTCACTGCATTTTGTGATGCGGATTGGGGAAACTGTGTTTTCAGTGGGAGATCTGTCACTGGCTTTTGTGTGTTCTTGGGGAATGCTCTTGTTTCATGGAAAACAAAGAAGCAACCAATTGTCTCAAAGTCTTCAGCTGAAGCCGAGTATAGGAGCATGTCTAAGACTGCAGGGGAACTGGTCTGACTTGATTCCTTAGCCACAGATATGAGATGCAATGTCCCTAAACCGATTCCTCTTCACTATGACAGCAAATCAGCAATACACATTGCTGAAAATCCCGTGTTTCATGAGCGTACTAAGCACTTGAAGCTGGACTGTCATTATGTTCGAGAATAGATTCAAGCTGGTTTTCTTACACCCTCTCATGTTCGGACTCACTTACAGCTTGCTGATGTATTTACCAAACCACTAGGGGAGGTACAACATCGGTTTTTTGCGTTCAAGTTAGGCTTAGTGTCTTCACCTAGTCTAACTTGAGAGGGGGATATAGAACTATATACATGTGTGATATATAACATGTAGTATGCAAAGGGTAAGATGGGAAATATACAAACTTAGCTTTGTATAAATATCTTCTGTATTGTACAGCAACATTGATCAATTGAGAAAATAACAGAATTCAAGATTCTCTTCCAACAAACTCTTTCTTCCTCCTTTCTCTCTCATTTCCTTCGGTTCTCCTCCCATGGAGGCTTGTGTGTGAGGATCACACTGGTTTTCATTTTGTGTCACGCCTAAGGGTGTATTGTGGGGTGTAGAGATCTTCCCTCCTATATATGGGAGCTTTCATATGCTTTTACTCATTACAATGCACATGTAAGAACATTTGTGAGTCATTGGATGAATTTTGATGAATGGATAGATTTTAAACTAAAAATAAATTAAAAAATCTTTTTTAAAAAATTAATTAGATTCTCTCCATATATCTCATTCTCTCTCACCGATTTGCTAAACACATTTGAAATTTTAAATGCTAAAAAAATATTTATCGGAATATAAGTCAATTAATATTAATCCAAATATAGATCTATTCAAATGAATATTCAAACAACTAATATTCATATTCATTTGAATATATGAATATACATGTATTCAATCAAATGAATAGGGATATTCAAATGGATTTTCATTTGAATAAAGAGCAGAGGCAATATTGAATATTGGCTTAAAAGAGAGGCGAACTCCATTTCTCTCATTCAAATGAATATTTATTTGAATATATAAATATACCTATATTCGTATTCAAATTAATATGGATATGGATATTCATATGAATATACCAAACTATTCACATAATTTTAACGTGGAAGATTCCCCAGCGATGGACTCACTGACTAGTCAGCGAGACGATCGCCGGGGAGCTCCGCCCCCCGGACCTCCCGATGCATCACCGGTCAAAAACGATTCAAGGCACATTAACAATAATTTTAATTGTGCAATTCGTATTATTATTCACACATATCGTCATTTTATTCTTGCACTTCATCATTTTATTTATGCACTTTATATTTTGCACAACAAAAAACGAAAAAAAAAAAAATGCATTTACCCATAAAATTAGGCCCATTTACCTATTTACCCATAAAATTAGGCTCATTTACCCATAAATTAAGCATATTTCAATTATAAATTTTTATAATTGAAATAGACTCATTTACCTATTTACCCATAAGGAATTATTATGTTTGCACAACATAATGTTATGTGTACACAACATCAAGTTATATTTGCACAACAAAAAGTGCTAACACGAAAAAAAAAAATGTTGGTAATAATAATAATAATAATAATAATAATAATAATAATAATAATAATAATAATAAGGGAAATTTACAGAAAACCACCCCTTAAATATGAGTGTTTTCACTTAACCACCCCTTAAATTAATAATTACAGAAAACCACCCTTTAAATGGTTTTTACTTACAATTCACCACCCCTTCATCTATTTTCATTATTTTATTATTAAATATATTATATTTTAATACTTTTAAACTTCAATTTGATTATAAATATATTCAAAATTTTAATTTAAGGGCTCGATTATATTTTAGTGATAATTTTATTTATTTTAAAAAAAAAAATAAATATAGCCAAAAATTATTATCTTAATAATTATATTTAAGTTATATGATTAATTGATAACTTATTTTTTTTAAAATTTAGGTAAATTTAAAGAAAAAAGTTACATATAACAAATAAAATGGATCAAATTCATATTTTAAGTTGAAAATTATTAACTATTTATTAAAAATAAATAAAATGATCACTAAAATATAATCAAGCCCTTAAATTCAAAATTTGAACATATTTATAATCAAATTTGAGTTTAAAACTATTAAAATATAATATATGTAATGATAAATGAATGAAAATAGATGAAGGGGGGTGGTGAGTTGTAAGTAAAAACCATTTAAAGGGTGGTTTTCTGTAATTTTGAATATAAGGGGTGGTTAAGTGAAAACACCCATATTTAAGGGGTGGTTTTCTGTAATTTCCCCTAATAATAATAATAATAAACTTACCCGGGAGGGGGGCACACGGGGGGGGGGGGGGGGGGGGGGGGGGCGGCATAGGGGCACACACATGGGGAAAGGGGGCACATGAGGTTGACATTTTTACTAATTAAATTAGGCATATTTACTTATAAAGGGGACAATGGATGGATTATGGCTACATAATATTTTAATAATTTATTTTGGGCTGAAAAAATGTATATAAATAAAATAAAAATGATTAAATAACTAATTTTGATATAAATAATTCCCCCCTAGGATCAACATATTATTTTATTAATTCCCCCCTAGGATCAACCACAACGTGCCACATAGGATATTGCTCCCTAGAATCAACTACGATGCGCCACATATGACACTTGCATCGGTTTTAGTATATGCATATAAAAAAATTCAATTAACTAATATATATATATATATATATATATATATAGAGAGAGAGAGAGAGAGAGAGAGAGAGAGAGAGACAGATTGTGGCTTATATAACTTTCTACAAACTATGACAACATATTATTTTATTAAATTTTCCCCTAGGATAAACCACAACGCGCCACATAGGATATTTTTCCCTAGAATCAACTACAATGCGCCACATATGACACTATGCATCGGTTTTAGTATATGTATATATAGATATAGATAGATATGTAAAATTTATATGATTATAGTTTAAATTGAAGGAGAGAGGGAAGTGATTGAATATTATAAGAGATATGTACCCTATCCTCAAATAATGTAATCAAATAAGAGGGAAAAAATAAATTTTGTATGGAAAATAAGAGAATAATGATAATGATTTGAATATTAATTAATTAATCTTAGTTTAAAAATTGACTAGATTCGACAAATCGACCATTACTTTTTCTTATTAAAACACAAACTAGATAGTTAATCTCTTAATTATCACACTGAATCCAAAAGTGCTGAGACCTGACTCTAAATTGAGTTTTAATTGATTTGGCGGTAGACTGTAGTTAATGTGCCCAAATAGACGGATCCTGAAACTGTTGATTGAGGAGGGCAGAAAATTAAGATAAAAAATTGGTTGTAAAATTAAACTCTAATTTTTCTCTTCCAAAAAAATCATCAATATTGTGGATGTATAATTAGAATAAAAACATAAATCTTGCATGCTCTATTTCATGGTTTTCAAATATTTCTGTTGGGTTCCCTCCTATATGGGGAAATAGTCCAATAGACTCGTTTACCATGTGGTTTTTACCTCCTTATAAAAGGGGATGCTTTTCCATTTGGGAAAATAAAAGAGAGAAAACAAAGAGTGAGAAAGGGAGAAAAGATGGAGAATTGGAGAGAAATTCGTATGCCTTGGTTAAGCCTACTTTGAAGTGCCCCGATAGACAGCCAAACAACCTTCGATTGGGACAATTTTCTGGTATGTTGTTCACCTTATCATAGCCTTCATTTTGTACGGTTGGATCGTCGTTTTGACCCTCCAATATCAGATCCTCTTTGCTCGTGTCCTCTCTTGGGTTTTGTTGATTTTCACCAATTGGGTGATGAAATTGAAGATTTGTTCAAGTTTGTTGATGCTTGATGATGTTGTATGCCTTTAGCTTTGTCTAGGGAAGATTATACGCACTTGTTATTATTGATAGTGGAAGTTTCTGGCTCCCTTGGGTTTTTTCACGTAAATGTGGTGTTCTTTGTGCTTGGTTATTTTATCTTCTGTTTGTGTCTGATTGTTGGCTTAGGTTACTTGAGTTTGGCTCTCTGGTTTACATTTCTTTTCCATCCCGATTCGTTTGTGTTAAAAGGGTTTGTCTGACGTCCCCTTCTTCCCGACACAACAGACTGGTATCAGAGCTTTTGGTTTATGATGGAGGAAAAAGAACAGTTTTCAGGGAATGATTGTGTTGAATTCGGGCAACTATTTAGATTGGAAGATAAAGATGGAAGATCTTTTGTATGTGAAAGATTTGTATGAGCCGATTGTGTACAAAGAGATTCCAACGGGTGCCGTTGATGTTGAATGGAAGATTCTGAATCGAAAAGCGCGCGGTAGCTACGATCAGACAATTTGTTGATGTGAGTGTGCTCCAGCATATTGCCAATGACACAAATGCTTATGAGTTATGGTATAAGCTTGAGGGGATGTATGAGAGGAAGAATGCCCTCAATTTCAATATAACCTCATAATTTGAAGTTTTCGGATATAATTATACTATTAAAATATGAAGTGTAACAAATGATAATTACGATAAAAGTATATCACTTTGGCACATGGTGTATGGAATAATTAATTTACATATGTCAAGTCCTAAAAGTTGAAATACTTATAACTTTTTGTTCGGAAATCGAATTTGAGCTTATAATATATCAAATCAAAACTATCGACGAGATAAATATGTATGTTAAATTTATTTTCGACTGGGGGCGACAGCTGCCAACCCTGACTCTAAAAGGATCCGCTTATGTGCCCAACCTCAAATTTTGAGTGACATAATCAAATTGAGCTAAGTAACTATAATTTATAAAATATAGCACGTTCACAAACAAAGCCAATTGTAAAGGAATTGACCTTGTTACGTAATATATAGAGACTAACTTGCGACTTGTTTTTAAATCTAAATTGTACGTACATGCATGCATGTCAAAAAAGGACCACTATTTTTAAATGCACGTATGTTTAATGAATACAAACGAAGCCGCGCGGAATGCGCGTTTGACCACGGTCAATGGCGCGCATGTGGTCAAATTAAATTTGGATAAGTCCAGTCCTCCTTGAATTCACAGTCTGATTAAAACCAATGCCCTATCCGTTATATATTGTTATTCGTCCGTTATTATCATTTATTCATGTATACTAATTGAAATTTTATCCATTCAGGTATTTATTTTGAGGTAATTTTTACTTAATAATCTCCATTTTGAGCATAATTGTAAAACACAGCATAAACTTTCAAGAAACATCATTTTTTACGAGTTTTTGTTCAATAATACTATTGTAAAAAAATACTAATTAATCAGTACAAACCCAAAACATATAAGCCTAATCATAATGTGGTACGTACTGTTTTACACGCAATTGACAATAAGAAAAGGAGGAGCCTACCAAACCAACCTTATATTCTTAGAAAGGGTGTTATAAAAGTCAAGTACTTCGAGTTAAACTTGGGTTCAGCTTAAATTCGTTCATTTATTAAAAGTGTATATATGAGCACATATTTAAGCTCGATTAAAAGCTCAATCAAATAGCTTGATTTGTGTGGCCGGGTTTCACAAAATCTTTTTTCAAGTCAATTACTATGTCAAAAACAAGCTACCAGGGTTGTTTAATACTCGAAAATAGCCCAATTCAAGTTCAAATTCGACTCATTTATAAAAAAAACCTAAATATGAATAAACCATACTCGTAAAAAAACTCATTGAAAATAAAGTTTATCATTCTCTACTTGAGAGTTGAGGCAGTCAGGCAGCTTCTACCTAAATGAGTTTTAACCTCATTGAAAATAAAGTTTGGGCGATTATACTAATTTTCATATCTATCGGCAAAGTTGAGATTAAAAAAAACAAAAATAAAAGGTAGCCAGTTAGGCACGTAATTAAATTGTGGGGGGCTTCCTGTAATCCCGGATCGAAAATGGACAATAAAAGGGGCGGGAAGATGGAGGCCGGGCGGCAGTTAATATATACTGCAACCAACTAAATCAAACCCATCCTAATGCGTACGTGTCCTTTATTCATATGAGATAAGACTCGTCGTGTGTTGTCGAGGCGGTTGCTTTCTACACGTATTCATTATTTCTCAATTACTTAACTGTGTTGTTTTTCTATATATATGAAATGATATATGATCGATGATATACTGATATGTTATGTGGACTCACACGACGCTGCTACGAGCTGGCGAACTTATCCGCCAATCGCCTGTCGATAACCGCTGCTATTAATTTCAATATAGGCGCCCTTCGACTCCATCATAAACCACATGCTCCTTCTCACACTGGATCACTCCGCCCGCCCGCCCGCCCGCCCGATTTACACTTGTATGATCTAATCCTTCTCAGTTCTCACGCTGGGTTTTACTAGCACGCCTCAATCTGTACCAAGAAAAAAATAACATGATCGATGAGGTTTATGGGATCAGAGGAGTTATGATAAACACTCCAACTCTCAATCTTAACTTTAACTATTTGAAATTTTAATCCATTCCTTCAAAATAAAAATTAAGTTTTTTTTTTTACCAACTCAAATAAGCTATTTTTTAAAATCTTTTAAAGGTATTTTATCCCTAAAATTAATAAAAGTGTATATATAAGAAAAAATTTCTTCGGGTTTTTCTTTTGAGTTAGGGGGCTTCAGGCTTCAGCTACCTGACCCCTCCAAATCCACTCCTATCTTACTGCAGGAAACCTTAATTTTTATTTTATTTTTGTGTATAGAAAAAAAATGCTTTTATTTAAATACATTGGAGAGAAAAGTTAAATTATTTAATTAGACATTTTTTGTACAAAGAAATTAAGAAAAATAAAAATTTAAAAAAAACGAGACTAATGAGGTTTGAACCCATTATTTCAAAATTAAAAAATATCATTCTAGCATATGAAAATACCTCTGCTCAATCATCAGAACATGAACAAATATAGAAGAAATTGACGGAAATCAGCAAGAAATCTGCTAGAATATACAGATTCTAGCAGCATATGTAAGATAACCGAAAATGGCATTTTGCCTTCATGATGGACGACTCTAATCCCCAAAACCCTACCTTTGGGGGAGCAAAACATTGTCTTATATAGAATGCAATGCAGGTAACATGTGTCTTGCACATGGGACAACTGTCCCTTATTTTACTAGAAGACAAACGAGTGAGAATATGACATGAAAACCATTTCTCAACAATGTAAATAAGCATGGAATTGAGCTAGAAAATGAACTAAAATGTGATAATCTTCATAGTTGCCGACCCAACTAAACTATTTTTGTACTTTTTTTTTATTATTCTTTTAGAGATATTTTAATTTTTTTTCTTGGTGTTTTTCTTTCAGGATAGAAGCTTTAGCTACCCGAGGATGGAATTAATAATCTCATTATATATGTAATAAAAATAAATTTGAAAAATGAATATGATTGAGATCGATCGATCGAGAAGGTTATCCAGGTAAGGTAGTCTACAACAGCTTACAGCACCTCGAACAAAGCAAACATTTTTAGCCTGCAGGATCGCACCATCCATTTATCTCCCACAATTTCTACCACTTTCTTTTTTTAAGCCTATCTGCCCACCATTTAATTTTCATATTTAGGTTCGTTTGGTTTAACATGGGAAGAACAATTCTCAGAAAGTTACTTAACAGGAATTCAATTCCTATGTATTACACTTCTCAGGAATTGAAAAAATATGTTTGGTTGGATTTTAAATGGTAGAAATTAAAATAAGGAATTTTGAAATTTCTATTTATAAAAGGTGGAATTAGAACTTACCTAGGGGGAAGTAGGTAAGTTAAATTCTCTTGAAATGAAGGAATTTAAACTCCTGCGAATTTAACTTTCTGAGTTTTCCTGTGACTAAAACTCCAACAAAACACATATATTTCGTCTACTTCCTGGGTTTTTCAGTCGCTAACCAAACGAACCCTTATACTTTTATCCTTTTGCATTTATTTACACCCGGAAATTGAGGTAACACTGTTATTTGAGTCGAATGAACGAGCCCTGTCGTTCATATTCAGCTCGTTAAAAGACGGATTGAGTTTGAGGTGATTCTGAATTTGAAGTAGAGCTTAGACGTATTTTTGTATTCATTTGTTTAGTAAAGTGAACAAGTTTGAACTGATCCTTTTTCGAATAGCTAGAATCGATACTCGGCTCATAAGGCATTTCAACCATGCTTATGATATAGTGACTTTAGGAATTTTTTATATGTTCTACAAAATTCGAGAATTGAGGCAAGCTTTAATTTGAATCAAGTCTAAAAATGTACTCGATCATACTCAACTTCTTTAGTAAATTTAATGAATCTTAATCCATTTTTTTTCTAGCCAAGCTCAAACTACTCTGCTCATATATTCAACCCTATTGAGCTAGTGTATGTTGGAAATAAAAGGCTCGACCCACATTGGTTTAAAAGACAAATCAAATGTCAAAATATAAGAGACAGTGAAACCCCTCCACAAGGACTTAAGATTTTGTGTTTCAAGAGTGGACCCGACAAATCAAATACCGAAATATAAGGATGATGAAATTCTTATACAATGACTTAAGCTTTTGCCTTAGGTAAAGGTGGATTCCGACCCATTTTTCACCGCCCGACCAAAGATCTTGGAATTTAACATGTAAGACTCTCATACTTTGATTGAGGGTTTGGATCTCATGAATTTGATTTTTTTTTTATTAGGTAAGAATTTGAGTTTAGATATATCTAAAACTCGATGGCCGGCTAAGCCGACAGATGGGGATTTTGCACTAAAAAAAAATTAAAAGAAAAAAGAAAATAGAAAAAGAAAAAAAAGGTGGGGATGGGGGTGGGGTTAGAGGAGGGGGTAAATCTAACCGTCGATTATTCTTTGGATAAATGGCAGTAAACCACCCTTTAAATAAGGGCATTTGCACAAAACCACCCCTTAAAAGGGAAATTCCAGAAAAACACCCTTAACATGTACTTCGTTAACCAAAGACCACCCTCCCTCCTGATGTCGTTAGGGTTTCATTAATTTTGGACAAAAAGACTAAAATACCCTCATTTTTTTCTCAAATTTTATCTTTAATGCCACTATCTTGAAATCAAAAACAATGCGAGGTAATAATCAAAGTCACCACCTACAAATCATTACAAATAAACCACACAAGATCAAATAGGGGATTCTGCCCAAATATTAAAATCTAGTCCACTTAAACTAATAAAAAAAATGGCAAATATATTGAACAATCGTTGCAAATCTGGAAGAGCATATGCTATTTTTGAAGAAATTTAGAGACGAAACAAAGGTAATTGTAGATCTGAGCCCTAACTCGGAATCTCTTCGATTCGGCACCAAGCCTGGCCGGCCAATTTGGCTTGGAACCACGCCTGACGTTGTTCGGCGTACCCACCTTGCCCCCAAGGGACTCCGTCCGCCGCTGCTTCCTCCAAATCGTCACCTTCAATGCCAAGATCTCTGTCGCATTCTTCCGGATGTTCCTCCGAATCCTCACGTGCATTGACTCTCTTGGTCCTTCTTCTCCTTCCCTGTATTAATGACACAACCTATTTGAAAGGGTTTGATTTTCTTTTTTCAAGGAAGAGAAAGGATTTGCCGTGACTTTTTTAACTGAGTCTGATAAAGTAACGGAGAGGGTGGTCTCTGATAAACATAGTGCATGTTAAGGGTGGTTTTCTAGAATTCCTCTTTTAAGGGGTGGTTTTGTACAAATGCCTTTATTTAAAGGGTGGTTTTCTGCAATTTACCCTTATCCTTTTCATAGTGGCTTTAGGCAAGATGTCAAAACGGCTATTGTCAAGACAATTTCAACTAAATTGCACACATGTACTTTTTATTTTTTCCAAACAAATTACAAATAGGTCCAAAAAACCCTAATCATTCTGCCCGTGCCAAAGTCCACCGCGCGTCGTCCTGCTGTTGCGTCACCTACCACCGGGGATCTTGCCTCCACTGCGGTAGCCTGTCACCGGGTGTTGGTTATTGCCTTCGCAGTTGGCTATTGTCACTGCCGTCCGAGGAGATCAAGTGGAAATTGTCAATTAATTCCATCGATCAGCCGGTCAGCCCCTAATTCCTTAATTACTCAATTTGGGAATTGAATCAGCGCATTGGGTTGGGTGGAGGAGCTAGAGGAGTAAGATTTTAAAATACCATATGTAGTTTAACCCTCCGAACGTATGAAGATTTTACTCCCTTCAATTCCGGTACCATCCACATTAATGCCGCTAATTCAATTCCGCTTGACTATTGCCACTACCGTATGATGATTTTGAATTAGTGCAGTGGAAAATGCCAATTAATTTGGGAATCTTACTCCTCAGTCACCCTCCAAATGGTGTCCGAGTGAGGGACGAAAAAAATATAACTATTTGCATGGTCATCAATTCAATTAATTTAAGTTTTAATATAAGGAACACGCTAATAGAATATATAATTATATCTTACTTTTCTTTTTCATTATTTAAAATCCACCCCTTATACTTGTAATTTTAGAAGCAATGTCTTTATACAAAATTGAGTCATGTATCAAACTTTGAGCCATCTAAGAAACCACTTTTTTTCTTCCTCAACCACGTTCTTTCAACCGCTCACAAATCCCCTTCACTCTCTCATCTCCTCCTCGCATCTGAAACCACTTTCTTTCCTCTCTTCTTCGTTCCCCGATTTTCTCAAATCCCAGTTTTCTCACGGCTACCAAGGTCGTTGTTGCCCACATCGGCGGGATGAGGAGAGGACGATGGTGATGCGCGAGCTCACCGCGGCAGCAGCCTTGACATGTCCTCCTCGTGATCTCGATTCAACTGCATTTGCCGGATCGGGAACAGTTCACCCCATGATAGGTTATCTCATCTCCTCTCGATCTCCGATTACGAAATCTTTCTCGCTTTTATTGATGCTTAGGGTCTTTTGCGGATTTCGGTCGTTTTAGGTTTTCTTTTCCCCAATTCGTCGATGTTATTTGGATTGTCATCGTCTCTAATTTTTACGCGTTTATGGATTTGTTGTTTGTTCTGTCAATTTTACCTTTCATCTTTTATGTAATTTGCTCTTATGTCTTTGTTTGACTCACAAATTTATGGAGAGAACATGCGAGAATAGGTTTTGTAATTGTTGCGAGCGGAGGTTTTAACTAGATTTTGTTTATATTTGTATTCTCTAGATTTCCTATTGCAATAGTTGCTGGCGAAATTTATGTTCTCTAGGTAACAGTTAAACATATTTCAAGAACAAAAAAAGCAAAAAGATTGCAGCACAAGCTTAAACTGAGAAGAGAACACAAGGAAGCTCACTGTTTTTCTGATTTTGGGTGTAAAATTTTAATTTGCAGGTCATGTACAGCACTGATGGTTATGCATTTCCTGAAGCACTAATTCTACTTATGTTAATTCGTATCTACTGAAATAGAATTGATAAAGGAATCATTTTACAAATGTAATTGCTCCTTAATTTTACAAATGACATTTTCTGAATCATTCTACACATGTTATTACCACTTATTTTATTCCATATGAATTAAAAGAATTGAACATGCATTTTTTTAATCCTTGGATGAAGTGACTGCAATTTAACATCCATCATTGTCAAGTATGAAAAGAATTTTACAGTATTGCCATATCTACTGAAATAGAACTAATAAAATCTTTCTTTCACCCCAATGGGCATCCTAATTACCTATGATTGATTTCTCTAGGACACAACTTTATGAGCTTACCATCTCACTTACTCTTGAATCTTCAGGACCTATTTCAAGTATTCGGATTTGGCCTAAAGCAGCTAGAGATTTACTTTCCATTTGCATTTGACCTTTTAAGTATCACTTGGTTGTTAGATGCTTGCCTTTTCCTAGAAGTATTACAATTAAAGGTTAGTTGTTTTATTTCAATCTTATATGTACCCTGATTTAATTTGTAAGATTTATTCTCGACTACTCTGTTTCTTTAAGAGTCCTTTGCAGCACTATGTTAAGCATAATTCTACACTATGAAGGGCTGCTTTATCCTTAGGGGAAAAACGTTCTCTTACTTTTCATTCTTAAGTAAAATACTGACTTTATGTTGCCTATGACAAACTTGGGGATGTGATTAAGATTACACAAGAATGCAGTGGTCTCAAATGAGGGGATGCTGACTTTGTTTGTTTAGACTTTATTTAGAGCAACATTCACTTAAAAGTTGAAACCATACCTTTTTTTGAAGAGGGTTGAAACCATACCTTGTAAATCCCCAAATTTGGAAGAGAACAAGTTGGATAATTTGTTTCTTAATTACTTTCCCTAACCTTTAATTTATGATGTGTCTAGGTTGAATCGACCAATCTCAGTCGTTGCCATCTTCACCAGATTCAGGATTAAAGATAATGCCTTTTACCTTGCCTGCATATTATTTATTAATTCCGTTCAAATTTTCATTTTTTTGATTAATTGGCTTCTGAAATTTGTGGGCTTGATGGCTGGAAACTTTTATCGGTAGAAATTCGCGGTTGCAATTGTTTAAAGCCTTGATTCTGCTATTGAGAAGCTCTATTGTTATTTCTGAAAAAAAATCAATTTACATACTGAATTTGCAAATAGATTTTCTAGAGTTAAATACAGATATCCATTTCTCCCTTTTAGGGTTAGATAATATCATCAGTATCATTATAGGGAAAGTTTGACCATGTAAGATTAAGTGTTGTAGACTTGGAAATGATGTAGTTGCTTTTGAGAACTACGTTACAACCATGCTGCTAATAATAGTTGTAAAACAGATAAACACAACTAACCAATTAATCACCATTCATTCTTAGCAAATAAATTATCTATACCTTATAAACTAATTAAATGAATCCTAAGAATGTTTTATAACTATTATTTTTAATTAAAATTATTAATATCAACTTTCTTGAAATAGAACCATGACATACAATTGTTTATCAAGATCAGTTGTGTTTTTTGTATTTATTAGCTTGGGAATATGTGGTGCAGCGTTACGAGGTTGTGGCCAGCAAGACCAAGATTTACTTTGTGTTGGAGTATGTGAAAGGCGGCGATCTTTTCAACAAGGTGGCCAAGGGGAGGCTCAAGGAAGATGCTGCTAAGAAATACTTCCAACAACTGATAAGCGTTGTTGATTACTGCCATAGTAGGGGTGTGTACCATTGGGATCTTATGCCGGAGAATCTTTTTCTTGATGAGAATGGTAACTTGAAAGTGTTGGACTTTGGCCTGAGCGCCCTGGCGGATTCCAAGCACCAATATATACAATCTTTTGCTTAGCTAAAATTGAATTTGAAGTGTTTTTATGCTGTGATGAGGTAGGATTGAAGAAGATTCAAGAAGAAGAAAAACGTGAAGCACGAGCGAGGCAAAGAAGATTGGCAAAGCGAAAAATGGATCAGCGTTGATAACATGGATGTTGTATTAGTTCAAGTTTATTTGCATGTGCAGCTGAATCATTCACCACCCTGCTCATTTCGTCTAATTATTGGAGCACATGACATCCTATTTAAGAACCCAACTTATCATCCAATCCAGACTACAATCGAGCACTGGTTGAAAGATGACCATATCACAAGTATACATTTCAGTCACTGAGTTTGATGGAAAGGACATATAGTTTTCATCCATGATTAACCGACACTGAAGAGGGTCGATAATCCAGAAACCGAAAGGTACGATTCATACAAGTTTGGATGGGAGATAGAGGTTTGTGAATACCTTTTGACATAGCTCTTGCTATTATCATCATTCATGGGCTTGGGAGATAGATTGTCACTTCAGCTTTAGCTTTTCCTAACATTCTTATCTTTAACCATTGTCATAAACTCCTCTTCTTTGGCAGTTTCAATGTCCAAAAGCTGTTCTTTTTCCGTGTTGAATGGGTTTTACTAACATTTATGTTTCGTTGATTGCAAATAGTTTGTTTTTAGATATTTCAACAAATTTCTTTCTTGATGTTGTTGATTCTTTCTGTTGAAAAGCTATTCAGAGCCCAGTTATTGATATGTTACAGGTTCAGTAACAGCATTTCTAATTATGCCTATTTTGAGTCTTTATGGAATGTAGATGCCCAAACTGGGCGGGCTTTTCATTCCAGTTTGCTCCATTCTCACAAGTGGGAATCCGGTACAACTTCATCAATTTGAGCCATTTTTAAGGATGGAATGTGCGAGTGCAGAATACCTACACCTAGCTATGAATAAACATATAGATGAAGTTGAGTGTTGCGTACGAACTTTCCTTCAATTTGATTTTCATGATGAGTTTTCAATTAGAATAATAGCTTGACTTCAAATTGATATAGCTCTATAAGTTGATCAGCACATATGTATTGAATTTCCTTTTGAATCTCCATCAAAAGCTTTCATGATAATCTGGAGGATTATCATGAAAATTTTAGTATCAACTACTATTATAATTTTGCCTTATCATTTACATGTTGAGGAAATGGGTTCACGATTACCACCCTTTTTAAGTTTCTCTAGGTTGGAACAGAGTTCGTGTAGTCGTATAGCACCTTGGCGGGTGCATAATAAATATACTTGTAGATGAAAAACCTACAAAAGTAACATTCTCATTTAATTGTGAAATGGGAAGCTTATAAGATCAACGTAATGGTTGCTATCAATGACCCTTTCATCGGCTACTCAGTACATGGTTTGTCTCAAAACTTTGTTGCTAAATTTCCCTTTTTTAATTTGGTCAAATTGTGAGAAATAGTCTTAATATCAGTTCAGTTGTGGAAAATGTCCTCAAATTGGGATTAATTGCTGCATTGTAGAGAGGTGTTCATCCAAATTTGATCAGCCTGCAGTACACATTGAAGTTCTTTGGTTTGGAGTTTTTCAAGGGGAAATGTTTTTTTTTACGGTCCAGAATATCATACAAAGCCAAATTTCTAAAATTACACATACAAAGTTACAAACTTTGAATTGTCCATTGCCTCTAAGAAGGTCCCAAAGTGTGAATTTGGTGCTGAGGGAGCTAATGACCAACAAACACATTTAAAGATTTCTCTGTTCTTACCCAGATGCCTTTATTTTATTTAAAAACATTTATGCTCCTGAACTGTGGGGGAAATTAAAAAAAAAATGGTTTTCAGACTTATAAAATTAATCAATAACCTTATAACTCTGAGTAATTGAAAAAAAAGAAGACAAACACGTCATACATGTAACTTTCTCCCCAATTTATACACGATTCCTATGTTGAAAAATACATTGATAAATAAAAGAGAGAAAAAAAAAAGTTCTTATGTTGGATCCTAAATTTCATTATATACAAAAAAAAAAGGTCTGATTTTTCTTAGAGTTTTTCCCTCATGGATTCGTTGTTTTCTTGCTTTTCAAGAGCCTCTGACAAGAAGATCAAGATTGGCATCAATGGTATAATACTACTCTCCTTAATTCCTATGTTGCCAAATTTACTAACCACTGGTTTTTGCTAATCATTTAAAAAAATCGTTTTCCCCTCTTTCAGGATTTGGTAGAATTGGTCGTTTGGTTGCAAGGGTTGCTCTTCTGAGGAGTGATATTGAATTGGTTGCTATCAATGACCCTTTCACCAGCACTGAGTACATGGTTTGTCTCAGATTGGGATTAATTATTGCAATTTGCACCTTTTCATAGAAATGAGAAAATCTCACTGAAAGTTGAGTTGAATTGGGTATTGTGCAGACTTACATGTTCGAGTATGACAGTGTACATGGACAATGGAAGCATAATGATATCAGGGTTAAGGATGATAAAACCCTTCTCTTTGGAGAAAAAGTTGTTTCTGTTTTTGGATTTAGGTATAATTTATAAACCCTAAAAAACCCTAAACACTTGAGTTTCATCAATTGCTTGTATATTTGATTTACTTGACTATTTTCGAAGATTCCATCCTCTTTGCAATTGATTAGGAACCCATAAGAGATCCCATGGGGTGAGGTTGGTGTTGAATCCACTGGAGTGTTCACTGATAAGGCAAAAATTGCTGCCCATTTGAAGGTATATTATATATACTCTTCTTAATCCAAAAACATCTACTGTCATAATGTCATAAGAGTTTTTGTGCAATACTGATTAGTTTGATTGAATTATTAAACAAAAAAAAATTCAGGTGGTGCAAAGAAAGTGGTAATCTCTGCACCAAGCAAAGATGCACTCATGTTTGTTATGGGTGTCAATGAGAAAGACTACAAGCCGGAACTCGACATCGTCTCCAACGCTAGCTGCACCACCAACTGCCTTGCCCCTCTTGCCAAGGTCATCAATGACCGATTTGGCATCGTCGAGGGCCTTATGACCACTGTACATGCCACTACTGGTAATTTCATGCCCTCTTTTGAGTATTTGTTATGCCAAAAATTCAGCTTATAGTTCATACTTTGTGTGTACAAAGTTTGATATGACACCCATGGACTGAGATTCTCAGCTTTAACACAAGAGCTCATACCACCTTTAGTTATAAGTATGAATATGGATAAGCAATGTTATATTATTTAACACGGGTGTCTAATCCTGCAATTTGTAAAACAGCTACACAGAAGACGGTTGATGGACCATGAAACAAGGATTGGAGGGGCGGAATGGCGGCCTCTACCAACATTATCCCGAGCAGCACCGGGACTGCAAAGGTCTGCTCTTAACAACCTTTCATTCAGTTGACGATTCAGATGGATTCTTGTAGAGTGTGTTTGTCTGAATTTGCACCGTTATGTATTATTGTATGCCATGGTTTTAGATGATTCTCCCGTCTGCCGGCTTAGCCGACCCTCGAGTTTCAGATATGTCTGAACACGAATTCTTATCTAATCAAAATTAAAAATAAAAATTAAGTGAACATTTTCTCTTGATTTAAAGGGTTGTTTATGAACGTAAACATACAGTTATCTTTTTCTAATTAAGGGACTAAAACAATATAAAAACACACACTAAATAGTAAATATCATTTTTTTAGTACTTTAGCTTCATAGAGTTTATACATTTAAATGTATGGTCTTTTTTCTCAAGTTGGTTTATAATTTAGACCAATTTGAGAGGTATAAATGTATAATATGTTATGTAACATTGAAAGTGACATTGAGAATCCGGACTCAGTTTTCTTAGGTCAAGAACTATAATACTCTTTTTTCTTTGCTTCCAAGTAGAGCGCATGTTATAAGAGGTGTGAAAGCGGTCGGTCTATACTATTCTTTGTCAAATTTAGAGTATCAATCGTCTAGATAAAAGAATTCACAATGACAATCAAAGATTTTGAAGAACAACAAGGTGAGAAGTATATTAGTTGAAAATTAACGTTCGACCAAAAATATACTGAAAAAACCCGAACACGGTTCGGGAAAAGTACTAGTCTATATATAACCTTAATTTAGAAGACTTTGCTTACGTGTCAATCTTAGAGGAGTTTTAGGAATATTGACCAATTATGTTTTTTCCTTGATTTTTTTATTTCTCCTTTTCTCTTTTTTTCCATTAATTTTTTTTAATCCTCTATTCTCTTTTATTCTTAACATATTTACTAACAATCTATATCTATATATCTATATATAACCTTAATTTAGAAGACTTTGCTTACGTGTCAATCTTAGAGGAGTTTTAGGAATATTGACCAATTATGTTTTTTCCTTGATTTTTTTATTTCTCCTTTTCTCTTTTTTTCCATTAATTTTTTTTAATCCTCCATTCTCTTTTATTCTTAACATATTTACTAACAATTGGGCTTAATTCAAAACATTGAATTCAATATAATATAACCATTAGGCTTAACTCACATTTATGTACTAACTATTGAGCTTAATTCAAAACATTGAATATAATTATTAGTCGCGACACATCACATTTAAAACATTTAAATGCATGATTCAGATTTCAAAATTTCTAAAAAAGTCACAATGATATTGATATTATTATTACTGGGTGATTTAAAATATCTACATTTATGTATTATACTTTAGATGAGATAAAAAAAATTATTTTAGAATTATAAGATACATTTATGGTAAAGTTTTTTTATCTTAAATTTTATTAGTATTTTATAATATATTTATATATATTATTAATATTTTTTTTAAAAAATCGCGCAATGACGCGGGAATTGTACTAGTTTATTTTTAAAATAAAATAAATTATCCCACCCTTTTCCCTTTCCTAACATTTGTCTATAATTTTTTGGAAAAATAGACAAAAATAATCTCACCTATTCACATTCAACCAAAAATAATCTCCAAATTAGCCAAATATACACGTTTTTGTAAAATTTGCAAAAGTATACATCTCAATTTGAAACACAAACACCCCCCCCCCCCGATACCCCTCAACTGCTCACTCCCTCTCTATCTCTCTCTCGTTTCTCACTCCCTCTATCACGGTTTTCCTCTCTCCAACTGTTCTTCGACGGTTTCCTCCGAGAAGCGACGTTTTCCGGCCGTTTCGTGCTCGTTTTCGTCCGGTATTGAAGGTTATTCAGTATGGCTAGCAGCGCAGGTAAGCGTTTTGTTGATTTTGTATCGTTTCTGTGTGTTAGGGTTTTGTTTATGTCAGATTATGCGTTGGTGAGTTTGTGCGATGGTGCG
This sequence comes from Persicaria tinctoria, assembly GCA_037127255.1. Classification (NCBI taxonomy): domain Eukaryota; kingdom Viridiplantae; phylum Streptophyta; class Magnoliopsida; order Caryophyllales; family Polygonaceae; genus Persicaria; species Persicaria tinctoria. The sequence continues at coordinate 25,754,565 of JBANSL010000018.1, read as the reverse complement.
ATTGTTGTCGTTAGGTTTTTTTTGGATGAATGTGTGTTGTTCGTTCTCAATCGTACTAGTATGTGCGTTATTGAGAAGTTACGACCTCTTTCTGTAATGCTGACCTTGATTTTGGCATCTCATTCTGTTCTTTTGGAATCCATCTCCATCCTTTTGCATGTCCACTATTTGTCGTCTTTGATTTTTAGCGAGTTCTGGGTGTGGTGTGTGTGTATGTTTGTGTTTGGGTTCATATTTCTGTGGGGCTGACATCTATTTGTCTCTTTGGTTATCTTGTTTTTGTTATGTTGACAGGGACCTCAACTGATCTTGATACTTACAAATGCAAGTTTGATGTGAGTCTATGAAATTTATATAACAGTTGTTGTCATTGTGTCTGCCTCAAATGCTGACATGTGCTTTTGTATTCAATCTGTATACATTTTTTGCAGAAATTGAAGTTTTGTATTCCATACAAAGAACGTTTCCATGCCAGATCTAATCTATACTGTCATCCTGGAGTTTGTGACATTATTAAACAAGAGTTGCTGCCTTTGCACTATAAGATGTTGAAGGAGAGTTTTCTGGGATGGGTGCTCTCCCAGGGCAACAATATGACATTATTAAACAAGAGTTGCTGCCTTTGCACTATAAGATGTTAAGACGAAGAAGAAGAAGGAACTCTGGTTCAAAGTTGATGGACTTATAGCTCGTTTTTCGTTGGCTGAGTTTCATGTAATGACTGGTCTTCCATGCGAAGACCGTGTCTGCAATCCTCCGAAAGCAGTGACTTTTTCTGATTTTCTTGGGATGGATAGATGCTCCCATGATGATTTGATCAGTTGTTTCCGACAGATAAAGAAGACGTCGAAGAAGAAGCTAATTATAGCGAGGCTGTTGCTCATTGAGATGGTTGTGTGTTATAGGCGGATAGACTATATCACTGAGGAAAATCTATCACTTGCTTGTGATGACGAGACGTTTGGACAATATCCATGGGGCAGACAGTCCTATGAATCTCTATTGAAGGCCTTGAAGAAGTCAGCTACGATGGATCGCAAGAAAGCTAGGCCTTCGTATGAGTTGTATGGATATTGGATTGCTTTCCAGGTATTCTGTTTACTTGTTTGATATATCCTTGTAATCAATCCTCACCATGTGTCAGCACTGAAGGTATTCCTTACTACGTGTCAGCATTGCATGTATTCATTATTTGTATCAGCATTCACTACTTGTGTAATCATTCCTCACCATGTGTCAGCTTCTTATGCATTGTTATTGTGTTTGCATGACCACTTGTTTTGTTTTTACAGGCCTGGATATTTGAAGCTTTTCCGGCGTTGTTTGATAAGTTTGACTGTAATTTGAGGATGAATGATAGAGATCCTCATTCTTTGCACTGGGTTTGCAAGGTTAGGCATACTTATGATGAAGCTGACGAGCTATTTGATGGTGATTTGGTAAGAGAAATATATCAGTGCTGACACCAACTCTGTCTTCTTATATACATGTGTTTTCTTATTTATATTTTTTTTGATGTGCATGATAGACACCGCTGTTCCTAAACTATGGAGAGTTTGCAAAAACCCCAGGTATGGGTTATATTGATGAAGAGGCTGACGATGTATGTGATGCCATTGGTGAGCCTATGTTTTCTCAACCACCTACTGATCTTCTGTATGATTGTCGGTATATGCGCAAGTATGCAAATGAAAACAAGTTTTTACGTAACGATGGTTCAGAGATTGAATCATTTATGTCTTTTGAGTATGGTTTTGTTGGAGGAGAGGAAGAGGAGAGATCTGCTGAGATAGAGAAGCGAACGAACAGGAAATGTGAGGTTGATGAAGGAAATGTTGAGGCCAAATCTGTTGATGTAGAGAAGGGGAAAAAGAGGAAAAATGCTGACACAGGAAAGCCTTCTAAGAAGAAGCAGAAAGGTCCATCCACTGAGATCCAGGTGAAGAGAGTTGCTGTGAGGAGAGGGCGTTCTAGTGGACCTCCACGAACCAACCCTCAAGCTGGGAGGAAGGCTGACATAGAAGTTATAAAATCAACCAGGAGGAAGGCTGGGAGGATTAGGAAGAAGGCTGTTGACTTTAACAGTGGTGAGGAATCTAAGAGAGATGTGATTCCTTATGTTGACACAGAGACAACCACAGTGGATGCAGACAGGGTTTCCAAGAAGGGTGGTGCTGACAGGGAGGAGGCTGTTGTACAGGCAGAAAAACATGACCAAGTTGGATATGCTTGTGATACATCTGACGAGGATAAACCTATTTAGTATATTTTGAAGAAGAGGAAGAAATCTATGGGAAGTACAGGGAAACGTAGAATGTTGTACAAAAGTAGCAGTTCAAACAAGTCTTCCTCCATTCCCCAAACCCCTATTGATGCGTGTTTATCTCCCGTTGAAGTTGTGAATGATGCCTGTAGAGTGATTGTACCGTTTGGTGAGGTGCAAGGTGAAGCTCAGGCTGACACAGTAAAGGCTGACCCTAAAGATGATCAAGTAGATGACAGCCAAGGTGTTGATGCTGACACTGAGAATGCTGACCCCAATAATGGCAGTCAAGGGTTTGATGACACCAAGGTTGATGCTGACACTGAGAATGCTCTCTTACTTTTGAACAAAGGAATGGATGCTGACACTGAAGATGTTGTTGGTGATGGTCAAGACGTTGACACTAGTGGTGATGAGAAGCTGGAGGTAGGTGCCAACAGAGACACTGGTGGTGATGCCAAGGGTGATTGTGGTGACAACCAGAAGGGAGTGTCTGACGAGCATTCAAAAGAGCCAGAGTTGGATGGTGGTGATAAAGATGAAAATGCAAAAGGGCATGGTGTTGCTGGTGAGGCTGACGCTAAATCCAACCCAGTTTAGGTACATGATTTAATTAAAAGGATTGAAAAACTTGAAGAGCTGCCGGCACGTGTAGATGATTTAGTAAGAAGGATTGAAAAGCTCGAAGAGCTTCCTGCACGTCTAAATGAGTTGGGCTCTCGTGTTTATAGGGCGGTTGAACTTGTCGCAATGGTTACAGACCTGATGGAAAAGTATAATTCACTTGAGAATAGGTTCACACTGCATGAATCTATTGTTGCAAGGTCACAGTCATCTGTCAACATTGATCAACCAAGTACCAAGATGGTGAGTGATGTTATTGCTGACATGAAGATGAGTGTTATCCTTGAGGATGCTATGGCTGAGCAGGAAGCTGAGTTGGATTCACCCAAAGATTGTAAACAAATGAAGACATCTTCTTGTGGTGATGAGAGAGATAAAACCCAAAAAATTACAGTTGATGTTGTGGTTCCGGAGTCTATCATTCTCGTCACATTGGTTGAAGAACAGAGGACACTAGAGTCAGATTCAGTTCACTTTGCTGTTGATCTAGGCCGTGATTCTGATTTGATGTCCATGGAGCCAAGAGGCGAAGAGTTTAAGGACATCAACGATGGAGCTCATGAAGATGCTGACAGGGGACTGCAGAGCACCGGTGAGGATGTAGAAGCTGACCTGCTAGTGAAGCCAAGTAGTGAAGAGTGTAAGGATGTTGTTACCCCATTAGGTTGCAAAGATGATGGGGATGAGAAGGCTGATGTTGCAGCAACTCCACCTCCTACCATTGCACCACCAGGGACTATCAACCTGGATACTCCTGAAGGTGATGATAATGCTGACACGGTTGGATTGCCTGTAGTAAGTGACTGGGTTGCCTACAACAAGCACCCTAAAGTAGTCGAAGAGATTGAAGCACTCAGGCGATCCAAGCGTATCCCAAAAGCGAGTACCTTTCTGACGAGCCCATATGAGCAGCAAGAAAAGAAAGGGAGGTGGCCCAAGCACAATGCGAAGAAGTCACTTTTAAGTGAAGACGATCATGAGTTTTTGTACAAAACTATGAGGAATAATCGGTATTTTTTTTATCTTTTTACGCATTATATAATCATTAACTGTCTTGTGCTGATACCTCTACCTCTTATGATTCTGTGTTTAATTCATAATTTTTGCTTGTTTTCAGGGATTTTTCTGTAATTGTTGCTTCTGGAAGAGTTGATAAATCCTTTTTTAAACCAATTCTTAACAAGGATATGTGGCTGGATTGTTCGGTAAATGATCTGGCAGCAATTATATTTCATATTGTTTGTCTTCTGGTTTTTGTTTATTGATATTTGTTGAGGTATATCTAGTGCCGACAGTAGCTTGTTACTGTGTGTTGTAGCATATTGAAGCAGGGTTGTATTATTTGAGGAAGAGGATCCATGAGGAAGCCGATAAGTATGCAGAGTTCGTTGTCCTTGATTGGGTTTTCTATCAGAACTACCTGCCATTTAATGCCAAAGCGTACGAAGCAGATTTGCATGTGTCAGACATGATTGGGAGCTATTTCCTGGGTCTTTTCCCTGACCAGTATGGTAAACCATGGGCGTCTGCAAACAAGATTTACACACCCTTTAACGTCATCGACAAACATTGGGTTGCTTTAGAGATCATAATTGATCAGAAGGTGATCAATGTCTATGACTGCAATGTCTACGCCGTTGGCAAGGGTGTATTAGATGCAGAACTCCAGCCTATTGCTCACTGGCTTCCTATACATTTGGAGAAGTGTGGAATATATGAAAACTTTAGCTCCACACCATTTGAGATAAGGAAGGTCCCTGACATGGTCCATGATAAATCTGGGTTTGTACTCTTACTTAACTTTTATATTAATTGCTGACATACATTTACATTCTATTTATCTTTTGTTGACACACCCCTATTTGTCTGTTTTGTGAGTGTGTGCAGAAGTGCTTGTGGGGTGTTTACAGTGAAAGCAATCGAGGCTGTTGTATTTGGCGGAGATGTCACCACAATCACAAATGAGAAGCTATTCCGCTACAGAGAGCTTATTTGCTCAGACTTGATCAAGGAGTCTTGGAGCTTCATAATTTGAGCAATGCTGACACTATCATTCTGAGTACTTAGTTTAAGTGACATTGTAGTTGGATATGAAGTTGGATATTAACCGTATGTATTTTGTTGACACCATCATTCTGGGTTTGGATATTAACTGTTTCCATTGAACATCATTCGCGTATATTGAATGTATGTATTTTGTTGTGTTTAACGTACTTATTCGGAATTAAGCATCTGGCTTTTTACATTAGATCGAATTTGATATAGTCCCCAATCACATACAATGTACAAAATCCAATATGACATAAGTAATGCTGAAACAAAGTGCATTGAATCTTTTTGAAAACATATGGGAATGTATCAGTGTCAGCATTGCCCATAATGCTGACATGGGGTTATGTAAACTATGAAAAAAGTAATTTCCAAACAGAACAGGTTTATTATATGCATTTTATATCACTGGGGTGTTTCTAAGTGATTGTATCTTAGAAGTATACGATATAAAACGAGCCGGTCATTTTCTGGAGTACTTCAGTCTTCTCTTTAGCTCACACGCAGACAACAGTCTCTTAGAGGGAGGTCTTCCTGGTCCCCTCTTAACAACAGGAGGGTAACACTTTATAGATCTTATTGCTTCAGGGACGCCTGATTCATCGTCTGTCAGCACTAGGTATATTGTTTCAGCATAAGCTAATTTCCAAGCATCAGTTGTGTAAAATCTGGCAACAAAGTCTGATACATTTGCCTTAATCTTTATGATGGCTGAAAGAGCATGAACACATGGGATCTTCTCTATATCGAAAAACTTGCAAGTGCATGTTTTTGCTGACAAGTCCACCATTGCATGAGACCCTTGCCCTTTTACTTCAAATTTATATTCATCCAGCCTCTGAACCTTGTATTCTCTAGCTTCATCTTGTAGGTTCCTAATCAAATCAAGTATTGCTGGCGTCAACTTGTCCTCATGTTTGGATGCCTTTTCTCTACGCTCTTGGAACCATGCTCCGAGTTTCTCTCTAGCAAAATTCAACAGTGCAACAATAGGATAATTTTTCTTCCCCTTGAAAATGGCATTTATGCTCTCTGCATTATTAGATGTCATCATGTTGTATCTGGTGATTGGTGAATGTGCTCTAGCCCACCTATGTACTCCTGCTGACACTAAATAGGTCGCCATCTTCAGGCAACTTTCCTTTATGCGGTCAAAATATTTGTCGAACTCCCCAGTACTATAACTATCTGCTGCTTTCTTGAACCAATTTCCCAAGTATCTTTTCTTGAAGGTGCTTCTAATGTTTTGTTCCATGTGCCATCTACAAATGCAGTGATGCGCACTGGGGTAAACCAAGCCAATTGCTCTTGAAATGCTGACATGTCTATCAGACACAAACACTAGATCATTTGACGGAGGAACAACCTTCCTCAGCTGGCGAAGAAACCACTCCCAAGAGCTGTTGTTTTCTGTGTCAGCAATGGCAAATGCAAGCGGGAAAATATTTCTGTTTGCATCTTGCGCTACTGCTCCAAGCAAAGTCCCTTTGTATTTCCCAGTTAAAAATGTTCCATCAATAACAACAACCTGTAAAATACTGATTATAAGTTGTGTGATGACAATGAAATATTCAAAAGTGAACTGTGCTGACACTGATAATTTTATACCTTTTTCAATGCAGGGAAGGCCGAATGCACTGCCCAAATGACAAAAACAAGTATTTAAACCTGTCATCATTATCTGTTGACATCAATGCAACAGTTCCATCATTTTTCTCCATAATCATGTGACAAAATAATGGCAAGTCAGCAAAATTTGATTCCGGTGTCCCTCTGTCCCTTTCTTGTGCAATTCTTCCTGACCGCCACGCTGTCCAATAACTAATGGGAATTCTTTTTTCGGTCCTCATTTTATCCATTATCTGCTTTGGATTGTAGCCGCTGCTAACACTGTAATAATGTATACATTGGAATGAATGATGTGATACTTGAATTGAGTGTTATTTTGATAACATATAGACACTTAAATTGGCTGGATTATGCTTGCTACCACTGAGGAAGGTGCTTGCCTGCAATTGCTTGTTCTCACATCCCATGTGCATGTGTGCACACCATTGTACGCTGACACCTCGTAGCAATTCTGAGAAACAGTATTTACGTGTAACTTCCATCTGCAGCTAGTATCCACGCAATGCGCCCTAAAATACTTGGGTTCAGATCTCGTTACTCGGTACCCAAATATTTCTGTCACCGATAATATACGTAAAGCATCCTTCATTTCCTTCTTTGATTCAAAGGTTCTCCCAATGTACATTGTGCTGGATGAGGTATTGTTGAAACTACTCATGCTAGAGTTGTCATCCTTGCAATCTTCTATTGTTTTATCTCTACTGCGCATTGAAGAGTGCAGTCTTCTCTAGGTGTCAGCATCACAATCAATGTCATTATCATCATCCATATCATCATACATGTCATCTGACCCCACCGTCTGCATTTGAGTGTCAACAATCATATAATTTTGCCCCCTGTCATACTCAATCAATCCAACTGATTTCCCACTCTCCCTGTCAGCTGTGTCAACAATTGCAAGTGGTTGTGCCTGTATGCTGACACACAACTCAACAGCATAGTTTACACCATCTAGTGCTGATATATCGAGGAATTCTTTCAAATCAGTGTCACAATCAACTGTAAGTGGGGCTTTCAGCTTTTTGCATGGGTGCAAATGACTAAATTGCAATTCAAGCACACTGTCTACATTGAATCTAGTGCACACCTTTCTCTTCAAGTCTTGTAGTGTGGTTGAATCATATAGCAAAAACACCTTTGATGTTGTATTTCCAACAAATTCCAGGCCTGTGTCAGCAAACACCCATGATCCACCAAATACTACTGTAATCACATGAGGTTCCATTTATGATTGACCTATCAATTAATTATAGACAAATGCAAACAAGCACAATGAGTTAATTCTGATTCCATGTCAGCATGATAGATATAAGTTAGATACAAGCAATATGTATACAAGTGCAATGAATTGCATCTGATTCCGTGTCAGCATGATAGAAATAAGTTAGATACATGGCATTTATTTACGAAATCTCATACAGTGTCAGCATTACACAACGAGGCCAGAAATCAAAACAGATCTATGTAGAACAATTCATACAATTATTTCCTTTGAATTCATTCAAGCACAACATTTCGAATTCATCCAACAGACAGATTTAAGGATCGTGATGTTGACAGATCGAGTATCTATTAACGAAGCAGATCGACGAAGAACTTGAAACTCTATATATTGTTGACGACTTACTCTGATTTGTATCGAAACAGTAATAACCGAAGTCGAAATTACACGATCTACACTATACGAGTTCAGCTATTGGATATAAAACGATATTTACACACGAATTGAAGTTTTTTTCACACGAATTGAAGTTTTTTTCACAGATCTATGAACGACAGATCTACCAACTATACGAATGTTGACATTAAAACCACAATCCAGTAATGCTTTGATATTAGATAGATGTAGTACCGAAAATCAGGAGGAGATCGGCGTTGATCAATACCTACAACGATCGAAAATCAGATCTCGGTCTATCTCGTGTCAGCGTTGGCGAAAATCAGAAGGAGAGATCAGGGGAGGGTGCGCGGCTTTGTTGTAGTATATTGTGTATAGTTTTGCAAATTTCCCAAAATCTTGTATATTTGGCTAATTTGGCCTTCATATTTGTATATTTGGCAAATCATCCCAATAATCTAACCTTTATAAATAACTAATAAGTAGCCCAACTATCACCCTATATACTAAAAATAGTCCAACTCAGTTCCATCCTTTCAATTTAATTTTAAAACGTACCAAACTTCTAAAATTTTACAAAATGTCCTCATTCTACCTCAACCCTTCCTCTCCCATTCCCAAACCCACACTTCTGAATCTCTAATGGACAAATTTCATCCCTACAACATTCTCTCTTCACTTATTAATGATTAATGTAAATTAAAATTCCCTAAAACAGAAGCTTATAAGTTATACCTGTGTAGTTCTCCCCCAATAATTAGCTCTAAATTAAAGTGATTAATGGAGGTCCTGTACATGCTCATGCCTTTCCGGTTCTCTTTCAAACCTTGACTGAACTATGAAGATCCATCAAATGCAATTCTTAACAATACCCCAGTTTCAGAACGACGTCGTGGCATATGAGAATTCAAAGGAAGAAGACGACGATGTTAGCAACTTTGAATTTCCGACCAAGATCTTCAAGAACAACCATATCATGCCTCTCTCCCCTATCTTCAACACTGATTTGGTCTTTGCCGAACCGATTGACATGTCAATTTCAACTTTGACAGTGAAAATCTCTCAAATTTCCCATATATTCGTTCGTTGGAGCCCGAGGTTGAGGGAAATTCTGATTCGATTCGGCTTTCTCTTAAGAAGCTAATGGTCTCGAGGCGCCAATTTCGGGTTTTTTTTGAAGCGCTTTAGAGATCCCCTCAACTGGAGCTAAAGTGACAGCGAGGTGTCGATAGTTGATGGGCGTGAAGGTGCAGATGAAAATAAAGACGGGTTAGGGTTTGGTGAAAAGAGAACTTTGTATAGGCCCTTTTTGTAAATTCTTAAAAATTTGAGATATTTTGAAATTAAAATTTAAGATTCAAACTGAATTAGATTGTTTTTGGTATATAGGTGGATAGTTGGGCTACTTATTAGTTATTTTTAAAGGTTGAATTATTTTTGGTTGAATGTCAATAGGTGGGATTATTTTTCATAATACCCCTTTTACCCCTTATTTAATTTTACCCTTGCCCACCGTTCAGACGAGCATCTGCCCCATCCATGGTTTCAAGTCTCCGACGCTCTCGTCTCCTCCCTCGCATCCGCCTCCCCTCCCGCCTCCGTCGATCTCGTCTGCGGCGTCCCCTACACCGCCCTCCCCATCGGCGATTCCTTCCTCGGCGACTTTCAATTGATCTCGATTCGGCGCCTTCGAGATCGGGAAGACGCCGTTGACGGCGACGGATGGAGCCGTGGAGATCGATATCTTTCAGCGTCGCTGCCACTCTCGGTGATCGGAAGAAGACGAGCTTCAGAAGCTCCGATCCGCTCTCTCCTCCCGGGGATGGTTCCAAGTGAGTGCTTCCGTTGATGCGGTGCAAAGAAACCATCGATCTCTCAATCAAGGTATGTCGCCTCACTTCTCCTATTGTTTGTTTCAGTGCATCGATGCTCAGTGATTAGAGATAAGCGGATTAGAGTTCGGTTTCTTCGGATTTTGGTTGCTAGCAGAAAAATTCAATCCCGGATTTCGTGCCTGCATCTCCAATTCTTCCTTCTACGTGCGATTAGCTGGCGAAGATTCAATCTCGAAGCTCCTCTTCATGGTTTACAGGTCCTCTCCCAGATTCGAGAGGCAAGGCCTTGACATCAAGAAATCTGTAAAGGAATCATTGCTGAATTGGATTCCATTTTCGTTCGGTTTTCTTGATTTTGTCCACTTACACAGTTGGAAACATACCTTATGATGCCACAGAAGATCAGCTAATTCAAATTTGCGAGGAAGTCGATCCTGTTGTTCCCTTCAGGTTTGTTTTCTTATTTCTATATCCCTGGTCGTTTATCAGCTAATTCAAACATACCTTATGAATGTAAATTGCTTCAATTCATATGGTTTTGGTGCTAATAAATTAATAGCATTGTTTTGTTTAAATTGATTTGGAAGATCAATGTTTATTTTAGCAATTGGGTTCAATCGTAGAAGCTGCTGAACATATTAGAGGAATTGAATGTTTGAAGCTGCTGCCGCTGCCGCTGCAGCACAAGCAGCTGCTGTTGCTGCCAGTGCGGGTTCATCCGCCTCTGTTCAAGTCCGTATTTTATTGGATGATGGAACAACAAAAATTCTAATGAGATCAGTGGGCACCCACAATGAACCGGTATTTGTCTGCACTTGCTGCACTGTGTATTTTGTTATTTGTTTTCATGGTATCAACACAGATGGCTATGCCTATGCTGCTTTGAACTTAGAATTTCCAGAGTTAGATTGAATTAAATTTAGGCAAAATTGCAGCAAACCACCCTTTAAATAGGGTAGTTTGCAAGAAACCACCCTTTAAATTTTATTTTGCAGTAAACCACCCTTTAAATATAGTAGGTTGCAAAAAACCACCCTTTAAAATACATTCATTTAAAAAATGCCACCCATCAACACTTTTAATTAAAAATCTATTAAGTAATCCAAAATTACCCCTTTGCCCCCCCAAAATATATATTACTCACCCTGTCTTATAATTTAGGTCGTTTGAGTTTTTGACACGCTGTTTAATGTGTTCAAAACTCTATAAAATATAAACTTTTTTATAAAAAAAATTACAAATAATTTCAAACTTATTACCGGAATTATGAGACGGAGTATATTTCAAGGTTGTTAAAAAAAACAAATTGTATTTGTATGCTTTTAATTACAATCTACTGAATGTCATTACATCTGAAATCTCTACTTTTTCATTTCTCAAACATTATGTTTGAAATCCTTGAAATCTATATTTAAATCTTTATATATTAAATGAAATCTATATCTAGTATGTATTAATTTATAAAAATTTAAGATGATGCGTAATTTATATGTACTATTAATATATAAATCTTTATGATGATTTTTCATAACCCATTTTTTTTTTGGGGAATCCCATAACCAATTTATTTTTAGGTGTTTTAAACAATAAGTTTCAATTACAATTATATTTTAAAAATTCTTTAAGATATTCTACATTTTTTAACCCAATGAATTTAATTCAATACATTGAATTAATATATAATCTATATCTATATCAATACATTAAAAATGATTATATATTAATTCAATCGCTATATTGATAACGTAAAAATATAACAAAATTTTCTTTCTAAAAACCTTAAAATAATATATATATATATATATATATATATATATATATATATATATATATATGCATATACTATTTACTTAATTTTTTTTAATAAAAAGTGATGATGGGTGGTGTTTTTTAAATTAATGTATTTTAAAGGGTGGTTTCCTGCAAACTATTATATTTAAAGGGTGGTTTGCCGCAAAATAAAATTTAAAGGGTGGTTTCTTGCAAACTACCCTATTTAAAGGGTGGTTTCCTGCAATTTTGCCTTAAATTTAAGTTTAATGGACCTCCATCATTTCCGAATGTTATGAGTTTACAATGCACATGTTTATAAGTATGATTGGGGGTTCTGGTTGTAGCAACACAATTGATCTTTATTTGGTGATTAATCCTAGGGTTGGCATGGTACGGTAACCACCAAAAAATGGTGATTACCACGTACCAACCACAAACTAGTGGTATACAAATTTTCATACCACGTACCAACCACAAGTTGTGGTTACCATCGGTAAATTACCATTGTTACCAAGCTGTAATTCTGTTTGTATTTTTTTTAAACTCCTTGGCTACCTTCCCGTAGTCATCAAAGTTATCGAACGAAAAAATATGGTTATAAAAAATAATATGGTTACTACCTATTAAAAGTTCAAATAAATCAAGTTCACGACCTAAAGTACACACCAATTCAAGCCAACCAAGTTCAAAATCTTGAAACAAACCAAGTTCAATTGTTCAAACATTAAAAATGTTCCTGCAAGTTCAAACAAAACAAGTTCAATGTTTTCAAACATTCAAAATGTTCATACTGTTTCTAGTAGAAGTAGAAAGGACCAATTTGGGTCAAAATCAAAACACAAAATATAAATTAAAAACTTAAAACTTAAAGGTACTAACAATAAAACATTAAATAAAAAAATTAATATAAATACTTGGTAACCATGGTATTCAGATTTCATTACCATTACCGTACCACCTTCACGTGGTTACCACTAAGATGGTTACCATCATGTTGGTTACCACAAGTGTGGTTACCAACATAGTCAGTTTGTGGTTGGTATGATAATTTCTGTACCATTTGCGAGCCCTAATTAATCCTTAGTTTTGAGAACCCATTCACCACTGAAGCAAGCATGCTGCATGCCCATATATAATTATATTTTGGAGATCCTTAGGGCTCTTTTGTACTCACGTTAGATTGCTTGGTCAAATTAGTGATGGTTGAACCGAAATTATGGAATAAAATCGACACTTTACAGTGGATGGGCATAGAGTATGGAATGAAATAGTAGGTTTTTCAATTTGATTATAGTGTCTACGACATTGTTTTTATTTTGGTTATAGTGTCTACGATCCTGGTTTTATTTTGATTACAGTGTCTATGACCTTGTTTTTGTAGTGGTGACAGTGTTTATAACCCTGATTTTTTTTTTGTTATAGCGTGTCACTCTGATAAGAGGGATGACAGTGACCCCATAAAAAAAAAACTCTTGAAACAAATATGTCATAAAAAAATTGTTTCCCTTGTCATAGGTTTTCCCTTTGATTACACTGTCTATAACTCTGTTTTTGTTTTGATTACAGTGTCTATGACCCTGTTTTTATTTTGGTTACAGTGTCTATGACCCTGTGTCTATTTTGATTACAGTGTCTATGACCTTGTTTTTGTAGTGGTGACAGTGTTTATGGCCCTGTTTTTTATTTGCTTACATCGTGTCACCACTGATAAGAGGGGTGATAGTGACCCCGTAAAAAAAAAACTCTTGAAACGCAGCTGTCATCAAAAAAATTTCATGTCACCACACACGTGTCGCCACTGTTAAGAGTGGTGACAGCGACCCCGTAAAAAAAACTCCTGAAACGAATCTGTAATAAAAAAAAACTCATGTCACCACTGTTAAAGAGTGGTGACAGTGACCCCGGATATGGCCGCTCTTTATTTACAAATTCAAGTGGTGATCGATAGTGATCCCGTAAAAAAAAACTCTTGAAACGAAGCTGACCTCAAAAAAATTTCATGTCACCACTGTCACCAATAGTGATGGCAATGGGTCGGGTGGTGGGTGGATGAACCCTCATTTCACCCGACCCACCATGGGTGACCCATTTCCCCATCCATCACCCCACCCATATCCATTAGGTGATCGGGTGAAATGGGTGAAATGTGGGTGATTTTTCCTAATGAAAGTAATTGAATTCCAATCAATTTGGTACATAAAACACTGTATAAAATATAATTATCTTACACATTTAAGTCTTAAATAAGTCTTAAACACATACCATAAGTCTTAAACACATACCATAAGTCTTAAACAACACATGTCACAAGTCTTAAACACATATCATAAGTCTAAAACATAAGGAAAATAAGTAGTCCGACTTGAATGTGAATCACCTAGGATAAACGTCAACCACTACACCACTATAGGCAAGCTCCTGCTGCTCCTTCTTCTTCCAAGCAAAATGCATCCTATTAAAAAAAAATGCAACTAGCAAGTTAGGATAATATTAATTACCCATGTTAAGAATATGAAAACTAGGACATATCTACCTAGCACAAACTGAATAACAAGTTGATTTTTTTACAAATATGTACTGTAACGACTAATCTGTAAAGTTACAAACTGATTATTTACAAATCTGTACAGTAAGCAATAATTTGTAAAGTTACATTACATACTAATTTTTTACAGACATGTATAGTAAACAATAATATGTAAAGTTACAAACTAATTTGTATAAAATGGAATTGTAAAATAATCTGTAATTGAATTGTAAAACTGATTTGTACTGTTGTACAGTAAAAAAAATCTGTAAACAGTTGTACAATAAAACTGATTTGTAATGTTACCAACTTCAAGAAAAGTAATCTATAAACTTACTAACTGATTTGTAAAATAATCTGTAAATGAGCTTATAAGCTGATTTGCAAACTGGAAATATCTAAAATTGTATTACTAACTGATTTGTAAAATTGTATTACAATTGCGGATTTTCTCAATGCTAGGACCAATCACATTCAAACCATCTTGCACAATCAAGTTCAAAATATGTGCACTACACCGCATGTGCAAAAAATCACCACCCAACATAAGAGATCTAGAATCAAGTTTCTCTCGTAAAATCTCCATCATTGCATCATTTGTAGAGCAATTATCCAAGACCACAACATATATTTTTTCAGCAAGGTTATATATATCTAATGACTCCATCAAGACTTGAGCTAAGACTTCTTTTGTATGAGGACAAGGAACATGAGCAAACCTAACAATATAATGAAAAAAATTACTGAAATTTGGGTATTAAAATGCAAATCGCAGCAATAAGAAACACCAAAAGCATGTATTGATAAAAGAAAAACGATACAATAAGTATAATTTATAAGACATAGAATTGAAAATACCTCAAGGTTCTATTATGTAGAACCCATTCATCATCAATAAAATGGGCAGTTACCGCCATATAGCCTTTCTTCTGATGAGTGGCCGTCCACATGCATATCGGTGGTGATAGCTATTCTCCCATTATGTTTATCAAACATCTTTTTTAGAACACCCTTATTGGTTGCAAACATCTTCATCAAATCACTTTTCAAGGTATTGCGGGTATTTAACTTGAAGTTGGGATTCAAGCTAGTGACAAATCTTCTCAACCCAACATGGTCCACTATAGACAATGGATACTCATGCATTGCAACCATGTTAGCAAGCTCTTTCCTTGATACATCTTGGCTAAAATTATAGCAAGCTCTTTCCTTAACATGCTTCTTCGCACACCTTACATTATAATGATCCCAAAGATGTGAAGTCCCGCCCTTGCTCTTCGCAGACAAACGTTGATTGCAATGCAAACATCGAGCCTTTTCTACTCCATCAATCATCAAGTGCTCGAAATGTTGCCATACTTATGAATATCGCCTCTTGCGTTTTTGAGAAACTTCAACCTCATGCAAACCACATTCATTAGGCTCAAGGGAAGGCTGGCTAGGTTCTCCATGTGGAGAAGGTTGATTAGAGCTCTTGGGTGGAGTAGGGTTAGAAGAAACGGTATGAGGGCAAGAAGATTGATCAACCACAATTCTTCTTGCCACTTCCCTGCAAATGCAAAAAAAATCAGATCCAAAATCACTCTTAAGAAAAACTAGGAAAATAGATTCAATTAGAAAATACATTCAATCATACCCACAAGCAAAACTAGGAACACAACAAAATCAGATTTGATGATTTTGAAATCAAAGGCCAACAGTCCAAAATCAGATCCAAAATCACCTTTACAACACAATCAGATCCAAATCCTTCCTATTTAAACCCCATTTTGCAACAATTCCATACAAACCTTGAATTTCGAAATCGAAATTGACAAAGAAACGAGTAGGATTTCGAAAGTTACCGGTTGTGGTCCTTTGGGATGATTGACATGGTTGCCGGTGACAACGACCAGTGGAGGCGGCTGGAGGTGAGTAGCGAGGGCTGAGATCTGAGGGAGAGAGGGCTGCGATACGAGCTCGGAGCTTGACTGTGAGGGAGGACGGCTAGTGAGGATTAGGCATCGTCGTGGGCAACTGCGATCTCGGGGCCTCGCCGACGAGTGCGAATGTAGTCCGAGGGGGGAGGATTGAGCGTACAACACAGAGAGAGACGAGTGGGGGATCTAGATTTTTTTTTTGATTAAGTAATAATTCGGATGCGAAACCGCTATCCGACAGCATCCTTTCGGATGAGGTGGATAAGACCTGAGTCAGTGTATAGAGAAGGGGTGGAGGCAATATGAGCAAGGTGTGCAACCTTATCTTCCACGCAATTGCCGTTACGAAGAACGTGTGAAAACGAGACTTCGTAAAACCCAGTAAGTAGAGTGCTAATATCTGACATAATTAGTTCAATTTCCCATGTACATTTGATTCTAGACTGTAAATGATTGATGATGGTCAGTGAATCTCCTTCAATTATAATTTTGGGGATTTTTATCTCAAGAGCTTGCAGAACGCCCACCCTCAAAGCCAAGGCTTTTGACATTAAAGGGGATTGGTGTCCAATTAGTTTACTTCTCATTGCTACTGAATTCCCTGTGCTGTCACGAATGATGTAGCCTATCGAGCTTTGCCGTTGGCCGGAGGGGGAACCATCGAAGTTTAGTTTCAATTTCCCAGTTGTTGGTTTTTTCCATTTTTCCTTCTTCCTAATACTCACATTTTCCTTAGGGGTATTTACTCGTTGTTGTATTTTGTTTTTATCCTCTTCGTTGTGCTTTCCTGCTTTGCTCCATTCATTAATATATGAGTCAACAAGTTTTTAAAATCCTCTTGCATTTGACACTCTTTGTTGTTGGAAAATCAGTTTGTTACGAATAATCCAGATGGTCCACCAGTGAAATACCAGTTTCTGTTTTTATTATGTATCAAGTAGTCTGTCTAATTTTGTCATTAATACCTCGACATTTCTCGATAATATGATATTGTCTGAAATTTCTGATTTCACTCTTGGTGATAAACTTAAACAGCAGAGAGAGTATCTACATTCAAATAGTAGGTGGGTAGTGTCTTCTTCATGGTGATTGCACAAGGCACAATAAGGTGGTATTGCTATTCCTCTTCTGGCGAGACGTGCAGCTATTGGGAGTCCATTATGACAGACTTTCCACATGAAATTCTTAATTTTAGGTGGAACATTTAAGTTCCAGATCTATGCATTATTGTCATTATTAAGCTCTGTTGTTCTTGTATTAATTTTATACGCACTAGACGTCGTAAACCATCATTTTTTGTCCGGACACCAATACATTATGTCCTGCTTTGATTTACTGGGAGGGGAATCTCTGCTATCTGTTGCGCAATATCATTTGGCATTATCGTTCTAAGTTTTTCCAGATTCCATGCCCCATTTCGAATATACTGATCAACAGTTTCTTCCCAGTTAATTTTTGTCGGATCGTGACAAGCATTATGAATATTCTTAACCGGAGCCCATTTGTCATGCCAGAACTTGATTGTTTTCCCATCACCGACTGACCATGCTAGGCCTTCCTTAAATGGCTTAATAAGTTTTCTCAGTTACGTCTATTGCCATGAGGCATTTCCTTTCTTCTCAAATTTAAGTATTGTCGTTGACTTTAGATACTTATGGTTGATAATTTTGACCCACCAATTATCTAGTTCAGCCATAATTTTCGAAATAAGTTTCATTTGTAGTGCCTCATTCATTTTCTTTGTTTTTCTTAATCTCATTCCTCCTTTCACTTTTGGTCTACATACTTTGTCCCATCCTATAAGGGGTTTGTATTGGAGGTCTTTGTTCCAGAAGAAGGTTCTATTGATTTTGTCTAATGCTGAGTGAATTATCACCGGGAGCATGAAACTTTGCATAGCGAACAGTGGTTTAGAAGCTAAATTTGAATTTATTAACACCGACCTCCCATGTTGAGACAGTGAATCGGCTCTCCATTTTGATAATTGATTAGTTGTTTTGTCAATGACTTCTTCAAATGTGCTTTTATTTGCTCTACCATCAACAATCGAACATCCCAGATATTTGTCCAGTTTAACGTGCTTTGATATACTTAAACATCCTTCAATAGTTGCTATTCTCGACGCAGGTATCCCTGGAGAACCTTGAAAAGCATATTTGTTGTAGTTTACTTTCTGTCCTGACAATTGACAGTAATCATCAACAATTTTTCTTACTTTTTCACATGCAAATGTTGCCTTTTGTGAAGATGATGATATCATCGGCAAACGCCACAAATAGGATTCTTAGTCCAGATGGACCAAACCTGAAGCCAATGCCAGATTGGTTGAGATTGGACTCTGCTGTTAGTTTTTTAGCAAGCATTTCTGCACCAAGAATGAACAGAAATGGAGACATGGGGTCTCCTTGTCTTAATCCTCTAGAAGGTTTAAACACCTCCGTAGGCCCATTATTAACCAATACAGAAAATGAAACAGTAGTTATACATTCCATGATTAAGTTTATAACATAGTCACTAAATCCAAATTTTTTTAATACTGCCTCTGTGAATGTCCAATCAACTCTATCATAGACTTTCTCCATATCTAGTTTAATCGCTAACTAGCCTTCTGACCCTTTCCTCGTTTTGAATGAATGAAAGATCTCATGTGCTATCAATATATTGTCTTGAATTGCTCTATCAGATACAAATGCTCCTTGAAATGGGTGGATCAGCTTACCAACCACCTTCTTGAGTCTCTTTGTTAGAATTCTCGATATTATTTTATATATTGTTGAGCACAAACTAATTGGTCTATAATCTGAAGTCTTCGACGTATTGTCACATTTTGGCAGTAGAGTGATGAATGTATGATTAATCTGTCGGAGTATTCTACCTGAATGGAAAAAAGCTTTGACGACTTTGATGACATCGTTACCGACAATATCCCAGTAAGACTTGTAAAACTCTGTTTTCATTCCATCTGGTCTCGGAGATTTATTGAGACCTAAAGACCAGACCGCATTTTTTATTTCACTATTAGATGGTTGTTGGCTTAGAATCCTATTATCTTCATCTGTTATAGCATGTGGTATTAGCTCTAGGTATTCATGGAGAAGTGTCATGTGAATTTGTTCTTTGGAGAATCTTTTCTCGAAGTCATTTTTAACTTCCTCTCTAATATTTTATTCCCCCACAATCTATGTTTCAAAACTTGTCGTGATATTTCTAATGATTTTTCTATTTCGTCTCCCAGAAGCTACTCTATGAAAGTATGTTGTGTTTGAATCAGTGAGTTTGAGATGTTTTGATTTTGCTCTCTGCCCCCAATATTCTTTTTGAAATTTTAATAGTTGTTCTTTTTTCCTGATCAGTTGTTTTTCAACTAAATAATCCTTACATGTTCTGGATATAATATTTGATTGGATACTAATCAATTCTTTTTCCACAATTTGTATTTGACGAAAGACATTCCCAAAGGAGTTTTTGTTCCAAACTTTAGCTTTTCCTTTCAGAAACTTTGTTTTGTACATTAATCTGTACATTGTTGATCCCGTACACCTAACTATCCAAGCTTGTTTGACAACGTTCCTGAAGTCCTTTCTCTGTAGCCACATGTTTTCGAGTTTAAACGGTAGGGGTGTAAATTCTCTTCCAGAAGCTAGGAAAATAGAAATGGGACAATGGTCAGACCCTGTAAAGGCTCCGTTGAATGTTGCTAGGTCAGGGAAGGTTTCCAGAAACTCGTGTTGAACCAGTACTCGATCTAATTTTTCCCAGATATTATCCTCCCCTAGCTTCCCTTTTTTTCCTCCAAGTAAATTGATTGCCCCAGGATGGGATCTCAAGCAGAGAGCACTGATTTTTGAATTGATTTATTCTAAGATATCTCGCTTGACTATTCGCTGCTCCCCCGAGTTTTTCACCGCTGCTACTAATTTCATTCAAATCTCCTATTACTAAGCATGGTAGGGGTTCACTCGTGACAATATTCGAGAATTCACTCCAGAAGATATCTTTGTCCGACTCGTGGGGGGGTGCATAGACAAAAAATATTATTCATGTGAAGTTTTTATCTAAGCATGAGTATTTAACCTGAATTACTCTTGGTAGCATCACATCGACCTCAATTGATTCATTTTGAAGAACGTTCTCATTCCAAAGGAGTCATATTCCTCCCGTTCTATCATTCCCTACAGACCAGATAGCATTATTGTATCCACTCGATTTCTAATTCTTTTCCTGAGGAATTTTATTTGTTCTAATCTCTGCAATTGCCATTAGCGAGATGTGCTCATTGATTCGCATGGCTTTAAGGTCTGTCCAAATATCCGTCTTTCCTATACCTCGGATATTCCAGAAACATGCTTTCATTATTTGATTACTCGGTCCATCAGAAGCCGTGGGTGCAGTGCTTCTGACAGAGACAAACTATTCACATTTTTGTAGAGAGTTAGAGGTTTATCTTCCACAAGTTTGATTCTCATTTGCTTGTATTTATCCTGACTTCGTTCTGTAATTGAATAAATCTTGTGTGTTATGGCCTTTCCTAATGTTCCTCTTTTATATGTAGTCCAAACGGACTTTCGTACAATTCTATTCACAATTGAGCAATGGGTGATGATAATCAATCGACAATACCACATGACACCTATAATTTGTTTCATAAGAGAGAGTTTAGTCATAGATGTTTTAACATTAATCTTCATTTTAGCTCTTTCTAAAATAATACATACCTTGCAATATTGAGCTGGACCTAGAAATGAGACACCTTGATTAATATATATGATACACCTGATTGAATGGAGGCCTATAAAGGAGGCACATGTATTTACTGAGAGATTGCTTTGTTTACCTACCATTGCACCACATTGAACTTGGAAAAATTCAACACCAGTTAACAAGATGCAGTAGCCGGAAGCCAGTATCCAAAAATCAACAACAAGTGTTGATGTAAAGATAACCATAGCTAAGTAAGTGATCAAATAAGTGGCACTTAAGTTTAATAGCTTACCCTTTCCACACTTAGTATTATTAGCCCACAATTCGATTATGAAGTTAATATGAATATGAAGACACAATGATGAAAAGCCTAGAGAATAGTTTATCAAAGTATAAGTATACGCAAGATCATTCAAATAAAGGAAACCCATTTTATAGAGATGCTGGTAAAAAATTGCACAGGTGAAACATACCACCATACTCAGGTAGATAAATCTAATTGTGACAACAAGGTGAACAAGGATGTATAGGAACAGAAGCATAGATCGACTAGCAACAAGGAAGGAGCGATTAATCCAGACCATGGTGGGATCCTCCTTAATGTCAAGCCTCCATTCAAACCGAATTTTATCAATAGAGATTATCTGAAAAGCACTAGACAGAAATTTCCAAACGTACCTAAACTTTTCCCCGATCTGTTTAGTCTCAATTGGGTCACCAATGATTGTGCGCCTCCTGAATCTTTTCTCCATTTTAGATTTCGACTTTGAATTTTGTTCACTCCGGTCGTGTCTTGAAGCCATTGGTTCACCATTTAAATATATAGTTACTTTTTGGTATGGATAGGGGACATAAATCTACCTAGAGATATAAAAATAATCATAGAGTTGCTAGCCGAAGTCGAGATGAGGAAAAGAGAAAAAGGTTTGTCTTCATCAATACTATGTTATTCAAACTAAATGATTACTATTTCCAAATGCATTCATGATGTGCAGGGAAATAGCAATCGGAACTTGAAGATATTGGATTTATGTTTGTATTTGTATCTGCATTTGGGCTTTTATTTGTTTCGCTATTATGGTGCTTGTTAAAGCTGGGAAAATATAACCGGGTCTGAGAATTCAATCCGACCCACCCAACTCCAGACACGACCGAAACCCAAAAATCTAGTGTCATGAACAATTCGAACCTGGCCATTTTGACCTGATATCCGAATGAACACAAATATAGACAAACCAAACCTGACCATGTTAAGTAATAAACGACTAGTCCTACTGGTAGGGTGTTGTTCTATTATCAAGGGATGTGCTCACACGGGCACTTCTATTTCCACTCCTTGTTTTACTCATCCATTAGTTTCTTTTGTATTTATTTAAGTTGGTGTAGAACATGAGATTAATTAATCAGGTTGAAAAACCATTTTTGCTTGAATTACTTTCTTTTGTATATCTTTTTTGTTGAGAACCACAAACCCTCTTTCCTTTCTTCAATGGCTACATCATCAAATACCCTCAAAACCCTTTTTAGTTGTCAATTTCCAAAACGCTCTCAAGCTTTATATTCTTGGATGGGTCATCTCCTACACCACCAGAAACCATCAAAACTAATGAGGTCGAGTCAGTCAATCTGGCTTACTCAACTTGGCTTCGTCAAGACCAAATCTTGTATGGGGAGCTCGTGGGCACTCTAACGTCCTCTGTGGCGTCTCTTGTCTCTCAAGCCAAAACCTCCCATGAAGCCTTCCGAACTCTCGAAAACACATATGCCAAGCCCTCCCTCATACGGGGTTAGCCGTAGGATGGCCCGATCTTCGACAATTAACTAGAAATAACAAGAATGGAAGCAAAGACTCGATGAACAAGAATAAAGACTCGAAATTGAAAACAAGACACAACCGATAAGGACTGAATCGAACTAAAATAGAACGATGCAAAGACCTCAGGCCTCCTAAGAGGGTAGGAACCAAATACCAACGACTATAAAGCCCGCCTCTACAACCTTACACAACCAAGCGGACAACTTGGAGGCACAAGGAGGGGACTTGTGATTACCAGGATCACCAAGCTCTCGCGAGGTTGACGGACTCAAAGCAAACCAAGTTAGATCAAGAACCAATTTGCAATCGATGAGCAACGCTACGAATCGATTGACTTTCTCACAGGCGTGTTTCACACAAACTGTATTTTTCTATTTTAAAGAGGCGTCTACCGTTTACAAGGAGATCAGCCATCAATATATAACCTAGGGTTGATTTACTAATTAAGATAATAAATAAAAGGAATTATTTAAATAACCTAACTTAAAAATAGTTTAATTAATTAGTCACATGAAATAACACATAGAAATAAACTAATTTGGCAAAGAAGGACGTCGGCTCCAGCGGATTCGTGCACGCCCGCGCACCATGGCCACACGCCCGTGCACCTTGGCCACACTCCCGTCAAAACAGTGACAACTTGCAAAGATGTTGATTTTCGGCCAATCTCTAGGTCGAATATGGAAAAACCTTCAACAGCAAAGTTGTAGATCTCTTCGTCTTCGCTCCGACAAGATATGGCACGATCCAATCCGATTAATATTGAATCCGTACGACTCATTTTACTGAGACGTCAAAAAGGTGTCAAATGTTGAACGAACCCAAAAACGAACGACCCAAGGTGGAGTCTTCTTCTTCCTCTTGAGGATGACATCATTCTCACGAGCTCGAATCTCAGGTCCATCCCCAAGTATAGGTGTGTGCGAAGGTGTCTTGGATGGTCCCGCATCATTCCCCCTTTCTTGAAAAGGATTCGACCTCGAATCCAAGGTCGCATAAGACTCCACAAAGCATCCACACGAGCACCTAGATCAAATACCTCATGCCCATGGAAACTCCTCACAAGGCCGATTGTAGTAGGGGTTGACCAAGTCTGGATGGGTTTTGATCTTGGCGTCGCCATCTTGTAGACCATTAGAGCTTTCTACAAAATCAAAAAAAGAAACTTGATTAGTGCTCAATTCATATTTCATTTCATCTTCATAAGGTTCTAATTGAATATGCACTTTAGCTTGTACATTTATCTCGAAGTTTCCAGCCAATGCTAGCAAGTTTACTTCCTTTTTCAAGGTTGGAATTTCAATCAGTCAAGGCTAGCAAAATTACAACAATTTTCACCATCAATGATCATATTAGAAACTTTGCCTTTTTCTAAGCATGTAGTATTAAACAAATCTTCTCTTTGATTATCAGCACAAGGTATAGGTGGAACACTTAAAACTTTACTAACAATCAAAGAATCTTCATGCTCATATTCAATGCAATCTTCATGATCATAGGCAAGTAAATTAACATCTTGATCATTATTAACATGCTTTTTAATTTCATCAACAAGCAGAATATCTATGCTAGGAGAAACATTAAGTTGATTAGAAATAGGATGAGTTTCTTCCCTTTCATTAGATGACACTTCATCTCTAGGTGGGACTCCTTGTCCGAACACCGTATTAGAGCCAAAACGCTGAAGCTCTATTGCCGTCAAGCTTTTATCTATCTTAGCCAGGGTCTCCATCATAGCGTTAAAAGATTTCATGAAGTCAGCATTAGTAAACGTCATGTTGCCCTGGTTAGACATCACAAAATAAACAAACAAAGAACTATGTAAAGGGTTAGGAAAATATAAACAACCTCACAAGTGTTTCGCTCACACTCGTCTCACTAATTAGTAGGACAAGCTTGTTGGGGAAATCCGCTTCGGGCAAATCAACACTCAAGTAAGGACTTAACAATCAAAAGAGAGTAATCAAGAGAAAGGACAAAGAAACATCAAATAAGGTACTCAACAAGGCAAGAACCACTCGAAAAAGGCTGCCGTATTCGACCGGAGCGGACACTCGAGCGGCACTCGACCAGAACAAATGACACTCGACTAGAACTGGACACAAAAATGAACGAAAGAAAATAAAGAAAAGAAAAGAAGAACTTTGATTTTTACCTCTTTTTGATTCAAACCCTTAGCAAGAACGTTGTAGTTGCAAGGTAGGGCTTAAAAAAAAAATGGTTTGGGAGGTATGTGTTTAAGAACAAGGGAATGTCGACTAGGCTAAAACAAATTCACCAATATGGTCCTTTGAGGTTTCTTGCACTAGAACAACAATTCTTCACTCTTTTTTTTTTAAAAAAAAAAAATACTTTTGCCCCTAGTGAATTTTATCCTCCTAGGTCAAAGTTTCGAATTTCACTTTTTTTTTTTTTGAATATTTCGGACTGTTTTTTTTTTTTTTGACCTAATGCAAGAAACTAACAATGAAATAAAGGACTCTTGAAAATTAAACTATGATGAGAGAAAATAAAATTTGTATAGCCCTAATGAAATATATATAATGGAGATTTGACTATCTTAGGTAAGTGGAACTATCTTATGCCTTTTATAATTTATGATATATAAAACAATAATATCTACCACAAAAAAAATTCAGAATTTAATTTAGGCAATAAAATAGATAAAACAAGATAGATTAAAAGATAGAACAACAAACTAGGGTTAGGAGATTGGTTCCAATGAAGGCCGACTAAATCTCCTCTTGCACAAGGATGTCGGCTGCAACAATGTGCTTGGGGAATGAAAGCTGCCGCATGGGAATTTCTTTCAACCAATGGTTACGGCTGATCAATTCGGCTTCAACAATTGCTATGGGTCACGGCTTAGTACGTGTTTACGACTAAAGGCAACTACAACAATCACAAACAAGGATTAGTAACAATCAAATTAAAAAATTCAAGAAGTAAAAACCAAGAACAAGAAAGACTCTATTTTTATAGTTTTTGTGTTTAGGGAAACAAAAGACACAACTTTGATGTCGGAAACTAAAGCTTTGATGCCAATTTGATACGGGGTTAGCTGTAGGATGGCCCGATCTTCGACAATCAACTAGAAATAACAAGAACGGAAGCAAAGACTCGATGAACAAGAATAAAGACTCGAAATTAAAAACAAGACACGACCGATAAGGACTGAATCGAACTAAAATAGAACGACGCAAAGACCCCAGGCCTTCTAAGAGGGTAGGAACCAAATACCAACGACTATAAAGCCCGCCTCTACAACCTTACACAACCAAGCGGACAACTTGGAGGCACAAGGAGGGGACTTGTGATTACTAGGATCACCAAGCTCTCGTGAGGTTGACGAACTCAAAGCAAACCAAGTTAGATCAATAACCAATTTGCAATCGATGAGCAACGCTACGAATCGATTGACTTTCTCACAGGCGTGTTTCACACAAACTGTATTTTTCTATTTCAAAGAAGCGTCTACCGTTTATAAGAAGATCAACCGTCAATATATAACCTAGGGCTGATTTACTAATTAAGATAATAAATAAAAGGAATTATTTAAATAACCTAAAAGTAACTTAAAAATAGTTTAATTAATTAGTCACATGAAATAACACATAGAAATAAACTAATTTGGCAAAGAAGGACGTCGGCTCCAGCGGACTCGTGCACGCCCGCGCACCATGGCCACACGCCCGTCAAAAGAGTGACAGCTTACAAAGACGTTGATTTTCGGCCAACCTCTAGCTAGGTCAAATTTGGAAAAACCTTTTACAGCAAAGTTGTAGATCTCTTCGTCCTCGTTCCGACAAGGTATGACACGATCCAATCCGATTAATATTGAATCTGTACGACTCATTTTACCGAGACATCGAAAAGCTGTCAAATGTTGAACGAACCCAAAAACGAATGACCCAAGGTGGAGCCTTCTTCTTCCTCTTGAGGATGACATCATTCTCACGAGCTCGAATCTCAGGTCCATCCCCAAGTATAGGTGTGTCCGAAGGTGTCTTGGATGGTCCCGCATCACTCCCAGGCTCATCTTCAAATCCTCAAAGACAAACTATGGTCTCTTTCCAAAGGAACACAAACCATCTCTGAGTTTATGCTTCAGATCAAAGGTGTTGCTGGTCTTCTTGCAAATCTTGGTCGTCAACAAGAACCCGAGGATATTGTTGATGCAGTTTTGGAAGGCCTTGACTCGACATTTCAGTATGTCATTGACCTAGTACAAGCTCGGGATACTGCCATCTCTTTTGAGGAGCTTCACAAGAAGCTTATTCAAAAGGAGCTTCAAAAAATTAGCTTGCCGCCTTCTCCAGTTCAAGTCTGGTATCGACCATGACCATGCAGAACAGGGGTCATCGGAACAAGCCAAAGAACTCTTCCCCAACTATCCCATGGGGATCTTCAACGCCTCCGCCGCCTTCTTAATTGGCAGCATTCTGTCTCTCCCCAACGACCGACCAACTCTTTTCGTCCTCTTGGTAAGCCATTCCAAGGTCGCTATCAATGGCGCCGTGAACATTGTCATGTGGTTGCATATTGTCCATTGTTTCATCAACAGGCACCATCCCTTCGTCCACCATAGCCTCATCAACTATCCTTACGAGGGCCCTGATGAACTCATCATCGAAAGCGATAATGGTTTGAGTATTTCGAAAGTTGGTCAATTTGATCTTAAAAATGCAACTAAAACTTTTCATATCCCTCCCAATTGCCAATAGATGGAAGGGCATATTTTAGTTCACATTTTGACGACTTGGATAACCATAGCTAGCTCAAGATCAATGAACTTAAGATCGGAAGTCGTATGTACGTGTACATATACAATAACAATATATTATATAAACGTGAATTTTTATCCTAAAATCAATTTATAACAATATATTAAGTAAACCTAATAACCAATTCCACTCCGCCGTTTGGATTGGAAAGCCATATATTATACTTTTATCTGCCCACCGTGTATACTTTTACCTCTTTACATTTATTTACACCCGGAAAATAGATTTAAGACTCTTGTTAATTAGTTGCTCAAATTTAGCTCGTTAAAACTATTCACAAAGTGTGCAAATATGTATATTTTAATTAAAATTATTGTGGATGGTTTAAGAGACGAATTGAGTTTAATGAGACGATCCTGAATTTAAAGTAGAGCTTAAACATGTGTTTTTATATTCAATTTGCTTAGTAAAGTTGATGGGTTTGTGATAGATTACATAGGTCTCATATTGTATAGTGGGCTAAAAGCCCATTAAGGCCCAATACCTTTGTAACTTATATATATATAAGTTACAAAGGTATTGGGCCTTAATGGGCTTTTAGCCCACTATACAATATGAGACCTATGTAATCTATATATATTATATCAATGAATGAAAACCCTCAAGGAGGACATTACAATCAATCTCATGATCTCACATAGTATCACAGCCTAAGATCCAAAGACCCAAAATTTTCTTTCTCTCCTTATTCTAAACCCTAGCCGCCACCTTCCCCCCCTTTCGGCCGACACCCTCCCGCCGCCGCCCCCCCCCCCTCGCCCCCTCGGCCGCCACCCTCCCGCCGCCGCCACCCTCCCCCCTACTCGGCCAACTTCAACAACCCTTCTCTCTCTCCCCGCCGCAAGTCATGCGGCGCCCGCCGCAACCCTCGCCGCATTTGCTCCGCCCGCCGCCTCTTCCCCTGGCTTAGCCCCTCTTGCCCCCATCCTTCCCGATTCCCATTCACCCTCTGCCTCCACCCAGACCTCCCTCTCCCCCGTTCCCACCTCCCACAAAACAACCCTCCTCGACCCGAATTGGCAGGCGGCTATGCTCGAGGAATACAAGGTCCTTACGAAGAATGGTACTTGGGTTCTTGTTCCTCGCCCTCCTGAGGCGAACGTCATTCGCTGTATGTGGCTCTTTCGTCACAAGTTCTGCTTTGATGGGACGTTGAAGCGCTATAAGGCCCGTCTGGTGGTGACCGGTAGATCTCAGCAGGCAGGTATTGATTGTGATGAGACCTTTAGCCTTGTGGTCAAGCCTACCACTATCCGAGTAGTCCTGAGTCTGGCTCAGTTGCGCAACTGGGCCATCCATCAGTTAGATGTCAAGAACGCCTTTCTGCATGGTCATCTGAACGAGACAGTTTACATGTTTCAGCCGCTTGGGTTTGCTGATGTTGAGGGTCCAAAGCATGTCTGTCTTCTCAAGGCTCTCTACGTGGTTCCAGCGTTTTGCCTCTCATCTGCTACGTTTGGGTTTCACTGGCAGCCGTTCGGACCCGTCTCTGTTTATCTATCGCAGAGGCTCAGACTTGGCATTCCTGCTGCTTTATGTCGACGACATCATTCTCACCGCCTCTTCTGATGCTCTTCGGACGTCTATCATCTCGCAGTTGAGTGCGGAATTCGCCATGTCTGATCTGGGTCAGCTGTCTTACTTCTTGGGAGTTGCTGTTCAGCGGCATGCATCTGGTCTGTTTCTCTCACAAAGTAAGTATGCTTCTGAGATTGTTGCTCGGGCCAAGATGGTCAACTGTAATCCCGTCGCGACCCAAGTCGATACATCCAACAAGCTCAGTGCTCATTCTGGTCCTTTGGTTGACGATCCAACACTGTACAGGAGCCTCGCTGGTGCTCTTCAGTATCTCACTTTCACCAGGCCTGATGTCAGTTACGCCGTTCAGCAGATCTGCTTGTTCATGCATGCCCCTAGGGAACCTCACTTTCAGGCTTTGAAGCGGATCATTCGGTACATCAGCGGCACCCTCGAGCTCGGCACCACCATCACTCCTTCCTCTAAGCTTGATCTTGTGGCTTACACTGATGCGGATTGGGGTGGTTGTCCAGACACACGTCGCTCCACGTCTGGTTACTGTGTCTTCCTCAATGACACTCTTGTGTCTTGGTCAGCCAAGCGTCAGTCCGTCGTGTCTCGCTCCAGCGCTGAAGCCGAATACAGGGGTGTTGTCAACGTTGTCTCCGAGTGCTCTTGGCTCCGCAATCTCCTGCTTGAGCTACGTTGCCCCTTGTAGAAGGCCACTCTGGTCTACACTGACAACGTCTCCGCCGTCTACCTGGCTAGCAACCCAGTCCAGCATCAACGCACGAAGCACATTGAGCTTGATCTCCACTTCGTCAGGGACAAGGTTGCCATTGGACATGTCCGCGTTCTACATGTCCCGTCCTCTTATCAGTACGCTGATATATTCACCAAGGGTTTACCTAGACAGTTGTTCATTGATTTTCGTTCCAGTCTCACTGTACGGACCCCTCCCGTTTCGACTGCGGGGGTTTGATAGATTACATAGGTCTCATATTGTATAGTGGGCTAAAAGCTCATTAAGGCCCAATACCTTTATAACCTATATATATGTTATATCAATGAATGGAAACCCTCAAGGAGGACATTACAATCAATCTCATGATCTCACAGTTTGAACTTGGCTTTTTTCCAGTATTATCCGATACTTGTCACATGACGTATTTCTATCATACTCATGACAGAATTACTTTAGATTTTTTTTATAAATTCTACAAAATTGAGAGAAACCTAAGATGACCTAATGGCTCCTTCGGATATATTATTCGTAACCACACTGGTAACATAATTCAGTGGCGGAGCCAGGATTTCGGACAGGGGGTGCTAAAAAAATTTCGTGAAATATTTTTTTAGGTGTATACTTAATAAGAAGATTTTGTAAAAAAAATATTGATAGATATGATTTAAACATAAATATTGAAAGAAAGGGTTTAATATATAATTTAAACATAAATATGACATTTTTTTTAATGAAATGGTTGATAGAAATAAAAAATATAAAGAGAAATTAAGAAGAATTAATGGTAGAGTAAAACAAATAAAAAGTTGAAGTTGTGGGAGTTGAACCCAACACCTCTTGATTCTCTTTACTTTCTCCCTTCCTTTCCTTACCACTTGAGCTAGATAGCATTTATGTTTCAAATATCACTTAAAAGTATTATATTACCTTTAAAATACTAAATATATGCAAAAAAAAATTTTATTTATTTTTGCATTTTTTCCGAGGCAGGGGGTGCTCGACCACCCCCAGCTCCGCCACTGACATAATCCATATTGGTGCGGGTCCTAGCCCGTTTAATTCAATTATTGGTTATGAGGCTTTCACCCTCTAGAAAGGCATTAACAAAGCTTCTCACTTGCACCTTTTAAATCTATTCGCTAAAGGCGAAAATATCTATGTTATTAAAAAGGCTTACCTTACCCCTGGGCGGTTGAAATATGCTTATCTTTGACTCCCTTATTCTTTTCCAAAAGTTTGGTTATTTTAAGGTTTGACACATTTACAGAGAAGTCAATCGAGTCGTTGAATGCTAACCCCCCTCGAGTTTCCGTTCTCTGACTTGACCACCCCTCCCCTCCACTCTGACGCTGAGCTTGCTTCAAGCGGACGCTCTTGGCTAGGTTGGGACACCCATCCTAGTCAAATTCTTTCCAGTTTTAAAAAAAATATCTAAAAATATTATCACTATCAACTTGTTTAGTAAATTTAACAAATCTTAACCAAATTTATTTTTCTAGCCAAGCTCAAACTACTTGGTTCATATATTCAACCCTATTGAGCCAGTGTATGTCGAGAATAATTAAAGGTTCGTTCCACAATGGTTTAAGCAATTTTATGTTGGTTTAGGGGGCAAATCAAATACCAAAATATATATGATAAAAAAAATACCAAAATATAAGAGATGGTGAAACCCTTACATATTGGTTTAACCTTTAATTTGAGTTAGAAGAGTGGATATCGATCTTATCATAAAAATAAAATAAAATTGATATGACTTTCCTTTTTCATGATCTGGTTCAGGTTTGTTTCTATGAGCAAGCTATAAAGAATACGTAATTTGATCCATAAGTTTGATTTTTTTTTATATAATAATGATCCAAATTATTAGGAACTTTTGCTGAATAGATTTTTTTATTTTTTTTGAAAGCCTTGCTTATTAGATTTATAGTATTATAGTATTTAATTTGATGATATAATTTGAGCGTGTATCATAATTTATCTTTATTTATTCAATATCAAACTCATCGATCAATATTGATCAATATTTCTATAAAAAAATACAACATTTTCTTGTGAGACAAGTCAATCGTAAGTGATAATTTAATTGAGGTAATGTTTATATATTTAAATATTTTTTACTCAACGTTTAATTTCGTGTGACTTGTGAGACAAGCCAATTCAATCCACAGCGTAATAACCACCTCGGTCTATAAAGAAAAATTGAAACCCATGCTATCTGCAGGCTACCTTGGTGCTGCTCACTCCAATCTAAAATTGCAGAATAATGATGGCAAAAAGATTGATTTCCGTTGGGAAGATGGCGGAGAAATCTCTCCAACGCATCAATGGATTCGTCAATTCAACAACCGCTCGTTCGGCTTCGTCGTCTCCATTCTCTATGGTCCTCAAGAGCTCCTCATCACAGCCCTTGAAACCGTTCGACTTGGCTCAGGGCTCTCTTTTTTCCGGCGCTCGCTCTTTTAGTGCTGATCAGGGATTCGATTATCCCCAAAGGTTAGTTATGTCTCGATCGAGTGCTCGTTTAGTGAAATTTGTTGCACATTAGGTGTTCTCCGGTTGATGGCTAAATCCCTTATTTATGTGTGGAGTTCATCTTTTCCGAGATTTTGAGGTATCGGTAGGTTAGTTCTGTCTCATCTGCGCGTTTGTGTAATGAAATTTGCTACACATCCAGTTGATAAATGATAACGTACTAAATCTCAAAAAGATTGTTGTTGTACGTCTAGGTTTCAATTTTGCTAAAGTAGTAATTTTGAATTTTGATCTTGGATAATGTAGATATGAGAGGAGGTCAGCAGCCAATTGGGGCATCCGGATTGTCCCAGAACAGGAAGTCTGTGTGATAGAACGATTTGGGAAGTTTAAAAAAGTATTGGGTTCTGGTATTCATCTGTTGATGCCACTTGCAGACCAAATTGCATACATACACACACTTAAAGAGCGAGTCATCCACATACCAAATCAGGCTGCTGTAACATTTGACAATGTCACTCTTCAAATTGACGGTGTTCTATTCATCAAGGTGTGTTGACGGTGTTACACTTTCACATTTTGATTGAATTGAGTATTCATCAATTAACATAACTTAATAATTAATGTTTCTATATATATAGGTTGTGAATTCTCAGATTGGCGTCATATGGTGTGGATGATCCGGTATTTGCTGTGACACAACTTGCCCAAACAACTATGCGTACTGCCATTGGGAAAATGACTCTCGATAAGACCTTCATGGAGAGAGATGCGCTTAATGCTATCATTTTGGTAAGATCATTAGACATTTATCAATCTGCTTGTTGGTTTTAAGGAATGCAACTGCATTGCATTGATTATCCTGAATACTCTCATGAACTTCATGACTTCTAATTACATGAAAAGAGATTTTTTATGTCACTTCTTTGCCCTCTTTCTTTGATTTCTTAGAAGATGGGGGCCTGAAAGGGAACTATTTTCTCCCTTATGAGTTGTTTGTTTATTATTAGTCTTCGCTTCTGAAGCGGCTTCAATAATGCCTAGCTCATCTTCCTGTTAGTACAAATGTGCATAAAAAGAAAAGCCCTTAACCTAAATATTGCAATGAAGGTATGCAATTATAGAAAATAAACCAAAACTAAAGACAAAATAGCACCACTACAAGTCTACAGTCATTTTCAATGAAAATTAAAATAAGCTTAATGATGAATGAGCAGCACGGAAGAACAAATGTGACAAGTGGTAGATTCATTAACTATTTAACTCCCTTGGCAAGGCATGCAAGTATATGTACTTAGATTATGACAACTTGATAAAGCCTACTTCTGGACATGAACACATTTCTTTCTATGAAACATCCAAGTTTACATGCAACTTAAAGGAAAAAAGATTTTTCCCACATATGGTCAAATATGAGTGGTGTAATTTTCCTATAACACTTTATTTGCTTTTTGGGTTTATTTTCAATGGCCTATTATATAATTGTCACTTTTATCTCTTTTAAATTGTCAAACAAATCTTAAACTCTAATGGTACTCATATTACGAGTGGTTGAGGTTTAACAAATAGATTGTTAATGGATTGGAAAATGATATCGGTCAAGCTGCTGCTATTCCTAGAAGCAAAATCCCTCCCTGTATTATAACAACTATGGATTTAATAGTTCTCTTGTTGTCATAGTTGATACATCCCCATAAAGTTATAGTAGTTGTATTGTTGTCATAGTTGACCATTTTTTGTCCTAATGTGACTAGCATTTGGCCATTTGGGTATGTGTGTTTGGGGGTGGGTAGGTGGAAGGGGTGGTGTGTGTGTCTGTGTGTGTTTATGTGGGTGTGTTAGATAGATATATAGATAAAAATCGATTCATACCTGATTATTTTTGAACCATTTGATTTCCTTGTGACTCTTTATCTTGTTGCAATGTACTGCTAATAAAGCTTATTTGCTTGCATAGTAGAGTGCATTAACTCTTCCATTGTTTTTGGCCGCTTTCTTTGATAGGGAATTGTTATTTGCTTGTGAGATCGGCCTATATATGCAATTTTTTTTTGTTATAATCTTGGTGCTCTATGTGGTAGTTTGCCCTGCATGGGTATCTTTTCCTGGTAGAAATAGGGATAGAACTTGATCTTAGATAGGTAGGCATTAAGCAATCTTTTGCACCTGTTTTCTTCCTCCAATCTTGCCTGCATGTCCTGCTTTTGCACTTCTTTCCTGGACAGTTGCATTGTTGTGCTTATCTATTGCATGTTTCCTTGTGCATCATCGCCACAATCTTCTATGGTACACGGTTTTTAACCCCGCTTCTAGCTGCAATTCCAGTGGTTGCGCCTTCAGTTGGTTTTCTTTCTTTCATGCTCCTCCCCTACTCAATCTCACCAGCTAATGTCATGGCCTTTTTTCCACTATCCCAATTTGTTGTCATACAATCAGGTTGCCTCATCCACCAAGCGAGCCCAATGAATTTGATGATTTAAAAACATTTTTAAAATTATTTTCTTTTTATTGTTTACACTAGAAAAATGAAGAAATTGCACATTCTTATAGGGTTCTCTTAAATGGTTTCAAAACTTCTTGAAATGAGATAGATATTTAGTTGGGTTATTTGATTCCATATAGTTGTACTTGTTGTGTTGTTTGAAATGAGATAGATAAGCGAGAAATATTTTAGTTCTTTATCCGACTTGTGTAAGCACGAGCTTCTTATCATGCCACTAGTTTTGGGCAGATCAAAACAAGAGTCTCTCAGCTTGATGATGATAAGCTCCTATAACAGTTCCGTGATGACCTCTCAGGTAAAGCTTTACAAATCTTTAGGTTGAATCAATCTTAATAACAATTTTTGGTAAAAAAAATAAAGTTAATATTAAATTTCCTTGTGATCTGGTTCCATCCATAAGGACTATAATCACCCAATGTCGGCTATCATCTTTAGGTTGTTCATATATTTTCAGATATGGACATGGATGCTTTTTATTTCACTCATGCAGTTATAACTTGCAATTGATGATCGAACTTTATGCCTTATTATTGATTTAAGGTCTTTCCGTGCATTTTCAGTCAAGACGCATAGACAAGTAATCAAGTCCTATCAAGCAATGGATCCAAAACCTCTTCAAAGTAATTTTTTTTTTATTGCCCTTCTACTTTGATCCATTCTAAATTTCTTAATACAGTACCAATGATTGGATATATTTTTGTTTGTAGGATTCTTAACTTTTTCTTTGTCCTTGTATCACATTTTTAGGTCCAACCAAGACTAGTGCACAATCTTTGGATGTCGAATGCCCTTTTGAGAAGATTTCTCGTAGAGAAGAATATGCTATTGCAACTGCATGTTGGTTTTAAATTCTGTTTTTTCCTTTAAATGACATGGACGGATATTGATGTGCATCCGTCATTTGGATTAAATGAAACATGGGCATGGCACAAGATGTTCACGAACCAAATAAGCAATTATATTTTTCATATCCTCCTTCATAACCTAATTTTCTAATTTCTCATCTAACTTGGAGATAGATTTCTAGATCAAAGGTTTTCATCTATCATATATTCTGGGATGGGGTAAGGATGTGCCCCTAGCTTTTTATTTCATGAATCAAAATTATGAATTTGCATTTTTTGGAATATTCATATGATTATGAATGTGTTTTTTATTTCACATGGGAGTGAGGCAGTGAGCTATTCCTAGCTCATGCAATTTGGATTATGAATGTGGTTTTTTCGGAAGATTCATATGAAGTATATAGGGCCCGAGGATTTACGGTCATACCATGGAGTATATTGTATATACATGTGTGTATCATACTTGCTTATACTTTGCTATCATATTTATTGTTGGTACAGGAATGCTAAGCGATTTGTGGTCCATGACATCTTTCATTTTGCCCGGGCTACCACTAGCACTCAATTCTGGTTGTGCATCAGCATTAGGTCCTTTTTGTTTTCCTGCTACTGTTACGGATGGGTTTTCGCTCTATTGTAATGAAGGTTATGGATCAATGTAAACATTTTTATTTAATATCAAATGTAGATATTATTATAATGAATATTCATTAGTTATTTATGATTTTAAATAAATATAAGTTTCATTGAACAAAGCAAATTATATGCCAAAACCAACAATTATAAAATCTGTAAAATTAAAATATTTACAATAAATATAATTAAAATATTTTAATTTAAAATGAAACAAAAATATGTAAAATTAAATATATATAACC
This sequence comes from Persicaria tinctoria, assembly GCA_037127255.1. NCBI lineage: Eukaryota > Viridiplantae > Streptophyta > Magnoliopsida > Caryophyllales > Polygonaceae > Persicaria > Persicaria tinctoria. The sequence goes on along the minus strand of JBANSL010000018.1, from coordinate 25,718,063 downwards.
GCTGCCACAAAAAAATAAAACTGTTGCGTATGATAGGGAGAAGAAGTGTTTCCTTAAGGTAATAGGCAACGGTTTGTCTTTATTTTTGGCAGCGGTTGTCCCCTTTATATGAAACCGCTGCCTTAGATCAATAAAACCGCTGCCTCGGAGCTAAGGTGACGGCAGCAGAAGCGGCGGGTCAAAACCGCCTCCATAGAGCTTAGGCAGCGGTTTTCCTGTATAAGGAAGCGGTTTTGGACCGTCGCCAAATCCCTTAATTGTAGTAGTGTGCGTACGAGTTGACCCGATTTGCAAATGCAAATTCATCAAATATATGATTTTTTTATTAAAAAAAATTAATTTTGTTTATGATTTAATCAATCATTAATCAATGAGATTAATTTAAAATAGAATTCAAAAATATCTTTTTAGCAACCAATGGTCCTTAATTTGAAATTAACTAATCTTTTTATGTTTAATTTTATCAAAACATTCTTATATTTGTCATAATAATGTGTTATATATATCATCGTTATTTTATTAATTTTAAAATAAATGTGCAATGGCGCGAGAATTTTAATTATGTTTGAATATACTTTATCCCATCATACTTTATTATAGCATACTTTAATTTGATAGTTCATATTATTTTAAGTTATTTTTCCTTGTAATTATTAACCGAAAAAATTCATAAAAATACTAGCTATTTTATGATATTATATGCACATTCTGATTTCAAGTTTTCTAGTGTTTTAATTTACATTGTAAGATACAACACATTCAATACTACGTTTATATTAGTTTTTATTTATTTACTTACTTCAAAGTTCTGAATTACAGAGTACTCCGTAATATATATCCGTACATTTGAAGTATTTTCGACTAGTAATTATTAAGGAGTATTTACAAAACACTCCACCTACCATATTGATTAAATACCAATTCATAAAGGGAAAAAGTAATACCCGTATTAATTACATTGGAATAATACTACTCCCAACACAAATTAAACAATTAAAATACAGAGTAATTAATACACTATCATAAGTACATTAAAAATAGGGGGAGGTAGACTACCACCATGTATGCAAAACATTTTCCTTTTAATAATTAATGGTTGTGAGTTGCGATTTTCAATAAAGTGAAAAAGTAGTGTAATAAATGAGGGAAAATTATATATTTGTTGATTATATTAAAGATTGTGCAATAAGTTAAAACGACATGCTTTTCCGAATGGAGGGAGTAATTGATAAGAACTAAAACAAATCCACAAATATATGTTTAGGTGCTCAACTGTAGCGTTGGAGCACTGTTTTAAGCAATATGGACAAATATTAAGCTAAAAGAAATTGGGACTCTTGTCTGGGATGCTGGAAGGACAAGTTTGCCTAAGCGATTGGAAGAGAGCGGAAATGAGGATTCAAAAGAATGACCACTTAATCGAGTCAGACCCGGACGAGGAGCTCGACAATGGCTCAATGGGCAGGAGCTCAGATGAAGAACAAGATAAAAAGTCCTAGCATGGGATAAGGTAAGTGCGGATCAGAACGAAGGTAAAGAACTACGTGAACTTTGATTCCTCTTTCCCAAGAGGATATGTAGACAACTAGAAAACCGGTCCAAACCATTCTTCTTCTTTTTTAAAAAAAAAACTTAAAAAAATTAAAATTAAATGACTTGTCATGACCCGACGGGTCACCACAACCCGTTGACCCGTGGCTTGGAAGGGTCAGGGTTAGGGTCAGGGATATCTTGACCCTTGATCCGGCAAGTCAGACCCGTCGACCCGGCGAGTCTGACTAGGGGTGTTATGTGAACACGAGTAGCTCAAATTCGACTCGTACTCGCTCGATAAAAACTCTGTTCGAGCTTGTTCATTTTCTAAACGAGCCGAGTATGAGCACATTTTTAAGTTCGGTCCAAAGCTCGACTCGTTTGAATTAAGCTTGAATAGCTCTAATTTTATAAAATTTCTAAACTTTCCTTTAAGTTAATGTATAATGAGCAAGTAGAACTATTTAAAGCTCGAAAAAAGCTCGGCTCGAGCTCGTTCATTCCCTAAACAAGCCAAGTATGAGCACGTTTGTAAGCTCGAGTCAAAATTTAGGCTCGGCTTGACCTCGTTCATATCCTAAATGAACTTAATATAAACAAGCAATACCCTACTCGATCGGCTCGAATAACGGCCCGTGTCCATGTATAATTATAATACATTTTGAATCCAAATAGGCAAAATATACAAGACCACACTGTATTCGTTTGAATTAAGCTTGAATAGCTCTAATTTTATAAAATTTCTAAACTTTCCTTTAAGTTAATGTATAATGAGCAAGTAGAACTATTTAAAGCTCGAAAAAAGCTCGGCTCGAGCTCGTTCATTCCCTAAACAAGCCAAGTATGAGCACGTTTGTAAGCTCGAGTCAAAATTTAGGCTCGGCTTGACCTCGTTCATATCCTAAATGAACTTAATATAAACAAGCAATACCCTACTCGATCGGCTCGAATAACGGCCCGTGTCCATGTATAATTATAATACATTTTGAATCCAAATAGGCAAAATATACAAGACCACACTGTATTCGGGTGGTCCCTGTAGCTTTGGATAAGCCAATATCTCCCCAAACGATAGGGGGGGATAAACGTGTCAGTTTTGCTTTCCAAAAGCCCTCCCCCCTACCTCGACGAATCAAACTCCACATTCACCGAATTCACCAAATTCACCGCTCACAACTGCAGGTTTGCATCTTCTTTAACTTAATTCCTGTGCATCGTCCATTTTGAACTCCCGATTTCGATCGTTTTTACTCCTTAGTTCATACTGCATTCCCCCGTTTCTTTGATGCACAATTACAGTCACAATGTCTCTTTGCAAATCAGTTGCTTGCTCTACTGATTTTGTTTTTTTTCCTGATCCGGTTTGAGTTCTTGGTTTTGTCTTTGCTCGTGGTACGTGAAAATTGGAATTCATCAAATTGGAATTTTGATTACAATCTCAATGTCGGTTTGCAAATCAGTTGCTTGCTCTACTGTTTCATTTCATTAGACGTTTTTATTTTCCTTGATCCGGTTTGAGTTCTAGAGTTTGTCTTTGCGCGTGGTACATGAAAATTTGAATTCATCAAGTTGGAATTTTGATTACAATCTCAATGTCTGTCTGCAAATCAGTTACTTGCTCTACTGTTTCATTTCATCAGACTTTGCACGACTGATCGTGTTTTTATTTTCCTTGATCCGGTTTGAGTTCTAGGTTTTGTTTTTGCGTGTGGTACGTGAAAATTTGAATTCGTCAAATTCTGAAGAAGTTGTTCTCTGTCGAATTGGAATCTTGATTACTTAATGTTGAGCTGCTGCGGATGGTGATCCTCGTGTCCATGATCCCTAGGACTGTTAAAGCCTCTCATAGATTCGATCATCTCATCTCCTCTATAGCTAAAGGTTACCATTCAACCAGTGTCGAAAAGGCCAGAATTAGGTTTCCTTCCGTTTCTAAAGCTGTTGGATTAGAGTTCTTGAGATACGGTAGTAAATTCAGAATAGAAAGAGTGGCAGTTCAGCGTGCGGTTGATGAGAGTCCAGGAGAGTTATCTGATGAAGATGAAGATGATGATCTCTGTCCTGCTGAGTGTGTTAAGGAGTTTAAGACAGATGAGGAGTTCACCAAAATTTTAGAGAAGGCCAAAGAGACTAAGACCTTGGTTGTGGTGGACTTCTATCGCACTTCCTGCGGAAGCTGCAAGTATATTGAGCAGGGATTCTCAAAGATTTGCAAGGGATCGGGAGAGGAAGACGCTCCCGTTATCTTCTTAAAACACAATGTGAGCCTGTTTGAAATGCTGCTCTTATTTTCTTTTCATCATGGCTGTGTATTATAGGCTTATAGCACTTGGACTCTTATGTATTAAGTGATTCGGATTGAAATCGGATGATGAAAGAGTAGTTGATCCTATTGATCTGTATGAACTCTACTCTTTGCAAATGTCTTAAATGACATAAGTACTTGTATTAGCGAGTAACTTAGCTTGCTCTTCGGTGCAGGTGATGGATGAATATGATGAGCAGTCGGAGGTTGCTGAACGTCTCAGGATTAAGGTACAATCTCTATTTGGTGCTAATGACCTTCTAGTTTCATTGCAAGTAAATCATCATATCATATCTTATGATCGTGGATCACATACATGGAAGAACCTTAAGGAGCCAAGTTGATAGTTTTCTAATTGATGGATCATTTGCTGTTTAGTTTTCTAACAACAGAGCCACAGTGCTACACAAATTTGATTGATTAGGAAAGTTTGCTGTATAATTCTCTGATAAGTCATCGTTATCACAGCACAGTTAATTTGAATCAGAATTCAAATAGAGAATAGTCCCTACCTTGGTCCATGCCCTGAAAAACCTTTAGTGAAGTAGATTTTAGGCTTATGTGGTTTTCGTATTCAATTTCTGGGACACCCCGCTTGATTGAATAGGCAAAATGGCAGGCATGGGTCCTTTTTGTTCGAGGGGCTCATCTTAATTACATCATGTAACCCCGCTGCCTCAAAAGCCCCTTCTAGAAAGCAAATCGTACTGACCATGCAACCATGGGTTTTGCTTACCTTAAGGTTGCTAAAAGGTAAACCCATGGTTGTAGGCAAAACCTTAAGGTAAAGAGAGGAAAGGGGTTACCTTGGTGTGGAGAGGTAGAAAGTGCATTGGACCATGTGCAAAAGCATGATCTTTATTTGTTTTTATGTTTTTATATTTAACTAATAATATTATGATTGGTGGAAATCATATAGTGGGTATAAATAAATGGGAAAAAGAGAAGAATGAGGTAAACTCATGATTGTGGAATAAAAATATGAAAACTTTAAAGAAAAAGGTTGATAAAGTAGAAAATTATTTAAAAGAAAATATAAATGAGATGTCAAAATATTATAGGAAGAGAGGAAAAAAATTGGATAAGAGGTAACCTTATGGTTGCGGATGGTCTAAGCTAGATTTTTGTGTCTGTTGCATTTAATTCCCATCAAAGCATGAAAAGTGCTTCTGGTTTGCTAAAAGTGAGTTAAACCCGATCTAATGATGCAGACAGTGCCTCTCTTCCATTTTTACAAAGACGGGGTTTTACTGGAATCATTTCCAACGAGAGACAAAGAAAGGATTACTGAAGCAATCCGTAGGTACACGTCTCCTGTATCTCAAGAGAGTTAAAAGCTCTCTCTTCGTACATGTATAGATAGTGATTGTAATGAGACCCTATGATGCCAAATAGGCTCCTTCGGATGTATTATTTCATCTCATCATCTGTAATTTTATTTCACTGCTGATGATTTATGGTAATGCAATCATGGTTGTGAAGATGTGAACAGAAACTTTGTGTGCCTAATTTAATATCACTACCAATAATTTCAAGAATGATCTCGTCTTTTCACATTATTCCTCTATCTTGTACTAGTCCTGTGAAACTAGAACAGCACAGAAGTCGGGAGAAGAAGCTAAACAGTATATGTGAAAATCGACAAAAGGTCTTTGAATGTAACCATAACCAAATGCCTACCCTTAAAGTCAGGGCATAACCAGTGATGATAATGACATTCATAAACTAGTAAGTCATGAACTTTTGGTTTGGTATCACAGTAGTTGATCAAGAAATACATCACTAGGAGCTGTTGCTTGATTAACTTTGATGATGTCGGCATGAACCACAATGAAAGTCAATCTTAGGCCAAAAGTGGGTAAAAAAAAACCTGGTCTGTCATTTTTGTTTTCATTTCATACCGGTTCTTCTGCCCAGGCATTAGTTGGTTAGATCATGGTTCAGTGCTGTCCCTGGCTTCCTTTATAGTCGCCATGACCCAAGGCGAAAGTTCTCACAACTAGAGTCTTCAAAACCAATATGATAAGGGCAATAAATTTCCTCCCTAAAAGCAACCACAATGGTCCCAGAGTTGTGGAACCAACTGTTTAAAACAAAATATCATGTATAGAGAGCGAACTTAAAGACCCTTTATAAGCCTAATGAGCTCTTGTTAGCCACATTTTGGGTAGGGTCCATGGTGTGGGTTTGCATAAGAAGTAGTCAATTCTGTTATTCTTGTGCCAACCTCTCTTTCTATTTGCCAATCAAGTGATGCCGTGTGGCTCCATGACAGCCTCTGGCATGAAACCTCCCCCCCAACCGTCACTCGTGGCTGTCCGTGCAGATAGCGAAATCCATGAAAGCTTAAAAATCAGAAGAACTTAGATGCCAGATTTGAATTTAAGCCTACCCATTCACTGCTGTTCTACAAGAATACTTGAATACTAATATAATATAATTACATACAAATAAGAGTTACAGGGCTTTTGATGAACTCTCTGATTTAAAAAAACCAGTAGGGAGGAATCTATAAACTTCCTTGCCCTTGAGAGCTCCTCTAAAGAGAGTTCTAAATTATAATTAGTAGAACTCTCCTCCTCTGAAATTTTACATTGAAAGTTGAAGAAAAATCACTTCATAGGAGTTGGATAAAGTTTGAATGCTAGAACATCCACTGCTTGCTGCCTTTATCTTGTTGATTCTTTCCAATACCTGGCAGGAAGGCCTTGCAAAGGGACTGGAAATGGGCTATACTGAATCCCACTCTGTGACCCTACCACTTCCCATCTGCAACCACAATCATCATACAAATTACAAAACACCCACAAAAAATGCCTTTGTCAGAAACACAACATTCCAAGATCATCTTCTGTGTTGGTTGGGACCATTCAATCACCTACTATTCGTATACTTCCCGTTGAGAAAGGATTCTTTTCTTGTCACGCGACGTTATTTATGGGAGTTTTTGTTCTGCACACATTATTGTCATGGAATTATCACTTCACTAATGATTTTTGGTCTTTAACTTGCATGAATTGAATCAGTATTGGTACATGTCATCTTTAATGTTTTGGAATAGACTGTGTAGTCTCCTTCGAGGGGACCCTAATAATATCATAATTATAATTGTGACATTACTGGTTTGACACAGTACCTGAACTTGGTGACTAGATGATGGACCATTACAAACATCTCTATCTTGGCAAGCTCATTACCGGGGCAAGCGTGCACTCCGCTACCGAATGGCATGAAGGTATTGGGTATAGGTGCAGCCTGAATATACATATACCAATATAAGCATATTTTTCACAATATTTTCTTTCTTAGTTGTAAAGCTTGCATCTTTATGGTGAGTGATTTAGACCAAATTAACCTTTAGTTCTCTAGGTACCTCGAATCTTGAAGGGTCAAATCTTTGAGGATCTTGGAAGAATTCTGGATTGTGATGAATGTTTCTGAATAGAGGCAACACCTTCCAGCCCTTGGGAATCACATACCCTGTTAGCATATTTTTTGAAAAATTGTTACTTGGTGCCATAGGAATATAACTCTTAAGAGTTTTCGGGTGTGGGGAGTGAGCATCTTGCCTTTGTATTCTACATCTGCTACAGCTTCTCTGAATGTGAAAGATATAATGCTTGCCATTCTCAGGCTCTCTAACACCATCTGATGCCAGTGAAAAAAACAGTATCACATCAATAAACAGAATATATTTATCCAAATGATCATCTGAAACTCTTTTTCGAGGTTTATTGACCGATGACTTACCTTATGAGTAAGAGGCATCTTTCTTGTCTGTGCCCATGTCAATGGCCTTTCACCTTCATTGTTTGACTCATATATGGCCTTTTGTTCAGCCTGTCATGACAAAAAAACCAACAGATCATATTTCAACCAGTTTCTTGGTAGCTATTGCAAAAGGAAAACCAAACTGAAAGTGGTAGGAACAACTTCTTCTAGCTATGTCTTCCTTTTGGTCCACAAGGCTCAAAAATATTATTATTTTGAGAGCAAAAAGGAACAGAACATGGGGTCTATTAGTTTGTTCTAGACTTTACCATGACAGCCTCTAGAAGTTTTGGGTTATCATGGAGGTACTTGATGATCCATGTCATAACACTTGCTGTGGTGTCTTGAGCTGCAAACAGAACTCCTATGACATTATCTGCAATCTGATCTTCAGTTAGCACTGTTCCTCTTTCATCTCCGGAGTTCAGAAGATGACCCAACAGATTCTTCTCCTCCAACCTCCTCTCCTTCCTTTCATTTATGATTTCCCTTATAATCTCTGTCAGTCGCTGCCTCGCCTTCATATGTTTCATTCATTGATACAAAAACACGAAAAGAAAACAGTCAATTTCAGTGCAAAATGTGGGTTTCCTTTTGTGTTTTCTGAGAATCAAAAGTATCACTTACTTTCAATGCCTTTTTGTAAGGAGTCCCTGGTATGTTGGTTGGGAAGGAATTGTAGCCCTTGTCAACCTGACTGTAGTTCTTCTTCAGCTCATCTTTGTATGATGCATCTAAGTCACCAAAGATTGCAAGAATTCCAACCTCAAATGCAAACTGCAGTTTCGCTACCCGTTAGAATGCAACTCAATCATCATCTTACCCCAAAAAAGGAAATATTATGATTCATTCCTGAACAAGCACTAACCTTTTTCATTTCATGAAAGGTGTTGATAACTCGGCCCCCGGCCCACGAGTCCAAGGTGGAGACAGCAATGGCTTCAACACCGGGAACCAGGGCACGGACAGATTCAGGTGACAAGGAGGCTTGGACCAGCTTCCGGAGCCGCATGTGGTAGTCTCCTTGGTGGAAGAACAAGGCAGAGGGGCCAATCAAGGCCTCCTTGCTCTTTGGGTAAGTTGGTTTGAACAGATGAGCCTGTGTTGCCAGCACATACCTGGCCGCTTCCGGGCTAGCTAGCATCACACATGGGCATCCAAGTATGTGGGTCTTGAATATCTCCCCATACCTGTTCCAAGCATATACATATATGTTACATATCCATTCCATCCAGGCGCCCTGAACCATGTAAAGCATAAGCTTGATTCATGAAAAAAAGGGAGAATATATACCTTTTCTGTTTTGTGGCAAAGAAGACATTTGGGTCCTGAGAGTAGAGCTGAAGAGTCTCCCCTAAGTAAGGCCATCCCATGGAGCCGGGTGGAAGCCGAACTCTCATCCATGGCTTCCTATATCCTCTGAGGAATATGCAAGAGAGTAGTAGAGCAAGAAAGAAGGTGGGAAGGATAAATGCAAATGATCCACACATCCCCTTCTCTCCTCCTCTCTCGCACTCGGAATTTATCACAATCTGTCTTATATAAGCCCTTGTGTTCTTCCCTTTGTGGTGGCCTAATGAAGAATCACTATCTCCTTATTTTTGTTATTTGTATTTTTGTGTTGTTGTTTAATTTGTATGGAAATGCAGGAGGATATTTGGTACTTATGGTGAATGTGGCTGCTGCTGCCTCTGGATAGGAAGATTTATATAGGAGTTGAGAGAAAGATGAAGACAAAAATCACAGAGTTTAAGAGAGGGATTTGCTTACCAAATGGGTTTTGTCTCCTCATGGGTAAGTTTCAAAAACCCTGTTTAATGTTCACATAATGGTTGGTTTTTGGTTCCACGTAATTAAAGCTTTGATTTACTATATTTGGCTTTTAATCTTTCCTGTGCAACTCTATCCATAACTTCCCTTTTTTTTAGTCACCATGGATATATATCCTCTGGAAAATTTACGTCTTGTAATTTTATGTTATTATTAAATAATTTTTTTTTAAAAAAAAAACTACAGTTTTTATGTGTGTATATTTTTTGTGAATCTTGTTTAAAGGAGTCATTGTCAGCTAGTTATGATATATCTTTTAGGAGTGGGTATGAGGATTATATTGATGTCGAAATGGGATGAATTCTTATATATATTCTACTCGTGATAACTTCTCCCTTGTTAATTTTTATTTATCCACCACTAAACAAAGTCATGATAACTTTGTTTTATGGTGGATAAATAAAAGATTGGCTGTATGTGGAGATAGTTTATCCAATATTTTTGGGGGTTATTTGCAGAAAACTAATGGTAGTACATTTACCAAAATCTCTTGATCTTCTGTGCATTAGTCAGCTATAAAGGTTCAATTCCTGTCTCCACCCTTTCTCTTGGTGAAATAATCAGGATCACGTGTCCGGAATTTATCACCAAATATGGTTATCCTTGTTTAAAAAAAAAAAAGCAAGGTGATTAAGGCAAATGGAAGGGTTTGAATTTGATAGGTGGTTTCAGGCAAAACTCAATCCCATGAATCCCAAGTGTCTTCTATCAGGAGAGTGGCCGGACAAAGTTATTACTCCGGGTTTTTTTTTTTGCGTGTAACTTATCAAATTAAGTTCTTATTGTTGGCATTAAAAAATTACCTCTTCGATCTTAGAGGTGTTATTCGAGCCAAACGAGCTGAGCTTGATGACATGTTCAAATTTGGATCGTTTGTTAAACGAGTTCGAGTCAAGGCAAGCCCAATTTTTAAATGAGCTTTATATTTTAATCAAGTTTGAATTGTTTAGGAAATGAAAGAGTTTGGACCAAGTTTTTTTTCAAATTTTAAGCGGTTCTTCTTGGTCATAACATATTAACTTAAAGGAAATTTTAAAAATTCCATATAATTCGAGTTATTCGAGCTTAAATCGAACAAGTCGACCTTAAATCTTGTTCAGACTCAGCTTGTTTAGATAAGTGAACGCCCGCTCGAGTCGAGTTTTTTTCAAGCTGATCCCGAGCCAAACTCGAGTTGTTCACTTCATATATCAGCCCTACCTCTTCTCATGTGATATTTTGGTAAGGTCCAAAAAATAGAAGAAAGCTGTTAGCTTATTAAAATACAATCAGTTTAATTAAAACACTAACCTTCAATTTCCGGTGAAATACTTCTATTTTTTTTACAACCTTATAAAGTACAATCAATTAAATTAAACCACCAATCTTCAATTTTCGGTGAAATTGTTTAACAAAATTCTTTTAACAAAAACATCTTATAAAGGATAAATTAATTAATTTTCCAACGGAGTATTATTTTGCATGCTAAATTGAGAGAATAAATTTTCTTATGTTGTTTTAGTGGCTCAATATTTTTTAAAATTGTTTTAATAAATCAGTAATTAATTTGTACAATTACATTACTTTTAGAGATTTATACATGATATATATTGCTCGTTCATTAACTGTTTAACTAATTAACTAGCCTCATCATTGTATGAATATATGAAGTTGATGATGTATACATATAACTAATTAACATATATATTGCACATAAACAGTAGTTAGAAACTAGAAGTTTGCATTGTTAATTAGAAGGTGTCAACCTCAACCTGTTTAATAGGCTGCATGTGTCTGGAAAACCAGAAAAATCAAATGTCATTGCTGACATTATATTTTAGTGGGGCTACTATATATACTAATGCAATCTGAAGTTGTGGAAGACATGCAAGTACGAGCCTTTAATAATAATAAAAAAAAAAGGGTTCGCAATATTTGAACCCTAGAAAATATGTATTGAATCCAACAAGAGATAAAGAGAACGTCTTTAAAGTTTCAATTGAAATATGAATAATGATTATTGCTCAAGTCTGCATGTGATTATATAGGAAACAAACCCTAAAAAGATAGAAAAGAATCTTAGAAGATAAAAATCTTAAAACATAAAATATAAAAAGTCATAATTATCCTAAAAATATTCTTAAAATATCTAAAACATTCAAACCTTAGTTTTATCCTACAAATCTTACTACATTATATACGCACGTACGGTCAAATTTTCAACAAATATATTGTCATTCACGGACTTTTAATGTTAGCAAACTATTTTTGCTTGTAAAAAACTTGTCAATACTGACTTCTTGTATCGGAAAAAATTGTGCAAACACGGGAAGTCGGTGTTGACAAATTCTTTTCAGGCAAAAAAAGTTTGCCGACACCAAAAATTGGTAAAACTTACATTTGGAGATATAGAATCACGTGTATATATAGCTAGTAAACTGGTTTTTTCTCTTGTGAGATTCATAAAGAGGCCAACAAAATTAAGAGTTTCACAGTGAAAGTTGAACAAAAACAAGTCTAGTGTATAAGTTAGTGGGTATACTATTTCTCTATGACTACTCGGTTTTTACAATGAAAACTCATTCAACTTATTTGCTAATTAAATACCGGCACATGCACAAGCACACGACTTCCTGATCACGAGTCCCAACGTGCGCACTTCAATATGTTTCTTTTATATGATTATTTTTGGTAATTAAAAATGATGCAGGACATGTAATTTTACTATTTTAGAAATAGTGGACAAAAAATTAATTGCAAAACGCCGCCCAAAGTTTGCTGTAGTTTCATGGATGGCACGGCAATTATTTGAGATGGAAGAAGCCTTTAGCACTTTCGCATTTTCATATATTGACGCCCACACCCACTGATCGACACTGTTGCTGATTAATTACGTACCTTAAATTATTGAATAAGGTCGGTTATGTTCTTTCCCTTGTATCTATTTATTTGAATTGACTAAACCATCCATATAAACGACCAAATACATTATGTGCCCTTTCTATATATATTTTTCTCCTCAAGAAAATTTCATATTCTTAAAAAGAATAATATTTCATATTTGTGAATGCTAAGAAAAGTTTAGGCATGATTTTTCATGTTAAAAGTAAAGACCAAATTGAAATGATATACTCTGTTAATTAGAAAAGCATTTTATGTTTCAATTCTATTTATATTTCTATTGATATTCTAATACATGCTTATAGATGGTTAACAATCTAAATTTAGTAATTTTATTATAGAGATTAGAGATCATTTTGTAGTGATTGAAAAAGATTATTAACATATGCCTAATTATTAATATTATAGGTTAAAAAATGGTACGTCAGACTTGTTGATTGTGTGATTCTCCAAGTCTCCAGCGTCTAGTACGGTTTTAGGGCATGTTTGGTATAAGTTAGGTAAGACACATGGAAAAAAAAATTGGTATGAAGCATTATATTATAGAGAAGTTTTGAGAATTTAGAGGAGACAAAAAAAATGAGTTTATTTTTGTATAAAAAAATAAGAGAATAGAAATATAATAATGAGGAAAATAAATCAAATTTTGCATTACAATGTGAGAATTAATAATGGAAAAAAAAAATTAGCAATTGATCTTGATTTATAAATGGGCGTCCTGCATGCAAGTATGATTTATAAATAGATTTGAGTTACCCTTATCGTGTAATTAAATTCTGTTTAATTTGTTGAGATTCTATCAGTAGATACGATGCATCATCTAGCAACAAGTTTGAATTATTTTTCCATGCCACTGGTTCGCAATTTTTATAGATTTTGTAACAACGAGTCCTATAAAGTTAAACCTTAAAAATTATTACCAATTACACGTAAAGTTAGTTTTGTAGAATCTGATTCCATGAAGTAATTTAGAGAGGAAAAAGCGGGGCCCCTGTGATCTCACGGCCGATAACGGGGCCCACTCTTTCTGTTGTCAGCAGAGATTTGTACAGTGTTCCCGCCACTCTTTTTTTATTTTTAAAAAGTTTTCTCTCTTTTTCTATCTAAAAACAAAAAATAAAAAAAATGGGGTGGCTTCAGGTGGAAGTCGGCGTCAAAGCCAGCTGGATTATTTAATGTACACGTGCCGTCATCCAAGTGGTCCAATTTCCAGAGGGTTCTGATGCTCTCCTAGAATGCCCCCGATCCGATCCGATCCGATCCGAAATTAACTGAGTTACGGCACGTAGGACTTTCCTTCATTGGCCTCTTAACTACTATCCCTTCTGTTAAATTTCAATCTATTATAACTAATTTATACACTAAATTTATGTGCTTAGTTTACAACCAGAAATATTTAAAGCAGTTTAAGATTTTCATATTTGTATCAAAATATTTGATATTTTAATTTCCATTGACTTCATTAGTTTGTTACTTGTTTTTTAAGCCATCTTAAAACTTATTTTGAATCTTTGATGCAGTCAAGATTAAAAGCATCATATTTTTTATAAAATATAAAATGGAAAGAAAATTTGATAAGACACGTTTATTAAATAGTAAAATGATATTTTACATTGTTTTAATCCTCTTAAAAAAAACATATGTCGTAACTAGTAAAAGACAGTAAATGATATTTTATTTTTTAATATTTTTTAAGAAGTTAAAAACTATTTTTCTTACACACACATATTACAAATTTTCATTTAATTTTTCATATTTATTAGTAATAATTAAGTACGAAGTATGAAATTGTATTAAAAATTAATTTAAAAATTAGTATTTTATGTAGTTTTAAAAATTTTAAAAAACATGTTAAAAATGAAAAATATGTTGTAAATCGAGCATAAATGAGTAGGAGAAAGGCAGAGCAATGAGAGATCTATATTGCTTGTGTTCCATCTTGGAGAGTACAAGGCCATATATATATAGGTCAAACACAACTTGTGTCATCATGGTGGGGAGTTAGAAGGTGAAAGGTAAGGGAGGTGGACAATTCACCCATCAATATTACAACAGAGACATCGAACATCGGCTCGGGCTGGGGATGCGGATCCTGGTGGTAGATTTCAGTGCTCCGAATGTGGTCCTAGGCACTCGGCCTCGGAAACGGAACAAAACAAAGACAATCAATTAATCAACGCACATCTTATAACGAGCAATCAGCAAAACAAAACAAAGACAAAAAAAAAACAATTGACATATGTATATAGAAGCAGATCAATATACGGATTTGATCAAAGGAACAATGAATTTGATTGAATAAAAGATCATCCCGCCGACGAGAAGAAACGAGGGGAGATCTGACTGCCGATTTGACAAAGCAATCGGTTTAGGTGTGGCAAAGCGATCGGAATCGGTTTAGGTATATTGGGTAGAGGCTTCGTGCTGATAACGTGTTGTAAATCGAGCAAAAATGAGTAGGAGAAAGGCAGAGCAATGAGAGATCTATATTGCTTGTGTTCCATCTTGGAGAGTACAAGGTCATATATATAGGCCAAACACAACTTGTGTCATCATGGTGGGGAGTTAGAAGGTGAAAGGTAAGGGAGCTGGACAATTCACCCATCAATATTACAACAAAATCATCTATTTTTGAACAAATATCCTACATGAAAATGTATGGATTCCTCTTAGAATCCCACACAAAACTCCATGGAAGATCAAGGAAGAGGAAGAGAGGAAGAAGAATCTATTTTTGGTTATGAATTTCTGTTACAACTGACAGAGGGAGTTTGTGGCTTATATAGCCGAGCTGCCTTACATCCAATTACCAAAATACCCCTTATACAACATCAATTCTACATACATCTATATACTTCTATATCCCCCCCTTCAAGTTGGACTAGGAATGGACACTAGTCCTAACTTGGAAGCTAGATAATTGTGTTGGACTTCACCTAATGGCTTGGTGAACAAGTCTGCCAACTGATGTTGTGAACATACATAGACAGGAGTAAGAAAACCTGCTTTCAGTTGCTCCTTAACATAATGGCAATCCAGCTTAAGATGCTTTGTTCTTTCATGAAAAATGGGGTTCTCAGCAATGTGGATTGCAGCCTTATTATCACAGTGTAAGGCAATTGGTTTGGGGATCACACATTGCAAATCTGAAGCCAATGAGTCCAACCAAACTAGCTCACTAGATGTCTTAGACATGCTCCTATACTCAGCCTCTGCAGATGACTTAGAGATGGTTGCTTGTTTCTTTGTCTTCCAAGAGATCAATGCATTGCCCAAAAACACACAAAATCCAGTTACAGATCTACCACTGAAGACATAGTTGCCCCAATCTGCATCACAAAATGCAGTGTATGATACCTCATTATGTAATGGATACAGCAATCCCAGATCAGAGGACCCATGAAGATATCTCACAACATGGAGAGCTGCATTCCAATGAGGGACACGAGGTGATGCCATGTACTGACTCAACTGTTGTACAACAAAGGAGATATCTGGTCTTGTCATGTTTAGGAACAGCAATCTACCCACCAATCTCCTATACTTCTCAGCATCTTGCAGCTCATCACCCTCATCAATGGACAACTTTAGACCCCTTTACATAGGGAAAGATGCACTCTTACAGTTAACCATTTGAGTATCTTCAAGTATGTCTTGCACATACTTTCTCTGGTTGAGCAATGTGCCATGGGCAGACCCTAAGATTTCCAATCCCAGAAAGTACCTGGCCTCACCCAGGTCCTTAATGGTATATGCTTTATGTAATGCAAGCTTAAGAGCTTCAATCTCTGTCACACTATCCCTTGTAATCAACCGGTCATCAACATATACTAGGACTACCAGTAGCCCTTCAGAGATGGACTTGGTGAATAAACTGTAATCATAAGAGCTTTGAACAAATCCCAACTCCTGTAGGAATCTGCAAAGTTCAGTGTTCCATTCTCTAGAAGCTTGTTTCAATCCATATAAGGATCTTTTAAGTCTACAAACCTGAGAAGAAGATCCCTTATCATACCCCTCAGGAATCTTCATGTAGACCTCTTCATTCAAAAAACCATGTAAAAAAGCATTGTTTACATCTAGTTGATGCATTGGCCAAGCCTTTAAAGTAGCTTAAGCAAATAACAGTCGAACTGTGGTGAATTTAGTAACTGGAGAGAAGGTATGATGATAATCCTTACCCTTCACTTGGTTGTATCCCTTGGCAACAAGGCGGGCTTTGTATCTTTCAACTGCCCCATCAGGTCTGAATCTGACCTTATACACCCATCTGCAACCAATGGCCACATGACCAGGAGGCAATGTGGTGAGCTCCCAAGTATTATTAGTATCAAGAGCATCAAGCTCCTTTCCCATAGCTTCTACCCATAAAGGATCAACAGCAGCTTGCTTGTAAGTCTGAGGTTCAGAAGTAGCCATGACATGTGCTAAAGATGCAAGATAAGCAGTGGAATAGAATCCCTGATCAGATAACTGTGTGGCTACAAAGGACTGAGACTGAGATGAATTTATATGTAGCCGAGGACCAATAAAATCCACAAACTTAGCAGGCAACTGATGATGCCTATTAGATCTTCTAAGAGCAACACTGGGAACTGGAATCTGAGATTGAGAGTCAGGTATCTCAACTGGTTGTACCGGAGACTGAGAGATAGTTGGCTCATCTGGCTAGACTGAACACTGAGAGCCTGATGTATTGGGAGCATTATCAAAATTCTGATCTGTGCTCTCTGGAATACCAAAAACCACTTGAGGAATCTCACAATCTGTAGCAGGATTAACTAATGGCAGGGTTGGAGAAATGCAGTCCTCTTCCACTATCCTTTTATCTGCTACTTGAAAGGGGAAAATATTCTCTTTGAATATCACATCCCTACTGATAATCACTTTGTGATTTACCAAGTCATATAGCCTATATGCCTTTTGCCCAACTGGATATCCTAGTAAGATGCATTTGTGAGCCTTAGCACCAAATTTATCTTTAGGAATATCCCTAGCCAAAGCATAAGCTAGACATCCAATAACTCTCAGATGATCATAGGCTGCAGGTTTACCATACAACCTCTCAAAGGGTGTCTCCCATCTCAAAATAGCAGTAGGAAGGAGATTAATTACATGAGTTGTTGCCAATACACAATCACCCCAGAACTTTAGAGGCAAGTTTGCATGAAGTCTAAGAGCTCTAGGAGTCTCTATGAGATGTCTATACTTTCTCTCAACTCTACCATTTTGCTGAGGGACATAAGGAGCAGAAAGCTGATGAACTATACCCTTTTCTTCAAAAAATGTCTGACAATTGAAGAACTCTGTCCCATTGTCACTTCTGATTTTCTTAACCTTAGTGTTGAACTGATTTTCAACCATCAACACAAAGGTTCTTACAGCAGAGCTAGCTTGCCCTCTACTGTTGATCAACTGTGTCCAAACAGCCCTACTATGATTATCAAGAAAGGTAACAAAGTACCTAGCTCCAGTTCTACAAGGTACTTTGTAAGGTCCCCATAGATCAATATGCAACAATTCAAAACAAGTACTGGCCATTGAATTACTTGAATCAAAAGGTAAGGCATGGTGTTTAGCCAAAATACATGACTCACAACTGAAATCACCAACACTGGTTCCTTTACAACCAGGGACATGAACCATCTTAGCTACTGAAGCATGTCCCAACCTAGCATGCAACACTGACTTACTAGGTATGGATACAGCCTTCACTAAAAAAAAAAACAAATTGGCAACGACTATTTGTCGTGGCTAAAGGACCATTTGCTGTGGCAAAAGGGTAGTTGCCACGGCTATAGCCACGGCAAACAAGCCGTGGGGAAACCTTGGGTGGCAAAAGAGTCTAGCAACGGCTACAGCCGTGCCTAACGGCTAGCCACGGCAAGTTGCCGTTGCTAAAGTATTTTTGGATGATAAAAAAAACACTGCTTTTTAGCCCGGATTCTTCAAACCCGGGCTAAAAAGTCTCATATTTAAAAAAAATATATAATACCCAGAAAATTTAGGCACAACCGCACAGGCTATAAAAATCCAATATGAACCTTTCGAAAATCAAATATACAAATTTACATCAATATTATTATACAAAGTATCCGTACAATTAAGCTAAGCTACTAGAGAATTTCTAAATACAAAAGTTTCGTTCTATTCTACCAACTATGCAAAATAATGTAAATATTTGTCTTCCTTTAGGCAAATCTCATAAGTCACGCCTGATTTTTGCACTCAAGCTTGCTGGCTACTAACGTGGCCTTGTTCTTGAATACTTGTGCTGCTTGGCCAGCGACCTCTTCACAACTTCTTGTTTATTTGGTAAAGTTGCCTACAAAATAAGAGAAGATTATTTGTTTCAGCATGGTTTACTCTCTTAGGAATGTGTTGTGATCCTGAGACCACAACCACCGACGATGTTAGCTGAGTGTTTAGCTCAACCGAAAGAAGGAAAGAAAGAAATAGGAAGAGGGAGAGAGATAGAGAATTACAGAACAGAGGCGAGAGAGAATGAGAGATAGAAGAGATGTAAATTGGGCTTATCATTTTCCATGCCCCAAATCAGGCTCGTATGAGACCTTTTACAAACATCTTCTGGCTTAGTCTCACAACAGAATGCTAAATGGACATTAACAAAATGATGGGGGAAAAAGAAGTCTTACTCAGTGAGGAAGCTAACTCTCTCGAGTAAGGGTGCCAGTCCTTGTAGGCTCAGTGCAAAAATCCAGGACTGATGAAGGGTTAATACATATGAGTTCATGATATCCAACTCGAACACTAAAAAAGCCAACAGGTGACAAATTCAGCACAATCTACATTCTGTAAAGCAGAAAATAAGAACAGATTCTTAGAAGAAAATAATGAACATCTGATTACCAATATCCAGAAACCCTATAGCAACTATAAAATTTTATTGTTGTAAATAGCAACTATAAAATAACAATGCAATCTGCATGAATATCAACTTAAAGTAGCCCTAAATAACAATAAATCGGAGCAATTAAGCAATGCCTTGAATCAGTGTGGTCAGATGGAAAGGACATCAACTGCATATGACTCATTAGGCTTGTGTTTTTAAACCTAAAAGAACATGGCGGCATAAACCGGAAAAAGGGCGAGTGCATCATTTCCAATCAGAAACATGCTATATAGAAGAAGACAAGAAATATTGACACATTACAACCATAACCACAAGGAGCATTCATCTCCAGACCCTAAAATGCAAAACAATAGCATCTGTTTTGCTCAAAAATGGGGCGATGATTAGCCAATGGGAGGAAAGTGATAAAAGGTTTGAGTGCAGATCTCTTACCTGTTTCGCTTGGTTAAGGAGCAGGCAATATCAGTGAGCTGTTCTCCATATCTTAAGTGCAAATCTCTTCCGTTAAGAGAGGTTGTTAGAGCTGTGATATCAAAATAACTATTAGGAGATCAAAGTCAATAGTTGGCGAAGAACCATGGAGAATGAAGTCGACAATCTGGAAATACGAAGATATTGTAATACTTCACTCAATAATAATAAAATCATGAGAATCAAGGCATAATTGAACTGGGAAAAACATGCTGCAAGGAACAGAAATTGACAATCTCCAATTCTGATAAATGCCAATAAAATTGAATAATAAAATTCTACTGAAAAGGATGGGGTAGTACCTGAAAAAGTGATTGTTTTGGCTTGATGAGGTAACTTCCAGATCTTGATTCAATGTGTCTGTTGTGACATTTTAGATTGGTAAGCCAAACTATTGAGTTGCAACTTCCACAGTAGCCCCTATCGTCCTTTAATCTCCTCCATGGACTGACTGGAATTCAACATCATTATTAGGTTGCTATCATTAAGAAGAAGAAAAAAGGAGATGAAAGTATGGTGCACAAAAAGGAAAGGTTGCGTAAAGTCTTAATCACGCTCAACCAACTAAACATACTAATAATTCACATGCAAAAAACTCTGAAATTCAAATTTCATACCTCATTATTCCCATCTAACAAACTACATAATTCTATTGTACCAAAATCGCGTTTTTTTTTGTGCGTAACAGCCTCTTTCAAACATTAATTTCCACAAGAGGCTGATTGGAACTGCAAAGGGTGGCATCGGCTGCATTGGTGGATGTTGAATGCTCTGGGTCTTTCACTGACATACTGCTCACGTGGAACTTATCTATAGAAACACTAAAGTAGGTAGAATAGTGAACTTGCCAAAGGAAGTTATCACTCGCAGCAGCATTCCACGACCTTCAAACACATAAGGGTTCAACATAGAAATGAAAGGAAAACATTTGTAAGGCTTTTCATAATAAGAGACGATTATATGTGGTTTAGATGAGTAAAATGATCACAACAATAAGAATTTAGATATTGTGACAACACAAAAAGTACCAGCACACCCTTCCAGCTGATAACAAAGATTGCATATCCAGGAAACTAAAAAGATGCTCAAGGACATCCTGAGGTGATTCAACTAGTTCTGTAAAACAATCAAACTGTTAAAATAAAGAACTCACAAAGCTTATTAACATCTATAATCTATAATATGATCAAAGACTAGATGTTTTTTCCAGGTCTCCTAATTATTGATTTTTGATGCACTTGAATTGTTCTCTTCCTTTGTTTGTCGACTCATTTTCTTTCCTTTTTTTAGGGAGAAGTATGCAGGGGGTTCTCCACTTTTCATTTTTACTTCTTTTTGTAACTTTCTTCTTCTTTTAGCCAAAGGATAGCTAACAAACTAAGAGAAAATTTGTGGTAGCCAAAAATAAGGAAAATAACCGGTGCTGAAGTCTTAAATGTCCTTTAGATTGCAAAATGAAAGTCACAAAAAACAAACAGAAAAATATTATTTAACATAAAGGTAATCATAGTGGGTACAAAGATTATACTTTCACCTAGTTGCCTTGTGTATGTCTTGCATTACACAGGCTAAGAGCTAGGAGCTGTCTTGAATCACATTGAGTGCCAGTTTGGGTGAAAAGTATGACACGAAAGAAATCAATTCATTCTTGTCAAGGGGGGATTTTTTTTATGATAATGAGTATGGTTTGATAGAATGATTTCCAAAACCCATGTTTAATATGGGAGATTTAAATGGAGGACCTGCATTGTCTATAAAACGACCCACATTCTGTAAGTATCACTCTAACCTTTCCTTTATCTCTCAAGTGCACTCATCTTGCTCTTATAGGTTTAACACAAGGATATGATCTAATTGCGTTCTTTCCCACCAAAGACATACTCAAAAAATAAAAACAATGTTTTTTCTCCAAAAAGCATGCTTCTTTTCAGGAAATTGGCACCGTATACATGCTCTTCTATAATCTACATTCTCCAACTGATGGCAAATCAACAGAAGCCACAAAAGGTAAACCTAAATCCGACAAGGCACATAAATTTTGTGCTCAAATTGTAATAAATCATCAAAACCATCAAGCAAAATCCATACAGGTAACGCCAAATTTCGAATCAAACAAATAACCAGACAAAATTGAAGGAAGGAAAGAGTAAAATAGCAAACCTGGAGGCCTAGGGCGCTCAATCCATCAAGAACAATACGATTTTAAATCCGGAGAAATCAATGGACTGCGATTCAACAACTCACCTTCTCGATCTCCTCCAAGGCCTGGGGCGGAGATTGTGTACGACCACGAAGAAAGGGAAGGGGACCGGAGAGGGATGCTGAAGGTGAGGATTCAACCGGAGAAGAGAAGCAAGGAGAGGTTCTCCGGCGGCAATAGAGGAGGAAGGGGGCCAGGGGCGGATCCACCGAGGAGAAGGCGATAGATTTGGGATCCGAGATCTACGACCGAGGAGGAAGGGGATCGGGGGTGGATCCGAGATCCACCGAGAAGCCTTGGCTGGCGAGGGTGAGATGCAGATGGAGAGGCTCGGTGTGAGTTTGATCTTGCTCATCTTGCTCAGATCTGAGATGCTCGATGGAGAGGCTCGGTGTGAGTTTGATCTTGCTCATCTTGCTCAGATCTGAGATGCTCGATGGAGAGGAAGTTGAAGATGGAGAGGGAGCCAGGGAGGCGGTGCTTCTGCTCGAGGGTTTCAAATGATTTTAGACTTCGCTTAATTCCTTCCTTTCTTTTATTCATTTTTTTTTAATATTCGTTGGCGTTGCAAATATTAGGCTGGTTGTGAGCAACGGGACTCCTCTTCCATGGCAAAAACCGACCCAATGGTCACGGCAAACTCATGCCGTTGCTACTATCTGTGGCCAATATGTTTTTTTTTTATAGTGTTATTTGAAGATGATTCATTATTTGATTTATACACAATTCCCTGGGCTTCACAGTTGCTTGCCAATCCTCTGTGAACTTCAACTGCAACATCTACAGGTTCAAGAGTAGTTTTGAACAATCTGCTATGGATTCTGTCCCCGGTGAGAACTGCATGACCCTTCCTAAGGTCCTGTAAAACACAAGTTTTCTTGTGAAAATTGACATCTACTCCAGAGTCATCAATCACTTTCCCAACAGACAGCAAGTTGATCTTGAATTCATGAATAGAAAACACATCATACAACACCAATCCTGATGCCAAATGTATTTCCCCAACCTCTGTAACCAACTTAACAGATCCATCAGGTAAAGAAACTTTGATAGGCAACATCGATTTCCTTTTAAATTGCAACAATTGATCATCAAAGACCATGTGATATGTGGCCCCACTATCTATAATCCAAACATTTCTATTCTCACAATGCTTTCTAGCAATACTTAGAGCAAAAGCATTACTAAAAGTACTGAAGATTAGAGGTTTACCAGCAAAATGTGCTTCTGATCCTGCAACTCCCTTTCCTTTCATTGCTTTGATCACTTGCTGGACCACTGAACTAATGAAATCTTCATTATCATCCATGTTGTTGCAATTCCCAGCTTCTGATATAGGAGACTCATCTATCTCCATGTCTGCTGCATTTTCCTTGGCACCAGTCTTTCCTTTTGGAGCTTTGAACCATTCTGGATAGCCAATTATCTTGAAGCATTCATTCTTGAGATGACCTGTCATCCCACAGTGAGAGCACTTCTTGTTTGCCTTTTTTGCAACTCTCCCTTTCTTGTAATCTCTCTTGACGTCAGTTGGTTTGTTGGCAAAGAAGGCCTTTGAATCATTGTTGCTTTCTCCAATAGCCCCTGTACCTTTCTTGTCCACTTGTTGAACAAGATACAAGGCTCTGTTGAGTGTTGGCAATGGATCCATAACAAGAATCTGATTCCCGGTACTCTCATATCCTCCATCCAATCCCATAAGAAACTGGATCAGTTTATCCATATCTTCCTTTTCAGCTACCTTCTTAGTCAGATTACATGTGCAATTCTTATATGCACCACATGAACACTGCAATTTTCCATCTAAACTGAAAATTTCTTCCCACGGTTTCTTCAATTGGCCGAAATAATCCCCTACACTCATGTTTCCCTGATCTAAGTTGCTCAAACTTTTCTTTAATTGATACAGTAAGGGACCATTCGAAGGAGCATACCTCTCAACAATCTCGTCCCAGAGTTGCTTTGCTGTCTCAGCATACATGAAGCTTTCAGATACATTTGGTGCCATAGAATTCACGATCCAGCATCGGACCATGTAATCGCACTTGTTCCACTTCTGCAAATCCGTCGGACTTAGATTGTCTTGCCGAGTGCTCCCATCAATGAAGCCAAGCTTGAGTTTGGCTCCCAACGCCATCTTAATTCCTCGACTCCAGCTCAAGAAATTCGTTCCATTGAACGTGCTTGCCACCAGTTGTGCTCCTGGATGATCGGAGCCTGACAAACTCAATGGATCGTTCAAATTGTTGTTGATGCCTCCGATTTCCCGCCGAATCGCAGCACTCAGTTCCGCGCTCAGTTCTTCCATATTTCTTCACAAATTCCTTCAGATCTCGTCTCCACAGAGCTTTAATCGATCGGATCGGCTCCCTGCAGCTCTGATACCATGAAAATGTATGGATTCCTCTTAGAATCCCACACAAAACTCCATGGAAGATCAAGGAAGAGGAAGAGAGGAAGAAGAATATGTTTTTGGTTATGAATTTCTGTTACAATTGACAGAGGGAATTTGTGGCTTATATAGCCGAGCTGCCTTACATCCAATTACCAAAATACCCCTTATACAACATCAATTCTACATACATCTATATACTTCTATACTACAGAGTATTTGTATTTTGTAGGACGAATGTATTATATCCGGATACATAAAAAAAATACCCTCACGTAAATATAGAGTAAACTAGGGTGTGTTTGGATTCTATTAATTTATTATGTTTATAATACAATTATAAACCTAATGCATTGATATGTTGTTTGGTTCGCACACGTTAATTACAATACATTTTATTTTAAACACATTTAAATTTTGCTAATCAAACACATCTTTTTTAATTTGCATTATAATCATAATGCAATTGGAATTAATCCAAACACACCCTAAAATCACCGTAGAGTTACAGTGATCATTGTGTCATTTTCCAATCATGCGTATTATTACTACGTTCGTACTATATTGCTGATTACGCGATTGGATAGATCTCGAAATTGAAACTGTGATAGTAATGAAATTGTTAGATTAATTAATACCGGGTACATTAATTAAACCTCAGCTCGAATGCTCGATCGATCTTAATTACGTACTGGTAAGAATACGTAACTGTCGTTAATTACAGGTGGATAGATCTCAAAATTGTAATTGCAGTCGTTCATTACTCCGGATCCAGCACTAATAGCAACGACACCAGATGGGAAGTTATTCATCATGTTGAAAAGATCACGCGACTAGAATCTGCCTTCGACTTCGTTGAATACAAACACTGCTATCGGAAAACAAACCAAGTAGCGGATTTTATATATATATAGCTCGGAAGGGTATCATTTATAATAACTCTATTATTATCCCTTTTAATAGGAAACTTTGTTCCATCATCCTCAAGGATGATTAAGAATCCAAATTAATAAAATTATAGCTTGTGTAATCGCTCATAATTCTTGTTTACTGTACATAAAAAAAAACTACTACAATACTATATATTCAATCGCACATCTCCCCCACCTAAGTAGGGGCAGATCCTAAAAAAATTCTCGGAGGGAAGGGTTATAGTAAAAACTTCAAAAGTTATTATTGGAATATTTTTGGCTATAGTTATTTAAAAAAAAAGAGAAAATAAAAAAAGATTAAAAGTTGTAGATATATATTCTTATAAATTATAAGTGCATAAATAATATATAATTAAAATTATTTGTCAGATATTTTAATTTAACATACCGATTTGAAAATCATGGTATAATTATAGTACGAAATACGAAGTTTACCAAAAGATAGAAATATCGGAGTTTATTAAATGTCGCCTGAAGCGCTTTGGGTTTATTCAATCTTTAAATTAAATATTTATAACTTTTTATTCGAGTGTTGAATTACAGCTTATATATCAAATCGAAATTCTCGACAAACATATACAGTGATAAAAAAAAATTATCGGAGGGAAGGGGCAATAACCTCCTCTAACCTCTTAAAGGATCCACCAATGCTCCTAAGTATGCTTTATGTTCAGGGCCGGTCCTACGGTTGTCGAAGCCATGTTCTATAATAAATATTGATTAGGCACTGCTAATAACATAAATATAACACAAAAATATATAAATTGTTTTTATAAATTATACTAAAATAATCTTAATTTTTACATATAATATATCAAACACTTGATTAAAAAAAATTAAACAATTTTCATCCTTGTAACAAAAACAAAGTCTTCCATAGGGCCTACTCTCCCTCTTGATAGAAGAATACTGTCTTTTATTTTATCAGGAAAGAATTCAAGTGTTACAAAACTGCCCAATAACTATTTTTTAATTTTTTTGGTAATAATAACTATTTTTTTAATTGTGATAGAGGATTAGGTTAAAAAAATATTAAAAAATGTATACATATCAGGTCAGGTCAAATATTATGAGGACCCAAAAATTTCGGACATTGCGCGGTTAAATCACATGAACCACACTAGGGCCGACCCTGTTTATGTTACATTTGTCATATAATATCTTTATGAAGTTATTATAAAACAATACTTAAAAGACGATTTTTAAGTATCCAATTCTCATAATATATAACCAGTAATTTGGAAACCTAATGATTTTGTTATAGAAGAAGGAAGAAGGTGGGAGTGGGAAATGAAGAAACTAAGCTAAGCTAGATTGGCATGGAGAGTGGGGAACAACTAAATATGGAGATTCTGTAGTTGATAAGCCTATCTGTCGCACCCTCTACAAATGCGACACGCTCTTTACAATAAATCCACAACAGGATCTCAAATGTTAACTTCTTAACCAAAACCAATTGACAATTCCTAACATACTATGTAGTCCGTACAATTTCGATAGGGGACTCGATCGTCACTTGTAAAGTTGTGATTAAATTGTGTCAAGATGTAAGTGAAATAGATATGCTTTCGATCTTTTGTTGATGTTAACGGTCAGCAGCTAGTGTCAAGGCGTGCACTGTAGTGTATTAGGTTGTTGTAACGAGAATGATAAATAAAGAAGAAAGACACATGGATTTACGTGGTTCGGTAATAATGTGTTACCTACGTCCACGGGTAGAGAACTGGTTTTGTACTAGAGGAAGCTAAAACAGATTAGGGTTACAATGAGTCAGTGTTTCATCAGTATATGTAGAGACTCATGAAACCCTAAATAGACAATGGACTAAAAGCCCAAAACAGATAGATGATAGGCCCGTTTACAATAACCATTGCATACCGTAAAGGCATGGTTCATCTGCCCTCTAACCCTCCCGTTAGGGGCGCATCGCCCCCTGGACCCCCAACTCTCTGACCAGTCAGCGAGACTATTGTCGGGGGGTCTGCCCCCCAGACCTCCCGGTGCGTCGTCAGTCAACAATGATTCGAGACATATTAACAAATCTCCACCTTGAATTGAATCCTCTCAGAAACAGATGCACCGTGACAAGTGTCAAACATTCCTCTACCTCAAATTAATTTGTCTTTGAAGAAGGACTCGGATTGCCCCACGGAGCAACTCAACGGCTAGTGATATTAAGCAAGTCCAAACAATGTTGGAACTTGCTCTCCAGGACTGGCTTGGTGTACATATCAGTAGGATTATCAGCTGTTTCCACATTATTCACCCTGATTCTCTTCTCATTCCTCAGAAAATGGAACCTGACATTAATGTGCTTCGTCTTCTCATGATGTACTTGATCCTTGGTTACGCATATTGCACTCAAGTTGTCGCAATACACTAAATCTTGATGTTGATGTAGGCCTAGATCATTGACCAGACCCTTAAGGCAGATTCCCGCCTTAGCAACTTCTGTCAACGCCATATATTATGCCTCTATGGTAGACAAAGTGACCATAGGTTGTAGAGTTGCTTTCCAACTCGCCATAGAACTTCCAAGAGTAAAGACATGGCCAGTCATCGATTTGCTACTATACACATCGCCGACATAATTAGAGTATGAAAACCCAGCAACCAAGCACTCTATATCATTCCCATAGCACAAACCAACAACAGTAGTGCCTTTGAGGTACCTGAAGATTCTCTTCACACCTTGCTAGTGTTCTTTCCCAGACTGAACCATAAAGCGGCTAATTACCACACTAACAACAAATGTTAGATCTATTCGAGTACATACCATAACATACATCAGACTCCCAACAACGCTAGCATCAGGGACTCTAGACGTACATGTACTCATTCTCCTCCTCAGTCTAAAGTGTGTACATTCCCAGCTTGCTGTTAGACGTCATTGGAGTATTTATAGACTTAGCCGAAGACATTCCAAACCTGCTCAATATCTTCATGATGTACCCTTCTTGTGATAAGAAGAGTTTTCTCTGCTTCCTGTGTCTATAGATCTCTACTCCCTGATTTTTTCGAGCAGCGCCCAAATCTTTCATATTAAAACTCTGCACTGAAACAATCTTTCAGCTTCTGAATATCTAACTTGTTCTGAGCAACAATCAACATATCATCCACGTGCAATACTAGATAAATACGTGAACCATCATCTAGACTGTTGTGGCAAACATAGCAATCATATGGACTCATGTTGTATCCCAGTTGCACCATATAGCTATCAAATCACTTATACCACTGCCTTAGTGATTGTTTTAGCCCATACAAAGACTTCTTCGGTCTGCAAACATGGTTCTCTTATCCAAGGACCTGAAAACCATCCGGCTGAGACGTGCATATTTCCTCCTCCAACTCTCCATGTAGTAAAGTTGTCTTCACATCTAATTTCTCAAGCTCCAAATCTTGATGTGCAACCATTGCTAGCAGCACCCTGATGGAAGTATGCCTACCCACTAGCAAGAAAATCTCGTTGTACTCTACTCCCTCTCGTTGATTGAATCCTCTTGCAACTACTTGTGCTTTATACTTAACACCCTCAACAACTAATAGTCCTTCCTTTTTCCTGAAGACTCATTTGCAGGTAATCACCTTCCTATCAGTAGGCAAATTTGACAAGCTCTCAAGTCTGATTCTTCTTAATAGACTCTCTCTCTTCTCCCATTACTGCAAGCCACTGTGCTGACTCATCTCTAGCAACAACATCCTTGTACGTAGGTGGATGGAGCATCATCCTCCACCTCCTCGGCCACTTTCAAGGCATATTCCACCAACTCATGAGAACTATATCTCGCAGAAGTTCTAATGCCAGCCCTTCTTGGCCGATCTAGAACATACTTCGATGTATCGCTCCCAATGTTCTAACAATCGCAACTAGGCGCTAGGCGGGAGGGCACCTATGAATTTTTAAGCCTAGGCAGCCCTCTAGACGTAAATCCGCATATGCACCCACTAGGCATCGCCTAGACTCAGCCTAGCCCGACGATTATTCAATTTTATCTTATAGGCATGTTATTAGTCGACTTAGGATATTTTTATCCCCCCAAGCCGGGATGTATTTGCTATTGAGTCGAACCTATTGTTTTGGGTTTTAGGAGGCTTGGAGTCATTAGCCGGATGTGTACTTTTGCATTTATTTACTTTAGTGTTAATTAAGCATCGCAAATTTGGGTTTATGAGTGATATTATGAATTATTATTACATTAATTATATGAATTATTGGCATGTGGTATGCGTTAAAATATAAGGACATAATCAAGTTTGTTCTAAGTCCACCTAGGTGTCGCTTAGGCACTAGGCGACCACCCACCGCCTAGCGTCTTTTAGAACATTGATCGCTTCACCAACTCCTGTGTCAGCTCGTGGTATATATATTCTCTATTTCAGGAGTGTCTGACTCAATAGTACCTAACTGTGATGATTGTTGGTGACCAAATCAGGTACCCGACTCTCCGTTGGAATGAAGTACAACTCCACCTCCTCAACACCAACCTCTTCTTTCTCAAATGCATCACTGGTCTTCTTCCTAGAATTCAGCAAAGAACTCTCATTAAAGACTAGATTTTCGCTAAGTACAACCTTGTTGTCAGACCATATCTTGTACTCAGATGAACAAAATTCCAAGCCATTATTAGTCCGCAGCCTCTTGGTCTTCTTTCGAGTCCGATTCTCTACTAGAGTCTTCCACTCCTTGAACTTACTGAACGTCTCAATTTTATGCCTCATCATGAATGCCTAAATCATCCTAGAGTAATTATCAATAAGAGATAGAAAATATCCGTGACCGCCCTAATGACTGAACACTTGGCACCCCAGTAGTCAGAATGGATGTAATCCAGAGTGCCCTTTATCTGATGAACTGCTTTAGGAAATTTGTTGTGATGTAGTTTCCCAAACACATAATGCTCACATAACTTGAGGCTCTCAGCCTTATGGCCTTCCAGTATGTCTGCTTTCGAGAGAATTTGCATCTCCCGTTCCCTAATATGAGCCAACCTCATATGTCAAAGCCTGGTCATATAAGCTTTCTGAACCCCAGCAAAAACAACTGGTGCAGCAACTATAACTGAGGAACCTTGTAAGGTGTAAAAATTTCCCTTTTCCCGCTTGACTTCCTACAGAACCACATTATAACCTGTGTAACTGAACCCCTTGTTGTCTAACACTGTTAGAGATATCAGATTCTTTGTCATGGATGGAACGTGCTTGACATCCTCCAATGTGCGAAACTTCCCATCATTTGTCCGAAGTCTGACTGAGCCAGTCCCAACAACCTTACAGAGAGCATCGCTTCCCATGTATACATTGCCCATGTTAGCATGACTATATGTTGCAAACAGCTCTCATTTAGGAAAAATGTGATAGAACGTCCCTGAGTCAAGATACCACACATCAGCCCGGTATGTGTGATCATCAACTAATAGAACAATATCTTCCTTAATTAGAAGTATTGCCATGATCAACTACTACTGCAGATCCGGATTTCACCTCCTGTTGCTTCTTCTTCTTCGGACATTCATTCTTCCAATAACCTTTCTCCTTGCAGTAGTTACAAACATCGTTTGGTTTAGGGCCTGATTTGCGATCTTGCTGATGCCTTCTTTTTATTGTTCTTTTTACTGTTAGATTTGTCTTCGTTTGCCACAAGCTCAGAAGCTTGATTGTTTGTAACCAACACGGTTGCCTTCAAATGCAACTCTCTGCTGTGAAGCGACGATCTAACCTCTTCCAGCGTGATGATATCCTTCCCAACGATGAACGACTGAACGAAGTTCTCATATGTCGGAGGTAGGGATACTAGTAGAATTAGGGCAACATCTTCGTCCTCCACCTTATATCATCGATATTACACAACACGAGTAATAGCGTGTTAAGTTGATCAAGATGATCTATGAGTTGTGTACTTTCCTGCATACGCAGCCCGAACAACTGTTGTTTCATAAGCAACTTATTTGTCAGAGACTTTGTCATGTACTAACTCTCCAACTTCAGCCACAAGCCGCCTGCGATTTCCTGATGAGCAACTTCTATTATGATATCATTTGTGATACACAAGATAATCGTCGAATGAGCCTTCTTCTCCACACATACTCAATGGTGGTTGTAACTATCTCTTTCTTGTCGTCAGTTAACAGTGCCCATAAACCTTGTTGCTACAACAAAGCCCGCATCTTGATCTACCACAAACTGAAAGAATTTCTTCTAGTAAACTTGTTGATCTTCAACTCAGAACCAGACATCATTCTCCACCTCCAGGCCCCATGATGTTTTGCCGGTCAACAATGATTAAAGGTGTAATATAGGTTTTCATCAATAAAAATGTATACTTGTTGATTCAAAGTCCTCCTCAAAACAAAGAGAGATTAATTGTAGTTTTTATCTCGCAACATTGTGATTGAGGGTTTCCAATGTAATTAAAAACACTAATGCACCTTTAAAGTTCTTTCACTTTGATATTGATGTGAGTCTAATTCGCCATGTTTTACATCTACATTTATATCGTTTTCTACATGCATTTCATACATTTGGGTTAGATTAGTACAGAATCTATGTAGTTTATGTTTATTTGCCAAATTATGGAATCTACACCAGTTTCTGTTTAATTTCGCAGAAATCGAAGCAATTTACAACAATTCAGAGAAAGGAAAAAAAGCTCGAAGTCAACTACAGAAGTCCGAGGTCAAGGAGCAGCGGAACCAGGACAAATCGAGCTGAAAGCAAGGAAATCTACTCGACAACACTTGGTCGATATCGAGGAACTTTGTCGATGTCGAGTAAACCCAAAGTCGATTTCCAGCAAAATTGACCAGAATCGAGCAAGGCTAGGGAAGAAGAAGAATAGCTTAGTCGATATCGAGTAAAACCCAATTCGATTTCCACTTCTGGAGCCGAGATCGACGAGCTGAGCACTAGGAGTCGGCAAGTGGAGCTGAGAGCTGAAGATTTTCCTCGATGTCGAGGAAATTACTCAATGTCGAGGAAAAATCAAGTCGAGGTGCCGTCTGGAAGCCGGAATCGAGTTGCGGAGGAGAAGACGAAGAAAGTGCTACTCGATATCGAAGAATTCTACTCGATATCGAGGAAATCCCAGTGGCCGACGTTGAGCTATCCGAGTCTTGTTAAGTTTCTATCCCGAGTCCAATGGTGATATTTTCGAGATGAAATTCTATCAAGATCTATCAAGTGTCATCAAGTCAAGAGAGAAGATATTTTATCCACATTAGATATAGTCCTAGTTGATTTAATTATTTATTTCCATTATTTAATATTTAGATAAAAGATAGATGGAATTAGATATAGATATAGTTTTCTTTCCTAGATTAGCTTGAAATGAAGGCTATAAATAAAGCCTTAGGGGCTGATTTCCATTAATTCAATTTCTTACACAATTAGTTACATAGAGAGAGAGAGAGAGAGAGAGTAGAGAGAGCGTGTGGCGAGGGCAAGGTGGAAAGGCGAAAGCGGATTTGGCTTGTTCGGTTGTAAGCTTTCTTTTTAGTTTATTTTAATGCAATTTATTTTCCTGAAATCTTTGATGAGTTTCTTGATGATGAAGAGCGAGTAGTCCACCCACTTCTAGGGTCGGGGTGAGCCCGACGGTAGCCATGTGAGGTGATGCGGTAAAGGTTTGATCTTTTTATGCAATTCGTCTTCTATCCCTGCAAGCATGATTCTTTTGCGAAAGTTGAAGGTGATCCTTGTTTGTGTTATTGAAGCGAAAGTGATCTTAATACAACTTGGGTTAATTATGTGAAAAGGGTTAGTAACAATTAGGGTTTATGCGAAGGCCTCTATTTTCCTATTTGTTAATAACGAAAGTTATTTGATGAAAAGCATGATCTTTTATGCCTTTATGTGTTATTTTGCATGGTTATCGTTGTGGTGTTGAAACTCTGATCTTGGAAGTCGTTAGTTTATTGATTTATTTCATCGAAATCCGTGTTCTGTGTTGCGAAAGGTTGCGATTTAAGTTTCTGCTGTTACTCGACATCGACGAAATCTTGTCGACATCGAGTAGTTTTTGTCGAAGTCGAGTACTTTCTGGTTGTTTTCGTTTTCTGTTTCGTTTTGCTTTCTGTTTTTACTCAACAGGTTAGTCGATATCGAGTACTTTTCTCGATATCGAGGAATCTTCTGGTCGACTTCACTGAGATCTTTCCGCTACCCGAGATCCGCTGACACGCTACCTCGAGGATAGATCCTGACTTCCCGCTGCTACATCAGGAGGAGGTCTTGTAATTATTTGCGTGGGCACGAATCTGGTTTGATTTATATTTTATTATATTTTTTTAAACTCGATTTCCTCCTACAACAAATTGGCACCGTTGCCGGAGAAGCAATCATTCGCGTCTTAGGTAGTTAGATCTCACGTTTTCCTTGAGTTACTTTGCAGGTGTATGCGTCATTCTGGTCAAACACCTGAGTTTGACGCCTTAGAATCCGGAATGCCTTATACACGTCCACGCTAAATTAAAAAGAGCCATGGCAGCCGCAGAAACACAGGAACAGCTGATACAGATGCTTAGGGCGGAAATAGAAGCCAACAATGCTACTCTCGCCGCTGAGAGAGCACGCACTACGCAGGAATAGGAGCGAAGGAGGCAAGTGGAAGCTGAGCTTGCCCAATACCCTACCACTGCAGAGGATTACATGCACCCGACTCTCGTCGTGCCTGAATCGGCCATTCTAATCCCTGAAAATAACTATGAAATTCGCACTCCTTTCCTGATTGAGATTAAGAATAATGCTTTCTTTGGTAGATTTAATGAATGTCCTCTTCAACATATTACCAACTTTACTGATATGTGTCGTACTCTTGCTGAAGGTACCACTTTGGAATATGTCATAATGAAGGCCTTTCGATGGTCTCTGGCCGGTCCAACATTGAAGTGGCTTGAAGGTCTCCGTCCACGATCCCTCACAACATGGGCTAAAGTGAGGCAGGAATTTCTCAACAAATTCTTTCCTCCTGCCAAGACAGCGCTCCTTCGCCAAAAGATTACAGCTTTCAAACACAAGCCTGGGGAGCCGCTAGCAAAAGCATGGGAACGATATAAGGATCTACTGCGATCCTGCCCTATACATGGACAGTAGCCCTGCATCGTTCAGGAGATTTTCTTCAATTCTCTTGACCTGGTCACTAAAGATAGGATCAACACGTATACTTATTATGAGTATCTAACAATGCCGCCAGCTGAAGTATCTAACAATGCCGCCAGCTGAAGCATGCCGCCAACCCCATCCATGCCCCTCTATGAGCCTTCTAAGGAGATTGACCCAGATGTCAAGGAGCAGTACTACAGAGATCGGAATCGCAAGCTCCTCAAGCAAGTCAAGTATCTTTATGTCAACCAACCCTGCATCGAATGCGGATCACAACGGCACACCACTACTGAGTGTCCACACACAGAGCAAGTCAGGATGGCAGAAAACCACGAAGAGGTAGCTTACGCAGGGGGTCCCAATCGTTATATGGGGGACCTAAGGTTTCAGCAACCACAATGGAAGCAAGGTGCCCCTAGGAACCCCCCGCCATACAGAGCTCCTGGACATCCGGAAAGGGACCAGAAGAGGGATGACCTACAGACCATCCTTGAGGAAATACGAAGGAACCATTCAGACACCAAGCAGTCCTTCAATTCCGTCTATACTCAGATACAATGCGTCAATGCTAGGCTTGGAGAAATGGATGTCTGGAGGAAATCGATTGATACAAAAATTGGCCAACTAGCAGCAGGCATCCCCAGACAGTCAGGTACGCTCCCTGAATCTTCTGAGCCCAATCCCAAGGGGAAGACCGGACACATCGCAACCGTAAAACTCAGGAGCGGGCATCAACTACGCGAGCCAGAGGTCGGAAAACAGCAAGGCGAAGAAGCTGAGAAACAACTCGATGTCGACCAGCAGCAAGTCGATGTCGACCAAAACTTGGTTGATGTCGAGCAACATCAAGTCGACGTCGAGGAGAAGCTTGGCCAAGATTCGTCTGCACAGCACTCCAACTCGACATCGAGGATATTCTTGTCGATGTCGAGGAGAACTAAGTCGACATCGAGAAAGTTGCAACGCCTCCGACATCTGTTCTGGCTCCGAACCAGAAAAAGACGTTGCCTTTCCCCACAAAATCTCCAAAGGACCCAGCAGAGAAGAAGTTTCAACGCTTCATCAAGATGCTTCAGAGGCTCAATGTCACCATACCCTTCATAGAAGCTCTTAATGAAATGCCATCATATGTCAAGTTCCTCAAGGAGATCCTAAGCAAAAAGCGGTCGATGGCTGAGATCACAGAGGAGTGCAACCAGATGGACGTTCTTGAAAAAATGTCAAATCCAGGTAAGTTTGCTATAACCATTGGATTTGGTCAATATAAATTTAATGCTTTATGTGATCTTGGAGCCAGTGTGAGTATAATGTCTTTAACAATATGGTCCAAGATTAAGATAGGTGCCCTAGAGCCTGTGGATGCTAAGCTTTATATGGCAAACAACACGATGGTTATCCCAACAGGCATGGTGGACAATGTGCTAGTGCAAGTAGGTAAGTTCTTTGTCCCTGCTGATTTTCTAGTTATTGATATGGCGGAGGACCCTGCTTGTCCAATTATTCTAGGAAGGCCCTTCTTGGCGACTGTGGATGCCAATATAAGCTTAAGGAAGGGAGTACTCACTTTCAACATCAGCGATGAGGTAATTGAGTATTCTTTTAATAAACCTGGAAGGCACACAGGTCCCATGGAAGAGGTAAAGTCTATATCGGCTTGTTACATTACTTGCGGGGAGCCTAAGGTAAGAAATATGACTCTTGAAGAGCTGGAAAATAGGGATATGGAAGCCCAGGTGGAGAAGAT
Organism: Persicaria tinctoria; assembly: GCA_037127255.1. Classification (NCBI taxonomy): domain Eukaryota; kingdom Viridiplantae; phylum Streptophyta; class Magnoliopsida; order Caryophyllales; family Polygonaceae; genus Persicaria; species Persicaria tinctoria. Next base: position 25,682,032 of record JBANSL010000018.1, on the reverse strand, counting down.
CATGGCCATCCTGAACGACGACACAGATAATCTACTCGACATCGACCAAGGTATGTCGACGTCGACTAACTATTTCTCGGATGCCTTGACAGGATGCAAGTATGGGGTCGAAGTCCACCAGAGTTACTCGACATCGAGTAATTTAGTCGACATCGACCAAACTCAGAGCCCTCCACCAGCAGCAGCTTCGCCGAGCAATCCACTGGAAGCCAAGGACTCCTCGACATCGACCAAATTGGTCGACATCAACCAATCTCCTTCTTCCTCGACTGCTCCTTCCTCGACCAAGAGTCCACCAGACGAGCAGGTTTCCTCGACATCGACCAATCTGGTCGACATCGACCAAAAACTGCCTCCCTCGACTACACCTTCCTCGAGCAGCAACCCACCAGAAGAAGGGAACTCCTCGATGTCGAGTAAATCTGCTCGAAATCGACCAAACACTGAGGTCCCCGAATCCGATTCTGCGAAGGTAAGCCAAGTTATGGATCTTTCTTCTCCAATTTCAATTAAAGATCTATCTATACATGGGAGAGGTTTGCCTTGGTATGTGCGCTTATGTAGGATTTCCAATGGTAAGCCTAAGGAGTATATAGTTGGAGACAAGCTCTATGTCTCCAAATCAAAGGATCATTGGTTTCCTAACAAATTCAACAAGAAAAAGATGGGGCCCTTCGTGGTGAACAAGATCCATTCAGGCGGACTACAGCTGATGGACAAGAATGGAGTCCTATTTGAAGCCCAAGCTACATGGGTCCTGCAAATGCCACCTTGAGCCTAAAGGAAAAGTCGGTTTAGCGACTATAAAATCTAGAGCTTGTAAATAGACATTTATTTTTGGGACTTTTGGACATTGTTGCTTTTGTTTGTTTTTGGTTTTTGAACTTTTAGTTTTTCTATTGTGGGTATTTGTCTTCTACATTTTTCAGGTCCATGGGGATAGAAGCAAGCTAAAATCGGACTAGGCCACAGCAACATTTGCACTCGATTACGACGTCATGCACATCTGTCTAGTGAGTTTCTTTCTTTACCCTTATTTTTTTATACAGTAAGGATGTTTAAGTATGGGGTGGGGGAAGGGCTTACTTTATGCATATTTGACATATTCGACATTATTTGTGCATTATTTCTTGAAATTGCTTATACATGGTTATTTTGGAATTCATTATTAATTTATGTGCTCATATACATGTTTTCCAAAAGTTTATAAAAAATGACCCCCGTTGAAAATTTGGATTAATGTCATGGAAGCTTTATTGAACTCGACGATGCAAAATTGGATTCATTAGAGATATAGCATGAAATTTCCTAGTAAAGGGAAGTCACAATGAAATGCATATTTTGATGAAAACCATGAAAGGAGGTAAAATTTGAAGTTGCTTTTGACATGTTGCATGATAAAAGGATGGAGGACTTTATATTTCCATATATGCTCATATGTTAATATCCTAGCCTTACCTATGCTTATGCATCACAAAAGCCATATTATGCCTTATTTCATATTATTGCTCCACATGATCCAAATATTGCCATTCTTTACCTTTCCTATCCGAGGATTATGTTGAGAATGATGTCACATTATGGAGATTATTATATGGTTGTTGTCTTGTTATTATTATTTTTGGAGTTTGGTAGGAAATTGTTTGAAATTTATGGAAAATTTAATGAGTGAGAAAAAATCCGATCACCTCAGGAGATAAAGGTAGATCGACCCTGCTTGCTGAGATAATAGTTCGGCGAGATGAGACACAATGTGAGGAGTCCGAAGCACTAAGTATCCGGGGGCATTCATGATACCCATGTTTGTGACTCGCGAGAAGGCAGTACTGAGGTTAGAGAGGTAAAAGCATAATATTGAAAAAAGCAATGAGCGGATGAGCAAAAGGTGAAAAATCTTATGAAGAATGAATGTGGTTGAGAAAGTTTGGAAATAATGCATTTCCCCGGATTTAACACCACATGGCCAAAATTGCCTACCTTTTAGCCTTTTATCAATCTACTCCTTATTTGAGCTTAAATTGAACTCCTCTTGATTATTAATGCTTTGTCACATATGAATTGTTTTGCATAACCCTCCTTTTGTGAGTAGATGTTGCTTTTTAATTGCACGTGCATGGATTTGTGACACTAGTACCTTTTCGAGGATGGTAATTGATTGCAGGGTTATATGAGAATGAATCTAAGATGTTGAGAGATTTGATTTCTTCCCCTGAATGACAATTAAAAGTATTGCTTGGGGACAAGCAAGCTTAAGTATGGGGTGTTTGATGTGAGCCTAATTGGCCATGTTTTACATCTACATTTATATCGTTTTCTGCATGCATTTCATACATTTGGGTTAGATTAGTACATAATCTATGTAGCTTATGTTTATTTGCCAAATTATGGAATCTGCACCAGTTTCTGTTTAATTTCGCAGAAATCGAAGCAATTTACAGCAATTCAGAGAAAGGAAGAAAAGCTCGAAGTCAACTACAGAAGTCCAAGGTCAAGGAGCAGCGGAACCAGAACAAATCGAGCTGAAAGCAAGGAAATCTACTCGACAACACTTGGTCGATATCGAGGAACTTTGTCCATATCGAGTAAACCCAAAGTCGATTTCCAGCAAAATTGACCAGAATCGAGCATGGCTAGGGAAGAAGAAGAATAGCTTAGTCGATATCGAGGAATTTCCTCGATATCGAGTAAAACCCAAGTCGATTTCCACTTCTGGAGCCGAGATCAACGAGCTGATCACTAGGAGTCGACAAGTGGAGCTGGGAGCTGAAGATTTTCCTCGATGTCGAGGAAATTACTCGATGTCGAGGAAAATCAAGTCGAGGTGCCGTCTGGAAGCCGGAATCGAGTTGCTGAGGAGAAGACGAAGAAAGTGCTACTCGATATCGAGGAATTCTACTCGATATCCGAATCTTGTTAAGTTTCTATCCTGAGTCCAATGGTGATATTTTCGAGATGAAATTCTATCAAGTGCCATCAAGTCAAGAGAGAAGATATTTTATCCACATTAGATATAGTCCTAGTTGATTTAATTATTTATTTCCATTATTTAATATTTAGATAAAAGATAGATAGAATTAGATATAGATATAGTTTTCTTTCCTAGATTAGCTTGGAATAAAGGCTATAAATAAAGCCTTAGGGGCTGATTTCCATTCATTCAATTTCACACACAATTAGTTACATAGAGAGAGAGTAGAGAGAGAGCGTGTGGCGAGGGCAAGGTGGAAAGGCGAAAGCGGATTTGTCTTGTTCGGTTGTAAGCTTTCTTTTTAGTTTATTTTAATGCAATTTATTTTCTTGAAATTTTTGATGAGTTTCTTGATGATGAAGAGCGAGTAGTCCACCCACTTCTAGGGTCGGGGTGAGCCCGACGGTAGCCATGTGAGGTGATGCGGTGATCCTTGTTTGTGTTATTGAAGCGAAAGTGATCTTAATACAACTTGGGTTAATTATGTGAAAAGGGTGAGTAACAATTAGAATTTATGCGAAAGCCTCTATTTTCCTATTTGTTAATAACGAAAGTTATTTGATGAAAAGCATGATCTTTTATGCCTTTATGTGTTATTTTGCATGGTTATCGTTGTGGTGTTGAAACCCTGATCTTGGAAGTCGTTAGTTTATTGATTTATTTCATCGAAATCCGTGTTCTGTGTTGCGAAAGGTTGCGATTTAAGTTTCTGCTGTTACTCGACATCGAGGAAATCTTGTCGACATCGAGTAGTTTTTGTCGAAGTCGAGTACTTTCTGTTGGTTTTCGTTTTCTGTTTCGTTTTGCTTTCTGTTTTTACTCGACAAGTTAGTCGATATCGAGTACTTTGCTCGATATCGTGGAATCTTCTGGTCGACTTCGCTGAGATCTTTCCGCTACCTGAGATCCGCTGACACGCTTCCTCGAGAATCGATCCTGACTTCCTGCTGCTACATCAGGAGGAGGTCTTATAATTATTTGCGTGGGCACGAATCTGGTTTGAATCAACCGACAAGTTAATTTATTCCATTTGCTATATAATTCGACACGTAGCTCCACTATTTGGGGGTCGTAATCAACCTACAAATTTGTACTGTAATTAAGATTGATATGACTTCCCAACTAAAATTATATATGAGTACCTAGCTAGCTCGCACTTGGGAAGCACAACGTAACATAGACCCGGATCTGAGGGGAGGCCCAAGAGGCCTTCGCCTAAGGCCCACATCGCGTAGGGGGCCAGCCCATATATATATATATATATATATATATATATATATATATATATATATATATATATATATATATATATATATATATATATATATATATATATATATATATATATATATATATATATATATATATATATAAAACTAAATACTCAACACAGGCCACAGGCGTTAAACCAACGGAAGAAAAAAAAATCATGCACGCGACACGCCAGTTTCGCTCAATCGAGTCTAACTTCTGATCGATTCTCTAAACCTTCGCCCATCGAGTTCGAGATCGCCAGTCCAGTCTCCCACCGTTGCTCCGATTCAATCGCCGACTGCCTGCCGACTCAGCAGTTACCCGCAAAGCCGCACCGAATCGCCACCGAAACCCCTAACGGTATGTTTGCTGTCGTTGAATTTTGATTTCAATTCAATATAGGCTAGGTTATCGATGATTCAATTTCACTTTTCTAGGGTAATTGCTAAATTGTTGTTTGAAAAAACCGAATGGCTACTTGACCACTTTGTTGTCGTTGTTGATGTTTGAGTCTTTGAGATTGAGTGTTTGATTTCAATTTACTTATTGTCATAAAACTCCGTCCCACATCAGCCCTGTCTTTGAGATTGAGTGTTTGGAAAAAAACCAAATTGCTACTTAACTACTTTGCTGTTTGAGTCTTTGAGATTGAGTCTTTGAGATTGTTGTTTGAATATTGATTTCACTTGCAAAAATCAGCCCTGAATTTTGATTGTCAAAATTCGAAAATCATCACTCAATTTTGATCAAAAATCATTCGATTCAACTGTTGATCAAAAACTATCCAGTGATGATTTTGATTTTTGCAATAGGATAGAGTTCTAATTTATTATTTTGATTTTCGATCGTCGATCATCGGGCTCAGCCATGTGTTGTTGCGTGTTGGCTGCTGCGCTAGCCGCTGCACTGGCTGATTTTTTGCTGCTGCGCTGGCTGATTTCTGGCTGCTGCGTTAGCTGCTGCACTGGGTGATTTCGGGTTGTTGGGCTAGCTGATTTCTTGCTGCTACATACTCCCCTTTGCTGAGTTGCTAGTTGTCTTCTAACTTTAGGATTTAGGAATTGTATTTGTTTCTAGTTTTCTAAAATCTAAAATTTATTTTCACAAATCGTTATCTATGTTTAATTGTGAATATAGCCTATTGAAATTTGTTTTAAACTATTTATAAATTGAAGATGGGAAAGCATCTGTCTGGAGCTAAAAAGAGAAAATTGAAGGAGCGAAGAGATGCATTGACTCAAACTCAAGTCGGTAATATCAAGAAGTATTTTAGTAGTAATCAAACTGTCAATGAAGATGTGAATGAAGAGGATGAGCAAATTGTTAATGTGGTTGATGATCAAGATGCCAATGAAGAGATCATTCAAAGTGCCAACGAAGAAGTTGATCGAGATGTCAATACTCAAAGTGCCAACGAAGAAGTTGATCGAGATGTCAATACTCAAAGTGCCAACGCAGAAGTTGATCGAGATGTCAATGAAGAGATTACTCAAAGTGTCAACGAAGAAGTTGATCAAGATGTTAACGAAGAGATTACTCATAATGAGAACGAAGAAGTTGATCGAGATGCCAATGATAATATAGATCAAGAGAAGGAAGAGATGACTGATGTGACCGAGAATGTAGATGATATAAACCAGGAGAAGTTGTTCCCTTTGGCGGTTGATGATCCCGGAAATTGGGACAAAATTGGACAGAATATTAGGGATTTTCTTGTTGAAAGAGGCCCCAAAAGAGAAGATGGTGTTTTGTTTCCCCTTGATAGTTCAAGAAGGCATTTTGATAAGAAGCATTATATGAGGCAACTTGTTAACGGTGAGAAGATTGATAGAAGGTGGCTTTTGTACTATATTTCATTAGACAAGATCTTTTGCTTTTGTTGCAAACTGTTCAAGACACAGAGTACAGTGAATCTGCTTGGTCAACTAGGAAGTGAAGGATTTTGTGATTGGAAAAATCTTAGTCGGGCTCTCAATTCTCACGAAACCAGTAGATACCACATGGATTGCATGACTAAGTGGCTTGAGCTTGAAAGAAGACTTCAAAGTAAAAAGACAATTGATGAAAGTGTGCAACTAGCCATCAATAAAGAGAAAGAGCATTGGAAAAAAGTTTTGAAGAGGATATATAATTGCCATTATTCAGAGAATTGCAAAGAATAATTTGGCACTAAAAGGTGATTGTGAGAAGCTTTTCGTTCACAATAACGGAATTTTTTTACAGCTAGTTGAAATGGTTTCTTAGTTTGATACAGTAATGGCAGAGCACTTACACCGTGTTCAAGAAAGGAAGACTCATTATTCGTATATTGGCCCTAAGATTCAAAATGAGTTGATACATATGTTAGCTACTGATGTGAAAGGTTCAAGACTTTTAAAGCTCTGATACCAATTGAAGGTTCGATAATATAAAACAATGTAATATAGAAATACTCTAGAAGGGGGGTTGAATAGAGTATGCCCGTTTTTCGCAAAAAGTCTCAAGACTTTTAGAGCTCGTATAAAACCCTTTGAGATAAACCTGAATCACAAAGTTAGACAATCGAACCAAGTGCGGAAATAAGGTAAAGCAATAGATAAAGGACACGAGTAATTTTTTACGAGGTTCGGCACGAACTTGTCCTACGTCCCCGCCTAGGGTTCTTCCACAACCCTAGGATTCAAAAGGCTTTATTGATTCGCTTAGCTTAGGATCCTAATAGCTCACCGAGAAACCTCTCTCCTATACAATTGCAATCTAGTCAACTCACGTTCCCTTGGAGTCCTAGACCAATCTAGAAGAGCCCCACCTCTCTCACCTATCTAGTACAATCCTCTTACTCTCACAAATCAATAGCCTAGTGAAACTTCCCGAGTTACAAACTCTCGAGTAACACTATAAATGAATATATCCTATAAGCTCACAGTGACTCTCAAAGGCTTTGAAATAAACAACAAACTCTTGAGCACTAGAAGAGAGTACACTTGGAAGACAGATCTCGCTTGAATGAATGAAAGCTTGTGTAGCACTTGTGTTATTCTGTCTTCATCTTCCTTCTCTATTTATTGAGACAAATCGGCGCCGAGAATCTTCTCTAACGGCTATTCCAGATCATGGCCATCTTTAAGATCTTCTAAACTTGGAAACAAATGAAGCCAAAATCTTTCCGATTTGAACCTTCTCAACACTTGTCACAAGGAAGGAAATAATTCGAAAAACTTCCTGAAAGATTAGTCAAACATATATATAATATAAAGGAACTATATAATAAAATTAAATAATATTCGGACATATAGAACAGGTTTTGGATTTCATCAACTGTTAATGTTCCAAAACCTTTGACACAAACATCCTATCAAGGCCTTTGAAACATTATTCCGATTTTCATCAAGGGAGGGAGTTATCAATCTCCCCCTTGATGAAAGACAAAACCTGTGCATCCCTGCAACTTAGTCAAGCATAAAAATATAAGAGAAATCGGACTAAGTACCTGCATGGGTTAGACAAATGTTGGATCAAATTTTTAAAGCAAGCAAAAACCATCCAACCGAAAACCAAAAATCAAAAACCAAGGTCTTCCAAGACCTTCAAGCAGATAGGTTTTCAAAGTCTAAACAACCACATATCATCTCCCCCTTTTTGTCTTTCAACAAAGGGAGGAGGTAAAACAGTCACCAAATGTTTTGAAAATGTTTCCAAAAACCAGCAATGTATCAAGGATGGAGATAGGGTAGGGTAGGGTAGGGTTCAGGCTTCGTCGTCCGGAGCATCATCAGTGATCCTCGTCCACAGTCCTTGTAGCATCTTGGAAATCCCGCTCATCTCCGTCATAAACTCCTTTTGCAGCTCCTTGATATCCAGGCGAACTTCCTCCAAGCCCAACTCTAGGTTGTCCATGTGTTCATCAAAAGCTGAAGCAGTGGGAAGGGCTTTTGAAGGAGTGGCAAGACTCAAGGTGCCTTGGGGAGACCGAGTGATGCCAATCTTTTCAAGGCCCTTAGAGTCGAACTTACCCATATGACGCTGCTGTTCTTCATTTTTGACATCAATTCCAGAAGCTTTGAAGAGAGGGGTCAAAAGGGTAGCAAAGGGGAGGGGAGAGCCTTTTCTAGCTTTTCTAGCATGAGCCATGGTTCCAAGGATAGTGTTGGCCAGATCAAGGTCAAGGCCATTTAGGATGCGGTAAAGTAAGACCATGGCATTATCAGTAAGGAGTGAGCCAGAGTTAAGACGGGGTAAGAGGCATGGAACAATGATGTTGAAAATTATTTTTGCCTCAAGGGTTAGGGATGAGTGGGTGAGTTGCTTTGAGGTGTTGTTGGATGCTTCGGGTAGGAGGTACTTGGCTCGGGCAAGAATGATGCAATTCTCTTTTGAGGGGTGTATTTCAGAGGGTGGAACTAGGCTAGGTAAGCCAAGGAAATCTGCAAAGTCATTGGAGTTGAGAGAGATTCTAACCCCTTTGACAACAGACTCCAAAGACCAACCGTTGGTGTCGTGTTTGGCTTTTAGGTTAATGTAAAACAGACGGGTAAGCTAGGGGTAGTATACGGTTTCAAGATTGAGAAGGGTCCAGGCTGGGGATTTTTTGAGAAGATCAATGCAGGGTAACTTCAAAGCTTCGAAGAACTCAAAATCTAAAAAATCAGAACAACAAATCCTACGAGTTCGAAACTCATCTACCCACTTACCAGCAGTCTCAGCATCTTCAAACCAAGAGGAAGGCAAGGATTGATTTACCTGGATATATGCAGGTGGGTCGGCATTCTTCCTGCGAGCAATTGTCGGAGCAGCTCTCTTGACAAGCGCTTCAAGACTCCTGAGGATGCCCTTCCTGGTGCGCTTGGGAGATGGAGGCTTGACAGCAATTGGGGCTTTCCACTTCTTTGGAGATGGGGGAGGAGGAGAAGGAGAGGGAGATTCTTCCTCCTCTTCCTCAGACCCCGAGTCCTCACCGGACCCCGCGTCATCTCCTTCAGCTTCCTCGTCATCTCCAGATTCCTCTTGCTCTTCTTCTTCTTCTTCTTCCTCAGGCTCCTCCTCGGATGGAACCTCCTCGGCTTCGGCTTCCTTCCGAATCCTCTCAGCTTCTTCCTCGGCCAGTTTCCTTGCAAGCTCGGCCTCCTCATCAGCCTTTTTCTTCTTCAAGGCTTCCTCCTCGGCTTCCTTGGCAGCATTTCTTTCCAGGATGGCATCGAGGTCATCTTCCTCCTCTTCCTCGTCCACTTCCTCAGCCAAAATCTTCCTCTTCCTTTTCTGTTTGGCACTGAGAGGCTTCTTAGCAGAGCGCTTTTGAGAGCCCTTGGTAACAGTGGCCGTTCTCTCAGCGATGGTGCTCTGGACAACAGTTGGGACAATGGCTTTAGGAGTGGGTTCAGGTGTGGGAGAGGTGGCAGTGGTCTAACGTCCCTTGGGGGTGGCGCCAAGTCTTTTGGGTGTGACAGCTTTCTTTGTTTTGGGTGCCATGGAGGAAATCGGCTAGGGTTTCTTTAGAAAAGGTTAAGAGGTTGAAGAAGGAGAAAGCGAAAGGGTTTGGATAATTTGAGAGTGTGATGGAATCGGGTACAAACTTGGGTATAAGTAGAGAGAGATGATGGAGTGATGGGACAGGTTTAGAGTTCCAAGGGAGGGTAATGATAACATTGCCAAGATTTGAAGAGTTTCCAATTCAAAATTCAAATGTTTCCAATTCAAAATACAAATGTTTCCATTAAAATCGGACTGAAAAACAGAAGGATTTAGTTCCAAAATTAAAAATATCTTAACGGTTAAGAATATAACATAAATAGGCAATTTTTAAATCCGATAAAAATATAATTGATTAAATATCTAAAAAGATATTAACCAAAAATATGTGATCCGATATATGTAATCCACCATTTAGTTCACACACCTTGACATAGTTCTTAAGAGTCTTGACACTAAGTAGATTTTATCTTTCGTAAAGGGAATGCTCCCCCTACGAAAGTGCATCCTTGTTAAGCATCCCAATCTCTCGTCTTATGAAGGTGAACCTGTCCTCTGCCAACGGCTTAGTAAAAATGTCAGCCCATTGATAATCAGTTGAAATAAACGAAATGGACACATCACCTTTTTCAACATGGTCTCTAATGAAATGATGTCTTACATCAATATGTTTGGTCCTTGAATGCTGAACAGGATTCTTAGTGATGGGGATGGCACTTGTATTGTCACACTTAATGGGAATGCCTTTGAGGTTGATGCCAAGATCTCGCATTTGTTGAGCTATCCAAAGGATTTGGGAGCAACAGGCTCCAGCTGCAATGTATTCGGCTTCTGCAGTGGATAAAGCGACTGAATTTTGTTTCTTTGAGTGCCAACTGATCAAGAATGCTCCTAAGAATTGGCAACATCCTGATGTGCTCTTCCTATCCACCTTATAGCCTGCAAAATCTGCATCAGAATATCCAATTAATGTGAAATCCTTTTGCTTTGGGTATCATAGTCCATGCTCCTTAGTGCCATTGAGATATCGAAAGATCATCTTCACAGCCACGAGGTGAGATTCTTTAGGATCAGCTTGAAACCTAGCACACATGCAAACACTAAACATGATGTCAGGTCTACTAGCCGTGAGATATAATAAAGATCCAATCATTCCTCGATACTCCTTTTGATTGACACTTTTCCCAGTCTTGTCTTGATCTAGAGACAATGTTGAGCTCATGGGAGTCTTGGCTGCTTTGGATTCTTGAACTTTTTCAAGAGATCCTTAGTGTACTTGCTTTGGTTGACAAAGATCCCTTTCTTGGATTGATGAACTTGTAATCCCAAAAAGAAATTGAGTTCACCCATCAAGCTCATTTCAAATTCACTGCATATGATGTCAGAAAATTCCTTGCACAAAGATCTGTTAGTAGCACCAAATAATATATCATCAACATAAATTTGAATAACCAAAATGTCCTTTCCTTTGGTTTTGATAAAAAGAGTCTTGTCGATCAACCCCCTTTTAAAATCATTTTCTAAAAGATATTTTGACAATCGCTCATACCAAGCTCTTGGGGCTTGTTTCAAACCATAAAGCGCTTTGTCAAGTTTATAAACATGATTGGGAAATTATGAATTATCAAAACCCGGGGGTTGAGCTACAAAAACTTCTTCCTCTAAGAAACCATTAAGAAAAGCACACTTGACATCCATTTGATATAACTTTATGCTCATAAAAGATGCAAATGCTAATAAAATGCGAATAGCTTCAAGCCTGGCTACGGGAGCAAAGGTCTCCTCGTAGTCAATACCTTCCTCTTGATTGTATCCTTGAGCAACAAGCCTTGCCTTGTTCCTCACAATCTTACCATTCTCATCTAGCTTGTTTCGAAATACCCATCGTGTGTCAATGACAGATTGATGCTTTGGCCAAGGCTTCAAGGTCCAGACTTTGTTTCTTTCAAATTCGTTGAGCTCACTTTGCATAGCAATGATCCAGTCTTGCTCTTAAAGTGCCTTATCTACCTTCTTTGGCTCAATAAGAGAAACAAACGCGTGAAAAGCACAGAGATCTTTAAGTTTAGAACGAGTTTGAACACTAGAAGTAGGGTCAGAAATGATATCCTTTAAAGAGTGTGATAAGGAGTATTTGAATTTCCTTTTGCTAGTCTCAGCTCCTTGATTCGTCACACTGGTAGGATTGACTTGTGGTACATCTGACTCCGTGGTCCTGTTAGGTTCAGTTACAGTAGTTTCTGACATCTCAACACTGTTGGATTGGACACCAAGGGCTTTGGACGCATCTTCAACACCTTGGGCCAATTCTTCAGTGTTAAGAATCTGTTCCTGCATGTTCCTCTTCTCTATGTTCTTGGTAGCATCATCATCACCTTCCTCGTTCTCTTCGTGGATGTTAAGATCTATATCTGCAACACTTTCACTCAAAGCACCGTCATTGCATTCATAAAAAATAACATGTATACTTTTTTCAACTAACTGGGTCCTTTTATTGAAGATTCTATAAGCTTTGCTACTTGTGGAGTAGCCAAGAAATATACCTTCATCACTACGCGCATCAAATTTCCCAAGGTTATCTTTTCCATTGTTATGAACAAAACAAGTACAACCGAAGGGTTTAAAATAAGATATAAGTGGTTTGCGGCCTTTGAAAAGTTCATAAGGAGTTTTCTTTAAGATGGAACGAATAAGACAACGATTCAAAATGTAGTTAGTTGTGTTAACAGCTTCAACCCAATAGGTTTTAGGTAATGCATTTTCTAAATGCATAGTCCTGGCCATATCCTCTAAGGTGCGGTTCTTGCGTTCCACAACCCCGTTTTGTTGAGGTGTCCTAGGAGCAGAAAAGTTATGGGAGATGCCATATTTAGCACAAAACAAATCAAACTGAAGTTGATCAAACTCCCTACCATGATCACTCCGAATTGACACTATGGGTTCGTTTCTTAAAGTTTGCAGCTCCTTACATAGTTTTGAAAACTCAAATAAGGCCTCTGATTTTTCTTTTAAAAATGCAACCCAAGTATATCTAGAAAAATCATCAACAACAACTAGCATGTACTTTTTACCATTGGGAGATTTGACTCGCATAGGACCACATAAATCCATATGTAAAAGTTCAAGGGGTTTAGAAGAACTTACAACCTTTTTGGGTTTGAAAGAGCTACGTGTTTGTTTACCTCGTGTGCATGCATTGCACATATCAATACCTTTGAAGTCCATCTCAGGTAGCCCTCTTACAAGCCCTTTGGACACAAGCTTCTGTAGTGTATGTGGACTCACATGACCGAGTCTCCTGTGCCAGAGCTTTGGATCGTCCGTCAAAGCCTTTAGACAGGTTAAGCTTCCTTGTGCCACTTGATCAGCATTTACGGCGTATATATTGTTGTAACGATATGCAGTCAATGTAACTTCACCTGTATCTTCTCTGTACACTATACATCTTTTCTTGTTAAATCTGAAATTGTTGCCACTATCACATAATTGAGAGACAATAAGCAAATTATACTTCAAACCATTAACAAGATAAACATTTTTAATACTATGGTTGGAATCACTTCCAACACTACCAATACCAACGATGTCGCATTTTCCTTTATCACCAAGAGTGATTGTTCCCGTGGATTGCTCCTTTAGATCATGAAAGAGAGAACTCTTCCCACTCATATGCCTCGAGCATCCACTATCAATAATCCATTTGTGTTCTTTCACCTTGGTGATCTCCTGCAAGACAAACATCAACCTTTGTGGCTAGACCAATAAGCAAATTTAGATCCATTGTTGGGGTAAACCATATTTGGTAAAATAGTGCCTTTTGGAACCCAAACTTGTATTATCCGTTCTTTTCTCAAATGAACAGGAAATGTATTGCGAATAATATATGGATCTTTTCTTCTATAGGGGCAGATCTCTTTTACATGTCCCTTTCTAGCACAATGGGGACATATAGGAGAGGTTCTGCTTCCTTTTGCCTTTACAAAAGTGGTAATGTGTTGCTTCTTTAAAAACCTTGGATTGTAACCAATACCACTTTTGTTTAGAGAGCTTTGTTGCTCACCCAACATCCTATCGAGAGTACCTTTGGATTTGGTAAAACTTATGAGGGCTGTCTGTTGGTCTTGAATCTTATTATTCAGGGAGATCTTCTCGTTCTCTAAGTCATGATGCTCATTTCTTAGAGAGGAGAGATCTTGCTTGAGTTCAGATTTCTCTGAGTCAAGCGTCTTGACTTTAATGTCAAGACCTGAATAAGAAGCTTCAAGACTTTTGACCCTCATAGACAGATCCTCAATAGTTCTTTCCTGGTCCACAGTTCTCTTAATAATAATGTTAGTTTGAGCAATAAGCTTCTCTTCATTGGCAATCATATTGGAAAGGAATTCCGATAATACCTCTTTTGGACTTGCCATAAGTTCTCTTACAGTAGCTTCAAGCTTTTCATCGTGGGATTCATCTTCTGAGGCCATAAGACAAATGTTGGCCTTCTCATCATCGGAGTCAGAGTCGGAATCGCTCCAAGTTGCCACCATGGTTTTCTTCTTCCATTTGTCACCTTTCTTGGACTGGCTCTTTGTCTTTTGAGGGCAATCCTTCACAAGATGATCTGTTTCACCACATTCAAAACAAGACAACGGTTTAGTCTTCTTTTCATACTTGTTGTATTGAGGCTTACCTCGAAATTTTGAAGACTCTGATCCATCCTTGCTGTTGAATTGCTTCTTCATTTTGAGAATTCGAGCAAGGCCTCTTGTGATAAGAGCAAAAGGATCATCCTCATCGTCATCCTCATCTTCGGAATCAGATCCACCTTTAGGCTCATCCTTCTTAGACTTGAGTGCCAAGTTCTTAGTGCTAGCTGGAAGTTCTCCATCGTCTTCATTAAGGATCATCTCATGTGTGATCAGCTTCCCAAGAAAGTCATCAAGGGGTAGAGTGGTGAGGTCCTGGACTTCCTCTATAGCTGTTACTCTTGGACCCCATTTCTCTTTTGGAATGCACCTCAGTATCTTCCTCACTTTCTCAATGTTGGTAAAGCTCTTGCCGAGAGAGTCAAGGTTGTTGGTGATCTCTGTGAATCGTGTGAACATGGCCTTGATTGTCTCATCAGGCTTCATCTTGAAGATCTCGTACTTTCGAAGGAAGATGCTGATCTTGGTGTCTTTTACTTGGTTCGTTCCTTCATAGGTGACGACCAGTTTGTCTCAAATCTCTTTAGCTGACCTACAAGATGAAATACGATTAAACCCATCAGTGTTAAGACCATAGTAAAGTAGGTTAATAGCCCTGTAGTTTTTGGAGACAAGTTCAAGATCTGCTTGGTTGTATTCGGACTCCTTCTTTGCAACTTTGGTATCAATTGGTCCATCTTTCTCTGGAATCTTCGGACCATTCTCTATAATGTTCCAAAGCTTCAGATCTTGGTCTATGATGAACATTTTCATCAAGGATCTCCAGTGGACAAAGTTGTTTCCTACAAAGAGTGGTGGTTTGCTTGTGGACCTTCCCTGTGCAAATCATCCGCTTGCTTCACCAGACATGATCGAAAACTCACAAGATTGTTAGATCAAAAACAATGAGTAAAGCTCTGATACCAATTGAAGGTTCGATAATATAAAACAATGTAATATAGAAATACTCTAGAAGGGGGGTTGAATAGAGTATGCCCATTTTTCGCAGAAAGTCTCAAGACTTTTGGAGCTCGTATAAAACCCTTTGAGATAAACCTGAATCACAAAGTTAGACAATCGAACCAAGTGCGGAAATAAGGTAAAGCAATAGATAAAGGACACGAGTAATTTTTTACGAGGTTCGGCACGAACTTGGCCTACGTCCCTGCCTAGGGTTCTTCCACAACCCTAGGATTCAAAAGGCTTTATTGATTCGCTTAGCTTAGGATCCTAATAGCTCATCGAGAAACCTCTCTCCTATACAATTGCAATCTAGTCAACTCACGTTCCCTTGGAGTCCTAGACCAATCTAGAAGAGCCCCACCTCTCTCAGCTATCTAGTACAATCCTCTTACTCTCACAAATCAATAGCCTAGTGAAACTTCCCGAGTTACAAACTCTCGAGTAACACTATAAATGAATATATCCTATAAGCTCACAGTGACTCTCAAAGGCTTTGAAATAAACAACAAACTCTTGAGCACTAGAAGAGAGTACACTTGGAAGACATATCTCGCTTGAATGAATGAAAGCTTGTGTAGCACTTGTGTTATTCTGTCTTCATCTTCCTTCTCTATTTATTGAGATAAATCGGCGCCGAGAATCTTCTCCAACGGCTATTCCAGATCATGACCATCTTTAAGATCTTCTAAACTTGGAAACAAATGAAGTCATAATCTTTCCGATTTGAACCTTCTCAACACTTGTCACAAGGAAGGAAATAATTCGAAAAACTTCCTGAAAGATTAGTCAAACATATATATAATATAAAGGAAGTATATAATAAAATTAAATAATATTCGGACATATAGAATAGGTTTTGGATTTCATCAACTGTTAATGTTCCAAGACCTTTGACACAAACATCCTGTCAAGGCCTTTGAAACATTATTCCGATTTTCATTAAGGGAGGGAGTTATCAAAGTCATATTTAACAGTCATACAAACAGAACACCACAAGTTCCCCATAGTTACACCATAACCACTCTCTCCATCTAGCCTGCATATATACATCTATCTCATTTTAAGAAAGAGGCCTAAAATATACATCTATCTCATTTTAAGAAAGAGGCACTAAATCACATTAAACTATTAAAGGGTCATAGGCCCTTAGAGCATCCGCATCCATGTAACTCAATTCGGTTACTTAATTCTCCCGTTTATTTTTCTCTCTCCTTAAGAAACTCAACTTAATTTTTTACCCACATTTGTACAACATATTTTATTATAAACTAAATAATATAAAATTAAAAATAGTCCAATCACCTACTCCAAATCTCTCCATTTCTCTTTCCTATCCTCTCACCCATGCCCCTCGCCTTCTTCTTTCTTGAGTTTCTAACTAACACATCATTCCTGAATAAAATACATCCATCATTTATTACTTATTAATTTATTGTTAAGCTCCTTATTTTTCTCCTTTAAACACTCAAATATCTTAGAACGAGGGTTTTATCAATGAACAATTTGTTAATTTCGATACTCCAAATGAGTCCATGTAGTCAATCACACTCAAACTAATGAATTCATTGGTCCTTTTTTACGACAAGGCTATAGGTAGTGTTTAGAGCACCCATATGGATAACTTCACCCGCATCATATAGGTAGTCTTTAGGATCCCAGTCCCATGCCATGAAGTGATATTATATTACATTAATTGTAATATATCAACCATAAATTATTAATTTTTAAAATAAAATTTTCATAAATCTAATCATGGATCCAATCAATATAATGATCCAAAATCCATTTCCATCTCCTCCGCAACAAATCTTTTTCGATGACTTCCAACCGTTGGCCGCGGAGGGAACAGTCGTCTAAAAAAACAAAACAAAAAAGGTCATACAGATCAAAACTGGGTATGCTTTGGTCTTGTCATATATGGCAAATTGGCAATGTCAAGTTAAGTGGTTGAAATGTGGCGTGTTTCTCACATTGATATCAGCCTTTAAGATTCCTTGCTCTTGAAAAAACTTTAAAATTTCAAATAAAATTCCTAATTGTATCATATTAAAGTTCGACTCCTACTCGTGACTAAGGTTGTGAGTGCACGACACGAGTGAAGCTCTATACGAAAATCAATTGACAATAAAGGGAGTAGCATACGAAAACCAATTGGCAATAAGAGAGTACTTTATCGACTTATATACAAAACTTGTTTACTTCATACTTTTAATATGGAAGTATGGAACACTTGTTCTTTCACCTCTCAACATTCCCTCACGAGTGCAACTAGTAGCCAAATACAAAAGAAATAAGAAGAATAACTCACCAACTTATAGATACAAAGCATGTTTAGTTCATACTACCGACTTATATACAAGGATTGTTTACTTCATAAATCTCAGTATTCTCGTAAGGAAGTGAAAAGGAGTGAAGGGAAGAGGAGGAAGGATTGCACTTTCCCTTCAAATGTCACCCTTTTGGTGGGTTATGAAATCCCTCCCCATTATTTTAATTTGAGATTTTTTTTTTAACGGTCAACCCAACACCACATTCATTTTTCTCATCTCTTCCCTTCTTAAAATTAATTCCCTAGGATTAACCAAATCCCACTTTCTCGTGAATTGAGAGATTCATACTTACCCAAATTGAGATCCGAAAACCCCTAAATCTAAACCCGGAATGGAGACCAAAAAACAAAAAATCAAAAAAGAACGCGCCTATTCACGCGCTACCTTCCCCAAACCAAAATCTAACAAGAACCCTAGTTTTCTCCCTTCGATCTATCTCTCCGATCAATCTCCTCATGCTCTGTACTGGCCATACCCCCTAGACTTTTCAAAATCAGAGGCCTGTGGTTATGGAATTGGGTTACTCTTTTGGATTTTGCACAGATTCTACCTAGAAATTTCTCAATCTTAAAGAAAATCTCCTATTCGATCTATATCTCCATCCACTCAAATCAGGGGTTGTACTGGCTTTCTCCAAGATTAGCTAAAATCAAAGTCGTTTCCCCTCACTATCACTTCTTCGCCCGCTTCTCCGGCTCCCTCAATCATGGATCTCAAAAGATTTACCCCGGCGTTGCTGCTGCTGCCTCCGCTGCCGGCGTGGGCCGTGAGCCTTGGTTGGAGTGCGTTGAAGAGGAAGGCCTCTCGGATGATGTGGTGTTCTGGAAGCCTCCCCCCCCCCCCCCGATTCTTCCAGGTTTTCGTCTTGGTGCTCTTCGTCTTGTTTGCCTTCTTCTGTTGGGGCTTTTGCTCGGCGGCGTCTCGCCTTGCCGGTTCTGGCCTATCTTACAAATTTCTCCTTGTTTGCACTTGGATCCCTCGTATTGCTTCCCTTTCCACCCAATCGGCGACTCCCAGGTACGACCCTTACCATTCTTCCCATCCTTTCTTAGTCAAAATCCATCTATATCTCTATCCGGTGATTATTCATTATATATACTTCCACTATAATCAATTTAACGCTCTTTCAAATTATGTGGCTTTGGCTAACCCTTTGTTAATCTCTAATAAGGATATCAATCCAAACAAAGGCTTTGCAGCCCCATCGGAGCATCTCAATCCCACCCAAATCGGGAAGCCTTCGGGTGACACCCAAACCGGGAAGCCTTCGGGCGACACCCAAACCGGGAAGCCTTCGGGCGACACTCAAACCGGGAAGCCTTCGGGCGACACCCAAACCGGGAAGCCTTCGGGCGACACCCAAACCGGGAAGCCTTCCGACGACACCCAATCAACCATTGAAACCAAAGGGAAGCAACTATTCGACTATCAGCTCACCAAGTCCAAAAATAACTTTAAAAGACAAATAAATTGCATCCTTATTTACTACAACTCTTTAAAAAATTTATTGTTGTATTATGCAAGAACTACTGATCCCATAAATTTAAAGTCCACCTCTACTTCTTGGCAAAATCTTGTATCAAATAAACCCACCTTCTGCTACTCTACTGTATGCTTCATTAGACCTGACCCAAGCTATATGCTATTGCTAGTTATGTACCCTTCTTCAGTCTATCTCCAAGTTGATGATCTGATTTTTGTCTCTTGGATTTGCTGTGAATCTTGCACCTTAATGAATGACCATATTATTATCCTTTATTGCAATTTTCAGGATTTATTCTTAATCTCTTACATCCTTGAAATCATACAAAAATGTTGTTACTCGTATATAATTGGCACATTAGGCTCTTGCAAGCTATTAGGAATCTCATTGAAACAACATAAACTTAACAAGATTAAGATTATATTAAGCATAACACATTATATTACTAGTACACAGTGCTTCTATTGCAAAAATCTGATACAAAGCCTGTCTGTATGCTTTATTGACAAATTGGAAATCAACCCCTATCGAGTAAGCTATTTTCTCGACTACCTGGCTATCTACATCTATCTGCAGACTCCAGTGAAACAACTACAAAGGGTGAGAACTGCACAAAGTATTGTAAGCTTCACACTTGCTGCTTGCAATCTTAATCCTTCCTCTAATGCATTACTTGCACATAAAGCTCATTGTCATAGGAAGCTCCTTTTGTATCTACTTTTATTATGTTAAACTCTATATACACTGACACCCATCTGGCTCGAGGGACTCCTCTTGAGCTGGTGCAATCACCCTACTTTTTGCAGGATATCAACAAGAATCAGCAAGGGCATACCCAATACTCCAGAAAACGAGTAACACACGCCAACATACATCTCAATGAGGAAAACAAGTGCCTTTCTGTTATGATTATGAAGCACAAGTCTGGAACTACTGGCTCAACTTTCAACAAGAAGCTCAGATACCACTTCCCTCACCCGCACAATGAAATTTCTCTATCTAGCTTAAACACAGGTATACACTGCCTCAAACACATGATTTACACTCCCAGAATTCCTACCCCAATACACCACCATCTGAATCTAATCTCTTATAAACTATACTACCTTTTGATGTTTATATCTTATGAACTGTGTAACCTTATTCTTCTTATTTACATACTTATGACCCGGTTGTACTATCTAGTTAAAAAAGCCACCACTCAATACTTAATTACTTTTGCTTGTTTGATTGTAATTGCTTCAGTCTTGGCATTATCAAACAGGCAAATGTGTAAGATTTATAGAAGCATAACTCGAACATGGCCCCACAAGATCCACTCCACACCAATTGTAAAAGGACTTACCCAGTCTTACATAAACACGTTAAATGAAGATCAGTTATTGGAATATTAGAGGTCTTAACAAAAGAAACATATGGACCCAGATAGAATCAACTTGCAGAACCGAACACATCAAAATGTTAATGATAACAGAAACTAAACTTCAACAACCTCCCAAGGACAATTACTGGAGAAAATCGGGCTTCGATAAAATGCATTTCTGTCATTCAACCGGACTTGCTGGAGGTCTTTGCCTCCTTTGGAAGGAGTCTCAACTCCAAAACGAAACTTTTAGGGTGACAAGCTCGGATAACAGAACAATAAAAGCTATATCAAAACCATACACTAAACATAGAAATCACAATCTTCTTTGTATATGCCCCGGCTATTGAAGGTGAAAAACAAGAGTTTTGGAATTCATTATCAGCTCAAGTCAGAAATACAATAGGCCATGTAATTATAATTGGCGACTTAAACGAAATTCTTGAACCAAGCGACAAATTGGGTGGGAATCCACCGTCCTTAGGGAGATTCACACGAATCAAGGAGTTGATCACAACTCATAACCTAATTGATGCTCCGACCTTTGGAAACAAATATACATGGAGGAAGAGACAGCAAGGAAATGACAACATTTTCGAAAAACTGGACCGTGCACTAGTCAGCTATAGCCTACTACAATATTTCCCGAACCTATGTACAAAAAATCATCCTTTTATCAAATCAGATCATTCCCAAATCACGCTAGACCTGATGGATAACCAGAGACCCAAGCTTCAACCTTTCAAATTTGAAATGGCCTGGACCACGAGACCAGATTTTGAACCTCTTTTTCGTGGTGCTTGGCGAGTTGATCCTCCTGGCTCCCACATGTTCAAATTAACCAAGAAACTTCAGGAAGTCAAAAGGAAAAGCAAAATTTGGAGCAAAGTAACATTCGGAAACGTTTTTCGACAAATAAACCTGGTGGAGCAAGAATTACAAGACCTGCAGATCAAACTTTGTAACTCTTACAATCACACTTAGATACCAAGATAAGAAGGTTATCTGCTAAATATGATGCACTATTAAACTATCAACAAAAATATTGGGGACAAAGAGCAAAGCGAAATCATATTAAATCAATAGATGCCAACACAAAATATTTTCACAGAATAGCTACGGGAAGAAGGAATAGAAATATCATCAAAAATATCCAAACCACGGCAGGGCTCAGCCTCACAAATGAAAACGATATCCGGAAAGTCATTAAAAATGATTTCATTGGCAGATTCACACAAGACCAGAGACAACGATCACCCAGTAATTTACTTAATCTCATAACAAACGAAGTAACAAGTGAGGACAATGAATGGTTGACAAGGCCAATCTCAAACTCTGAAATCAAGAACGCAGTATTTAGTTTAGCAAATGATAAATCTCCTGGCCCGGACGGCTTCCCAGCCGGCTTCTACAAAAAATACTGGCACATTATTGAACCATCTGTGATTAAGGCTGTGAAAAGTTTCTTTCTTAGCGGAAGAATCTTGAAACAAACAAACAATACCTTCATAGCACTAATACCAAAATGTGATAACCCTACAAAAACATCTCAATATAGGCCGATTAGTCTATGTTCAACAACTTATAAAATCATCGCAAAAACTTTGGCGGCAAGACTAAAAAA
Source organism: Persicaria tinctoria (assembly GCA_037127255.1). NCBI lineage: Eukaryota > Viridiplantae > Streptophyta > Magnoliopsida > Caryophyllales > Polygonaceae > Persicaria > Persicaria tinctoria. Next base: position 25,659,932 of record JBANSL010000018.1, on the reverse strand, counting down.
AATTATACCCAAAATCATCAACCCTCTACAAAGCGCTTTCTCTTCGGGGCGAGCCATACAAGACAACATCCTTATAGCAAATGAAATATTCCATTCCTTCTCAAAGAAAAAGGGGAAAATGGGATGGATGACAGTCAAATTAGACATGGAAAAAGCTTTTGACCTTGTAGATTGGGAAGTCTTACTAAAAGTAATGACTAAATTTGGTTTTTCTGATCTATTTGCCGGTTGGATTAAGGAGTGCATAACCACGGTTACGTACTCGGTGCTGGTTAACAATGAACCAACTGACTTATTTACACCACAGAGAGGTCTCCGTCAAGGAGATTCACTATCACCATACCTCTTCTTGATACTATCAGAAATTCTAGCCAGGGGGCTCCAATCCGAATCCAACAAACCGAAAAGTCACCTAGGAATCAAGATGACAAGGAGCGGAACCGAAATTCCGTACTTAGCCTTTGCGGATGATATTGTCATCTTCGCCTCAGCTACCAAAACAGCATGTGATCAAATTAATAAGATTCTTACTGAATTCTCTTCTCTCTCAGTACAGAAAGTTAACAGGAATAAATCAAATTTTCATACCTCCCCTAACACCACAACAACTCAAAAAACTACTATTCATAACGAACTTGAAATTCAATACACAACAAACTTTGGAACTTACCTGGGCTGTCCTATTATTAGTGGCCGCACAACAAAAGACGACTTTAAAGAATTATAAACACTACAAAGGCCCAACTAAATAAATGGAAGGCTAACTGCCTCTCGCAAGCGAGTAGGTGTACACTAATCAAAACAACACTTTCAGCAAAACCACTGCACCTGATGCAATGCTTCCTGCTACCCAAATCAGTACATGTGGAATTAGATAGGATTAACAGGAACTTCTTATGGAACAAAGGTCCGTCACATAAACCGCTTATAAGCTGGTTCGAAATCTGTAAAACAAAAGAAAATGGGGGCTTGGGTCTCCGAAAATCAGAGGACATGAATCAAGCATTACAACTGAAGCTACTTTGGAAAATCCTTGCGGAGCCTTGTAACCCATGGGTTTCCATAATAAATGAAAAATATCTAAAAGGACAAAGCATACTAAATTACCACAAGAAAAGCGGAGCCTCTTGGCAATGGACCCAACTAACCAAACTAATACCGTTATTAAAGGAAGGAATCAAATGGTCAATTGGCAATGGTGATAGCATTAATTTCTGGATGGACCACTGGTTCGGAAACACTCCTCTTATTAACATAATATCTGACACTCAGCAAATAAACATCTAATATAATACTAAAACAGTTGCTTCTCAAGCCACGTGGCAAACTTTCCTTAACTATAGGCTTACGTGGTGATTTCATATTAAACCTGACCCCACCTTCAATTTAAACAAAAATTAATTAATGCTTCTAATTTTAATTTATTTATTTTTCAATTAATGTGTTTTGTTTTCCATGTTTTGATATTGTTACCATAATTTTCTAACAAACAAATTTTTACTTTATTAATTTAATTTTTATTAGCAATTAATTAAATCGGACTTTTGAAAAAAATTATATTTTGGTTATTATAGATTACATAGCAATAGTATATAGTTGATGACTATTTATATATGGATACTATACTAGCACATTTGAGTACATGGTAGGCTATCTAATATTTCTATTAATTTCGGACCAATATTTAATCAGTTGTAATTGAAATAATTATTGCATTTTTATCTTTCTTTGATATTTTAATCTTTTATGCCATTATCTTTTTCATATAACCTTTATTTATCAAATTGTAATGCAATAATATAATTCTTTTTTATTAACTTTATTTGTCAAGTTATTAACTAAAAATTTATTTCTTTAACAATTATTTTGCACAAACCAACAATAAATTTACAATCGACATTTAAAATTATTTTTACTTACCATTTTTATTTAGTTTATATTTAAAAATATTAATTTCTAACCTATATCCTTAAAGAATAGATTGTTAAGAACCTTGATTTCGGAAGATTCTCTGCTATAAATGGAAAAATTAAAGAATAAAAAAAATTATGAAATCTAAAATAATTAAATTTGGGAAATTATTTTCAAATTAATGTTCTTAATTGATGCCTCTGAAAAATAAATAAATAAACTATATATTTTTAAAAGTTATATTGCAAACAATATACATGTGCACATGTTTTTTTTCTTTTAAGAAATTTACAAAAATGGTCATATCAACAATCTACAAATTATATAATAAAAGCTTCATTTTTTGTTAGTATTTTCTAATAATCTTAACAAAGGTAGCAATCACAACTGATTCTTCATCTTAAGTTTTTGGAGAATATTGGAGAAAAAATGGAGATCATTTGCTAAAATTGGAAAAAAAAAAAAACTCTATATATTTTTGGTTTAGCAGCCACTAGACATGCTCACATAATTATAAACCAATGAAGGCTTGAGCACTCACTAATTACACATAGTGTGTAAAAAATGGGATTTGAACCATTGACCTCTTGGCTCTTGCAAGGGTTTCTTAATATGTAATACATTTATTTTATCGGTTTTTAAAAAAAAAAAAAAGGTACATCTAAAATTAAAATTGTGCATCGACGTCTTGAATTCTTCAAGTTGATGGATTATTAAAGTTGTCGTGATTTATACATCACACTTTTAATTATTGATCGAAGATGTGGATCGAGTGAGTGAAACCAGTTTAGTATATTTATCATTTGGATGTTTGGATTTGATTTATTCTTATGATGATTGATATTTCTTTAGTTGGATGAATGTCACATAGTACAATCAAAATAATTAAAATTTAAGTTGTTTAGTTGTTTAGTCGTTTGTAATTATATATGTGTCACTACAACAATATAATATATTTTACAAATCTCGTGCGTAACGCACGAGTACTGTACGTGCTAGTATAATACTAAAATAGAGGCGTGGAATCCTATGTGGCGACCTCTGGTGCGATTCACTTACGTGTCATTTTCTGGTGCAATCTGGGTCGGGTTTTTTTACAACGTCAATTAATGATGATCTAATAAATTTAAGCCACGTCAGACGATAATCCCATATATTTATACACGTGTCGTCCTATGTGTCCATTTTAATTGAAGATTAAATTAATTTTTAATATAAATATTCAAACTCATAACTTACAAATCTTATCATTTTATCTTAAGTTATTTTATAAATATTTTAACTATAAAAATCTAGATTAGATTAATTTATATGGAAAAAAAGTTAGATTAGTTTTATCCATAACTTTAAAAATAAAAATAAATACATTGCTATATTTTTTTTTTTGAGAAAAGGTCGGCTTGGCTTTTATTCCATCTCTTCCGTAATCAAAATAGCAATGGTCATAGGTAACAAAACTATCTAACCCGCACCTTATCAAAAAAAAAATCTATCTAACCCGCATAAATATGTGAAATCAAATTCCAATGATTGGGTTTGCATGGTGGTTAATTGTTATTCACGGTCTAATCTATATCCTCAAATTGAATTGAGCTATAGCATGAAAATCCTTTTTTTTTTTATCCTATGAAAATCCAATTTCTAATAAATTGGTAGAAAAATTAAATTAACATGATTAAAATAGTAAACAAACTTTAAAAGTTGAAGATAGTAAACAAAGAGATTAATAAAGATAAGGATATTGTTACGTAACAATTATAAATTAGGTTTAAACAAATAATAAAGTATATTTAATTGCAAATTGCATGAATATAAAAGCCAACGTCCATAACACTCTCTCGACAATGAATATGATTATAGCTTCAATTTTTGTATATTAATAATTAATTTTATGTAATTATGTTTTGTTTGAATATAAACCAAATATTTAATTAAAATAAGGAGGTTTATAATCTATCTATTAAAGATTTAGCCTAATCTTATTTTTAGGCTTTCATAATCATAACCTATATACACACACATACACATATTGTTATAAGATAATTAATTGAAATACCTTAATTATAAAAAAGTCATATGATATTTATATATGTGCACAAATAAACGTGTGTGAGCATTACATATTTTCAAAATTATTTAAACTAGTTAAAAGTTATTTTATATAAATAAAAGTTATGAAAAAACCGCGAAAATCGCGGGCAATAAGACTAGTAAATACTAAAATTCAGCATTTTTTGACAGACACTAAGACCTGGGATGAAAGGAAGCTGTGAGACACAGTAAAAGACACTATACCTAATGAAATAATTGACTCCATCTTCACAGTTTCGATACCTAAGCACATCCATATGGATCGGTTGTACTGGAAATGGAGCCATAATGGATGGTTCTCTACTAGCTCAGCAATCGAAATGATCAATGCCGGAAAACACCATCAAAGATCTGATATGAGTTGGATCTGGCATATAGACGCACCATCTAAAATAAAAGCCTTTATTTGGAAAATCACCAAGAACGGAGTGCCTACTTCGGCATGACTTGCTTCTCGTGGTTTTGGCATTCCAACTAATTGTCCACAATGTGATTCTCACTATGAAGACCTCACTCACCTATTATGGTCCTGCCCGGTTTCGCAAAATGTTGTCACTTGGATGGATCCATCCCTATTTGTTACTATAAACACAAGCTTCACACAAGGAAATGACCTCAATGACACCCTACAGCAAATCAGAAATAAAATAGGAATGGATCGTTTCACTAAGCTCGCCTTTGCTTGGTGGAGCATATGGTACTTTCGGAACAAAACACTATTCGATAACGTTAAACCAGACCCAAGGAGTATCTTATCATTTGCAAAAGAACAAATATTCATGTGGAAATCGACAAAAACTCTAGCCGAAGATAAGGAAACCCAACACAAAGGGAATCAACATCCAACAACAAGGACTGAGGGAAAAAGGAGGCGAGCTAAATGGGTCCCTCCGAAACCCGGGAATCACAAGTTAAATTTCGATGGTGCTATGGGATCTTCTGGAATTGGATCCTATGGATATATCATCAGAAACTATAAAGGTGAACCAATATACTATGGGGTTGGGCCTTCTCCCTTCTCCTCCGTCTCAGGCACCGAGGGGTTAGGACTTTGGAAGGGTCTACAGGCGGCCCGCATACTGAACATAACAAGACTAGAGATCGAAGGAGATAATCTTACTATCATTAACAGCCTCAAAGGTATTGGACAACCAACGGGTGACTCTGAAATGATTGTCTCAGACAGTCTAGTCACGCTTGGGTTCTTCAATTTCATAGAGATTCATCATGTTTATCGGGAAGCTAACCGTGTTACGGACCTTTTATCGCACCTAAACGTTGCCTTCCATAGCCCTCTGGCACCTAACGACTCTACGCTTCGTGATTTCATCCTTTCGGATGCTCTTGGCTCCTAGTTTTTATCCTTTTAGCCAAATTTTTGTTGTTTAAAAAAAAAAAAAAAAATACTTACCCAAATTGTTAGAAAAGCACTAAAGTAACAAAATCCCCTAAAACAGAGTACCCAACTACAAGGCCTGGGGCTGGATTAGAAGTGACACTCTCCATAAACAAATCCATTCCATGATCCCATGATTACTAAGAAGAGCACTAAATAACAAAATCCCCTAAAACAGAGCTTCCTCAACATCGACACAAGCTGAAGGAACCAGTAGACGGACCAAGGTAGCAATGCGAAGCCTATGAAATCGGTAAGCTAGCTAACTGGTAAACTTAATCAGGGAGCAATGAACGACGAGTTATGAACAATTTATGACAAGTGGAGTTTACCTTGGAAGACTGTATGCATAAGCTTAGAAATTCAACCAGAACCAAACCCCACACCCCATGATTGCTAAGAATACTGGGAAAAGATGCCCAAGAAAGCAACCACTCTATAGAGTGGAAACATTATTCACCCAATTCCGAAGCTTATCATCAAATGATTAGGCACTAAACTGGCAAAAGTAGGCTTGCGCAGCCTACAATCCGATCTTGAAAGATCAGGGTAGATTGATACGTGGAAGTGAAAGCGTGCAGCCGATGAATCCCCACTTGTAGCAGAAGCTAGATATGCATCCATGTTTAGATTATAAGAATCGCGTAGAATCTACTGTATCAGTACTTTGCAATTTTTATAAGATCAGGGTAGAAGGGAAAGCAAAGATACATATCTATTTGGCAGAAAGCAATCTGAATGGAGATTACAGAAAACAACCTTACCAGACAGATGCACTTCATTAAAGCCAAGACCTGACATCAAGTTGCCCCACGTTTAGTTCCTTTTCCTGCTGGTTTTTGAGCAATCCAAATCCATCTAGCACACAAGTAGTTAAATTGACAAAAGCAATGGATAATGAATGGTATGAAGAAGCAAAAGGGCATACGACTCTAATTGTCGTTAACTAGTAAAATACAAAATAGGATAATGACCTTAGGCTCTAATCAGTAATCACCACTACCATTCCTGATACAAGATATGTAAGCTGTAAGAATACTCAACATAGTAAGAGAAGCAATTATATCATCCTCCAGTGAAATTGCAAACTGTAACAACCCACTCAGCCTTAAGCTTTTATTTTCTCTCAATCAATGAATGGGGCAAAGCCTTTGTTTTGAGACATCTCATAGTCCCCTCCAACTACTGTTTACTACCCCAAATACAAGTGACCAAAATGTCACACGTTCAATTCCACTATTATTGCATCAATTTAGTCTTGCACAAGCATGCTCCCAGCAGTTGATGGTTCATTTCTACAGTATAGTAATTGCCGTGATATGAGAAACAGAAGGTCAGTTTCTAGAAGTTGAAGAAATATTCGAACAAGTAAACAAAAATAGACTTGTCACTCACCTCAAACTTATACCCATCTAATACTTCAAACCTGTCTCATATCCACCTAACAAACTATATAGCATAGATAGCCTCTAAAGTCTAAAGCCCAAGCATTGTGTGCTAATCTAGTCTGTTAGTTCAAAGTCACTAGTTTTATGAGAAGCAGAGAGCTTTAGCAGTATCAAATTTTAAGCTGTCTGAAATGGCAGCAGTGTCAACATAAATTTATAATCATAAATCAATTTCCTAGATATCAATCAATGTCCAGAAAATTGCAGAAACTTAATACTCCATATCGAAGATAAAACATAATGAAAACTAAAACAAACTGGATCCTCAAAAGAGGAATGACCGTACAAAAAGCAGCCCAAACGTCCTTCAACCCTACAAATGAAAAGAGGCTTAAAATCCTTCAGAGCTGTAAGATCTGTTCTTATCATCTAATGAAAAGCAGTAAACAATTGGACCTCATATTCCAATATTCCATTAGCTTCATTTCATATGGCTGCTAGTTACAGGTGGTAAACAGAAGCACATGATAATGACATTGATATTTTCTTCTCAGCTTCTCCTAATCCTCAAACAATCAAGCTAGCTTACCAGCCTTCTCAATTCTGACAGTTCACTTCTAATTAAATTATTGTCCTTTTCAAATCTAATTCACCTGTGGGTGCACAACTTCATCTAATTCCATGATGAATGGAGACTACTAAGACTATCACAGGTGTTAAAAATCTAGAAACCTCTATATGGGAAGACTTCCAAGAACATCATGGTCTACGGACACAAGGTTAAGAAAAATGTAGTCTATGGGGCTCAACAATGTTTAACATATACCAGAAAGGCCACATAACTAGCTATTCTTTTATACACGGTCAAAGTACCTTAGACCGAGTCCGATAGACCTACATTCATAACCAGTCAATGCAAATGGGCAAATCTAAACACGGCTCAATTGCCTGCACATAAAGGATACCTAATATTGTTCACTTCCCCGACATCGTAAGCAATAAGCATGCAGATGTAGTCCAGAAATTAGAGTTGTTTGAGACTGCCCCCTCTGATTATTATAGAAGATTAGAAGTTACCAAATCACTTAACTTTTTCAGAGATGAGCTACAAGGACGTGATGATCTGCACGTCCAACAATGCTGCTATAAACCTCTGCAGGTTAAGGGCAATTAGCACATTAAGGATAGTGGGCCAAGTAGAAGCAGCAAACTTTGGGTAATTGCTTGCTTGATGGTATGCCTCAGATGGTTGAAAATCACCAATAATGTTTCAAGATCGATTATGAACAACTGAAAAAGACATGTTTAATAAGAAATTGTGCCAGTATATGTATAGATGCAGTCCCATACATAAGGAGTGATACTGTCACTATTTCTTACCTAATCTAACATAAACAAGCATAGATCGGCCTTTGGTGTATCTTGAAACCTAACTACTGTGAAACTGCTACTGTGTTAATCCAAACTCTAGACCTAATTTACATCCATAAAGACGATTCCATCTATAAGAAATACACAAAAACAAAATCGTGATATTGAGCAGTGATCTTCACAGATAATCTAAGATAATCTTACTGATACAACTCAAACAAGAAAAAGTATTCAGTTAAGTCCTACAAATAGTAATAGTCAACTATAAGATAGCGAAAAATGCAATGCAATAGTAGCATCCTGAGGTTTTAATTTAATACTAGCCATTAAAAATATTAAGCACGTGAGCTGGTGCTTCAATATCCGATAAAAAAATAAGGCAGAGTTGAAATCTGTAACAACCTCTATCTATATATATTCTTATGTATCGTTCAGAAAATCCCAATCGGATGTACACAATTCAAAATCACTTTGTATAAATGCTAAAGTCCACATGATTAAACTCGTAGTGCTTCATTTGGGATATAAAATCAACATTGAGTACAAAGTTTACAGCAACAAAAAATTGTAGAGGTGAAGCCTGGTCTGCAAATAGATTACAAAACAATGGGTGTTCTTAATAGAAAGGACTAATCGTCAATGAACAATGCAAGCCTTCAGTTCTTTTGGTGTCATACTGTAACTACTGTTGCTTGTAATTTTATGCCCTCTGCTCGTGATTCTCATGGATAAGGGCTCCAGACCCATAGATTAAGCAACGTCCTTCAAAGAAGTAACCAGTCGAGACACTACCTCCTTAAAGAACATGCATACCACATGCTCAAGTGTGTATATATATTATCAGTAAAGAATCTGAGTAAGACATTTTCATTAAACATTTTCATTAAACATTTTTCATTAAACTTGAATAAATAACAGTATACATCTCTTATTCTCTAAATGTTGGAAGTTGATTATTTTATGTTCAAATGGACATTAACGCATGACTGAAGATCCATTGTCCAACATCATCCATCTTCTTCATTATGAATGCATATTAACAGGCATGTCTCTTTACCTTCACAAACTTTATAAATCAGAACATGAAGAAAAGATGAGGGGGTAACAAGACTAACAAGTGATGTAGAGGATTTGTTGCAATTCAGATCCATCACATTTGATACAAGAAAAAGAATAGGGCATCAACTAAAAAAGCATTACCTGCTGATAAAGAGGTGAATGTAATTGGAAATCAACCAAGAAGTAAAGGTCACACATTCGTGGAGAGGGCCCAGGATAGAACTGCCCTATGTTTATCAAATGCTCAAATAGGTTGCTTTGGGAAGAATTTGTCTGAAAAGAATTCATAAGGATGGTAAAGCAAGGAGAATTGAATTAGCATTTCATGATATCTCAATGGCCTAAACAATTTTCGAAACAAAAAGGGAAGGAGCACAGCACCAAATGGAAATAAATGAGATTGCTCGAAGGATGGTAAAGCTTGTGAAATAATGTATTTGTTAACATATCACTGAAGAATTTGATCCACTGTCTTGCAGAAAGTTAAAGGATAAAGAGGGAGAAACCTGGAGCTGCTTTGTGTCAGATAGATGGCATACAAATGACAATTTGGCTCATGTTCACACAACGAAGTCTCGCCAAATCAAGCGATGCAAGTTCAAAACCAATAGTTGAACACAGAGTATTCAATTGGCATACAAAAAATAGGGAATTTTCTTATATTTTGAAAGACAGAAATTGTGTAAACCAAAATCTTAAAAGTGTCATGTTGGAAAATCTTGAAGTTCAAGCAATTTTCTTGCCATAGGAGTCAAAAGTCCATAATCTTGGCATTTTAAGTCTAGTATGACTTTTGAAAGACAAAACAGAAATGTTGTCACCATGCCACATTGCCACTCCATCATACTAACCCACCCTCCACGATCTGTATCATCTTTGTACACATATAAGCATAAAATTGCTTAGGCAACAACACAAACAAATGCATGGAAGTTCCACATTAGTCACTAACAACCGAACTCAATTTAATTCCTAGAAACCTAATATGCATTTGCATGTTGAAAATTGAAATATGCGATATGTCTTTTTTGCACCTTTTCAGCTTCACAATATCCTAAGTTCTTCTTGTTCATCAGCAACATCATACATTAATATGAAAGGAGGAAGAAGGGAAGGAACCCACCCCATTAGAAGCTTCTCCTCCTGAAATTTCAATATAGCAGCTCCTTCATCACCATCCCCCAACCAAGGAAACTCCTGCTTCGAATTTCCATACTATTGTAGGCACTCGTATTCCTGGTCCCCAAAATTGACGGAGACGCGGAACTATTGTTGACGCCGTCAATCCTCCTCGAACATCGAATTGGAACAAGCAGCCCCAATTGGCAAACTCCACCTTTCCGCAATAATCGACTTCCAATCAGCCTCGAATTAGAGAGAAAGGGCGTCATCACTCACAACATAATCCGTGTTCGAACCGAAACCCTAAGATGCACTGAATATCAACCGTGAACGAATTGTACAGCAGTAAATAACATCTAATCTCATCCAAGTTCCCAAGGCGCGGAGCACTGAATACCTAATTGAGAATGCTTTGAAGAAATTCACGATCCACATGAAGCTCGAATTCAACGAAACGGAATAGAAAATGAAAGCATCGTGAATCTAATCTACGAATGCTGAAATTGAAACGCTTACACACGAAATGAAAGAATTTTTCAGTTTCTTCCCTAACATGGCTGGTGTTGGTAGGCTCCAAACTTGTAGCGCATCAACTTCCCTCAAAAATACTAGATGGATCAGCAAGGGATAAAAGCATAAAACTCAACCCCAGGATAATTCAAAGGCCGCTTCGGCTCCAAAAGTACTACTCCGTACTACATTTGCCCAATTTTCTTTTCTTTTTATTGTTTGAGCAAAGCAAAGATTTTGAATGAGTTCAAACTGCTAAACTTTGTAGATTTCACTGAAAACATATGAGAGCAGCATCCAATACTATTAAAGAATCGCATAAAAAAGAAGCGCATTCGAAATCAACATCTCTAATCTATCTCACATGACAGGTCCAAGTGCTATTCAAAGCCTTAACAATAGAAATGTTGGATATTGGTATTCTTTTTTAACAGTTTAACAACCATTGTTCACTGGGTGGCTTATATATCCTACATACATATTACCCCTGAGGAGTCATGGCTATCTGTTTATTGTTTTTGGGTAACGTTGTTGTAGAGCTAAAAATCATAACCACCAGTGTTGCAGGTGACTGCAATGTTCCAACCTGCGAGCCTACTGATAAGATTATCAACAGCACTTTGGTATTCCAACTTTTCGACCCAGAAAAGGATTTCCAAACGTATGAATGAGCGCTAACTTGCATAGTTCATGCCGATTTTGCTGGTGCAAGTTGTTGGTGTCCGATTTTTTTTTAACAAACAAACCATAAAAATTTAAAATCCAAATGTAGAAGAAGACCAAGAAACAGATCAATGAGCTTGGAACCATTTCTTGTGAAAGAAATTACCAATTTCCAATCCAGAAGGCAGTGACAGCAAACGACAAAAGGCAAACCAAAATACAAAGTAGAAACAATTAAATTTCTGTGTATTTTGCAAGGGAGTCTGAACACATGAACAATAGTATATAACTTTAGTTTGTTCAAAAACCAACCCAAATCCCCAACGGAAATGGTATTCCCTTCAACACCAAACCTGATTTCCTGCAGGTTGTCTTTTTGGCATAAAAAATTGTCTTCAGAGCCTACTCCACAAGACAATTAACCAGTCAGGTGACTTACGTTTTGTTTTTAGACTAACTTTTATGTCTGAGTCTTAAACGTAGGGGCTTATTCTGGTTACCTATCTAAGCTGACTTTATTAACTAGTCTAAAATCTAAATCGAGTATATTTTAGCCTTTTTAGGTTCAACGTGTGTACACTAAAGACTCTCGCTGGACGCTGCCTATCTATAAATATGTTACTCCATCAACCTAATTTAGGTTACCTAAGACCATGTGCAACAGAGAGTCACACGACTCTTAACTCATTTCAGCCACATCAGCAACTATTCCTGCCACGTCAGCTTTCCACTAACTTTTTAGCTTTTTATAATTTTCATTCACAACAAAGGGTCGCACGACTCTTATTTCACTTTACACTTTTTTTTTTATCTATTAAGCTAAATGTTGATTTATTTGACTTAAATTTTTTTGTTAATGATATTATTAATATTAACATTAATATGTATCATTAAAATAAAAAGTCACAATTAAATTTAGAAATATTTTATTAACTTGATACACTGAAAAACACACAAAAAAAATTACACAACTTAAACTTGCAAAACAACATATTGAATTTGAAACAACACACACAACTTAAACTTGCAAAACAACATATTAAACTTGAAACAACACACATATTAAACACGTTCTTTGGACAAAGAACAGTTGATGATCAAGCTGATCAAGGAGCTGAAGGATGATCACCAATAAGCGACGAAGAAGTTAATATCCGTGTGTATGTTCATTTCTAGTGTTTAAGTTTATGGGTATGTGTAATTTCCTGTCTAAGGTGTAATTTCATGTGTGTTTTCATGTTTCGGGTGTAGTGGGTATTGTTATTTAATGTTAAAATTTTTATATTTTTATGGTGTAAGTTTATGTTGATTTAAGTTAATGGTGTTTATGTGACTATAAATCTTTAACATATGGTAAACTTAGAAGTAAAAAAAAATCGCCAAATATATGCAAAATGGGTGTATAATTTTTTCTTTTTTAAAAAAAAATATTTTTATGGGTGAAACGGGGGTTTTAATTAAAAAATTAAAACCCCTGACATGTGGCGCGTTGCCCGCCCCAGCGCGCACCCAAGAACTGGCTGTAAAAGCCTCAAAACGAGGCTTTTTGGGTTTATTTTGCCCCAAACTCCGTGTTTTTGTACCTGCAAAAAATAAAAAAAAAATAGAAATCAGATTGCAACCGGATCCAATTTCAGCGTCCCTTCCTCGACGCTAAATTTTCTCTCTCCCCCACCTCTTACCTTTTGCTGATGTGGCTGGGCAATTGGAGTCGGGCGATTCTCCGTTGCCCGTGGTCTAAATCTGAGTAGTGTAAAGTATCAGCTTAATCTCACAGAGCGCCAGACAACAATAGAATTTACAGAAATAGAAAGGGTTTGGCGAAGAATTTTTTTTTCTTTGAATCAGTTAGGAACCAACTCTCACTATGTCGTTGCCAATTCAAATGAGAACCAACTACTCAACTTAGAGGTGCATTCATCCAACTATAGTCATTTTCCTTGGATTTTCATACTTGATCGCTTCCCCTTCTTAATGACATTATTTGTATTTGCATCTTCAGCTATTTGTCCCTTTGTTAACTTGCTTTACATTCTCAGGGTCCGTGTCAACTGTGATGGAGGCTGGCAAAAAGTGAAGAAAAGCTCGAGGAAAATTGAAGTCTGTTGAATGCAAGCGAGTAATCATCGGTGAACGTAGATGTTGAAGAAGAAAAAAGTCACGGTAAACATGCGAAGTTGTGGTCTCCAATGTCCAATCCAGATGGAATTGAAGAGTCAGATTGCCCAGGAACCGACAAATGCACCATCACAACCCGAGCTCCACGGTGGAGAAGTTGATACTAAATAGTGGTCTCGGAGATACAAGAATCAGCCGCTGAATGGGCACGAAGACTGGAACAGTGAGACTGATCTAGGTCAGTTTGAAGAGCAGAGTCACGAGCTTCATGAATACATGATGAGAGAGTTGAATTGAGAGGAAGAGAGAGTTTGAACAACTGTTCTATTGTTTGCATTCAGCAAAAGAACTGAAATGAAGTTTATTATAGAGGTCTATTTATACTAACAACTAACAACAACAACAACTTGAGCCACAAGCTAGACCTTCTAGAAGGCATATAAGCTATAACCAAAATCAACACTTTATCACTCCCCCTCAAGCTTAGAGTTGGAGAATTGATTGACGCTCCCAAGATTGACATCCAAGGATATGATCGTAATTGCCAAGGGTATCGTGATGGATCTGTAGTTCATCCTTCCAGTTGAGCATTTTTTCAGCAAGAGAAAATGGTTGGAGAGTGACATATATGTGTTCATAATTTATCACAGGAGTCGGAGATGTGTACCCTCTCATTGATCAGAAATCATCGTTGTAACTTGTAAGTAAACAGCTACTCAGCTAACTTGAATTTACTGCGAATTCTTCGACCAACTAATTCAGTGATTCAACTCTTTCAAACACCTCACCAGATCTTCCAAATTCCGATTGGAACTGCCACCTTCCTTAACGGAGGCTGCCGCCAAGGCCCTCATCCTCTTCACGGTCTGGCGCTCGGGGCGCGTCCCCTCCACCGCCCGGTCAATCACCCGTGCCAGCTCATCCGGATCGGGCACGTTCCTCGACCCCGACCCCTCGCACGGTACCCTGACCCCCAGCCCTAGCTCCTCCACCAGCAGGTTGGCGTCTGCGAACTGGTCCGCCCCCATCGGCCACGCCACCATCCCCACCCCGGCTGACACCGCCTCCAGCACCGAGTTCCAGCCGCAGTGCGTCACGAACGCCCCCACCGCCTTGTGCCTCAGGATCGCCAGCTGCGGGGCCCATCCCTGGACCACCATCCCCCTCTCCCCCGCGATCGACGCGCCCCCGCCCGATCTCCCCGGGCACCAGACGAAGCAGGCACGGCACCTCCCCAGGGCGGCCTCCAGAGCCGCCGTCTGTTCCTCCGAAAGCTTCTCCCGGCTCCCGAAGCAAACGTACACAACCGACGATTCCCGGCGCTGATCGAGCCACGCCAGCAATTCCTGAGCCGGCACGGAGGTGAGGCCGGACCTCGTCTCGTCCTCGGACGGGAGAAGCGGGCCGACGGTCCAGACCTTGCCGGGGCTGACTTCGTTTCTCAAGTGAGCCACGTAGTCCGATTCAAGGTCGGAGAAGGAGTTGAGGATGGTGCCCCAGCTCTCCATATTGGCAAGCATCGAATCCCCGAAGAAGTCGGAGTCCGGGTGGGGGGACTCAATAGCCCCGGTGTAAACGCGGGAGAGCTGCCACCACCTGAAATCGGGGGAGCCGGGGATCCAATCCAGGCGGACGGAGCCGTCGGGGGAGGCGGGGATGGGGCGGTGCTTCCAGAGGGAGTAGTAGACAGCCACGCCGAGGGCGCCGGAGGGGCAGAAGACGAGGCGGGGTATGTGGAGGAGGTCGCGGGCGAGGTGGTGGGTCCAGCCGAGGAAGAAGTCGGAGATGAGGGCGATGGGAGGGTTGGGGTGGGAGCCGAACCATGAGACGATCTGAGGGGAGAGGGACTGGAGGGAGAGGATGCGGGAGGGGAGGGTGACGTGGGGAGGCCGAGGGGGAGGCTCGGGAGGGGAAAGGACGAGGCTTTGGAGGGACGGCGGAGGGTGGGAGGTCAGGAGGGGCTCCAGGAGGTGGAGGTTCGGAGGGGTGATCAAAACGGTGACGTATAGGCCGGAGGAGAGGAGGCGGCGAGTTAGCTCCAGGAGGGGAACCACGTGCCCAGTGGAGGGGAACGGAAACACCAGCACGTGCGGCTTTTGCTGATCACCCATTTCAGTTTTTTTATAATAAAGGGTTGGGTTAGTTTTGGGGAGATGAAGCTGAACGATTTTATAGACGCCCAGGAGAAAAGGAATTTGGGTTGTTGTTAGTGAAAAGGGCGGTGGGAGAGGAACATATTATGTGCAATTTTTCTTGTGTCTGAAAATCCCAAGCGGAAGTAAACAATTCAAAATCAATCTGTATTAGCTTGAGTACAAAGTTTACAGCAACAAAAAAATTGCAGAGGCAAAGCCTATTTTGCAAACAGATTACAAAACAATGGGCATCATTAACAGAAAGGACTACGGACTGCCCATCAATGAACAATGCAAGCCTCCAGTTATTTTGTTGTCATACTGCTGCTTTGATGAATTCAATCAGCCTGAACTTACATGGTGTTACTTGTGATTTTACGCCCTCTGCTGATGATTCTCATGGATAAGGGCTCCAGGTCCATAGATTAAGCGACACCGGTCATTCAAAGAAGTAACCAGGCGAGAGACTACCTCCTTAAAGAACATGGATGCCACCTGCTCAAGTGTGAAGAATCTGAGTAGGAAATTTTCATTGAACTTGAATAAAGAACGGTATACATCTCATATTCTCTAAATGTTGGAAGTTGATTAATTTATGTTCAAATTGACATTAACGCATGACTCAAGTTCCATTGTCCAACATCATCTATCTTCATTATGAATGCATATTAACAGCCATGTTTATTTACCTTCACAAACTTTATAAATCTAAACATAAAGCAAAGATAAGGGGGTAACAAGTCATGTAGAGGATTTGTTACAACTGACCAGGTCCATCACATTTTATACAAGAAAAAACAATAGAACATCAACTAAAAAAAAAAGCATTACCTGTCGGTAAAGAGGTGAATTGAATTTGAAATCAACCAAGAAGTAAAGATTACAGGTTTGTGGAGTGGGGCCAGGATTGAACTGCCATGTATTTATCAAATGCTCAAATAGGTTGCTTTGGGAAGAAGTTGTCTGAAAAGAATACATAAGAAGATCAAAATCAATGAGAATTGAATTAGCATTTCATTATATCTCAATGGCCTAGAAAATTTTCGAAATGAAAATGGAAGGAGCATAGCACCAAATGGCAATAAATGAGATTGCTCTAAGGATGCTAAAGCTTGTACAATAATGTATATGTCAGGATTTCATTGAAGAATTTGATGCACTTTCTTGCAGAAACTGAAAGGATAAAGAGGGAGAAACCTAGAGCTGCTTTGTGTAAGATAGAGAGCATACAGATGACAAAGTGGCACAACCTGGCTCACGTTCACACAATCAAGTCTCACCTAATCAAGATATTTTGATTTTTGTGCAATCTTCTACCAAATCAAGCTATGCAAGTTCAAAAGCAATAGCTGAAACCAGAGTACTCAATTGGCATACAAAAAATAGGGAACTCTATTTGTTCTTTCTACAGTTATAAGTATATATATGTACGTTGTATCAACATTTGATGAATAAGCAAATATGGATTCATATGGAATTTGTATAAATTCAAACAAAAGAAATTCATGAACAAACACGTTAAATTTCACATGTACAGCTCAGCTAAGAAAACTATTTACCTTAACAGAATTAGGTTTATCCAATTCCACATGAGAAACATAACTCTCAACCAAAAACTTAAAACCTATCTCCAGTTCAGCATCAAACGATCCATTAGGATAGCGTCGAATTATTTCTGATCGTTGACACCAAGGAAGAAAACCTTCGTACATATCAACGGCAGCAACCACTGCAAATAACTGCTCTGGTGAATACCTGATTATAGACAAGTGAAATTATTTGATCACAAAATCTTAAAGTGCCTTATAAAAATGGAAACTCTTGATGCTTCTAGCAACTTTCTTGCCATAAGAAACAAATTAAAGTCCATAATCTTGGCATTTTTAAGTCTAGCATGACTTTTGAAAGACGAAAATTGTCACCATGCCACTCCACCATATTAACCGACCCTAGACCATTTGTATCATCTCTCTCGTACACATATAATATAAGCACAAAGTTGCACAGGCATCACAAACAAATACAGGGGAGTTCCACTATACTAACAAATAACTGAACTCAATTCAACTCCAAGAAACCTAATATGCATTTGCCGGTTGAAACCTGAAAATATGCTTCCAAAATATTAATACTGATGTTCAAACAGATAAGCCCTTATCACTTTTTCAACTTCACAATATCCTTGGTTCTTCCTGTTCATCAGCAACATCATACATTAATATGAAAGGAGGAAGAGGGAAAGGAAACCTACCCCATTAGAAGCTTCTCCTCGTGAACTTTCGATATAGCAGCTCCTTCATCACCATCCCCCCAACCAAGGAAACTCCTGCTTCGAATTTCCATACTATTGTAGACATGTTTCACAGAAACACTCGTATTCCTGGTTCCCAAAATTGACGTAGAGGCGAAACTATTATCGATGCCAGCAAAGCTTCTTGAACATCGAATGGGAACAAGCTGCCCCATCCCACCAGCATTGTTCGAAGACCTGATTAAACGGCGAACTCCGCCTCTCCGCAATAATCGACTTCCAGTCAGCCTCGAATTAGAGAGAAATGGCATCATCGCTCACAACCTAATCCGTGTTCGGACCGAAACCCTAAGATGCACCAACGTCAAATTGGAGCAATTGTAGTAAATAACATCCAATCTCATCCAAGTTCCCTGGGCGCGGAACACTGAATACCTAATTGAATGCTTTGAAGAAATTCGCGATCCACATGAAGCTCGAATTCAATGACGCGGAATAGAAAATCAAAGCATCATGAATCTAATCTACGAATGCTGAAATTTAAACGGCAAATGTGAATACCTGGGGTTCAATTTCGACCCGAGGGGCGCAGAAAAGTGATTCTCAGACGATTGAATGAGAGAGGAGGTGATCAACGATTGAAGCGAGAGAAGGGGGAAAAGGGCGCCAGAGGCCCAGCGATTTTATCGTGTCGTCTGAAATCCTTCCTGTTCGTGATTTCTGTGCCGTGCCTGTTTGAATATTGGAATCGCAGAACCGCAAACGCTTCTTTCCCAATAAACGCGTCAATTCCACCGTAAAAGGGCGGTGCTTCGGCTGTTGCGTCATTTTAGCAAAAATATGGCGTCATTATTTTATTAATATAGGAAAACTAATTAAAATACCTCCACCTTTGGGGATATGTTAAAAATATATCATCAACTTTCAAATGTAATAAAAATATTCCGACCTTTGAGGGTGGTGGTAATATATTACCCTGTGTTTTCTCACGGGTCAAAAATACTGACAAGGCATCCTATGTGGATTTTTTTTTGACAAGATAGCATACGTGGAAGCCTTTTTTACAACTTATCACTAAAATTGGGTTTTCTTGAACGATTTCCTTAGGAAAAAAAATAAAACGATAACAAATTAAACCCGAAAAACGAAATTGATTCAACTAAGCAACTAATCCGGTCAAAATTGCCTCAAATTAACACAACACGACTATTCCTAACACCAAACCGACAACAAAATTAAACCGACAACAACACTAAATCGACAACTACGAAGAGGGGAAAAAATAAAACTTACTCAGCCAAGTCCGTGAACGAATCAAAGGGGAAGAAGACGTGAGAGAGACAACTCAAGATAGTCGACCACGAGGGAGGAAGACTGAGATTGAAGAGGAACCATGAGCTACTTGGCAGACCTGGAAGACAATTCAAGAGGCGGCCACGGAAGAAGATATGAGGGAAGCCGGAAAAGGCGTTAGGTATGAACCCGATCCAGCTCTTGTAAAAAAAATCCTTGTAAAAAATCCATGTAGGCTGCCTTATCAACATTTTTTACTCATGAAAAAACTTGTGGTAATATATTACCACTACCCTCAAAGGTCATGATATTTTTATTACATTTGAAAGTTGAGGATATATTTTTACCATACCCCCAAAGGTGAGGGTATTTTAATTAGTTTTCCTTATTAATATTAACAAAATCATTTCGAAAGTGATATTTACACTCGTATTTTTTACTATATACACCACATATTTAATTTTTTTATTTTATTTTTCTAAAATAGATCCTAAACCTCTTGAGTCAAAGACGTGTGACTCAAGAGGCGTGTGATATTTCTATAACGGTTTAATTCAAGTTCGTGTATTATCCAAACCATTGAGGGTTGTAAGTCTCATATATCTACGTTGTGGAAAGGCATATCGAACGGGATATACTGTGCAAATCGCAACGAGATATACGGTGGCGAACAAAGCTCTTGGGTCGACAGTTATGTAGAGGGGAACAACGTCTGATGGAGGCTTTGAGGGTAGGCATGGCAACGGGGCGGGTTCGGGGCTGGGAGTACTCTCCTCGTCCCCGTTTGCAAAAAGTCCCCCCGTCCCCGTCCCCGTTCAGGGATAAAAAAAATGTCCCCCGTCCCCATCGGGGAATCCTCGTCCACACTTAATTTTCCCTGTTTGCATTCCCCACGGGTTTTTCCCGTCGGGTTCCTCATTTAAAACGTATGGTTCCCCTCCTTTAATAGAAAACCATAAGATATTATTAAAGTTAATTATGTAAAAAACATGATATAGATATTACATATAATATCTCATAAATGTAAATTATAAGGTAAAAGCTAAAAAATAAAAGCAAAACTATTTAAACTTAGGTAAGATCTAAATAAAAACGGGGATTTTATATTACCCATCGGGGGATTTCTGCGGGGTTCCTCAACGGGGGTGGGGCAGGGTGGGGACTACTATCCTCGTCCCCGCCGGGGAATCACTTTGACCCCATCCCCGTCTCCGTCCCCATTTAATTTTCCCATCCTCGTCCCCGCAACGGGAATTCCCCGCGGGGATCGAGGAGTCCCTGCCCCATTGCCATCCCTATTTGTGGGTGTAGAGGGAGTGAGTAATTATAGTGATGTTGTCGAGTGCGTAGATGGGCAAGTCATACTTTTGGGTGTTTGGAGGTGCATAGAGATCTTTTGTAACACTTTGGTTTTCCTACCTCATCTATCTATTTACATTTACCTATTCAATATATTTCTATAAAATACCCAAGGCAGAATGCGATATATATAAAAAATAAAAAATGCGGGTATAAGTAGCAATACCCAATCATTTTTACTAAATTGCACACAAGTGTTTCATTTCAAAACACTCCACCCTTCCAACACACACAATCTCCCTCTCTTTGCTTCTTCGCCCCCATCTCCATCGAGCTCCTCTTCGACCGCGTCTCCCTCTTCTCCAACCATTTCCAATCACAGGTCTTTGGCACCATCGCCATCCTCTCCCAGGTCCTCCACCCCGACTAGTGTTTTCGCCACCACCGCCGCCCTGAAACCTCCTTATTCATCTACTTCACCTGATTCACCACTCTCCTCTCTTCTTTCTTGAATCCGACAAAAAAAAAATCCACTTCGCTCTCAGTGGGTTTGGATTTCAACCGTCCCGCCTGGAGTAAACCTAGTGAAGCCCTAACCTGCCAGATCGAGTAGATGAAATGCCTAGCAGCCTCCGACAGCTAGCAACATCCCCCGGCAATAGGCAATAATATGACAGTAGCCCGGTAGCTCTTAATAGAAGATAGCCACGAGGTAACCTCGACAACCAACAATGAGAACCCTATGTTGGCAGAAAATGACAAGGGATCCATGACCTCGACAAAATTCGATAGGGTTCCAAAACCTCACAGGAATCAAAGGGTGAGATGGTCTTCAAGGTTAGGTTGTGTCTGGCGGTAGATTGTGTTTTTGTAGATTAAATGGATTTGTGTAGATCGATTTTAGGAGATGGAGATTATTTTTGTAGATTAATGAGATTTTGTGGATTGAGATTTTTTTTGACGGAAATCTCTGAAATGTGTTTGGTGGGTATAAGATTTTGAGGTATTTTGTGGAATGAAAATGACTCTTTTGCCCCTACTTTTATTACCCTTCCTTCCACGTTCCCAATTGCTCAGATCTCACTGTTCATCTCCTTGTTCACTCTCTCCTCCCAATTGCTCAGATCTGAACCGCTCCGCCCAACCCTCAAGCTCCTATGGCTCCCTCCATCTCCATCGTCGTTCTCCCTTCAGATTTGAAATCAAACCCCCTTCTCTAACAATTGACTCCATCGCCATTGTTCCTTGTTCACTTTTGAGTGTCCTCGTCTCCCTCCCGACCACCATCAGGAACCCCGAGCTCAACCTCCTCATCCATGGCGCCTCTCCTTCCTCATCCCTTTGCGTTTTATCTCCTCGGCGCCTCCTCTCGCTAATTGTGTCGCGGTCGGGACGACACCAGGGGCTAGCCACTGCTGATGCCAACCTGAGCATCGGGCTAAGGATCCGCCGAGGCCGGTGCCGGGCTGCTGGTGCACGGCGGAGATCTCTGGCGGCAGAGCTCTTCAATCTGGAATGTGACTTGCAACCAATTGAACACGCAAAGCACCGAGGGCAAAATGTGAATCTACCCATAATCTTGGAGTCCCAAGATTTCAAAATTCTTAAAAAATAATCTCCAATAATCTAATACAATTTATTAATACTCACTCTTACTCCAATTGTATAACTTATACAATTGGGCCAATGGAAACGAATAACTACCAACTATAACTAAATAATTACTACAGTGGAACAATTATCTACTACAATTGAATAACACTTCTTACAACTAAATAAGCACGCACTATAACTGAAAAATTAATTCAACTTATTAAGATGCAAAGAGACATGCACAGAACCAGGAATGAAAATTGGGATAGGCTAAAATCGTATTATACAATGATCAATAAAAAAAACTAATAAAGAGAAAAATAAAATATATACCACATATATACATACCTAGAAAAAAAATTAATAAAGAGAACTAAAATATACAATGAACAATTTTTTAAGAATTATTAATATCACATATAAATACCGAGATAAAAAAAAAAGACTAATGAAGAGAAAAATAAAAACAAATAAAAACCTATGGATTGGACTAGCTCACAAGGAGAAATAGGCACCGGCAAAATCAAGTTCAGATAAAAAATAAAATATATGGCAAAAGCAAGTTTAAATGAAAAATAAAATATACGGACGACAGAGTGACTGAGAGGAATCGAATCGATCCCGGGTTGGTTCACATTATATACCCATTGGACTTTAAAGCCAATCAACCGAACAACACAAACTTTGTGATGCATACTACTCATAGTTTTATAAGTTTTAAATTTTTGGATTGGGCTACAGCAAAGTCCAGCCCACCCCTAGGTTCGTGCCTGTAAAGAGATCAAGAATTTCATATCAAAATGAAACCGTCATGAGTTCTAACGGATTTCAGTATAAATAACAGAGCGGTTAATTAAACAATCCGACTTATTCAAGTGTCAACTAGATAAAACAACATGTAATAGTAACTCTCATGTTGAGATCCTTTAGTCCATAAGTACGGTCCGTCCATATCGCTTGATTAGATATGCATATGCCAAAATATTTTATTAATTTTCTTAATAAATATGATAGTGTTATAATTGGTTTCAACTAATAAAAGAAGATGAACTATAAACGGGGTCATATAAACGACGGGAGGATCCTCGCCGGTAATTCCCGCGTCGAGTGCACAGAGACAGAGAAGTCCAGCATTTAAAGGTACGGCACTACAAAGACAAGCCCACCGTAGTCCATATCAAACATCAAAAAAGGAGGGATAGGGTAGTTTTTATTCACCGTGCATCGTAAGCAACGTGGACGGCTAAGATTCACCCAGATTTCGAGATCTAATTGGTCCCCATTACATCGATTGCAGGACGTGCAGCGATTGGTCCACGTACACCCACCTCGTGGGCCCTGCAGACTACAAAAATTGCATATATAATTGTAAATGGAAAAATGAAAATGGCTGAAACTAGCGCGCTGTTTAGCTGTGGAGCCTGCACGTATAAGCTAAGACTGACCATACGGCGGCCAATTGTCTCCTCCATTAGCCTACGGTGAACTTCGCAACCAGCAGAAAAATTCTAGACGACAAATACAGGGAGCTCTCCAGAAATCGAGGTAAATCTTTGCCTTTTTGGAATTTCTATTTAAATGTTCTTTTCCTGATTTGGAAGCTATAAATGATTGATCCAGATGCGGTGATTTGAAGTGAAAAATGATCCAGTCAGCACCTTGAGCTGCTGATTGATTTTGAGTATTGATGTTGGACTTAGAGTGTATTGATCTTCCGTTGTCGGGAGTAACGTAGTAATCGATTTTTTTAAATTTCCTGGTTAAATTTTATGAACTTGGTATTTTTTGGTATAGTTTGAGAATCGCATTTGATTGATCTAGTTTTCTTCATATCTCAAGAACTTGTAATTTCCTCCAATTGTTTGTTGAAATGTGTTTATTGGAATCATTGTTGGTTGTTGAGAATTAGTTTACCTGCTAAGATCGGTTTCGTCAGTTTTTGCGGCTGAAAGAGCTCTGATTGAATTTTGGGACTTTCTGCCTCTAGGGTTTACTGGTTTGTTGTATTTTCCTTCTTTTTGCTCTCTTAAATTCTTATTTACTGAGTAGTGCTTCTCCAATGGAGTAGCACAAGGAGTGCAGTTGAGTCTCAGTTAGATCTCCGCCAATAAATGTGATGAACTGTCATTGACTCTGAGCTGATTTAGGTGTTTTGATTGCAAAGGGCAAAAGAAGATGGGAACTAATAATATGAACTTTAAATGTTTCGGGAACGAGCCGCCTCCGGAAGGAAGTGGCAGTGGCAGGCCATCAGGAAATTTCAATTTCCCCCTAGCCAGACAGTCCTCGATATACTCGTTAACATTTGATGAGTTTCGAAGCAGCCTGGGGAAGGAATTTGGGTCCATGAACATGGATGAACTGCTTAAAAGCATCTGGACTGCTGAAGAGACACAGAATATGACATCCACAGCTGCTGGCAGTGTTGTTGGTGGTGGAGGCCATGTTGGGGGGAACCAGGGGGGCTATCTGCAGAGACAAGGATCACTTACTTTACCGCGAACTCTGAGCCAGAGGACTATCGATGAGATGTGGAGGGACATGTCGAAGGAGTTTAGCTCTGGGAAGGATGATGGGACTGCTGCTAATGTGCCACAGTCGACGCAAAGGCAGCCAACTCTAGGAGAGATTACTCTGGAGGAGTTTCTGGTGAGAGCTGGAGTTGTAAGGGAAGATGCCCAATTAGCTGAGAAGGCTAATCCGGGTGGGTTCTTAGGCGACTTTGTGCAAGCTAATACCAACAATACAGGTTTCGGGATTGATTTTCAGCAACCTAATCATGGTGTTGGATTAATGGATAACAGCGCCCAAGTTCCTTTGCAATCGCCTAATTTGGCTGCGAATGTTAATGGGGCAAGATCTTCTCAGCAACAGTCAATGACACCACAGATGCCACAACAACAACAGCAGCAGCAGAAGCAATTGCAGCAGCCACCAATATTTCCAAAGCAAAATGTTGTTTCCTATGCTCCTACTATGTCTATGCTCAACAGTACACAACTGGGTAGCTCTGGGATGAGAGGTGGTGTTGCTGGATTCACAAATCAGACGACAACTGATGTTAATTTGGCTCAAGGGTTTGGCTTACAAGGTGGAGCAATGGGTGTTGCTACTGGATCACCTACCACTTTGGCATCTGATGGGCTTGTAAAGAGAAATGGGGACAGACCATATGTTTCGCCACTTCCATATGTGTTTAATGGAGGCATTCGAGGCAGGAAGAGTAACAACACAGTGGAGAAGGTCGTTGAGAGACGACAAAAGCGCATGATAAAGAACAGAGAATCTGCTGCAAGGTCAAGAGCCAGGAAACAGGTGAGCAACGTTGGTTTTTTATTATATCTGCACGTCGCAACTTTGCTCTTGACTTAACCTGTGACCTTCTGAATTTTGCATTTCTAGTAGGAGCATCCAACATTTGACTTGTGAGCCATCATATTGATTTAGTTGATCTTTCTTACAATCAACATAAGGTGAAATCTGAAACATGTGAAGTCTAGTAGTGGTTTCTGCTTTGTATTGGTTGTTGTGTTTCATTTGACTGTATCTTTTGGTAGTACAGCCAACTCCCAAACGAAGAGAAAACGTTTTTAAAGGATAAAATCATGTATTACCAAAATCTGTGATGTTTTTGTCAAATTCCTTAACAAACTTGTCATTGATCTTAGGCATACACCTCCGAGCTGGAAGAGGAAGTAGCAAAACTAAAAGAGGAAAATGAAGAATTAAAGCTGAAAGAGGTACCTCACGTTTTTTTTTCCGAGTCGATGGGCATTTCTACCATACTATAAATATTCCTTTGTCATATATCTCTGCTCTACTGATTAAGCTTTTGGTTTCTGCAGGCAGAAATCAAGGAGATGCATAAAAAACAGGTAACCCGTTATGCGTCTTATGCCATTATATAGTACCTAGAGACTGCATTTCAACTTCCCTTATGTTGATCATTAGTGTGAAGTTCATATAAATGTTCTGTCGTGTGATCTAAGGAGTCATTAACAGTTTCAAACATTTTCACCTGCTCAGATACTGGAGATGATGAAATCTCAATATGGATACAAGAAGAGATGTTTAAGGAGGACACAGACAGGTCTGTGGTAAAATATATCAAAAGAGAGTGAACTTGAGGAGTCTGAGCTGGGCTGTGTATATCATGAAGAAAAGCGTATAGCCGACTTTTACTTAGATTGAAACCGTGTGTGAAACGGTAACTTGTAATGGTAATAGGTAGAGATGCTCATGTGTGAAGCATCTGTGGATGTGTAAGTTTTAGGCGCATATCCTGTTTTTGTGTCTTCTCTACTGTTGTTAGGGTTTTAACTTTTAACTGTTTTGGTACATCTAGGAACACTTCATATGCATAAATCTGGAATCTCTAGGTTGAGGCATTCACTGCCAAAAGATGCTTGAAAATTGAGATTCCAGTGCACTCTTTTCATCCATTTTCACCTTTCCTCGCTTAGAGTTTGTTGCTTGATTGGCTTTATGTTAATCGCTCCGGAGGAGAGTGAACAGGAGAGAAACAACACGAAAAGAGATATTAGGTCAGAAACGAGAAGAAACATGACGAATTTGATCAAACAAAATGTATAGGTTATATGCAAGAATGCACTTTTGTGACTGATAATGCATAGTTAGAAACCGTGTGATAATGCATAGTTAGAAACCGTGCAATTGCCCATATATAACTATGCACTCTCATTTCTTAAACAAACGTTACCTTTACAAATTGAAAAATTGCATATTTATGCATTTTTCACTTCTCGTGCTTCTCAATGCAACACCACCTCTCTATATTCTACATGTGGGTAAAATGGAGGATCATTTTGGTAGGTCCGTGAAGATCTTTTGAAACCTGAGAGGCTGAAAGGATCGACAACAATGACATACGCCAAAAACGCGGCCTCAACTTCTTCCATGGAACTCGATTTGATGAACTTGTCGAAGAATGCATCACTATATCTAAAGGGTATTCTTGGATAGGGTTGGTTAGTAAGGATGGTTAGAACTAGCGATAGCAGAACACTAAATAAATTGTTGTCAGCAAACCATGACCATGAGAGCTCCAAAACTAACACTCACCTTTACCTTCCTGTAAAAACATACACACAAACTCAAAATAGTTGATGGATTGGAGAGAACAGATCACAGAGATATAGTCACTTGTTATAAACTCAGTTCGCCCCAGCTAACTATCAACCTAACTGCTATATTGTCACTTGATCCCATTTTCTACTCCCCTTACGGTGTCTTTCCCATCTCTCTTCACCTTGGGCATCACATCCTCCCAGCACTTGGGAATTCCAGATGCCTGCAAAGAGGATTGATAATAGTCTATCGACGCAAAGGAACATCTTCAATATTTCCACTTCCATCCCTTGGATCCCAAACAAGTAAAGAGTGTGGTGACTCACACGAGAGACAGCTGAGCCTTTTTCCGCGAGCGGAGTCTTTGAACGATTGACTGAACTCGATTCTGTTGCCTAAATAACGCAAGGCCTGATACAACTGCTGTTTTACCACTAACTGTGTTCTGAATTTCACTCCCCATAAGCAGTGGTGATATTTCTGGTAGAAAATCAATGCCGGCTAAGTACTGAGCCCATTTGTATGGGCGCATAGTTCGCTTCTGATCGAGCAACTTCCCATCGTCACAGAACAGCTTAGCAGACTGCATCAAGATCATACAGATTAGTCCTGACTACATATGCAGAAGAAAATTGAAGACACAAGAAGATTGAATGGAAAAGTGGCATGACATGAAGCAAATGAGTACCTGGTGAGGAAGCTCAAGACCTGCGTCATCGGGAAATAAGTTGCACAGAATGCTGTCTTCTGGTCTTTCATCAGCTCCCTCTATCCCCACACATACAACTTTCAGTTTCACCAAGTATTCAAACTCCAAGGTCACAAGTTCTGTTGGCTTGGCATCAAGACACTCATCATCATATATATGAAGAATAACTCTCAAAGGGTGTGTTTGATGAGTTCCAACTTCGTCAAGATTATCTCTCTTGAGAACCTTGGGGCGCTTTTTCCTTCGGTGTTCACCTTCTTCCTTGTGTATGTCATCATCCAATTTCAAACTCTCTGGACCCTCAGAGCTGCCTGCATAATCCAGCCATATTAGTTCAGCATCAAAGAATAATAGTACAAGAATACATTGTTTAACAGATAGCCAAAATACATCAGAATATTGTAACAAGAGAATAATAAACGTGTAAATCTGGTTCCTTGCACATGATTCATTTGAAAGAGTTAGGCCCGTGCATACTATCCCTTCAAGTGTTTTTCAGTAAAGAAAAGTTCAGCATTTACCGATGTCTCGAGTTGCTTGCCGGTGGACAAAGGTTTGAGCATCCTTCATACTTCCTATTATTTGCACGTCAACATTTTCAGCAAAAGCTTCCTTTTGGGCCATGAACTGCGAATATATTATATAAAGAGGAGGAGGAAGCAACTCTGCTGAATGCTGCTGCTTTAGCTTCTTTGTGAGCGGAGCTCCCAATTGCTGCTGTACAGGCAAAGTTGCTTTCTTCAGAGACTTCAGTTGTGATGGGAGACTTGACACGAACTTCTTCCGATCTGCAATGGTCTCCAAAAGACTTCTCTTCTGCTGTTCTAGTCTTTCCCGGAGCTTGCAAAGTTCTTTACGCTGCCAAAGGCAATTTTGGTTAGACCATCCAGTAGTGAGTGAAAGATGTAAGTTTACTAGTCATAAAGTCGACTGAATGCTGGATCATGAATCATGATATGAAAGAAAACCACATTAATTATCTCTACTAAGCTAGTTTAGTTGACTTTTGTATCATCAGATAACATTAAAGTCACCTGGGGATTAAATTTCAATCACAACTATGCCACTCTTCCTTTCAGACAAGTAAAGCTAAAAACACTTCATAAGAGAATATTATTTATCAAAAACTCAAATAGAAGAATGATGATGTCATCATATACCTGAAACAGCTCGTAGTTAAGCCTTTTGAGCATCAAACTGTGAGCAGTATCTTCTGCCACAGAAGCTCCTTTGATCTTGTCAGGTGCATTTCTGAAGAACTCTTCTTCAGGAACTAGTTCAACATCAGGATATTTCGACTTGAAGTCCTTGCAGCTATTTATAGCTTTCGCATAATGGTTCTTCTCATAGACCAAATTCTGAAGTTGCAACATTATCGAGTCCACCGGTTCTTTTGCAGATTCAGTCTCAGCCTTCACCCGATCTTCTTCCACTAAGATGGAACGATTGGCCTATCAAGAACATGCACCACATTACGATTCATGGAAAATGGTTAAATGACTACCTTCCTTTCAAATGGGAACTATATCTTCTTTATATAAGTAGGCATCATTTTCATATACTCAAAACCTTCACTCGGCATTGCATCATAACTGGAGCCCAAATGTCAACCCAATCCACACAAGACAAGAAATTTCCATTATACTCATTAATTATGATCTGGAATTCGATTTCAGCTCCATTACCTTCGAATTTGGGATTGCAAGATGAGGATCTAGCAAATACAGACTTTGAAATTATATAATTTCCTATGATATTAACTTCAAATAGAAAAACTTCGAATACCTAAAAGCAGCTCAATTCGTAAAGATAGCTGAAATAAGAAAAAACCCTAAACTTTGGATATACCTGTCGGAGAGAGACGAAGTTGAGAACCATCTCTGTGACGAGCTCACGGAACTCACTCTCGGGATTGGCCTTGGCCTCCTTCTTCAATGAGAGCAACTTCGTCATTATCTCCTCCACCGACCCCTTGGTCTCCTCAAGCAAATCGTAAGGCGTCTTCTCCGCCTTGTGATCCAACAGTGCCGATATCGTCTCCTCCGCGGCTTCACCGCCGGCGTCAGCGTCCTCCATCTTCACCTCCATTGGGCCGTCTCCGCTCCTCTCCAATTCACAGTTCTTCGAATCGGAGAGTGACGAGTTTGGGTTTCCTTTGGCCCCTTTGGGGTTGAGGCGTTCTTGTATCTTACGCGCCGCTGAGCCTTCAAATTGTTCCTTTCTATCCGATTATTTTTAGTTAATTCACAATAATATAAATAAAAAATATTTCACATTCATATTTACCAAAAATATTAATAGATAAATATGTAGTATTTTATAAGTGTTATTTTATTTATATCTATATTATTCTTTTAGTAAAAAGAATTATTTATATTAAAATTAATTATTTAATAAGTGTTATTTTATTTATAGGGAAATTCCGCATGGTGCCCACGAACTTTTACAAATTCCGCGTGGTGTAAAAAGTTTTGAAAAATTCCGTGTGGTGCCCACAAACTTTTGCAAAAGTCCATATGGTGCCCTCGAGTGTTTTTAAAAGTTTATGTGATAACAATAATGAGTTTTAATGTTGAAAAATTGAGATTAAATATTATATTATTGTACATTATAATTTGGAATAATACTCTACAAGATTGAATATTGGTTTGAATATTTTTTAAATGTGTAAGATTTTTGAGGAAAAAAATTGGTTAGTTTATAGGTAAGAAAATGTATATAAAAAATTAGTTTGTAAAAAGATTCAAACTAATACACAATCTTGTTAAGTGCTTTCCAAATAATGTACAATAATATAATTTTTAATCTCAAATTTTCAATATTAAAACCCATTATTGTTATCACATAAAGTTTTGAAAAAACTCGTGGCCACCACGTAGACTTTGGCAAAAGTTCGTGGGCACCACACGAAATTTTTCAAAACTTTTTACACCACGCGGAATTTGCAAAAATTCGTGGGCACCACGCGGAATTTCCCTTATTTATATCTATATTATTTTTGAGGCCAAAATAATTTATTAAAATATTATGTAGTCATAAACCATCAATGTGTAGATATTTTATTTATATCTATATTTTTTTTTTATCAAAGGTTAATTATTGAACGAAAAGATTTAAACTACAAATAAATAATAATTTTAAGGTTATTTTTAACTTTATAAATAGAAATTAATAAAATAGTGCAGTAATTTATATAAATTTAAAAATTTATAAACATATTCAAACACAAATTGGTATAATAATTTGGATTTTTTTGGTAACCGTCCAAAATAAGGGGACTGTTTTGCAAAATATCCATTTTCATAATGCCTTTTGCAAAATGTCCTAAATTGACATTTTTACCCCTATTTCTTTTTATTCTCTTTTTCACGCTTGTTCTTCCTCCTCTTTAAATCGAAACAATGATAGCAGCAAATGCCCTCTGGGCTTCTCGAACACAATCCCCTTCGAACCCAACCGATTCGATTTGACTCAGGCTCTCCTGGAACTGCGTTGTCGATCCCCATCGCCTCACCTTTTCTCCGTCTGCCGACCTCCGGCTCTGCCTCTCTGTTGCATCCAACACCGTATCTAACACCACTGCCTCTCCTCACTTCAGATCCGTCGAGCTCCTCCCTTCCGGCGTCATCAAGCGCTCCGATTCATGGGAGGGAAACGGGAGATCTGACTGAATCAGCTCATCGCCATTGTTGGGGTTGGCAGTTGAGAGTTGGGAGGGATAGGAAGGGGTTGCAGTGGATTGGATGCAAAGACAGCGGATACCGTTTTCTGGAGTTCGACAACGATTTAGCCTCTTGCTTTCAGATCCTTTGTCGGTTGATCCAATTCAGTGCACAATTTCTACGAAGAGAGGAAAACGAGTGGTTTTCGGTCTAGAATGTGGCATATTGCTGGAATTGGTTGCTGCAATGAGATTATTAATTGGAGGCCAACTGTTGATAAGAGTGGTGTTGATCAATGTAACAGCTAGATGGAGAGGCTGCTTATACCTTGATTTTGCTCAAAAGGTTCATTAATTGATTTTGGATTTAACGTGTACTATTTAAATTGAAACTTGACTTGCTAACTTTATTTTGCTCAAAGAGTTTATTAATTGGTTAATGGAGAACAATGGTGTGGGCAACTTGCAATTTGCATAGGCAATAATTAAAACTAACTATTTTGTTTGATTAAAACGATATTATATATTCTTTTTTAATTTTATGGTGTATTAGTGAATGTTTAAAATTTGTTGGTGACACAAGTGTATCAAGGGAAATAATGATCAAGTATTATTAGTCATGTCATTAAAGAAAAATAGTGTCACCACAAATGTTCAAAGTGTTAATAGTCGTGTCATCAAAGAAAAATAGTGTCACCACAAATGTTCAAAGTGTTGTCACCACGAGTGTATCAATGGAAAGAATGGTCAAGTGTTATTAGTCGTGTCATCAAAGAAAAATAGTGTCACCACAAATGTTCAAAGTGGTGTCACCACAAGTGTATCAAGGGAAAGAATGGTAAAGTATTATTAGTCGTGTCATCAAAGAAAAATAGTGTCGCCACAAATGTTCAAAGTGTTATTAGTCATGTCATCAAAGAAAAATAGTGTCACCACAAATGTTCAAAGTGGTGTCACCACAAGTGTATCAAGGGAAAGAATGGTCAAGTGTTATTAGTCGTGTCATCAAAGAAAAATAGTGTCACCACAAATGTTCAAAGTGTTATTAGTCGTATCATCAAAGAAAAATAGTGTCACCATAAATGTTCAAAGTGATGTCACCACAAGTGTATGTTATTAGTCGTGTCATCAAAGAAAAATAGTGTCACCATGATGTTCAAAGTGGTGTCACCACCTCTATCGATGTCACCACACTATCGCTATCACCGCACTATCGTTGTCACCACTCCTATCGCTGCCACCACCACCCCTATCGCTATCGTTGTCACCACCACCCTATCACTGTCACCAGCACCCATATTATTATCACCACCTTTGTCGCTGTCACCGCCCTATCGTTATCATCACTCCTATCGCTGTCAACATCATTCCTATCGCTGTCACAACCACTTCTATAGTTGTCACCACCACCCCTATCACTGTCACCGCCCTATCACTGTCACCACTTCTATCGCTGTCACCACCACCCCTATCACTGTCACCACCAACTCTATCGCTATCACCACCCTTATTAGAGGTGACACTCTTGGTGACACGTGTAATTTCATGAAAAATTAAAAAAAAAGTGTAATAAAATACAATATGACCAAAATAAATAAAAAAAGAACATATAATTTCATGAAAAATATAGTGTAATCAAACACAATCTCTACGAAAAGTGTCACCACTCTTATTAATAGTGACACTATATTCTATAATTAATAAAACCACTCTTATCAGACCAGTCAGTACACGAGTTGCAAGAAACCCACAAGACATCACTCAAATGGATCCCTAACAGAAGAAATTGAAAATGCTAGAGAACACAAGATAAGGTCTAATAGATCATAGTTACTAACTTAATCAACAGTGGTTACGCACCACACAAATTGCAAAGGTAGCCAACAAATTACCAATCAAAGATCCAGAAATTTCAAAGCTATTAATCCGTATCAATCCAAAATTCCAATTCAAAAAAAAAAACCTCAATCACCAAACGAGCACCAACAGAAGAACTCCTTCTGCACTGCAAAGCTAACGGCAGAATTTCTAAAAGCCCCAGCTAATAACCATACAGATTTGCAAAACGAAGAAGAGATTCGGGCATGACGAGCTCTATCTCGCGCCCTGAGAGCTTCGATCTCTCCCATGGCTCCTCCCGTCCTCTCTCCGCCTTCTCAGATTTGTAAAGCCCAGCACCGCCACTGTTCGATCTGGAGACGTGGACGAAGATCTAGATCTCAACAGACAAAGAAGAAACGCCCTGAAGATCTAGATCCGCTTCTTCTCCCGATTCGGATCTACGAAGGTTCCTCCGCCAATGTACTCGTCCTCGTCGACCGGAAATACGTAGGCAGACGGGGTTGGAGACGGTGACACTCGCAGATCGAACGGCACGCAGTTCGAGCGACAGTGGATGACTTCCGGTGAGCCGCACTCATCTTCAACCTCAATTCGCGATTGCTGTCAGCATCCCTCTCTCTCTGTGAAATCCATCAGATCTCTCCCTATGTGAAATCCATCAGATCTCTCCCTCTTTCCACCGGCGCTTCTTTCCTCCTCCCTTCTTTCTCCGAGCGGCGCTCCTTTCCTC
This sequence comes from Persicaria tinctoria, assembly GCA_037127255.1. Classification (NCBI taxonomy): domain Eukaryota; kingdom Viridiplantae; phylum Streptophyta; class Magnoliopsida; order Caryophyllales; family Polygonaceae; genus Persicaria; species Persicaria tinctoria. Next base: position 25,625,702 of record JBANSL010000018.1, on the reverse strand, counting down.
TCTAGACGACCTCGAAAATCTCCAGACATAAAGAATGGGGAGGTAGAACAGGAAGGAACGGGGAGGGTAGGGTATAAATTAAAACGGGGGTAATATGGGGTTTTAAAAAAAAATTAGGACATTTAGCAAAAACTGATTTTAAGTGGACATTTTGCAAAAAGGGGTTGGCAAAATGGACATTTAGCCAAATTTCTTCTAATAATTTCAAGCTATATTTATTATTATTTAAAAAAAATGATCACTAAAATGTAATTCAACTCTTAAATTCAAAATTTTAAATATCTTTATAATAAAATTTGAGTTTAAAAATATTAAAATATAATATATTTAACAATATCAATCTTAGCGAAAATATTTATAATTAAATTTGGGTGTTGATTGTTCGATCCTAGATGTGGTATTATTTTGAGCTTTGTGGTTTTTTCTTTTGCCGCCCTGCGAGAGGTCATGAAAGTGATCGAGACTTATCGGCTCGTCAATGGTTGAGTCCAAATATGAAGTCTCTCATTTGTTTCCCAGAGATATCATGCGTTTACTATACCAACGGGAAGAAGAGAGGGTTTATATTTTCCCAATTCCAACATCGTTTGTCTATGCCAATGCCACATTTCGCTCTCCAGTTTTAGTCTCGGTATGGTATTATTTTATTTTTTATTTTGCCATTGATTTTATTATCGTTTATAATGATCTATCAGCTGCCGAAGTTTTCGACCTCTCGATTCATCTTTTAATGTTTTTTTTTTGTAAATATCCCTAAATGAAAAAATAAAAATTAATTACCACAATCCCGTCCTGTAATCGGGAAAACCCGCTGTGGTTTTACGCCGACAGACCAAATATTACATCCATTCCATCTCGTGAGAAATTCCTAAAACCCTAAACCCCAAATTCAAATTCCGTCGTACCTCGTCAACCAAGATGGAAATTGCTGACGATGAAAGCTTCCCGACTGCCATAGAAGCTCTTGGCTCCCTCTTCAAACTCACCGAAGTCCACCTCTGGTGCACATATTCTCTTTAATCTTTCTCTACTATTGGCGTTCATTTTTATGCATATATTTTGGTTTCACAAGAGCTGGCGAGATTGTGAAGATCGTGTCTTGCTATACAGGGATGATGATTTCAAGGAGATTCGACGAGGTTCATCCTTTCCCAAGCACATCGTAAGTTCTAATTTCAAAACTCCCTTTTTTTACTGTACAATTCGTGTTTTTGTTTTTTGGGGTACTGAACTGAACTTATATATAGAGATTCAAGTACGATGACGACGAAGATGTGAACGAGGATGATTGCTGCAATGGAGGAACTAATTCAAAATTGGATGTTCATGGCGTTGCTGCTGGCGAAGTCCTAGGTAGTGACTAGTGATAAGCTTCTGGATTTCAGTTTGATCCCATCCTCACTTGTTGTTTGTAGCTTTTATACTTAACACTGTGATTTAGGGTTTTTTTTTTATCTCTGGGAGAATCTTATATAGTTATATGTGCCTGTTTTGTTTCCTTTCCATGAGATGATCAGCTGGCGGTGTATTACTAGAAGAGCACATGGATCTTGCCCAACAGATGAGCGCCCTGGGGCTTCCTCTGTCATTCCAGACCAACAAAGATGTAAGTTTCAAATGCTCATGTTTCTGTTATTGAATGATAAAGGTCGTATACTCATGTTCATGAATTTGTGTGATTCCAAACTGATATGCTTTCTGTGTTTTGAGGCATCAACTGTTATTTGATGTGTAATCTGCTGAGTCTGAACAGTTGCGATCTGCATGTTGCATTCAGCTTTACGATGTTAAATTTGGGGAACAAGTCAGTATTGTTGAATTTGCTGGTAGCAGCATATGTTATCCAGTGCAAAATCACCAAGATTTTAGAACACAATTCTTGCAATTGTAATGGGGTTAGCAAATGTTCTAGCCAGTGATAAGAAAATTTCTCTCGGCATTTAAGGATTTGACTATTTGAGTACCTTTGGTACATTAGAAAAGTGTGGCAATGGATTGACATATCGCTCCTGGGAGGTTCTGTAAGCTTGATGGTTAGAAGTTGGGATCTTCAACACTGATGGTTAGAAGTTGGGTTATGTAAGATTGAACAAGAAGCCCCTTGCTTCATTTGCTGACTACACTTGGTTGTGTCTGCAATTTAAGATATCTACTTGGATTTTCAGCTCAATATCTAGCGTGTGTAGGTTTCTGTGGGGGATGTTTAAGCACTTTGTATTAAAAGAAATATATTTCAATGATAGAACTTTTGCTGGTATATACTCTTTAATCTTCCTTTTTGTGTGCTTGTGTTGTAGTTAGATGGTCATTAGTCTATTCATTTGTATGTAAATAGCAGCCTTTTCTTGGTCTAGAGCGCCAATATTGCTTCAGTACTTACAAGTTGATGATTTTTCTATTCATCCAGAAGAACGCTGGTACAAAAGGGGGGAAAAGAAAGGGTAATAGCATTTTGAGCTCATGCAGTCAGGAATTGGGACAAGATGTACTAACCAAACTTACCGAAGAGGAAAATTCTCTTGATACGGGATTCAGCAATGCTGAACAAAACAACCTTGATGACATGGCTCTTGAAGAGACCAAGTTTGAGGAATCATCTACTTGCTTGTTAGTCAAACTGAGGGAAGAAGAAAATTCTTTTAACAAGGGATCCAACAACGCTGGAAGAGTTAACCTCGATGACATGGCTCTTGAGGAGAATATGTGTGATGAATCATTTTCTAGCTTGCCAAGTAATAATGGCACCGTAGTCGAGGATTTCACGTCATCTATGACAAGTGAGCAGAAACAGCCCTCTGGTGTTGCAGAGTCTTCAGATGCATTTGCTTATAAAGAAGATGGTACTTTTGGGAATTGGAGGGCCATTTGGGATTCTTATTACTTGAGAAATTACTTTTACAATGTTGAAACTCACGAGTCCACATGGCATCCACCCTCCGGAATGGAGCATTTGGTGCTCAATAACAATTCAAAGGAATCAAATGCTGATGCTGACAGAGGAAATCCTGATTCTGCAATTTCAAGTAATGAAAACGAATCTCAAGTATTTGATGGGGATTGCTGCAGGGGAATTAAAAGCTCTGAAGGGGAATATGGAACTAATGGAAAATTGCTTGATAAGCTGGTTAGCAACATTACTGTAAATGAAAACGAATCTCAAGTATTTGATGGGGATTGCTGCAGCCTAAGTCAGCCATGTTCTTCACTTGATATTCCTGTGGAGAGCCTTGACAATGAGATGGCTTGCACTATATATGCTGATGGCACAGTGGCCCACTTACCTACAGCAGGAAGGTTGAACGAGACGATCAATGAAGTCGCATTTGATATCTTGATTGCTCAAGTGGATGAAGAAGGAATGGAGACCATGGCAGGTGAAATTGACTATGAAGCTGTACCATCTGCCACTAAGAGGAAAAAGAAGGCTAGAAAATCTCGATTAAAGAAGAAGTCTCTCAGTAATGAGCAAACAAAGCTTTCCAAATTCTCTGTTGACGCATATACCGTTGCCATCGACAAGTATTGGTGCCAGAGATATTTACTGTTCTCCAGATTTGATCAAGGAATTAAAATGGATGAAGAAGGATGGTTTTCAGTAACCCCTGAACCTATAGCTAGGCATCAAGCATCTCGGTGTGGAAGTGGTGTGATAATTGATTGTTTTACCGGAGTTGGTGGCAATGCCATCCAATTTGCTAAAACTGGCTGTCATGTGATTGCCATTGATATTGATCCAAAGAAAGTTGATTACGCTAAACACAATGCATCCGTGTATGGTGTTGAAGACCAAATTGATTTTGTAATTGGTGACTCGTTTTCTCTGGCCTCGTTGATGGAGGCAGACACAGTATTCATGTCACCTCCGTGGGGAGGACCCGAATATTCCAGAGTGCAGACATATGACATGGCCATGCTTAAGCCCCATGATGGGCAATATCTCTTTGACACTTTCAAGGAAACTGCTTCAACCCTTGTCATGTTTCTGCCTAGAAATGTCGAGCTGAACCAATTGGCAGAGCTGTGTCTATCCGCAGGTCCCCTATGGTCAGTGGAGGTGGAAAAGAATTTCTTGAATGACAGGTTGAAGGCAGTCACTGCTTACTTCCGCAAAGCATCATCATGAAATGTATAATGTAACATGTTATTAACTTGACAAATACTGGAGCACATAGCATGATCAGCACATGGGGAAGCCATTCGCAGGAAAGCAAAGGCCAAGGTTTGTCACGACTCATGAGCTTGTATTTTATGTAGATACTACATAATAGGTGGAACTGGAAACCACACGATTTTCCTCATTTTCTGACCAGGCATTTTGCATGTATTATTCATATGTTTTGTTCTTGTACTTTTGGTAAGAAACACATGCCATATACAAGTCACAAGTCTACTATGGATTTGTTTTGCCTTGCCATAGTGAAGTAATTACTCCTAACGTCATTCGGTTCAGTTCATCAGCTTTGTGATCTGGTAAAGAGCTTCAGCCCTGAATACAGAACTATAAATTCTTATTATTTAGGCAATCTTATGCAATTCTTTGTCCTGTCTTGATACAGGCAAGTTTCTAGGCAATCTTATGAAATTCTAGTCATTCCATTGTGCACTACGCGACTATGGATCTGCGCCTGTCACTGCAATTACTGTAAGTATAACTCGACCTCCTAGACTCTGCATTGAGCGGGATTCCACTGGCTCTGTTGTTTTTGTTGTTTCATTCCACATTAAATATTTTAAAAGAAAGTGTACAAGTACAAACACAGGAACAAGATGAGAAAAGCACCCAAATCAAAGTAAGATGGCATGTATGATAGGTAACTGCAGGAGCAAGGGATTTGCCAAGTTGCTTTTCCCTGCCAGCTAAAATCATATCGTGAACAACATTACATTACAACTACTTGATTTTTTATATTGCTGCAGGGGACACCGAAAATGACTTTCTTGTACGTATATGTAGTGTGTGTTGATTGCAAACAATGTTACATCAATCACACATTGCTTTCGGGTATTATTGACGCCCAATTCCTATCCACTTCCTATTATCTTTTGCCCAGAACTCATGACTTTCAGCTCGTCAATGAAAAATTCCAACTAACACTGAAAATTCATGCTCGAAATCGTTAATCAAATCATTTTAGATTCAATTTGAGATGGGAGTTAATTCTGTATCTGGATCTGTCAAATTGGATTCGATAAAAAAAAAAGGTTGAAATTGGACAGCAGTTTTCAATGTATACACAATTGTACTAGACATCAATGGTAAATTTAGATGCTGACATGATCTATTGACCTAATTAGCCATTTTTGTCTGATAAACCACTCACTAAAATTGGACTCTTTACCACATACTTTCCCTGGATATCAACCCAGCTAAGGGAACTGTCAACAACCTCGCCCTTCGTCTTCCTCATCACCTTTACTGTCACTTGAAACTCCGCCTTCTCATACTTCTCTGCGAACACCAACTTATCCGGTGCTACTCTGACTTCCACACCGTCCACCATCGACACCTTTGCGATATACGTAACCGCACCCTCTCCCACATTCGTCACAGTCCTCCGAAACACTTTCTGAAACGAATCCATCCCCTGTGGTGCGATCAAGATAAATGACGGGTAGTTTAGATCCATCGACGGGCTCGAACAGTTGAAGCTCGACGATCTCGTGATCACCTTTATTTGGCTCTCCGTGTAGTTTAAAGCGCAAATAAGGTCAATGTAATCCTGATACTCTGTGTCATAGACAAGCCCAGGATGCATCGCCTTGTTCGGATTTAGATGCCCGGCTCCCATGGCCAATGCCGAGGATATCTCGTTGTTCCGTCCTACATCCTTAATCGGCTCACCGGAGTTGTCAAGTGTGTCTGCCGTGGTCATCATAGCCGACCGAATCATCGCTGTTGTCCACTCTGGATGGACCCCTTTGAGCAGGGCTGCCACTCCCGCAGCGTGAGGGCAAGCCATGGACGTCCCTGAGACGATGTTAAAGTCACTGTACAGATCACCTGATTCCACAGCTGCCACGATATTCGATTGAGACCACGACGCGAGGATCAAGTGGCCTGGAGCCATGACATCCGGCTTGAGAACAGCACGGCAAGTCGGGGATGGCCCCCTTGAGCTGTAGGACGTCGCCTTGGGCGCTGCCTCGGAACCCAGAAAGGTCTTCTCTAGATGGAGTGTGGCAGTTGGTTCGCCGGAGCTATTCTTGATGTAATCCATCAAGACTTTGCCCGCTTTGAAATCTAGGAAAATCGCGGGGTAAAGGCTTTGGAGTAACAGCTGTAAGTAAACCGATTCGGTGACGAAGATTCCACCGGCTACCTTCGTCGTACCTATAATGTATACCTGGTCACTTACAGCGGTTCCATTGATGTCCAAACACACCACGATGGTGTCGTTTTTTAGGAGTTTTAGGGCGTTCAAGTCATCGCACTCGTTCATGAGAGTCAGAGTAGCTTCATTCGTAGTGCTTTGTGGATATAGACTTTGGCCATCGACGGAAACTCCATTGCCAAGAGTGACCGTCCCTCCTAGCAGACGGTTGGTGGTTCCGGCAGCGACGGTGAGAGCCCATGGTGTGCCGTTGTGGAGGGTGCCCCAACCGGGCCCTTGGTTGCCGGAAGAGAGCGACACGAAGATGCCCTTTTCGATAGCTGCAAACGTGGCAATGGCGATAATGTCGTCGTATAGGTTCTCAACGTCTCTACCGAGCGAGATGGAGAGGACGTCGACCCCATCGAAGATCGCCTTGTCGATGGCCGCAAGGACGTCAGCGAGGGACGAGCCCTCGGCAAACAAGGCCTTGTAGATTGCTACCCTGGCAAGAGGGGCCATCCCCGTGGCAATCCCTTTGGCATAGCCAAAGTAGGAGGCGTCGTCCACGTGGGACCCTGCTGCGGTGGACGACGTGTGGGTCCCATGGCCTTCGGTGTCGCGAGGTGAGTTCATCGAGATGGTCAAGTTGGGGTTCGCGGCCAATAGGCCCTTGTTGAAGTACTGAGCGCCTATAAGCTTCCTATTGCACATGGAAGAGTTGAATTTGGTCCCAACCTGACAAGTCCCTTTCCACTTGGAAGGAACCGGCGTGAACCCGTCGTCATTGTAGCTCCAGCTCTCGGGCCAGACCCCAGTGTCGACCACTCCGACTATGACATCCCTGCCATAGTCGGAGGCCGGCCAAGCACCCTCTCGGGGGCTAAGGCCAAGGAACTCGGCCGAGTAAGTGGTGTCTAGGACAACAGCCGAGTCCTTAATAGAGTGAAGATAGCCCGGCAATGCCTTGAGGGCTTCGAGCTCGAAAGGAGTAAGGATGGCACTGAAGCCGGAGATGGCGTGGGTGTAGGCATAGAGGAGCTTCGATGGAGACAGAGAGGCGGTGTCGGATAGGGAGGTGAGCGTGGACGTGTACCAACCGTGGTGGTCGGAGAAGGGCTTCGGCATTTCCGCGGTATCCATGTGAACTATGTAAGTGTCAGCTTGTGCTGCTATGCAACATATGAGGTTAGTAATGGTGAGAAAATGGAAGGAGATGTGCAATAGCAAATGAGGCATTTTGTTTCGATCTCTTGGAGTTGAGAGTACGATTTGATGTGAATTAGGAATGGTTTATATAGAATTTGGGGAAGGTGTTATAGTTTGGGCTATTTGAAATACGAGACTTGATGATAATGCCAAAAGCTTCTTTTGTTACTCTATTAGTCTATTAGAAATAGATTTAGCTTTTTGCGTCTTATCCGTTGTAAAGGAGTGATAGGAAATACCACATTTCAACCTTTAACAATTTCGATAGGACTTGACATATAAAAAGAGCATTACATTATTATAGTTACTTTCATTGGGAGGTTCATTTTCACCGCCACATCTGAATTGTTGTTTTAGGGTAGTGTTTGGTTTCGTCCGTCGTCTACGTCCTCATTTTGTTTGATTTAGTTGTGTTTAATTTTACTTTTATAAAGTGATCTTGTATTTGCACCATCTATGTATTTTAAGTTTGTTTCAACGGTTATCCGTCTGCTGACTTGTAGATCTTCGAGGTTCAGGTCTTACCTTGAATTATTACCTAATTAAAAAAATGTACGAAATTGTCAATAGATGAAATTCTTATTTAAAAAAATATATATAAACACAACAAATTTCATAAAATTTAAAATGAAATAATTGAGGAGGTTTGTTTTTTTTTTTAAAAAAAAATAGTGGTGACCCATTTTATATTATTAGATAAGGATAAATGAGTTTTTCGTATCCACAGCTCGAATTGACTAACACAAACCAAAATGAATTGCTATGTGTACGAAACTTTTAGCGTAGGCTCAAGGTTAGTGGCAAAAATCATATACTCCATATTTATATATATGGTGGGTTTATTCTAAACGTATATTTAATTGTGATGTGATTGTGATTGGGACCCTTTACCTAAAATGATATCCTTAAATTTAATCAATATTTAATCAATATTTGCATTCATGAGCCAATTCATGCCGATCCTTACATAAAGGGTAAAATAAAGTTGTTTCAATTCAAGTTATTCTCTTTTATATATACTCCAAAGTAAATATTTTGTTATTCTGCCTTTCGAATTATCTAATAAAAGTATTATATAATATCTGGAATTCTTTACTTTACTTTACATTGTTGTTCATGGATTAATAGTTTGATTCTTTTTATTTATAAAATTTTCTATCATGTAATTGTTGATACAAGCACGAGATCAGAAATTATAATTTGGGTAGGCTGAACTGAATAGGTTAAATTTTTCATATACACATCATTTTTATTAACAAAATTCTTACTCCGTATTATATTAAACAAATACATAATTTTTTAGTAACTTTTTCTTTTATTTTACCTATTTGATTTTTTTTTATAAAAAAAATAGAGTGGACCGGAGGAGAACTCAGTCCGTCCCTACATCCATGCTTGATTGATACACAATTAACATTAAAAAAGCCCTTGATGGGGGTGACCGGTGACACAATGGTAAGTACTAAGGATGAGGGAGAGGGATAATGAGAGGACCCGAATTCAATCCCTTCTCCACTCTTTCTTACCATTGAGTTTATCACCAAAGATGAATTATTTCATTCTCATTATAAATTTTAGGCGAGATTGCATAAAACCACCCCTTAAATAAGTCGTTTTGCACAAAACCACCCCTTAAAACACAAATTGCAGCAAACCACCCCCTAAACCTATTTTGTTAGCAAATCACCACCCATCCCTCTATTTCGTTAAGTTTTCTGTTAAAATTATAAAAGTACAGTTTTATCCCTCGTCTTTTGTTAGAATAATAAATTAATAAGATGATATTATTGGGATTTTGGTACACCCTTTCATCTCTTTCCCTTTTCCTCTCTCCAATCTCCATGTCATTGTCAACACCGTAGTACTACTGTAAGGCTGGATACACATGGGCACGACTATCTGAATCCCCAACCACTTGAAGGAGAACTTCCTTACCATCACTAGAAGGAGAACTCCTCACTCTAGCCTCTTGAGTTCTTCACTTCTTCGGTCCGGCATAGCCAATAGGCCCAACATATACCACATACTATATAACAAGTGTTTTTTTTTGCAATTTCACCTTTGCTTAAGGTGAGGGGTAAAATTGTAATTCTTTATTTTTTAACAGACATGTGGTTATTTGCTAACGGAATAGGTTTAAGGGGTGGTTTCCTGCAATTTGTGTTTTAAGGGGTGGTTTTGTGCAAAACATCCTATATAACGGGTGGTTTTTTGCAATTTCACCTTTTGTTTTGGGTTCTAAAGGAAGGTACTGCCCTTTATGATTGCAAAGCTTAGGATGTCATCCCTTGAGGAGAGACTTGATACAGATTGTCACGGAGGCACTCTGAGATATAAAAGAAATGGTAAATAGGAACATCTAAATGAACTGCCCAATTTTATAATAACAGCTAAAAAAAGTCATTTTTTTTTTAACTTTTATCAAAACATTAACTCATAAAATCAATACTTTTTTTTTATCCGTAAAATTGGAATTTTTCTAAAATAGGCAATAAAAATAACATTTATGTGTATCTTTTCGGTTAGAAACTATAGAACGCGCCAACTGAGTCTTTTGGAGAGCACCAAAAACCTCTCTTTTGAGGCCCGCCGCCTTGCTTTTAACCTAGTTTTACGCCTCCACCCTCGGCCGCTGCTGTCACCAGTCCACCATCATGCTCCTTGCTGGCGATAGTAGCCCTTGGCTCACAGCCGTAACTCTCCGACCTCCATCGTCCCTCACAATTAACCTTCGTCTGCGTCCTCCACCTTTGTTTCTACTAGGCCTTCGCACCAACCCTCACCTCTTTGGCCGCCACCATGGCCGCTGCTCGCCAGCTCGTCACCCGACCCTCACCTCTTAGCCTCATCTCTTAGGTCTCTCGGCTCCGCCAGCCCGTCGCCCTCGCCAGTCTTCCGCCGCCTTGTCTTTGTCTGGCCTTTGTTACCCTCCCTGCTCCGCCTCATCTGCCTTCCTCCGCCTACCTCGGCTCCCGTCCACATCGGTTCGCCGAACCATAGTTTCGACATCGGCCTCACCGACTCTCCTTGCTCCGCCGCCTATTTCGTCGTCTGCTCCCGCCGTTGCCAACTCCGGTTGTCCCTGTCAATTAGCGTTGTATCAACGCTTGATTTTCATTTAGAAAATATATGTTTGTTTTTATGTTCGGTTATTTGGTCGCTTACTGGTTCATTACTGCCCTTTTTGGCTTCCTGGTCTTGTTTTTTTATCGCCTATATTTGGGTTTATCCTTGTGGTAGGCTCACGATTTTATTATCGTCCTTGAGGGTTGAGATGAGGGCTTGGGAGTAGACATGGCCACGGGTCGGGCGGGTCGGGCTTGGGAGTAGACATTGATTAATGGATCAACACAACTATCAATTAAATTAAATAGAAAGATTAATCCAACATAACTTGATATATTGTATCTTGATGTTTCATCACCATGTGTTATTCATTTCATTAAATCCTAAGAGGTAAACACTTTAATTATATTATTATATGTTACATCATATAATCCAAATACTTAAATTACATTATATTCCACCATATAATCCAAAGACTTTAATTACATTACATTTTACATCATATACTTAAATATCAATTTCTCACATTTTCTTTCATATTTCTGTCCCACATCGAAAGTGAGCTACATACCTCTATTTTCTTTATATATAGATCCTCATACCCTACTTGTCATTCCCACAATCCAACCTTTTCTTTCCCACATCTAAAGTGGGATGAAATGATGGGAGTGGAATGAAGATATCTATATATATCTTCCCACATACCATGTTTTGTCAACCTTAAATCTTTCCATTTCGAAAGTGTGATGAAAGACTTAAGTTGAGTTTTATTTAGGGTTTAAAACAATTTTTTTTATAAAAAAAATGGTTGACCCGGCGGGTCGACCCGCAAAACTCGTTGGGTACCCGATTTGTTGCCACGTGGCCGACCCGGCAGTCCGACCCGCCGGGTCACCTAACCAGCCGACCCGTCCCAACCTCGGGTCAGGGTTAGGGTCACCCTCCCCGGGTTGTCGACCCGGCAGGTCAGACCCGTGGTCGTGTCTGCCTGGGAGTTTGATTGTGCATTGGTGTGGTTTGGGGTTGAGTTTGCGGGTTAGTATACTGTGTTGTTCTCGTTGTGTTGCAGGCTTCTTGTGAACGTTGGTTGATTTGCCATGTTCGATGACGTCGTGGATGTGCGATTGACATCTGAAGGCTCTTTTGAGTCCATAATCTAAGGTGTCCGCTGGTCCCCAGAGTTCGTTGTGTGCGTTGTCCCTTTGGCCGATCATTTCGTTCTTCTTTTGGCTTGTGTTTCACAATGTTGGATAGCTTGTACGTTCTTTGTTTTTATTTTATGTCATTTGCTTCTATTATTTATTTCTGTCATTTACTTCAGTTATTTACTTCCAGTTGTACATGATGATTAGTCTATCTACCGACTTGTCGGTCTCTCGATTTCTCTGGACTTGTCTTGAGAACTCAATTTCTTATCTTGCTAAAAAAAATAAAATAAAAAAAATAGATCGCGCCAGCTTTTTTATCAATGAAATCAAATACTCCGTAGTTTGCAATGACGATTGGAGATGGGCCCGAAAAATAAAAATTGATTAGTTTAGGCTCACCCGTGTTTCTTTGTTGACGAATTTCCTTTGGATTTGGATCGGTGTGGACTGTGGAGAGCAAAGACAAGTGACAATTGGTTGGATCCCTCACCCCACCATGTGCTACATAGTGCTACTTAACTATAATCTTTATTATGCTAATGACGGCCAACCAACATTAAAACATGGTTGCTAAAACAAAACATTAAAACATGGGTGGATTAATTGCCTAAAATTGACAAATAAAAAATTTTGAGTATTAAATTCAGATGGATCATATAACGTGGAAGGGTCACACGTTCAAATGCACCATGCGTGCACTAATTAAGTTGAGCACACAAGACTGCAAGAGTAGTGGATTTTATCCTAAAATCAAAATCAAAATCAATTGGCGTTAGGTGGTGTAGTTCATCGATTTACATGTAAAAGTTGGATTTCTTATATTATAATATTAATATAAAAGTTTGAAATTCTACAAGTTTTGGGGGCATTTTGAAAATGATATTTACTAGTTTCCAAACGTGCATTGACCTCTGGAAATTAATATGTTAATAAATGTAAGATCATTTTGAACTAATCTTTTCATTCATTATAATTTGTAGCATTTCAAAACACAAAATAAAAAAAAAAAAAATTTAACGGATACAAATCCTCAGCCCAAATAATCAAACCTTGTTGGGTTCCCATCTTACTTTATAAAGGGCTTAAATGGGCTTCATCAAATTAGGGCCCAAGTCATTACCGGCCCATTATTTATTTAACATGGCATTATGGTGGTTTTGAACAAAAAGAATTCGGGTTGTTTGTGTGTTATTTCTCAGTCATGTTCACATACATTCACATTATGATGGCTTTGAACAAAAAGAATTCGGGTTTTCGAAGAAAGCGATTTTCGTAACATGAAATTAACATCTTGTCCAGATTATGGAACAAAGGTAACACCGAGTAAGTTAGACATTAGCAATGTAGCATGTAGCAGTCTAAAATTTCTATAGCATCTTCAACTTAACAGATGCGAGCAACTGTTTTCTTAGGTGCCAATGTAACGTTGGGAAGCTCTGCAAATTTAGCGAACTTCTTCAGATTGACCTCCAATGGCTAAGAAGACACACCTGATGATGACTCGTCCCCATAGCAGCCCGTGTCCAACTGCATTTGTGATAGTTTAGAGCCACCATATATATCCTTCAAAGATTCAAGATGCCATGTGTTACTACTAGTGCTAAATTTTAGTACGTAGTAAATACGTAACAGTTGAACATTTCGTCGATTACCTTTGAAGGCATCATAAAAGATTGAAGGGCCTGCAGTGAGCGTTGGGAGACGGTTCCAGAGCAAAGGAGAATCCTGAACTGTCATGGTTCAGTATCGAAGGCCCGAGCATTTTCTGCTCAGAAGAAGCACGTCTAATGGAAGCATTATAGACAGCTTGCACAGGCAGTTCTTGCTCCGCTGTTAGCGAGCCTGCTCCTCTGCTAGAACTCGGCAATCCTTCGCTACCATTGTAGTAAATCCCTGCGGCAGAAGGCTGAGCGGACTGCATTACTCCCGGTATGTAGAAGGGCTGCAGAGTTGACCCGTTTCGCAAAGCTAACATCTGCCACCCCGCGATTCAGGAAAGAAAAATGCAGGCCATTTTACATAGGACTCAAACAACTACTCACTAAAGAGTATAAGACATACGAACATGTGGAAATCAGCCATCCTATAACCTTCTGAACTTAGTACAGCAGCACCACATGTCACTGGTTCTGTCTTACGGGCTCATGAATGTATCAGCTAAACCGAGAAATCCACAGATCGTGTAAAGATTGTCACTTTTTGTTTACATGTTCTTTAAAGAAATGTTGTAAACTGGACCTATTCAAATCAGTGAATTCATAGAGTACTGAAAATCTCTGAAATGCATTATGACAAACTCTGAATTGAAGTGCTGCAGGAAAAAAAAATAGGTTTTGAATCTAAAAGAGCAAGCGTCATAATATCCAAGTAGCAGCAATATCATTTCGAGTGAAATGTTCATACAGTCGTATAAGAGATGTTGAATTGTTAACCATTTTGGAATGGCTACGGTAGTACCAAAGGTCCCCGGTTCGAACCCCGATGACCGCACTTTATTTACCAATTCAAGAAATGTTGAATTGTTAGATCTAGCAAGTGAAATCTGTGTAAAAAGAAAACAGTAGTAATCAGATCACCTGAACTTGTAGCTGAAGCTGTTTTAAATACTCGATAGCTTCGTCCAGCATTGAAGCCTTATCTGTCTGTCAATTTACAGATTTACAAAAAAATCAGATGATTCCCATATACAGAGACAGGTAACTATTAAGAAATAGGAATGAAAATCTGATACTACCTTGTTAGAATTTGGAATCAACTTCTGGAGAGCTTTCATTTTCTCATTAATCCTCTGTCGCCTTCGCTGTTCACATGAACGAACGCATCGAGTCAGGAATCCCAAAACCTCCTCCTCATCAATTAAACCCCAAATTCATTGAAATAAATTTCAAGACCTTTTCGGATATGTTATGAAACTCTGATGCCCTAGTCCGTTTGGATGAATTCCTAGAGCGAGATTCTGAATTCCGCACATCGGACGCGTCCTGATCTTTCTACTCTCAAGAAATTCAAACTCGGTCAAACTATAATCTCACAATAAAAATCAGGAAGAAAAAAATCTGGAAAAGGAGCTCAATATCACCTCAGTTTCGCAGTCAAATTCGCCGATCTCCTCACCAGACGACGCGATCGCACCGGAAAACGCACTCCTTGACCGCTCACTCCCGTCGATTGCGTAACAGTCAGTTCGGAAAGAGAAATCTAAAGCAGGTGAGGAGTCAGAAAACGCTCCCGATCCGAAGAATTGGCGCCGGAAATCCTCCGCCGTCAACGCCGGCGGTTGGTGGTGCTGAGAAGAGTGGAGGAGAGTCTGAAGAAGAGTGGAGATATCGTCGGATTCGAGCGAAAATCCGTCGGCTGAAGGAAGCGTGGACGGGGAGGGGTTGGGATTGAGATCCGCCATGGAAAGATGAGGAAGAAGAGCACAACAAGGGAAACCAATCTCTCTCTCTCTCTAGACTTGCAGGTTTTGTATTTATGCGGTCTTCATCATCTTCATTCATCTACGGTTTCTTTTACCGTTGTAAGGGCAGGGTGATTAGTGACCGAAATTGAAGCTCTCTCCCGCCTTAATTTGGGGATTGCGTCGAATTAATTAAGGGCTTTAAAAAGACTGACCCTTGCTTTTTTCCGAATTACGAAATATGCCCCTGTTATGTCTACAGTGGACACCTAGTGGCTAGTGTGACTACTACTCGTAGCTTCGTCTTGCTTTGCGCATAAAAATCTTTTACTGCAACAAATAATCTAAACCCCTTCTTTAATTAAAACTTGCAATTTATATTTTAGGTTTTAAAAACTATATAAAATATTGATATTTTTTATACTTTTTTAAAATAATTTCATACTTATTACAATTAATTATTAATTAATAAAAACAAATATAAAAAATGTTAATATTTTATATAGTTATTATGATTTTAAAAATCGTGCATTAATAGTTAACGACAAGTTTTAATTAACAGAGGGAGTACGAAACAATAGTGCAAATCATACTTCATTCGTCAAAACATGTCATTTTAGTATGGGATGGTTTAGAAATTACATAAATAAGTTGGCCAAATTAGGAAACTATACATAGTTTGAGAAAAAATAGCAAACAATACAACACACTCAACACACGCCGATCTCTCCTTCTTCGCCAGCGTTGACACGAAATCACAGATCTTATTTTGATCATCGTAGGTATAAATCGCCGATCTCCTCCTCAATCTATGTACTATACTCTTCTAACATCTAAACATCACTGAATTGTAGTTTTTATGTCAGCTTTTGTATAGTTGTTTGAGTGTCGTTCGTAGATCTGTGAAAAAAAACTTGAATTCATGTGTAAATATCATTTTATATCTAATTGCTGAACTCGTTTAGTGTAGATCGTGAAATTACGACTTTGTTTGTTGTTGTTTGAATATAAATTAGATTAAATCGTCGACAATATATAGAATATCAAGTTCTTCTTCGATCTGGTTCGTTAATAGATACTCGATCTGTCAATATAACGAAAGTTCAATCTTAATTAGTCTATGCAATGTTATAAATCTCTCTGTACGTTCAATGAATTTGAACTGTTGTGCTTGAATGAATTGAAAGGAAATCATTATATGATTTGTTCTACATAGATCTGTTTAATTTCTAGATTCGTTGTATAATGCTGACACTATCTGAGATTTCTTAAATAAATAACATGTACCTAACTTAGATCTATCATGCTGACACGGAATCAGAAGTAACTCATTGTACTTGTTTGCATATTGTCTGTATGATAGGTCAATCATAAATGGAACCTCATGTGATTACAGTAGTATTTGGTGGATCATGGGTATTTGGTGACACAGACCTGGAATTTGTTGGAAATACAACATCAAAAGTGTTTAATTATGCTATATGATTCAACCACACTACACGACTTGAAGATAAAGATGTGCACTAGATTCAATGTAGACAATGCGCTTGAATTGCAATTTAGTCATTTGCACCCATACAAAATGCCGAAAGCCCCACTTACAGTTGATTATGACGCTGATTTGAAAGTATTCCTCAATATATCAACACTAGATGGTGTAAACTTTGCTGTTGAGTTGTGTGTCAGCATACATGCACAACCAACTACAATTCTTGACACAAATGACAGGGAGAGTAGGAAATCAGTTGGATTGGTTGAGTATGTCATGGACGAAAATCAATTGAATGCTGACACACAAATGCAGACTGTGGCATCAGATGATATGTATGATGATATGGATGATGATAATGACATTTATTATGATGCTGACACCTGGAGAAGCCTGCATTGTTCAATGCGCAGTAGAGATAAAACACTAGAAGATTACAAGGATGACAGCTCTAGCATGAGTAGTTTCAATAATACCTCATCCAATATAATGTACATTGACAGAATCTTTGAATCAAAGCAAGAAATAAAGGATGCTTTACGTATATTATCAGTGACAGAAATATTTGGGTATCGAGTAAAAAGATCAGAACCCAAGTATTTTAGGGTGCATTGCGTGGATAATAGCTCAGATGGAAGTTACACGTAAATACTATTTCTCACAATTGCTACGAGGTGTCAGCATACAATAATGTGCACACATGCACATGGGATGTGAGAACCAAAAATTGCAGGAAAGCACCTTCCTCAGTGATTGCAAGCATCATCCAACCAATGTAAGTGTGTGTATGTCATCAAAATAAATATCAATTCAAGTATCACATTATTCATTCTAATGTATACCTAATTACAGTGTCAACAACGGGTACAATACAAAGCAAATAATGGATAAAATGAGGACAGAAAAAAAATGCTCATTAGTTATTGGACAACATTGCGGTCAGGAAAAATTACACAAGAAAAGGACAGAGGGACATCAGAATCAAATTTTGCTGACTTGCCATTATTTTGCCACATGATTATGGAGAAAAATGATGGAACTGTGGCATTGATGTCAACAGATAATGATGACAGGTTTAAATACTTGTTTTTATCATTTGGACAGTGCATTCGGGCCTTCCGTGTGTCGAAAAAGGTATGAAATTATCAGTGTCAGCACAAAGTCTACTTACTCACTTTTGAATGTTTCATTGCCATTACACAAATTATAATCATTATTTTACAGGTTGTTGTTATTGATGGAACATTTTTAACTGGTAAATACAAAGGAACTTTGCTTGGAGCGGTAGCGCAAGATGCAAACAGAAATATTTTCCCACTTGCATTTGGCATTGCTGACACAGAAAATAACAGCTCTTGGGAATTGTTTCTTTGCCAGCTGCTGAAGGTTGTTCCCCCATCAAATGATTTAGTGTTTGTGTCTGATAGACATGTCAGCATTTCAAGAGCAATTGGCTTGGTTTACCCCAGTGCACATCACTGCATATGTAGATGGCACATGGAACAAAACATTAGAAGCACCTTCAAGAAAAGATACTTGGCAAATTGGTTCAAGAAAGCAGTAGATAGTTATACTACTGGGGATTTCGACAAATATTTTCACAGCATAAAGGAAAGCTGCCCCAAGATGTCGAAATATTTACTGTCAGCAGGAGTAAATAGGTGGGCTAGAGCACATTCACCAATCACCAGATACAACATGATGACATCTAATAATGCAGAAAGCATTAATGCCATTTTCAAGGGGAAGAAGAATTATCCTATTGTTGCACTGTTGAATTTTGCTAGAGAAAAACTCGCAACATGGTTCCAAGAGCGTAGAGAAAAGGCATCCAAACATGAGGACAGATTGCCACTATCAATACTTGATCTGATTAGGAACCTACAAGATGAAGCTGGAGCATTCAAGGTTCAGAGGCTGGATGAATATAAATTTTTTTCGATATAGAGAAGATCCCATGTGTTTATGCTCTTTCAGTCATCATAAAAATTAAGGAAAATGTATCAGACTTTGTTGCCAGATTTTACACAACTGATGCTTGAAAATTGGCATATGAAGAAACAATATACCCAGTGCTGACAGACGATGAATCAGGCGTGCCTGAAGCAATAAGATCTATAAAGTGTTACCCTCCTGTTGTTAGGAGGGGAGTAGGAAGACCTCCGTCTAAGAGAAAGGTGTCTGCGTGTGAGCTAAAGAGGAGACTTAAGTACTCAAGATGATGGTGTCAGTATTGCTCAAACCGGCTCGCTTTATATCGTAGACTTCTAAGATACAACAACTTAGAACTGCCAAGTGATATACATTGCATATAATAGACCTGTTCTGATTAGAAATTACCTTTTTTATAGTATACCTAAAAACATGTCAGCATTGTGGGCAATGCTGACATGGATACATTCCCATATGTTTCAAAATATTGAATGCACTTTGTTTCAACATTACGTA
Source organism: Persicaria tinctoria (assembly GCA_037127255.1). NCBI lineage: Eukaryota > Viridiplantae > Streptophyta > Magnoliopsida > Caryophyllales > Polygonaceae > Persicaria > Persicaria tinctoria. The sequence goes on along the minus strand of JBANSL010000018.1, from coordinate 25,606,631 downwards.
TGTCATATTGGATTTTATACATTATATGTGATTGGAGACTATATCAAACTCGATCTAATATAAAAATCCAGATGCTTAATTCAGAATAATTACTTTAACACTACAAAATACATACATTCAACATACGCAAACGATGTAACATGGAAACAGTTAATATCCAACTAAGTACTGTCATATCCAACTACATATCCATAGTATGTGACTAAGATCATAACCTACAACGTCACTTAAACTATTACATGATATTTCAAATTATGAAGCTCCAAGTCTCCTTGATCAAGTCTGAACAAATAAGCTCTCTATAGCGAAATAGCTTCTCACTTGTGATTGTTGTGACATCTCCACCAAATACAACATCCTCAATTGCTTTCACTGTGAACACCCCACAAGCACTTACTTCTGCACACACTCACACAATAGACAAATAGGGATGTGTCAACAAATGATAAATAGAAAATAAATGTATGTAAGCATTTAGTATAAAAGTTGAGTAAGAATACAAACCCAGATTTATCATGGACCATCCCAGGAACCTTCCTTATCTCAAATGGTGTAGAGCTAAAGTTTTCATATATTTCACACTTCACAAAGTATATAGGAAGTCAATGAGCAATTGGTTGTAGTTCTGCATCTAGTACACTGTACACCCTTACCAACGCTGTAGACATTGCAGTCATACACATTAATCACCTTCTTATCAATTATGATCTCTAAAGAAACCCAATGCTTGTTGATAATGTTGAAGGGTGTGTAAATCTTATTTGCAGACGCCCATACCTTACCATGATTGTCTGGGTAAAGACCCAGGAAATAACTCGCACTCATTGTTGACACTTGACACAACCAAATCTACTTCATATGATTCAGCATTAGATGGCAGGTATTTCTGGTAGAACACCCAATCAAGAACAACGCAATCTGCATACTTGTCAGCTTCCTCATGAATCCTCTTCCTCAAATAATACAAACCTGCTTCAATATGCTACAACACACAATAACAAACTACTATCAGCATTAAATATGCATCAACAAATATCAGTAAACGAAAAACAGAAGACAAGCAACAAAAAAAAAAACAATATGAAATATAATTGCTGCCAGCATATTTACCGAACAGTCCAACCACATGTCCTTGTTTAAAATTGGTTTAAAAAACAATTTATCAACCCGTCCAGAAGAAACGATGACAGAAAAATCCTTGGAAACAAGCAAAAATTATGAATTAAACACAAGATAACAGGAGGTGTCAGCACAAGATAGTTCATGAATATATAACGAGTAAAAAATAAAAAAATATCGTTTACTCCTCATAGTTTTGTACATAAACTCATGATCAGCTTCACTTAACAATGACTTCTTCAGATTGTGCTTTGGCCACCTCCCTTTCTTTTCCTGCTCAAATGGACTCGTCAAGAAGCTACTAGATTTTGGAATACGCTTTGATCGCCTTAGTGATTCAATCTCTTCAACTACTTTAGGATCCTTGTTGTACGCAACCCAGTCACTGACTGCGGGCAATTCAACCATGTTAGCATCGTTATCCCCTTCAGCGGAATCCAAGTTGATAGTCTGTGGTGGCGCAATGGTAGCAGGTGGAGTTACTACAACATCAGCCTTCTCATCCCCATCGCCCCTGTCACCTGATGGGATAACAACATCCTTGACATCAACACCTACAAGGGCCTCCTTACAATCTTCAATAGTCGACTTCACCAACATGTCAGCTTCTACATCCTCACCAACATTTACGCCCTTAATACCTTCACCAGTACTCTTCAAGCCCCTGTCAACATCTTCATTAAGTCCATCATTACTGTCCTTAAACTCTTCACCTCTTGGCTCCATGGACATCAAATCAGAATCACGACCTAGATCAACAGCAAAGTGAACTGACTCTGACTCTAATGTCCTCTGTCATTCAACCAATGTGACAGGAATGATAGTCTCCGGAACTACAACATCAACCGTCAATTGTTAGGGTTCATCTCCCTCATCACCACGAACAGGTGTCTTCAATTATTTAGATTCTTCAGGTCATCCAGCTCAGCTTCCTCATCAGCCACAATGTCCTCAATGATAACACCCATCTTGATGTCAACAACAACATCATTCACAATCTTACTACTTGGTTGATCAATGTTGACAGATGACTGTGACCTTGCAACAATAGATTCATGCAGTGTGAACCTATTCTCAAGTGAGTTATACTTATCCATCAGGTCTGTAACGATCCCAACAATTTCAACCGCCCTATCAACACGAGAAGCCAACTCATTTATATGTGCAGGCAGCTCTTCAAGCTTTTCAATCCTTCTGAGTAAATCATCTACACGTGCAGGCAGCTCTTCAAGCTTTTGAATCCTTTTAATTAAATAATGTACCCAAACTGGGTTGGAATTAGCGTCAGCTTTAACACCAACAGATGAACCAGCAACACCATCGCCCTTTTGCAGTTTCATCTTTAGCAACACCATCCAACTCTGCATCTTTAGGATGCTCATCGCACACTCCCTTCTGGTTGTCATCACAATCACCCTTGTCTCTATTACCAACTGTCTCCAGGGTGTCATCACCATTAGTGTCAGCATTTTGGCCATCACCACCAACCTCATCATCAGCTATCTTCATTGCGCCAGCTATGACATCATCACCACCATCAATTCCTTTATTCAAAAGTAAAAGAGCAGCCAATGGTGAAACAGTTCCAGAATCAACATTGATGTCATCAACCCCTTGATTGTCATCATGTTGATCATCATGGGGGTCAACATTCTCTGTGTCAGCATCACCCCCTTGACTGCCATCATGTTGATCATCATGGGGGTCAGCATTCTCTGTGTCAGCATGAGACTCACCTTGCACCTCAACAAACGGTACAATCACTTTACAAACATCATTCACAACTTTAACATGAGATAACAACACATCAAGGGGGGCTTTGGGGGTGGAGGAAGACTTCTTTGAAGTGCTACTTTTGTATAAAATTTTACGTTTCCCTGTACTTCCCATAGACTTCTTCCTCTTTTGGAAAACATACTGAATAGGTCTATCCTCATCAGATGTATCGTAAGCATATCCACCTTGGTCATCTTTTTCTGCCTGGACAACAGCCTCTTCTCTGTCAGCACCACCTTTCTTGGAACCCTTGTCTGCATTCACTGTGGTTGTATTTGTGTCAGCATAAGGAATCACATCTCTCTTAGATTCCTTAACTCTCTTAAATTCAGCAGCATTCTTTCTAATCCTCCCAGCCTTCCTCCTGATTGATTCCTTAACTTCTATGTGAGCATTAGGGTTGGTTCGTGGGGCACCACTAGAACGACCTCTCCTAATAACGACTCTCTTCACCTGGATCTCAGTAGATGGACCTTTCTGCTTTTTCTTAGAAGGATTTCCCGTGTCAACGTGTTTCCTCTTTTTTCCCTTCTCTACATCAACCAATTTCTCCTCATCCTTTCCTTCATCAACCACACATTTCCTATTCGTTCGCTTCTCTATGTTAGCAGATCTCTCCTCTTCCTCTCCTCCAACAAATCCATGCTCGAGAGTCAGGAATGATTCAATCTCTGAACCATCATTACGTAGAAACTTGTTTTCATATGCATACTTACGCATACGTCGGCAATCATACAGAAGATCAGTTGGTGATTGAGAAAATACAGGATCACCAACACAATCAAATACATCGTCAGCCTCTTCATCAATATAACCCATACCTGGGGTTCTTACAAACTCTCCGTAGTTTGGGAACATCGGTGTCTATCATGCACATAAAAAAAATATAAGAAAACACAGGTATATAAGAACCCAGGTTTGAAATCACAACTGATATATTTATATTGCCAAGTCACCATCAAATAGCTCGTCAGCTTCATCATAAGTATGCCTAACCTTACAAACCCAATGCAAAGAATGAGGATCTTTATCATTCATCTTCAAATTACAGTCAAACTTATCAGGCAACGCTGGGAAAGCTTCAAATATCCAAGACTATTAAAACAAAACAAGAGGTCATACAAACACAATAACAATGCATAAAATGCTGACACATAGTGAGGAATGATGACACAAGTGATGAATGTTGACACATAGTAAGGAATACATAAAATGCTGACACATAGTGAGGAATGATGATACAGAGGAATAAAACAAGTAAACACAAAACTTGGAAAGCGATCCAATATCCATACAACTCATAAGAAGGCCTAGCTTTCTTCCGATCCATCGTAGATGACTTCTTCAAGGACTTCAATAGAGATTCATAAGATTGTCTGCCCCATGGATAGAGTCCAAACTTCTCGTCATCATAAGCAAGTGATAGGTTCGCCTCGCTGATATAGTATGTCCGCCTAAAATACACAACCATCTCAATAAGCAACAACCTCGCCAAAATTAGCTTCTTCTTCGACATCTTCTTCATCTTTTGGAAACAACTAATCAAGTCATCATGAGAGCATCTATCCATTCCAAGAAACTCAGAAAAAGACACTGCCTCCGGCGTATTGCAGACACGATCTTCACATGGAAGACCAGTCATTACATGGAATTCAGCCAATGAAACACGCGCTATGAGTCCATCAACTTTGAACCACAGTTCCTTCTTCTTCTTCCTCCTAACCTTCCGCAACATCATTTGATGAATTAATTGGAAGTTAACAGTCATGTTGTTGCCCTGTGACAGCACCCATCCCAAAAAACTCTCCTTCAAAATCTGATAGTGCTCAGGCAACAGATGTTGTTTTATGATGTCACAAACCTCAAGGTGACAATATAGGTTTGATCTAGCATGGAAACGTTCCTTTTATGGAATACAAAACTTTAATTTCTGCAAACAAAGTATACACATTGAATACAAAAGTACATGTCAGCATATGAAGCAAACACAATGACAAAAACTGCTATATAAATTTCATAGACTCACATCAAACTTACATTTATATATATCAAGATCACTTGAGGGCCCTGTGAACATAACAAAAACAAGATAAACAAAGACAAATGGATGTCAGCCCACAGAAATATGAAATCAAACACAAAGATACACACACCACAAACAGAACACGCCAAAAATCAAAGAAAACAAAGAGTGGACATGCAAAAGGATGGAGATGGATTCCAAAAGGACAGAAAGATATGCCAAAATCGAGGTCAACATTAAAAATAGAAGTAGTAACTGCAAAATCACCCACACGTACTAGTATGATTGAGAACGAACAAAACAGATTCATCCAAAAAAACCCTAACGACAAACATCGCACCATCGCATAATCTGACATAAACAAAACCCTAACACAAACAAACAATACAAAAACAACAAAATGCTTACTTGCGCTGCTATCCATACTCAATAGACAATAATCTTCAATCACACACGAAAACAAGCACGAAAAGGTCCGGAAAACGCCGCTTTTCGAACGAATCAGTAGAAGAACGACTCCAGAGCGAAGAGAAGTTGAAAATCGGAATGGAGAGAGAGAAACGGGAGAGAGAGAGAGAGAGAGAGAGAGAGAGAGAGAAAGGTTACACAGTTAAACGGGGGAGAGGAGGTTTTTTTGTGTTTTAAAAATCCGTGTATAGTTTGCTATAGTAATATTTACAAAAGTGTGTATACTTTGCTAATTTGGCCGAAAGTTTGCGCTTTCGGCGCAAATTTTCTCTTTTAGTATTATATACAACTTTTAAAAAAATCGACAAATATGCTATTTTACACTACTTTGTTTTTAAAAGGTAAATAGATAGATATGGTTAGTGAATCCAAACATTACAACAGATAAAATACCAAACACAGGATCTTATGTAAAACGGGATTAGTATAAAATCAACTATCCCTCTATGCACCACCAAAAGCCCAAAAGTATATCTAATCTAACCCATCACGGACACACATTTACACTACTTTTTAAAAAAATATAACTAACAATCAATTAACAAAAGTAATTATCAAAATACCTATGATAACATGTCTTTTGAACAAAATTAATAATCTAAAATGACATGTTTTTACGAAAGAAAGGGAATAACAAATATACACACTTGATGTCCAAGTAAGGATTCAATTCAATAAAGTTCAATTTCAAAATGTTAAAACTGGATTTCGAATCTAAACCCTAGAACAGATTTAACGGAGAGCTAAACACAGATAAGAGAAAGCAAGAGAGAGCACACAGGATTGGTGACGCAGTTCGGTTACCCTACTATGCGGAGCCTCAAGAGGGAGAGAATCAAACCCATGAATCCACTTAGTATGATTGAATATGAGTCATGGATACAGATTGACGGATAAACTAGAAACGATCCTAGATCTAGCGGCTCAAGGAACAAGTAATCAAGAAGAAACATGAAATATGAACAGATACTCCCTTCACTCCATCTGAAGACGAAGATGAACAGAAGCTGGTGAAGAGCCGAGGTTGTGCACCGAAACAACGTCTCCTTCCTAAGTCGAGCAAGGACTCCTTAGATCACATCGAGAGCTTGAGATTCAAGCTCATCAGAGTGAGGATCCGGGATCGTCGCCGAATCGTCTCTAGGGTTTTCATCTCTCTCTCTCTCTCTCTCTCTCTCTCTCTCTCTCTCTCTCTCTCTCTCTCTCTCTCTCTCTTGTGGAAGCGGTAGCGATAAACTGAAGCTCTCTTCACTCTAGGGTTTCTGAAGACTTTGGCTTTATACCCGAGCCCTTACTAAAGAAAACGCAGCGTTTCAAATAGCAAGGACACAAGAGAACCGTTGGAGCGTTTTCAGAGATGTATGGGCCGGGTGAGCAGAGAGTTGGGCCAATCTACATAAATGGGCCGAGAGGTTAAGCTCAGACTTTTGCCTCAACTCATTCAAATAGACATGGCGCCATGGAGCCCTTTAGGTGAGTTCCTCCATCTTAATCGTGTCTCGAGCCATCTGAGATCTGGACCTAGATCCTAGTCTAACCGTCTAAGTATCCATGGACCCTAATACATATGCATCTCGATTATATAAACCATAACACAAAACCTCCGAGAATCAACCCATTTTAAGACCAATGAGCACTATAATTAACACAGAAATCGACCAATTTTGCCCCAAACTTTAAAAAAAAAAAAATGGATGAATTTACATGATTGAGCTTAAATAATCATTTGGGATGTACCCAAACCCCACCACTCAAACATAAAGAATCCAACGAAGTTGTTAATCAACTATATTTAGGGTTCATTGGATCTAAATCACTCATTCAGAGGATCTGAATAAGTGATGTACCCCGGAGTAGTAATTTCCTCACCAAATATGAATAAGAAAGAGTCTATATAATCATCCATTTAATCAAGAGTTCGATTAAAGAGAGAGAAACCGATTCTGAATGTACACTATTTTTTAAAATTTAAACTCAAAAAAAAAAATTAATAGGTAAGGATTTGGAAAACGTCGCAACTCGAATATTATGGTTAAAGGGAGAGAGTGTGATTTTGTTAACAACTCCTACCTTGTTTTGGTAAATAGAGAGCGGTCATGTCTGGGAGTCGAATCGGGAACTAAAAAGTACTACCCTAAGATCCTTTCCAGCTCAACCACCCCGACATGGTTTAACGACTCCTACCCTAATCAAGAGGTTTGACATAGCCTATAAAGGGTCAATTTAGTGAAAATTGTCCACAGTGAGTAGTCATACACTAATGAGTTAACCTCCCAAGTACAAGTAGTGGTGCAGTACTACTCCGTAACATACAGTGTTAAATAAAGTCCGGCCTAAAAATAAGATGTATCCCTAAAAAACAGAAGCATGAAGAAAGAAAGGGAGTAAATATGAGTAGTCATTAGTAGTAGTAAAGTAGGCAGAGCTGACAGAGTTGTCAGAGGCCCATACCCCAAATCAAGCACTGTAGTCAAGTAGTCAAGTCTCATCTTTGGATCAAGTGGGGCGCCGTTGGCTTTGCCTATTATTCCCACGCCTCACCTTGCCCTCATTCACAATCGTCGTTTACCATTCAAACATCTCATCCATCTACTGTATTTTCAACATTGCCGCAGCTTACTGTATAATCACTTATTCATTTTTTAGTACAGTACATTCTTTTTTTTATTGGGAAAACCATTCATAAATCATAGGCTAAATTGCATAAAACCACCCTTTAAAATTTAAATGTACTCATTTGTCATAAATCACTCCTTAAATTGATACTTTTAGGAAATCATCCTTTAAATAACTTTTGTCACTAATTAACCACCCCGAGATTATTCCGTCCAAATTTTGGTTGAGCTTGTTAAATTACAATTTTACATCTCTTGTTTAATTACATTATAATAGAAATTTAACATTTAAAAAAGAAAAAAGTAAAGAATTGAGAATTAAATTGAGATGATACAATTGAGGTTATTTTTGCTCTCAAATTGAAAGTGTGTATAAACTAATAGAGATTTAAAAAGTGATTTGAAAGGGAAAACGAGAGAACAATTTTACAGGAGTCGACATCCATTTTATCAATTATTTAAATATAGAAAATAATGTGAATAGTTTCCTCCCAATTTCATATTTACTTATTTAATTTTTTATTTTTTTAATTAGTTGTTAAAATTCTATTAGGATATTATATAAAAGTAGTGGTAAAATTATAATTTATTAAATTTAACCTATATTTGGACGAAATACATTCGGGGATGGTTGATTGATGAAGAAAGTCATTTAAATGGTGGTTTTCTGGAAATATCATCTTAAATGGTGATTTATGACAAATGTATATATTTAAATGATGCTTTTATGCAATTTAGCCTAAATCATGTCCGACCCGATTTGCTCTTAACTCACCGTTCGCATCTGAGTGTGCCTATGGGAGATCGAGATCTTCGTTAGTGATTTTCAGCTCCTCCGTTCTTTCCTTGAAGTTGGTTGAAACCACCTCCTTTGTGAAGGTAATTCGATTGATGATCAGGTTGTCTCTATGTTGCATTCTCCTGATGACGTCTCATTCGAAAGAATGTCATTACATGTTTTAAATAAAAAAAATTAAAAAAAAAAAAGAATGACACTCCTACATTTGAAAATATATTACATGTTTCAAATAAAAAAAGAAAGAAAGAATGACACTCCTACGTTTGAAAATACAAGATTGCTCTATCTGTTCATCAAAACATATCATTCACTATTTACATAAGTTTTTCTAAAATAATAAAAACTATATAAAATATTATTATTTTTTATATAGTTTTTTAACAATTTCATTTAAAAAAATTATAGACAAGTTAAAAAATTTGTAACTTTTTTTACAAAATTTTAATTATCCTAAAAAAACATAAACGACATATTTTGACAAACATAGTAAGTGTAAATATAAGTTTTTTTTATATAGTTGCATATAAGTATAAAATTATTTTTAAAAAATAATATTTCATATAGCTTTTGATTTTTTTTTTTAAAACATGTTAAAATAAAAAATATTGAAAACACAAATCAAAAGAGTCCACGTGAAAAGGGAGGAATGCTATTTTATTATCTATATAAAAAAAATTAACCGCTAAAGTAACTAGTATTTCTCAAAAGTAAATCCACCCCTTATACTTATTATTTCAGAAGCACTCTCTTTGTAAAATATTGCGCCATGTGTCATTGTTTGAGCAAAGATAAGAAGAGCGGTTTCACCTTTCTCACCCACGTTCTCTTGCCTGCTGCTTCAAAAAACTGAAATTGAAGTCATCCACTCTCCGTCAAAAAACCTCCTTCACGCACTCTCTGTTTTCGATTTTTTAGGGTTTGGGTTTGGAAACCGTCAGTGAGGGAGTAGGAGGCATGGCTAAGAGGGCCTGGACACAGCCTCCCCTCTCCTTCCGCTTTCTCGACCTCGACATCCCTTGCCGACCAAACCTATCCGCCATCACCGTCATCTTCCTCTCGCCCTCTCCCTCGAGCCCGAAGCTGCACCCTACCGGCCACCAAGTCGAGTCCGAGCCCACCACGCCACACCTGCAGCACCGCCGAGCCCAGCGTCCCCTTCCAGCCGCCATTGCTGTCTTCGCTCTCGCACCACTGCTGCCCAGAAAACCACCGCTAGCCAATTCCCCAAGATCCGGCCACCTCTCCCCGATTCCGGCCGCCTGAGACCCGGATCTACCCACTCCGACCACCAGCAGCCCACCGCCGAAGACTAGTTGCCCTCCCTGTTCTTGCTGTTGCCCAGATCTCTCTTCGCCGACCACCTTCATCTCCCCAGATCCGGCAACCAGCCTCCGATTCCGGCTTCCTCGAGCCCGGATCTACCCACCCCGATCACCTACAACCCCTGTCAAGCCGTGTTTCCCTCCCCCTTCATGCACTGTCAGACCATAACCGCCGGCCATAGTTGTTTCTTGCACGAAACCGAGAAACTCACCCCTTAATTCTCTCTAATTACACATTTCTTCCCCCTATTTCAACTCAAAGGTATTATTTCTCCCTCTTTTCTCTCTAAATTTCAGATTATCTATTTTTATGTGAACCTAGGTAGAGATTGGATCTAGAGTTGTGTTTTGAATGTCTAGGGTTTGAAATTTGTGCGGGAAATTGATATTTATATTATTAAGGGTTGGATATATATGGAAATAGCTATTTTTGATGGGCTGATTTTTTATGTATCTAAATGATTCTCATATTTAGTTCATATATATTGTCAAAGAAATTCATGAAATTTGAGGATTACAGTGGTTTTGCCGACTTGAAAATCTCAATTCGACGTGGCGCCGCTACGGGAGTGCAAACTTTGCAATTGGACTCAATCGCAATGATAAAAGGACGTTCGATTTGAGAGACGATGGCTTTGTGAAATTCAAAATTACTTTTATATAAAAAAATTCAAGATTGCTTCTTTTGAGCCTTGTTATCTTAGAGAGTCTCTTAGAGAGTCTGCAGTTGAATTTGGGTAGCATCGTTGATCAGAGTTTGAGGTATATCTTTCTCAAACATGATTGCTTATGAATTCTTTGAATTTACTCTCATGTATATATATTTCATTACTTGCAATACTTTCACATTATTTTTCTTGTATGTTCTATTAAGCTTAGACATATATACAACACTGATTTTTCTTCTATATTCTATTTAATTCAAGAATTGTTGGATTATTTGAAATTGGGTGGATTTTGTTGAATCTGATCAATTTCAGTGCAAAGAGAAGGCTTTTTTTTTAGGGGGAAGATGCAAAGGTCTGCTTATAAAAACCTTTCATTTAGTTTTAGAAGCTTTTGATGATTTAGATGAATTCTTGACCGTTCTCTCCTTTTGTTGTTCTTGCAGTTGCGGATATATAGGCTTTCGGTAAGTTGCTTCCAATTTTGAATGGCAAGATAATTGGGATGTCCTTCCGTGTTCCAATTGTGGATGTATATGATATGATGATTTCACTATCATGCTCGAAAAGGTGGCCACATGATGAAATCAAATATATGATATATTTTTCATGTAAGAATTTTTATTCATACGTACTCTTCGTGTTCGTGTTCGTGATCTGATCTTATCTATATCTCAATTTTGGGTTTTATTGTGAAGCAATTGAATGTCGCATATTCTAGGTTATTATGAATTTATCTACGATAACATTTTCCATTCTTCTTTATGTAGCATATAAGTTACTCATGTGCTAATACTTCGCTTTTAACTTCTTTGGTTGCAAGTAATCTTGAATTTGATTATAGTTGTAGAATGGGTATATTTGATTATGGCCATATTTGTTTTCATGCCATTGCTGTGAAATGGACTGAATAAAAGTCATTATTTGTTGTTACACACCAGAATTATTTTGGGTTATGTGTAACAAACTGGAACATTGACATGGAGATGAATATTTTGTTTGGAGCTTATGACTTGTAACTTGGGATCCAATTTGAGATTTTTTTGTTTAGAGCTTTTTTTTTCCATTTTGATTTGTTTAGAGTTTGGATCTATTTCTTGATTACTTCCTCTTAAATAATACTTTATGTTATTCTTGCAGATGGGGGATGGAAGGGAAAAGGCTATAAAAGAGAACTCCAAGATCAGCTGGCCATGAAGCAACAACAAAGCGCTATTGGGTGCGACGAGCAATATATCTTACTTTATGCCTACTGTCATGTTAAAACTGAAGGTCTGCGCTTACTTTCTGAGTTTCTAAATAGTTATTTTTTATATTATTTCTTCATGATCTTTTTTAAGATGTTCCCTTTTATGGTATTTAGAAATCTTATTTTTGTTCATCTTTATTTAGCAATCAATTTCTAGAGATTATGATGTATGGTGATTCTTATATCGGTTTGTATAAAATTAAATGATACACTTGGGTTTGGTTGGCATTTTTCCAAATCATAAATGATCAACCTTTTAGACAAGATGCACATGTCTTTTAACTTTTATCATATTATTCAGTAGATGAGCTAGAGGGGAGAATTCTTTTAAAAAAGAGAAGCTGCAGTTTGATCTTATTTAGCTTTTGGCAGTGTTAGTTGTTATTGTTGTAACATCATTTCTACACTCTTCTGCAGGCCAAACTTTCCTCTATGGATGATCAGCCCTGGAAAGAAAGAGAAGATGCAGTTTTGTGCATTGGTGTTGTGGCTGAAGGTTGCATTAATGGTCTATACTCTCTTCTGTCTGAGGTGATCTTCTTATATTTTTGAAAAAAATGTCAATAAGTGTTTGCGAGTAGAAATTTGTTGATTTAAGTATTGTATTTTTTCTTCATTTCATTTTGAGTATACCACTACATCCCAACAATTGTCATGGGCATTATTGTGTCAGGGTTGATAGGTGGAACCTTTCTTGACCAGATACGAGATCAGGTGGCTTCTCTTTCTTTTTTCCCATTTTAATGATTGCTGATAGTGTTGGTTTCAACATGTAATGGATACCTTGTAATTCTCCATCTCTCTGTGTTTTATTCTCCATCTCTCTGTGTTTGATAGGTGGAACCTTTCTTAATGCTGCTAGGAAAAGCACGGCAAGGATGTTGGGAATGTGTTTTTTGATCTATAGCTGAAATTAGGAATCTTTTAGTAAAAAGTGATGTATTTGCCCGTTAAATCATACAACATTTTTGAGAAATTTGATTAGGTTCAATCATGAATTGGCTCATTTTTTACCAAGTTTATGCACAGATATTCAAATCAAGAAACTGGCTGCCTCCTTTAATTTGGGGCTTGAAGTTTGGTTTGTTGAACATTTGGTTGTTTTGTTTCCGTTTTGTGTTGTGGCTTGAAGTGTGGTTTGTTTAAACATTTACAATTTCCTTATGTTGTTAATGTTATTTGTCTTTTTGGGATTATATAATTTTATTTGAATGATATATTTAATTGTCTATTTGACATTCAGTTTTCGATATCGAATAAACAAGAAGTTAATTATATAAACATCTGAAAAGAAATACTCAAATGGAGGTTACCTTTAGAATATATGGACTCCGTGGTAACACGCAACACCTTAAAACCATCCCAAAAATGAATCTATAGTTTTCCTCCAGTTGGTTTCACAGCAAAGATGTGAAATATTTCATGGTCGTGAAAATCGGTGTTCGATATTGAATAAAAGAGAAGTTAATTATATAAACATTTGAAAAGAAATACTCAAATGGAGGTTACCTTTGAAATATATGGACTCCATGGTAACACGCAACACCTTAAAACCATCCCAAAAATGAATCTATAGTTTTACTCCAGCTGGTTTCACGGCAAGGGTGAGAAATATTTCATGGTCATGAAAAGCAATTTTCCATATCGAATACAATTTGAATATAACAACCAAAAAATCTATGGTGGTGAGGTTCAGTGGCAGTCCCAAGTGGACTTGGGGTGGCTTTAATTTGCAAGACAATGGACCCGAGTTCGATTCTCCATCCGTCCCTCTTTTTTGTTTTGCCTTTATATATATATATATATATATATATATATATATATATATATATATATATATATATATATATATATATATATATATATATATATATATATATATATATATATATATATATATATATATATATATATATATATATATATATATATATATATATATATATATATATATATATATATATATATATATATATATATATATATATAGAATGGGTAACTTGTGCACAAGGCTTAGGATGTGCATTGTGCACAAAATATTATTCGGTGAAATGTGAAACATTATTCAGTGAAATTTGAAGCATTATTCGGTGAAATGTGAGTATTGTTTAGGGGAATGTGAAACATTATTTGGTGAAATTTATCATGATTTATGAGATTCATTTTAATAGAATTTGAGTTTTCAAGGTTTGATTTAGCTGTTTACTTGCCAACCAGGAAATATTGGTATATATACCATTCAATAGATTGTTCTGGTGTAATTTCTTCAAAAAGATTTGATAGAATTGGACTTGGTGAATTTATTTTTCAAGTGGTGGGTTCTCTTTCATTTTGTCTTTGAATTTGAATATGATTCTCGGTTGCTTTTGTATCCCACTTTCTGTTTCTTAATTGTCAAGATGCACTATACAAGCGATATATTAATCTTACCACTTTGGAGAAAAATTTCGAGGAATAATGGTTGAGCAAAACATGTATAGGAGATGAAATTCGTTTAGGTGTTTGAGCATGTTTTTGTAAAATGACGTGATTTAACCTTTGGTGTATTCGATGTTTTACATTAATCTTATACTTGAGTTGAATGGTAATTGTAGATATGGCAAGAACTAGAGCATCCAAGACTAGAGGGGCACCTAAGCCCAAGAGACAAAAGACATCAGCGTCTGCGAAGGAAACTCTGCGGCGGAAGGCTTCTAGGGGAAATTCTGGTCCCTCTTCTAGAGCCAACAACCCAACGAATCCTACTGCTGGAGAGTCTGGCGTATATGGTATTATGTTCAAAGATGGTGCCAGCAAAAATCTTGATACGATGATCTAAAGACCAGAAAAGTGGTTCCTACAAGGTTTATGGGAAGAGTGTGACGGAAACAAAGAATGTTGTCTACAAAGAAGTTCTACAAAACATATGATCCTTCTTTACTTATATGGTAAATGTTTATATAAAAGTGTTTATTTCATATTTTCCTTCATTCTTGTGCGTGTATATATGGAATATATATTATCATTTGAATATGCTTTGTGTGAGACAATTGCTTTTGCAGGCCGTTCGGACTTCACTTGTGTGGGATATTGGTTTTGCAATCCTACTTAGTGCAGAATGGTACATCTGGGTATTTTAAATGTTATTGTGATTTTTTGCCATAACATCATGTTTGTAACTTAACATATATATTATTGGTGAGGTTACTAGCTAACCCGAAAGGCATAAAAGGGAGGCATTTGATGTTTGATAAGTCTATGTAAATGTATTCTCTATTGGCTACGCACATGCAACGTTCATTGATGTTCTCTTTTGACTATATATGCACATCGAGAGCATTTTATTTTTCCAAGTAATTTAATATGTAGTATTTTTTTAACAAAA
The DNA here is from genome assembly GCA_037127255.1 of Persicaria tinctoria. Lineage (NCBI taxonomy): Eukaryota > Viridiplantae > Streptophyta > Magnoliopsida > Caryophyllales > Polygonaceae > Persicaria > Persicaria tinctoria. Next base: position 25,591,231 of record JBANSL010000018.1, on the reverse strand, counting down.
TAATTAAAATTGCTTACTCAAACCTTGGCTTAGGAGTGTTTGGTTGATGGCTATACTCTTATTTCTATAATCCTGTAAATGAGGACGAATATAAAGATGACACACAACCCTTGAATTATAAGTGTGCAATGTGTCTTAGACTCGTAGGTCATCAATCAAGAAGAATTTTTCAATTTGAGAGATGTAACTTATTTTTTATTTAAATGTAATGGATAACATTACAACAATTCAAATGAAATGAAATATATTCATGGTACGAGGGAGAACTAAAACGGTAACTTTCAATAAAAAATACTTACCCGTACAAGGTACGGGAAAAGTACTAGTTATTTTTAAGTTTGATAATGAGGGTAAACCACGTAAATCTTCAGCGCATAACCCAGCTTGTATTGACCGGTTAAACCTCAAGGGCAAGAAGCAAAGGCGGTTTCGGAATCGAACCCGAAACCATTAAGGCCCCGTTTGGTATGAGTTTGGTAATCGGAATGGGAATGGGAATCGGAATGGGAATCAAAATTGGGAACGAGTCATTTCTCAAGCATGTTGTTTGGTATAATATCGGAATCAAAAATTCCCAAATTCAACCTAAACATCCAAAATTTCAAAGGATCAAATTCAAGAGTAAATCAATTCAATCTTTCAAATTAAGAAGAAGAATACACAAAATCAACATACAATTTCATGATATCATCACAAAAATGAACAAATTTCAAATCTGGAACTTGTTGGTGGTTGAAAGAGAAACCCTAACCCAACCCAACGAGAGAGGACGTCGAGCACCAGATTGAGAACCAGATCTAGATCTGATACGGATACGGGGGGTGGGGGTGTGGGGAGAGAGAGAGAGAGAGAGAGAGAAAGAGAGGAGGGCGACGACGAGGATCGAGCACCGGATCTGGACGATGGCGATGGAGGCGGAAGCGAATCTGGAGAGGATGATGGCCGGCGGGGGGAGGGCGACGACGGGGAACAGATCAGGAGAACCTGTTGCGAGGGGAGAATTTAGCAACAACAACGGTGGCCGTCGAAGGTGGAGGAGATCTGGAGAGGACGATGGCGGCGAGGAGGTCTGGTGAGGACGATGGGAACGATGGTGGTGACCGTCGAAAGTGGAGGCCGGAGATCTGGAGAGCCCAATGCATGGGATAGGTGGAGGAGTAGCAGTGGCCGTCGAAGTCGGAGGAGCCGCGGTGGAGGAGCAGTGGTTGCCGTCGAAGGTGGTGTAGGATGAAGACGGGAAACAATGTTGTTGAGTCTGGGAGGGTGGAAAGTGGGAATGGAGAGATCCCCTCCTTTTGCTGGGGGATGAAAAGAGGTAGAAATTAGGGATGATTTGATTACCGGTAATCAATTTAATTCCAGATTTCGTCTTACCAAACACTAAAACGGTAATCATCCATTCCGATTACCGATTTTTCATTTCCGGTAATCGATACCAAACAAGCCCTAAGTCATCCCATTTGATCCAGTTGGGCAGCCCAATGGTATGGAGCAAAAAGAATGGTAAAGAAGTAAGAATGGTAAAGAACTATCTGGTTCGATCCCAGCATCATCTCACCCCTTAAGCAAAAGGGGTGGTAAATAATTCCCTCTCGGTTGGGGTGGCCCATCAACTTTCACCATACTCCCTATATCTTAAGCAAATAATTACCCATCAACTTTCACCTAACTATTTACTATTTGCAACCTTTTTCAAGTACTGATTGCTTGCTTACACAGCCACGGCAACTAAAGATTTTGGTTGATTTGGTAATGCCAAAATCCAGTACTGCCTCCATCTTTGACCAACCCCTTAAATGGCCCTCCAAAGGCACATATGAAGTAATCAAAGCAACCTCAAACATGACCCACTTTGCAATTTGCTGGATTCCATACAGTATGTGAAAGATGATCATATTCATATTGAAGATGATTTCAAAAGTAATAAAGCTGTCTAAACTCCAACAACATTCATGGACTTGTGTCCAATAAAACACATAATTAGCCAAAGAAAATAAAACCCGAGTCGTCGTCGTCATGTCTTTTCCTTTTTACCTTGGTCGCACGACAGTTGAGTAAGCGAGATCCCGAGGGTTTCCTCGTCTCGCTACTCTAAGGGGCTAGGCCGGTTGTTTTACAAATGGGGCACGAGTTCTTCTGCCCGAGCCACTGTTTGATGCACTCGGCATGGAAGTCATGTCCGCAATCCAGCACACCCATGTCTTCGCCGATTTTGTATTCTTCCTGGATGAAATGAAACGAAGAACATTTACCGGGATCAGATATCCAGTCGAGGTTTCTCAATGATTTTCAGAGATGGGGCAAGTGGTACCTGACAGACACAGCACGGCTCTGTGTCAGCTTCATCAAGGGTCATTGTCGATACATACTTTCTTCGTTTCAAACGAGCTGAAATTGTATCCTCGCTTAAGCCAGTGGACACGTTCCCAATCCGTTCTTCAAGTGCCAACAGCTCCTGAACATAAGTGCACAGGACCTCACGCCGGTTAAAACACCGAAAACAATGCATATATAAATGGAGTTGCGAAGGCCGGCCTTCCTCAGAGGGGAATCATGTACCTCATATGACATGTTGTCGATGTCAAGCCGCATGTCCCTGTGCTGATCATGAATATCAGCCATCCCGAATAATACAGACGGATCAAGGATCATAACATCCTAAGGGGGGAAAAATTTGTCGTCAGCACAACTAATCCATGTAACAAAGATAGGATCCGAGGAACCGAATTCAAAAAAAAATCCCCGGTTCTCATGTTTTAAATGCTAACAAAATATACAAATTTTTATGTTTAATTATTAACATTTATCATAATTCTTCCTACAGATCCAGGATATGCATTGCCTACAATACAATACTAATGTTAGAAGTGTATAAAAGTTAGGTGAGCAGAAAAGTATTAATCCTAACAAAGAAACAATTTGTCAAGCCAAAATATGATTCCTAATATAGTATTTTATCAAAAATCCAAAAGAAGTTTAAGATTTGTCAAAAACAAGGTTATTTGAAATTTATAATAATAAAAATTTCATCACAAATAGAATATGATCACCGAAATTGCGCTCTACGATTGACCATTGACTCGAAATGATCAATGACTTCCTCTTAGTCAATAATGTCAACATATTATTTTCCAATATGGATTATCATTTTTCCCATCTTGTTTCTCCGTCAAAAGTTTTAAAAATCTTCATCACTGAAAATATTACATAAAGTCGATAAATTATGCAAATTCATTCGAATGATTTTATATTATAATAGACCACTCAATAAAATACCACCAAACAATTCAAAACACTAATCCTGAACAATCAAATTACCAAACAATTCAAAACACTAATTTAGAAATTTAATAGTTTTAACGAATACTAAGAATAGAGTCTAAAAACATACCCAATTCGTGATAATAATAGGTTATAGAAGTGACAATGGAGTTCAGAACTGGTTAGGTTTGATAACATCAAACCGAGAAGATTATAAAGCTTCAATCTTTATGATTTTGGGACGTGTAAAAGCTGAACTTTATGAAAGATGATGAAGAGTTACGTACCCTAGTTTCAATTTTAATGAATTAGGTATATATGGGCTTCGATTCAATATTGGGCTCAACAAACAAATCACCCAGCAAAAAATAATTAGGCGTTTGACCCCTCTAACTACTGGCTTGGGAGTGAACTCCAGAATGAACCTGGTTCATCTCCGATTACTCTTATTTGTGATCTGTATTTGTGTGATTTTTGTGTTTCCTAATTCCTAGATCCATCTCATGTTGTGTTTACGCAACTTTTCGGACGAAAAATTGGAATTCAATGGACGGTTTGGTGAATTTCAACCTGGAAGCAACCTATGGATTATGTTGTAATTGTAATATAACGAAAAGACTCACCTCAAACCGTAAACCTTCACCCCTGCGCATCATGTCCAAGACATTGCGAATCTGCTGCACAGAAGATAAAAGGATCAACCATCAGTTGAATTGGATTGAATAACATTCAGTATCTAAAATCACATCTTTTTTTATTATTATTGTTATGACAGTATATATCTCAGCATCTGAGATTGAATGGGAGTAATTTAGAATGTGCGTATCAGTTATCTCCATTTACCTTGCATTATCAAAGTTGAATTAATTAGGTCTTTCCCATCAAATAACTATCAAGTCTTTGCTGGTGATTTTTTTTGGACAAAGGTAAGATTTCGAAATATCAGACAAACCGTTGTTTGATAAATCGAGAGGCCAAGTCTTTGTTGGTGATTGCCCCTAACCTCAACCATAACATTTCAGACCTTTGAAATTAGATATCTCTAGCTATCAAATTTTACCACATGAGCTAAGATATTTTAAAAATTGGCTAAACATGCATCCGAAATGACAGCTCAAATAGAGTGTCGATAAGCTACAGGGTGGGTTATTTAATCAAATGCAGATAAATCTCTGTTCGAGAAGCAAAAGACATTGATAAAAGATAAAAGGAAATCAAACACACACCTCGGAAACAAGCCTGGTTCGTCCCTCCCCGCCAGCAGCAAATGCGCGCAGAGAATATGGAATTCCAACCACACCATCACCGTGTCTGTCCGTCCACATAGCCGACCTGGAGAAGGTGGGATTGGACCCTTGTGTTCCACCAGCAGAGGGAGGCACCACTTCTTGAGAGGATGGAGCTGCGCGTTGTGCAGAGTTAGACCCACCCTCAGACCCTGCTGAAGATAGTAACTGTCTGCGAACATACTCAGAAAGTCTCCTTGAGTACTGGGATGGTGCGGGCCCTGATGGGTGACGATGAGAGCCCCAGGTGGGCCCTGATGATGAGCGGGAGCTAGAACCGGGTCCAGCCCGAGAACTAGAAGATATATGTCTGGATGTACCTGCACTGCCACCGTTCAAATTCAAGCCCGTAGCATTATGAGGTGAAGCATTCCTAGCTTCAACCGAAGGCATAAACATCGGATGTTCAGAGATATTTCTTGGCATAGGCCTCGAGTTCAAATCCTCGTGCAAAGGAGGATCCATCTCGACAGAAACAAATGGCGCAGATGAGCTTCCTGTCCTTGAGCTAGAAGCTGCACTCCACCGAACACTCTGAACATTTCTCCGCAAGCCCGGAAGACGCAGCACAACAGGCTGCCCTTCTGGTGCAGCATCCTCTGGATGGATTGGTGCTGTCAAATGTGGAGAAGGATTAACGGGTGTGAATCTTAGGGGCTGATGGCCTGTTGGGACATCCGAATGCCCTACAGCAACTGGGGGAAACCCCAAGTTATTCGGCAAGGTATCTTCCAGGCTAGTTGTTGGGTTCATTCTCGCGCGATAGTTTCTGTGAGAGCTTCCTGCACCTCTACCCATAGTAGGAGCATGAAAACTGTCAGGAGGTACTCCTCCCATGCTAAGTCTAAGCCTCGGATTCTCCGGATCCGGAATGCTCACACCAAGAGAAGTTTGCAGCTGTGGCGAAACACGTAAGCTGCTGCTCCCAGCATTGGAGCGTGGAGGAACAGCTTGCCACATGCTACCTTCCCTAAAAAAGCAGCTTGCACTGCCAGATGATTGCCCACCACCCCCTTCAATAGTCTTCCTTTTACAGGATAATCGGCGACCATCTAGTGAGTAGCCAGGCCTTGCATCCTCCTCATCCGCCAAGAAACCACCGCTTCCAGATGAAGAAGCATACGGTTCAGAAGAACCACTAGATGAAGGTATCTGCCTATGCTCCAATTCACCGGATTTCGATGAATGAGAACACTCCATAAGATCACCGACTTGACCCAATTGACCTAAACTAATATCATGACTCTGTGATGTAGCTCCATTGTTGGAAGTCCTAAAGAATGACGCGCTGCTTGTTACCTGGTTGCTATTCAAATTTAAATTAACACCTGTTCTTGAAATAATGCTGGCAGCGTCATTTAATTCGCCATCCACCCTTGGGCCTGCAACTGCAGAAGCCCTCGTTGAAGAAGGCCACCCATTCTGAGCCATTCTCTCATCCTGGTTAACCAGGCTTTGGAGGTCTCTAGAACTAGATTCGCCCGTGTTCCATCTACTCAGGTTATGCACTTCTTGGCTAACCGTCCCCATGAGTGAATCAGCATCAGGTGCAATCCTGAACTCCTCAGCAGGATCACGTAAAGAATTCCAGTAAAGTTGCTGATCCATACTCATGTTGCTTGATGTAGATCCATAGTCGAAATTTATTGAATCAGGCAAGGAACCAATTGCACTCCTCTGCCCTTGCATCAGGGCTATTGTTTGTTTCGCTCGGTTGATATACGGGTGCGGCGGTCAAAAGAGACTGAACAATTAACTTTTGATCTTCAGCTGAATAATCTGAAACTGTGACAAGAAATTAATCACATTAACTGTTAAGACAGCGCGAAATTACAAACAAAAACTGACCATAGGAGTAAAGTCAGACGGCAACACTGCATCAATGAACTTGAAAATCATAAACTGACCATGCAGATTCAATGGCAATGACAAACACCAAACTCCATTACAAAATACCTCTTGATAGAGAAGAAAGCACAAGTATCAATGCAAGGATCACATCTCAACGCAAATTATCAAGTAGATAACTTCAAGCCATATCTAATCCAGACAGACACAAGCAAAGAACCATCGCAGCATAAAAAATACCCAAAACACACCAAAAACTGCAATACATTTCAGCGAATTCCCCAATTTTCAGCACAATAATAAGAGCAACCAACCATGAAAGACCTTAAACTGACTTCAAAGGAGCAAATACCCTCTCATTTATCACAGGGTTTCACAACTTCTTAATAAAAACCTAAGCTTTATATTCAAAAACCTGTCTTTCATATATGCAGAGACTCGTCTAGAGTTGTGGGTTGTCTTGTGATTACAAAAAAAGGGGGGAATCTCCACAATCACAACGCCAGACACAGGAAACAGTGATTTCTCTTAGCAGATGAGGGTTTAAGCTACTTGAGAAAAAATATGAATGAAGAAACTCAACAAACATAAGCACATAGCAAAGTTCAGATTAGTACAGAAGGTAATCCTCAACAAGTCCAACATTCAAACCAGAAAAGAAAAGTCAAAAACAACCTAACAACCAAAACCCATATTTCAAACCGCATGAGAAGCAACAATTGCAAAAAGAAAAATAATTTTTGAGACCTACAAGATATCCAGCCGCCGATCGCCCTGAACAAGAAGGAGATGAATCTGAAACCACAAAATGGAGGAGACCCAGATGGATCCGCCTTAGAATAACCACAAAAGAAGCTGATTTTTGGTTTGAAAACCCCCAAAAAATGAGGAAGCAACCTCCAAGTTCCTTCAGATTGAAATGGCCTTAAGAGGAGCAAGAGCGAGATGATGAAAACCCCAGTTAAGCAATGAGAGGAAGAGAAAGGTTGGAACTTGGAAGGGTTTGGGGATGAGGTGAGAAATGAGAAAATGAGGGCCAAATGGGGGTGGAGAAGGGAAGACAGCAAACACCTTCCCACCCACAAGAAAGAGACAGAGAGAGAGAGAGAGAGAGAGATTGGGGGGTTAAAGAGAGGAAAAATATAAATTAAAGATGGTAATCTTTTAATCTTTGAAAGAGGGGAAAATGGAAATTTAGTTCCTCTCTGTCTTTACTCCTGCCATGAATTGTTCATTTCCAAACTGAATCAATGAAATATTGAAATTTCTTTACTGCCAAAAAAGCAACCCCCTAAATCCCCAATTTCATTAAATTTGAATAAACTGTAAAAATTGAAAATCCACCACACCCCTACAGCCCAAATAAATACAGTGCCAAAATTGTAAAAAGCGGGGCAGGTAATTAGAAATGGGAAAAGGGTGGGGATGAGAGAGATCCTCTGCTGGGCCGCTTACCAAATGGCCTCATGTCTCCCCCTCTCTCTCTCTGTCAAAAGAAGCAAAAATAAATAAAAATAAAAAAGAAATGAAATTCCACTTCTCTCAATACGTGCCGTTGGCTGTGCCCACCTCTCCCTCTGTTCAAGTTTTTATGGTCACGCCAAGCACCTTCCCCCCCTCCCCCCTTCACCATCATTCACATGCTCCAATTTTCAACTCCTGTGATTAAAAAATTACAAAACAAATGATAAAAAAAAAAAGAGGAGAGCGAATTTGATAGATAGATTGCGATTTGAGATAGATAGATAGATATCCATAGATTGCTTTCGTTGCCTTTGCAGCTTTGCTTTCTTGCTACTCGCTAGCTGTTAGCCAAGGAAAAAAAAGATCGAATTTTTATTCCAATGAAAGATCGGGGGTACAGTTTCCTGCGACAACACGTGGCTGAATATGAAACGTTGGATTAGAGGGTTAAAGCGGGGCCCACGATCAGGGGTGAGTTCCTAGATCTTGTCCAGAAAAGGGGTTCCGTCTGTTACCATGGGTAGGGTTGACAGGGTAGCACTCCTCAGTCCTCGATCTTTTTTGCCTATGTTCAACGGTGTAGTCTCTGTAATTGATGCCTGATAATTGTGGTAAAAAGATGATCCAACGGTGGTGAATTCAGATTAGAGATGGGATTACATTGGGCATCATCTGGCCTATGGCGTGCATCATTAATCTCGAGACTACGGTGTTGAGACCCCAAATCGTCATATGCATCTTTTAAGCTATACGTTTGGTTCAAATTAAGTGCAACTATTAAAATTTTAAATTATCTAATTTCACTTCAAATAATCAAAAATCTAAAATCCTTGATATAATTTATATAGTTTGGATTGTTATCACAACGGGTCAGACAACCCTTATTAATTAAAACCTTTCAGCCAACCGCTATACATAATACAAAGCTTTATGTTACCTAATTCAATATACAAAGAGCTTGATCAAATTAATAGAATGTTTTTCTGGAACAAAGATCTCCATCATCGACCACGTATTAGTTGGGACAGGATTTGTAGACCGAAAAAATGTGGAGGATTAGGACTTCGGAAATCAAAAGAAATGAATGAGGCACTACAAATGAAATTACTTTGGAAAATTTTGGCTAAATCAGATAATATCTGGGTGACATTGATTAACTATAAGTACTTACGATCTTCTAACATCCTTGAGTACAAGAAATGTGGCGACTCGTCCTGGCAATGGGCTAAAATGGTTACTCTCATTGACAAATTTAAGACTGGACTCATTTGGTCAGTTGGGAATGGAAAATCTATTAACTTTTGGACGGATAATTGGATTACAACTTCTTTGCGATATAGGGCCGACTGCCCTCTAGGTGGCAATGTTGAGGAGACGGTTAGCGACTACATTTTAGGAGGGAGATGGTGGATGGAGAAACTCAACAATGCGCTACCTACCAACATAGTCACGGAAATTATGGACATTCCAATGCCAATATCCTCGTTCGAGGATCGGATGTATTGGTGGCCTTTATAGGACTGGTTGGTTTTACGACATCAGGTGCCTATAAGCTAATCACATCACGTTCATCTTCTAACGTAGACACCAATGCCTGGATTTGGAATACAAATGTTCCGCCTAAAATATATAAAAAAAATTCTATGGAAATCTGCCAAGCCGGCCTCCCCACTGCCTCTAAGCTGGCCTCTCGCGGAGTTTCTATACCTTCCACCTGCAGCCTCTGTGATGAGGCAGTGGAAGATGATACTCACCTTTTGGTTGAATGTTCGTATATATGTACGCTCTATTCACCAGTTTGCTCCACAAGTTGACCTAAGCGTCTCCAACATGATAAACCAATCTCAGGACATAAAACCTATTTTCGCCTTCCTTGGGAATAATCTTACTCCCGTGGCCAAGGTAGAGGTTGCCTTTGTTTGGTGGACAACTTGGTACAATTGAAACCAACACATATTCAGACAGGTTCCCATCCCAAGTAGGGACACTGCAATACATATGATTACAACTCACATGCACAATTGGAGAGTGATTTTGATGAGGACCTCTCCCTTCGCCCGCCGAGTTCTACACGTCCGAAAAAAGAAATACGTATGACGGGAAACAAATTGGCCAAAACCCCCAACGGGAACTCTTAAATTAAAATTTGATGGGTCTACCTTGTCAAATTCGGATAGCTCAGCAGGGGCTATTATTCGGGACTAGGAAGGTCGACCAATAAGCATATGTTATCAAAAACAAGGAAAACAATGTGCCCTCAAAGCAGAAGCGCTAGCTTTAAAATTAGGAGTCCAACACGCTATCCGACTCCGAATCGAGAAACTCCATATTGAGGGCGACTCTAGCATAATCATAAATCATTTAACCAACTGCATTAAATGCCCTAGGGAAATTGAGCTCATATTGTTAGATGTTAAAACTTTACTATCGACTTTGAAAGAAGTCTTCTTCTTTCATGTTCCTCGGATTGGCAATAGAGTGGCTGATAAGGTTGCACATCTTTGCCACTCTACCAGGGGGTCGATATTTACAATAATTCTTGTCTTTCAGACCTCATCCGTAAGGATGCTGTCGGGTAGAGTTTGCTCGCCCGAATTCTTTACTAATTAATATATATATATATATATATATATATATTTGTTTGGATTCAAGCGGACGCGATGAGGTGCGTTCCAATATGTCCTATTTTAAAAAATATATACAGAAAAAAATAGGGAAAAAATAATTTAAAAAAATTTAGTTAGTAAGAATTCGAGTTCAGGGGCAGACGAAAAACCGTTGAACATTTTTTCTTTTATCTTCGACTTCTATGAATGTTATCATACATTTGAAATCGAGTTTAGGCTCTTCATTGAGATTGGTGTTTTTTTTTTGATGAATCAACAGATCTTTATTCACACTCCAATCAGCAAAAGCAATGTCAAAAAGCATATCAGGAAATTCAAATTTAGAAACAAAATGAATTGGTTCCTCTAGGCGTTGCTGAGCTAGGTAATGCGCCGCCTGATTGCTCTCTCGCCTGACCAAGCTCCACCTACAGCAGCAGAAGTGTCGAGCAATACTCTTCGCCTTGTGCACCAGCCTACCCGTCACTCCTCTAAACGAAGCTCGCCCCTGCAACAGTTGCACAGCTTGGGAGCAATCTGTTTCAATAACAATGGAGGAGATCCCCTTTCCTTTTGCAATGGCCTCAAGTTCAGCCTCCAACGGCTCCGTCCCACTTTGAATCTTCTCCGCCACAACCCAACAGACAGCACCATGGGCACCGCGAGCGATCATGCCCACTCCGCATCCTTTAGTAGCCTCCGACGATGCGTCGCAATTCACCATTACAAAGCCATCTTTCGGAAGGTACCACCGATCATACTCTCGGCTTCTTTCCAATGGCATGGCCTGCATCTGTCCTTGCTCCTTGGCGCTCTGATGTTGTGTTAGCCTCTCCATTGCACTTTCGACAATATGCTCAGCAGGTGGGTGTACCCCCTCAAAGCAAGCTTTGTTTCGAGCTTGCCAAACTCCCGCAGAAGTGTAAGCCCACAAACAGATTGATTCTCACTCCCTTCCTTGCAACATAGTATCTGCCCAAGTGCCAAAACCAAGGGCCTTCTTTCCCTTTCGTTTGATTCTCGGTAGCCGATCCCATACTTGACGGGTTGTTGAACATTCCCAAAGGGTATGCCATGTTATCTCCTCCCTTCCACAAGCCTCACACCAAGGCTCTAACTCGACTCCCCTCCTAGCTAAGACACCCCGACAATGCAGGATTCCATTAATCCAAGCTCTCCAAATAAAGTTTTGAATCCTGGGACCTGCAGGCATTCTCCAAATTTTCCGCCATAGATCCCTTTCTGTGTCCTAATTCGAAGTCTCTCATCTTCCTTCTAGCTCTCGTTGTTCCTCTATCAAGAGATGATATGCCGATCGCACCGTGAATTTACCATCTCGGGTATGATACCACACTAATGAGGCCTCTGTTGTCGGGTCGACCAAATGAATATTGAGGATAATATCCACATCGCATGGCGCAAAAGCCTCCTGAACAGCAGTCTCATCCCAACTTCCCACCTCCCAATTTATAAATGTAAAGACCGAAAATTTTAATTATGATTAATTAAGATTTAATTAATTTCCAAGGGATAATTCGATCAATTATCCTTCTTTTGACGATTTCGAAACCCCGAGAAAATTTAAAATTTTTGGATGGCATATTTTATATGGAAAGAGGATTACAATTCCGATCTAATGGAATTCATATGATAATTTTCCGAGAAATATTGATGAGGGAAAGGCCTTGTCATCCATTTATTTCGGTAACTTTCATAACTTGTCGCGACTTTTCGAGATGTCTTTTAACCTCAAAATGCCACCTCCCCTATGACCCATTTCAGCCCCATTTTGATGATCTTCATGAGCCATCATTTTGTTGATTAAAGAATAAAACCCCCCATGGATTGACACCTTTGAATGACCAAGTCCTATTCCATTCACTATGCTACCTAATACACACCATCTCCTTGACCACCCTTGCCCACCCTTTTGGCTCCATAAAGAACCCCAATTGGCTGCCATTCTCAGCCATGCACACGCCAAAAATCAGAGAGAAAGAAAGAGAAAGAAAAGAGGGAAGCCATTGTTGGCCTAGCAACACCTCAACTTCAAACCACCATAACTCCCTCCTCACTCAAGCTTTTTGGCTGATTCTTGAAGCCAAATATCCACAAAAGAGAGGGCTTTCCAACCATAGTGAGTTCACAAAAATAAAGTCCCAACAAGCTGCCCGTTGAGGCCCATTTCCGAGCCAGCTGTGCCGAGCCCTTTGTGTTCTTGAGGTTTTCAAGTGTGTTTGGGTGAGTCTTGGTTTCCTCCCCTTCAAATCTGATTTTATACTTGTTGTACAACTAATTTTGAAGGTTTTTGTCTAAGAATTCCTTTTATGTTTTGGTTTGGATTTGTCAAAAATGCTAGGTGTTTGGAGCAAGGTCCTGGGAAGCTTGGAGGGGTAATTTGGTCTTTTTCGAGAGAGGCTTCGAGGGTAATCTCTCATCCACCTTTCCCTCTACAGGTTAAGAGCCTTATGTGTAAATTAGGTCTTAGGAAGTGGAGCTTCTATGTGTTTTTGGTTGCGTTTTGTAGCAAACGTCACAACAAACAAAATGGATATATGTGCCTCTGTAATTTGGACTTTAATTCCAATCCAACGGTCTGATTCGGGTGAAATCTTAATATAATGTTTATGGGAATGTTATCTAACTGTCCTTCAAAAATTAGGGCGATCCAACGGTTGGATCAAGAGTTATTATAATTTTGGTAATCAGTGTTTATAATGACTCGGTTAGAAAACTTAGTTAAGGGAATGCTAAGAATATGGTTAAATATGTGATGGCATAACCGAAACTTAGAGCATATAAATTACATAAATGAAGTATACCCATAACTTGGCTTATGATCCGATAAGAAGAAAATCGATTATGTGATAATACGATATAGATTATAACTGATTAAGTCCGGATCACTTAACCAAAGTGTGTAATCTATAGAATCGTGAACCTCATGTGGATGTATGTTGATTATTAGGTTCGGTACCATGCATTAGAATACCACCTAATGAAAGCTTAATGAAATTAGTAGGCTCTTGTTGATTGGATCCTTGGTTGTGCACTTTATTGCTTGCTTATTCTCCGGACTCCAGGTAAGTCCCCTGGACTTACTCATGATGGATTTATGTGATACTCTTTGTCTTATCGAGAGTCTTCATGCATCACGCGACCTAGTAACATGTTTAGGAATATAAACCGGTAATATGACGTAGGATGAACTTAGTAAATCCAACAATTCATATGTATGCTATGTGTCTATGGTAGGACGGCCGTCAAAATCTGAATAAATGACTTATACTCGATGGAACACGAATGAAATGATGAAAGGCTTATGATGAGAAAGAATGAGTATGTTTGAGAAGGATGAGTATGTTTGAGAAGGATGAGTACGTTTGAGAAGATATTATGATATGATGATGATGATGATTATGATGATGATACGGGCCCTTGTGTGTTTATTTCGCATTTATATATATCTATACACTTGCTTATGTGTTACATTTTAGCATTGATGTAGTTTAAGTATGCCTCTTTATATGACATTGAGTGTGTATATTTCCGATGATTGACCTCGATTTATTTCTTGTTTTTAGATTCAGGTACCCCTTACCCGATATGACTTACTTATGTGGATGGTTGTCGGGACAGACCTTTTGGACGATTAGAGTGAGGGAGGCGCTTGACATTCGTACTCTTTTGCTCATACGTTTTATCATTTTGACCCAGCGCGGCCGTGGCGTTTTGTTGTATTTATGATTTCCGCTTTTATTTCTATTCGAAACATTTTCGCGATAGTCTAGGACAGGTAAAGCCTCCAACGGGCTTATGATCTTTTCGGGGTTCGTAATCCCCATCTTTTGACAACTAAATCCTCTGCTTAAATGAACCTAATAATAACTCGTACTCGGTCGTAAGATCCAAAGCTCACGGGAGAAGATCAAACTTCTCCTATAACGCTCCCCGATAATCAAGTACTCCGAACCTTATTTACCTTCTAAGTAGGTTTATGGAGGTTAATTCGGGTACTTAAATTTTGGGTCGTTACAATAAAGTCTATAACCCTCGTAAACTCACCCATACCGGCCAGATTTGCTACCGGTTTGAAAGAGGTAGGTCGTGGTATCCATCGATCTCCCCACGTGTACAAATTTGCTCCACTTTCAACCGACTAATACACCCCTTTCTCCAACGCCCTTTTAGCACAAACCAAACTTCTCCAGACATAACTCGGATAGGCTCCCACACCCACCTCTAAGAATATCAAATGTGGAAAGTACTTTGCTTTCAGAAGCTTTGCGATGAGAGTCTCCGGCTCCGTCATGACCCTCCAACCCATCTTTTCCAACAGAGTAAGGTTGAACATTTCCATGTCCCGGAAGCCTAATCCCCCTTTGTCTTTCGATTGACACATTCGCTTCCAAGAAAGCCAGTGCATCTTCCTTCCTCCATCTCCACCCCCCCACCAAAAAATCACACATCATCTTCTCAATCTCTTGGCACATGTAAATCGGCAAAAAGAAGCAAGACATGGTGTACATTGGAATTGCCTGCACCACCGACTTTAGCAAGACCTCCTTTCTCGCTCTTGACATATTCCTGGCCTTCCAACTCTTGAGTTTCTTCCATATCCTATCCCTTATTCCATTGAAGATGACTTTTTTGGATCTACCAATCATCGTGGGAAGGCCCAGATACTTCTCATGCTTTTCGACTTCCACCACTCGCATCAGCCCCTGAATCTCCTCCCGAACCTCCACCCTCACATTTATGCTAAATGATAATTCTGATTTTGCAAAGTTTACCTATATATTGTCCTGACGCTTCCCCGTATACCCAAAGCATGTTCACAATTTATGAGCCCTGTTGACAATTAGCCTTTGCAAATAGAATGTTGTCATCCACAAAAATAGGTGAGAAACAGACGTAGCCGAAGGAGCAATTTTGATGTCCTACCACTTCCCATCTTCCTCATTGACATTGGTGATTAGTTGGATTGTAACAAACATTGGAAACTATCAACAAACTTCGAAAACCTCTACACCTTTGCCAACCCTAATTTCCCAACGAACCCCTTGGGTCCTTTCCGTGACAACATTCACTTCTTTCTTCGAGAATGCGCGGAGCCGATATTCTAAAGGTATCGGACATTTATTGGCTCGAATCCAATTCATGAGATGGCAGTAATCTTTAGCTAGTCGTGACTATAATGTACTCTTTTCCTTGGATTCATTGGAACCTTCTTTTTCTTCGGAGTGAGATTCTCCAAGAAAGATCGTTTTTAAATAATTCAAAGTCACCGGCAATGTTCGAAATCGAACTTTTGCTTACTCGACTTATTGCTAGAGAGCCAGCCTCGTCCCTCCGAAACTTGGGCAAGACGTTGCTTAGCTCTATAATCTATCCATCTTTTCCAGTCCATTAAAACCCTCATCTCATGGTCCCTCTTTCTCATCCCGTTCAGCGGCTTTCATCGTTGACAAACACCTGTGCTCTTTTTTCTAAGCAAGGACGGCCGAGTGAGGATTGGCCGAGGGGAGTTCATGATGTACATGGGTACAAATCAGCAAATAAAAAAAGACAAGTAGACGCCAATGGGTACGTAAAAAGGGAAAGATCTCATGGTTTTGTATTGGTCAGCTTTGCGCTGGAGATTCATAATTGGTTGAGTGTGCTTTGGCAGTTGGTGGTGGAGCACTCTCTGACATATTCGCTCTATTATTGGCTCCTATTCAAGAGGGAGTGATCAAGATTAAGCCGTGTGAATATACCCTATAATAATAATAAAAAAGACTCTTTTATTCACTTTTTGAGGTATCGTACTCAAATCCGGAGAAAGAAAGGCGTAAAGAAACAGGCAACACGCACTCGATAGGCCGACAACATAACGAATCAAAGAAAACCTAAAACTAGCAAGTTAGGGACGTAGACTAAGAACGAAATCAAGCACCACCATGAAGTAGCACCACTGGTAGGGATACATCAGGAATCACTTATGGGGCTGTGAAGACGAACTTCCAGTGAAGCTCCTTCCCGAACACAAAGTTGCCCCATATGCACCTCGACTCTAGTCAGTCCTAACTCCGAACCCAAAAACCCCGATGAAGAAGTCCAACACACTATAAGCAAGTCGTACCCCACCCATGCAAAATGCACCAGATAGACCTTATAGGATATTGCCAAGAGATTTGTATTATTTATATAAAAATTGTGTATTTATTTTAGAATAAGAACTTGTTACTAAAAATTATGAATATATGCAAATTTTAGTCTACACAGTCTACTCAATTTTTATTTTTTGATTTCGTCCTATTTGGATTAAATTAAACTTCATAATCGAAAATGTTCGAGTTTTGATATAATTTAATTTCAATTTGTAACTATAGCAAATTTAGAGCTACTACTAGTATTTTTAGAATGTTGACCTAGTTAAACCTCTATATTACCAATAAAAATCTATTTTTAGTGTCATATTTGTCTATATAGTGAATTATTCACTTCATGGTTTATTTTTACTATTTTTTTATTTATTTTATCAGGTAGGAATGTAAGGCCTCGTTTGATTAAACGGGGGAAGTAGACTTCCTAGGAAGTAAAAATATGTTTGGTTGAAAATAATTTCTTGTGAATTCAATTCATATGTTTTGTTTGGTTAAACGTAGGAAGGATGATTTCCTAGAAAATCGGAATCTCATATATGGGCAAATTGGAGATATTTTAATATATAAGATATAAAAATTATAGAAGATTTTAAAAAGAAGAATGGAGAGGAATTATCCACGGAGCGGAGATCCTAACCAAAGGGATACGTTCTTCCGTAGGCAATGGGCGGAAAACTTTATTTTGGTTTCATCGTTGGGTTCACAAAGCTCCTTTGATTGATGAGGCCATCGGCATCGTTCCGGAAGAAAGACTAGCTAGGAGATACGGTTGCTGAACTGTGGGCAAGTGGAGGGTGGGACTGGTCGTTCCTGTCAGCTATTTTGCCCTTCCACATACTACAGAAAATTGCAGCTATGAGCTTGTCGCCGAGGGAGGAGGCTGGTGACAAATACTTGTGGGATGACACAAGTTCTGGAAACTTTACAACCAAGTAAGCACTAGCTCGTGCGAGGCAGGATCGTGAGGAAGAGGTACCACTGAACTGGAAGTTGTGCTGGTCGACCCGAGCACAACAAAGGGTCCGATTTTTCCTCTTCATGGTTGCTCACGATGCCATCCTCTGCAATGCCAACCGTGTAAGAAGAGGCTTGTCAACAGCTCCGACCTGCCCCCGGTGTATGGAAGAGGAGACGTGCCCGCATTTGCTAAGGGATTGCCCAAGCATCCGCAATGTTTGGCACTCGTTGATGGACAATCGTTCCTTGAGCTCCTTCTTCGCTACACATGACATTAGAAGCTGGATTTTTTTCCAATCTCAAGAAGGAGGCGGACTGGAGCTCTCTGTTCGCCCACATGCTCTGGTCGATTCTCCATGGCTTTAAGGTGGCTGAAGCTGCTGGATGGACAAAGGTTGAGGTGGAATCCGACGCTAGCGGTATCTGTGAACTGCTTCGAACGAGGGAGAAGAAGCCACAATGGGATTTCTACTTGATTGAGCAGTGTCGGGAGCTGATCGACGACATACACTGAGAGGTCAAAAGATATCCCACGGGAGAAGGCAAATCAATAAGGTGGCTGATGCTATTACTAACTGGTCGATCAGTTTAGCTGATGATTTCGTAGTTTTGGACCAATGTCCGGATTTCCTTTATCCCATCTCGACTTTACCCCGCCTTTAAAGGCTTAATGTTTCGGTACTATTATTAATATATGGGCTTGACCCTACCATTGAATAAAAAAAAGAATTGAAATTCTTAGGAATTAAAATTTCTAGGTTTTTCAATTTTTTTTTTAAAAAAAACATACCAAACAACGTATATTGACTCTCCAACTATTAATACCGTACCCGTTGCAAATCTTGTTAATTGATTAATCCAAAACAGTATTTTAATAAATGACAGTATATTTGTAACAACTTTTACTAATTTAAACCTAAAACTCAATTTTTAAAAATTAACTATAAATCCAGTATCCACTATAAACATAGCACTGGTTTGGTTTGATGTGGTCTGGGGTGGGTTGTTGATGGGTCCGTAAAGTTGAGGTCACAGCAAATGCATTTAATGTCCTTTTCTTTTTAAAATTTTAAGGGTTTTATTGCAAAGGGGGCGGATGGGAAAACTACCATAGTTTGACCATTTTTATGTTAGTAGTTAATATTATACACTGTTGACCAATAAATAATTTATTGGTTTGGGGGGTTGCTACTTGCTGGTGTAATGGTGTTATGTTTGTCTAGTAAAAAAATAAAAACAGATTCTTGATGATATATTAAATAAAGTGTCAGTAATAATATTTTTGGACTAAAATTGGTTTTGAGACTAGTTCTGTTGGATGAGTATTTCAAAATGTTTTGTTAATTTTGGTGAGAATCTTTTAAATTCAGAGAAAAATATGTAAATGTAAATTAATTACTACTAGGGTTCAATTCTTTAAGGGGTAGATGTGGATTTAGACCCACACCTTTTCTTGTGTACATAAATAAATTTAAATGTACATTTAGATTTAGACCCACCTTTTCTTATGTGCATTTATATGTACATAAATACATTTGAATGTTTATTTTGGTGAGAATCTTTTAAATTCAGAGAAAAAATATTTACATTTAAGTTACTAGGGTTCAATTCTTTATATATAAGTTTTAGACCCACCTTTTATTTATGTACATAAATACATTTGTTTGCACTGAGCCCTCTAAGTTCAACTTGTGTTTAATTTGGTAGATGATTTTAAGTCTACTTTTGTCTGCGGTTTATTACTTTTATTTAATGTTATTTAAAATGTTCATTGACAAGCTAATATTTTTTTATAAGTAAAGAATTCGAGAGAACAGACTTTAAATTCAAAAAATCAATAAGTCGATAGATGAAAGATCGTTACAACATATCATGGAACTTAGATTAAGGATTTTGACAAGCTAATATTATTGATGATAATCTGGCTAACTGGCCACATAATCATTTTTTTCCGTTGAATTTGTTGCTCTCTAAACATTTTAGACGTACAGTGTACCCCTTAATGCAGATTGGGTGTTTGAATTAATTCCCTATTAAACGGATGTTTGAAGTACAATGTTTAATGTACAAAAATAGTCCATTACTAAATATAAATTCCCTAAACGAAATACCAATTCATGTTTCTTTACTGCACCGCTAAAAGGCCACTTTGGATCCCATAAAATTGTAAATAAATAAATTGATATTTGTATTAATCTAGAATGATGTTAAATATAATGAGAATGGTCAATTAAATTGACAAGTATAACATTTTTCACAAACACAAAATTTAAATATATATCTACGAAAAATCAGGTGAGAATAACTTTGATTGATTCCAATTCAAACCCACTAACGGTAAAAGTTAAATCTACCACAACAATTAATTTAGATTAAGCACAAAAAGGGGTGAATCATCAAATTAATCCAAATTATTACCAAAAAAATCAAATTAATCCAAATTGGTAGTTTAGCAAACATGAGGGTGCATCTCTACTTGACTTCAACAGTTGAAATGAGGCAAACCCTTTACCTAATACTTCCATCATACACAAATATGTAATACACACACATTATCATGACAAAGACATTAAGATTAGGGGCCTGATTTTATATTATATATAATCAAACCAGTCTTTAATTTTAGGGGTGGGTGTGGTGCCTAGAAGCCCTGGATTTGCTTAATTTAAGTGGGGCCTTTTCAAGATTAGGGAATTGGGCATTGCTCCAATTATCATTAATTTATCTTGTTCATGCGTGGAAGATGATCAGTGTCTAGCTAGCTAGTGGACATGGGCATCTTCATCATCTCTAGGGTTTTTTTTAAGCTAAAAAAAAGGGAAGGTGTGAATCCATGGACTAGTAGTTGTTTCATTAATATTTTATACAATAATCAATGCTTACATTTTAATCTTATCATCTATCACTTAATGTGGAAAAGATGTATCTTTGCATCTTTGGATTTTGGTGGTGTGAAAACATTGGCCCTCTTTGCTTCCCCAAGGAAACTGTACACAATATATATGGTGGTCCTTTTTTATTCTCCCTTTTGGCCTTCTTGTTACTCCTTGATGCTTTTCTTCAATGCTCCACCCTCTTATCAACTTGCTTAGAGGATTCATTGCTTTTTCACATTTTGATGGGTCAAAATTATTTTTTCCCTTTCATATGTATGTTACTAGTAATTCTCGTAAAATTTTAATTACCACAAGTTCAAGCGCGTTTTTAGAAGGGAAACATTACAATGTCATTGTCCGTTTTCTTCGTGGTCCAAATCTTTTATCCCAAATGGCGTTCATTGGTTGTTTTTGTTGTTGTTTGGTTATTCGTTTATGCAAGAGGATTTGATCATTTATGGGCATGTTTAATGTCTAGGTTTCCTTTAAGCTTATATGATGAATTAACCATTTTCTTGGTTAAAAAAAAATGAAAAGATGAAGAAAAGTAGATTTAGGTATCCTGTTGGTAAGCATATTAGGAGACAAAAAAAAACAAAGGAACCTTCTTGAAATCAGCCATGTAGCTTATTTTTGTTGCTATAATCTGTGCTTGTTCCTTCGTTTGGTTTCGAGGTTGGGTGGCTTGTGCATGTCGGATTGTGTTTAATTGTGTTTGAATCAACTGGAGATTTGTGATCGACATCTGAAGGCTTAAGAGTAAGTCCAAATATGAGGTTTCTATAGCTGTTTACTATGAGTTCTTCCTTTGTTGTTTCTTCTGTTAGTGACCACTTCTAATCTATCTCACATTTTTCCTCTATCCATCCTGTGGGACTTATGTGGTGTCACAACCTGTTTTTCATCGATGTTTGTTGTACGTTCTTATAATAATCTGTTTATCTACCGACTTATCCGATCTTTCGGTACATCAAACATATTTGCCTAGTGTGCTAAATTCTTGTCTTTTTTCAAAAATAAAAAACTAAAATTAGGAGACATAAATTATGTAAATTGGGGTAAAAAAAAAAGGCTTACAAAACTAAGGGAGAAAAAAGAAGCGAGGCTTTCAAGCAATGTTTCCTGGGCTTTGGTTGAGGTGGTTGGCAACCGCATAACCTAATTACGCAGCTATGCCATAATTTTATTTTATTTTTACTTTTACCCATTTGATAATAAATGTGTCCAAAGATTACCAGTTGGGTTTATATCACATCTAAATTAATACATGGAATCATCACATGACAAGCAAAGTGCGTTGGAGCATATGATATAATAGATGTACTCATTCATGTACATGACCTACCATCTAAGCCAAATTGTCAAAATTGGGGGTGGGTGCTGCTCAATATTTTTTGGAGAAATTATCAATTTGTTTGTGGACACACCAAGCAAGTGAATCCCTCAACCCTTGACCTCTTCTCGCCTTCAACTACTCAGCAATTTATTTGGATGTTACAAAGTTTGAAATTTCTGCATCAAAGTAAGTTTTACACGTTTAAAATGATCAAAATAAGTATTTATCAACAATTAAAACATTGCGTCGAAAGAACGAACTTGAGACTGATTTGAGTTCAAGATGGCCGCTTAACTACCTTCAATTATGGGAGCAATTTGTCTCTAATCTTGTTGGATCATGCAATGGAGTGATGTCTCTCCTTCATACATATGCTTTACAATTTCCTCTTTTTGAAAATCAACTAAAGTTGGATTAAGACCGATCAGTTGTTAAAAAGGGCTTGCAAGAATCAATCATGAATACAGAATGCATAATATATATGGTTTTGATGTTTCACTATGATGGGGAAAATTTGATTACTTTGTAGATTTATTATTTTATTTTTAACATTGGGGTATGTTTGACAAAACACCAACTATGGTGCTATTTAAGGTTTTTATACACTGGCATCAATTTTTACTATTTAAATATAAAATCTCATTTTCCACCTTCATCTAGTAATGTAGGTTATAAAAATACCCAATCCATTTATAAAAGACAAGGGCTAGGATCCATGAAGTTCAATTTCCTGCAAAATGCTTGATTTTTTTTTGTCCAAAAATACACTAGTCCCCCTTTTAAAAACTTGGTGTTCGTTTGGATGTCCTTCACTTATGTACTATAAGTCTATAATGCTTTATGTTAAGGACTTGTTTGGATCGTTTTTTAAGCTAAAAAGTTTCCCCTTTCCTCGTACAAGGATCTCTGAAATATGTTGTTCATGTTCACCTCCATTCTCCTCCAGTCCCAGCATTCACTCAATGTTAATTCCTAGATCTACTGCCTCTACCGAGTCTACCATTATCCATCTTCTCTTTCAAACTTCTGCTATTTGTTCCAATTAGCTAGAAACACCCACAAGGTCACAATTTGTCCCAAATACTTTTAAATCTTTCAATTACATAATTTAAGGTTCAATTTCACGAAATGAAACCAACATAATTTCAACCAAACAAATTAGGATTTTTGGGGCTTTTCAATGAAAACCTAAATTAGGAGGAAACAACACGAGGTGAACAGCGACATCGGATTGGAATGTCGGCGAGAGTTGGTATCGACCTCCAATTGGATCTTGATGCTGATTAACGAAGGTGCCGCCAGATAAAGTGAACATGGGAGGTAGTACAGGACAAGACGACTGCATTGGTGTAGTAGATGTCTCAAGGGTGATAGCGTACAGGCTGTACAGCGCCGAGGGACTAACGATGAACACAAAGGGGAGGCGGTAATTGTCGCCTATCATTGTTGACCGGTATAAGCTTCATCTTTGGCAAGTTGAAGAGGGTGACAGTGGATGAGGAAAGAGGGATTGCACTGCCTTCAATGCATTCCCAAACAAAACTTAAATTTTAATAGCCTATAATGCAAAAAAAATCATTATAAAACATAAAGCCTAGCTATGCAAACAGACCCTTGGTGTTTTTGAAATCCAGCTAATTTGCCCTTTTTTTGATCAAAACAGGGATCATGTGACTCAAGTGGAACTCAAGAGGTGAGTTCAGAAGCTGGTATTCAAGGCAAAAGGTGTCTCATGCTCAATTAAGCCCATGGACTACTTGCCCGGAAGACCTCAGAACGCGCATTGCCAGTGTGATGATTTTAGTGCAAAGCATGAAGTAGATCAAAACATTAACCATATGAAATAGACAAGAACACTTCTAAGAGGCTTTTGTCAAGTCGAGAACACAATTTCAAGGAATGCATAATAACGGAAGCACTCAAAATTTGATGTCATGCTCTAAAAAGAGTTGAGTAACACCCACCAAACAAGATGCAGTATCAAAAGACCTCATTTTCAACATCCTCCAAAAACAGGTTCCGCGCTGGGGAAAAACAATAAAGAAATCAGAAAGCACTAAATAAATCCAGAATCACCTCAAGAGACAAGGTTGTCATTCAGGGACAGTGATGCAAGCTGGTCGGCTTGGCTGTTGGCTTGCTGCTGTGCCACATTCCTCAGGACATCCAAGGCTTCTGCTACCTTAGACTTAAGGGCTTCTGGCGACTCCAGGAGATGCAACACCTCCGTCTGGTCCATCTCCAACAGCATGCCAGTCACCTTTGCGGCATTGTTGTGCTCGATTGAATCCACTAGTGGGTATAGACTCTCGCCCAGCATCTGTCATGACATGTTTAACATGAATTATTATTATTTATACATCATGACCAAGTGAACATCTGTTTCAGTGCCTACCGTCCTCTGCTGATCCGGTGGAGCATTTGCAAGGGCTGTAGCCAAAGCAGTGAGAGTCATGGGCTGTCCATGACCACCAGCATCACGCATTGGCATTCCTCCCATGTCGTAAGATGGAAGCATGCCACCTGCAACTCCGTGCATTTGAACATCTTGCATGTTGCGTCCAGGAGGATAGCGATAAACACGTCCCCTGGGGAGCATCTGAAACAACACAATTTTTAAGCAACAGCCTATTACACAGATCAACCGCAGATCCATCAAGAACAATTTATTTACAACCAACCTGCTGCTGCTGCATCATAGGGACTGGAGGTTGATTCTGCTGTAGAGGACCAGCTCCACGTCTTCCCCCAGGGCGCTGACCTTGTTGACCTGGGCCACCTGGCTGCATCATAGGCACGAAAAAATTGGGCATTGGTGCAGCTCCAGGCCTCATTCCAGGAACAAGCTGTTGCTGATAGCCAAACCCAGCCTGTAGAACACAGTATATTCTTATTCATCATCTGATGCTGACAAGCTTTATATATTCTGAAACCCAGACAGGATATGAACATTATCCAATATGAACCAAACTGATTCAATTCACAGGATGGAAGAAAACACAGGACCAAAAGAACCACAATATATAACAGGGTTTGTAAGGATATGCCACAAAACACAATAAGCAAGGGCAGTGAGGGAAAATATCACACCTGGGGAGGCATCATAGGAGGAGTTTGGCCATAGAAAATCTGTTGTCCCAGACCTGGAGCACCCGGTGGAAACATTGGCATGCGTGGAGTTACTGAAGGTGGCATTGGAACTGGCCTCATCTGAGAAAATTGTGCCTGCCAAGTAAATGAAGAAAGATCAGACAATTTGTAGAATTTTAATAACCCAAAGCGTATTCACAAACTTTTTTTTTTTTTTTAAAATCTAGAGTGAAGAGGGTCCAAGATACATTCAACATTGTACATAATTAAATTTATGGATTTTTTAACGATGCAAGCAAGCATGCATGACCCACAGATTCCACATATAACCCTACTTTAAGTAGGATCATAAATTCAACAGCAAAAAATGCCTTCACATGTAAAGGATTTGATCATTTGAGGTCTTACATATCATCACCAATATACAACTAGGGCCATAATAGAGAATTTGCACACAAAAGGGTTTCTTATACAATCTTCATTTTGCAAAGTGTACTTCCTTATACATACAAATCAATATGGTCATTCAAAATTTCCAAATATATACAATTTTTTTATCAGCCATTATTTTGACAGAAATTTCCAAATATATACAAATCACCAACAATGGAAAATGGTCATTCTTCAGATGAAAATAACAGATTCATCTGAATGATTTCAAACCCCACCATAGGGAACTTCACAAATACAATACAAGTACCAACTGTTGAGAAGCGATCAATATTTTCATAAAAATGGATCTTCAATTCAGGAAAAGCTTTCCATGGAATACAATCATACCTGCAACCTTGCCCTTCTTTCCTCCTTACGCTGTGCAAGGGCAACATACAGAGGTTTGTTGACAATCATTTTACCATTCATCTCAGCAAGCTGATGAAACAACACAGTAGAGAAGACATACAACATCATAAATGTGTCAAGAAGTGTTGCTGACGTAACACATTTCACAAAACCCACTTACCGCTCGGGATGCTTCTTCAGGAGTTGAAAATGCTACAAACCCTGAGCCTTTGCTTATACCTCCAGGGTCACGCATGACCTGAGGTTTGAAAGGGAAATGTTATAGATTTACACTAGGAACCAGGTGAAGTGCATCAGAGTTACCTAGATAAATTTCAGATAAGACATCTACAAACCTTACAAGAGGTGATTTTACCATACTCTGCAAACAGCTCTTTTAGTTTTTCATCATCAATGGTATCATCCAAATTTTTAACATAGAGGTTAGCACCCTGAAACTTGTCAGCTGCCTCCTTCATGCTCTGCTCAAATTTATTTTTCAGTTCTTGCTCCCTTTCAAACTTCTTTTGAGCTCTACCAACGTACCACTCCTTGTCATCAATTTTCTTCCCATTTAAACCATCTACAGCTTTCGCAGCATCATCTGCATTATCAAAGTTAACAAATCCAAAACATTTTGATTTCCCATCTCCATCTCTCATCACTGCAGCACTAGTGATGCTACCAAATTCACCAAATATGTTTTTCAGGTCCTCTTCTGTAGTACTTTCAGCAAGATTCTTTACAAAAACATTGTTGAATTTGGTTTTGATTGATGCAGTATCCCTCTCTTGCTTACTAAGGAAAGGCCCAACAAATACTTGCTTATCATTGATTAGCATGCCATTCAGTTTATCAATTGCAGTCTGTGCAGCCTCTTCATTTTCAAATTGAACAAATCCATATCCCTTGGACTGCCCATTAGCATCTGTAGCAATCTTGCATGAGAGTATGTTCCCGAAAGAAGAAAAAGTATCATGCAGTGCTTTGTGGTCAATAGACTTGTCCAAATTCTGCAAAGATTATAATAAGAAATAAACATGCATATATCTCAAAGGATGCAAAAAAAAAAAGAAAATTCAGCATAGTATTCACAATAACAGATGGAGGAGATAAATAGATAGAATTCTGTTAGCAGAACAAAACTCTGCCAAACCAAGTCAGCTGCAAACAAGGGAAAAAACCCGCACAGGAATTAAGGATAAATATGCACCTTGATAAAGATATTTCCAGCTCCACTTTTGCGAATACTGGGGTCCCTGTGTGAGTACATGACCCGAATAGTCCTCCCATTCAGCTGAGTGAAGTTCAAAACATCCAATGCCCTTGCAGCTACATGTGTACATATTGTTCAAACCGATAATGTTAGCATTTTAGGCAAGTATCATCTAGGGTAGAAATAATTGAATAAAATGTTATGATTTACACAGGCAGAGAGTCAACAATTTCATTGATTAAAAACGATATGACAATTGGCAAAAGTGACAAATCACACTATCACACCAATAATGTGAAACTCAATTCATAAAGCACATTCGAATTCCAAACCACAAATTTAGCCCCATGTTCAAAAGTTCCACAAGCTCCTAAAGGCTAAAGCATGCTATAAAACCTTACTTCCTTTGGTTCTCATGATCCTATACTCCCATCCCATACAGTCCGAAATTTCATCTTAAGAAATGCATAAAAAGGGAAGACAATCATCCCAACGGTAAACTATGCTGACAGTTCAGTCCTTAAGCGACCAGCAAGCCTGGTGGAAGCAAATTAGCATACAAGACAAAATAAACCTTTTATCTAATGCAACATGCTCGATCACCAGGTAATGATATATAATACATACATAAAATAAAATTGAAATAATAACAACAACAACGACGACAACAACAACCCAGTATATCCCGCGATAAAAGAGGGTCTGGGGTCGGGATGTATGCACTCTTTCCCCGAACTAGTCGAGAGAGTGTTTCCGGAAGACCCAGAACAATAGAGCAAAGGAGTCAGTTGAAATAATAATCATAATAATGCTGGTACATAATAATAATAATATAAAAACCAACAAAGTAACTAATGCTGGTACAACAGCAAGAGCACATTTACCAAATTCTATTTAAATGACTCAGTTTCACAACACAATCAATTCAAATTCAGAATAAAACATGATCGATCACCAAGAATCAAATGCATGCATAGCATCCAAGAATTAATTCACCCGCTTACATGTCTCAGTTTCATAACTAGGTGGATTCAAAGAACAGATTCTGTTGACATAATGACAATCAAACTACCTCTGGGATCTAAAAGTTCATACAAACAAGTTTTCTCCGAATGCTCGAACGATTTTAGATCAAATGCCTCCAATCTCGGCAATCATAATACAACATTCATTTCAATCACAAAAGACGGTTTGCAAAGACAATAGAAAATCAAAATTTGGGCGAAACTCACCGTCCTGTGGGTTGCTGAAGTTAACATAGCCATAGCCGAGAGATCGGCGAGTGGTCAGGTCCCTACAAACCCTAACGGACACAACCTGCCCAATCTGGTTGAACATGTCATAGAGTTGCGAGTCATTCACATTGACGTCCAGGTCTCCAACGTAAAGCGACGTCGTCACGGACGGGTTCGCACCCGGAGCAGCTGCAGCCGCAGAAGCAGCCACCACACCGTTGGACGCCGGAGGCTGCACTTGAACCTGTGCCATCTTCAGAACTTCCTCTCTTTTTTTCAGGCTTTTGCTGCTCTGATTTTTTTTTTGTTCCCTCTCCTCTTGATTACTACGGAACCTGATCAGAAACCCTAACCCTAGGCAATCGAAGAACTGACGATAGTAGATAGATTTGAGCTAGTAATTTGGGGGTTTTTTGACGTTTTTGAAGAGAATGCGAAAGAAATGGGATAGAGCCACCGGAGTACCAAACAACGGTGACTGAGAAAATGGGGAGGAAGAGGGCAATGGGGGGAGATATGGTTTTTTCCGGGGGACGGCAGATAGAACTGCACCGCAATTGGAAACGAGTTAACTGTTTCGCTTATAAAGGGGGTCGGTGGTGACCAAATCCCTAGTTTCCTACGTGGCCTCTTTTAAACCGTTGGATGGTTCCGTGGCGCTAATTGACGGTTGGATTCATCAAGACCGCAGATTCTTCATTTTTTTTTTTGGAAAAATTGAAGAAAACCGCTCTTTAAATACGGTATTTTGCGAGAAACTACCCCCTAAAACCAAAATTGCAGAAAATCACCTGTTAAAATCATTTTCTTTGCAAAGTCACACCCATCACCAAATTTCCGTAATTGAATGTTAAAGTGCAAGAAAATTCAATTATATCCCTTATTTTTATTATTATTTTACTTCATCCTATTGGTATTAATTAATTTTTACCTTTTAACATATTTTTCAAAAGTAAAAAACTCTACATACTATCATTTTTTTTAATATAATTTCATACTTATTAGTAAAAATACTCTATAAAAAATAGATATAATTGATATCTTATATTTTAAAAAGTTTATATTACTAAAGAGGTACTTAAAGAAAATATTTTTTTAAAAAAAAAAAGATATTTCATACAGTTTTTATTATTTTAAAAATATTTTCACTATTCCACACACATTTTTAGAATAATAAAAACTATATGAAATATTATTTTAAATTTTTTATTTTCTTCAAATAGCCCTTTAGCAATACACATTTTTTGAAACGCATAAAACATAAATTACACATGAGTTTTTTATAGAGTTTTTTGTGAGTATGGAATTATTTTTAAAAAATATTATTTTTTGATATTTTTATAGAGTTTTTACTTTGAAAAATATGTCAAAATGTTAAATATCAACTAATACCAATTGAAAAGAGTAACTAATAATAAATTTAAAGGGTTATGATTGAAATTTCACACATTTTAAGATTCAACGGTTGGTTTTCTACTATTTAGTTTTAAGGGGCTAAGATTCAACGTACAATTTCTTCTATCAACTATGAAAGAAATCTCTTTCATTCATGTACCACGTCTTGGCAATGGAGTGGCTTATAAGGTTGCACACCTTAGCCACTCTGTCAGGGGTATTGATATTTGCAACAATTCTGGTCTTACATACCTCATCTGCAAGGATGCCTTCGGGTAGAGCGCGCTCACCCGAATTTTTTCCTGATAAAAAAAAAAATTTAAGGGGCAAATTTTTTGCAAAACACCCTATTTAAAGGGTGATTTTATGTAATTTTACCTTTTTTTACAAGACAGATTATTCTGAAATATTTGGAATTTTGGACTCGTTTGATTCATTCTTCTTATTTTATTTATAGTTTGTCTTCGTTTTATTCATTCTTGTTTAATTTAGAGAAAATCGTAAGTAGAAATAGGTAAGCTATTAGAAAAAATGAAAAAAAAACAAGCGAAATATGAGATTTTTTTTTATTAGATAATAATTTGGATATATGAATATCCAAAGGCATCCTTACGGATGAGATCCTGAAGATCTTGATTTGTACCCCAAAGGCAGAGTGGTCAAGATGTGCAACCTTGTCAGCCACTCTATTGCCAGCACGGGGTATATGAGAGAAGCGAACCGCTCTCATATTGTTTAAGAGGACCTACACATCAGACAGAGTCATTTCAATCTCCCACGAACATCTTATGTTGTTCTGCACGTAATCAATAATGATCTTCGAGTCCCCCTCGATAATGATGTTTTTTATATTTAGTTTTTTGGCTTCTATAATGCCTAATTTTAGAACAGCAGCTTCGACTTTTAAGGGAGAAAGGCGCCCTAGTCTTTGTTATGATATTTGGATTGCTTTTCCGTGCCAGTCTCGGATGATAGCTCGAGCGGAACTTCTACCATCAAGGAGAGGGGAACCATCGAAGTTTAGCTTAAACTTCCCCATTGGTGGTTTCAACCACTTCTTCTGCTTATAACGGTTGTTTTTATGTTTCTGGGCTGCCCAGTCACCCATGTGAGGAGTAGTGACATGATCCACCCGCTCCTCAAAATGACAGGCACGATGCCATAATTCTAATTGTCTGACGCAGAACGCCTCAATACTGGTCTCGATCCGATGGGGGAGGTAGGTTTCGGAAGACGTACCCGTTTCTGAAATACCAAATACCTTACCAAGTAGTAGCAATTTGTTGAATTTTCTGTTTCGACATTGTTTGTATCCATTGTAGCACCCTTCCCATCTCTTTATTGTCATTTATAAGTTGTTGGAGATTACACATCTCAGTATTGGTTAAATACTTTATAATAAGATTGGGGAAACACTCAATAAGTACATGGATGTCATCCTCACTACAATCTTGGCATTTGTCACACATGGATGGTACAGAGACCCCCCGCGAGGCGAGTTT
This sequence comes from Persicaria tinctoria, assembly GCA_037127255.1. Taxonomy (NCBI): domain Eukaryota; kingdom Viridiplantae; phylum Streptophyta; class Magnoliopsida; order Caryophyllales; family Polygonaceae; genus Persicaria; species Persicaria tinctoria. The sequence continues at coordinate 25,560,230 of JBANSL010000018.1, read as the reverse complement.
GGCTTTAGTAGGTAGTTCAGCTTGACTGATTTTCCACATAAAGTTTTTGATTTTGGGTGGAATGTTTAGTTTCCATATCCATGAAAAATATAAGCTTTTGTTGGAGTCGATGTTTGTAATGAACTTGTATGCTGAGGATGTCGTAAACCAACCCTTTTTATCCGGCCACCAGTAAATCCTATCTTCCATTGCCGAAACAAGTAATGGAATGGCTAATATTTGCGCCACAATCGATTCTGGTAGTATGTGACGGAGCTTCTCCTTGCACCACTCCCCGTTGTGGATATATTCACATACCTTTTCATTCGCGTTATATTGTGCAGGACACTCTTCCCTCTTACATATAGCTACTTCTGTCACCCAGTTGTTAGTCCAAAATTTGACCGATGCTCCATTGTCGATGGACCAGATAAGGCCCGATTTAAATTGTTGAAGTAGACTTGATAATTTCGACCATTGCCAAGACATGTTTCCTGCTTTCTTATCTATAATCTTATAAAAGAGAGAACGCTGGAATGAACAGTGTTTCGGTACGACATCGTTTATGGAACATTGTCATTCTGGCGCTTTCTCTCCGTTCTCTCGCCTCTTTTCCAGATTTCATCTCCTCCGTCGTCCCTTGACTCTCATCTTCTTCGTCTATCTTCTTCATCGTCGCTCTCTCCTTCCCCGGCTTCTCCTCCTCTTGCCACCAGTCTCTGATGCTCCCTGATTCGCACTTGATGTCCCCAGTCGTTTGCGTGTCTTAGAGAAGACAATGGTGATTGCTTCTTTCAAATTGACGAAAGCAACGACCTTGGAATCGGAATAACCTCAAATCATTAAGATCCCTCCTCTTGGATCTTCAAGTGAGTTGAAATTTCATTAATTGCTTGTTTGGATTGCTCATTCTTGTGTCTGGGTTGTGTGTTGATGTTTTAGAGTTTGTCCGTTAACTGCTTTTGGCTTCAGGTGGAGGAGAGTAAGTATTTCTTTCGATTTTCTTTGCTCTCTTCATTCTGCGATTAGCGTTTGAAAGTTTTTTAATTTTGATTGTCTAGATTTCTCTGTGAATGGTGAAGAGGATAAAGGATACGGGTCTAAATTACTACTGCTGTGTGCAATGTAATGTACAAGAGGTTGCTTGTTTGCAACTTTTTTTTTTCATTCTCCCGGGTTTGTTTGTTCCTCATCCTTAATCTATGCACTGCCTTATATCACCTATGATGAATTGCATTCGTTCATTCTTCGGTCGATGTTGTCTTGTTCAGTATCAACATAAAGAGTACTAATGTCTTATAGGAACTTGTTTGCTGATGTATGAAATTGATTGTCATATCTTGTTGTTGTGTGAGCAAGCTTTACTATGCATAATCACTTGCAATCTTGATTTTGTGTTCTGTTGTGCAATAAGTCCCTTAATAACCATCCTTCAGTCTGGGCATCCTACAACATGTTTGTATGGTTTGAATTATTCTTTCTTCTTCTTTTTACTTACTGCAACACAACCAAATGAAACTAAGGGCTCTTAAGATTGTTGTTTTTATTATTAAAAAGCTCAATATTTTGATGTCTTCTCCTTTAACTTGCTGAATACTGAAGTCACAATGTTTTTTGTGAAAATATCATTTACTGCAGTTGATTTCAAGGTATCTACAAAGTAGAGCATTTCATTTGGACTTTAGGATTCGATGTTCAGATTCTTATGAGAGTGGGTAACATGATAAACAAAGCATTCCGGGTATGGTTCTTTAAATTGTGTATTTGTGAATAGTGTATATTCATAAGCAAGTTCCTTTTCATCAATTACATGAACGATATATGATGCTACTTCTTGATTCAGATTCGCCCTCCTAGATATGCTCCAATCACACATTTGAGTTGGCATATGACAGTGGCTCTGCAGAAGATGCAGGAACATGGTGCAATCCTCGGCTACAAGAGGTAATCACAAGGGAATTATGGCTTGCACATTAATTTTAAGAAACTTGTATGATCTTAGCTTTTGGAATAGTTATATATCCCACAAACATTAGCAGTAAGGCATGTTCTTATCCAACTACTTGCATTTCTAGGAGTGTTATGAATTCTGGAATTTCGGTCGATGATTTTTCCATGTTGGAGACTTGTGATCTCTATATATTAGTTGTTTGCTTCACCATTATTGCTTTAATTATAGTTATTTGGGTCTGATCTATGTTTCCTATTTATGCCGGAGGGAAAACTAAGTCCATAGGTAAAACTAAGCCCATGGGATATATTATGCTTAACGGCTAAGATTCCAGTAGATTACTAATTTTTTCCCTATATACACATATGTTATATCTCACCTACTCATTTATCCTTTTATCTTTGTTTCGGTTATACTCTTTCCAAATTTCTCTCTATTCTACTCTCTACTTTAGAGTTTTGACTTCGTTCTATTTGAGGTATTTTTCTTCTTTATCCTTTAATTTCTGATTTCGCTCTGTAATTTTTCATTTTGCTGGTTTAAAGTTTGTGCTCTCTTCTTCTATGCATGTGTTCTTCACTTCTTCTTTGTCCTTGAACTTCTCCTTTTCCTCTTTACTTTTTAATTTTTGTTGTTCAAAAGTTCATGTCTTGTCTTCTTCTCTGCATGCATGTGTGAATTCTTTTTCATCTTTATGAATTTTTTTTATTTGTCTTGTTTGGAAGTTTATTTTGCTTCTTTTTGTTTCTGGATTTTAGTTTGTATTTTCTATCCTTCAATTTATCATTTTGCTCTTTAATTTTTCAATTTGTTGTTCAATAGTTTATGTCTTGTCTTCTCATATGCACGCATGTGTAATTTTTGTAGTTATTAATATATATTTTTGTGTATTTTTTGTATGTTTATTTTTATTGTTTTTAACTCTATTTTTAATTTTGTAATCATCCGTTTTTAAAAATGTGTATTGGATTATTTGTTTAATGGGTGCATTTGTGTGTTTTTTTTTTCTGCATGTGGAGACGTGGAGTTTTATCATATTTCTACAGTTTTTACATCTTTTTCCTAAAAAAAAGATTAGTTTTGTGTTGCTTTTTCTTGTATGTATGTTCTATTCTTTCTCCTTCAATTTATCATTAGGATCTGTAAATTTTAACTATGCTCTTATTTTACGTTTTATATTTTTTTGAGCATGCATTTTTAAATGTTTTTTAGTTTTCTTTATTCCCACATTTATCAAATTGTCTATGTTTAATTGCTTTGCTGGTTGTGTCTCACTATTTAATTGCATTGCTGAGTGTATTTTTTATGCCATGTTGTTGAGTGTATTTATCAATTTGTATATGTTCTTATATTTTATCTAAGGGATAGGAGAGTCTCCTAATGCATTTAGGTAGTCTATTGGTTGCTCCTTTTAATTGTCAAATTACCCCTCACTTTGTCTCCCTACACTTCCCGAGCATATTTGAGAATTGAGGTACAATAGTTGAAATGGAATTTGGAGTTGAATTCTTAAGATATCAAATTGTACATGGCTCCCTATTGGTTTTTTGCCTTATTATTTTGACATTGCATGCCAAAACGATTTTTTGGGTGGGAAATTAGAGTTTGTTCACCTTTTGTTATGCCCTTCCCTACTCGATGCCATTGAACATCTTACAGAGGTCTTTTAATATTATTATTCTTACTATTCTTATAATATTATACTGATATTTTTTAGGTGTCAAATTCATGTTATTTATATCATTGTACATGACTATTTTTTAGATGTATTATGAACTGTTTGATGGAATCTGTACATTGCATTTTCAGTGTCTATTTAATGTTGTACTTTCAAGTAATTAACCTTTGCATTGATATGAACCTTCGCATTTGTAACTTGGCATAATTTGATCCTATAAAAAAATCGTAGACACATTAATGCCACAAAGTCCTGATTCGATTATTCCTAAACATTATATGACTAAGGTTAACTTTTGCTGCTTTTATGAAGAATGAAGCGTAAGAGATTACTGCTGGATGAATTACTATCGGAAACAAAGGACCATACTTTAAGGGTTAAATGTTCTACCAAATTCAGAGCTCAAGAGCTTGTGAAAATGAAAACGAGATGTATGAAGTTTACTGATGAAAAGGTATACACTTTGCTCATAATTTTATTTTCATTTGTTTGTTTCGTATTATTTTGTTTGATTTTATTAATGCTTTGTAATCTAATGTTATTTTCTTATATGTGTATATATATATACACACACACAGAGGGAACTAAAATATCTACATTTCTCTTTGGAGTGAATGTTGATATTTTTGATTCAATCATCGAGAATGGAATGAATATGAAATATCAAATATCTTGGTACGAGATGTGAAGCCACAATTCCTAGTCAGGGTATGCACAAGCAAGAACTAATTATCATTGATAGCAATTTTGTCCATAAAATTCTAGGAGAACGCTTTTCAGAACCTACTGTTTAGTGGTATTCTATTGATAGGCTTCCAAAAAATACTGCTTCTGCAGCCAGATTTGGTACGTTGATCTCCTTATAATATACCTATATGAATAGGTCATATATATTTACAGCTATCGGTAATGCTCATGTAATTCTTTGTTTGTGATAGCAGATGTTGTTGGTGTAGTGTTGCACGTTGAGCCACTAAAATCAATTACCACTTTCAGGATGTGTAATGTTGAAGTTTGTGAAATATCTGTGACAGATGATAGGTATATATAATGGTTTTTAAAACATTTATTTTGTTTTTTCGGTCATTGACTTATATGCTATTTAATTATTCATACTAATATTTATTTATAAATTGGTGAATTAGTTGTGACAAGGTTGTGCTCATATCTACGTGGTGTGATAGAAATTGAAGAATGCAGACTCGGAGACGCATGTTATTAGTCTAACTTTTTTAAAAGCCAATACTTATAAAGGTTTGCTTTTGTAACAAAATTATCTACTAATTAAAATCAGCATTACTTTCTGAGAGCAATCGTATTACTTACCACTCGCATCCAATGTTTAAATTTAATTTTACTATTTGATTTGGTAATACGCCTCATATGCAATGTTTATTTTATTTTTTTTACCAATAAAGGTTACTCCTTGGGAACTAATATATAAAATATGCTTTACAGATGTATATAAACCAAATGAATTATAGGATTTTACAAGATTTAAATATTATGTTCTCAAAATACAAGCACACTATGACTTTCATGAATTTTCACAACAACAAAAATTGTGACGTCAACAAAAAATTACGACACCACAATGATACATATATATAACGAAAAAATGACAAAACCGTGCGCGAATGCGCGCGGTTATTGCCTAGTATTGTAAAATGTGGGCATCTTTTAGATATTTATGGGTAATTATTTTGACCCAAATATTTCCTGGTTCAGCGTGAACTTTCCACAACAGTTTTAATTGTAAAGCTTCATTCATTTCTTTTGCTTTCCTAATGCCCAAACCATCAGCCTGTTTCGGTCTACAGATCTTATTCCATCCAATTAACGGTTTGTGTTGTGCATCCTTATTCCAAAAGAATGTTCTATTTGTTGTAACCAGTTCTTTATGCATTGTTGCGGGCAACATAAAATTCTGCATGATAAACAGCTACTTTGCTGTTAGATTTGATCCAATGAGTGTCGCTTTACCTTGTTGTGAAAGTGCATTAGCCCGCCATTTGTTGAGTTGTTCTTGGGTTTTACTAGTTACCTCCTTAAAGGTTTCATTGTTGACCCATCCATTAATAATAGGAGAACCTAGATATTTCTCAACTGAGTTGGAATGGTAATCCCGAGATCCCCGCCAAGTTCCGGAATGCGCCCTCGGTCCATACCAGAAGTGACCTGGAAAGCTGATTTATGATAGTTTAGTTGTTGGCCCGAGATTTGGCAATAGTCATCTAAAATCTCCCTAATCTTGTGGCACCCATTAGTGCTCCCTTTTAGAAAAATTAGAATATCATCTGCAAATGCTAGAAAGGGGATATAGGGACCGTTAGATCCAAATTTGAACCCAACCAACTTATCCGGAGAACCTGCCTCCATAACAAGGCGTCGGGTCAGAACCTCCGCACCAAGAATGAATATGAATAGCGATAAAGGGTCCCCTTGTCGAAGGCCTCTTGATGGGAGAAACAGATCAGTGGGTCCATTATTGACAAGGACAGAGAACGACACAGACGTGATACATTCCATGACACAATTGAAAAAGGTTTGGTGAAATCCAAATTTTAATAAAACTAACTCCGTGAATTCCCAATCCACCCGGTCATATGCTTTTTCCATATCCAATTTCAAAGCAATCCAGCTTTCCTTTCCTTTCCGGATTTTAAATGAATGAAATATTTCATGGGCTATAAGAACGTTGTCTTGGATGGCTCTGTCAGAAACAAACGCACCCTGAAGGGGGTTGATAAGTTTCCCCAGGACGCGCTTAAGTCGTTTTGTAAGAATCTTGGATATTATTTTGTAGATTATTGAACACAAACTAATCGGTCTGTAGTGAGCAGTTGTCGTCGGGTTATCCTTTTTTGATAGAAGAGTAATGAACGTATGATTTATTTGTTTGAGGATTCTTCCAGAGAGGAAAAAAACCCTTGACTACTTTGGACAAACAATTTCCCATGACGCCTTGTAAAATTCAGTCGTCATACCATCTGGGCTTGGAGCCTTATTCCTTCCACGGCAGAAAACAACATTTTTAATTTCTCCATTAGAAGGGATTGCCGTTAGCATTTTGTTTTCTTCATCTGTGATGTCAGTTGAGATAAGGTTGAGATATGCATTTAGTTTTGTAGTATTGATCGGCTATTTTTTTAAATCTTTTCGGAAAGTCAGTCTTGATTTCATTATTGATGTTTTCCTCCCCTATAATATGCGTGCCCTCTGTTGTTGTGATGGTTTTAATACATTTTCTATTTCGCTTGCCCGTAGCTATTTTGTGAAAATAACTCGTGTTGGAATCTGATAACTTAATCTGCTTGGTTTTAGCTCTTTGATTCCAGTATGATTTTTGAAATAGCAATAGTTTTTTCTTTTTTCCGTATTAATGTACACTCTTTCGCTTGTAGTCTACTATTTGACCCTTGGTTCTCTGTCTGCTGTAATAACAGTAGTTGTTCTTCCACCTTTTGTAGTTGACGGAATATATTTCCAAAGGTATTCTTATTCCACATCTTTGCTTTGTCTTTAAGAATGCGTGTTTTGCGGGTTAGTTGATACATAGCAGAACCATGACATTGAAAACGCCATGCCTGCCAAACATGTTCCGGAAATCTCTGCGTTGTAACCAACATTTTTCGAATTTGAAGGGATGAGGTTTAAAATTTTGGTTGGTTGTTAATTCAATTGTAATTAGGCAATGGTCTGAAGACGAAAAAGCCCCGTTTTTTGTACATAAAGCTGGATATTTTTGTATAATTTCCTTTTGAACTATAACACGATCCAGCTTTTCTTTTATGTTTCCGTCTTCAACTTGTTTTTTCCGCCATGTGAACTTATTTCCCCAAGACGGGATCTCTTCTAAAGAGCATCGGTTTTTTATGTCCATTAGTCTTGCAAATCGTCGAGGCTGCGTTATGGCCCCACCTTCTTTTTCTGTAAAGTTGCCAATTTCATTCAAACCCCCCATAATAATTCATGGGATAGTTGCTTAATTTATTTCCTGGATTACCGGACTCCAGAACGCATGTTTATCTTGTTCATGCGGCGGAGCGTAAATAAACCAAATTAAGCAAGAAAAGTTGTCAGCGTTGTTGGTGTATTTGATTGTAATAGCTCGATTCATTTGAGAAATAACCTATACCTCTTCGTTTAGAAAGCCATTCTCTTTCCACAGTAATCCAATACCACCTGATTTGCCCTGAGCAGGTGACCAAATGGCCTTGTCAAAACTCGAACCCCGCCAAACAAAAGGGTCGGGAATAGTTTTTGTCTTTGTTTCCGCAAGTGCTAACACGTGAATATGCTCCGCTTTGCATCTTGTGTTAATGTCTGTCCAGAAGGTTGGTCTCCCCAAACCCCTACAATTCCAAAAACTAATCTTCATAGACAACATACTTTTGAGAGCTCGAGGCAGCTATCCGACTCTCAATTCTTGTGGGAATCAGATTGTATATATAGTTTGTATTGTGTCAGCTTGTTTTTCACGTGTTTAGTGACGAGAGCACTCATGCTCTCCCAAACCCCGAGCAATGAACTCGCAGATTGATTGAAAACAAACCAATCAGCAAGGAAGGTGGGCATGAACCTAACACACGGATTCAAGGAGACCCACCTCCAGATTGGCTTGACCATTTTAGACCCATATTGGTCTTTATGCTTGGGCATCTCACTTAAACATAGTAGGTTATTCGGTTTCGAATAGACCTTCAAATGGTCATGGGTCATCTTTTCAATTATCGCCATAGGAACTGGTTTCCCTATGGCGATGCCGGGCTCTTCGGGGTCTGGTATCCCCTTAGAGCATGATGAAGAGGTGTATTCTTGGTTTTCATGTGTAACCTGATAAAAATTTCCAATTGAAAAACATCCAATGTAGTTATAGAAAAAACATGAATATGTCAAGTGAATAAGATATGAGTAGGAAGTCCGGGAAATTATAGAAGGGATCCAGACATTGGATGCACTTCAAGCACTCCCAAACCACCAACCGAACGTTTCGAGGTAGAGAAGTCTGCAATCGGAAGCGCAATTGCTGCAGGCATCCCAAAAGAGCCAGCACCCGTGACACCCATGCCACGTTCTAGCCCCGGCCTCCCAATAAACCAACGACAGCCACAAGCCACCCCACGCTCCAAAAGACATCACAAAATGAAATTTTCAGATTCAAAAGACGAACCGACAACCGTGAAGACCATACGCGTCGGAACGCCCCACCCCGACGTGATAGGAAGCCGGCGATGAGCGAACCGCACCAAGCCAGGGTACACTTAGCCTTCCTACTAACCTTTTTGGAAATGACAGAGTTTGGATGAAGGGCCGAAACTAGACATGGCCACGGGTCACGGGTCGGGCGGGTCGACCCGTGACCCACCGGGTCGGTGACCCGTCGGGTTAGGGTCCACGGGTCCAAGGGTCGGCTCGGGTTGAGGGTCAGGGTTAGGGTTGGGGAAAAGATAACCCGTGACCCGGCGGGTCCGACCCGATTCGACCCGCCGGGTCAACCCGCCATTTTAAAATATATTTTTATAAAAAAAATTTATTTTTAATAAAATAAATTTATAATTATTATGTAAATTATATAAATTATTCTTAGAATAATTCATAATATTACATAATGTAATATGCAATGGCAATGTGAGACTTAGCACCCTCATGCTTCTCCTTTTATAGACTTAGCACCCCCCCTTCCTCTAGTTTTCAATGTGGGACAAGAACAAGGGTAGAAACTAGAAACTACACCATGTCTTCAATCTCTACCATTCGGTTTTTAATGTCAATCCATACTTATAAATCATTCTATATCATTCTATATGATACTAAGTTATAGGAGTCTTTATGATATAATTTCAAATAATACAAATATTGTTATTGAAAAAGCCGTTACACTTGTATAGTATCCTTAATGTCGAGTTTTCGTTTATTTTCAAAATGATATAGAACTTCGGATTTTCAAACACAAGAATGAAATATAATATTGGCAATACTTTTTCAATGTGTCTTTTCATGTACGTCATAACAAGCAACCCAAGTATGTAATTCTAATAACATCATCATTAAGTGTATACACAACATGTGGCTAATTCAACTTCAAACGAGAAAGTTTAACATATCTATATGAAAAAGAACCTAGATTTGAAATCATTAATCAAGAAATTAACATAATAATGCAAGTAAAATAAAATACTTATGATTGATTAATGGATCAACACAACTATCAATTAAATTAAATAGAAAGATTAATCCAACATAACTTGGTATATTGTATCATGATGTTTCATCTCCATGTGTTATTCATTTCATTAAATCTTAAGAGGTAAACACTTTAATTATATTATTATATGTTACATCATATAATCCAAATACTTAAATTACATTATATTCCACCATATAATCCAAAGACTTTAATTACATTACATTTTACATCATATACTTAAATATCAATTTCTCACATTTTCTTTCATATCTCATATTTCTGTCCCACATCGAAAGTGGGCTACATACCTCTATTTTCTCTATATATAGATCCTCATACCCTACTTGTCATTCCCACAATCCAACTTTTTCTTTCCTACATCTAAAGTGTGATGAAATGATGGGAGTGGAATGAAGATATCTATATATATCTTCCCACATACCATGTTTTGTCAACCTTAAATCTTTCCATTTCGAAAATGTGGTGAAAGACTTGAGTTCAGTTTTATTTTTTGTTTAAAATAATTTTTTTTTTAAAAAAAAATGGTTGACCCGGCGGGTCGACCCGCAAAACTCGTTGGGTACCCGATTTGGTGCCACGTGACCGACCCGCCGGGTCACCCAACCCGCCGACCCGTGGCCGTGTCTAGCCGAAACCCTCCAACACCAAAATGATCTTCGGACTAAGATAAGAGAGAAATTGATCCGAAGTATCACTATTACAATTCCGAACCAATCCCCCATGAGAATACCTTGTGCTGGAAATAACCAATCAATCAGCCACTTCCATCACCCTCTTTTATGCGTTCGACCAACGGACAGAAACACGCGTCCGCCTCAGGCACAGAACCGATCGATTCGAACCGTCAAAGCACCTCATTGATATCGCTTCTCGCTCGTGCTGAACAAGGCTCCCTTTTGAGCGAAACACTTTGATTTCGGCACAAAACCGAACTGAGACTTGATGATTTATGTTTCTTTGTTAGTTTGATCATGATTTGGTGACGGGATTTGGTTATGATGAGGAGGATTTGCAGAGGCTGTAGGACTAGGGTTCAAGAGAAGGAAGGGATTTGGGGATTGTTTGAGAGTTTCTCTCTCTTCGTGTCATTTTCCGTAGTGCTAAGTGAAATATGAGATGATTTTTTATTAATAGTTAATATATGCTATGAGGATTAATATTTTTCAAAGAAACGTAATTTGGATTAAATCCATCTTTAAAAACACGGGGTAACAACTCCACAACATCCCTTAAGTCTATTAGCAAGATAAACTTTTGTCTATTGGTAAGATTAATGATAAAAAAATTACAAGACAGGTGTGCCAGAGAGATGTCGAACGAGTAACTGCTGATAGATTGGTTGCTGCAGGGAAGGTGACAGGATGTATGTTGTTGGTGACATGATATAGGTCTCCAGCGCTATTACATCTCATGAGCGGGGTTCCAGTTGTGAAATCTTGGACAGCAAACCCAAAGCGATCAAACTCAATGGAGATATTATTGTCTGTGGTGAGGCGACGAATGGATACAAGGTTCTTTGTTAAGACGGGGGAGACGAGAATGTTGTTAAGGCTTAGGTCGGTGGTAGGTTTTGGTAATGTAGTGTGCCCAAGACCCAAGGTAGGAATGCGTTCACCATTGCCGACAATAATGGAGGTAGAAAGACTCTTAGAAGCAGGGACAGAAATGATACATGGGTTGTGCGACATGTGCGCAGTGGCTCCGCTATCCATGTACCAGTTCGGATCGGCAAGCGACACGCCTATAGGTGTCATGATGGCGGGTTGCCTGTGTTGGGACGATGACGATGATCCCGCTGCTAGGGCCTGATCTAGATGGTGCGGAGAGGGCCCGAGGAGTCCCTACTGGCTCGGGTATGGTCAGCGTTGAAGAGGCGTACGGGGGAGGCGGAAGGGTATAGGTCGGGTAGCCTTGGGGAAGGGCTCCAAGAGGGGAATACCCCCTCTGTAAATGACTTGAAGGGGTGATAACCTCGACGAGAGGCTGTTGTGGATTGTAGAAAGCCATGATCGTCGTCGATCGGAAAGGTTTTTTTTTTTCCTTTCGGAATTGGGATCTGCTAATTGAGATCTGCTAATTAGGGGTGGTGGTCGGCAGGAGGGACAACAAGGGCTTGGATCTGCTAATTAGAGGGATTACCGGTGAGGAGAGAGGGAGATCTTGTGGCGGCGGGGCTCGGATCTGCGAGCGAGGGAGGAGATCGGCGAGAGCGGGGTAGTGAGCGAGAGAGACAGTGTGGTGCTCGGATCTGGAGAACTAGCCGAGGGCCGGGGATGGTGGCCGGTAGGAGGGACCGCGAGAGCGAGCAAGGAGAAGAGACGGGGTGCCGAGGAGGGGTGCTTGGATGCCGAAGGCGAGGGAGGGAGAGGAGAGGGTGGGCTGCGAGGTTTCAGCGAGCGATTAGAGATCGATAGAGCGGAGAATAGCGATGAGGGGTGCTCGGTTCTAGGCGGAAAAGTGATGGTGTGGTGGCTGGAGGATGGGTAGCGAGAGGGAGATAGAGGCCGGAGGATGGCCAGACAGTAGGCGAGAGGGAGATCGAGAGGAAGGGGATGACCGGTGGGAGATTAGGCGGCGACAGTAGGAGATTAGGCGGAGGAGGGATCGAAAAAAAAAATTAGGGTTCATTTTGATGAAACCCTAGAGGCTCAAATACCATGTCAGAGTGAATAATCCCCATTAGGATTGCCTTCGCTATCATTAGAATATATATAAGAGTACAAGATAGTTAACCCTAATTACAAATGGGTAATTGGGCCTATACATATAGTATATCTAACATCAATCTCTTTCTTTCTCACTTCATCTGTCTTTTCCCTCGTGTGATTGTGCTTCTATCCAGTGAAAATGAGCTACGAGTTACGATTGCTTTTGTTTGCATGTGTATTGGATGCCTGTCCATGGGACATCCCTCAGGTGTTGTTGTAATTTTACAACTACCTTGCTTTTTTGTTGGTTTAATTTCAACCTTCATTATGTTCTCTTTTTTTTTCTTTCACCTCTTCCCATCCCCATCATCTTTTTCCAATTTGCTACAAATAATCATACATGTTTGATTTTAATTGCATATTCATTGTGGAATATCAAGAGTTTTTTATTGATTGAACTGATTCGCTATAGATTGAATTGATCGAATCTCTGAATTGACGACTGAGGCATCCGTAGCCTACGGTCGACACCGGTGGCGGCGATCGTCCCGTTGAACCACCATCAACATCGACCTCATTACTTCCTTGTTGTACATGGGTACTTTGAATTGGTTTGCCTTGCACGCCAAGGTTGATGGGAAAAAACCCCAAACCATAATCCTTTTTCACCTGAATCCTCTATTCCTCCTTCTCATTGCCTCCATCAACTTGCTCGTAAGGGGGTTGTGGAAATTAGGTCCATGGTCTTCTTCTGGCCCTCGGATGCAAGTCCGATGTGAACTAAATTGCAAAATTAAGAAATTAGGCATGAACATCTGAAATGATGAAAAACAGAACTCCGAACCCGGGTCTAATTTAAAATGAAACAGCATTGGAATTTTACTTGGATTGAATTGCAAATGACTCGTATCCAACCCTTCGTGCATACGAAGCAAGCCAATAAATTGTTGCCTGCTAAGGAAGCCTTCGTTCTTGCTTAACAAACATATGAGTCAAAACTTGCAAAGGAAGCTTTTGTGCTTGCGGGACAAAAACTTGTTTCGTTTCTTGATTTGGAAGCACTTATGCTTGCTACACAAACTCGAATTTCTTGGAAATCAGAACTGGAAAATAAACTCTCTCAGGAGTTTTTTTTTAAAACGTGTATCGGATATAGTATTTTTACCTTTAACTCTCTCGGGAGTTTTTTTAAAAAAACTCCCGAGAACTGTTGTAATTTTTATTAAAAAAAATAGCTTCCTGCCGGATTCATCGGGCATTGAACCGGTAGGAAGCCTCAGTTTGAACCACAACAGAAGATGATGGAGACTCCACCAAATAACAACATCGTATTCATGACCCAACATTATACACTATACATTGCAATTTGGCCAAAATATGTCAAATAAACCATGAAATTTAATATAAATAAACAAAAATATAGTACAATGTTATTTCAGAAAAACAAACAGACTAGTTAATAAACATCTACCGATACTGAAGTTAAACAATATAATCATTCCATGCACGGCTAGAGTTTGGGGGAAAAGAAAGCATTAGGATGAGTTACAAGTTTGTGATGATATGCTCGACCATGAACAGAGCACGATGACTTGATCGGATACTGTTCTTGTTGGAGGCCGGGACTCATTGATCTTCATTATTCCGCAGACCACACTTTGTTCTCTATATATGATATTGCACCCTACAAAATTTAAGCCATAAAATGTATCATAGCATTAAAGAAGTGTAGGAGTGACAAAACTATAAATTCATTGCTAGGTGAAGTCTTACAACAATTGTAGTTTGCTAGACAGCAAGGTCACCATAAAGTGGATGTAGGACTTTAGTGGATCTCTATGGATGTCTCATACATGTGCATAAAGACATAAATAGAATGTTTGGCAAAGCTCCGAATGTACTGCAAGAGAGTTTTTCATCAATGCAAATAAAACCGTATAAAAAAATATTCAAAAAGGTAAAACAATGGTTATAGCCTAATCTGCAAGTCTAGGAATTAATTACCACAACACTATAATCCTCTAATACGGAAGTATAGCACATTATCCAGAAATCACGTGGTGATGCCATCGTCGTAAGTGCATACACTTAAATAGCAATGGAAAAAGTGAAGCATTGACACATAGAGTAGCTTAATGGTTGTTGATCACATTTGGAAAGAAATAAAATGGATAGGGCACATGACCTACCTATATGTATAGTGGATCCCTTTAATGAATCAATAATCAATAAATTAAAAAATAAAGGACTCATAGGTTAATCAACTAAAACAGGTGCATGTAGAACATGAAGTGAATAAGAAGCGAAAGGGGATAAGAAAAGGGCATACCCCCTGGATCATTTTGGTAGTAACTTGTCTCAAAACCCACTATCACAAATTTTACATAAAACTTGTCAAAATAAGACTCAGGCCATTAAATAAAATTGACAGTTTATGAACCAAATATCTAACTTTTCTTGCGTGAAACTCTCTACTCTAATTCAGTAATTCCCCACAACAACAATATAATAGGGTGAACTTTCCACTTGAAATAAAAATTCCTCATAGCTCTATTTGATGTTGATTTTAAGGCACCATGAATACAATCCCATACTAACTGTATGTAAGCTCTGGTGCTTAATAAGCATCCATACATACTTAGATACAAGTAAACAGAGCTTCTAACACTAAGAAATTAAAATTTCAGTTATAAGGACCAAGAAGATATAAAGTGTTATTATTGTGTAATATATGATTCTATGTTAGCAAAGAACTAGAAAGTCTGCGCAACCTAAGTGCTAAGAGAATCAAACTAGCATTCAATGAAATAATCACAACAAATTGAATTTTCGACAGGAATAGCACCCAAACTCAACACATACACGATTTGATTCCTTCACCATAAAAATTAATCATGGAGCTGATTCCTTCACCATAAAAATTAATCATGGAGCAAGAACATATCACCATCATAAATTAAACATAGAGAGCAAGAGATACCTGAGTACAATTGGGAGATTTCAACAAGAAAAATGACCAGAGAAACCCTAAACCAAGAGGCCAAACAAAGAAGGGCCTGCAACCAAATCGGGCCATTCGATTTAGAGTCGATTTCAGCCCATCCGAGTACAATTGAGTACTATTTCAGCCAGATAATTAATCGATCAAAGAGAGAGAGAGAAGACAACCCTAATTAGCACAATTGATCGAAGACGGAGAGAGGAGTGAAGAGGCGAAATCTCTTACTTCAACGACATCTTCTATAGGGTTTCCGTCGACCCTTTTCTGAAATTGAGTAGTTCGATTTTTGGTGACGCTCCTCTGCAAGTGATTGATCGAAGAGGCAAAGAGGAGCGAAGCGGCAAAATCTCCGACTTCAGCGGCATCTCCGACTTCAACTGCGTGGGTTTCCGTCAAATACCCTCTTCTTCAATTAATTGAGCAGTTTGATTTCTGGTCTGCAAGTGATTGATCGAAGTGGCAAAGAAGAGAGAAGCAGTTCGATTTAGGTTTTGGTTCGTCCCTTCTCTTTCTGAAAGATATACTTCTTGAGAGAGAGACGGGGTATATTTTTACGGGCCTTTTATTAAAACCTCCCGTGAGAAATTGAGGTTTGTCAGGGATTACACAAAAAAACCCCGCAAGAGTATAGACGATTTTTTTTAGGAAAAATAAATACTCCTTAACATTTAGCAGGAGTTTTTTTAAAAAAACTCCCTTGCGAGATTCATCTCTCAAGGGTATTTAAAAACTCCCGAGAATTTCGTCCCGTAAGATCAACATTCTGTACTAGTGATCGGGGCTCCAATCACACGAGTTGAATCCCAGAAGTCAAAACTTGCAAATGAAACTTTTGTGCTTGCGGGGCAATCACTTGTTTCGTTTCTTGATTTGGAAGCACTCATGCTTGCTACGCAAATTCGAATTTCTTGAAAATCAGAACTGGAAAATAAACATAAAAACAATACCAAAAATATTGACTAATATACATTTTAATTAAATATCATAAGTCAAATGATACGTCTTACTCGATCAGGGCTCCAATCACACGAGTTGAGCAAATCTGGGATTCAACTCATGTGATTGGAGCCCCGATCGGGTAAGATGTATCGACTATGGCTTCCACCGACGCATCTCTGTGGGGGAGGTTAGAGCAACCGTATGTAAGACGAAGAACAAGAAATCTACTAGCCTAAATGAAATATCAAGGGAAGTTTGGAAGTGCCTAGCGACCAAGGGTTTGGAGTGACTCACTTCCCTTTTCAATGTTATCCTTAGGGTCGTTAAGATGCCAACAAATTGAAGGCTTAGCAGATTGGTCCCAATCTACAAGAACAAGGGAGATGCCCTGCGATGCGAGAACTACAAAGGAATCAAACTTTTGAGATACACTTTGAATTTATGGGAAAGGGTTTTAGAAGTGAGACTTAGAAGGTTGGTTCACATTTCTGAAAACCAAATTGGTTTCATGCATGGTAGGTCGTTTGTGGCAGCTATTCACCCGGTGAAGCGTTTGATTGAGGCACATAGAGATAGGAAGAAGAACCTGCATATAGCCTTCATTGATATTGAAAAGGCTTACGACAGAGCCCGAGGGTTTTTGTTTGAGTAGGACCACAACGGAATATGTTCGGTTTCGTTTAAGTTAGTTCGGGGATGTAGAGGCTTTGATTATGTCGGGGGAGGACTTAGTTCCATGGAAAAAGTACTTCAAATACCTGGGTTCATTTTTACAAAGTGACGGGGGAATGATAGAGATATCGAAAATCGGATTCAGGCAGGGTGACAACGTTGGATGGAGGTCATTTGTCATGATCTGACTCTCTTGACGCTCAAGAAGATATAACTATGGATAGAGATCACTGGAGGAGGAGTATTTGAGTGGCGGATTTTTAGCTTTATGTGTTTCTTACTTGTGCCTTTGCCTCTATTTTTAGTTGTTTTTATTTGCTTTACTGCACTCCCTACTTTATCTTTGTCTGACCCCTGCACTCTTTTCTCGTTCTCTTAGGTCTTTCGGAAATACTCTCTCGACTAATTCGAGAAAAGAGTGTGTATATCCTGACCCCGCTTGATTGCGGGAAATACTTGGTGGTGGTGGTGGTTGTTTTTTGATCCAAGGCTAAGGTTAGAACATTGGAAAATCACTTGCTTGTTAATCAAGCACTCGAAGTAAAAGAAAAAAAACTGGAAAAAGATTTGAAAAGAAATTAAAATTTCAGTAAAAGACCAGAAAATGGAAAATTACAATTTGTGACCAAAATTTGAACAAAACATGAAGAAAAGGGGATTAGAAATGTAACTTCTTCACTGTCATCCACATTGTAAAATGGGATTTTCCGCGCTCTCGCTCTTTGGCCCCGCTTTGTCTTGTCTTTGTGGAAGCTCGTGTTGATGTGGATATGTTTGGTTTCGGTAGAAGCAACAGTCTCATGTACTTTGTTGATCGAGATGACCGTAACAGTGTCCGTGATTCTCGAATATCCCTCATCGAGGTAGAGGGAATGTCGCTAATCCACACTTCCCTAGAGATGTCTTTTCCCTTGGTAGGCTTCTGCTCTTGTCTTCCGGTGTCGAAAGCGTAGCGTCAATCTTGAGACTCACTCATATTCTTGGCATTTACTTTCCACCCCTTCATCGCCCAACACTTCTACGCGGACCGACGTGCCTGGTGCCTTTGAGCGATGCCAAAATCCTTCTTATTATGTACGACTGTACGAGGCAATGTTTCTTTCTTGGTTTTATCTTGACGATTGTCCCGTTACTCATTTATCGTTCGATCTCGCGATTTTTCAGACATTGGTGGCGTATGAGATTTTGAATTTTTTTTTTTTTTTTGAGAACGAGATTTTGAATTCCTACCTTGACGACATTATATGTATGTGTATAACCCTACGAATAAATTAATACGGACTTGTTTTATTTACATTCTTTCAAAGCCCAAAAGTATAAGTCGACCCAGCGGCCCAGTTCCCATTTCTCAGAAACACCGTCGTTTCAGTTGCTCCCGCTTGCACCGAAAAATTACCACTTGGTAATTTCAGATGAAACAAGCGATTTCCGAACCGACATCCACGCCATCTTCAGCGGCTGGCCGATTCACTCGGAATTCAGAGATTGCGGTTCTAATTTCTGCGCCTCGTCGCATTTTGATTCATACGCGAGTTACATTTAATGCTTGTTTACGGTGCAGCAGCTCTGTTGCATTGGGAAGGTAATCGATGAGAAATTGGTTCGGTTTTCTTTTCGCTGTGATTTTCGCTCTGTTGCATTCATACGCTAGAATCCACTGTGATTTTCGCTTTCGTTTTTATCCAAATCCTGGGAATCAATTTCATTGTTACATATTGAAAAACGACTCTCTTGTTAGATCTGCTTTTATTTAACTCTGCGATTTCGATTCAACTTATTATTTCTTTCTTTGTGCTGCTTGATCTAGTGATTTGAGAAGATTTACTGCGCCTGGAAATGTTGTTTCGTTTTCAATACCTGCCAAGGTTGCCTTGACTTGTCTTGTCGTGTTCATTAGGGCTTTATTAGCGTTAGTACTCATTAGCTTTAAGCTATTTATTTTTTCTAATGATTGATCTGGAGCTTTATAATGTTTTGTTTCGCTTTCAATCTTCCAATTTTAGTTGGATTTGGTTAAAATCCGGACCACTGATTGCTCATTTAGGTCGATATATCAATATATCAATTTCCTTCCAGCAGTACTGCAAATAATTTATCCTTATATGCACATTGTACTGCAAATAATTTATCCTTCTTGCTGAAAACAGCCAAATATCCAATCTGTGAATGGTATTATGGTACCTACTCTTTTGACTTAGCTGGTTAACCATAAAGATGACATGTCCGTTGGCACACAACACAGTCAAAGTGGTTAGTGGTGACTGTTACAGAAGGAGATGGATGGTAATAATTTGATCTTACTTATAGATTTAGGGTAATAGTTTTATCAATGTTGATACTGCACGCAACTAGAGATAATATTACTAGTTTTTCAATTCCAAACATAGGGAAATACTTTAAAATGGAGATGTTGCTGCAGTTATACATGGATACTCTGATGCAATGCTGTCTGAAACTTTAGGTGATGCACGTACTGAATTTTCATGTTTATTTACATTATTAAAGGATTAAAACCCTTGGCTTAGGGGCTATGCCGCCCGGTAAATCGCAGGGCCAATTCCTGACTTTTGCAGGAAACTGACCTACCCTTGCGGCTACTGGAGTGGTCGGTAAAAAAAAAATTGTTGATAACAACACATTTCTTTGACCAATTAGCAGTACTATGCTTTATTTTGTAAGCATGTATTAGGAGGACAAGTCACACATAGCTAGCATGTTCAATTATGATAAAGAAGTATATCTTTATTTAGCTCTTATTTAATGATGCCTTAATAGAGCTTACTAGGATATTGGATAAGAAATCATTAAAAGAGTATTCAACCTTTTCTGCTGGACTGTTCTGATCAATCATGTTTCAGCTCTACTCCCTCTACGCTATATTATATTGTATCTGTGTGAGTAGTTCACACTATGATTAATGAATATGGGATTATTAGATAATTAAATATTCCCTAATGAACGGTGATCATGCCTTGCCTCATGGAAAATAACTGGATCTAAGTGCTTCTTTCACCTCAAGATAATCCCTTTTTTCCTTTTCTAGAACTTTAAGAAGGGTGCTAGGAGGCGTATCCTTTATCTCTTGTCTTTTGTTTTATTTTCGTGCTCGTTGTTTCTCACACTTCTTCATTGCATCATCGTAAATAATCCTGTCCTTATGTGCGCTTGTGTGGGTGTTCATGTTTGTCTTGTCTATTTTTATTTTACTTCTGGGTCAATTGAAAACACCCTCTTGACATAATCACGGAAAGTAGTAATATTGTTGTAAGGGTGATGTAATGGTAAAATGGTACATGCATCTTGCTATATGAATGTTGAATTTTAGATCTTCCAAAAAGTAGGAAGGACCTGTCTTTTTCCCTCTTTGGGTGATCAACTCTATTTTGGTGCTATTGAACGTACATCATAAATGTTCGGACGGGTGATTTACATTGACAGGATCGGAGGCAGCGCATGCACCTGCAATTAAGCCATTCCAATCTTGATAGAAGTGAAAAATTGGATTGTCTGTAGGGCATGTCATTTAATTTGGGTAGAACATGCTAATGCACACAAAGCCCTCTTGCCTCCTTGTTACTTAGAGGGACAAAAGTATACAGTAAGATGATATCCAAAACATCACTTGTAGATTCTCAATCAAACTAAATGCGCATGGGTATGTGATCTGAGAGGCCCAGCATGAAGCATTAAATAACTATGCTTAAACCTACCCCACAAAACCCAGAAACTTTTGTTGTGTGAAGTTGCTTCAATGTCTTTGAATTTCTGGCCAGGGAAACCCACAGAAATATTCAAAAACTAAACATACAGAAAGATACAGTACTGTTGACTTTGTCATGTTTTGGTACTTACTGTAGTGTATGTACAAGTATGTTATAATTAATTGTCATTTGTCAATTTAGTGATTAATTATTGTTGCAGTAGGACCAGGAAGATTAAGATAAGCAGAGCAGACATTGCCTAACCTTACATTACCGGTCACCGTTGAGCCCTTTGGAAAGCCGCCACTAGCTTCGCCCATGACGGTGACACCCTCCCTGATTGTGAAGCTAGAGAGGACCACCCACTTATCTTCTTCACAGGTACTTCCAGTAACCACACAGCCCTTTGCAACACATTGATACCGAATGACCCAACTCTATCTTATCTTTTCATTTCATATTTGGGAGATAAAGCGGGTGGTTTCATCTCTCTTTGAAAGTGACTTGTTCCACCCCCACTACTTGAATTTTATTCCTGGGGCACATTACTTGCATTCTTGTTTTTGATTGAAAATTAATAATTGCTATTATATGATATGATTTATGTAATTTGATCCTCTTTTGTATTTGGCAGACAAGAGTGGGAGCGATTCCATTCAATCACCTTGTTGCACAGTTGATGTTTGGAAGGATCTTGCTTATGTAAGTAGGCCATTACCTTTTTCTGTCCTTGCAGATTTATATATATCTGATACATCTCCTGTTACCTGCAGAAACATTAACTGTTGATCCAAAAACCCATCTAGTCCAGCTTTAACATGACAGTAGATATCAAAGCAACAGAAATAGAAAAAGTTTAACAAGAGATTATTAATTAAACTTCAATTTGATTTAGAAAACTATTTGTTTTCTTGATGTATATGCAAGTCAAGCCAAGTAAATCCAGACCCAAATTAAAGTAACTTATAGCTCATCTGGGCCACCCCATAACCTCCTGTAACAGTACCCACATTCCGCCAAACAGACCCTAAGGTGACCATCAACTCACCAAGGAAAGCATGTATGGCTCAAGGGCATGCCTACTAAAATCCAATAGGCCATCGCTTTTGATGCAACCGATATATCTCAGTCACTCTCGGAATCCTCGGGATCAGGGTATTCATTCAGATCAGGCTGCCGATGAGCTCTGTGCAGGCGGTGCTCGTCTTGCTGCGACGACGACGACTGCGTCGGTTGTGCATGGAGAAGGGCCGCTTCATCAGCGTCCACCCTGGCACCGACCTCGGTGGCCCTCTTCCTGATGGCCGCGGAGGACAGGTCACGGACGTCGGTGCTGGCGTCGGCGTGGACGAAGTGCTCAGGGAAGTTGAGGCGGGCGGAGGGGCCACGGAGGTAGAACACAGCGGTGTCGTAGGCCCTGGCGGCGGCCACAGGGGTGGAGTAAGACCCCAGCCAAATCCTGGAGCGTTTGTTGGGCTCTCTAATCTCAGCCACCCACTTTCCCCACTTCCTCCTCCTTATCCCTCTGTACGGCTTGTCCTGTTGCCTTTGCCTCTCTCTCCTCTTCTCCGGCGTCGTGGTGGTTGTGGAGTCGGTGGTGGCCGTGGCGTCGGCGTTAGCGCTTCTTGCGCAGCACTGATCACCCTCCATGCTTGCAAGGGAGGATTAGATTTAGATTAGGATTAGGAGTGCTGATTGCTGATTTCCTTGCACCAACTTTTTTTCTTTTCTTGGTGGGTTATAACTTATATCCGACAGGAATCAAATTAGAAGGGGCTTCGTGGTGGAACATATATATGGAATAAAGGAAGAACTGAACTGAGATTGGGTTTTTTTTTTTTTTAGCTGTGGCGAGTTGAACTCGGAGCTCGGAAGAAGATAGTATATTTAAGAAAAATGTGAACAAAATGAAAATAGAAATCAAGCGAGGACTGATAAGAGAAGGGGAGAGAAGATAAAGAAAGAAAATTGAGAAGAGGACACAAAACCATCCACCCGTAAACCGTCTTATAAATTACGCAAAATTACTCGTAGATTAATTAATTTATGTAAAGAATTCCTTTCAGGCTTGGTAAAAAGAGGTATGAATCATTATTTAATTAAAACTATATTATAAGTCATACAATCATAGGACCATAGGTTCGCATGGATGGAGTTAAAAAAAAATGGCTAAAATTTAAAAACAGTTGAAATTGAAAAATTGTGTAAAATAAAGGTCGAAAGATTATGAAATAATATAAATATCGTATAAGACAATTAGGGATATTATTAGGGATATTATGACAATTTTAAACCAAATAAACACAAAAAGGATTGATGCTTTAACATTTTTTAACTCTTTTTTTAAACTACTTTTTTTAGTAGTTTATATGTATACACATAGTTCTAATTATTATATACTTGTATTTGTATACTTATTTGCTTGCGTGTGTATATATATACATACACTATGTCCATTGTTTTTTTTATTGCATCTCATTCTGTATATAAACATATTTATGCACTATATTTTAGTCTTTCATTGGTTGTTACTTGTTGGTTGTTTAAGTAGGATCCACTTGAGTTGTGAAATTCATTGGTTTATTGTAGATAGTGATAGGATACATTTGAATTTGCGCTCGATTTGATGTGCTTAGTATTTAGACGATGATGAGACCAAAAAAAAAAAGGTATTTAGACGATGAGATAATAATGTAAATGTCCACTTTTTCCCATTAAAAATGTGAACAGTTTAAGAAATGTGTGTTAAAATTTTGATTATAAATTTTAATTTGATAAATTCTTTTTAAATAATACTCGGAGTATGTTTTTTGAAAATAACTAAATGAATACTCCCTTCAGTCATAAATATAAGACTTTTCACTCTGGTTTAAGGAGTTAAAAAATATATAAAATATCAATTTTTTTTAATTTAATTTTTTATAGTATGATATTTAAAATGTCTTGTATTTATAATCGGAGAGAGTATATTTTAAAAAAAAAATATCAAGGAAATAAATTATAAAAATCAAATTAAGTGTAAGGAAGGGGTGATTTTGGATGCACTACTTGGCTGCGGTTGCGTTACTTGTGTACTCTGCGAAGTTGTGAATGCGGCCGCCACATAGATTGCCCTTCGAAGATAAATCCAAATGTGGCCGACACATTTTTCTGGCCTTTTTTTTTATATAATTTTTTATTTTAACTAGGAAATAAATTCGATTTTGTAAATAAGTTTAGAGAAATCGAAAGACCGAACAAGCCGGTAAATTGACTAACCATCATTTACAAACAAAAGCAAATACAAAAGTAAATAACAGAAATGAAATTACACCAAGTAAATGGCATAAGAGAAATTTGCAAAAAGAAGCATACAAGCCATCCTATACTTTAAACCACAAATCATTAGACAAATGAATCGACTGGCCGAAAAGAAGACGCACACAGAGAACTCTAGGGATCACTATTGGGCACATCAGATTATGGATTTCACAGAGCTGTCAGACGTCGACAACATTTCTCGAACGTATCCGAACATGGCAAATCAATCACCGTTAACATGAGCCCTGCACCACAACAAGAACAACAAAGCACACCAGCCTACAAACTCAAATTTTCGCTACACCATTGCCCATTCAAACCCCCAAAACCCATCTCAAACCATTAAGAACGATAATAAGATCCTGAGTAGGCTACCATGAGAGTAAGCCAAAATAGAGGCCGATAAGACGGGATTGAGAAGAGAAAATGAACAACAATAAACATGCATAGAGATAGAGGAGTGGTTGAAAAACGAACTCATAAGGTTGTCATACAGGGGTGACATAGTGGGTGCACCAAGGACCGAATCGTAAGACGACGCAGGGACCGGGATGGAAGCGTACACTCAAGTGGACGCGGGCCAAGGTGGGCGGCAGCGGCGAGCCAAGGTGGGCGGCACTAATAAGCCCAAGTAGGTGGCGGCGAAGGACCCAGGTGGCGGAGGCTGGCACTGATGAGTGGTTATGACAGCGATAGCCATGACGACATAAGGTCCATTGAGGCTGAGAGAGATGGTCAGTGAGCGGCGGCTAGGTCACGCTCAAAAGAGAGATAAATTTTCCATTTTTCTAGTCGTTTAATACTTACTCGTGCAATTCCTCCATTTTAAAATATAGGTGTTTAATTTTTTTTTAATAATTTTTGAAGGTGATAAAATATCAATTTTTTTTATTAATTTTAAAAATATTTATCGTGTTTTTTAAATAAGCAAAAAGAAAAGGTATTTCTAACCTATGTCAAGAAATTACATTTAGAAAGATTTTTCAAATTTAAATGATTTTAACCACTTTTAATAATATTTTTCTATGTTACATGCATCTAAGTAGAGAATCTTTCTCAATATGATTTGTTTATCTTGACATATCAAATAGACCTATCGTATTACAAATTACATTAAAAAAATTAAATAACTTCATATTTCAAAATGAAGGGAGTATTAATTGTTTTCCGCTCTCTTCTCAATAATTTATACTCCGTATAATATGTTATCAAGTTTTGTACGTCTGCAGTAGCAACTAGCAATAGCAAGTGTTTGCTCAAAAAAAAAAAAAAGGAGCAATTGTTAGGTTTTTGTATTTTGTGGAGCGTATAGTAGTGTAGTACTATAGTTGACTAATCCACCTTACGTGCTCTATACAGTGACGCCAAGTCGTCGATTACTTGCATTATCTCTACGCCTTATTTAACTCAATAAAATAACAATATTCAGGCTCCAGTCGGGTGGCCTAGTGGTAAGGAGTAAGGAGGTTCCAGGTTCGATTCCTGCTTCCGCCTCTTTCCTTGGGTGAAAATTCAAGAGTTACCTTGCTCCCTACCACTGGGTCGAGCCGGTCGGCGCAAGCCGGTTTACCTAGTACATGGCTCTTGCCGGCTGGGTCACGTGCTCGGGGTTTGCCACCGAAGGTGGGTTCCTCGTCACAAAAAAAAAAAACAATATTCAAGGGGCATGACCGTATGAGCATCTCAAACCGATTTCTCAGTTTATTTATATTTAGCCCTTTGAAGATTTATTATTATTATTTATTATTATTATTATTATAAATCAATAAGAGTTTACAAAGAATTAGTGGGGAGTCAAGAAACAATATGAGCCCTCACTCCTTAGCAATAGAAAACCTCACCTTAGTGAAAATATGAGCTGCATTCCGGGCTCCAATATGTTGAGTTTGAGAAAATTTCTGAATCGTCTTTAGAAGAGCTATGTCGTCTGATTCAAGTTCCCTACCACTGGGTCGAGCCGGTCGGCGCAAGCCGGTTTACCTAGTACGTGGCTCTTGCCGGCTGGGTCATGTGCTCGGGGTTTGCCACCGAAAGTGGGTTCCTCGTCATAAAAAAAAACAATATTCAAGAGGCATGACCGTATGAGCATCTCAAACCGATTTCTCAATTTATTGATATTTAGCCCTTTGAAGATTTATTATTATTATTATTATAAATCAATAAGATTTTACAAAGAATTAGTGGGGAGTCGAGAAACAATCTGAGCCCCTACTCCTTAGCAATAGAAAACCCCACCCTAGTGAAAATATGAGCTGCATTCCGGGCTCCAATATCTTGAGCTTGAGAAAATTTCTAAATCGTCTTTAGAAGAGCTATGTCGTCTGATTCAAGTTCCCTCACTGCAGAAAAAGAGAAAGGTAAGAAACAAAATTAGTCATCCCACTGAAGAAGAGCTATGTCGTCTGATTCAACTTTGCACTTTGCTTGATACTTGACCCATTTACGACGAGCCGCCTCGGTCATCACATGTCCTGGAACAAAATTAGTCATCCCAGATTGCGTCAAAGGGGATGATCCTGTCAGGTCAACACAAACATCTAACCCCTCGTCGCACGCATAAAGAAGCATGTCCGCAGGTCGTAGGGATTTCTCATCCCCCCCCACATAGACCAATATCAACCTCTTTACCAACCGAGATCCCAAAATGATAGCAGACATTCACCAAGGTGTCACGAACAACATTATGTCGATGTTTAATCCTCACAATGCCTGCACACGACATAACATGATCTCTAAAAATGTCTCCCTCAAATACCTTGGAGCAAGCAGAACAAGGCTTCGAAATGGAAAATAAAGGGATGCCTAATCGATAGCAGAAACATTCAATATATGTTACCTTGTTCGGATGATCTTCATTTCTATTAAAAAAAGCAATTATAAAATAGAAGGACATGAACTTTTTTGAACATGCAAATAGCTTCACTTCTAAAATATCATTATGTCAAGTTTATCATTATAACTGATACATACTAAAAGTCAAAATTTCACATATAGAAAAATCAATTTCAACCAAAAGAGACCTCATCTTATCATAAAATGAAATTATATCCTCACCTCTACCGGAATCGTAGTGAGGGTCACGGAGATTGCACCTCAGACTTGCCAATGATATCATTATCCGAACACCAAAAACCCATAAAAGGATAAGTAAATTGGTGATATTATATATGTAGACATTGAAAGATGAGTAAAATAAGAACATGAGCAAAAAATTTATTTGTTGCCTAAAGCTTATTTTTGCCCGACTTACTTTTTTGACAAATTTGCTAGAAATGACAAAGGAAAAACAAAAGTTGTTCACTCATCTAGGATTTCTGACATAATCCATACATCAAAATAGAGAAAATATAAGCAATACATTAAAATATAAGCCAAGACTGCTAGAAATATTGAACTCACAATAACTAATATTCTAGGGTTAGAAATATAAGACCTACATCAAAATAGAGAAATTCATGGAGTACTATCAAGGCCTTGCATATAATATATCTCCAAATAAAGTTTGGTAATCTGGGCTTCATGTAGAATATAAACTAATACAAATTTTCATTGTAATTAAATATTCCAAACAACCACAAGAGATCAGGGAGAAGTTTAGGATAATCACATTTTTGGCATTAATAACCCCTTAAAATAGTAACCCTTAAAATTTGATGAAATCAACACACACAAAAAACAGTACCCATCGGATTCGCGACGAAATGGACACCATTAATTCACAAACTGCCTTGATAGGTCTGATTAGAACTACGACTTGATTACTATAGGGGATTCATTGCAAAGAAATCACCAATGATGAAACCACAAATGAAAAGGGGTCCCCTTCCACGTAACCGTGAGGGGGGGGGGGGGGGGGGTGAGTCATGTGCGCAATATTTGTTCGGTCAACGGCCTTACCTGGAGTGCACCATTGATTCTTCTTCTAGAGAGGGGGACCCCTTAACCTGAGCCGCGGTGACCTATTGGTGTTTAACGGTCTTACATGGATTCACTATCCGAGGACAATGAAGGGTGCTCACCAGTGCCGCGCGGTTTTGACGGTAGGCTCTGTCTGCTTCCCGGGCGGTGGCCTCATCAAGGTCTTTTAGGAAAGACGAGGATAATCCCGGAAATAGGAATCATCAAGATAAAATCTCGGTGAACCCAAGCCCCAATACCTGTGTCCCTAGACCGGATCCCCTCCTGAAGATTATGGTCCGTCGGGGGCTTGTCGGGTTGTTAATCCAAGTATTATACTGGCTCAACTATACACTTGATTCCTACCCTCTTTCGAGATTCATCTCCTTCGTTTGTCCAAAAAAACCCTTAATTTAGAGAGATTCCTGGCTTTTATAGTAGAGGTTTAGATTGTTCCTAGGACACGTCGATTCGTCTACTTAGTCATTTGACGTGTACTGGCTGCCATGTGTCTCCCGGATAACGACACGTGGATGAGGGGCATGTTGGACACCTCCTTTCTCCTTTCATGACTTCTGTCCGCGGACCATTCTTATTATTTTGTCCGCGACTCGATTCTTGATATCCTTCTTTCTTTCCTTGGGTTTTTTCCTTCTCCGGCATTTTCAGGGAATCATCAATCAAATGAAAAAACGTTATAGGCTCAAATCCAAAATAACCCTATTTTCCGACCCAATCAAATACCAAACTTTAGCTCTAACTATGGTTTAGGAATCTAGCTATGATATTAAAGGATGGTAGAAAGCTTAATCAACCCATAATGAACTCAAACAACATAAACTTCTTATTTTACATTTCTACAAATACCTTGCGGGCATATGTGTTTGACATCATATCAATTGAAAAATTTCCAAATCCAACAATTCCTTTTACTTCTCCTTCATCATTAATCAAGTGATACTCAAATTCCCATTTAATTTCTCTTTCTCACTCAAATTTTCTCATACAAAACCCTAATTTTAAAACAAATGAATTCAATTACTTACTTGTCGATCTAGTTTCAACGGCGTCGCCTTCGACTCATTACCTAGCGTTGAATCAATAGTAAGCACTCCCTTGTCATATAGGATTGACACCGACACCGCCTCTGCCTATGAGTTACCATTAGACGCCGAAATTTATCATCGCTTCCGAGTTATAACCAACCGTCGGAATGTGTCGCCACCTTTTTGTGTCTGATCCATCAATCATCCTGATTGCGGTTACTAAGTATCGCCAAGTATTTTCTCTTGATATTCATGGAGAAGGGGTATGGAGGAGACGTGGGTTTGGAGAAACTGTCGTTAGAATGAGAAAGAAGCAGCAGAGTGTAAATTCTTATTTTGTGAAAAGTTGGACACGTGGCTTTTTTTTTTTTTTTACAAAGACTTCGCTTCTGATTTAATAAGTACTAGTATAACTCTCGCGTCATGATGCAATTTTTAAAAAATAAAATTTTAATAATAAATAAAATTAATATTATACAATTAAATAAAATATTAGTTTAATATTTTGAATTAAACTTATAATGTCAAAATCATAATTTTAGCAGTTTTAAAAAAAACAATGGGATTAATTCAAAACATAAAATTAATAATAAGGAAGCATAAGATTAATATTAGTAATTTATATCTATATATATATTATTTTAAAACTCTCAAGGGCGGATATGTCCATCCACCCCCATTTTTTTTAAATTTGTTTGTTTATATAGGACGGATCATATGTAATTTTTTTTACAACGCACGGATCCTAGATCCGTTTGTTGGAGCGCATATAGCACATGTCTCCGGTGCATATAACAACATCCATACCTACTCACAAATTCAAATAGAGTGGAAACCTTGAACCATCGGGCCAACAAATAAGGAGAGGTAAATAGACCACAATACTCCATCAGCTTTATTTTTATTGTCATTTATAAAGATGTTTTTAATACTTTTTATTATCATTTATAAAAATGTTAATATGCCTTGAATGAGACTTATTATTTGTTTTGGGTTTAGACTCATTGTCTGACTAGGGTTTCATGAGACACTATATATACTCATGAAATCTAACAATTTGTAACTCTAGTTTCTTGTTTGCCTCCATAATAAAGATCCATATTTCTCTGCTCGTGGACGTAGGTAACACACCGTTGCCGAACCACGTAAATCTATGTGTCTTTCTTCGTCTGTTATTGTTCTCGTTATAACAAACTTGTATAAGAGCTTGGTTGTGATTTATGTCGAGAATGATGTTTGGATCTGTGGTGACGATTGACAAGTTTACTGGAAGAAACTCTTTCAGTCTGTGGCAGATAAAGATGCGGGTTTTGCTGAAGCAACAAGGTTTATGGGCACCGTTAACTGTCGACAAGAAGGGGGCAGATACAACCACCGCTGAGTACGGCCTTCTAGAGGAGAAGGCTCATTCGGCGATTATGTTGTGTCTCACAGACGATGTCATAATAGAGGTTGCTGATTAGAAAACTGTTGGCGGCTTGTGGCTGAAGTTGGAGAGTTTGTACATGATAAAGTCTCTGACGAATAAGTTGTT
Organism: Persicaria tinctoria; assembly: GCA_037127255.1. Lineage (NCBI taxonomy): Eukaryota > Viridiplantae > Streptophyta > Magnoliopsida > Caryophyllales > Polygonaceae > Persicaria > Persicaria tinctoria. The sequence continues at coordinate 25,529,673 of JBANSL010000018.1, read as the reverse complement.
TCTGAAACAACGGTTGTTTGGGCTGCGTATGCAGGAAGTTACACGACTCAGAGATCATCTTGATCAACTTAACACGCTATTACTTGAATTGCGTAATATTGATGTTAAGGTGGAGGACGAAGATGCTGCCCTAATTCTGCCGGCATCCCTACCCCCGACATACGAGAACTTCGTTTAGTCGTTCGTCGTTGAGAAGGATACCATTACACTGGAAGAGGTTAGATCGTCGCTTCACAGCAGAGAGTTGCGTTTGAAGGCAACCGCCTCGGTTACAGACAATCAGGTTTCCGAGCTTATGGCCAGGCAACCAGCGAAGGCAATTCTGATGGTAGAAGGGGCAAGAAGCAAGAAGAAAGGTCATTGGAAGAATGATTGTCCTAAGAAGAGGCAACAAGAGCAGAAATCTTGATCTGCAGCAGTAGTTCATGGTGGAAATACTTCTGAGGAATATATTGTTCTACTAGCCGGTAATCGCATAGATCATGATGTGTGGTTTCTTGACTCGAGTGCATCTTGTCACGTATGTCCTAGAAGAGAATTGTTTACAACAGTTAGATGTGTAGACAAGGACAATGTTTCAAAGGGAAACGATGTCATCTGCAAGGTTGTTGGGATCGGCTTAGTCAAGCTTCGGACAAACGATGGGATGTTTCGCACATTAGAGGAAGTCAAACATGTGTCGTCTATGACGAAGAATCCGATATCCCTAACTGTGTTAGACGACAACGGTTTCAAATACACAGGTTATGGTGGAAAGTTGCGCGTGTTTAAAGGCTCTAATGTGGTTTTGTAGGGAGTCAAGTAGGGAAAGGGAACTTTGTAAGCCTTACAAGGTTCATCAATTACAGGTGTTGCAGATGTTGTTTCAGTTAAGGCTAGGGAGACTGTTGCTGAGGAGATAGAGTTGAACTTCACTCCAACAGTGACTCAGGCACCTGAGTTGGTCACTGACCAATCTTCATAGACAGTTACTACCGAGTCATATACTAGGGAGACAAAGAATATACCACTAGACACTAGAACGGGTGGAGCTGTGCATCAGAGTATTGCTCTAGATCGACCAAGAAGGGTTGACATCAGGGGGCCTGCGAGGTCCATGTCTGACAATCTGGTGGGATATGCTTTGCATGTGGCCGAGGAGGTGGAGGATGATGTTCCATCCAACTAAAAGGCTGTTGTTTCTGAAGGTGAGTCAGCACACTGGCAAGCTGAGAAGAGAATCAGAGTGAAGAAGGTGGGAACATCTGATAATTAATCCTACTGATATCTTCACCAAGTCAGTTCTGAAGAGCAAGTTCCAACACTGTTTAGACTTGTTCAATACCACCAACTGTTTAGACTTGTTCAATACCACCAACTGACACTTGTCATGGTGCATCTGTTTCCGAGAGGAGATTCTGGTACATCCGGCATTGAAGCGCATCTGGTACATCTTGTACGGCATTGCATCTGGTACGTCTGGCGCTGCAAAGTGGTTGGTACATCTGAGAGGATTCACGTCAATGTGGAGATTTGTTAATATGCCTTGAATTTGGCTTATTATTTGTTTTAGGTTTAAGTCCATTGTCTGACTAGGGTTTTATGAGGCACTATATATACTCAATAAACCTAACAAATTGTAACCCTAGTTTCTTGTTTGCCTCCATAATAAAGATTCATATTTCTCTGTCTGTGGACGTAGGTAACACACCGTTGTTGAACCACGTAAATCTCTGTGTCTTTCTTCGTATGTTATCGTTCTCGTTATTTTTTTTTATTAGGTAAAAATTCGATGGTCAGACAGGCCTGACTCATCGATAGGCCGACAAGTCGGCAGACGGTGAACCGTCAAACATACAACCTAAAAATATAGAAATACAGACAATAAACGAAATGAAATAAGCAGAAAATAAACTCTACAACCTAACGACCCAAGAAAACCAACTCCCAAAAGCTGTAGAAGCCGCCAAAGAACTAAGTCAAGCACCACCGAACAGTGGCACCGCGGGCCAGCGGGCCAGCAGGACTTTATCTCTTGTGGGTAGTGCAGACGAACTCAAAGGAAACTCTATCCCGAATACGGAGTCGCCCTGAGCGAAACCACCTCGACCCCAGCCAGTCCCGACTCTAGACTCCACACCCCCCAACCAAGCAGAAGACCTCCAAGAAACATCGGAAGTAGAGCCGCAAACTGCTCGAAACAAAACGCTAACAAGATTTCACCTACAAGAAAATAGTCAACCCCTTGCGGGATTTATCCAACCCTTTCGGAAATTTTGTTAAACCCTTTCGGGTGGTTGAGTATATATAAAAATATATAAATGCACACAAAATGGATTATACATAAATATAAATAAAAAATGAAATTATATATATTTATATATAAATGCTACACAAGGTTATTAAAAAATTAATTGAAATTAATTAATTAAAGATTTTTTTTTGTGTTCGGGTTGTTTAGCCTTGGGCCCGAAACACAAAATTACAGTCTGCCTTGGGCCCAAAGCACTAATTAGCACAGCAGCCAAAAGTCCAACATCGGCAACCACAGTAGGGGAGCGGCGACGTGTACAACCTGACAAACAGGACTACAACAAAGGTAAGGGACGACAACGATGGATGTCGCCACCGACGCTGAGGTGAAGCCACGTAGCCAGGGAAAGATACGGCGACATGAGGGAGTTCGACAGAGGCCGATCGAAAGGCAACAAAGAGAAGAGAGAAACCCAACACCTGCCGAACCTAGGGACCGAAGCCGAAGGACGGCGACGAGGGAGAATAGAGTGAGAGATGTTACACCAGGAAGGAGACTCGGGCAACATCGATGCCGACGGCGGAAAACACACCACCACCACCCATGAGCAGGTAGCCAGGGTGCCGACCAAAAAAGGGGGGGATTGTTCCAGCAGGCAATCGAACCAGTGGTACAAAATTGGAGGTGATGATGCATGCCCGACAACGGACAGGATATTGAAGAACAAGGGATAAGAAATTCGGATCCACAAAAGCCCCTTCTCAATTTGAGTTTTAATCGAAATCCGAACAGGGATTTCGGAGCTAGGGTTCGTTGAAACTAGGGATGGCAATGGGGCGGGGACTCTCCGTTCCCCGCGGGGAATCCCCGCGACGGGGACGGGAATGGGGACGGGGATGAGGGGCAAAGTGATTCCCCGCGTGGGGACGAGGATGAGGATGGGGATAGTAGTCCCCACCCCGATCCCCGCCCCGTCCCCGTTGGGGACCCCCGCGGGGATCCCCGATAGTGAGTATGAAATCCCTAATGTTGTTTATATATTACCTAAGTTTAAATAATTTTTCTTTTATTTTTAAACTTTTATCTTATAATTTACATTTATGAGATATTATATGTAATATTTATATTATATTTTTTACATAACTTTAATAATATCTTATAATTTTCTATTAAATGGGGGAAAACCATGGGTTTTAAACGGGGAACCCGACGGGGAATGCAAACGGGAAAAATTAAGCGGGGACGGGAATTCCCCGATGGGGACGGGGACCCGACGGGGATGGGGACGGGGGGTATTTTTGATCCCCGAGCGGGGATGGGGAGACATTTTGCAAACGGGGACGGAGACGGGGAGGGTACTCCCCGCCCCGTTGCCATCCCTAGTTGAAACGCTTTTCCACAACCCCATCACAACAACGTGGAAGAGCATGAACTTGTGATAGTCAACCGACACGACAGTGACTGTGGTGATCCAGGAGGAGAAGAGGACGGAGGGCTTGTGTCGGAGGAAGTGATCATAAGAGACATCGGAAAACACGTCCCGAGTGATAGCCAAGTTGAGAACTACAGTGCACCACGGCGGCACGGATGCGGTCGGAGGCGGGTTGAGGCGGCCGAAGTCGGATTATGGCGGCCGGAGCCGGTGTCGAATGGCCGAAGCCGGAGTTGGGGCTCCTTCTCTCTAGAATCTAGAGAGAGGAGAGAGTTTCTCGCTACAGAGTTGCATATTTCGCCGCATATGTTATCGTTCTCGTTATAACAATAAAGATGACTACACTTTACAAATTTTTTTTTATCAATAATGTATAAAATTATATATATAATTTAATTAAAAATTTAATATTTTATATCATTTTTAAAAAGAATGTAAAACAGTTTAAAGCAATTGTGTTGAATTACTTCATACTCCGTATTAAAAAAAAATTGGTGTTTCATTGGTCTGTAAGTTTTTTTTACCCCTAAAAATTGGTATTACGTAGGACAATTTTTTTAGTACGTATATAGGACATCGATACAGCTCGGGGAGGGGTCGGTGCGGGGGATTGCTGATTTGTGTGGTCCTACCTATTTTCTGTTGTATTCTTAACAACAATTTTTATTTTTATTTATCTCTGGCTATGTATTTTTTGGGTTTTTTTTCCCCGAAATATTGGTTGAAAATTAAATATTTACAATTTTATTTGCAACTCCAAACAATTTACACAAATATTCTTTTTTTTTTTACGAGAGCTAGAGAAATGCGGATTGAAGTCGTGTTTCATTCATAATTTGAAACTGATGTGAACTTGAAAAAAAAAAAATTGGGCAAAACGCGGCTTGAAACCGTGTTTCATATACAAAGTGCAGGTTCGCCTCAGCTCCCACCTATGGCCTCCCGGGTCCTCGGACCACCACCCCATCGCAGCCCACCGCATGCCATCATCGGCCAGTCTACCGCCGCCGTCTCCCCCTCGCAGCCAGGGCCGTGCAGATCATTTTAGGGGCCCTGTGCTAAAAATAATTAGCAGGGTCGTGTCAATTATTTTAAGGGTCGGTTCATAAACTAAAAGCGATCATATTAATTAATGATTATTATTTGATGGGAAAATGTTGATTTTATAATTATATTTACTATATTAAAATATTGCTATATTTATTGAAAAGCAATCGAATTGAGAGCTTTAGGATAAGCTCAGCAATGGAGTTTCTTGAAATCTCCGGTTAGAGTTTGTTACAACACACAACAAACTCCAGATTCTGTTTTCTGTATTGAATTGGATGGTGTTACAAGCTTGAGTGAAGGGTATTTATAAGCCTATACACAATTGACTAAAATACCCTTTGTAATGTATCTATATACATGTATTTGATCAAGCTTTACATTAACTCTATATGCTCAATATCCCCTCCTCAAGCTTGGCTAGTGGAGGCCACAAGTCCAAGCTTGTAAGCCAATTGTTTGTGCCTATCTTCACCCAGTGGTTTAGTCAGCAAATCTGCTAACTGGTTTTGAGAATTCACATAAGTGGGCACCAAAAAACCTTCTTGGAGCCGTTCCCTCACATAATGACAGTCTAATCTCAGATGCTTGGTTCTTTCATGGAATATGGGATTTTCTGCAATGTGTATTGCTGACTTGTTGTCACAGAATAGAGGGATGGGCTTGGGAATTTGGCAATGCAGTGCATCTAGGATTGAATCCAGCCAAACCAATTCTCCTGATGTTTTAGACAAACATCTATACTCAGCTTCAGTTGATGACTTTGAAACTGTTGGCTGCTTCTTTGTCTTCCAAGAGACCAAAGCATGGCCTAAGAAAATGCAGAATCCAGATAAGGACCTCCCAAAGAACATGCAATTGCCCTAGTCAGCATCACAAAAGCCTAACAAGTGACTGTGATTAGATGAAGGATACATGAGGCCAATGTTGAAGGACCCTTTCAAGTACCTGACCACATGTAGAGCAGCCTGCCAATGTGGGAGTCTAGGAGATCCCATAAACTGGCTGAGATGTTGTACATAATAGGAGATATCTGGCCTTGTCATGTTGAGGTAGATCAACCTCCCTACAAGACGTCTATACCTCTCTGGATCTTCAAGCAAATCACCAATCTCTGTACTGAGCTTTAGACCACGAGGCATAGGAACTGGAGCTGCTTTACATGTTTCCATGCCAGTATCTTTCAATATGTCAAGGACATATTTTCTTTGGTTGAGGAGAGTGCCCTTGTCAGTCCTTGATACCCCTAGTCCTAGAAAATATCTGACTTCCTCTAGGTCTTTGATAGTGAAAGCAGTGTGAAGAGCTGCCTTGATGGACTGGATCTCAGAGACATCATCACCAGTAATGAGGAGGTCATCCACATAGACTAGGATCACTACTATGCCAGCAGGAACTTGTTTGATAAAGAGGGAAAAATCAAACATGGATTTCTCATATCCATGTGATATCAGGAATTTTGACAACTCAATATTCCATTGCCTTGATGCCTGTTTCAGGCCATACAAGGATCTTTTGAGGCTGCAAACTTTGCCAGGCTTCACTTCATATCCAAGAGGGGGTATCATGAATACTTCCTCATCCAAAAACCCATGAAGAAAGGCATTGTTTATATCCAGTTGATGGATGCACCAATTCTTCATAGTTGCCAAAGCAATTAGAAGTCTGACAGTTGTGAATTTGGCCACTGGAGAGAAGGTGTGCTTAAAATCCTTCCCTTTGACTTGATTGTAGCCTTTAGCTACTAACCTAGCCTTGTACCTTTCCACACTCCCATCTGGTCTAAACTTTATTTTGTAGACCCACCTGCAACCAATAGCCACTTTTCCTGGAGGTAAGTCAGTTACAATCCAGGTCTGATTAGAATCCAAAGCCTGAAGTTCTTTCTGCATTGCCTGAATCCACATAGGGTCATCCTTTGCTTGTTTGTATGTGGCCGGTTCATGAAGGGAAAGGACATTTGCAAGGGAAGCCACATAATCAGGAGGATAAAAGGCTTGGTTATCCAGGGAAGAGACCATGAAGGAATTGGACATGGAAGAGTCAAGGGTAGGGCAATAAAAGTCTTTGAGGTGTGTAGGAATTTGAGGGTTTCTTGTAGGTCTGGTGTTGACATGTAAAGGGTTGTGAATAGGAATTGAAGGTTGTGGTAGGATGCCAGAAGTGGAGCTAGCATCAGATGGAGTGGGTGTATCAGGGACTGTGTTTGGAAAAAAGTCAAAAGGTGGGGAGGGAGGTACAGGTTGCTCAGGCACCAGATTGGGAATGGATGTGGTTGACACCACATTTGGTGGACTAAAAGCTGGATTTACCAGTGGTAGGGGTTGTGGTATAGATGGTTGGGTGGATTTGTCATGTTTGTTTTGGGCAAAGGGAAAAGAATCCTCATAGAAAAGGACATCCCGACTGCTAACCACTTTGTTGTCATTCAGATCATAGAGTTTGTAGGCTCTGTGATCGGAAGGGTAGCCAAGAAATATACATCTCTTTGCCTTAGGCTCAAACTTATCCTTGGGAGGGCCTTTCTTCAACACAAAACAAAGGCAACCCACCACCCTTAGATAGCTGTAATCAGGCTGCTTCCCATACAACTTTTCAAAAGGGGTTGACCACTTTAACACAGATGATGGCATCAAATTTATCAAGTGTGTAGCAGCTAGAATGCATTCTCCCCAAAACTTGATTGACAAAGAAGATTGAAACCTCAAGGCTCTTGCAGTCTCCAATAAATGCCTATGTTTCCTCTTGCAGTCTCCAATAAATGCCTATGTTTCCTCTCAACTCTTCCATTTTGTTGAGGCACATATGGCACTGAATATTGATGACTGATGCCCTTCTCTTTGAGGAACTGATTGCATTGAATGAACTTAGTCCCATGATCAGTTCTAATGGCCTTGACCTGCACCTGAAACTGTTTCTCAATCATCAAAATGAAGTCAGTGATCACCGCAGCCACCTTAGACTTATCACTGATCAAGTGAGTCCATACTGCTCTACTGTAATCATCCAAGATAGTGATGAAGTAGTGTGCACCACTAATGGATTTAGCTTTGTAAGGACCCCACAAATCAACATGGATTAAAGCAAACTTTTCAGTAGCAATAGACTTGCTTACATCAAAAGGAAGAGAATGGTGTTTTGCCAAAACACATGGCTCACAAAATTCAACTGAATCAACAACAACTTTGCAACCATGAACATGTTGCAATCTTGAAAAAGATATATGTCCCAACCTAGAGTGAAGCAAACTCCTAGGTACAAGTTTATTTCTATCAACAGAAGCACAAAGAGACTTCACATGTTGTACTGTAACTCTTGCATCACCATTGATCCCTACTATAGCCAAATCAGCTTTGTACAGTTTCTTGGCCACCCTGTCAGCACTGAGAATGACCTTGCCATTCCTATGGTCCTGAAACAAGCACTTGTATCTCTTAAAATTTACATCAAAGTCTGTATCATCAACTACTTTCCCAACAGAGAGCAGGTTGATTTTGAATTCTGGAAGAAAAAACACATCCTGTAGCAACAGACCACAAGCTAATTTCACATCCCCAACCTCATGCACTCTCCTAATGTAACCATCAGGCAAGCAAACATTGATTGGCCGAGCAAGAGGTCTTGTGTTTCTTAGGAAGTTTCTATTGCAGGTCATATGATCAGTGGCTCCTGAGTCAATTATCCAGGTATTTGAACTTTCAAAGGCGAATTTAGATGCATTCAAGGCAAATATGGTACCTGCAAAGCTTGTTGAAGGCATGACATCTTTGCCTTTCATAGCTCTAAGGACCTCCTTACACACAACATTGACAAAGGACTTGTCAAAGGAATTGGTGGATCTATCCTCATCCTCTAGTGGTGAATCCATCATGCCAGTTGCTGCAGCAGCCGTGCGAGTTTCAGTTTTTGCCTTTGGATTCTTGAACCATTCCGGATAGCCGATTATTTTGAAGCGACCTTCAACTCTGTGGCCTGTCAGGCCACAGTGATTGCACTTCAATGTTGATTTATCAACTTTATCTTTCTTAGAGAACTTCCCGTCTCCTCCCTTCGATTTGTTCACAGACAATGCACTTGAATCCGACGTCTGGCCTTTACTGTCTCCTTCCACACCAGTTGCCACTTGTTGAACAAGGTAGAAGGCCTTCTCAATCGAAGGAAGAGGATCAGTGGACAGTATCTGGTTTCTTGCGCTGTCATAGCTGTCATTCAGCCCCATCAGGAACTGAATCATCTTGTTCCGATTATCAATTTCAGCGAGCTTCTTTTTCACATCACATGTGCACCTTGCCATTACACCACAAGTGCATTTGACAGTGCCTTCTAAGCTAAGGATCTCGCTCCATAGCTTCTTGATTTTTCCATAGTAATCGGTTATAGTAAGATTCCCTTGAACTGTATTACCGAGTCTCTTCCTCAATTGATACAAGAGAGGTCCATTGGACTGTGCGTACCTCTCTACTAACTCGAGCCAGAGTTCCCTGGATGACTCAGTGAACATGAATTCTTCCGAGAGGTTCGGTGTCATGGAATTGATGATCCAACACCGAACCATATAGTCACACCTCCTCCATCGCTGTAGATCCCCGGGAGCAACTTCATCTTCTGGTGAGCTTCCGTCAATGAGTCCAAGTTTGTTCTTGGCGCCAAGTGCCATCTGCACTCCTCGGCTCCAACCTAAGAAGTTAGATCCATTGAACGCGCTCGCCACCAGCTGTGCGCCAGGGTGATCGGAGTTTGACAGCCAGAGAGGATCATTCATGTCGTTGTTTCCGACATTGATCTCGGTCTGAACTTGATTGTTGTTTTCTGGATTCATTTCTGTGATTGCTGGTGTGGTGCTGCTTCAGATCGTCGCCGTTGCTCTGATACCATGAAAAGCAATCGAATTGAGAGCTTTAGGATAAGCTCAGCAATGGAGTTTCTTGAAATCTCCGGTTAGAGTTTGTTACAACACACAACAAACTCCAGATTTTGGTTTCTGTATTGAATTGGATGGTGTTACAAGCTTGAGTGAAGGGTATTTATAAGCCTATACACAATTGACTAAAATACCCTTTGTAATGTATCTATATACATGTATTTGATCAAGCTTTACAGTAACTCTATATGCTCAATATTTATCAATTTAAAAATAAAATAATCAAAATTTTTAAGAATAAGAACAACATCAAATGCCTTCAAACACTTTTTTCTCTATAGGAATTTCGGAGGTTCTAAAAAAATAGGGTATATTTTTTACTTTTCATATATATTTTTGTTATTCCATTTATAAAATTTAAATAATTTTATTTTTAAAAAGTGAGCTTTACAACTATCAAAAAGGAAAAATAGTTAGTCTTATAAAATATTGTAATTTTTAGTTTCGCATCAAATGTAAAAATAAAAATAGAGGAAAGGAAAGAGCAAAAAAAAATGCCATATAAAAAAAATACACCAAAAGGGACCAAACCATCCGTTGCTGGGATTCGAACATGGGTCTGAGGGGTAATGCACGCACGACGTTTCCGCTAGGCTATTTGGTCTTTAACGGATAATTAGAGAAGGAAGTTATTTATATATAAATACAAGGTAGTGAAAAATAACATAATGGGCCCTAAAAATTTAGGGGCCCTGTTCGATTGAACCACCTGAACATGCTTATGCACGGGCCTGCTGTCGCAGCCCACCGTCAACCCTTCGACCTCCCCAGCCTCGTCCACTTGTTCCTCCTTCCCATCGCTCTCCTCCTCCTCCTCGAGGCTGACGAAGAGGTCGGCCTCTCGACGTAGTTACAACCACCTCAGTCGTCTCCTCACCGGTAGGCTCGACCCAGGAAGACCGTTCGTGCTGGTCTGAATAATAAAACGAACCTAAAAGCATATATCATTGGTAATTTTCCCAAAACTCACCAAAATTATCACTCACGTTTTCAGTTCAGCTAGGCCTTGGATCGGGGAAATTAATGATCATGTGAGATTAAATTTGGGTGGGTTTGGATTTCAATGTATTATGAATTATAATTATAATTTAAATAGTGTTTTATTAGTTTAAAATAATATAAATTTTAAATAAAACACTATTTACAATTACATTATAAATATAATAATAATAATATTCTATATAATTAATTGATATATAATTTGTGAAGTATTTTATTTATAATTTACGTAAACCAAATACTATTAATTATAACTGATGTATCTGAATCACACACCAAAAGGTTTATTTTTTTTTTTCTAAATATGGAATTTCTAACCCAAAATGTCGGTCGATCCATATAAAGAAAAATTGTCGGTCGAGGGTTTTGGTCTTCTAATCAATGGTTAAGACTTAAGATAAATAAAGTGATCTCAATTAACGCTCAAAGGTCGACAGTGGGACCGTTAAAGAAGCACTAAATTTTATAATTATGGTTTCTTAATGCCCCATAAATGAGGATTATAGACATTTGCTGGAACCAACAACCTAATTAGTTTCTTTCAATATTCATGTATCAGCCCAACCCAACTGCAGTTTTTGTCACAATATTGTTTATGATATTACATTTGATTAACCATTCCGGAATACCTCACCGAAAAGGACTTGTAGGTAGTACTCATAGGTCCCCGGAATGACCGATTTTTGTTTACCAATTCAAGGTATTACATTTGATTAAGGGATTTAACACTTTTTTTTGGGCAATATAAATTAACTACAAATTTTACAGATCCATCCGACTATGTTCGACAATATATAAAGTTATTTCTAAAATAATTACAGGAAATCTAAAATGGATCATAGGAAAACTCATACACCCCCTTGAAGGTGCTTTTGCGATGTCGGATATAGCAATTCAGGACAATGTTCTAATAGCAAATGAAATTTTTCACTCCTTCAAAGGAAGAAAATGAATTGAGGATTGGATGCAGGGACAACCCTTGGGGTAGGCCTAAGGGGCGGTCGACTAGGGCCCCGGAAAAAAAAATTACATTATATATATATATATATATATATATATATATATATATATATATATATATATATATATATATATATATATATATATATATAAAATTAGGGTATTATGTTTTATTATATTTACATGCAATAAAAGATTTACTAAAATTTAAATGTCAAAAAAACTCATTTGTGATATGACTTATTAATTTATTCAATATTTCGAATCAACGACAAAGAGTGTAAAAAAGTCTTCGTCTTTCAGGTTTTGTTAAAAATGAAAAAATGGATGGTTTTTAAGTAACAATACTTTAATAAATTTATTTAAGTGATTATAGTATTTTATTTTTGGGGTAAATTTACAAAATAATGACATGTTTTAAGTGTTTAATCATACTGTTTTACATTCATGGAAAAAAATAGAATATTTAAAAAATATTTTTTTACCTTTATTTCTCACTAGAAAATTCACGTATTTTTAATTGGACTTGTAAAAAAATATAATGAAATTTAGTAAATAAGTATATTTGTAAATCTTAAAAATGCAGTCTTTTGTTGTGTTTTACGAACCGAGAGATTATTACATTAGTCATACTCATATACTACATTAAAGTCTATAAATTTTCCTTTTAGTGATAAAAATAAAATCTGAATTTAATAATGGTTAAATAAACTAAAATTTTGCATTGTTTAATAAACTTTTTTTTTACAAAAAATTGACTATATTTATTTATCAAAATACTCGTATTTTGCCTCGCCTCGGGCCATAAAACTCTTAGGACCGGCCCTGATTGGATGGCAATCAAATTAGAGTTAGCCCAACCAGACCTATGATAGAACAACTGGATATCAAGTATCAATCATTCCTCTCATAAAAAGAGTTAGCTCAACCAGATAGATCGATAGAACAACTAAGGTTAGCGACTACATTATAGGTGGATGATGGCAAGAAAAGCCGAATGATGAATTAAACCAGGATGTAATAAAGGAAATTACTAATATTCCAATACCAAGCAACACACTCTCGGACATATTATACCGGTGGCTTGACCATGAAGATGATTCACAATAACCAGCGAAATGGAAATTATAACTAACCCAAATAGAACATCAGATGACCCAAATATTTGGGTATGGAAAATAGACACGATACCGAAAATTTAAAATGTCCTTAGTTAAAGAGGACTACCTACGAAGGATAGACTAGCGAATAGATGAATTCCAATTTGTAATGAATGCACTTTCTATGGCAACCATGGAGAAGACAAAGCCCATTTGCTTATTGAGTGTGGATTTTTTAGTGGTTCATGTCTGAAAAATAGATAAAATTATCGAAATAACACGAACCACCTTAGACTCCATAAGAAATATCAAACACAATCATGAGTCATTTAGGTGAGAAACTAGAAAGGGAAGAGAAAGAAAACTTGGCCATCAAATGGTGGACTATCTAATTCTATAGAAATTAAATAACATTTTGATAAAATCAAATCTCATCTACCCAAGAGATTGCAAGATTCGTACAAACAACACAAGACAACCGGAGAAAAGCGAAAAAGGAAGAATATAATTCAGCTAGAATTGGGACAACATCGGTTTCTCCAAAAAAGATCAGTAGGAAAAATGTCAAATGGAGAAAACTAGAAAACACTTATATGAAACTAAACTTTGATGGCTCAACTACGCAAATGGGGACCAACCATATAGGTCACATATTCAAAGATTGGGAGGGTAATTCGATTAATATATGATAAAAAAAAATGTAGGACGACATAACTCACTTGTTACAAAAGCCCTTGCATTATGCGAGGGTCTTAAGAAAGCGCGAGAACTTCAAATAAGAAAATTGGAGATTGAATGTGATTCTCAAATCATTATAAAACACTTGCTGGTAAAAGGTAGTTGTCACTTGTCACTGGAAAATAGAATTGATTATGAGAGATATCAAACTTATAACCCACGTCCACAAGTCAGAGTGGCCGACAAGATTGTACACATTGATCGCTTTGTTAGCAGGGTTGCATTGACTACAAATTTAGATATTTTTAATCTCATTCGAAAGTATGCTATCGACTAGGTTTTTGCCAACCGAACTTTTACCTTGTAAAAATAATTAACTACTTAACATGCTATAGGTATCGTCGTCGGTGTTTCACAAGTAGAGGTAGCATTAGTAAAGATGAAGCCATCATCCCCACCAGGCCCATTGACCGACCCATATGGGCCATATATGTTTTAAGTCAACATATTTATGAGTAAGTTGAAAGACAAATGGCAAGACAGTTTTAAAGAGGTAATCTTGTTTAGAGAAAAATGTCTAGTTCGTTTTTTTTATGATAAGAGAGCTCGACCCACTGGTAAGGAGCAAGGTAAACCTTGGATGGAAATTCCAAGGAGGATCGAACCCGGGACCTCCTTCCCACCCCCTTGGTCCTTACTACTAGGCCACCCCGACTGGGGCCGGTATCCGTTTTTTAAAACTACTTCCTAATCAGGCCCATTGACCGACCCATATGGGCCATATATCCTTTAAATCAACATATTTATAAGTTAATTGTTTGATAAACAAATACTCCTTCCATTAAGAGAGTTTTAAAGAGGTAAGTTTTGTTAGGAAAAAAAAGTCATTTAAGTATTTTGGTATCCGCTTTTGAAAATTACCCCTAATCATTAGGGGATATTAGTTGTAAATTTTGAAAAAGTGAAAAGAGAGCGTAATAATTAGGGATATAAATATATTTTTATTCGTTTTCTTAAAAAATTATGAAAATTGTTAGATTGATACTGTAGTATGTTTTAATTAATGGGATAATTTTGGAACAATATAAATCACCATGTATCTATTTTATCCCGGAATACAAATGAACTAAAAAAAAAACCGTGCGATTTTATTTGCTAAACATGTTCATAGTGTACATTTGGCAATGGTTTGTGTGCAATTTGGAGTTGAAAAATAAAATTTATTTAAAATTATTATGTTGTAGTTTTTTGTTTGGTTTTGCCAAAATATGGCGCATAGTTTATTTGCTCGAGCCAGTCCAGTGATATTTAAGGCGAAACAAGCAGCTGCCTGCCATTTTGATGTTGGACTTGCTTACGGGCTACGAAGGGTTTTATGGGCCAACGCGACTCAATTGAACTACTGTTGGGATTATTTTCATGGCCCATTGGGCATTTTTTTGGGTAAACTGGACAAAATCACCTACCCACTTTTTTTTTCCCACAATTTTTTTTTTCCAAATTTAAAATGGGGGAGTTTGCAAAATGTCCAAAAAAGTTGTCTCAATTGGTGAAATATCCACATTTTGGGACAAATTGGTGTAATGTTCATCCCCTTCCCATCTTGTCAATAGCCATTTTATCATCTTGCCTATAGCTTCATTTAAAAAAAAAAATTTGTCGTGCAAATATAAGAGTATGTTGTGCATGTGCAAATATAATTATATGTTGTGCAAATATGACCTAAGTCTCTCTTTTTTTTCCTTTTTTTTTCTTTTTCGCGTCAGTACATTTTAGCGTGCAAATATAACTGTATGTTGTGTTTGTGCAAATATAATCATATGTTGTGCAAATGTAATTTTTTTTTTTCCGTGTCAATACATTTTGGCGTGCAAATATAACCGTACGTTGTGCTTGTGCAAATATAATTGTATGTTGTGCAAATATAACATTTTGTTGTGCAAAATGTAATATATTTTTTTTTAGTTTCAACACTTTTTGTTGTGCACTTATAACAATTTTTTGTGCAAATATAACTTTATGTTGTGCAAATGTAAAAATAAAAATATAGTAGATGTGAATCACATAATAAAATATAGATATTTTTTGTAATTATCATATTTATGGGGTCAGCTTTGTAATTTAACAAAAATTCTTCTTCTACCTCCCTCCCTAATCTGGAATCGGATCTCGGATCCGACGCTCGCCACTGCTTCCAGCTCGCTCCGGCCTCGCTCGCTTGTATATCTACCAGATCTGAAACCTCCGATGCGAGATCGTTCCAATCCGCAGCACCAATTGAGATCGATTTTGTAATCGTTCTAAGCACAGACATATCCAATTGCTGCATCTCGATTGCAATCGATGAAGGAGACGGGAGGAACGATTGGTGCAAAAGAAGAACATGCAGATCTCAGATCAATTGAAGAGATCAGATGCGAGATCAATTGAATAGATCAATTGAAGATAACAGATCGGGGATTTTGCAAGGGAACAGATCCGGGAGGGAGGGAAGGGGGCGACGGAGACGGCGGCAGCGGAGGAGGTGGACTTGGTGTCGGCGTCGCCGGATTCGGATTGAGGGAGCAACAGAGACGAGATCGAGAGAGAGCATGAGACGGGAATTCTGTCCGATAGTTCGATCAAGAGTTACAGAGCAAGATAGAGCAAGAGAGAAGATAGATCGAGAGAGCAATAAAATTGGGGATTTGGGGGTGATAGACACTTTAACAATTTGTCCCAAAAGTAGGACAATTCGCTAATTAAGCCGAAAATATTGCCTATTCCACAAATTTTCTCTTTAAAATTTGCATTTAAATACCCTGTTTAACTAATATCATACGGAGTATTAGCTACTGCTTTTTGTATTGCACCGTTTTTTTTGTACGTTATGTTGTATGTTTGACAGTACGCCACTTTGTCAGCCTCTCGAGGTGCTAGTACGCCATTTTGAAAAATTACATTAAGATATAAAATGTTAATTCAGAAAAATTCAATATATCTCTTACGTTATACAGTATTTATCAAAATTTTTAAAAGTTAATTTTTATGATATTTTCATACTCAGTATTGACTACAGTCTACTCCCTTCGTCCCAAATTAATTGTCTTTTACTATTCATGCACGCTTTTTTAAGAAGTTAAAAACTATATAAAAAATTCATTTTTTAATTAATTTTTTAAAATAATTCTATATGTATTAGTAATATCAATATGTATGATATTATTTAAAAATATTTAATAAAGTATTGATATTTTATATAGTTTTTAGCTTCTTAAAAAAGCGTGCATGAATAGTAAAAAACAATTAATTTGGAACGGACGGAGTATTGAGTATGTAATTATAAAAAAAAGTTGGTATTTATTTAATTTTAGTTTTATAAAAGCATAATGAAAACTCAAATGATATTCCTAAATTAATACACACTGCATAATTAATTACGCCTTAGGAATAAATTTTATACTTGATTATACATCATCATCATTTATTATTATGTGTTAGTCAACAAGTTACGAATTAGCTAGGGTTGTTATTCGTGCTAAACAAGATAAGTATTGATTGATTATATTTATCTCGTTTAGAAACGAGTTTAGCTCGAGTTGAATCTATATTTGGACTTGAGCTTGTTTAGTAGAGCTTGAGCTGAGTTTTTTTCCAAGTATTATGCAATCTTACTTGTTCATGACATAGAAATTTAAACAAAATTTTATAAATTTCACAAAATTCGAGCTTAAATCGACCAAGTTGATATTTTAATCAAGCTTAAAAATGTGCACATATTCAATTTATTCAGTGAATGAAGCTCGAGTCGAGCTTTTATTGAGCAGATACTGAGTCAAGCTCAAGCTACTCGATTCACGTAACAAATCTAATATTGACTCATTGTTTATTATATTGTGTTTCTTATCCTTTTAGTTAATTTTTTTTTCTAGATATTTCATATATTTATTTTTTTAAAATGGAAAAAATTGATAGCGTTTTATTATAAAACAATGATACTTTATTTTAAAATAACATCACTGTCGTATTACATAAAATTCTTTATGTCAATTTATCCAAAAAATTGTGCCCCTGCCAAAAAAAAAAAAGGAAAGAAAAAAATGGAAGATATAATAGTGTAAAATTAATACAATATGATATATTCGTTCACAAAAAGTAATAATAATTTAGAGTGTGTTGTAATACTAATGGTGGATTGTCCACCTCCCAAACCCTTCACCTCCAAACTCCCAACATGAGGACACAAATGTATGTTTTTCTCCTACCTTGCCTATACGAGGCTTGTAAGCTCTCTTGAGAATGGACACAAGTAATAGAGATCTCTCCTTTCTTTGCCTTCTCTATACTCACTTTATCCTTCGTATTATAACACGTTATCAGATTGTCTTGGTTGAATTTTTATACTTGATTTTATCCGGTTGTTTTTCATCTTCATACTTTGATTTGTGTGAATCTGTTTTTCCCCACAATTTCAAATTGATTTTGATTCATCTTCGTTCGGTTACCATTTTTGAAAAATGTTCCGAGTATGTGCTAATTCGCTTCTTCTAGTGGACTTCAACTTAATTTGGATTTCTTAGTATTGGGTTCAAATCGATTTTTTTGTTTATCGCAGAGGAGAGTGTAAGCAATGAACAAGTTGAGAGAATTGTTGTGTTCTATTGATGAGAATAATGACAGTATAAATAATACAGAGGGATTAACCAACTAAGCTTATGATATCCTAAATACAAGGGAGTGGATCAAAGATATGTACATAAAGATAGGAACAACTAACAATATCAATTGACTAATTCAATTCAGAATAATTAGACGACACGTTATTACCCCCGACAAGCCCAAGAGCGAGACGAACTTGGAGCTTGGAACGGAGGAGCGAGAAGCGATCCTTGTGGAGAGGCTTAGTGAAGATATCCGCCAATTGATCAACCGATGAGACAATCCCGATCTTCAAGTCCCCGATTTCAATTTGTTCCCGAACAAAATGGAAGTCTAGCCAGATGTGCTTCGATCGAGTGCTGATGACGGGATTTTTGCAGAGGAAGGTTGCGCCGACATCGTCACACAAAATGGTTGGTGCCGAATGTACCTAGATATGTAAATCCCGCACCAGTTGTTGCAACCACATGAGTTCAGCAGCAGTGTAAGCAATGGCCCGATATTTCGCTTCGGTGCTAGAACGCGCAACCACATGCTGCTTCTTTGAAGTCCAGCTGATCAAGTTGGTGCCATGGAAGATGGAAAACCCGTACCGAGATCGGCTGTCATCAAGGTCGGACAGCCAACCGGCGTCAGAATAAGCAAGAAGTGATGTTGCGGACGTCGGCTGAAACTGCAGAGAGTGATCGCAGGTGCCCTTCAAGTACCGAAGAATGCACTTAACCGCTTGCCAATGAAGGGTCGTGGGAGACTGCATGAATTGACAAACACGGCTCACGGCGAAGGAGATATCCGGACGGGTGATCGTTGCATACTGAAGGGAGCCAACGATACGACGATAAAGAGTGAGATCCTCAAACGGGTCGCCGTGACGATGCAGGCGGATAGAAGGGTCAGCTGGGGAGGCAATGGCTTTGGATTCGGACATGTGTGCAGCGGAGATGACATCCCGAATGTAATTTGACTGGGAAAGGGTGAGGCCGGTAGGAGTTTCAATTATTTGAAGGCCAAGGAAATGGTGAAGGTCCCCAAGGTCTTTAACAACGAAGGTCTTATGGTTAGAAGCAGTAAATGCACGGAGGAGAGCGGGATTGTTGCCGGTGATGATCAAGTCGTCCACATAAACAAGGACATAGATGATGGAAGTCGAGGTTTTGTGAACGAAGAGGGAAGTGTCGGAATGACAGGCATGAAAGCCATGGGTTACAAGGTAGGTTTTGAGTTTAGTGAACCAAGCTCGGGGGGCTGGTTTGAGGCCGTAAAGAGCCTTGTGTAACCGGCAAACATGAGAGGAGTGAGTAGGATCCTCGAAGCCTTTCGGTTGAGCCATGTACACAACTTCAGACAAGTCGTCGTTGAGAAACGCATTGTTGATGTCAAGTTGTTTGATATGCCACCCATTGGAGAGAGTCAAGAAAAGGACAAGCCGAATAGTGGTTGGCTTAATGACCGGGTTGAATGTGTCGAAGAAATCAACACCCTCTTCCTGGCTGAACCCCTTTGCTACAAGCCGAGCCTTATATCGTTGTAACTTGCCCATGGAATCCTTCTTGATCCTGAAAATCCATTTACAACTAACAAGATTAGAGTGTTGAGGACGGGGAACGAGAGACCAAGTGTTATTTCGCATTAAAGCATCATATTCGTCCTTCATCGCAAGACGCCAACATTCATGTTTTAAGGCTTGAGACACGGTGGTTGGTTCAAAAATGGGTGAGGGGGTAGCGATAGCGGTGTAGGTGATTGGTTTGAGATTGTGGGAGCGAGCCCGCGTGGTCATGGGGTGGGTGGTATTGGAGGCTGGTCGGAAGTAACTAGGAGCCATGGGAGGGGTTTGTTTGGCTTGGGAGCTAATGGTAGGCTGTTGGTAGTGAGAAGAGGGCTGCAGGGGATCGGTAGGAGTAGCCGGGCTGGGAGGAGGAGACGGTGGGGTAGGATTGGGATGTGGGAGGACAGCGGAGGTAGCAGTGAGGTCTAGGAGAGTGGCGGTGGTTGAAGTGGGTGGTGACGGTGGTGGGCAAGAGCAAGGAGGCGCTGACACAGCAAGAGGGAACACATCCTCATTAAAGATAACATGACGAGACACGTAAATGCGAGACGTTTTGTTGTGAAAGCATAGGTAGCCTTTGTGAGTAGCACTGTAGCCGATGAAAGTGCAGGGCAATGTGCGGAAGTCGAGTTTGGAGGAGTTGTATGGACGAAGAAAACGATAGCAAAGACAACCGAAAGTTTTCAGGAAACCGAAATCGGGGTTTTTGTTGTAGAGGAGGTGAATGGACGATGTGAAATTTAAGATGGGAGAGATGGTGCGGTTGTGAAGGTAAGTAGAGGTCTTGAAGGCATGCTCCCAAAAGTGTTTCGGAAGGGAAGATTGAGCCAAGAGGGTGAGACCTTTTTCAACAATTGTTCGGTTCCGACGTTCAACCGCACCGTTTTGTTCTGGGGTATAAGGGCAAGAAATACGATGTGTAATCCCTAGGGAACGCAAAAGGGATGAGACGTTGCGATACTCGCCACCCCAGTCGGTTTGAAGACTCTTTATCTCACGTTGGAACTGGGTTTTGATCATAGTGCGGAATTGCACAAAGGTTTGGAGAACCTGTGATTTGTGAGATAGAAAATAGATCCAAATATATTTAGTGCAGTCATCAATAAAAAGAACGAAATAACGATTGCCATTCAAAGATATTGTGGGAGATGGGCCCCAAACATCGGAATAAATCAAATCAAATGGTTCTTTAAAAGCAACATGCACGGAAGGAAGGTGTAAACGACGACTCTTGCCAAATTGACAGGAGTCACAAATGTTCGGAAAGGTTTTATTAGTAATAGGAAGCTGAAATTTAGAAACTAAACGTCGCAAAATAGACTCGTGAGGATGTCCCAATCTGCAGTGCCACCGATGGAGAGTTGTGTGGGTTCTGGAGAGAGCAATGGGCGGGGATGGAATGGGCGAGGTTTATGGCAGCCTATACATACCGTTTTCAACGGTTCCTTGGAGCAGAAGTTGACCCTGAAATGTCTTAACCCGGCAGAAGTTAGGCCAAAATTCCATCATAACCTTATTGTCTTGGCAAAGTTTAAGAACACTGATCAAATGTTTGGTAAGGCGAGGGACAACAAGAACGTTAGGCAACTTGAGATTATGGAGTGAACATGAGCCAATATGAGAAATAGACAAATGGTTACCGTTCCCGACTTGAAGTTTGTCGGGTCCCGAGTAGTCCTCGGAGAGTGCGAGCTTGCGAAGATCCGGGGCAACATGATCGATAGCGCCGGTGTCGAAGTACCAAGTGGGATCGATGGCAAAGGGGCCGGCGTGCTCAGCAACGTTGGCCTGCTTCGACGATTCCCCGGGGTTGGGTCGATGGGAAGGGAAGTCGACCTGATTACCTCTCTGCCAACAGTCGATGGCCTCATGGCCAGGTCTATTGCAAAGCTGGCACTGGGGGCGGCGACGGCGGTTGTCCGGGTTGCGAGTGTCCTGGTGGCGAGGGTCCTGATTGCGAGTGTCCGGACGGGAGCCAGAAGAGCGTGCACTGGTGCGAGAGGCAGTGTTTGCCGAGGAGAACTCAGGGATTGCAGGCGATGGGAGAGTCTGTGAAGTGGCCTGGCGAGTGAGGTCACGAGCCATACGGTCTTCCTCTTGAAGAAGCAAGCCTACAAGATCATCGACGGTGACGTCCGCCGAGTGCATCATAAAGGAAGTGGTGAATGCGTTGTACGAGGAATCTAGGCCATGAAGGAGACTGCCCATAAGATCCTCATCGGAGACTGGTTGGAGATCCTCGGCGAGGATCAGTGATATTTTTTTTTTCTGTCGATCATCGCTTCCTCCCCTTCCCAATGGCGCAACACACCACCCATCACCTCCTTCTCGCTGCCAATGGCGTAGCCTCCAATCTCTCCTTCAAAATTCCCAACATCAGTATTAAACTCGATAGGGATAATTACTCCCTTTGGAAGACCACAATCATGTCTGCTCTCGAGACCTTCAATCTCGAATCCTTTGTCCTCTCCCCGACTCCACCATCAGAGACTATCCCCAACCCAGACGCTGCTCTGATACCATGTAAGCAATGAACAAGTTGATAGAATTGCTATGTTCTATTGATGAGAATAATGACAACATAAATAATACAGAGGGATTAACCAACTAAGCCTGTGATATCCTAAATACAAGGGAGTGGATCAAAGATATGTACATAAAGATAGGAACAACTAACAATATCAATTGACTAATTCAATTCAGAATAATTAGACACGTTATTAGAGAGAGACACAACGGCGAAGAAGCGCGCCACCCGTGATCTTGATAGTCCTCCTCCTCCTTTGCCACTGTGCCCCGAACAACCACCCGAAATCATCGGCCTTAATCAATGCCGATGGAGGGGTTTCGGATATAGACGGAGGTGGAAAGTGGCGAGTCTTGTTGGGACGATGCTCTAGCGCCGCACTCTGCAAATCAATTGAAGAAGACGAAGCATTCGGAAGAGTTGTCGATTCCTGTCCGGCGTCGATCTGCAAAATCAAAGGAAGAAGAACCGATTTGTTGCAGATTTAAAAGAAATAAATTACAAAACCAGCCCATAATTTTCAAATATCGTAGATTGGCCTGTACTTTATATATAACTACATAAAATGGCCTAAAACTTCTAGGATTGTATATTTTACCCTTGTGAAGTATACGATGATCACATCCCCGAAGATGATGTGTATACATGAAGCTATAAGTTATATGAACCCCTGAAGTGGTGAATTTTATCCCTATAAGTGGATATAAAATATATCTAAATTGTCTATCCCATGAAGTAGATTAATGTATATGTCTCCCGAAGTAGATAAATAGACAAATCACATCCCAAAGATGATGGGTAGATATAAACTATATCACCCCTGAAATGGTGAGTTTTATCCCTCAAAGTGCATATAAACTAATCTCAAATTAGGAAATTGTTAAATCACTCGATGGGATCAATAAATCTCATCCCCTCAAGATGATTGAGCTGATAAAATTCATCCCCAAAGTGATGGAATTCTTTTTATAATTTATGCTTATTTAATTCATATGCATGTTATTTTATTTTATTTATATTTGTTTTTCCTCATCTCCCGAAGTAGATGAACGAAACCGTCGCATCTCTCGAAGTAGATGAACAGGTACATCTCTCGAAAGAGATTAACGTTATCATCTCCCGAAGTAGGTGAATGAACAAATCATATCTTTGAGATAGACCAATTAATTACATCCCTTAACCGATGAACCAAATATTCTCATCCATGTAGTGATGCATCAATGATTATCCTTTTGTTCTGTTTTATTTATTTTTATTTGTATATTATATTTTTATTCTTCATCTCCTGCTCGAAGTACATGAATAGACATATCTTCTGAAGTAGATGGAAAAAAGCACATCTTTTAAAATAGATTAGTGGACATCTCCCGAAGTAGATGAAGTATAAACCACACCCTCATAGAGATGAACCGGTAAACGACATCTTTGTAGTGATGATTCGTATAGCCAGAGAAATAAATCAAATCCGAGCCTTAATGTTTCTCCGTCAGTTTCCCGTAGTCAACGATAAAATTGCATATAAGAATATCACCTCATGACGTAGGTGATAAAAAGGTCTCGAAGATCTATGTTAAATTTTCTTGTCACTCGAAGTTGACATTAATTTTATTTATTTATTTAAGATTATTGTTGTTGATATACATGTTTCTTAACATAATTTACTATTTAGTACTATTATCTTTTACATAGCTTTATTATTATTATTACCTTGATCAACTATATTGTGAGTTTTTCAACACCGGCCTTTTTTGTGGGCTTGAAGTTTCTAAACTCGATGGTCAAACAATCCAGTAGATTGTGAAACTTATCTCGCTAAGAGCTCAAAGCCTCGATACCATTTGTTAAATAATCCAGTAGATTGTGAGTTTTTTTTTAATATCAAAATCTGCATAAGAGCTCGAAGACTCTAATTTCATATTCTTATAAACTCTAGAAAAGTATAAGCTCTTATTTTAAACACTTGTGCTCTTAAAGAAGTACATGGAATGGGGGTTATGGCATATTCATAACTATTTTCATTTGGCTAGTACAACCAACATAAATAACCACAAAACATTATCTAGTTTACAAGGCCACTTCCTAACAATCCTCTAAGCATTGCCTGAAGCATACCCCTCGTGTAGAGGGTGTAAAAGAGGTAATGGTTAAGCGCGCAACCAAAATTATTGTTGTGGTTTATAACTAGGTCATCTTTGTACGGTTCATTTTTCTAATGTCTTGGAGAACATTATGAATAAAGTTAATATAGTTGGTCATTAGTTTCATACCTGTAGTATGACACCAACGGAAGTTCTGAAAATACCCATTTAACGACATCTGATTAAATAAATGGATCACCATGTACAAAGTTCAATGGTTATAATGTTGAATATACGTAACATTTGGACACTTATTTATCCCATTGAAACTTATGATATCACTAACCAGAAGTTAGATGATGATAAAATCTTATTCTTTGTGGCATTTGGTCGCTCAAGTAAAACGATGATTTGCAAGATCATTGAAATTCACATGAATACCCACCAAAAGGACTAGAAGATCCTAGGACCGGAAGATCCTCAATGAGAGTGACCATACATGTACGGCTTGTTCTATTGGCAAAATAATAACAAGACCGTCTATAATAAAGAGTAAATGCAAAGTCTCTTATGTCTCTTGATCGAGTTCAATGAGACAACTATGAACATAAAACATCCTCATATGGACCAGTGGTATTCCAGTATAGATGCCTTAACACATTGGTCATATGAAAAGATAGAGAATGTTATCAATCACATTGTTGAGCATAAAGTAGCCCACAACGACCTAGAAGAGTCGTTAGTAAAATGAGCCCATGCAATTTTGCATTTCGAATTTGAGACAATAACTTCTCCCAAGGTATCTTCAGAAGAGAGTATATGTTCTGAAGCCTTCTCCACAGTTAACTAAAATAAGACCACAAGGAAGTTGGATGATACACGGGGTTTGAGTCCCTAATGATATCAAATACATTGAGCTTCATAAAGGTGACCAAATGCTCGATATTTAAGGAGAGAGGAAATGAGACTATATTAAGATAGAGATTGTATGAAATCAACTTCTCTACATATCATTTGGGATCCGGGGATGAATGAGAGTGAGCCAGAAGTTCAACACTTATGTACACCAAATGATAATTACATGGTTTAGCAAAAGCCATCAAATGCGTTTACTAAGGCCAAGGGAGCGACTAAGTCTCATATATTGCACTAGCTAGCTCATTTGGAGGTTCCAGAAGTAACTCAAAAAACCAACAAAATCAAGTACACCAGAAGTGTTGAAGATCACTAGGCTCTCACCTTAAGGATTCCCCGGAAGTGGAAAGAGCGCATGAGAATATTATGATCATCAATCAAATAATGGATGTCGACATCGAAATGATGGTAAAAGAGATAGAAAGAAGAAATTCATGCAAAGATGAATTCTTTAAGCATGATGCTATTGGACTCGTAGTTCCAACATCGAAAAGTATAACATCATTGGTTTTAAGGGGGTGTTTATACAAAAACGCAATAAGCGAAATGAAGTTGTACGATATATAGCAAGATAGATTGCATAAAAGTCTATAGTGGACGATATGAAAACATATTCACCAGTAGTGGATATAATATTTGGTTGTTGATGAACCGACTCTAACCGTAATTGACGGGCATAGTAGTTATATACTCCAATTGATCATTCATAAAAGAATATAAGTGAAAATGATTGATTAATTTGAAATGCCCGAAACATCAATATGAAAGTTGCGTCATATGTACACGATTAAGCCAAATGGTGCTTATAGTAGTTGAAGTATTGTGTAAGTGGTTGATATGAGCCGGAAGCCATGGAAGACCCGGGGTTCGTGACACTCGTAGTTCATCGAATCTCGGGATGTTGAGTTGTTTTATTTTGAATAAAATGTGCTAGACATTATTAATGTTTGATTTTCTTTTTATTTTATTTTTAGAGTCATTGATTAATTAATAGATAATTATTAGGGTTTTAGCATTAGATAATTATGAGAATTTTAGTATTTTATTTTAATTAGGATTTATTTCTATTTTGTAATCTCTATTTAAGCAAGTTAATGAAAGCAAGGAAAGGAGATCTTGAATTTGAGAAAAAAGAGTGTTTCATCAGAAACCCTAGAGAGCGAAAAGCTTTCACCCGTTCGAGAGATTCGAACACTAAGGACTGTGAGAAGCGGCACTGAGGATTTGTTCTTGTAGTGAGATTCGACAAGGATCAATACTCGCGGTTCCAACTGCGTTCGTGAGATTCGGGCGTTTGCGAGATCGAATTCGACTACCTATTCGAAGCGATTGGGCACCCTTAGGCGTGAGATTCGCATCAAGTGGTATCAGAGCCCCTAATTCCCCCCTGACCACCACCTTCACTTCGGCCACCACCACTAGCCCAGACCATCGCCACCAACTCTGTGCCACCCATCCGCCACCACTCCACCACCACAGGCCTTTCCGCACCCACTAGTTCGCAGCCAAAAAAAAAAAATCAGCCCTAATCGCCACCACGACTACCACCTCTTCACCATCACTCGCGACAACCACCATCACCGTCCGACCACCACCACCTCTTGACATCCACCCGGCGACCACCACCAAACCTACCAACCAGCCACAAACCCAGCAAGCCCTATCAACAAAAAGTACGACGAACAACGCAGCGAACAACGAAAAGCACAGTCGCGCGCCGCACGCCCACGCGCTTCCAGTGCACGCCTGCGCGCCCTGAAGTGCACACCCGTGCACCTGCTCTCTGCAGTGCCCATCTTTCCGTGCCCTCGTGCGCTCGACAGCTTCTTTTGCCTGACTTTGCTTCCTTTTGGGTATTGCTTTTGGTATACTAACCATGTCACAAGCTATCCGAAAGCTTCTGATTGATGATTTGTGTCGTATTATTGACAAACTTGAGTGGCAAGTGCACCAACTACTCTATAGACAACACAACTCTTGTTTCAATGACTCCGTCGAGACCCCATTGGTATATTATGAGACACTTACTCTCGTATATGATGTCTATGATGATGATCTTGAGTATGGTGTTGCTTTTGATGATGTTCCGGAGGATCGAGGCTTTGTTGATGAGCTTTTTGATGAGTTTGTTGATGATGTTCACATGGTCGCGCAACACCCGAGTTTCGTTCCAATTGGTGAACACTTTGAGGTGATGACTCCGAACTTTGTTCATGCTATTCCTCATTATTCTCCTTTGATATTTACATTGCTCCATGAATCACGGATGACTCGATCTCAAGAAAGGGAGCAACAAAGCAAGGTGTGTGCTATCGAGAATTCATTCTTGGTCACATTGCAGCCGCTACAGCATCTCCTATCGGCCCACACACATGAGGGCGACCACACTCCTATGAACGTCGCCGACATTGTTCTCTCCGACATGCCACCTGGTTGGCCGCCTGATTTGTCTCCCATCATTGTTGCCGTGTTCGTTCTTCATTCCCATGATTCGAGGACGAATCAATTTCAAGAAAGGGAGAATGATATGAGCCGGAAGCCATGGAAGACCCAGGGTTCGTGACACTCGTAGTTCATCGAATCTCGGGTTATTGAGTCGTTTTATTTTGAATAAAATGTGCTAGACATTATTAATGTTTGATTTCCTTTTTATTTTATTTTTAGAGTAATTGATTAATTAATAGATAATTATTAGGATTTTAGCATTAGATAATTATGAGAATTTTAGTATTTTATTTTAATTAGGATTTATTTCTATTTTGTAATCTCTATTTAAGCAAGTTAATGAAAGCAAGGAAAGGAGATCCTGAATTTGAGAAAAAAGAGTGTTTCATCAGAAACCCTAGAGAGCGAGAAGCTTTCAACTGTTCGAGAGATTCGAACACTAAGGACTGTGAGAAACGGCGCTGAGGATTTGTTCTTGTCGTGAGATTCGACAAGGATCGATACTCGTGGTTCCAAAGGCGTTCGTGAGATTCGGGCGCTTGCGGGATCGAATTCGACTACCTATCAAAAGATCGGGCCAACCTTCATGCGTGAGATTCGCATCAGTGGTGACATAGTGTATTGAGTCTTGAAATACTATACACAACATTGGACTCTTTTCTTTAATCTTGGTTTTTATCCCACTAGGTTTTTCCAAGGTAAGGGTTTTAATGAGACAACTTAGACAACATCTATACATTAGATCTCTCGTATAACGATGAAAAGCACACTAGGTCCTGAAGTACCCTATATTTGTGCATTAAAAGGAGCTCATCACCAAAGACAAGGAAGTCTATTTGCATCGAAGTCGAGTGTGATACATCAGGCATTTTAACTTGCACACATCGAAGATAATATTCAGACTCGACCATGCAACTCATGAAGTCAGTATTATCAAGAAGTTCGAAGAGCTTATCAAAATGAAGAAGTTGCAAGAAGAATGTTGATTTCAGGAGGAGAATATACGCACTGCACTCTTTTTCCCCTCGATCAGGTTTTGTCCGACTGGGTTTTCCAGACAAGGTTTTTAATGAGGCAGTATCATCAAAGCGTATCAAATGATATATGTACTCTTTTTCCCTTAGTACGTCCTAGTTTTTGTCCCATTGAGTTTTTCTATGCGAGGTTTTTAACGAGATAGTTTGTAATGTATGAGGTGTATATTCAAGGGGAATGTTGTAATACTAATGGTGGATTGTCCACCTCCCAAGCCCTTCACCTCCAAAACTCCCACCATGAGAACACAAATGTATATTTTTCTCGTACCTTACCTATATAAGGCTGGTAAGCTCTCTTGGAAAATAGACCTAACAGAGTCAAAATTACTTCTCTTTATTTAGTTAAAAATCACAAAATTTGAATCGAGACCGAAACAACAGCATTTACTTTCTCCTTTCTCCACAAAAGAAAATAAATATAAACAAAGCCACCGATTTCCTATCTTTTCTAGACCAAGCTGCAACCGAATTGAAAAAAATCCAAAAAATAAAAAATCAACTAAAAAAAATCCATATATTAATTAATGAACTCTTCTCCACTCCAAGATTCACTGATCATTCAGTACATTCTCTAACCAATGAGTTCCAATGGCCACCAAAATCTCCATGTGGTCTTCCTCCCGTACATGGCGCCGGGCCACATGATGCCGATGATCGACATGGCCTGGCTCTTCGCCTCCCACGGCATCCGGGCCACCGTCATCACCACCCCGGCCAACGCCGCCCGCTTCCACCACCCCGGGAGCCCGATCGCCTTCCACACGGTTGCACTCCCATCCGAGGAATCCGGCCTCCCAGAGGGCTGCGAGAATCTCATCTCCGCCCCAACGCCCGAAGCCACCATCAAACTCATCCGCGCCATTGAGAGGCTGCAACCCAAGATCGAGAGCATCTTGTACGAAACCCGACCCGATTGCATTGTATCCGACGTTCTCTACCCGTGGAGCGTCGATGTCGCCGAGAGGCTCAGCGTCCCGAGGCTGGCGTTCAGCGGCAGCTGCTTCTTTTCGGATTGCGTCGCCAAGTGCATCAACAGGTACAAGGCTCACGAGGGCATTGCGTCCGAGAGTGAAGAGTTCGTGGTGCCGGATTTGCCAGACGACGTCGTCTTGACGAGATCACAGCTTCCGGATATCGTCAAGACGAAGACTGACTTCAGTGAGCTCTTTGAGAGGCTAAGGGAGGCGGAGGAGAGGAGCTTTGGGGTGCTGATGAACAGCTTCTACGAGCTCGAGTCCGGTTATGTGGATTACTTGAGGAAGGGTTTAGGGGTTAGGGCATGGCATTTGGGCCCGTTGTCTCTTTACAATCGAAAATCAGATGACAGAGCTTCTGTTGATGTGGACGGTTGTTTGAGCTGGCTCGACGCGATGAAGGCTAGTTCGGTGCTCTATGTGTGTTTCGGGAGCCTGACTCGGTTCAGCAAGGCCCAAATTGTCGAAATGGCTAGCGCCATTGAGGGTTCAGGGTGCAGTTTCATTTGGGTGATTGGGAGATTACTGAAAGAATGCGGAGAAGGAGACGAATGGTGGCTACCGGATGGGTTCGAAGAGAAGACGAGAGAGAGCGGGAGGGGGCGGATAATAAGGGGATGGGCGCCGCAAGTTATGATCTTGGAGCATCCGGCGGTTGGAGGGTTCTTGACTCACTGTGGGTGGAACTCGATCTTGGAAGGTGTTTGTGCAGGTGTGCCATTCATCACTTGGCCTATATTTGCTGAGCAGTTCTACAATGAGAAGCTTGTGACTCAGGTTCTGAGGATTGGTGTTGGAGTTGGTAATTTGCTGTGGAAGGTGTGGGCGACAGAGGAGGGGCCGGTGGTGGAGAAAGCGAAGATACAGGAGGCGATCACTAGGGTGATGGGCGGTGCAGCTGAAGGCGAACAGATGAGGAAGAAGGCGAAGGAGCTCAGTCGATTGGCAAAGGTATCTGTTGAAGAAGGTGGGTCATCTTACA
The DNA here is from genome assembly GCA_037127255.1 of Persicaria tinctoria. NCBI lineage: Eukaryota > Viridiplantae > Streptophyta > Magnoliopsida > Caryophyllales > Polygonaceae > Persicaria > Persicaria tinctoria. The sequence continues at coordinate 25,499,158 of JBANSL010000018.1, read as the reverse complement.
AGGACTTCAAAGCTCTAGTTGAACAAATTAGATCTTATGCTGTATGATTTTTGCCTCTTATCAAAATATGAATTTTAGTGTCTGTTGTTGCTGAAGATCACAAGTTGTATCCCCAAACAGAGATTTAAGCAATTCATTTATCGACTATAATCATAATGCATTGGAATCCAAACACACCCTAAAACTGTGCCAAATATAACTAGAAACTGATGCCCTGGTTCACCCTATGATACCCCGAAACTCCATTTCATAGCGGTTTCGCGTTTCTGCATTGAAAAAACCCCGAAACTCCGCTGAAACACCTCAGAAACGTTTCTGAAAGGTCAGAAACTTTGACCATTTTGTTGACCAAAAAAGTCAGAAACTTTGACCGTTTCCGTTTGGTCAGAAACGTTTCTGACTTGCCAGATGGCGTTTCCACTAATTTTATAGTTGAAATTTTTTAAAAAAAATCAAACCCTAAATCATACTTCCCCTTCCTCCCGTCTAAAACTCTCGTTTCCTTCTATCCCTGTTGCCTATTTCTCCTCCATGTTCGGTTCTCCCTCCTCTCACTTGCTTAGTACTCTCTCCCTCTAAGCTCTGATCGGTGAATCCTCACTTGTAGAACTTTCTTTGATAAGTCACAACTTAAGGACGAGTTGACTAAGTAGAATATTGATGTTGGATTGATTACTTTGTGTTGTTATTGATTATGTTGTTACTTTAAAACTAAGTTATTTTATTTTGTTGGTTTGTAAAACATATTTGACATGTCTGTATTGATTTCTGTTAATGAGTAAGAACATTGTTTATTACGGTATTGAACAATTTAATTTGTAGCTTTAATGATGCATTCAATGTGTATCACTTGGTGATATGTTTATTGCTATTATTTAGACCTTTAAATGAACATATAATTCATATTGCCGTTTCCTCGACGTTTCCGTTTCCTACAAAATTCGGATTTCCGTTTTCCCGTTTCCGTTTCCGTTTCCGTGTAACATAGGGTTCAACAACAAAAAAAAAAAAAGACACTGATGCCCTTGAAACTAACAAAAAGAAAACACTCCGGGACCTCAAGTGAATATGTCAATGTCTCTCAAAACAATGAGACACAACAACAAAAGCCTTTGTAAGATGATGCTTTAGATTGAGCAGGTGCCAATAACACTTCACGGAGGCATTTCCTTTGCCCCTTTCTGTTTCTGCATATCCTATCCTGTAATCCCAAAGTCATGTTGATGATATTGAGTCGCATCAATCATTATTATGAATAACAATATCTGGGCTATAAAATCACTTCGTCGTCGTGAATTGAATAGTATAACATAGGAAGAATCCATACTCAATAAAAAAAAAATAGAATGCCTAATCACCCCCAAACATATAGTCTTGCCTTGAGATATTACTTCCTTGCACCCATGTCATCATCATTCCACATCTGAGCAACTTAGACTAGAACTATGAGAGATGCTACTGACTATAAACTGGTTGGGAGAGTATTTTTTCAGTTTTACACATGTACTGTAGGTAGTTTATAAAATTTCCTTTCATCATTGCTCAGATTTGCCTTTTTTTTTTGTTTTGTTTTTATGCTTGTTGGTGCTAGCAGAATATTTTGCTATCTACCATGTCCATAACTGGACTCTGCTTTATAAGGATCTCTGTTCTCTTCATCTCTCTCAAAGTATCTTCCGTTGATAGTATTCCTCGTCCATAACTAGAATCCTGTAGCAATGTGAACTGATTGACATGTGAGTGGCAATATCAGTGTCTTCCTCTGTTCTCTTCACATCTCTCTCAAGAGTATGATCATCCCAGCATAAGTTGCTGAATATGAGCTGTGCAGCTCCATCCTCTGTTTACAATTGGTACTTCCCTTTTCCATTCTTAATGTATCCCCAACACTGTTCGTGACAGACATTATTTTTACATATGTGAAAGATCAGTGGGAGGATACAGTAGAGATTCCTATGATGCAGTTGGATAGCATATGGAAGATGAGTAAAGAAATAAGAACAGAATAAAGCTTTGGGTTTGGATGGAGCAAGTATTGCACTGAAGCCGCCTGCTAATATTATCAACAAAGAAAGGGGCAAAAGTCGACATTAAACTTGAAAGTAACAATAATGATCGAATACAAAGTTCATAGCTAGAACTACTGATCACGTAATTTAATCACTTTTCTAACATTTTCAGGAAGCTGGAGTGTCATTGCTTTTTGTAGTTCCGAATATGTTGGTTATTTCCTTGTGTGAGCGAATGTGGGGAGGGCAGGAGTAAAGAAGATCCTTAGCCTCGAAATGCCTACCTTCATTGAAGAAAGATCTCAAAACATGTAGATAGGCAGAAGCCGATGGCAGCTGCTTCACAGATAATGCAGCCCAGAGTGTTCTTGCATCCTCCACAGTACCGAACTTTGAAATATAAGTAACAAAGGCCTCTGCAAAAGGCGGGTAATCATGTTTCTTCATCATAGGAAGGATTTTGAGTGCTTCTTCTAGTTTACCTGCTTCCAATAGCTTTTCGGTTATGAGCTTATATGTAGCCTGCCATGGCTTTAGACCGGCCCTTTCCACCATCTCAACAACTAATTTGTAAGCACCGTCAAGCTTCTTCTGAGCAATGAAGCCATTCACTAGGACGTCCAATAAATCAGCATCAGGATCAATGTTTTTCTCCATCATTTTGGCAAAATTTATCAGTGCCATGTCCATTCGATTGGCATCACATTGCCCTTGGATCAAGATAGTCCAGGTCTTGATATCAGGGACACAACCATTTGCTTCCATCTCATCCAGCACTTTGCAAGCGTCTTCCAATCTCCCACCTTTACAAAGACCAAATACCACTTGACTGTAAGTGATATTATCGGGCTTGTACCCAGCATTCTCCATCCTCTTTATAATCTCCTCTGCCTCATCGAATTTCCCAACGCCAGTCAAAGATCTGTGAATACCATCATAAACTGCCTTCGAGAGGGTATTCCCCCCAGCCTCAAATTTCTTAACAACCCTAGAAGTCAAATCCAAATCCGGACAGGCAGAAAGGCTCTTCAAAACCAAAATGCAATCTTGCTCTGATGGCGGATAAGGACTGTCCATCATATATTCATAAAGCGCAACAGCATCTTTTAGCATCTTATACTTTTGAAAACTCCTCGATATCTTAATATAAGTGTCATAATCCATTGCATGACCCTTACTCCTCATCTCCAAGAGCATATTCTGAAACTCCTTGATGGAATCATGCTGCGCCAAAATCCGAGCAAGCACATTATAAGTCACTGAACTGTGCTGATAACCTGGACACTTACCAGCCCATTCGAAAAAACTTAGTGCTTTCAGAGGATCCCGTCGAAGCTTCTTTAGCACCCTCAATACAAAATTCTCCGTTACTGAAATTTTCATCTCTTGAAGCTTGCTCTCCACCTTCTCATTCCAATCAGAACCCAGAACCACCCCAACCACATCCTTCACCACATCATCCATCACATTATCTTGCATCATCCTCTGGTGGAAATGCTTCAAAGCAACCACATCTTTGTCCATTTTAGCTTTCTTGAAATTCCCGAGAATCGTCAAGTAAGTCCCCTCATCCACATAAAACCCCTTATCCTTCATCTCCTGAATGATAGCCCAAAACTGCTTCATGGTCTTCTTATCAGCCAAAACCCTCACTAACAAGCTATAAGTCAAGGAATTGGACTGGAAACCCCTTTTATGACACGCCCAGCTAAAGAAATCATAAGCCTTTATTGGATTCCTGTCTAATTTCTTCAAAACGTAGACAACATATCCATGGGTAATTTCAATATTCGACTCTTCCAATTGATTCTGCATGGTATCTGACCAATCATTCGACAACAAGAGCTCAACTACAGAGCTCGGACTCGAAGAAAAGAGCCTCTGACGGCCGCTGAATGCAACTGCCTGAGATTTAAAATGCTCGGACCCAGTGAGAGACTGAGAGAGGTACGAGAGAGGAAGAACCTGAGTGAACGCCATTTGCGAGTGCGACCTCTGAGACTGAGTTGAGAAGAGCGATTGAGCGAGTCTAAGGCCCAAAGATGCACATTTTTTCCTGTTTGCCATGGCTGTTGAAATGAAATTAGGGGTCATTTGGTATTATGCTGTTTGGAATGAAATTTTAGGATATCAGATATTATATGTGTATATTTGTTGTTAGTTGAAACAATAGCATGAATACAAAGAGTAATTATAATACGATCCAATCAACACACATTCCATAGCATATATCAAAATAAGGGAGAATATTTTCCAAGTGACACAAGTGTTTTTTCTATGTGCACTAGTTTTACAAAGAGCATGAATACAAAGTGTTTTTTCTATGAGCACTAGTTTTACAAAGAGCATGAATACAAAGAGTATTTATAATACAAAGAGTAATTGTAGAGCTTGTTGATGGCTATGTGAACTAATTTTTGCCTTTCCTTCTTTCTCCGTATCGATTCAAGATCGATCATATGAATCCATTTCCATTCATAAGAAAATCAAAATAAAACACAAATTTCAGCACTACTAACAAAATCTTCACAACTCAACGAAAGACATCTCAAATAGAAACCAAAAAAAAATCAGCACATGTAGCAACTGACTTTCAGATTGTACATGGCAAACACACAAGAATTTCAGATGGTACAGGGCACACAAATTGCAGCAAACAAACAGTAGCAAAACAAGCCAAAAATCGAATGAAAGATGCACTTGCAATCGAATGACAGATGCAAAGAACAACAAGCCAAAATCACAGCCAAGATGAAGCCAAAAGTCGAATGAGAGATGCAAAGAACAATGCGATTTCGCACAAGGCAAACCCTAGATTTCGCACAAGGATGAAGCAAAGAAAGGAACAACCTTAACCCTAGATTTCACACAACCAATATCGATTTCGCATAAACCTATCCTAGGTTTCCAGATTGGGATTATTCCAACAAACCACGAAGCAAAGAAAGAGGAGAGAAGAGGAGGAGGAGAGGAGCGTACCTGTTGAGCAGAAGGGCGAGCAGAGAGAGAGCGAGCAGCCAGACGGGAGATATCACCCAAAAAAAAAAAAAAACTCCGTAGTATATCAAAATGGGGAGGAGATAGTTAAAAATATTTTTCTGTACCAGGCTCATATCAATCAATGCCTAACGAGTAACGATCATTTAGGGTTTTACGAGGGTTTAGGAATTGATCGGGGAGAAATTGAATAGAGAGAGAGAGCAGTCGGAGAAATGAACCGGTTAGGGCATCAAGGAAAACCGGAGGTATTTTGAATGGGCCGTTTAATACGGATCCTAATTTACTAAGACCCATCCCAGTAACAAGTCCAGGCCCACTATTTAGTGGCTTTCTGCCAAAGTTTTCATACACAATAAAAATGTGATTGGGAGTTACGAGTTAGTATTTCAAATGGTGAAAAATGAAAATCTTGTCAAATATGCGTATGACTACTGTTTCTAAAACTGTGAGAAATTGAGTAAAAATGAAGGACTTACCAATTAATAAGTCAACTCATCATCCTTGTTAATTTTAATTTTAAATATAAGGTCCATAATTTCCACGGTTTTGGAAATAGTGACTGTGAACCTTTAAAGGACTATTTTCGGGTTTGGATTCGGTGCAACATCCTGAAGTTAGTTTTACTCTCATGTTCTCAAAAAAAGTTTTGCTCTCATAAATTTTATTTTTAGGAAGAAATCTAATTAATTAGGTTAACATGGACCCTATAGCCTATAGGAGAGGTTAATCTTTTTGGCATCCAATGATCTTTTAACGGTTAAGATTTCTCCAACTTTACCAAATAGTACGTGTGGGGAGCCCATTCCATAATTTTTAGGGTTTCAAAAATCGTGACCATATATGTACATTAATTGGTGAAATTTTGGCCATACCCATATTAATCTTGATTTTCTTTATAGCTTTGCTAAGAATTATCAATAATCAATATCAATGTTGCTTAATGATCAATACAACACCGGCCCTCTTTTCCAATCCCCTTCCAGTGAGATGGGTCTATAAAAGTGTGAAGAGAATAAATTTCATTAGATAGGCCAAGTTAAAATCTTTGTGCATGAGTCCCATACAAAAACAGTTTAGAACTATTATTGTTCCCATTTAAGAGCACGTTATAAGCAATTAGTACACCGTGCCAAAAGTATTGAGTTTGTTTGGTGCAATTTATTGCTATAACCTATGAGATTCATTATAGAGGTAATTAGGTACGGTGTGAATGTTTAAATATACGTGTTTTGTTATAAATTATGTTTCAAGGATTATGTTTAGTTGATTTTTATATTTTTTAAGTAAATTTTATATATGAGAGAAGGGATAATGCTAAATACATGTTAATTTAACCAATGAAACCAAATTCAAATAAAATAATATGCAATTTTAAGCATGTTGAGAGATGTAAATGAAGTAAAAAAGAGTCCACGTCGAAAGTCGGTGGGTTGCTCATTTTATTGTCAGTTGGTTTTAGAATGAAACCTTAATCGACTTGTGTACCAGGCTATTAGTACATGTGCGCCAATGCACATGATCCCCAATCATCGGTCTGAGTCGAACTTTGATATGGTATCACTATATCAGGCAGTTATTCTAACGACCTATCTTTCTATTCTGGTCTGGTTAACAGTTATTCGTTGTTGGAATGTGGTTGTCCCACATCGATTATATGGAGAATGTTTGAACAACATATAAGGTTGAAGGACTACTCATCTCATTGTCAATTATTTTTGAGATGGAACCCCGTTCGGATTTATGAGTTGTTCGACTCTTCCGTATATGGGCCCACACACGACCTCCTCCAACTTATCTTAGCCCCATGATGGTGGCAAGAAAAACGTACGATATAGGCAGCTTCATAAATAATGTGTAAAAAGTATATTTTTGAGCATGTGAAAAATTACCCGGAATCGATACCATTTGTAATGGTTAGCCCCATACACGAGCCTATGCTGAATTTCCAGCGAACGCACATGATATGTTTCCCCACTTTTTAATTTCCCCTTTCCCGGAAACATTAAAAACAAATGCGCAATTTGACAGCTCATCGTAGCTGTGGATTTTTTTGCATATTTAGTGTGTATTAATAAAGATATAGGATATGACGGGAGAGATCGGCAAAAAGGCATATCTAGTCGAGAATTGGAATGAATACAATCGGCAAATGCCAATTAAGTGATGGTGCTTCCAAATGACAAAGATTGATCGCCAAAGGTGTGTGATCATTACACTACACTACGAATCATACCATAAATAATATATGTCTATCTATGAATAATATATAATCATACCCCACTTAGCAATTAATTAATGATTAATCCCGTGATTTGGCAACTAATTTGATCCTTAATTAATCGATCAGGGTAAATATGGAGTATATTGTGTGCGCTGAAAGATAGAAACAGGTCGATGGATGGGGATCTCTGAAACTCAGGGGATAGGGGGCTGAAAGAGAGGATGTAGTTATCCAGTTAAGCCAGAGATTAATTAATTTAACTAAACATGATTAGGAATGTGATTTGGACTGTGATCTGACACCAATTGAACGAGCTTTTCAAGTGGTTGGGAACGCATTTATCCATAACCGAAAGCTGATTAACCCCCACTGCCATTTTGTAGGAGCCAGCAAGGATTAATTATTAATCTACTTTGATTAATTAATACAGTACTCCATTGGGGATTTAGTGGGTTCTAGTTATAATTAAATGAATCTGTACGTGTGAAATGAACGAATGAACTGAGTCAACTGACGAGGTTAATTGGGATTACTGTTTTGTTCTAAATTGGGTTTGGGAAGAGTCATGTAGCACACATGCGATTTTAGGTCTATAATTACAATGTTATCGATTCTCCGTTGTGAGGGTTTTAGATTTTTTTATTTTTTTATTTTTGCTTTGATATGGTGTAAGTGAAGATATATTTATTGAGACCGAGAGCTCGTACTGATAACTGGGGTCGTGTCCATAGGCGGCACATACTAAGACTTGTTATGATCATATTTCGATGTGAAACCTTTTAGTCTCATTCACATGTTTCAACACTTGGACGACGTGCTCTAACCGAGACCGGGATTGAAAGACGGGACGTTAGGCTAACCCTGCTCTAATTAATATCATATCAAAGTTCGACATACGCTAGTAGCTAGTCTAGCACACAAGCCGAGTGAGGTTCTATTCTAAAACCAATTAACAATAAAAGGGGTAATCCGCCAACTTACATACTAAAACTTGTTATGCTCAACTTTTGACGAGTGACTTTTTTAATTTCATTCACATCTCTCAATTCAACATTGAGCCATAATGTACGTACACATGGACAATCATCGGTAGCCCGGACCACTCGACTTAGACAATTCCTAGGATTGATTAATTACCAATTCAAATCAACTACTTGAACTCTTGAAGCTGCAGCAAAAAGATGAAAACTCTATGTGACGTATGAGTTAGTGGTAAATTCCCTGATAGCTAGAGTTGATTATTAATTAATTTCCTACTAAGAGAGACAAATACATTCATTGTAAATACTAACTAGATCATGACATCCCTCCTTATTTTATTTTTGAATTTTTTATATATACAAATAATACAATCCCCCCTTTTAAAAATAAAATAAAATAAAATTGATAAGATGTAGAGCAAACCCTAAGCCCCAATCTCTGTCTTGTCAACAGGGATATATGCCTCCGGCTTAGGAAACTGAATTGAGGGAACTAATTAATGTCGAAGGTCCATGTAGTATTTCGTATAGATTTTTCAATACAATTAAATATACTCCTTAAAAATAACTTCATTTATAAATATAGATGTTGTTCGGCTTTTTAACACAATTTTTTAATAGTTAAAAAATAAAAACTATATAAAGTATTAATTTTATTATTATTATTTATATAATGTTAGTGATAAGTGAGGAATTATTTTTAAAAATTAATTAATATTTTATATAGTTTTAAGTTAAGTTACAAATTTATAATCTCCCATTTTCGGCATAAATACCGATCCTTTGTAAATTTACCTTTCGGAATGGAATAGCTAGTTTAGGTACTAATTAATTAAATTTGTGAGTTAGTATGTAGTGAGCTTATGTGAGCTTAGTAAGCACAACATACAACACACAGAAAGGGTAAATTCGACATTTTCCATTCGGATCAGAGATGCCTTTATAAGGCGGGAAAGTCAGTTAGAAAGTGTAACAAACTGATTTTGCTTCTTCTGTACTTTCCAGAACTTGTTTCCTCTAATGGAGGTTTTCCATTTTCTTCGATCTAAGCTTGATTGATGATTTTACTACTCAATTGTATAAATTCCAAATGGTATCAGAGCTTTGAGTTTCGATCTGTATCTTCGCTGGTGTTTGCGTTGGTTTCTGAAATTGATTTTGAAGTTTTCCTTTCCGGAAATCGGGATACATTTTGCTGGGAATCTGCTGAGATATGAAGCTGTTGTAAGCGACATGGTTGGAAGAGGAGCAGGACAAACATCTGGTGCTGGAGGAGATCACAATGGACAAGGAAGGGGGACCTTTCTTACTCCTTCTGCACCAGGCTCAGGCGCCGGAAGAGGCTGGAATATTCCAAATCCAGGAATTCAGTTCGGAGATATGATGCAAGGTATGTCGAATGCTCATGTGAATCCTCTATTTTTGTCGAATTCGGATCATCCAGGGATGGTCTTAGTGTCGAATCTCTTTAATGGATCCAATTTCACAAGTTGGAGTAGAGGTGTTATGATGGCATTAGGAGCTAAAGCCAAGCTCGGATTCATAACTGGGAGTTGTGTGAAACCATTAGAAGGTAGTGATGATCTTGAAAATTGGATAAGAGTAGATCAGATGGTGATGTGTTGGTTGTTTAATTCAATGACAAGAGAAGTAGCAGAGAGTCTCATGTATGTTGAAAAAGCTAGAGAACTGTGGAATGAAGTCAAGGAAAGATTCTTTGAATCCAATGATCCTTTAGTGTATCAGTTACGCAGGGATTCGGCTAATCTCAGGCAAGAGAATTTGTCTGTGGGGGCTTATTTTGGAAAATTGAGTAAGATCTGGGATGAATTGAAGTCACTAGATGCTGTTCCTGTATGCAATTGTGGAGGGATAAATGGTTGCAGCTGTGCTTTACTGAAAAGGATTGTAGATCGAGAGGAGAAAGCAAAAGTCATGCAATTTTTGATGGGATTGAATGACGTTTATGAGAATCTCAGGAGCAATATACTCTCTCAGGATCCAATGCTAGGGCTTAACAAATCCTTTCAAATGGCTACACAGATAGAAAGATCAAAAGGAGTTACTACTGCAATCCAAGGTGAGCAAAATGCCTTGAATGTGTCAAGGCAATTCGACAGATTCTCTCAAGACAGATATGGCCAAATTGATAGAAATCTTCAGCTAGACAATGAGGCAAATGTTGCTAAGGGATACAAAGATTTCAGGACTGGGGAGCAATCAAGGTAATATGATAGGAAGAATGAGCAGAGTTACAGAGACTATAAAAAGGCTAAGTTGGAAAGAAAATGTGATCATTGTGGCGAGAGAGGCCACATCAAGGAGTTTTGTTTCAAACTCATTGGGTATCCTGAGTGGTTCAGGGGCCCTAAGGATGAAGGGAAACCTAGACCAAGTGGGAAGTTTGCAGCACAGTTTGAATTTGCACAACAGGAGAGTCCTTTTGAGGAAGATGGCTACACAACTAGCAAGCATGATCAAGCAGTGGTTCATGCTGTGTTTCAGGAGGTTTTGAAACTAATGAAAGGGAAATCTCAGGTGGAGAGCATTGATAGCACTGCCAATCAGGCCATGGTGCATTTTGCAGGTACTTTAAGCTCATCCTTTCTCATTGGAGTGAATAAATCACAAAAATGATATGTGGATTGTTGATTCTGGTGCCACAGATCATATTGCTTTTGATTGTCAGATTTTCTCAGAAGTTTTTGACTTTGACACTGCAATCAAACTTGGGTTGCCTGATGGCAAATGTATTACAGTTACACAATTTGGTACAATCAGATTGAGTTCTGATTTGGTATTGAATCGTGTGTTGTTGGTGCCTCAGTTTAGGCACAATTTGCTATCTGTTTCAAAATGTCTAGCTAAGCAGCATTTGAGGTTCAGTTTTGATAGTATGGGATGTTGGTTACAAGACCATACAAGTAGAAGGATCATTGCTAAAGGTCATGAAGACAAAGGCCTATTTGCGATGAAACCTGGTGTGAGGATGCAGCCTCAGTCACAGTACTTTGCTTCTCTAAACAATGTGAGTTGTAATAACATGATGTTGATGCATGCCAGATTGGGTCATATTTCCTTGTCTAAACTTCAGCATATTCCTGGTTATACTGATGTTGATTTTCAGACATTACAATGTGATGTGTGTGCTATGACTAAAGCACACAAGTTACAATTTGATAGAAGTTTATCACTTGCTGAGATTGTCTTTCATCTCTTACATATTGATGTTTGGGGACCCTATAGAGTCCCAGCTATGTGTGGAGCAAAGTATTTCCTCACAATCTTAGATGACTGTTCTAGATGCACTTGGGTTTACTTAATGCAAGATAAGATGCAAATGCTAAGGTTGCTCACAGCCTTTCTGAACATGGTTGAAAACCAGTTCAAAGTGTATGTTAAGATAGTCAGAACAGACAATGGTACTGAGTTTACACAGAAGGGGTGCATGGATTTGTTTGAATCAAGAGGAATCATACACCAAAGAGATGCTCCAGGAGTTCATGAACAAAATGGGAGAGTAGAGAGAAAGCATAAACATCTTTTAGAAACTGCTAGAGCTATTAGGATGCATGCTGGCTTACCTTTGAGATTTTGGGGAGACTGTGTCCTTTACTCACCTCATTAACAAGATGCCCACTCCCATCTTTAAATGTAAGTCTCCATTTGAAATTCTATATCACACAACATCTAGCTATGATCATCTTAAGATCATTGGTTGCTTATGCTATGCTGTCCAACCAAATGATCATAGAGATAAGCTAGGAACTATAGCCAGAAGATGCATCTTCCATGGCTATCCTCCAAATCAAAAGGCATACAGACTCTATGATCTTGAAAAGAGGGTTGTTATCACTAGTAGGCATGTGAAGTTTGAAGAGCAGATATTCCCTTTCAAGGAAAATACAAAGGTACAACATCAACCTCAACCAACTTACCTGCATCACATGGAGAACTTAGATGAGGAATGGTGTCCTACCACTGGCAGCTCTCCATCCCTAATTTTTCCTACCACAGCTGAGCCACCTCTAGATAATTCTCCCTCTCATTCCTGTGATCACTTGCAGGTCTCAGATTCTTCTCCATCCTCACAATCAAACCCTCCATCTCCATATCCTACTCAACACCTTGACTCGTCTCCATCTCCTGTACCTCATATGAATCTGAGAAGGCACATATCTAGACCTGCTAGACTCAATGACTTTGCATACTCTCATTTTCCAATCAGAGGTAGCCCTGAATCATCCCAATCTGATTCATTTGTTGTATTTTCCATCACAAATCTCTCTCACCTTTCCCATGACTATGTTCACTCCCTGGTCAATGCTTGTTCCATATTTGAACCAAATTCATACTCTCAAGCTAAGGGTATCCCTGAATGGGAAGCTGCTATGAAAAAAGGAACTACTGGCCCTCACATGTAATCACACTTGGGAGATCACTGATCTTCCACAAGGAAAGAAACCAATAGGCTGCAAATGGATTTTCAAAGTCAAGTATAGGGCTGATGGAACAGTTGAGAGGTACAAGGCCAGATTGGTAGCAAAAGGTTACAATCAGGTGAAGCATAGGGACTACAAAGAAACTTTCTGACCTGTTGCTAAGCTATCCACAGTGAGAATTTTCCTTGCCATTACTGCATGTAGAGACTGGATGTTGCATCAATTGGATGTCAACAATGCTTTCTTACATGGGTACTTAGAGGAGGAAGTTTACATGACTCCCCCTCCTGGATACAAAGTGCCTACAGGAAGTGTTTGTAAACTGACCAGATCTCTTTATGGGCTTAAGAAAGCCAATCGCCAATGGAATCATGAACTCACAAGGTTCATGATCACATTAGGATATGTTCAATCCTCACATGATTTCTCCTTGTTTGTTAAGAAATCAGATAGGCATATGACAGTGGCACTTGTTTATGTTGATGACATGCTTATCATGGGAAGTTCAAGCACTGAAATTGAGTTCACTAAATCTGATTTGCATAAGCAATTCACCATCAAAGACCTTGGGGCTGCCAGATATTTCCTTGGCATGGAAATTTCAAGATCTTCTGCAGGCATCCTATTGAATCAAAGAAAGTATGTGTTGGATATCCTTACAGATGCTTAGATGGATGGCTGCAAGGAAGCCTCATTTCCTATGCAGCATGGTGTGAAATTGTCTAGCAACATAGGGGATCCCATCTCCAATCTAGAAGATTACAGAAGGTTGGTTGGGAGACTGCTCTATCTTACACTTACTCGGCCAGATATTTCTTATACAATCCAGCAACTTAGCCAGTTCATTCAATCCCCATTGAAACCACACTGGGATGTCCTTATGTATCTCCTCAAGTATCTCAAAGGAACTTTCAATCTGCCCTCTCTTATTCTTCCAAATCCTCCCTACAAGTCCAAGCCTTTACTGATGCTGATTGGGGCAACTGCTTGGACACTGGACGATCTCTTTCTGGTTATTGTGTGTATCTTGGATCATCACTGGTGTCCTGGAAGACCACACTAGTACAGATTGTATGTCTTTCAGGACAAAATTATCGGGTGTTTTATAAAACTCCTGAAAAATAATTTTCGCACAAGGGTTATTATAAAAACTCCTGAGAGAAGTGTGTTTATTTTTTAAAAAAAAAATCTAGACATACTCTCTCAGGAGTTATTATTTAACCCACTAGAAATGCAATTTATATCGGGAGGTTTTTCATAAAAGGCCCGAAAAATGTTGTAGCTTTCTTAATCGCAACCCTAATTTAAACGATGGAGCCGCTGTATCAATCAAGGCTTGAAGAGGATGATCGGTGGGAGGATCCACGAATTCGCGGTTCGCATCACCAGGGCTGTTCGTGCAACATCGTCTTCAACCTCTTCGGTCGCTACAAATCTCGCTGTTTGAGCTCTTCGATCACCCACGCCATTTGCAGTACGTTCGATTCCACTCTTCACCCCTCTTTTAATTCGTTCATTGTGTTCGTTCATTGATCCCGATGCGTTCAATTCGCTTGTTCAGCTACTGTTCGACAGTTGTGGTGGTGCGATTGATTGTTGTTCGGCGGTTGTTCGCCCTATTGGGTTGTTGTTCGACAGTATTACACATTAAATTTTTTATATGTATGCACAATTGCACACATGTAAGAATTTGTGATGATGTGATCACTAGAGTGGAGCACTATAATTTCAATAGTGCATTATGGTGCAATTGTGTTACTGAGTACTCAGTTTTTCCTGTCAGATTATTGCGTATCTATATGACTATATCCAAGGTGTATATTAAATTAGCATTTTGCTTGATAAAGAGCTATATTATTTTCCTGATGTAATTGTATTTGCTTCTGTTGGTGTCATTAGTTTCAGGTCTCTTCTAGGGATCTCCATTTTTTTTAACATTTAGTGATCTTAATTATTGATGCAGGTGAAACAATTTGTCAACCATACTGACTTTTGGATAAATGAAAGAGTTTACATGGTGTTAAAACTGCTACTTTTCAAAGTCAAAGCATTGCTGGTGCTGGTTAAATTAACTCCTCATAACATTGTCTCTTGGTGAAATGGAAGATAAGAAAATAAGTGGCTCAACAGTTGGTAATCTACAAACATTGATTTATTATCCTAATTTTATCACAGAGACTGAAGAAAAGCAGCTTTCAGACAGTGTTATACTGAAGACTTAATGAAACAGATTCTAAAGGTACCATTATCTTTCTTGTTCAGGTAACAATGCTTATGTTTAAACACTCTACACTCTAGCTGCTAGTTTGAAACAATCATGAAAATAGCATACTTGCTAGTCAAAGACAGGTAGTCATGCTCAAGCAGAAAGTGGTGACAGTTGGTTTGGAAGAAAGCTATAGAGCTGGTGTGTATTTTTAAATATCCATATGCTGAATGTAAATGATAAGATGAAAACATTTTTCAGTTATTAAGAAGTGGAGCCTTCACCGACATTGGATTTTCTGATGCATGCATAGATTTGGTGAACTGCTGGGGAGGATTGTGTGATTCATGTTTGACAAGTGGTGGAATCAGAAAGGAAAGGTGATCTGTTAATGGATAGACGAGATGATTCAGGCTTGAACCTGTTGCTCTTGGCAAATGGGTCGTCTGAACCTAAGTCACTTTCTCCTAGTTTGGAGAGCCCTTTGGAGAGGAAGAGGCGGGGAAGGACGTCTTTTAGCTGGAAATCAATGAGCTTGGATCATATTGTGGTTCCGGATACTGTGTTTAGGCTATCAGAAAAACCAGTCTGTTCATTCCAGGGGCATCTTGATGACGTGCTTGACCTCTCATGGTCCAAGTCTCATGTCAGTTGGCTTAACAGCTTTAATTTGTTTTTTCTGCTAATAGTTCACAGGGGAAAAATTCTCTCTTTTATATTAAACTACCTTAAACAGCTTTAAAAAATTATTTTTTGAGTTTTAGCATGGCTTAGATGATTGTTTTGACTTGTAACTTATTATACTATATTCATTCTTTGCTGAAAGTTGTTGTCATCTGTATGTTCTTATAGTGATGATTTTGATGAATTTGTCAATTCTGAGGTTGATGAATTTGTCATCTTTATGTTCTTATTGACATTTATATAAGGATATTTAAGTAAATGCTTTCTTTAAGTCAGGATTGCATTATCGTGTGGGGTGATTTCTTGTTTGACATTTATGTAAGACTAATAGCGTAAATGCTCTCTTTAAGTCAGGATTGCATTATCATGTAGGGAGATTTTTGGTTGCAACGTTTTTGCGCTTCAACAATGTTGAGTGTTTGTTGTATATATTCCACCATCTAGCCTCTAAGGTTAGTGCTTTTTTTCTTAGTTTTCCTTTATTATTAACTACATGTGGTCGTTTCTAATTATTTTAGGACGCTGCTCTTTGCAGGCTCCAAATGCAACCAATAGTTTATGTGGATACAAGATAGGATCGTAAGTCAAACCATTAAGAAGCTGACTCAGGGGATGGATGAGCACAACAAGGCCATTGCTGCTGTTGTGTCAGATGAAGCAAAAGATTGGATAGTAAGTCAAAATATTAAGATCAAAGAGCTTGTATGGGCAAAAAATTGGTTTGAATATCTGCGACCTTACATGAAAATTTCCCTTGGTTTTTGCAGAAAGTTGAAAAACAAAATGCTACAGTTGGGCTGAGAAGGTCGTATTGCATTCAACCACTAGGAAACAAATGGTCAGATACATATGCTTATGCTTAGCAAGTGGATCTTGCTCGGTTTTACTTTGTAAACTACTATCATGGTACTCATTACTCTAGATTTTGATTTATTTTGAAGTAGTAATCTATGCTATGTTGTCGCAGAGTGTATATTACTCTCATGTATGTATATTAATTACTCTCAAGTGTATTTTATAATAGCTAAATCATTTGGAATTTATCTATCTAGTGGTTATATGAGTTTGTCACTTTATTATGCTGATATTGTAGTGTTTGTGTTCTTGTAATTAAGATGATGGTATTTTTTTACTTTCATTTGAAGACAGGGCAGGGCGGTGAATGTGAAAGAAAGCTGGATAATTTTTTTTATATATATACAAAGCATTTGTTGGCGGTTTTTTTAGTAAAACTCATGAGAGAGTTGTGAATAATTTCGGTTACCCAAGCACTCTATCGGGAGTTTTTTGAAAAAAAACTCCTGAGAGAGTTACAAGTGAAACTGTAGGCTGGGGTTACCAGTATCTCGGGAGTTTTTTTAAAAACCCCTGACCGAACATTTTTTCTCGGGAGTTTTTAAAAACCCCTGAGAAATATCTGTCAGGTGAGCGAATAAAAGGTGTTCGATAACACCCTTCCGTTTCATTAAAAAAACACCCGATAGAAGGCAAATCTGTACTAGTGCCAGGAAATAGAAGGTGGTGTCCAAATCCTCAACAGAGAGTGAATACAGGGCTATGTCCTATGTAGCCAGTGAGCTTGTATGGATGCAAGGCATTTTGTCTGACATTGACATCCACATTTCCCTTCCTGTTGCTTTGTACTGTGACAACAAGTCAGCTCAGCAGTTGGCTCTCAATCCCATATTCCATGAGCGCACCAAACATGTGAGGATTGATGCTCACTTTATTCGAGAGATGGTGTCTGGTGGCTTCATCAATACAGTTCATGTTCCCACTTCTCTCCAAGTAGCTGATATTTTCACTAAGGCTCTTGGAGCCAAACAACATGTGTTTTTCCTAGCCAAGCTTGGCCTAGTTCTTCCTGCACTAGGCTCAGCTTGAGGGGGGTATGTGAGCAGGGGCGGAGGGAGGGGGGGGGGGGGCATGCGGTGGCTCAAGCCCCCCCCCCCCCCCCCCCGGAAAGTTGGTTTATATATATACTGAAGAAGAGTAGTCCATAACACATGAACATTTCTAGCACACTTGGTAACAATCTAGCCTAGCTGGAAGTAGATGAGAGTTCGATTCACACTCCTTTCCCCTTTTTTGAATTTTCTAAACTGCACCTGCAGACAGCAATGCTCAATGGACAACGAGCCCCCCCCCCCCCTTGACAAATTCCTCCCTCCGCCATTGTATGTGAGTTAGTATGCAGTGAGCTTATGTGAGCTTAGTAAGCACAACATACAGCACACAGAAAGGGTAAATTCAACATTTCCCATTCGGATCAGAGATGGTTAGAAAGTGTAACAAACTGATTTTGCTTCTTCTGTACTTTCCAGAACTTGTTTCCTCTAATGGAGGTTTTCCATTTTCTTCGATCTAAGCTTGATTGATGATTTTACTACTCAATTGTATAAATTCCAAAAAAATTGTGTTATGTCATGTTAATTTTAATATATAGTTGAATGATTAGATGATTAAATCATGGTTAGTGTCTCCGCATGAAGTAGTAATTGGTATAGGGAAAGAACTAAGGAGTAAGGAGTACTAGGCGATAATGTGTGGTCCAAATTAAAGTTGAGAGATTGAGAACATGATACAAATGCAGCCCTCCAAAATGAACCCTTCTTCAATCTTTCAATCCTTTCATTATTACATGCAACGACTTTATTTTATTTTATTTTCCTTTAGTAAAACGTACTAATTCTCTAATTTTAATAATAATTTTTTTTTAGAGAGGATAGATCCTATATGAGCCGTTTTTAAAATGTGAACATGTGAGCAAGTAAATTAACACATTTTTATATATTCATACTTAATTGGGAATATAATTATTGATAGCCATTTATACATGTAATTATTTTTATGTCGCAATATGATTATGCATATATACTCCGTGTGTGTGTATATATATATATATATATATATATATATATAGAGAGAGAGAGAGAGAGAGAGAGAGAGAGAGAGAGAGAGAGAGACGTATGAATAAGCACAATGAATAATTTTACAGGATGCAAATTTCAACCATTGAATTTTCCTCGTCCAACATTCTAGATTAATTTTATACATTCACATAGTAATGACTGCTAACGCATGATCTATCCTCTTTTAGTAGAAACCGATGTATTTAATCACAAGCACCAATATACCTGAGAATGAAATCTGAAGTCTAAAAAATGTTTCATAAATATATGCTTATGTTGGAATGTGGGTTTGTCTAACATTGAAAATATTGAGATGTCTTGAATAATATATAAGCTAAGCTTGACGGTTTACTCATCTCATTGTCAATTGATTTTGAGATGGAATCCCGTTGGGGTACGTGTTGTTCGTTTCTCTCGTAAGTGGGCCCATATACGACCTCCCTCCAACTTATTTTGACCTCACTGGACTAGCCGACTTTAATATGATATCAGAACCAGGTTCGATTAGTTTCGATTTGGGCTTCAGATTAGTGGGGTTGGTTGAACTTGGTTCCCATTTAATAGCATTGCAAAATGGGTGGCAAGTGCAACTTGTTATATAAATTTGTTACACTTGAGAGGGCGTGTTGAAATATGGGTTTGTCGCACACTGAAAATATTGAGATGTCTTGAACAACATATATACTTGACAGACTACTCATCTAATTATATTCTAATTGCAAAATGATATTGAGATGGAACCCCGTTGGATTCATGTACTGTGTTTGTATCTCTCGTATGTGGGCCCACATACGACCCCATCGAACCTCACCGACTTTAACATCACGGGCATTTGTTAAGAAATACTCAAGGTGAAATATATAGATATTAATATTGTAATTTGTTAATTAGGTGCAAAGAAAGAATGTTGGTTTGATGAAAGAGAAAGACCCATCTTGGATACATACGTAGGAGTGTAGGACCAAGTGTAGTTGGAGGGTTAGCGTCGGAGGCAACGGTCAGATTTAGGCAAAATCTAATGATGAGATCTAAAATTAGAGGGAGGGGATCCATGGAGTTAGGTTGATAAAACAGAACGAAAGCACTTTTTATGAGATTGATGGATGAATAGGTACCTTGAATTTCAAGGCTAGACTCTTATTATTAGTTATTACAGTAGGGATTTAAGCTTAGATAAATCACTTTGATATATAGGTGTTTCATCCTAAACCCAACTAACATTAATATATATGTGTGAGTACTAATCATTGATTGACCTTATGTATTAGGCTTAGATTTCATCGTATTTCCGACATCTTAACACTTACGATCGATCTCAAAGAATATATAGATATAATGCAATGGTTCAGATTTCGAAAATCCAAACCATTGCATATATCTATATATATTATTTGGAAATTCAATTCACAATTAAGGATCGATTAATATGAAATCGGTTCCTAATTAATCGATCCTAGCTTGTGAATAAAGGAGGAGCTTGGAGACTTTGTCAAAGGGAATATAACAGGCATTGTAAATAGGAAGGGGCGGGGTTGCTTTGCTTAGCTTGAAGGTTACCTTCTGCACCTCACCAAACAAATTTACAGCACAGGATTCAGCTAGCTAATTAAAAGCACCTCCCCTTCATCCACTTATCTATCTTGGATAAGCCATGTAAGATAGATGGTTGCCGCCAATAGCAACGTGTTCGATTATCGCTCAAATTTTCGCTACCTAGCTAAGATCATCGAATCATATCCTGTCACTTATTCATTAAATTCTGTCACCATTACCTGTTATTATTCTTATTGTCAATTGATTTTGTGACAAACTTCACTACGTAATGTCATCTTTTGCCGGCCCAGATTGATAAAACTGACCTCTAGCTATATATGTACATTTGGCATACTTACAAAAGCTATAGTTGTAGACTAGCTAGTAGATAACGAGTTCTCATAATATGACCAAAATAAATATTACATCTCAGTATGATTAATGTCTTTTCAATGGCCTATACATCAAAGTATATATTGGAAGGTTGTTGGACAGATCAAACAAATGCTATATTTTATTAATTACTTGAGCTATTTTATTTTATATTTTCAGTAATTCAAATTTTACCATTTAAAGATGTTTTTATTTTCAAGATATCATATTTATTCATCCCAAAATCTGACCAAAATTAGAGAAAGAGTAAATTGGGCACCGGAAGCCCGTAAGTCAAGCAAGGAATATATATTTATGAAAGCTTGACGAATGCGTTCATACAAATACAGTATATGTATGTTACTTGGACGTTAGTAGCCAGCTATATATGTACCTACTCAGAACCCACACCAATAAATTTCCTTCCTTAATGGAGTATTATATTTTATATATTATTTTAAATTAATATAGGGAATATTACGGAAAATATCACAAACTTTTTAAATGGATGTTTTTATTGTTATGGACTTTCAATTTTGCACTAAATATCACCAAATTTCAATCGAATCGTCCTTTTTTTTTTTTACATGGAAGGAGAAGTAGACCTCTCGAGATATTTTTATTGAATTAAAAAGTTAAGTTATGAAGAAAAATGGGAAATTAAAGGATTACACTTTGTAAGTTTTGGTGAAGGAAATAAGAGCAAACACTAGGGATGTGTATGGATGCATATAAACAGGTTAAAAAGTGTGAAATTATTAGCTGTTAAAAAAATAAACAGGTTTAAACGGTGTATGGAAACAACAAATAAGCTTTAGTCAGTTAAAAAAAAGGTTTATAAATAAGCCGCAGATTGAAGCTTATTTTGAGGTTTATATTTCATAATTACTATTTTACCCCTACTCTTTTATCTTATTTGGTTTGAAAGTACCACAGTACTCCTAATAAAAACCAAATAAACTCCACTTTTTACGAATAAACTGTTTTTCACCCCATACGGAGTTTATATTTTTTCATAAATTTTTAACTATTTTTACCAACGGTTTATAATTTTTTACCCTGTTTATAATTTTAGTCAGTTTATTAACCTCGTCCCATACGAACCCTAGGAGGTTCTTTAAAAAAATGAAAGCCAACAGGAAATAATAAAAAATTAAGTATAATTAATTGTAAAAGGCTAGAGTGAGTACGTGTCACTATTCGTCTCGCGGTAGATAAGTTAAAATCGAGCCATCCAAACTTTTTGCAATCAAGCCATCACATACAGAGAGTTATAATGTGACATGTATGCATATATGTAGATCAATCATGTACTTAACTTGTTAAATCATGTCATATTTTTTGTTGAAAAATTGTTAGGTCTTGTAACACATAATGCAACAAATTGAAAAAGAACTCTGAAAGTCTATAACACAAAATGCAACCAACTATAAATCTGTGATATATATTCACCACAACTTTTCCATTGACTAGTTGGCGCCGCACGCTCACTTCCAGTAAATTTGGTTCGTAATTGACATTTCTGATATCTATATTGACAATTTTGATCATATAAAATTTAGATATGTATTCTAATTGTCTAATTAGCTAAAGGAAAAATGTGAACATCACTTACATCAAATTTAGAAATTAAGGAAATATTGTAATCAAATTTAGATCTCTCTCATAATTGTGTATTTGCTATTTAGTTATAGGAAAAATATAGATATCACTTGCATCAAATTAAGAAATTAAGGAAATATTGTAATGAAATGTAGATATATATCATAAAAAAGTAGTGTAATTCTTATAAACTAATGGTTGATTAATTTTTTTATATATATTATTAAGAACTTGTTAAGAATAGCATTTTTTGCAGATTTTCTAAGTTTTGGTCATTTTATAATTTTCTTAGATTGACGATTTTAATTTATTGCATCATACAGAATAGGGATAGTTTTATAATATATGAATACTTTCATTGAAGTATATCTACATCATAATTTGAAAATTCAATCAAATTTAACCACTTTTTGGGTCTTCCATAAGTAATTCTCTCACAACTTTAATTTCATCCCTTATTTGGTATTGTAAGTCTTGGTAATAAGCTTTAATTCTACTACCAATTCGGCCTACATTGTCCTCCATTGAAGTTTTGAACTTCACTTTGCTATCTTTAAAACACCTTCTCTTCAATCAAACGTGATAAATTACATATTTAAAATAGAAGTGAGAAAAGTGTGATATTAGTGGGTGTAAAGGGACTTCTTGTAAATAATATAAATTTAGGGTCGGTGTAGAAATTTTTTTTAAGTGAAGATTAATGAGTAAGTTCTTTTTATTTTCTATAAGAAGTGGACCCATGTTACTTGTCTAGAATCTAAGTTTACAATTTCTTTAGATTGGCTATTATAGTTAGGTGTAAGTGTGTACCTATATAATTTATGGTTGAAATAGGGCCAACATTAATATCAAATAGAATTAGGGTTGTAAAGTTTACTGCTCAAAAATGGGATTTTCTTAAAAAAAAAATTGTAATAAAGCTATTATAACTTTGTTTGCATCAAAACCATGGTACTTTTATAGTTTTTTCTTCAATAAGGGATGAAATGAAGTATTGGTTGATAAGTATTTTGTTTATAGGCTTTGGGTTGGTTTGTTATGTCTAGTTTGGTGCGTTGTATTTTGATGATCTGTCTTTTTAGGGTGTTTTTGCCCTATCGATTTACCAAACTTTAGTTTGTTTATTTGATAGTTCAAATTCTTATTTGTTCATAAAATTTGAGATTTTAGTGATTTTTAAATTCTTTAAATTTGGGTGGTTTATGATGATTTGTATCTCATAGACACATTTTATAATTTTTCTACATTAAGGTAAAAACCCATATGGATATTTTTGTAATTCTTGAATGAGGATTGGAATACAATAATATAATATTTAATGATAAAGATGGTAAATTTATAATTTTTGTAAAGGATTTTTTTTTCTTCCGAAAATCACCTTAAATAATAAAGTTTTTTAAAATCACCTTTTAATATGTTTTACCAAAACTATCATTTATAATATATTCCACTAAAAGGAACCATCAATTTGTAATCATGCATTGGCAAAAATACCAGTGTTTAGTTTGTTGTAGGTTTTTTCCCAAAAACCACTATTATAATAGAGTTTTTTTTTGAAAAAAAATACCTTTTAAAAATATTTTTTAAGGAAAGATATGTAATACATTAAAATGAAAAATCAATCTCAAATTTTCAGTGATATTATTTATTAGTTGATTTAAGATTTATCTCTTTAGCTGGAAAAAATCTTAATGGATAAGTAAATTTAAATTAAATCTTGTTAACAATTATTTCTTATTAAAATTTTTTTTTTCCCAAATGTTGCCTAGTACTTGAATTGAGGTTTTTTTTTCTTCTCCAAATGATGCCTATAATTAATCAATCTTAAAGTGAAGCCCTATATTTTAAAAGAATTACAAAATAAATAGTGAAGATAACGTACCATAATAATATTTAAGTGATGGTTAAATTGTAGTTCTATACTTGGGCATAGTTATAAAAATGCAATTTTTTTAATCATATAAAATAGCTATATATGTATTAATGACAACAACGCCTCATGTTGATCTAGTAAAGAGACATATGCTTTCTAAAATATACACAAATTGTAAAGAGTACTTAAGAAATGAAGAATTATTTGATTTTTTATTTAATAAAAATTAGGGTGTCATTGTAAACTTTTTTGAAAATATATATTGTGCTCCTAGGTTTTTGCGTGTGGAATATTTGATAAGGTGGAATTTTTTTTTTTTTTTTTTTTATCCTTTCAAGTTCAAGTGGGCTTAGCCCACTCTACATCTGGATCGGGTTACTGTAGGCCCATTTAAGGGGTTGACCCTCCCACTCACAAGTGTCTCCATGTTTCCATGGGGATTCGAACTTCGAACCTCGAGGCATGAGATGTAGCCCCATAACCACTACACCAACTTGTGATTGGTTGGAAAAAATTTCTAGTCCTATATTTGCATTTGAGAAAGAGAGAAGTGTCGCACTAAAATACAGATAATTTTTAAAATTCTTAAATTAATAGGTATTCTTAAATTGCAATCATTTCAGGGAAAAAAGAATTAGAACAGAATTGTTTACATTTTGTATCTTTTAATAAATTAAGGATACTTTTGGATTTTTTAGATTAATTGTTTTCTTTCATATGAACAATAAATTATGTAAGTTTTGACCCAAAAAAAATAAAATTATGTAAGTTGTTCTTTATATTTCTACTGGAAAATATTGCTAAGCCCATTTGGATTGGCCCAATTATCAATTTGTATCATATAAGGAGCATGTAGTATCTATCATCACTTTCATCAGTCAAAGAAAGCGGCGAGCCGGCAACCTGAAGTAGTGAAGTGAATGTCCAGGGGCATTTATGTCTTCACAATATAGTTTTGGGGATAAAATAGTCCGGCCACTGTTCATTCACCCAACTCATGCTTTTAATATAGAAGATAATTTTTTTTTTTGATAAGGAAATAATTCGAGGCTGGACAAGCCCGGACCTCGAGAGGCCGACAAAGTCGGCAGACGGAAAACCGTCTAAATATACAACAACGAAATAGAAAATATAATATAAAATACAACAAAAGAGCACCCAAATAAACCCGGAAAAAACTCAAGACCTAAGCAAACTAGCGGACACAACATCGAGAGGAAGGAAGCCGTCGCGGAGAAGTGGATAGCGAGCGCATGGGACAACACTAGCTGACACGATGTCTCGCCGCTGGAAAGACGGAAAGCAGAAATCCTCGTAAGGCAAAGACGACTCCTGGGGAAGTGTGGATCACACGACGTTCCCCCCACCTAAATGAGGGATCTTCGGAGACCACAAACACCGTCAACACGATCACGTCGTTCAACCAGGGCCGCAGAACTGCTCCTCAACCGAAACTAACCACGAACCAATAGACGGACACCAAACCACAAGAGGATATGAAGCACAACCGCAAAGAAAGCGAAGAGCGCGGGAAGATTCCGGAAAGATTTATTTTATATGTAACGATTATATTGTTTATTTATATAATTTTAGCGGGCTGACCTCGGAAGCCAGGCAACGGCCCCAAGGAAAACGAAAGCGGACTGAATCCAAACCCGGGTCACCTTGGGGCCCAAGCCAAGCCCGAAACAACCGAAGTAAAAGGGTAAGAAATTTTTTTTTTTTTCTCATACTTGCAGCGCAAGTTTTTTTATTTTTATTTTTATTTATTTTTTATTTTTTGTGGTAATCCTTGCAACTGCTTTTACTTTCCCTTTTTTTTTTTTATGTAATCACCATCAATGGTGATGGAGTGCTTGCCGGCAACGCAAATGACGGATGCCGTTGCGGCGACGATGGCGGATGGAGGCGGCGGGGGGCAAGGCCCGCCACCACAGCCCGCAAACCGACGCCAACGGACCCTGGGGCAAGGAGGACGACCGATTTGGGGACGGTAGATGGCTCGGATTGCAACCACAGAAGAGGAGCAATTGGGCAAGGAGGACGACCGATTTGGGGAGAAGAAACCCAAATCAACGAAAGCCCCAAATTAATTTTGCCTTTCAAACGATTCCGACGAAGAGGAATCGGAAAATCAAACACGCGTTCGCATCCACCACCACACAAGAACGCGGATCTGACGGAGCATAACTCCACCGAGGCCGAGTAGTTGAACTCGAATAGCACACCCTACCAAGGCGGAGAAAGGATGGCCGACCGGGGAGGAGAAGGGGCGGCCTAAGCCGAGGTTCATTGCGTCGAGGAGGCGAAATTGTTTGCTCCCGAAGGAGGGTTGGGCTCCCGAAGGAGGTTTAGGCTCCCGGAGGAGGGGTGTTAGGGATGGTGAGACCTTACCTGAACCATCGTGGTTGACGGAAGTGGAGGGAGGCAGGCCCCGGAGGGTTTTTCTCACCAGCTTTCCTTTTGTTCAACCAATTCATACATCGATACATGTATTTGTCCTGACCTATCCGCGACTCGAAAAACCATATAATTCATCAGTATATAGAAGATATAGATATAATGAAAGGTGTATAGATATAATTAATAAACTAAATAATTATTTTCTAGTTGACTGTATTTTATTTTTTACAGTTTTTTATCACATAGCAATATACATATATAACGCTAATTTTAGTGTGGACTGTGGAGAGAGAGATTGGACTTTTATACTCCGTATATGATATAGCATAAATAGATAATTGGGGTATTTTGTAAAGTTCAAAAAATAGTGGCCAAATAGATTGAACTTTGTTAATTATTTTAAGAGTGAGACTTTAGATAAGATCCCAAAACGACTATTGTCAAGATAATTTTAAGTAATTTAACGCAGGTCCTTTTCACTTTTTTCAAACAAATTACAAAAAGATCCAAAGCTCTCATCTACGAATCAAAGCGAATGAAAAAAACCTAAATCCGTCGAATGAATTGTTTGCTCGAAAACTGGCCAAAATCGGTGAAATTTATCAAGGAGCGAATTGACCGACACTCACTTTCGTATGTCGATCAATTTAGATGATTATCGAATGACATTCAAGGGTTATTTGTAGTCGTCGTTTGATAAATCTGTCGAACTCGGAGAGGACGAGGTAAATAAGGGACCTCGGCAAATGATGTTGAGGGTACAAAGGAGGCTCGACAAAAGTTGTTGAGGGTATGAAGGAACCTCGGCAAAAAGTGGTGAGGGTACACAAAAGGCTCGGTGACAGTAGCCGAGCATATATCATCACCTCGTGAGATCTACATGAGTCTTTTGCCCGACAGTAAGCCATGAAAAAACGTCAAAAAAACCAACTCCAATCGCAACAAAACGAGCAATTTCTTTCGTTTTCGTTACAATTGCTACTCATAGTTCAACTCAAATAACACCCAAATCAACAACAATCAAACAGAACACACAAACAACAACCAATTTAATCAATTTCAATTCTAATTTCAAACCCTAAAACACACAATTTCTTGAAATAAAAACCATTAAAATCAATTGTAAATAAAGCTTCTTGCCTTAAATTTAATAGATTTGTTGAAAGCCCTCACAAATCTATCGCAATGAACAAGGTATGAGTGATTTCTCTCTATCATTTGTGGCCCGTTCAAGTGAAACGAGGTTGAATAGCGTTAGTTTTCAATTATTCTCTCGGGTATATTTGTAATTGTATTTTTAGAATGGGAAAGACTTGTGTACAATTTTATGAAAATGATCTTGTCAATAGCCCTTTTCTCATCTTGTCTGAAACCCTTATGTTATAATACTTTGCTAATTTGGTCACTATTTTTGGACATTTTGAATATAACGAGGGCTTTAATAGATGATGGATCGGATGGGAGACGGAGTACGTACGTACGAGTAGCTAAGGCCAATAATGTGGCGGGCAATGGAAGTCGACCGAACCCAACGGGACCACAGGCATCGGACGGTGGGGCCCGCCATCCGCTGGAGAATCGGGAGACTTTATGGAAAGCGAGGAAGGGAGATAAAAGAGGGGAAGCGCCATGTGACATGTGAGGTGGGATCCCACCAGCCTGGGCTTCTTCTGTCTTCCACCTCATCACAAAGCTTCACTCGAGCCTTAACACACCCCCACGAACTCAACCTCACACCACACTCATGACTCATCTTGCCCCTCGCCAAAAAATGTTTAATCAAATCATATGTAATTTGCAAGTTACCATCGCAAAAAAAATGTTTAATCAAAACTATCGAGGGTTAATTGCATTAAATATTCTGACTTTTGTACTTAATATCCTGACGTTATAAGATTTCACGAAATATCCTGAACTTTGGTGTTAGTTGTGTTCTCTACCCAGATGAGATCCTTAAATTAATAAAATCACTAACATTTTATGAAAATTACACAAAAGCACCCATATTTATGAAAAAATTCAATAATCCCCCATTTTAATCAAAATAAAAAAGAAATTTATAATGCGCACTCTAAGAAAATTAAAATAAGATCAATTACTAAAAAATAAATTTATTTCTTATCATATCTTATATTCCTTAAAAATATATTTTTATAAATCCATAGTTATAATTACGTAAGATTAATATGTAAGTGTCATATTTTATACCCAATTAATCAAGTTTTCATGAGTATATATCTAATTTCACCTATTTTTAATACTCCCTCCGTTCGGCAAAACATATCGTTTCCTATTCACACATGTTTTTTTAGAATGATAAAAACTATATAAAATATTCATTTTTTTATAAAATTTTTTCCACAAGTTTGTACTTATTAATAAAAACTACAAAGTTGTTACGTGCATGAATAGTAAAGTGACATGTTTTGTTGAACGGAGGGAGTATATGTTTATCGTATCTTTATTAATTATAAACAATTATCATATGTTTTACTATTTCTTTTTTTAAATATATTTTATTTTATTTTTTAAAAAGTATTATGTTTATGTATAGCTAGCATTTCTTCAATAATCTATTTTTAAGGCTATGGAAATTAGATGGGAAATATTTCCTTAAGATTCAATCACCAGATACCACATAAGATGTTATATATTAGTTTTAGTATATATAAAATAACATGGACCAAAAAGAATATATATATATATATATATATATATATATATATATATATATATATATATATATATATATATAGCTAATAGATGTAAAAATCTATATATAAATTTAGATTTTTTTTATAACATATGTTATTAAGAAAAACTAATTATTTTCATTAATAATATTAATTATGTAAAGGAGTGGATGTTGGCTATTACAAATGATTTTGGGGGGTGGGGATTTGCGATTTTTTGGGTTTTAAATATATTAGCTAGGGGTTCATTAAAAATATTTTATGAATATGGACGATTTTTTTTTTGGAGAGTTTGTGAAATGTCCAAAAAAGTTGTCCTAATTGGTGAAATGTCCGCATTTTTACATAAATTGGTGGAGTGTCCATCTTGCCAATAACAATTTTATCATCTTACATATAGCCTCACTCTTTTTTTTTCTTTCTTTTTCTTTTTCTTTTTTTACATTTTGTCGTGCAAAAATAAGAGTATGTTGTGCATGTGCAAAAATAAGAGTATGTTGTGCATGTGCAAAAATAACCGTATGTTGAGCAAATATGACCCAAGTCTCTTTTTTTTTAACATTTTGTCATGCAAAAATAAGAGTATATTGGGCATGTGCAAATATAATCGTATGTTGTGCAAATATGACCCAAGTCTAGTTTTTTTTTTTTTACATTTTGTCGTGCAAATATAAGAGTACGATGTGCAAATATAACCGTAAGTTGTGCAAATATGACCCAAGTCTAATTTTTTTAAAAACATTTTGTCGTGCAAATATAAGAGTACATTATGCAAATTTAACCGTAAGTTGTGCAAATATGACCCAAGTCTAGTTTTTATTTATTTATTTTTTTTTTTAACATTTTTTCGTGCAAATATAAGAGTACGTTTTGCAAATTTAACCGTAAGTTGTGCAAATATGACTGAAGTCTAGTTTTTTTTTATTAACATTTTGTCTTGCAAATATAAGAGGACGTTGTGCAAATATAACCATAAGTTGTGCAAATATGACCCAAATCTAGTTTTTTTATTTTTATTTTTTTTAAACATTTTGTCGTGCAAATATAAGAGTACGATGAGCAAATATAATCGTATGTTGTGCAAATATGACCCAAGTCTAGTTTTTTTTTTTTTACATTTTGTCGTGCAAATATAAGAGTACGTTGTGCAAATATAACCTAAGTTGTGCAAATATGACTCAAATCTAGTTTTTTTTTTACATTTTGTCGTGCAAATATAAGAGTACGATGTGCAAATATAACCGTAAGTTGTGCAAATATGACCCAAGTCTAGTTTTTTTTATTCTTTTATTTTTACATTTTGTCGTGCAAATATAACTTTATATTGTGCAAATGTAAAAATAAAAATAAGGTAGATCGATGTGGATCGCATAATAAAATATAGATAGTTTTTTTAATTATCATATTAATGGGGTAATTTTTGTAATTTAACAAAAATTCCTTTTTCAACCTCTGTAAAATCGATGAACCCGGAGGAGATCTCGCTCCGGCCACCTCGCTCGCTCCGCTCTGACTGCTCGACCTCCTTGACGATCGCGTCCGACTCCCCGGCCGCTGGAATTGGAGATCTCGGAGGAACCGCACATATCTAGAATCGCGATTTCGCTGGAGTCCACCTCGCTCGACCTGGCTAATCGACGGAGTCCGCCTCGCTCGAACTCGCTCCCTTGCTATCGCGATTTCGCTTGAGGAGAGGCGGAAATTTGAGGGGGAAGAGGAGGTACGGTGGAGAAACAGATCTGAGATCTGGACATCGCTCAATCGCTCGCTCGGTCTCCCTCGCTCGCTCGCGATCTTAGAGGAGATCTCTGGCCATCGCTCGCTCTCTCGACCTCGCTCACTCCGGATTCTCAGATCCAGCCCTCGCTCGCTCGCTCAGTCGCGATCTCATAGAAGATCTTCGGCCATCCGTCGCTCGCTCGGCCTCCCTCGCTTCGTCGCTCCGTCGCTCGCTCCGGATTCTCAGATCTAGCAAGGGCCGATGTCAACGATCTCAGGGGAGATCTCCGACTGCAATAGAGAAGATGGACGGAGGACGGAGATGAGGGAAGATGGACGGAGGACGGAGATGCAAATCCAAATTGGGGGTGTGCTAATTAGGATCAAATTAGGGTATAAATAATGGACATTTGGCTAATTTGTCCAAAAACTTAGACAATTCACCAATTTAGACAAAAAAAAAAAGTGTTTGTTGGGCAAATTTTCTCTTTTTTTTGCCATACTTTTCAATCCTATTAATTTTTTTTGGGTGAATGGGGTATATAGATCCTATTCATTAATTGTAAAGGTAAATAGACCCCTTTAATGTTTTTATTGTAATTTAGACCTTTTATAAATTGTAATTCCAAAAAAATCCTTAGGGTTACTATGCAACTACACATCCGGTAGTCATCAAATCCCTCGATTAATTATGGAAAAAAAAAATTCAAAAAAGATAATAAAAATCTCAACAACCCCATTTAACCTGTAATTGGGATAGTGGAGGTTTGATGGTGAATTACATGTATTTTTTTAGTGTGTTTCTTGTTTTTGTTTTTTTCTTGGGTAAAAGTAGGAGGATATTGTATATATCGTTAATACGGTGAAATGCACGACCTTGGTGCATTACAATAAGGGTGAGATGGTTAGTGTATATATATTGTAATACACTACGGGATTACAATATAATACTATAAGTGTAACCGTTACATAGTTATACAATAATGAGAACCTTAGCGGGGTGAGATGGTTACTTTAAATTACTAAATTGTTGAGCAATGCCCCTTCACAATAAGTGTAACCGTAATATGGGAATACAATAATGAGAATCTTAATTAGTGTAATACTATAATGAGAACCTTAGTAATTAATACAGTACGAATACGGGTGAGATGATGTAGATGGTCGATTGAGAACCTTAGTGTAATAAAACCGAGAAGAACGATCAATATTGAAAAAATGAAGGGAATGAAAGTACTAAACTGCGCACAGGAAGAAAAAACTTGCAAAAATAAGAAATAGAATAAGAAAATTATATATAGACCTTGCTTCATTTTTGCTGCAAAATGGAGCAAATTTGATTGTAATCTCAATGAATGCTTATGAAACGTAGCAGGAGCACTGCAAAATGGAGCACATGAAAGTGTATGAAACGTCAAAGAAATCCTCAAACCGTTTAATTAGGGATTTCAAATTTGATTCTAATCTCACTTAAGAGATTTTATTGTACCAATTTTCTTATTTTCTTATTTATTCTGTTATTTTTTTTAACAAAGCAATTAAGGACAATTAAGTAAAAACACCAATAAAAAAGTCTATTTACTTAAAAAATTAACCATAGGGTTTATAAACTACTAACTTTATTGAGAGGGGTCTTAATCATCTAATTCTCTCATTTTTTTTCCATTTATAAATGACATATTTAAAAATAATAATTTTCTTTTAATATTTTTCAAAAAAGTATTTATCATGCTACACACACATATATATATATATATATCAAAAAAATTATTAAATATATATATAGAAAATAATTAATTTAGAAAACAAATAAATTAGTTAACAGAGGAGAAGAATATTAAAGATAGAATGTAGAGCTAAGTATCTTAAAAATCAAATATAATAATTAATGAATGATATAAATTAACAAAATTATATACTTTGATCTATTATTGGTGTTTAAATGGCTAAATCTTGTTTTACTATAGTTTGTAGGCATGCATAAATAGTTAAATGTTGAGTTAATGAGGGAATATAGTTTAATTGTAAGTTTATAGTTTAAGTGTTTAATAATTCAATTACCCCATTAATTTGTACTTGTACAACTGTAGATAAATTCCGTTATGATTACATACCTAGGCCTAGCCTTAACTTTTCTCGATCTCCACCTTTCTCTTCAGATACTAACTCCCATGAAAAGTCCCATCTTCTACGCCTTCGGCAAATGCCAGGAAACCGTCCACCAAATTGTATATAATCATCCATTAAAACTTACAATTATTACTCCATTTTTCTTCTTATCTTTGTACAGTATTTATTAGGAGATCGGTAAATACAACTAGTAAAGAAATAAAATACTCCATCTATTTCAAATATAGGTCATTTGACTTTTTAGTACGTACTTTTTAAAGAGCTTAAAACTTTATAAAATATTAATTTTTTAAAAAAATAATATACATTGATAACAAATTTTAGTATTTATAGATATTTTAACTCCTTAAAAAGACCATATCGAAAACCAACTAACTATATTTTAAAACAAAAAATTTTCTCTATATAAAATACCTTAAACATATTTTAACAAATGACGCTATTTTTAATTAGCTAGTAATATAATGTAATCCAGCTTTCTTTTTCTTAAGGAGGCCCGCCCAGTCCACACACTACCTATACTTAATTCCCTATTTTGTCACCAACCATCTCCTAAAATGTTTGGTAATACTATACTAACTTTTGTTGGTGTGTTCATTTCGATACTCTTAAAATATTAATCCAATCAATGCCATATTGCCATGACAAGCGACAATATATCTACCGCATTGTTCTCTTTTTTTTTTTCTTTAAAAAAAACTAGAGTGCGTTCAAAACTTGCTTATATATTTTAATTAATGGTAGTAGAAGTTGCTTAATTATTATATAAGAAATACCCGATTTATGACCTTATTCATATTTTTAGTCAACTTAATCAAGACTCTGTTCATAGCTTCACTTTATACGTTACTACGTACCTACATTATTTGGTCAACTCAATTTCAATACTCCCGTCCGTAATTGTAATTAAAACACCGTCGAACAATACAACAAGAATCACAAGATAGATGAATTTACTCAAATATTTACAATTACCAACCAAAATTTGCCAGTTTAACCGAGAAACTGATATTGCAAGTCTGACTACTTTTGGGAAAAGCATGGTGAAAATGACATATTAAAGGTTTTAGATATGAATGTTAATGTATAATTGTTATTCCTAAGTCCTCGTTATTTGGGGGGGGGGGGGGGGGGGAAGCAAGAAAAAGAAACCAGTACATGTACATGAAGAGTTGTTATAACGTTCATTTTTTATGAGGGTTTTAGGTTTTCTACAATCTACATCACACCTTGTAACATCATTAAGAATTTCATAGCTAGTTAATATAACTTTAAAAAATATTTATATTCTATACACTTGTATTTATATGTTTGTAAAATTTTATTATGAAAAATTATTATTTAAAAATTATATCTTTTAAAGGATTGATTATATTAGAAAATGATTTTATATCTTTTAAAAATATTATTTTTATCACAAATATATCAAATTGCATCATCAATCTAATAAATATAATATAAAATCATAATAAATAAATTTTATTCCATAATTAGATGCAACGCGCGCTTCCTGTAATTTGATAAGTTGCGTGTGATTTATGTTGTAATTCATAATTAGATGCAACACTTACTTCAACTAGGATTTTTTTTTATTTCATTTAAGAACGGATTCACAGTAATCACTTCCTGTAATCTGATGAAGCGCTTATTTGGTTAAAATAATCATTATCTATGACTACAATAATTGTAGGTTACAATAATCGCTACCTATTGTTACAATAATCGATTCATTTAGGCGATTTCTTGTAACTCAACTCCACAATTCCATTGTGGGTGTATAGTAATAGGTACAAAACTTCACTCATTACAGGAATTCACTCGATACACGAAATCTTGTATTGCGTGAGTTGATTACAGATAGTTGATTGATGATTAACAATACATGAACGTGGTATTACAGGAATAATATTGTATTACATGAATGTTATTGTAACATAAGAATAAGATTGTATTACATGATTTTGTAACAAGAACGGTATTCTATTACATGAATAATATTGTAATACAAGAATGATATTGTCTTGTAAGAATCGACCAAATATATGAATTGGCTAGGGTTTGTAAAATACAATCGTTAGTAAACGATTCTAAGCAAATAATTTGAAGATTCAATAGTTACTTAAAAACCCAATCAATTTTATGTTGAGAAAAATATCTTCGTCAGTCAAATATTATACAATAATTTAACTGCTTATTTTTAAAAAAAAGATAAAATTTTATTATATGGGTATATAGGTAATCTCTCTCTAAAAAAAATAAAATCACCTAGAAAAAAAACCCGAAGGATGACAATTAGCAATCGGGTATGATCAAAACAAACAAATCCTAATGGTGGAATTGTGGAAATGAGGGGTAGGGTTGTCATTTAGTCCAATTTTCCCGTTCGATTGTCAAGGGAAACTAGAAAGCGAAGCGAGAGACCTAGCTGAGCTGTAAACAAGTCCGTTGGCGTGCCCTGTGGGCCTCACAACGCGACAGTAACGGTACCAATGGACTCTTCCTGGGGCCTTTTCGTAAATTCACTACCAGAAGTTGCAGCAAAAGTAGGGATCCCCGTAGACGTAGAGTAATACACAAAAATTATTTCTTTTTTTTTTATTTTAATTTTTTAATTTTTTTTGTCAGTTATCTTTCTTTCCATATACAACTGGTTGCAGAATTTGCAGTGAAGGCCAAGGAAAATGATACAAAACTCTCTCTCTTTCTCTCTCTGAGAAACACCGAGAAGAGGAGGTAGGTGCTGTTACAGTCTCTCTGCAGTAACTCCTTTTGATCCCTACAACATTCCCCCTAACTCTTCCATTTTCTCTCTCTCTTTCTAACCTCACTCACATCCATTGATTCCAGTTGAAGCATCGTTTTCCGGGACACCTGGCCGGTATACAATACTAAAAAGAAAGCAACGCGCTCTTGGATGGTGAAATTAGGTTTTCCTCTCCACTAATTGACGCTTCCAGACGATATTCGCTGCTTGAATTTGGAGTAGCGCCGGTGGTGGTGGTGGTTGTGGCGGTGGCGGTGTTGGAGCCTGATACAGTGTCTGGAGATGGAGGGAGGGGGCGGCGGAGGCGAGGATTGTTGCGTTAAAGTAGCGGTTCATGTCCGGCCGTTGATCGGCGATGAGAAACTTCAAGGCTGCAAAGATTGTGTCTCCGTGGTCCCAGGCAAGCCTCAGGTAAACCGCGCTCGATTTCTCTCTCCAATAATGTCCACCGCAAAAACGTACTCCTGCATTTTGCTACACATGTCCAACTGCTTCATCTTCTTCCCTTTTGTTTTTTCTTTTCCAAATCATTATTGATTGTGAAATTATGATGATGGATTATAGAGATCTAGATCTTGCTCTTTGTTTTTAGTGTGGATTTGGCTTCTGTCGGTAAGATCTGCATTTTTTTCTTTTCTGCAGTGATATAATCCTGCGTTTACCTGCTGTTTGGCCAATAAAATTGAGCTTTTAGCGTTGTTATTTGCCTAATTTGAATCACTTCAATCCGTGATTGAGTTTTTTTTTTAACCCCAAATCAAGTTTTGGATGAAAATTTCTAGGCATTATCTTGCGTGTGGTGAGTTTACATGCTTTTCAGCGCACTTTACTTTTTGCCTGTGCATGTAATCCCCATGTGCTCTTGTTTTCCTGGTTTTTATCTGGTCCATGAAAATGCTTTTCATCATAAGTCATAATCACAACTCCGATCCTAACCAGCTCATTCCAGAACTAAAGTATAATCAAGTTCTGCTCTGCTCTCTCGCCACGTTTCGCACTTATAACCACTAATTCTGATGTTAAATACGGAGTATATTTTTTTCCTGATTAATACGGGATAAGATGGATTATACCTATAAATTTTCAGGAGGAAATTTTCTTAGATTTTGTGTATTGCATAATTCTGAAATTGGTTGGACTTTTCATCAATTGAAGTGGAAAATCAAGGTTCACCTATCTTAGGCCTTGTAAGTCTCATCAGCTTTATGGCTAGTTTGGCTGAGAAAAATTTTAAGCTCAGAATCAGCTGTTAGCTCACTTTGGAAATTAAATGTTCTCTCAGGAGCCTTCATTTTTTTCACCCCTTAAATATTCATTATCACTGCCTTTGATTTCAATTTTCATGTATGTATTATGTTCTCCTTTTGCTCGTGACCTTTTAAAGCCCTTTTTATTTCCTTTTTGGTCTTCATAACCCTTTGTCATTAATTTAATTACCGAGATTTATTAATACGATGTTTCAAGAACATTAGTATCACGAGAATTTTGATTCTCTCTTATTGTCTAGAACTTCACTATGAATCATCAGCTAAATGTATTGTTGTTCCGATTTCGATAAAAAAGAAACATATATGATTTTTTCTGTTCAGTTCACTGTTCACTGCAGCTAATGGGATTCACTGAACATTTATTTACTAGTACTGTACTCCGTAGTATTTTGGCTGTTGCTCAACTATAGTGCAATAATAAATCAGGAATGCTTCTCCACCAAAAAATAAAAATAAATCAGGAATGCTTTTTCAAATAATCAGAAACTGCTGATGATCCTGATGTTTGTTGAATCTGATATATACCTTTTATCTTATCCTGCAACCAGCAAATTCTATGACTTCAACAGTTACACACTTACACAGCTTATTTTGATTGCCCAATTTACTTCCTAGAGTTCTCTTTTTTCTTCAAGGACTAAACAACAATTTTGGGGATTGCGTCCTACTTTTCGTAATGCAGATACAGATTGGCACACATTCTTTTACATTTGATAATGTCTATGGAAGTACAGGCTCTCCATCATCCTCTATCTTTGAGGAGTGCATTGCTCCACTTGTAGATGGTTTATTCCAAGGATACAATGCGACTGTTCTTGCGTATGGTCAGGTAAGTTTTGGTTCTACGTGAGTGTTGTTGTTGACTCTTTGAGATGAATCTGGCTTGTACTTGTGGACTAATAATATAATTTTGTCGCAGACTGGTTCAGGTAAAACATACACAATGGGTACTGGCTGCAGAGATGGGGTACAAGCGGGAGTAATTCCCCAAGTCATGAACTCATTATTCAGCAAAATTGAAACGTTGAAGCATCAAATTGGGTTTCAATTGCATGTTTCTTTCATTGAGGTTTGGCGTTACTTCTTACTACGTGGCTTGTATATTTGTTGCTAATAATGTTTTCTTAATTTGTATTTATCAAGTAAATTTATTAAAATATTTTCATGCGTGAAGATTCATAAAGAAGAAGTGCGAGATTTGTTGGACCCTTCCTTATCAAGCAAACCAGATTCTAATGGTAGTGCGACAAAGGTAAATATACCAGGAAAACCACCAATTCAAATACGGGAGTCATCAAATGGTGTGATCACATTGGCAGGATCTACTGAAGTGTCTGTTAAGTCATTAAAAGAAATGGCTACTTGCCTGGAACAAGGATCTCTAAGCAGGGCAACAGGGAGTACAAACATGAACAATCAGTCCAGGTAAAACCTTAGCTTTTTCCCCCATTAAATTGAGGTAGGCTTTGTTGTTGGTTCATCATCCGTACTCTTCAATAGTACAGCTTAGATTTGTTTTTTCCTCCCATTTCTATGATGCAGTCGCTCACATGCCATCTTTACCATATCCTTGGAGCAAATGCGGAAGTTAAATACTGATCTTCCTAGTGATGACAATTTGAATGATAGCATGGGTGAAGAATATCTATGTGCTAAACTTCATTTAGTAGATCTTGCCGGATCAGAGCGAGCAAAAAGAACAGGTTCTGATGGAATGCGATTCAAGGAAGGTTAGCTGAATAGGTTACCATGTGGAACTTCATATCTTTTTTCTTCCTCTTCATCACTTAAACAGCATTTTTTTCAACAGGGGTTCACATCAACAAAGGTCTTCTTGCTCTTGGCAATGTCATAAGTGCCCTTGGTGATGAGAAAAAAAGGAAAGATGGCATGCATGTTCCTTACCGTGACAGTAAGCTCACTCGGTTATTGCAGGTTTGCTCATTTCTAGTATTGGCTCTTGGGCCCTATCTACTGTTTTTCCTCTAATGATCAAAGATATCCATTCACTGATTAAAAGAAAAGCGAGAAATTTATCTATTGCCTATATATACTTTTCTAGATTTTCCTTTGAACTTTGGCCTTGGGGAAGGTGTCATAAAGTCTTAGTTTTTCTAAAATTCAGCTCACTTGTTCTATAACTCCAACAAAAATATCTTTGTTTTTCAGGATTCGCTTGGAGGAAACAGCAGAACAGTAATGATTGGTAATTCAACATTTTTTGCATCTGTTGCTACGTTAATTCCATTATACAGTCTAGGATATATCATCACATTTGCTGGTTGCTTTCTTTCCAGCCTGCATTAGTCCAGCTGATATTAATGCTGAAGAAACTCTTAACACACTCAAGTACGCAAATCGTGCTCGCAACATTCAGAATAAACCTGTTGTAAGTTATCTTATTTATTGTTTTTTTTGTTTGTTTGTTCAATACCCTTTTAGTAGGGTGTCCTATTCAAGATTTCTTTCAATTTGTTTGAATAGGTTAATAGAGATCCCGCTTCTAGTGAAATGATTAAAATGCGCCAGCAAATTGAGTACCTGCAAGCAGAACTTTGTGCTCGAGGGGGTGGTGCTTTATCAGATGAAGTTAAGGTATTCTAATGGGGCACTCTACTTTATGACTTCTAATTGACAAGTATTCTGATTGTGTTTCTAAGAGAATATGATACTCCAGGGTCTGAGGGACAAGATTGCGCTTCTTGAAGCTGCTAATGAGAATCTTCGTCGTCAGCTCACTCATTATAGGAATAGAGGCCCTAATTCGGAAAACTGTGATACAGATAGTCAGGTAGGTCTTTGGTAACCTAAATTCATTGTTCTCTTTTAGTTCTTGATGTGCTCAAAGTTATCAACATCATAACTCTTAAAATCCTTTCTCCCAGATGTCCACATTTCACTATATTGATCTGTTGCATTGCTCTTCTGGATTATTGAATGTTTCAATTTATATTTTTGCATCTTGATAAGCCTTCTCTTCCTGTTTTAGGATGATGAAACATGTTCCACGAGAACAGATGGGCTTGAAAGACAAAGCATGGAATCATCGGACTATCAAATGGGTGAAGTTGTGATGGGTATTGCTTTATCTGGTCTGAATTTCATTATCTAAATATGGTTCAATCAAGAAAGAGAACAACACACACCATCATCCCCCTCCAAAAAATAAGAAAGGGAAAAAGTTATGGGTATTCACTTGCCAAGTAGTTATTTGAGGATGCCAATTCCATTACCCCAAGAGAAAACAGCTCCCCTTTCCTCCATGCAATTTTTTAACATGTTAAAGTTGCATTTTTCTTTTACTTGAACATTTCAGTTCTTTCTCAAGTGTCTAATCAAGTTCATCATGTGTGCTGATTGGTATGAATTTTATCAGGTGATTCTCAAGAGGTTGATGAAGAGGTTACCAAAGAATGGGAGCATAAGGTCCTCCAGAATAACATGGACAGAGAATTGAACGAGTTGAATAAGCGCCTGGAGCAGAAGGAGGTACACTCATCAAAACTGTTTTGTACATCCAGGGGACGCATTATCTATAGGAGGTTCATATGCTTTTTTCCTCTGCAGTCTGAGATGAAACTTTTTGAGGTAGCTGACACTGAGACACTTAAGCAGCATTTTGGAAAGAAAATTATGGAACTTGAGGATGAGAAAAAAACTGTGCAGGTTTGCTCAAACTTTATAACCCTGTCATTCTTTTGTTATGAAAGCTGATTACTAGTTAGCATGGATTGTTGACTTGAAATATGAAATGCCCAATTCCAGCAAGAGAGGGACCGCTTGTTGGCTGAGATTGAAAATCTTTCTGCTTCATCCGATGGGCAAACACAGAAAATGCAAGATGTTCATTCTCAGAAATTGAAAGCACTTGAGGCGCAGGTAATACTGTACTGTCTTACTCAATCGGAAGGAGCTCAATTGATCTGTATATAGTATGAACTTCTCTTCTGATGCCAGTATACAAGTGTTACTAATGTGATTTACAAAATATTCTGTTGCTGTACAAATACACAGATAATGGATCTTAAGAAGAAACAAGAGAACCAGGTTCACCTGTTAAAGCAGAAACAAAAAAGTGAGGAAGCAGCAAAGCGCTTGCAAGAGGAAATACAATTCATCAAGTCACAAAAGGTTTTGTTTTCCTCCACACTCGATAGAAGTTATTGCTTAATTTCAGTCTCTAAAATAAGTCGCTATATATGCATCAGGTTCAATTGCAACACAAAATCAAACAAGAAGCGGAGCAATTTCGACAATGGAAAGCCTCTAGAGAGAAAGAACTCTTGCAGGTTTGAACCATTTTTGTTCTTAGGGTCTTAGTGAAGATGCTTGTATATTATTAGGAAACAGCATAGCTTCATTTCAGTTCAGGACCATATTGTTTCATATGATAGCTTAATTATTAAGTACTCTCAAAGTAATTGCAAGTTGGTTTGTACAGCTAAAGAAGGAGGGGAGAAGGAATGAGTATGAAAGGCATAAACTTATGGCTTTGAATCAGCGCCAGAAACTGGTAAGAAATTATTTCTCTGTCATCCATCATCCATGCTTCGCACTCTTGTTTTTGGTGGAAACCATGCTTCGCACTCTGATTACAAGTCATTGTTTATTAGAACTCCAAAATTTGTCATTCATGTGTTTTTTGACTTCTATCATTCTATGTCATATTTATCTAGTTTTTTTTTTCTTTTTTCAACGAGTATTATCTTATCATTTAGGGGCATCAGAATTGCCAGTATTTATTCTGATCCATGGTTGTAGATGATCTGATATTCTCCTGGCCTGTAATCAGGTTCTGCACAGGAAAACAGAAGAGGCTGCAATGGCCACCAAGAGATTAAAGGAGCTCCTAGAATCTCGTAAATCTTCTGTGCGTGAGAACTCAGGTATTTGCTTCTTGCAACTGCTGAAGTAATGAAGTATCAACAGTCAACAATGACAAAGTTGGTTTTAGTGTGAGGATAATCAAGATGCGTAATTATTATTTGTTGCATTATTACTTTATGATTTCTGATGTATACTTCTATATTCCAGTTATGGCCAATGGGAATGCAACAAATGGGCAGGTGACTTCCACATACGACCTTCTTTTTCTTCTTCCTCTGAATATCTCTTATTGCATTGACTAAACCACTAAATCGGCGTGCAGACCAATGAGAAATCCTTGCAGCGATGGCTTGACCATGAGCTGGAAGTTATGGTTAATGTTCATGAAGTCCGTTCTGAATATGAGAAGCAAACCCAAGTGTATGAATGCTTTGTAATTTGAAGTGAAATCTCCAGTCAATAGACTGTATACCTTTTTTTAATAACAATCCAACCATTTTCAGACGTGCTGCACTGGCAGAAGAGTTGGCTGTATTGAAACAAGTGGATGGACTTGCTTCAAAGGGGCTTACTCCTCCAAAGGGGAAAAATGGATTCTCTAGGTATGTCAGGGATAATTTTCTTTTGCCGGAGAGTCTCATGTTAGAATCAGT
Source organism: Persicaria tinctoria (assembly GCA_037127255.1). Classification (NCBI taxonomy): domain Eukaryota; kingdom Viridiplantae; phylum Streptophyta; class Magnoliopsida; order Caryophyllales; family Polygonaceae; genus Persicaria; species Persicaria tinctoria. The sequence goes on along the minus strand of JBANSL010000018.1, from coordinate 25,456,867 downwards.
TGGAAAGTACTGTGTGAAATGATACTTACAAATTTGTTCCATTTTGTTGACGCCTTCAATTATTTTTTTGACAGAGTGTCATCTATGTCACCAAATGCAAGAATGGCAAGAATAGCTTCTCTTGAAAACATGCTTAGCATATCGTCAAATTCACTTGTGGCAATGGCATCACAACTTTCAGAAGCTGAAGAGCGCGAACGTTCCTTAAGTGGTCGTGGGCGCTGGAACCATTTACGGTCAATGGGAGATGCCAGGATCTTGATGCAATATATGTTTAATTCTCTTGCAGATGCAAGGTGGATGAATCATACATGGCTGATTATCTTTCTTTTTTTTTGGCTATCATTTGAGCATAAAAATTTGCGCTTGCCTGAAATCTGTAACCAATCACCCTTGCACACACACTTTTAATCCTATCTTGATTGCATCCAAAACTCAACAACCAAATGATGTTGCAACACTTTCTTTGATAAGAATTTTTATGCTATAAGGCCATGAACAAGATTAATCAGTAAAGCAGATGTTCTTTTTGAAATAAAACAAAAAAGGGTAAAACGAATATTGATGTTCTTCTTTACTTGCCCAATAAAGCTGCATAACGTTATACAATTATGCATGTTCTCAAGGACTTTTATGGGCAAATAGCATGGTTATAATTAACATTGCAGCCCACTTAATTGTGCAGGTGTCAGATGTATGAAAATGATTATGAGATCAAGGAAATGAAAGAGCAAATGAAGGAGCTTGTTGGTTTGCTACGCCAAAGTGAAACTCGCAGGAAGGAAGTTGAGAAGGAGCTGAAAATGAAAGAGCAGGCTGTAGCTATGGCTCTTGCCACATCAGCTTCGGTCAGATCATAATCTTTTTTAACTTCCATTTAAACATACATATCATTGCCTAATGTAACTGAGGTGCATATATAGTATAGTAGTTACTTTGAAATACCGCATACTTAACAGTATGATAGTTGGCAGTTGATTGTAGTAAATTTATAGGATTAAGGGTATTCATATTGGAGAATCATGAGAGACTTCACTGCTGCTTCAGCTTTCTGAGATCTTATACTGGCCATCTGCAGGGAAATACTCAGGGTTCACTGAAACACTTGGCAGATGATACAAGTGATCCACTTTCTCCGATATCCGCACCTGCTCAGAAACAGCTGAAATACACCCCAGGTGTCGTTAACGGTTCAGCTAGGGAATCAGCAGCATTTGTTGACTCAAGAAAGGTTTATGTTCTTACTATTTATGTGGTTTGGAGATTTCCCATCTTCATTTGTTTTGGGTCACATTGTAAGTCTGTTTGTTTCTGCAGCTGGTACCTCTTGGGCAAATATCCATGAAAAAGTTAGCAACTGTGGGGGGACAAGCTGGGAAGCTGTGGAGATGGAAGAGAAGTCATCACCAGTGGTTATTACAATTCAAGTGGAAGTGGCAGAAGCCGTGGAGACTCTCAGAATGGATTAAGCACTGTGATGAGACAGTTGTAAGATCAAAGCCTCGTCGTACTCGTGCTTTGACAGATATGATGTAAAGTATCTGTCAATCTGCACTTTTGTTTTTGGCACCCCCTGTACAACACATGGCATTGGCGAAAACAAAAGATACCCATGCAGGTAAGTTCATATTAGTATCTCAAATCTGTGTTCCAGAAAATATGTTTTAATTTGTTTTGCAAAAGCTCAAATTTATATGGAATTAGTTTTAGTACACACATCATTCCTAGTTCAACTTTCTAAAAAAGCATAACTTAATTTGTCATTGAACACTGTAGGTCCACAAACTGGAAAGGAGATGATCCAAATGTGGGTTGTATAAGATTGCGTTTTTGGAAGATCTAGAAGCATGAAGCTAATACCCTTGTATGATTGTTGCGGTGATGAGGGCATCTTGTAAAGTGTCCAGTGATGCTCCAGACTGTTTTTCTTGTAGTACAGGAGAATTCCACAGAGTAGATAAATTGCACAACTGATGGCAGATGTAGAAAGGCTGTTCTCTTCACTCCAGCTGATGACGATGGCTTCTAACCACCACGGTTCTTTTCTCTTGTTGTGAATAATTACCACTCTGAGGGGATCGTTGTAGATGTATAAGTGTATCACAGGTGTTTATCCTTCGTTTTCCTTTTCCAGCAATGGACGAATGTTGTTTTCTAGCGTGCATTGTGTGTAAGAAAATCGGATTTGATGTGTACTGAAGACATGTTCCTTCTTTTAGAAAATTAGAATGTATTCAGTGTGTTATCAGTTATGGCAACTGTATGTAACCAAATACTAATCACAATGTAAGATTGACTTGTGTTGAGAGGTTTGATTTTAGGATTTTCTTATTGCCCTGGACAGTGGGATACCTACCTACCATTACCAATGTTGTTTCTTAGCGTTCATTGTGTCTGTGAAAAAAAGGATTTAATGTTATTTGTCAAGGCATTTCAAATGCTAAATATTGATTTCCAATATGATCGTCCGATCATGTGATCTAAAACTCATTTTTAATTTCATCGGTAAAAAGATGAAAATGACAACCTCGCTTTTTCTTGGTGGACGATATACCTAGGAACCAATATTTGTTTATGTACATTTATAACAACACAACTAATACAAACTAATATTGAAAACGAAAAGAAAACGTATGCATATGACGACGATTTCAATTTGGTGGTTTTGTCTACCAATCAAGCCTCCTCTCCCACAGGATAAACGCAAATCAAAGAAAAACATCTCCTGGCGAAAGCCTTCCAAAGAAAAACATCTTACTATTTTCTGTGAAAGAAATTCTTTCACACTCTCCACACAGGCAATAGAGTGGCAGACAAGGTTGCACACATTTGTCACTCTATCCTGGGAACCATCATCTCAAACAATCCCAATCTACCGGATCTCATCTGAAAGGATACTCTAGGTAAGGTTTGCTCACCCGAAATCTTTCCTAATAATAATAAAAAAAGCTAAATATCGACTCTTGATAGTCTAATACTGCAAACAGTAAACACTCTTGCATCTGTCGGATAATTTCCAGCAAGTCACTCGATGGTTGAAGCAACCAATCTTACAACATACAAATTTAATCAAACTCGTATCATGTATCTGCAGATAGAGCAACTCCAAATACAGGCCAAGGAATTAACAAGCCAACAATCTCTTAGCTCGGTGAAATTGATTCAGAACTGACACCAGAACGCGCAATGTTCGTCCTTACGGTGGATACTAACAAGGCCACCACACTTCAAACAGATGAAGCTGCTTCCATCACTGAATGCATCCAACATAATCTGCTTCCCACCATTTTCAGCCAGTATCGACGTCTTGTAGGGATTGGAGTCCATGGACGAAGCCAGCATTGTATTAGGTGTCATTGATTCTGCCGGTAGGGTGCACGCCTCCGCCCTTGCAGGCTGGGACTCGGCTATGGCACACTCAGCAAATAGAGAAGCTAGCTGATCGGCTTCGGAGCTCGCTTGCAAATTGCTCCAGTAAAGCTCACGAGCACGTTGCAGGATCCAAATGACAGCTCCCTCCCCGCCCTTGGCTCTCATCGCCATTACTACCTATTTGCAGCAATAAAAGGTAAGTCCTTTATGTGTTAATACCTTTCTGGAAAAATGAAAATCAGCAACTGGTTCATGTGGACATTGTTTCAGTTAGATTATCGTTTATTTGCATCATTTTGCTATTGGAAATCAGCAATTTATTTTTTTGGATCATGTCCTCATAGCCCCCAAAACAACCAGAAAACCTAAGCAAGTAAAATCCCTAAAAATCTCTCTGTAAAGCAGACGAATTCAAAGGGGATTAATCTTCCTAACATGGAATCGATGAGCAGGGAAGTGGATTGAGTAAACAAGAAGAAGTGGAATTGAAATTACCGCTTGAAGGGCATGAGTGGGCTTGCCCTGATCGACGAGTTGGCGAGCCATCGTTAACAGGCCGCCGGCGACATCGTCTTGAACGCCGGAAGAGGCGGATCCGCCGACGGCGGCGGCGGCGGAGTCGGACTTCATCATATCCATGTCTGTAGAAGCATCCATGGGAGTGGAATCATGACATTCACCTGAGCAAAGCCCTAAGCTGGAGTGCTGCTCCACCTCATTCCATTGCCAAGGCATCTTCTTTTTCTGTAATTTTTGATTTTCAAAGAAAGTGTATTTTTCCACTTTTATTTAGAGTAAAAACAAGCCTTAACTGGACCCAAATGAATTCTCTATTGGGCTTCCCAGCCCACAAGTACTAGGCCCAACTTCATTTTCTCCTTCATATACCGGCAAAAATCCAAATACGGACTACCCATTAAACCCAGTTTTCTCCTTTCACAATATCAATATTCAAACCATAAACAACATCAACCCCAGCAGTGCATCATGCAATGAAGCAAAGGGTGTGTTTGGATTCCAATTCCAAAGTTTTTATGCTTATAAGTATAAACACTTTGAAAGTGTTTGTTTAACTAAATTTTTATGTATTTCAAATAATATGAATTTAAAATAAAATATTGTATAGATGGTATAAATCAAATACTCACTATTGTTTTAAGTTTATAATTACCTTATAAACTTAATATAATTAATTTACACAATTTATAAGGTATTTTATTTTAAATTCATGTTATTTGAAATACATAAAAATTTAGTCAAACAAACATTTTCAAAATATTTATGCTTATATGTATAAACACTTTGGAATCCAAACACACCCAAAGTCTGGGATATCGGGATGTATCTATATAATACTTTAAAACAGAATACTTTTACGCTTTCTCCTTAGGTAATTCAACCAATCCCATTTTATTTTTATTTTTTTGCTCTTTCCTAAATTTTCATCTTCCCACGCCTAGGGTTCCCTTACTCCCACCGCCTCCGCACACCTCCTACCTTCTCTACCACTGAGATCCTTTCGGTTTGATCTTCCCACCGCCTAACGATCCTCACCGACGCCGATGTTGACAAGACGACCAGGGAGATGATCTTCGACCCACTCACCTTCTTCCCCTTCCTCAACACTCCTCGATCGGTCAACGGTAGGAACTTCTATAATTCTTTTTTCTTTGCTCACCTCTAGATTTTATGTTCTTTTGATTTCACATTGGTTTTTGGTTTTCGAATTGGGGATCTCTTAACTGAAATTTCCAGATTTCGATTAATTTTTGCTTTTCGATTCAGGGATCTCTCAATTGAAATTTCTAGATTTTGAATGAATTTTTGCATTTCGAATGGGGGATCTCTAAATTGAAATTTCTAGATTTCGAATGAAGGGATTGAATCAGTATAACAGATGATGATGTTTGATTTCGAGGGCATGGAAGTTTAGCAGATGATGATGTTTGTCTTAGAATCTTAATATGATGTCAGGAGATCACATATGGTTAAATTAGTTCCACAAGTCATTAGCAAGCTTCCCTTTGTACGTGATGAAGGGTCCATTTGATTGGAGTGAATTGAATTTTGTTTATATTTGAGTTTTCCTGTGAGGTCTTGAGAGAGGAACTATTCTCTTCAAATTCATACTCAAAATTCAAAAACAATGAGAAGATGCAATTATTTTTGTTAATATTTGATCTTATAGCCCATATAAGCTTTGTTGTTATTTCTGCTACAATTTCAAAGCTTGAGGACTTTGGTAAGTCAATACTTCTTTTCTTTCTCTGTTTGTCAACTGTAAATTTGGATTGCTAGACAATAATATGGGTATCTGTTTGTTGTGCAACTGAGTGGCTTATGGTATCTTTGGAATGAATGAAGATGTGTTTTTGTAAATTAATTTGTTTTTCTTATTTTATACAAATTGAATAGCTCATTTTATTTGTTTAACAAATCATTTGCATGTTTGGTGAAGAAATGAAACCTATTTTAATTACAACTCATCATGGTTAGCTCCATATGCTTATACATATATCGATCATATGCTTATATATGGGGTATTGGTGTTGGTTGTTAGCTCCTCTGATCTATTTTAATTACCTTGATTTAGAATATTTAGGCTGAATCTATTTCACTTCATTTGTTGTAAAAAAAACATTCAATAAGATGTTTTATATTTAGTTAATAATATATTTGCCCTCGAATTGATCAGTGCAATGTCTTCTTTAATCTCGACATTGGGTTCATAGCTATCTAGCTACAAACTTTTTTTAATTTGGAGTCCAGTACTCTCATAAATTAGGATCAGCTTAAATGTTACTGACAATCTGAGCAGGAACAAGAGGGGAAGTTTCTATATATAGTTAGGGCTTTTAATTGGGATTTCATTTAGCTGAAAGCATGTCAATACTTATATCGTACATTCTATAACATGTTTTTTTTCTTTGTTTGCATGTATAACTTATCATACTGCTATTAATATTATCCGTCTTATTGGGTTTATTAATTTGTTTTCACAGGCTAATTACATTTATTTAGAGATTGGAGAACATGGTGCGCCCATCCAGAATCCCTTTTTATCTTCATTATATAAAATTAACCCTACGTTACTTTTTGTTTCCATACAATTTTATCCATTCATATAACCAAACTCTTTTTTTCCAGGAATCATATGATATTTATTTGTATTTTTTTATTATTTTTGGTTCATCCTTATAATATTTTTTTTTCTCGCAGACGCGCCATGGCGCGAGAATTATACTAGTATATACTTATTCTAAACTAGTCGGGAGGGTATTTTCGAGAAAGTCAAATATAACAAAACTGAAAGATAGAGGGATAAAAAGCAAATGACAAACAAACAAAGGTGAGAGAGGCCAACAATGCAAAACAATTAAACAAGAGGAAAAAACAAGCGAACCAAAAGCAAAAGACACAAGACACAAACTCAAAAACTAATGTTACACTATCAATAATCTCGATCCATAATCATATCCACAAATGGCTTTCATGCACACATCTCATTCAACTAGATCATCACATATTATTAAAGATTCAGTTTTTCAATTGTATGTCAGTTTTTCAATTGTATGTCCATGAACACATATTATAAATCCAAAATACGAAAGAAAATCATAGTTTCAATGCATTGATTTTAGAGGCTAATGTATTAAAACTAGAAAAATATCTTTTTATAAAGGAATCTTTCTTTTTGGATTGCTTATTGCATGTCCATGGACCATGGGGTACACATTAGAAAATCCCTTAGATTTTAACTTCCAAAACAAAACTGCATACGCACACGCACCAACTCATTGAGATCTAAGTCATCTTTGAGGCATTACGAAGCTCGAAAGTGACAAAATCCTTGAACGATAAAATAGAATCCACCAAGACGAGAGAGAAAATCCCTGAATATATTGTATGAATAATAAGATAGCAATCTCTCATGCCTACATGTGATTATATATAGAAGAAACCTTAAAATAAAAAAAGAAAGGGGGTGTTTACTAAAACGTCCACATTTTTCACATTTATTAGCATTTTGTCCACCAACCCATCCATATTAAGTAAATGTCCACCGTGTTGTTAAAACCGGAGTTGCTGAAACTAATGATACGGACACACAAATTCATCCAGTAGAACCCGAAAATACACTAAATAGATGATGGCAACAATATAAAATTTCAGCATTATACATACAAGTGAATTCCTCGATCAAGTTGTTCTACATCAAGGAACATGGAAAATTCAAAGGAAAGAAACAAGAAGAAGATATCATTCCAATACAATACCACAATGGCGCCCAAGGCCTTCAATTTCTCAATAATCGATTCACCTTCCTCCTTGGAAACCCCTTTCTTCACCACAATCGGTGCCTTCTCCTCGCTCCATCTTCGCCGCTCTGATGGCACCAAAATCACCACCGACACAACCTTCTGTAATTCCACCACCTACGCCAAACTCCCCAACCTCCATTGCTACACCATATTCCGGAAAATCACCATCTTCTTTGTCCGCACTCGATCGAGCACCTATAGACGAGAACAACAGATGTATAAAGAGAGGAAGAAATAGTACTCTGACAGCTCTTTATGAGAGTATACATTGGTGAGGATTGAGAGCTATATTGTAACCGAGAAGGGCAAATTGGTCATTTTGATATTAAAGCTATTATAGATAGCTGGGCAATCAGTTGTAACAGATCAATAACTTAACCCCAAATTGGTTTCAATACAGAGAGATCATCTTCTCCATTTTCGTTTCATGTAGATGATTAATCTTGATCATTTGGCTCAATTACTGTGATTTCTCATGGTATCAGAGTTGCATGGTTGAAGATTCGACAAATTCGAGCAAAGGAATTGCAGCAATCGAGTTCGGAAGCTGTGCGAAATGCAGGAAAACCTTGGAGCGATTCTTCATCGAGAAATCGGGAACTTCAGCAATTCGAATGATCCACTGGCTTTTTCCAACTCAGATCATCCTGGATCTCAACTGGTGGCACACAAGTTCAATGGATCCAACTTTCTGAGTTGGAGTCGTGGAGTGACGATGGCGCTGAGCGCCAAATTTAAACTCGGCTTCATCGATGGATCATTCTCACCAGCGGAGCTTAGCCAAGCGGAGATGCAGAAATGGCTTCGCTGTGATTACATGATCCGTTGTTGGATCCTAAAGTCGATGGAGAGTAACATCGTTGAAGGATTCATGTACGTGGAGTCGTCAAAGCAGCAATGGACAGAAATCGTTGAAAGGTTTGCTCAAACCAATGGTCCTATGTTGTATCAATTGAGGAAGAAATTGAGCAAAATAACTCAAGGAAACTGGATTGTGGTTGAGTATCTTGCTCAAATAAAAAAACTATGGGACGAGATATTGAGTCTCGAAGGAATTGTGAAGTGCACATGTGGTGCTCTGAACAATTGCAGCTGTGATGGGTCCAAGAAATTGGAAGAGGTGGATAATCGAAACAAATTACTTCAGTTTCTGATGGGGCTGAATGACGGATACGAAAGTGTTCGTAATTAGATTCTTGCTCAAGATCCACTCCCGTCGGTCAATAAGGCATTTTATATGGTGAAGCAGGTCGTCGTTGATGATTCTGTAAGCACCAGTACTGATTCTAGTGCGTTTGCTGCACAGAAGCCTGCAAGTGGAAAGAGGGAGACAAAAGTGGATAAGGCGAACAAGAAATGTGTACATTGTGGCATGACTGGCCATTGGAAGAGCGAATGCTTCAAGATTATCGGATATCCCGATTGGTTCAAGAATCCGAAGCCTAAGTCTTAGGGAAAATCCATGGCATCTGCAGCTGAGGCAAGTGATTCACCACTGGATGATGATGTGGTGGACAAGAGCGAGAACTTTGATACTGGTCTGGTCAATGATGTTTGCCAAGAGGTGCTGTGAGCTATGAAGGGCAAAGAACCTGTGCATACTGCCTCATTCAGCTACGCAGGTAACTACCTTGCTCTTGCTCTCAGTTTATCTAGAAATCCCCATGGTTGTTTGAATTCTTGGACCATAGATAGTGGAGCAACATATCATATGACTTTCAATGCTGATTTGCTTAAGTATAAGAGGAGACCTAAGCATCCAATTAATGTGTTCTTGCCTGATGGGACGATAAAGAGGGTGCTAATAGTTGGGGATATTCAGTTGCCTGGGGTTCTTCTACATGATGTTATGCTAATTCATGAGTTCAAAATAAATTTGTTATTTGTTGGAAAGTCTATTGATGATAGCAATGTGGAAGTGAAGTTTCATAAGACAAGATGTGTGTTTCAGGACCTTGAGAATGGACATGAAGTGTTGATTGCCAGAAGAGTGCAAGGAAGGTTATTCAGAGCGGACATTGTAGCTGGTCAAGGTGCTTTAGTCAATACAGTTCAAGGTGCTCTTGACAAATTGGTGAATAAAGAACAGGTTAATAAAGTTGTTTAATGTCCTAGTAGGTCAATTTTGCATGCTAGGTTTGGCCATATTTCTGATTCAAAGCTGCAACCACCATTTACAGTAAGCAAGTCTTTGGCTTCTTCTTGCTTTGAATTGGTTCATATAGACCTGTGGGGACCATACAAAGTACCAAGTTTACTAGGTGCTATAGGTACTTTGTTACCTTACTTGATGACCACAGTAGGGTTGTTTGGACTTTTTTGGTGTTGGATAAGTCACAGGTTCCGGGTGTGGTAAAGGCATTTGTCAAGATGGTGGAAACACAGTTTGATACAAAGGTTAAGAAGGTGAGGAGTGATAATGGGACAGAACTTCTTAAGTGTGCACAGTTCTTTAGTGACAAAGGTATTGTGCATCAAAAGTGAGTTCCATATGTTCCTCAGCAAAATGGCCGTGTGGAGAGGAAGCATAGACATCTCCTTGAGACTGTTAGAGCAATTCGGTTTCATGCTCATCTACCCATAAAATTTTGGGGTGACTCCATCTTAGCAACTACACACATCATCAACTTACTTCCATCTGCAGTTCTAAAGTGGGTTACTCCTTTTGAGAGACTATTTGGCAATGCTCCTGATTATTCTCACCTTCAGTCCAGTTGCCAAGTTCACTTTAGTAAGGTTGCTTATTGCTCTGGCGATTCTCAAACACTGGCCCTTACATCAACTGGATGTAAAAAATGCATTTTTGCATGGATTTTTGGATGAAGAAGTCTATATAGCTATCCCTGAAGGGTATTCTAAGTTGCTTCATCTCAAGTTTGCAAACTGAAACGTTCCTTGTACGGGTTAAAACAGGCCTCTCGCCAGTGGAATCTGGAGCTTACAAAATTCTTACTGTCTCTGGGATTTGTTCAATCAGTTTATGACTATTCTCTCTTCAAAAGGTATGGTGCTAAAGGATTGATCGCCATCCTTGTGTATGTGAATGATCTTTTGATCACAAGTGATTGCTTAGATGAGATCAATGCAGTCAAGCAATCCCTTCATCAGGCCTTCACCATCAAAGATTTGGGGGAAGCTCGGTATTTCTTGGGCCTAGAAATTGCTCGATCAGATTCTGGCACTCTTTTGAATCAAAGGAAATACGTGCTTGACATCCTGCAAGACACTAACATGTGTGATTGCAAGGCCTCACCTTTTCCTATGCCAAGAGGCCTCAAGTTATCCACTGATCAGGGCGAGCTATTGGATGACCCAGAGAAATATAGACGCCTTGTAGGTCGTCTGTTGTTTCTAAATATGACAAGACCCGACATCTCCTACTCAGTTCAACACCTTATTCAATTTCTGAGTGCACCTCGTCTTCCTCATTGGCAAGCTGCCATTCATGTTGTCCGGTATTTGAAAGGATCATCTGATCTGGGATTGTTGTTCCTTGCAGATAATGGTATTACTTTGAATGGGTTTTGTGATGCAGACTTGGGGAATTGTGTCTTCTCTGGATGCTCGATCACTGGTTTTTGTGTTTTTCTGGGCAAAGCCTTAATCTCCTGGAAGACAAAGAAGCAATCGACAGTTTCTAAATCGTCTTCTGAGTCCGAATATCGAAGCATGTCCAAGACCTCAAGTGAGCTCGTATGGCTGGATTCAGTGCTTAATGATCTTTGTTGCAATGTCCTCAAGCCAATCCCTCTCCATTGCGACAACAAATCAGCTATTCACATAGCTGAAAATCCGATCTTTCACGAGCGAATGAAACATCTCAAGCTAGATTGTCATTATGTTCGAGAACAATTGCAATCAGGTTTTCTGCTCCCTTCCTTTGTTCGATCACATGATCAATTAGCTGACATATTTACCAAACCTTTGGGGGAGGTACAACATCAGCTTCTTGTGGGCAAGTTGGGACTGGTCACATCCCCAGATCCAACATGACCGGGGGGGGGGGGGGGTATGAGAGTATACATTGGTGAGGATTGAGAGCTATGTTGTAACCTGGAAGGGCAAATTGGTCATTTCGACATTAAAGCTATTATAAATAGTTGGGCAATCAGTTGTAACAGATCAAGAACTTAACCCCAAATTGGTTTCAATACAGAGAGATCATCTTCTCCATTTTCGTTTCATGTAGATGATCAATCTTGATCATTTGGCTCGATTACTGTGATTTCTCACTCTTCATCGGCATCGCGAGAGGAATCCAAATCTGAGAGAGAACAGAATCAACAAGAAAACGAGCAGATCGATCGTCAAAGCAAGCAAACAAAATCGAATCGTAGCAAAGCAAACGAAGTAGTACTCTGATAGCTCTTCTTCGTCGTTCGCTCCGTTGCGAGAGGAAAGCTTGCAGACCAGGTGGGACGCAGACGTAGCGAGGGAGAAGGAGAGAGATCTGAGGGAGGAGGGGAGAGATTTGTGCCGGAGATATGAAGCCGATGCCGGAGATTCGAGGGAGGAGGAGAGAGATAAATCGAGAGAAAGGAGCAGAGTGAGATAGATTGAGGGAGGGGTTTTAAGGTTTGCTGAGATGGACTTTTTACCAATAAAATAAATTCGTAGACAGTTTTTCAATTTGGTCTGAAAAAATGGTTTATGATGCAAATTTATTCTAAAAAAAATAGAAAATTGCATAAAAACTAAAAAAAAAACACTAAAACGTCAATTTAAGCCTTGAAACGAGCTCAATCGCCCTGAAAAAGGCCATGGGTCACAACAAAGCAGTGAGTTTAACTTTGCATTTCGTTATCATAAAGTTCAATCGAACACTAGACACCCAAGATCATTTCTGCAGAGAACGCCTGTTTCGACATGCGATATCTATCTACATCAATCTTACAATGCAAGTACCACAAATATATTTAGTAGTTATCAATAAAGTACTCAATGAGTACAGTTAAATATTTTATAAGCAAATGATCAATATATATATATAAATGTTTTATAAGTACTAATCTCAACTGATGGATGAGGACATCATCCAGAATGATCACTGCCAGCTTCCAACAAAACAGCCTCTTTGATGTCTTGCAAAATCCTGAGAACTTGGGACATTGTGGGCCTCTTCTCTTGTGCATTAACCCTACAAACCAAGCCTACTTGAAGTAGCATCTCCAGCCTCCTCTCCTCCTCCCCACCCTCCTCCTCCATTACACCCCTTGTGTTCCTCATCCACCTCACCATATCTCTAGCTGCCAAATAAGGATGCTGCGATGGCGGCTTTCCCGTCAGCAGCTCCAGAAGCAGCACTCCAAATGCGTACACATCCGACTTTTGTGTGGCTTCGAGGAGGATGGACCCGTGGATCTCGGGGGCCAAGTACTCGGATGAGTTCGGATTGTCGTAATCGGCTAGCATAGTGAGGCAGTAGTCAGTGAGGCGAGCCTCGAAGTCGGACCCGAGGAGGACGTTGGAGGATTTGAGGTTGCCATGGGGATGCCTCCATGCTCGGTGGAGGTAGGAGAGGCCTTGTGCCACATCTTCAGCTATTTTCAAACATGATGTCCAATGCAAGGGCGTTGCTCTTGCTGATTTTGAACCTGCTTCGAACAATCAATTCAAGTACATATATATTTACCACTTAATTTCACATAGTTATGTACAAGAAAATCAATCAAAGAAATTAATCAATATGGTTATATATGATTGAGCGATATATTATTCAAGCCGAACACTGATTACTTATCTAACTCATGTTTAAAACTAAGTCAAGCTTGAGTAAAGCTTAAATTTGAACTTTATCTTAACAATGTCTTCATATGCAGATCGTTTGTAAATGAACGTGCTCAAAACGAGTTATAGTAGAGCCAAAACCGAGCTTGAGCTACTAGTTCGCCGCTCGAACCGAACTAGGCAAGTTACTTGACTCATTTATAAAATCAATCAGTATTGGTTACTAGCTATATGATTGAGCTATTATTCGAGCCGAGCAATGATTACTCGTATTTAACTCATATAGAACTAACTCAAGCTCGAGAAATCCTAAATTTGAACTCCATCTTTAAAATGTGCTCATATGCAGCTCGTTTGTAAATGAACAGGCTCAAAATGAGTTTTTTTTCCAAGCAGAACCAGAACCAGAACCGAGCTTGAGCTACTTGCAAAAGTCCTACTTTGTGTAACAATTTAGTACTTAAGTGATTTGCAATGCTCTTAAAAAGAAGTCATGGCTTGAACGCTCCTCTCTGAACGCCCTGAACGCTCTTCTCTCTCTCTCTCTCTCTCTCTCTCTCTCTCTCTCTCTCTCTCTCTCTCTCTCCTAACGCTCATGACACCAGATCCGGCCACTGCCGGCAGTCTCCACCACCTCCTGCGGCGACACCCAGTCGCCAGACCGTCCCCACCCCCGTCCTCGGCCCGGCGACAGCCTCTGGCTCCCCGATCCCGCAGATCTCCTCCTCGCTCTCCTTTCCCCTTTCCCACTCGCGAGTCCCGAGCCCCATAGACCGCCACCTCACACCTCGCCTCCACCCCACCCCACCCCGCACACCCATCAGCGCCTCCAAACAGGGACAAAACTGGAAATCAACATCGCGGTAGGTTGTAAACTACACAAAAATGTTTAAAAACTTGGAAGAGGTAGGAGTCGAACTTGGGGTTTGTTAGTACTGGTAAGGAAAGGATGAAAAACCAACTAGGCTACAGAGACATATGTGATACAAAGTACCTTTGAAAATATTTCTATTATTTTTTGGGGTGGGTTGTAGCAAAGCTCAGCCCACCCCTAAATCCATGCTTGCCTCCAACCCCGATCCCACAACGCCAAACCCCCATGCCATACCCTGGAGACCCCCTCTGCGCTTCCCCCTCTGCGTCTCCCCCTCGGTGCTTCCTCCACCAGGCCACCACCACCACCCTCGAATCCAAACAGACCCGGCCAGCCCTCGACCCACCCACCTCCACCCTCTCCCGGCTAGCCCCCAGATCAGACACCCCCCCCACCACCACACCCGACGTCGCAGCTAGCAGGCGTACCCAACAATTAGTGCCCCGAGCCCATTTTGGACACAAATTCCTGCACTAGTACTAAGAACCTACCCAAAGCAGAGGTGGCGGCGGGAGCAACTCATTGACGAATTGCAGGACGCGAATGCCCCTTTAAGGGTCTAGTAAGTTTTGGGTTTTACTGCTTAGATCTATTTGATTTAATTGATTGCTTGATCTCATCTTGATTTAATTGATTGCTTGATTTCATTTCGTTGCATTTAGTTTAGTGCTTCGATTTACTGTTTTGTCTAGTACCTGTGGTAGTTGATTTTCGTGTTTTAGCGCTTTGTTTTCTTTGGTTCCTTTAGTTGCCTTAGGATTGTGTTTTAGCCTTGATAGAATTTTTTCAGTTTTGATAGGTTTTTGTAAATTAATTGTTTTCTTAGATTTGCTAGTGGGCTTTTCTGTTCTCCCTGGTTTGTTGTTGTGTTTGTTTGCGCTTGTTTGGACCTGGTGGTTAGTGTTGTGTGTTTTGGGTTTCTTTGTGTGCCGTGGTGAGTTCCTTGCAGGGTCTTATAAGAATGAATGACAGACGCGCTAGGTGCAAGCAGGGGACTAGGGAGTTGAAGGTGGGTTCTTGGAATATTGGCACTTTGACAGGGAAATCAATTGAGTTGGTCAAGATCCCCAAGGAGCGCGGAATCGAAATTGCGTGCATTCAGGAGACGAGGTGGGTGAGTGAGAAGGAAAGAGTGATCGATGATTGGAAATTGTGGTATTCCGGTAATTGCAAGAGAACAAATGGAGTTGGGATTCTCGTGAGCGAGAAATGGAGGGATCATGTTGTTAAGGTGGATCGCATGAGTGATAGGATGATGATTATAAAGCTCATTTTCGAGGGTGGTATACTTAACATTGTGAGTGTGTATGCCCCTCAAGTGAACCGTAGTGATGAGGAGAAGAGGATCTTTTGGGAGGAGATGGATGACTTGGTCAGAAATATCCCAAAGAATGAGCGTTTAGTTTTGGGTGGTGACTTCAATGGCCACATAGGGCAGGGCAATGATGGGTACAACACGTGTGCACGAAGGTTTTGGGTACAAGGTCGGAATGACAGCAGGATCACTCTTTTGGAGTTTGTAGTGGCTTTTGATGGCGTCATTGTGAACTCTCTCTTTGCTAAGAGGGACAACCACCTAGTGACTTTTGAGAGTGGTAATGGGTGCTCAGAAATCGACTACTTCCTTGTCAGGAAGGGAGACAGGGGCAGATGCAGAGATTGCAAGTGCATTCCGTTTGGAGGTTTGACTACCCCGCACCGTCTTCTAGTGTTAGAGCTCGAGTTCAAGGGTTGCAGAAGAAGGACGGTCAGCAGGCACAGTCCTAAAATCATATGGTAGCGACTCAATGAGGAGAATGGGGTGCTCTTGAGGGAGAAGATTTTAGTAGAAGCAGAGAGGGGAGGATTGTGGACAGCTAGGGACAATGCAGACTTAATGTGGGAATCGATGGCAAGTTGCATCTGGCGAACAGCTTCAGAAGTCTTGGGCATTTCTCGGGGAAGTGGCAGACACAAAGGCAACGAGACTTGGTGGAATGAAGAAGTGCGAGAAGCGATCAGGGTGAAACAGATGGCATTCAGAAGATTGGTGGGTAGTACCGTCGAGGACGAAAGGGAGTGTCGACTAACAGAATACAGACGGGCCAAGAAAGAAGCCAACGTGGTTGTGGCAAAAGCTAAAGAAAAGGCATTTGAGCATATGTATAAGGCTTTGGATGAGAAGGGGGGAGACATATTGCTTTTCTCCCTGGCACGGGCCAGGGAACGTCAGAGTAAAGATTTGGATAAACCAAGATATATTAAGGACGAGTCGGGTAGAGTGCTTGTGGATGACACGCTGATTCAGCAGAGATGGAAGAGATACTTCTCTGAATTGCTTAATGAGGATTTTAGAGCAACAGATGGCACTTCGAGTAGTAGTGGTCGTGAGGATTTTTTATACTGTAGACGCATATCTTATGAGGAAGTAAAGGGGGTGTAAGTAAATTGAAGAGTAGGAGAGTTGTGGGACCTGATGAGATTCCAATGGAAGTGTGGAAGTGTTTAGGCGGGAGTGGAGTGGCTTACCCAACTTTTCAATGTTATCCTCAGGACTTCGAGGATGCCAGAGGAATGGAGACTCAGGAAGTTAATCCCATTATATAAGAACAAGGGTGATGTACAACAATGCAACAACTATAGGGGTATTAAACTCCTCAGCCACACAATGAAGATTTGGGAGAGAGTTATTGAACGACGGTTGAGAGGGTTGGTTATCGTTTCCGAGAACCAGTTTGGTTTTATGCCAGGAAGGTCAACTAAAGAGGTTATTCATCTGATGAGGCGCCTGGTGGAGAAATAAAGAGAACGCAAGAAAAATATGCATATAGTTTTAATTGATTTGGAGAAGGCATACGACAGAGTGCCAAGAGACCTTATTTGGGAATGTTTGAGAGCTAAAGGGGTTCCAGAATCCTACATGAGGGTTGTTAAAGATATGTACGAGGGTTCTCAGACGAGTGTGTACTCTCACAATGGGGACCCTGAGTACTTTGCCGTACAAGTGGGCTTGCACCAAGGCTCGACTTTGAGCCCGTTCCTCTTTACAGTAGTCATGGATGTGGTGTCAAGAAGTATCCAGGGTGGGATCCCGTGGTGTATGCTATTTGCGGATGATGTTGTCTTGGTGGATGAGACTAGGGTAGGGGTCAGCAGCAAGCTTGATTTATGGAGGGATAAGCTTGAACAAAAGGGCTTTCTTTTGAGCAAGATAAAGACGGAGTATATGGTTTTCAGGTTTGGTGAAGAGGAAGTGGGTGACGAGGGGGTCTTGTTGGGTGGGGACTTTGTTCCGAAGAAAGACAGTTTCAAGTATCTGGGATCTGTGATGCAGAGCGATGGAGGGGTAGACATAGACGTCAAGCACCGGATTCAAGTAGGTTGGCAGAAATGGAGGGCTGCATCAGGAGTCCTATCTGACAGAAAAGTCTCACTTAAGCTCAAGGGTAAGTTCTACAAAGTGGTGGTGAGACCAGCTTTATTATATGGGGCAGAGTGTTGGGCGACAATTAAAGCACAAGAACAGAAACTCATGGTGGCGGAGATGAGGATGCTCAGATGGATGTGTGGGGTCACCTTGCACGACAGAATAAAAAAACGAGGCTATTAGAGAAAGGGTAGGAGTGGTCAATATTCAGGCTAAGTTGCGGGAAGCGAGACTACGATGGTATGGTCCGTATGGACATGTTCAGAGGGGAGATCCGAGTGCACCAGTGCGCAGATGTGAACACTTGGCTACCGACAGTGTCCGACGAGGCAGAGATCGTCCAAAGAAGAGCTGACGTGAAGTGATTCGACAGGACCTGGCTGTTTTGGGACTCACTAAGGAGATGTAACACGATAGAGTGCAGTGGAGAAGTGATATTAGAATTGTCGAAACCTAGTAGGGTGCAGTGATTCCAGCATCGCGCTTTCCTGCCGTCTCATTTTGTTCGTGCGCATCTTATTTTTCTTTACTCTTGTGTGTTGTCTGCCCCCCCCCCCCCCCCTCCTTGTTTGCTTGAGGTTGTTTCTGGTGTGGAGTCTTGTCCTGCCCTCGAGGACTTGTCTTGGATCATTAGGAGGCACTCTCTCGACCTAGTCAGGGTAAGGGTGCGTACAACTCGACCCCCCAGGCCCTTCTTTAAACGGGATATACTGGGCACGTTGTTGTTGGTTTTAAAAAGAAGCCATATATATGGGGGCCATATACATATGCATAGCAGCATATGCATATTCATTAGGACAACTTCCTTTCTAATCATTCAATCCACCTCCAATCAACCCCAATAAAAAGAAGCAAGTATAGCAATATACCATGTCAAACTACCAAAGTTGATAGCTAGCTTTTACCCATTACATGCAAAAGGCAATAGCTTTCCACGCTATCAACGACCTTGCACAATTATGGTTACTGAGGGGTCCATTGGTAGCTCAGATTGAATATAGCAACCACCCAACCACCACCACCATCACAACCGCCGCTAGCTAGCTAGACCTCTTTTCTACACACTCTAGACGTTCAGGGCCTCTTTGTTGATGACTTGCGGTGCATGTGAATTTTGTGATCAATTTTAAAGAACACTATTTATAACATAGACTCTCACGGACCAATGAGTACTTTCTTTTTATGCAAAAATTTAATACTCCCTGTATGTTTTGACTACATAGTTATGTAACATATTTTGAATTGAAAATGGAGAATGTTTGGCCCATTTAACTTAATGTCACATAAAAGTATCTAAATAGTGATGGATTGGGGTATGGGCCATCGGGTGTCAGAAGCCTTTTCATTTGAAAGAAAAAAATGAATGGAAAAATTGCTAATTTAAGGACTAAAAAGATGATAATAATAAAACTTATGGAAATTCCGCGTGGTGTCCACAAACTTTTACGAATTTCGCGTGGTATACAAAGTTTTGAAAAATTCCGCGTGGTGCCCACGACATTTTGTAAAAGTCCACATGGTGCCCACGAGATTTTTCAAAAGTTTATGTGATAACAATAATGGGTTTTAATATTGAAAAATTGAGATTAAAAATTATATTATTGTACATTATAATTTTACAAAACACTCTATAAGATTGGGTATTAGTTTGAACTTTTTTAAAACTATTTTTTTTATATAAATTTTCTTAGAGATAAACTAACCACATTTTTACTCAAAAATCTTGCGTTTTTAATTTTTATTTGTTCTCAATATTTTTTTATTATTAGGAAATGAGGGAAAAAAAAGAACTATGGAGTATTACCCATTCACCATTGAAAAAAATTAATAAAAAATTTTAAAATTACAAGAGGATATAGACACTTTTCCCCGTTAAACCAACTTTCATATGAAACAATTTTTCGGTGAATTTTTTGACGTGGTAACCGGGGTTGAAGAATTTAATAACGTGGAGTGAAATCATAAATTCCCAAAATTCAATTATTTTTTTTTAAAAAATTAACCAATTTAATTTTATAATTTATTCGTATTTTAGAGCTAATTATTTACTTATCAAATTTTATAAAAATTAAAATTGGGCATTTAAGAGCGTGATGCCATACTATTTTCCTATTTTTAATACTCAATTAAAATGTGAAACTTTTAATTGTGTATTACAAATTATCTCATATGAAAATTGGTTTAATATGGAAAAGGGTACATGTATATCTTCTTGTAATCTTCAAATTTTCTATTAATATTGGTTAATTGTAAATGGATAATATTACTACATAGTTCTTACTCCGTATTATTTTTTCTTCATTTCCTTATGAATAAAATCTAAATATTAAGAACAAATAAAAATTAAATAAGTAAGATTTTTGAGAAAAAAAATTGGCTAATTTGTAGGTAAGAAAATGTATATAAAAATTATTTTTTAAAAAGATTCAAACTAATACACAATCTTGTTAAATATTTTTCAAATAATATACAATAATATAATTTTTAATCTCAATTTTTCAATATTAAAACCTATTATTGCTATCACATAAATTTTTGAAAAACCTTGTGGGCACCATGTGGACTGTTACAAAACTTCGTGGGCACCACGCGGAATTTTTCAAAAAAAAATTATATCACGCGGAATTTGTAAAAGTTCATGGACACCACGCGGAATTTCCCTAAAACTTATAATGTGGTTTCAAGGTTATTGACTATTTCTCTACGGGTTCAAGCACTAGCTTGCAAATAACTTTAATTCCTCTACGGCTATGGTTTCGAGATTATTGTTGTAAATGTAGTTATGTACTCACTCTAGTACCAAGACACAATAGTTTAGAACAACTTACCAATCACATCCTTAAATATTTTACTAGTAAGACAATATTAGTTATTCATATTAATTTGATTTATTTGGTAGTATGGAGAATTTAAACTTTGACTTATTTTGGGTTTTATTTATATTCTAAAAAAATACATTTACAACAACTTTTAATTTTTAAAAATAAAAATTGTTTTAATTCACTTTTTTAACTTTAACTATATTATAATCTTTATGCACTCTATACTATATAGAGGTGTGAGTATTTAAAAATTAAAACAAGTATTAATTATTTTATCAATATATTAAATGAAAGGAAAAGAGTGATTAGTGAGAAGTTACCATGAATGAGGGAAAAGAGGCTTCCATTGGGCTGAAAATCATAAACCAGCAGACTTTCTTGCTTGTCCTGAAAATAGAAATAAGCCCGGAGTGGGACCAGGTTCGGGTGGCTGAGCCCGCCCACTGATTCCATGTGGCGCGCGAACACCTCCCTCCCTGCACCCGCAACCTTCCCCGCGTCCAGCCTCTTCACGCACACCATCCAACTCCTCTCAAGCTCCGCCTTGTAGGTGGTTCCCACCGTCCCCCTTCCCAGCAGCTCCGCCGACGCCCTCATCAGCTGCTCCACCGTGTACGGCTGCCCCTCCCCCGCGAAGAACACCAGGCTCCCGCTCTTCGCCGCCTTTATCCCCTCCTCCACCGTCTTCACCTTCTCCTCCCTCTCCTCCTCCGTCCTCATCACCTCCGCCACCGCCTCCGCCGCCCCTCCCACTTCCATCAATGCATTGCCGCTCCTACTCTTCTCCCGTCGTTGCCTCCTCCGCTGTTTGACTGCCATCGCGGCGCACGCGATTAGTACAAAGACTCCGATCGAAATCCCTAGAATCGCGATTGCGCTGTGCCGGCGGCGCTTGTTCATGCCGTCTTCACTCGAATCCGAATCCACTCCGTCCTTTGGAGGATTCGACGGACCGTGTAGTTTCAGGCGGCATTCCCGATGGACGATCTCCCCGCAGAGCCCAGGGTTTAAAGCGTAAGAGCTGGTCCCGAATTTCACTAAAACAGAAGTGATCGGAACGGCGCCGGAGAGATTATTGCCGGAGACGTTGAATGTAGCCAAGCTCGACTGATTAAGCGCAGGGATAGATCCATTCAGCCGGTTGAACTCGATCCGGAGGGAGGCGATCCGGTCGAGCCAGGAAAGCGAGGCAGGGATCGGACCGGTGAGGTTGTTGTAGGACAAATCGATCGTCCTGAGGCGGTGGAGGGAGGAAATCGAGGGCGGAAACGCGCCGGAGAAGGAGTTGTGGCGTAGGAAGAGGGATTTGAGGTTGAAAAGGCCAGAGAGGTCAGGGATGGGGCCGGAGAGCGAGTTATTCTGCAGACTCAGTACTCTGAGTTGATCGAGGCGAGTGAGCGAATCAGGAGGGATAACGCCGCCGAGAGGGACGCCCTCGACGACGAAGCGGACCACCCTGCGGTGGCCGAGGAGGGAGGCGCATTGGACGCCGGGCCAGATGCAATGAGAGGTAGATTCATTGAAGGAGAGAAGGTTGTGCAAATCGGCCTTGGATTTGAAATCGAGAAGAGCTTGAGCGTCGGAAGGTAATTGAATGATGTGAATCGAGGAAGAGATTGAAGGGAGGAGAAAGAACAAGATGAAGAAGAGATCAAGGGAGAGCATTTGATGAATGAAACTAACGAATTAATTAAGAAACAATTTGAATTGAAGGTGGAGGGATAAATGGTATGGCGGAGCAATTTGCAGGGCTTGTAATTGGAGGGAATTTGGGAACTGAGGAAGAAGACGACACAGTGACTACAAAGGGATGGTTGGGGGTTTCACGTGGCAAAGAACACAAACACAGTTGAGATGAGTCATATATACTCTTCAGTGTTCACTGTCTTCCTGTGCTTTCCCCTTTTACAGGTGCAATTTAATTATTTTGCATATTTAAGCAATTGATTAACAAAGCAATTAATTACTCTTTAATTACTTGATTAGTTGGTCACATGTTCAACAAGATACTCGAGTTAACAATAAGCCTAATCAAGGAAACTTGTTCACCGCCCTCATGGACTTAGGTCAACGGTCATAGCCAGAGTGACATTTGAGCAAGGGACCAAGTATAGAGTCTTATCAGTCCTATTGTGAGAATAATATATCTCTTAAAAATGAAGGGAACTCCGTGGATTCCTTGTGTGTAGTGAGCACTGATATCAAACTCTTGTTTTACCTTTTGGAGGAAGGAAACTAGCTTGTTCACCAAAGAAAGTCACTTGATGGATTATTGAGAGAGACAATCTTAAAGTGGTTAATGTTATAAATAAGAAGTCGAATAGATGGACAAGTTTCGCACTAATTTCAAATTCGTAAGTATAGATCATTCAGGGGCGGAACTTCTTGGGGGCGGGAGGTGGCCGTGGCCCCTCCAGGCGGAAAAAATGTAATGTAATATGTAAAAAAATTATTATTATATTTAGTAGTAAAAGAGTATTTTAATAATTAGTTTCTCTAGTTTAGTTGGTAAATGAGAAGTATTTTAATCTACAAATCAAGGGTTCAAATCTCAATATTAACTTTTTAGAAGAATTATTTTAAAAATTGGTGTGATTATAATATAAAAACAATTAAAAAAATTCCCGAATATTTTTTTGGCCCCCTCGAATGTATAATTCAAGTTCCGCCACTGAGATCATTGTTACAGTGAAGCAAATTGTGCGACAAATTGTAGTAGAATTGATTGTAATATTAATAAGTGATGTTTTCCTTGTAATAGGGAGTTTTGTGTGATTATTTGTACGTGAAGATGGTCATTCAGTTAAGACATTCTAATTTTTGTCTACAGTAAAAAAAAAAAAAAACCTTTAATTAACATTATTAAGCTTTTTTAAAGCAACTAATACGCTTTTGAAAATTGAGTAAATGGTGATTAACATTAAAGGAACATATAGGTCAATTTCAGTGTTTATATAAAGTGATTTTGCATGTGTATTGATGCCAATCTAGTGACAGAAAAGTGGTGGATTACTTTGAGGAGATTGGATTATAGTACAAAATTGACAATATAGAAGAGTTAATCTTGATGTACTGTTGTTTTCAGGGAGAAAAAACCAGAAAAATGACAGTCGAAATATTTTATTTCGAGTTTGTAGTCCATTCATTCTTATTTATGTAAAATCATTACTTTAAAATACAATGATCAAAGATGCAATATATACATGAGAAAATAATCAACACTTGCAATTTAGGTTAGGGAATGAGAGTGAATAGTTTACCAAAGCAAATTAGTAGATAATCCAAAAGGAAATTGTTGGCCGTGGATCTCACATCAATCGGACAACCATCGCAATGTAAAAATGGGATAGGTACGATCTATGTGATTGGCTAGCGGGCTAATTCAAAGTTGAAGTTTTGGGCTGTGAGTTGGGCCGATGTGTCGGCCCAAATAAGTTGAATTCCCCACATACCTCCGTTGAATCCATTGATGGATGGTTTGTTACTTTTGTATAAGGTCAATTTTGACAGGGGTTAAGTGAAAAAGGAATAACTAAATTGTTTAATGTGATTTACCCTCAACAAAAACATTAAAAATTGCATAAAACATTGATTTGTGAAAAAAAAAAAAAGGCCTAAAAGGGTGATTTTGAGTTACAAGTGTGATGATCGTCGGGATTTATAGTAATGCAAACTGATCAATATGGTATATTCATGGTTTACTATTTTTGTATTTAAAACAATATAAATACTAATTTTATTTATAATTTTATAATTGTTATTGTAATACTAATAAGTATAAAATTATTTTTAAAAATTAATATTATATAATGATCGTAATTAAAGACCAGAAACAGTCAACAATGAGAATCCCATTTTCCGAAGAAACTACAAATAACAAGACGGACATGTAATTAAATACTTTGATAATGATCGTAACTCCCCCATAAAGAAACAAAACGCAACACAACTCCTTCAACGGATTTGTTTGGTTTATTTCCTTTTAGTTTCTTGATTCGCTGAATATATCAATTTTATAATACGATCAAGCAATAAACTAGTTGAAGAAAATTTGCGCAAGAAACCTACTGGATGTTGATGTATATGACTTATTCTCCATTCTCAACTCATATGTAAGCCAATTAAAACGTCTATATGTAATATAATATGGAGTATTCTTAACTTTACTAAATCATTTTCATATTTATTTAATTTAATATATATATATATATAATATATATATATATACACGAAAATTTCGTGTGGTACCCCTCGGGTAAGAGGTATTTCGCATGGTGTACCAAACTTTAGTATAATTCGCGTGGTACCTCTGAGGTTTTGAAATTTTTTGTCCCCTCGTGCCCTCCGTTGCCTTCCGTTAAATTTTAAAGTAAATCTTTACTGTAGCTTTTTAAAATAAAAAGAAAACCAAATGAAAAAGAAATTGTTCCTTACTTCCTCCTGTTCTTATCCGAGAGAGAAGACGACGGAGGGACAAAGCTCACAATGGAGAGGCTGGCAGCCTGCCGTTGCCGACGCCGGTGGAGACGGAGGGATAGACGCGACGAGGGAGAAGGCAGACGACACTGAGCTCTCTACGTGAGAAGGTAAGTTTTTGACATACGCTTGCGCGCGAGAGAGGCGTAGAGGGAGGAGCGAAGGAGATCGACGACAATGAAGATCTCGACACCGGTGGACCCACATATGCGAGGAGGGAGGAGGTCGGCGCATGCGAATGCCTTGAAGGTATGGCTTGTTCCGTTTTCCACAGTTTCTGGGATATACAATTTGGGGATTTAGGTTTTTATCGAATTGAGTTTTTGGGTTGGATTACAGACATGATCTTCAAATTGGGGGATGAGGGTTAGATTTAGGGATCAATTTTAAGTCAATGTTGTTCCAATTGGAGTTTTAGGATCTTCAAATTGGGGTATGAGGGTTAGATTTAGAGATAAAATTTTGTCAATGTTGTTCTATTTGGAGATTTATGCCACCGAAGTAACGAGTCGTTAATTGGACCACCAATTAACGAGATAAATTTTTTGTTTTGGAATTATGAATTTATTGAAGATGAAAACCTCTTGAAATTACAAAGCTCGGTAATGCTATACCAATGTGGTGTAATGCTATACAATTATGCTCAAGGATTCGACTACCAAAAACTCAAGGAAGTAGGTGATGTGCATTAGATTAGTGTTGCACTTGCATTTTTAGGAGTTTATGTGAATACTAATAGTTCCTTTGACTTTGTTTGGAGATACATATATTGTTTAATGTCAGTTTTTGTTTTTATGTGTGGGAAAAGATAAGGTTACCAACTTACCTATAACTTAAGTTTGCACATTCTTTATTCCATGTTTGTATTGACTCTTTCCATTACATATTCCTTATGCCTAGCCAAACAGTCTCTTTAACCTGTAATTAAAGAATTTACTGTAGTAACCTGATCACTGAGATCCTTTCATTTTGATGATGATTTAACTTCAAACACTTACATATTGCTATTGATAATCTTCTCAAGGGTGTTAACACTGATTGGTTTAGAAATTGAAATCGACTTCTTGAAACGATTACTCAAAACGATTTTAAGCCTATTAGCTCAAACGGTAGAGCATTGTGCTTAACACAAAGACGTGGGTTCGAATCCCACATAGGCTATCTGTTTTTTACTTCAATGATCAATCCATATTTTTACTAGATGATTCATTGTTCTGCTATATGTTCATCCTTCTCATTTGCCCGCTCTCTCTCCACTGTCGTACTTGGTTGCTGATTTTTTCTTTTAGCACCTAAATTAATTTCCTCTACAACTTTATCAACTAGAACATCAAAGGTGGAGCATATATTACCTTTCATTGTTTTACTTCAGATTGTTCCAAGTAAATGAGTTAAGCATGATAGCTGCTATGAAAGGTGGAGCATATATTATCTTTCATAGCAGAACGTATATCAAGTGATGTATTTAGGAAGTAAATTTTTTATTTCATATAAACATGTCAAGAGGAGATGCTCAATCTATAAAAATACTTATAGAATGTCTGCATAAATTCAGGGATTGCTAAGGTTTGGATATAAATGCATCTAAATCTTCATTTTGAACATTCAATTAAGTTGAGATTAGCCTATGCGGGATTTGAACCCGTATCTTTGTGCTATGCACAACGCTCTACCATTTGAGCTAATAGGCTTAAAATTTGATAGTAAATTCTTAGATAACAAATTCACACATCTATGACTAGAAATATAGCATGGGAAAGACAAGAAAGAACATTAAGAAAACACTCCACAAAAGTATGTATAAACCTAGATACAAACTTTTTCTCTGCGCTCTAATACAAGAAAAAAACCATACTCCACAAAAGTATGTATAAAGCTAGAGACAAACTTTTTCTCTGGCTCTGCGGTCTAATACAAGAAACTTGATTATCATTTAGACAATAACAAGTGGATCCACACATAGTAATATAGTAGATATATTTACCATGATGTGCATATGAATCGATAAAGGGGAATGTATGAATCAATCACAAAATAGACATCATTAATGGAACAGATTAAAAATGAGAAAGATAAGTAAATAATTTAAGAACAACTTACATCCAAGAAGAACTTACAAGTGGATCCACACATCAATTATATATATATTTGCTTAATACCTTTACATTCCACTTCCAAATTGGAGCCTGAGACCCTATAAATTTCTTTGAATACAAAAGCCAAATAAGCAAAAATCCTGAATTAGGAAGCTTGAACGCTAATCCTAAATCAACAAACTTTTAAGAAAATGCTATCAGATTTAAGGAAATTAGGATAATGGAAAGTAGGGAGATGGAAAATTCAAGCTGAAGAAGAAAATGCTATCAGATTTTCATAATTGGTTATATCCCTAGCCCTAAATTCAGAATTTCAATCAATTAAATCTCCAAATCAACTTACAATATCCTTAAATCCAAGTCCCCAAACCCTAAATTTCAAAATTTAAATCAACATGTCGAACAGGTACCTGCTCCCTAGAACCAATAATCTACGACGTCGCCCACCGTGCACCACCAGACGCTAGCCGACTTCGGGTTTATCTTCCCCTCCGTCCTTCATCGACGTCTGTTCGCTCATCGGGTTTCAGAGAGAAAGGTATGCCAGAGGTAAGAGAAAGTGCAGTCCTTTCTTTTCCTTTTACTACCTCCGTCCAAAAATACATGGACTTTACTATTCACGCACGCTTTTTTAAGAAGGTAAAAACTATATGAAATATTAACTTTTTTTAATTATTTTTTAATAATTACAAACTTATTATCAATAAGTTTGTAATTATTAAAAAAAATTAATAAAAAAGTTAATATTTTATATAGTTTTTAGCTCATAAAAAAGCGTGCATGAATAGTAAAAGTCCATGTATTTTTGGACGGATGGAGTATTTACTTTTTCATTTATTTAACGGAAAAGTAACGTTTTTCTTTAATAACTAACGGGAGGGGCACGATGCGAAATATTTCAAAACCTCGGGGGTACCACGCGAATTATGCTAAAGTTTGGTACACCATGCAAAATACCTCTTACCTGAGGGGTACCACACGAAATGTCCGATATATATATATATATATATATATATATATATATTCATATTTTAAATATTTATTTTTAAATATTTATAGAATTTTATTTTGAAAAACGTGTTTTATACTTATATTTTGTCAAATAATACGGAGTACCTTTTTAATTTTAAACTTTTTTTACATATAATTTTTCAAAATAAAATTTATTGATGTATGAAATAGATGTTTGAAATATAAATATAATTTTTTTAAGGTGAAATAAATATAAAAATAATTTAGTAAGGTAAGGAGGATTATAACGATTAAGAGCATGTGCAACCATGGGTTACCTCTTCCCCTTTTCAATTTTTATCCTCTTATTATAATTTGACACCTCATATATTTATTTCTCTAAATTATTTTCTATTATTTCTACCTCTTCTTTAGATGTTACCATTGTAAGTTGCAACCATGAGGTTACCTTGTTCCTCACTTGTGTGTTTAAAAAAAGGGGTGATTACCTCGATGTCCATAATTTTGGGCTTTATTAGAAAAATGTCCATCACCCTCTCCATATTAGCAAAATGTCCACCCCTAAAATAAAGTTGTTGAAACTCCTGTGCTAACCTCTGTTTCAGCAGTTTTTTTTTCGCTTTTTTTTTCGTTTTTTTTTTCTTTTCGCATTTTCAGAGTTGCTGAAACCCCTGTGTCACCTTTTGTTTCAATAGTTTTTTTTTCTCTTTTTTTTCGTTTTTTTTTTCGCGTTTCTAGAGTTGCTGAAACCCTTGTGCCACCCTCTATTTCAGCAGTTTTTTTTTCGCGTTACTGTTTTTTTTCGCGTTATTGTTTTTTTTTTCACGTTGCCGAAACCGGAGTTGCTGAAACCCCTATTTCAGCACTGTTGTTGATGCCGAAATCCCGATTTTAGCACTGTTGTTGATGCCGAAACCCCGGTTTCAGCAACGTTGTTGATGCTGAAATTGTTGTTGAAACCGTGTTACTGGATATAAAATTTAGCATATGCGGGATTCGAACCCACGTATTTGCGCATAGCACATCGCTCTACCATTGAGCTAAGAGGCTTTTAAAGGAGATTTAAAGCAAGGAACATCAAAATTCATTGCAATCCGCATTTCAGCAATTGCTGGAACTACAATCCGCATTTCAGCAATTGCAGAAATTGCCAATATCCAAACCCAAACCATGTAAAAATCAAGATAATCCATTATTTTAGTGCAATTTGATAACAATTCAAAAATAAAATATTATAAGATGCTAAAATTATAAGATGCTGAAATAAGCAATTAGCATGGAGTAAATAAAGAATTATGAATCAATTAGCACAAATTTGCAATTCATTTCAACAAAATAAAGCACGCATTCATATTTGGATCCTTGATTCCGATTTTCCACCGGAATTCAGCAAAATAAAGCACGCATTCATATTTCAGCAAAATAAAGCACGCATTTCAGCAAAATAATCGATGCCAATAATCGATGCCAACACACACATCATTAGATCAGTAAAATTTCACATACGGATGGAGGAGGATTCTGTCGTATAGGCATATACCTGCTGAAATCGGGGTTTATTCAATTAACACTTATCCTACATAGGCATATATACCTGCTGAGTATTTATGTCAACACCAGAAAGTCAGCAACCAAATCCAGGATGAGAATGGTACCACCCCACAACCATTGTCATGCTCTGCCGATGTCATTAAGTGAAATAACAGCTCTTTATTCAATTTCTTCCCCTTCTTAAGGTACCCAGCACTTCACCCTTTTATAATCAATGAGTTGAAACTCGCAACCGAGTTGCTTGGAGATGAGAAGTCACAATCAAACCTGGCTAATGTTGTGCATCCAAGCTTATGTCCAATTCTGATCCTTCTGTCTAGGCTTAAGCCTTCACCCATCTCAGGTGAATCCGGAGATGATGTGGACCCCTTCCTCTTGATGCCTTTTACCCAGAGGTGCTCAAAGCAAAGCAACATGCGCATTCGCGTTCTTGCTTCATGAGCCCTAACAGGCTTGGTGTCTAATGAGAAACTGCACAGTGTAATGTTGGATGTTGCCTCAGAATTACCTATTTTTGAGAACCAGACGAAATCATCTCCTTCTGTGACCAACTTTTTGAAGTTAACTGATCGAGCTGGGGGTGCTTCTTTGAATTCCTTTCATGGGGTGATGTTGCAGTCAGCACTTTTCTCGACTCCGTCCTTACTTCTCCCCCATCTGCGGCGACCATGGTTCAGTAAGCAGGCCGGTGGCCATTGTCATTTTCGAGAAAAGTGTTAAAATCGGCGGAAATGGTTGAAGAGTGATGAAATTGGAAAATGAATTGAATGACCTGCAGGAGAAGAGCAAGTCTTTGTGAGTGGAAGAGGAGACGAAGAAGAAGAAAACGAAGTGCGGACACCAACTTCAATAGCACTTACCACCAACAACAACCATCAGAAGTGCGGATCCTTCGCCATGGACATTCTCAACAGAATCCTCGCCATCAATCGAGATTTTAGCAGGATCCAGGGGATAGCGAGAGCGAGAGGGAGGCGCCGTCGATTGATCTCGATCTGCTGGAATCTCGATCGCTCCTCGCCATCACCGACTGAAATCTGATCTGCTGGAACCTCGATCTCAAGACGATGCAGATCCACCACGACTCCGCCATGGTCGCTCGGAGGTTGAGATCTTCAATCGGTGGATCACTGGCTCGGAGATTGCCTCCTTGACCGTCGCTTGTTGCAATCGATCATCGATCTGCACTCCACCTCCCCTTTGCGAACGAACTTCTGGAAAATCGTTCGCACTCCACCTCCACCTGGATTTTCTGGCAGGAGCGGAGCAGGAAACGAGGCAAATCGGAGGGAGGTGGCTGTGTCGGAGCGATTTCGATCTGACCAATATCGTTTGGAGGGAGGGAGGTGATTGTGTTGATTGCTGAAACTGTAAGACCTGGGGTCTTAAGAGGCGCCAACCCATGCCATCTAGCCCTCTCAGGTCCGTTGTCGTCACTTGGAGCCTGAAAAGGAAGAGCTCTTGTGATATAGGTAGGGCTTGAATCACTTATAAATCACTCCCAACATCCTTATGATATCCGATGTGGGACGGGGTGTTACAATCTCCCCCACTTAAAGCACTGACGACCCCGTCAGCCCAAGGGACTGCCCTCCGAGAGGAGCGTACCCGAGCATACTATCGGCGCACCTCCGAGTCCGGAGTTGGCTCTGATACCATCTGTAAGACCCAGGGTCTTAAGAGGCGTCAGCCCATGCCATCTAGCCCTCTCAGATCCGTTGTCCTCACTTGGAGCCTGAAAAGGAAGATCTCTTGTGACATAGGTAAGGCTTGAATCACTTATAAATCACTCCCAACATCCTTATGATATCCGATGTGGGACGGGGTGTTACAGAAACCATCGATCTTCGCCGTCGATCTTCGGATATGTGGTGGGGGAGAGGAGGAGAAGGGCGGTTGTGGCACGGATCTGTGTTGGGGGAGAGGTGGAAGAGGAGGGCAACCATGAAAAGCTCTCAGCCGGCGGAAGAAGAGAGAAGAGCGCGCGAGAGAGAAGGAGATTAATCAAATAGGGTTAGGGGCAATTTTAACTGTTGGTGTTGAAAAGGAGTTGGATATGTGAGATTATGGGGGTAATTTTGTCCAGAAAATTTTAGGTGGACAAAACCCTAATTTTACAAGGGTGGGAGACACTCTCCAAATAGAGGCCCAAAAATGGGTCCGTTGGGCAAATTTTCTCTTAAAAAAATATAAATAACATGTATTGACTCACTTGTGTGTTTAAAAAAAAAGTACAAATAAAAAGGAAGAGGTTACCTTAGTAAAAAGATGTAACCCCTTCCAACCTTTTCCCTTAAGGTTTGAATTGCAACCATAGGTTTACCTTTTAAGACTTATAAGGTAAGTAAAACCCATAGTTGCACATGGTCTAATTAAGGAGGTTTGTAAGACCGTATTTATGAAGAGATTCTAGAAATATTAAGAATATTAATTTTTTGTTATTCTCTCTCCGCCACATCATTTCATCATCTCATTCTTTTTTTTTTCCACTTTATCAGGAGCATTCCTAATATTTCAAAACTCATCTTATGTTCATTTAAAAAAAACATTTCTATAATGTTTTGTATATTTTTTTTTAAAATGTGACAAATCTAAAATGCTTCAAAATTACAAAGTAAAAATAAAAATAGAAATTTCTTTCAAAATATTCAAGCTTTCCAAACTAATTATCACAATATTCTACCTTTCAAAATATTTATCAAAATATTCAAAGATTTCAGCTTTTTTCTTTTGGATTTTCAAAAGGTACCCTTACTTCATACTAAGTTACAAACTTGGTCTTAACTTTCTAATTTTCGACAATAATACTCAAGATGCGATATAGAATTCTTATAAATGACTTTTTGTGGTACTAACTACCATAATCTACTAACTATATTATGAATAATAAGCTTTCTATGGTTTTAAGCCCAACACGCTCTGTAACTAAAACTTTAAGCTAAAGAGGTTTGACCCATACCTGAACGTAGTTACACTGGACAACCAACGTTCCTTAGCTTCCGGCTTTCTAGAGGTGGCTAACCTTCAACCAGGCCTCCCTTAGTCCAGATTGGACACATATCTGTTTCGTTTCCTACCTTAGACCGTAGTCTCTAGCTTTTGGTTTTGATTTTGAGAGGGTGAAGGGATTTGAATCATGAAAACAAAGTATTCAGACCATAGTGTTCAATTAAGTAGCTTTTCCTTTCTTAAAAACAAACTTTATTGAATTTAGGAAATATTACAACACACAAGCACTCTTAAATTAGAAATTAAACACACTTAACACTCATATCAGAAGATCCATTGAAAGATTTTGAACTTTAGAGTGATGGAAACACCAATCTACTCAAATTCAAAACGTTTCTACTTCTCTTTCTAATTTACAAACTCTTATCTCTCTTCTCCTATGGTTTTTCTCTCTCTGGAAATTGTGTGTTGAGAAGTCTGAGGAGAGCTCTTTATATAGAGCTACTTGAAGGGCATTGGATGCCTCTCCATCGACTAAATCAAATGGCCTACAGGTTGGCATGATAAAACAAAAAGCACACAATACAATAATTTTACAGGTTCACGTGATAAAAGCAAAAACAGTAAAAGCAGAAAGTACAATAATTGTGCTTGGTGGATAATGATGGCTTTTAGTCGTCCAGGTTCTGGACCCCTTCGTCTCCCATATTGGCTTCCAGGTCATCATCATTGCAATCTTGAACTAGATCTAGAGTATTACCAAACTCTAGATCTTGATCACTGTCTAGATCGAGATCACGCATTAATCCTTCAGTGTATTCTCGATCCCATGCAATCAGTAAATCGATCATCCTCTCGTGTCCCCTTTTATCTAAAAAGTGACCGGCCTCTATTTCTGCTAAGTAAAGATTGATAGATTCGGTCCTGTTTATGGCTTGCTGCATTAATGGATTGAGTTGTGGGGTTACAATGAAGGTTGTATTTCCAACTTTGAATATCCCACAATCTGTCTGTCTGAACTTGGTGATGTAGTAGTAGATGTAAAAGAATACTTTTGCTCTTGCCTCCCAAGTATGTCTTACTACGTTGATTCTTCCTTCCACTACTGGATCTGTCACGTACCAATAGTCTTCCCTCATTAGTAGGAAGATTAGGTAATGTGGTAGCCGGGTTTTTCCCTGGCTAACATCTATACAGGCACTGATAACACAACAACAATCTATGTTTTCTATTTTTTTGAATTTTGCTGCTCTGAGGAAGACCTCCTTCTGGAACTTAGTGAAATACTTGTACAAAAGCTCTCTTCTTCTTTCTTATTCCATGGTCGTCTGTAATTGTGGATTCCGTTGCACATTCCATATTTCCACGATTTTAAGTAATCTGCATCTTCATTTGGCATGATGGGTAATGATAATCCTCCTAATCCGGCGCCAGTGGTTACACAAAAATGGTTACACCATTCTCTTATCCTTGCTGGAGTATCGTGATCTCTCAAAGTTACCATCCAGTAGAAGTTGTCGAAATCTCTCATTCTCCATCTTCTACAGATGTCTTCTTGGAGTTCAGTAGGTAGCTGAAGAACTTTTATAATTATTTCTAGAGTTAACATTCGTATAACCGCTCTGTGTCTCGCTTGTAGAAGTCCACGACGGAATATATTCTCAGTAAATCTTCCAAAATCAACAGAAATATGAAAACTTGGAGGGGAAACCGATCCTTGGTATCCTCGTATTTCTCCTAAGAGATTAATATCCCATGGTTGGAACACCCATTGTGGATTTTCCCACCGCGTTTGATTTCTCTGATCCATCAGTTAACTCTCTTGTTAAACTGTCAGCTAGAGAATTTTTCGATCCCTGCACATGTTCAATGGTAAAAGTGAATTGATTAAGGGCTAATTGCCAACGCAGGAGTCTCCAATACGCTTTCATATTATCAAGATTGTTATTTATGAAACCCAATATTCCTTTACAATCTGTTCTGACTGTAAAAGGTTTAGGAGCTAAGAAGATTATAAACTTCTGGATTCCACGATAAATTGCAAGAATCTCCTTCTCCATGACAGTATAATTATACTCAGATTTGTTGAAGCTGCCACTGCTATACCTACAAAGCTTGCTATCTTTATTTATTTTTAAAACAGCTCCCCAATGATAATCACTAGCATCTGTTTCAAGAACTAACTCATCATCTTCATTAGGTAAAGTCAATATTGGAAATTTTTCACATCTTCTTTTAAGTTCTTTGACTATTTTAGTATCTAATTGAGTCCAACTCCAGACTTGATTTTTCTTTAATTTAACCTGTAGAGGTTTTCTCAACTTGGCTAGATCTTTAATAAAATCAGAAGCATAAGTAAGACAACCTAGAAATCTTTTTAGTTGTTTTCTATCTTTGATTTCATCAGGAAATTTTTCTACCTTTTTTAGAATATGTTCTTGCAAAATAATTTGACCTGCTTTAATCTTTAATCCTAGTAACTCAATTTCAGGCTCAGCATAAATGCATTTTTTCTGTCCTAAAATGATTCCATGGTCAATACATTTTTTTAGTTATAGCTTTCAAGTCATGCTTATGTTGTTCTATAGTTTTAGAGAAGATTAAGATATCATCAATGTAAACAAGACAACAATGTTTAAACTCTTTAAAGACATTGTCCATTCTTCTCTGAAATATTTGTGGTGCATTTTTCAAACCAAAGGGCATGACTACCCATTCATATTGTCCTTGTGGAATGTGGAGCACTGAATGTAGTAAATGGAATACTTTTTTCATCCATTCTTACCTGCCAATAACCACTTTTACAATCCATTTTAAAGAACCAAGTGGCTCCCTGTATTCTATTAAATAAAACTGTCTTATTAGGGATATAATATCCATCAAAAGCAGTATTATCATTAAGCTTTTTATAATTGATAACCATTCTACCTTTTCCTCTTTTTTCTTCAACATGATTCCTAACCATAAGGGCAGGACTAGAATGATGACTTTTACTTTCTCGAATTAAACCTTTCTTTAAGATCTCATCAATTTGTTCTTTAAATTCTTGTTGATCCTTATAAGTGTAAACCATTTGTTTTACTCTAATAACAGCTTTAGGATCTATTAGCTCTATGGTAGCAAATGATTTATCTTTTTCCCAAAATTTTAGAGGATTTTCAGAATAGAACTCCTTACACATTTTTTCTTGTTGTTTAAGGATTTTATCTTTTAATGTTACCTCACATATAGAGAGTGCAAATTCTCTTTGTGTAGGAAGAATATATTCCTCACCACGCTTAGTGCGCGTAAACTCTATTGCTTGGTGTGTATAAGCTTGTTTAATCTTTTTAACCCAAGCATCTTCTCCATGAATGTTGAAGACCATCATGTCTAGGTGCTGAGTTACTGGGACATGGAGTCTTTGGAAATTATTCCCAATTAACATATCATGTGATGGCTGATTAGTAGCCCATAGGGTAGGAAATACACATTGGACTCCTCCTATCATGATAGGTACATCAGAAGCTAATTCTGAATGGACCATAATACTATCATCAGCTATTCTTACTTGAATTGGTCTACGAGACTGCTGCCAAGTAAACTCAGGAAATAATGCCTTCTTTCCAAAGCATACTGAACATCCAGTGTCTACAAAGGCACATAACTCATATTTATTGAACCCTTCTAAGAAAATACTTATCGTGATATAAATGCTATTAGGGTTGGTAATCCTATAATTTTTCTTTAGTGATTCTCTACTGACATGTTCAAGACTTTCCTCTACCCTCATATTATTTCCATAAAGATGTCTAAGGTATATTACTTTCATTCTCATACTCACTTCATCTTCAAATAAAGAATCTGTGAGAGATTCTTTTAAATCTTTAGCTCCTGGATCATTCTCATAGATAGGTTCACTAATGGTTTTAGTTTGATATCCTATTATCTTTCCTTTTTGTTCGGAACTAGATGATCCTTCTTGATTCTCTCGAACCTTGTGAACTATTGGAGGAATTGCTGTTATTGATTCCTTATAAGGATAAGAACCTAGATCTACACTATGTCTGCCTGGTTCTCTTATAGTTTTATTTTCTAATCTCTTGTTTAATGTCGCTATCATGCTCATTATGTCTTCATCTACCACAAACGATTTGTCTTTTCTACTAGTGGTAGCTCCCTGATTCCTTGGAGTAATACTAAGATTAGGATTGAACCTAAAACTAGTGTTCCTGGATAAGCTTGGACATCTAGAGAGACTAGCTGGTGGTTTAGCATTCGTATGGATTCTACCTTCTTCATCTATGGTTAAAACTTTATTACTGCTAGTACCCATAGAATTTTCAAATGCGTTTATCCAAATGGTCTTAAGTCTTATCTGATCAGGTCTTAGCTTAACAGGTACAACTTCTTTGCTTGGACCTACCACCTCGTGTTTCTCAGCTTCTACTATATGGCACTTTTGTGGAGGATTTGTGGTATTCTCAAGTTTATAAACTACCTTCCACTTTAATTGTAAAGGACAAGTTCCTTTATGCATGCTAATACCTTCTGTTAATAATTTTATAGCTAAAAATTTAGATGCATAATGATCTTCTAGACTAACATAATAGTTAGGCCTACAGATCCAAGAAACTGCTCCTTGATTCAAATTACAAACTATACCACTGATGCATTGATCACTAAACTTTTTATGCCTAATGTCACAAACAAAATTAATGCATTGCACATCTTTTCCATAGTCTTGTAATGGAGTTATAATTACTTGGATGCCACATATGAAAATATATTTAAATTTTTTATCTTTGTTGTGTTTCTGAATGTTTGCCCAATTGATTAAGTTTACTTCAGTTGCTTGATTTTCATTATTCTTGACAGTTACATCTCCAGACATTTCTTCATAGACATATTTAGCATATTTAGAGAATAATGATTTTTTTAACAAACTGTTCTTTAGCGATGATCGGAAAATCAACCCCTGATCTCGTCATTTCTTCAACTTGTTCCTCATCAATAGAGGTTTCAGCTTGCTGAAGTTGAGCTAAAGTAGTCATTTCATATTCATCAGAGAACTCACTAGGGGCTTCTCCTTCCATCATCTCATTAATTTCTTCACCTTCTATTGACTCATTTTCAGATTCTATATCTTCTTCAAGCTTTTCTTCTCTACTATCCCTTTGTTATTTCTTAGGGTTAGATCTACTGCTTCATATTCAGATAACTCGATGTAATCCAAACTACCTAGGGCTTCTGCTAATTTGTTGTTCTTCTTGTTTTTGCATTCATTAGCATAATGACCGGATTCTCCACATGCCCAACACTTGTAGTTTTTCTTCTTTTTTTTTCAGGACAACGAGGCTTTCTGGAAAAACCTTCTGTTTTTAGAGAATGGTTTTTTATAATACTTTTTATAATAGTTTTCACCTCTTTGTTTATTGAAACTTTTTCTCTTATAGTTTCTTTTTCCTTGGTAATCTCTATTGTTACATCCCCATTCTGTTGGCGTCTCCCAACAAGTTAAAAATTATTTCTTCATTCTTTGGGTGCTTCTTACGTCTCGACATTTTCTCTCAACCCATTTTCTAACATAGGAAATTATGTTACCAAGGGTATCTTTATCTCCAATTTTAATTAACTCTCGATACTCTTCACTTATTTGTTCATTAATTGGGGCAGGAAGTTTATCAAAGAACATTTGTAGATTAGTGTTGTTTTCCCCTATCTTATAGTAATACTTCTCGAATTTTGTTATATAATTATCGACATATTTCATGTTACAGATTTCAAGATTGTTTAAGGTTCTTTGCCATTTTAAAGCTTCCTTATCTTCATCTTCTTTTTCTCCAATGAATTCGTGTTCTATTAATTCACATATTAATGTGAACATAGTCACTGGACTTGGCAAATTCCTAAGTTCTTGCTTTGGTTCATCTCCAATGGCTCCATACCAATCGGCAATACATCCATAGAAGTTATGTTCTATATAATTAAGGAATTGGGAAGAGTTCCATTCTACATTCATGTTTAATACACTCATCATACTTTTCTTCCAAAACTCTATAATTTCACGCCTATTCCTCACACCATCTAGGTTTAATTTATAACATGTTTCACTTATGGGTTCTAGGTTAATTTCTCTTTGATGTGGTCTATGGTTTGGCATAATGCTTACTCCAAATCTTTCTTTCTTTTCCAGAAATTCTTTAGGCTTTAACATAGGTCTATAATTGCTGGTAGAACCATGTTCATATCGCATGTAATATCTTCTAGCTTCATTTTGTTCTACATGTTCATTCTCCCTCGGCCTTCTTTGTCTTAAAATTTCATTTAACCTTTTTTGGACTCTAGATATAGGAATGTTTTCCATATCTTTTACGTTAATTAACCCCATTTGTTGATATACAGCTTCTTCATCCGAATTCTTTTCAGACTCGTCGTCGCTCATGACCTCTTGGTTCATAAAGTTGGTTTCAATGACCTTTTGTTTATGTAATTTCAACTTCCATTCTGGATCATCCAACTTAGTGCTGAATCTCCTTGTTTGTCGAAGTGGATGGCGATTCATTTTTAAGATTTTCGTCTTGGTCTTCTTCTTCTACAGTCGCTTTGTTCTTTATATTATCTAATTTAGTAGAAAACTTCTTTTTGGATTTTTTAAATGGATAACTATATTTAAAAGGATCTCCTTTCTTAATTTCACCACCTGATGTTAGGCTTACCTGATGGCTAATTTCATTAATGGCTTTTAGATTGGTTGAGTGATGTACTTCGCATGTCTCTTTTACAGTCTTAAATATTTGACTGCTTATCTCAATATATAATTGTTCTAATTTTTTAACTTTGAGTTTTAGATCTATAAGTTGATCTGAAATGGCATTTAAAATTGCTCCAAAATGCTTATCGTTTACATCTAAATGTAAAACATGAGGATAAGTCTTATGGGGGCAATTAGTAGACACCTCCAGATTGTCTTATAAATAAATATAGATTTATTTTTTAATTAACTTGGCTCTGATACCAAATTGCAGGATCAAGGTTTTAATTATAAATTTTTAATGCGGAATATAAACTAAATACGTAACATACAAGGATATTAAAGCAAATCATAAAAAGATACGGTGATTTTATATGATTTTTGCTTTTTATGGGAAATTATAAAAGACAAGTGGGACCCTAATGAATATTTTGACAAATATTTTCAAACCCTAAATTTTTTGGTAAATATTTTCTTTTTTGTGAATAATTTGACAAACACCTCATAAAATTAATATATTTTTAGAAGTGAAAATGTACTCACATTAAATATTTTTTTTAAAAAAAAAAAGCGCACCTAAAAGTAAAACCCACATTTCCTCCCTCTTTGTCACACGTAGCACATCCATCAATTACCCCACTATTAGTGATGGTTCAATCTCTGAACTACTACTGTAATTAAGTGAAAAAAGGGATTAATCTAAAACATTTAATCATGTGTATATTTTGTATTGCTAGCTGAATTAAGCTGCTCCCTAATCTTCCATGGAGTCACAGCCTAATTTGTACTAGTAATTGACAATATATAAACTTCAGCAACAAAAAGAAAATACAGTCCAGCAAAAACGCAGGATCGATCCAATTCGACGGCTAAGACGACTGCAGGACGAACGGCGTATCAAATTGGGGATCGCCGTCCACCGTTACGTAGTTGGAGTGGTTGTGATCGCCCTCGTAGGTAACCGTCAACATCGAGGGGTCGTCCAAGGCCCTCTCGACGTGCTTCCTCGCCGGACATTTATGCGCGCTACTGCACCTGTAGTAGCCCCTGCAACCGCCCCAACCACCCACCCGATTTAGACCTAGCTAGGTTGATAAAAAAAAAAATTGAGGGTGTGTTTGACAGAGCGTTTGAATCACCTGGGATGAGGAGATCCTTTGATGAATTTCTGGCCGTACTTGCGCCAGGTGAAGTTATCGGGAGGGACATTCGCCCACGAGTAGTCCTCCATCGGGATTGTTGTCGATGATGCATTTGGCAGCTTAACGTTGACCGCCGGGATCCTCACCACCCTCTTGGATCTTGATTTTCTGTAAATGATAAAGTCAGTCAACCAAATCGAAGGCACAGAGGTTCGTTTCCAGGGTCTGTAAAGAGTTTTGATTTGATACCTACAACTAGAGCAGTGGCAAATGCCGCCGGATTTGGCGTCGTCGACGGCGGCGCCGCTGCACTTGCGCTTCAGTAAAGACTTGCACTGCGACGGTTCGGCCGGCATGATTGTTATCTGAAACCCTGGATGGGACGGCGTCACGGTGACGTTGGCTGATGAGGCGAAGTTGATGGTGGTCGTCGATCCCACACCCGGTGGTGGCGGCGGTGGCGTAACATGGCGGATCTGGTGGCTGCAGTTGTTCTTGGGGGGAGGGGGCAGCGGCTGTGGATTGCTGCTCTCCAGGATTGAAATTGGCTCCAGATTTGACATCGGGTGGGGTTCTATGGTTAATGGATTCGGAATTGGATCTGGATTTGACATCGGTTGGGATTCTAGGGTTGATGGAATCGGAATTGGCTCCGGATTTGACATCGGTTGGGGTTCTAGGGTTGATGGAATCGGAATCGGCTCCGGATTTGACAGCGGCTGCGGTTCCGGCGGCGGCTGCGGCGCTTGAGGTTTTGGGGAGGGGGATAGGGCCGGGCGGCGTCTGAAGCGGGCGCGGCCGGTTAAAGTGCGGCTATCGATCAAGGAAATAACCTTCCTGAACTTGTAGACTGCGAGATCGGCAAGGGGCTGGTAATTATCGCGATTGAAATGGTGTTCTTGTTGATCTGGAGGTTGGTGGTGGTGGTGGGAGAAGATTCGGATAAGCTTTTCGAGGCTGTCGAGGCCGGCGGCGGCGGCTTCGTGGACGGCGTTCTCCTTCATGGTTGCCGGCCGAGAAGAGTCGAACGACGTGGTTTCTTTGTTATCACCGCCAGTCACCATTAAATCCAATGCCATGTCTGGGATTGGTCTTGTCTGAGAGGGTATTGTATGGTAGAGGTTGGAAGGTGCACCATTAGATCGAAACGCAGAGCCCAATTGAATTGAAGACGAAGATCGGAGGTGCCTTCAAAGCTCAGAGCTTTTAATTGTAGCTTGCCTTGGAAGACGGGAAGCTACAAGAGCTAGAAAATCTGTAAATTTATACGGAGTAATTGTAAGTGTGAAGGGAGTGTTGGGGAATCAAACTGCTTGATTGATGACTTTCACCGATGAAAATTGAAGATTTATTTATATCTGGGCAATTAATTCATGGTCACCAATAATGATAATTTGGTAGTTACTCCTAGCCCTGTCAAAACACAATTCGATCCGAACCCCTAAAAAATTTCTGACTCGAACTCGAAAATTTTGGCTTAAAAATTTTTCCAACCCGAACTCGAAAATCGGGAAATTTTCTGGGTAATTTGGATTTCGACCGGGTGATTCGATTTACCCGATAATTTTAACCTGATTTACCCGGTGATCCGATTGACCCGATTGATTTATAATCATACTCCATCCATCTCAAAATATTTGTAGTTTTACTTTTTGGCACGTATTTTAAGAAGCAAAAAACTCTATAAAATATAATTTTTTTAATAATTTCATACTTAATACAATTATCTATGAAATTATTTAAAAATATTATTAAAAAATTAATATTTTATAGAGTTTTTCGCTTCTTAAAATACGTACTAAAAAGTAAAACTACAAATATTTTGAGACGGATGGAGTATATGATTAAATTTTTTTATGGAGATTCTAATTTATTACATTTTATAATTACAATCACTTGATCTTTCATTTTCAAATCCACTTTTATATTTATTTGTATTGTGTAATACTCCATCCAATCGATAGTATTTGATATTTTATTT
Source organism: Persicaria tinctoria (assembly GCA_037127255.1). Lineage (NCBI taxonomy): Eukaryota > Viridiplantae > Streptophyta > Magnoliopsida > Caryophyllales > Polygonaceae > Persicaria > Persicaria tinctoria. The sequence continues at coordinate 25,414,444 of JBANSL010000018.1, read as the reverse complement.
TTCAACGGACTTTTTTAAGAAAATGAAAATTCTAAAAAATATTAAAATATTAAAACAATTCTATGCTTATTACTAATTGCATGAAATTATTTTTAAAAAATTATTTGAATTTTTTTTATTTTATAGTATATTATTACATTTTATTAAAAATGATGAGAAATACTAAAAATCAAATGTTTTTAAATAAAATATCAATTTTTTAATAAAATTATTTAAAATTTTGATATTTATATAGTATTACATTTTATTAGAAATTACGAGAAATAATAAAAAGTAAATAATGTAGATCATATATAGTACTACGTATATAATTACAAGCACTAGAAATTATGAACAACATTTTTTATTTTAGAATTTTAAATTTATCGCAAAATTATCAAATCATGATTTTTTTAATTTAAAAAAGAAAAAATTGACCAACTCGAAATCGACCCGAAATGACCAGAAACCCGGTCAAATCCAGGTTCGAGTCAACCCAAAAATACTCGAAACCCGTATTACCTGGGACCCGTATTACCCGGGAGTCCGGGACCCGAAGTGACCCAAACCCGAACCCAACCCGAATGACCCGTTTGACAAGTCTAGTGACTCCTATTTATTGTACTTTATTTGTTCTATAATTTATGTCGTTTGACTTTGTAACACATATTTTAAGGAGCTAGAAACTCTATAAAATATTATTTTTAATGAATTTGTTTTAATAAGTTCATACTTATGACTAAAAAGTATGAAATTATAAAATAATTAATTAAAAATGGTAGTAATATGTTAAGGTCCTAGCTAAACATCATGGCTATAAAAGCCACATTTGAGCTGTAATTGAGTATCCAGAAAATGAATAGAAGTTACTTCCAACAAATCTCTCAACAAACTCTCTCAAAATACTCTTGAATTCGGTTAGGCCGGCTTAGGAGCTTAACAAGTGGTATCAGCAAAGGTCCTCGTCGGCAATGGCGGACAACACACGCTCCAAGAACACAGACAAACTGGAATCACAGCTGCAACATCTGCAACTCTTTACGGCTTCAACGCACGAAAGATTGGTGGAAGCACTCAAGTGCCAGGATGATCAACTCAAGATCTCGCAAGATCAGCAACAGGCAATCGCAAATCTCCAGAAATCAGCGGAGGATTTTCAATCCAAATTGAATCAAACAGTGGCGCAAATGGCTTCCAAATGGGATCAATAGATGGCAGATTGGTTGAAGATGACGACACAAAAACTGGCCTTCCATGTGAATCAGGCGGGAGTCGCTTTCGATTAACCGGAGAAGACACCACCGGCGCCAAATCGGGATGCTCAAGAGGAACAGAACGCATACATGCCACCACCTCTGAGGAACGAAGGAATGTTTGCAGGCCAGAATCGATTTCCAAAAATCGATTTTCCAACCTTCGACGGCAAGAAACCGCGTAGCTGGGTTCGAAAATGTGACAAATACTTCTCAATTTTCGGAATTCAAGAACACCAGAAGGTGGAGCTAGCAGCGATGTACATGGTGGATCGCGCAGACACTTGGATTCAAGGCTACCTGTTGCAGCGACGCGGAGTCCGCTGGAAGGAGATGTCAGAGGCACTTTGCACAAGATTTGGGGAAAGGCAAGGTGTTGATATCGTCGAGGATTTCAACAAAATTCAACAATTGGATGATCTTGAAGAGTATAACGAGCAATTTGAAGAACTGAGAGCGGGAATGCTTTCGTACAATCCGCACCTTCCTGAGAGCTACTTCGTGATCAGTTATATTAGCAGCCTCAAAGCAGAGATCAAACCGCTTGTCAAGCTCAGTCGTCCAAGGGAATTAGCGAATTGCTTGGAATTGGCAAGGTTACACAATGATGCTGTGCAGGCTTTGGTTAAAGCAAACAAGAATCCTTGGAGAGCTGGCAGCACTGGATCTTCAGAGAGTTCAAGAAATGGGAATCCAGGATTCAGAAAAGGGGGTGAGTTCAAGAGAACCCCTGGGTTGTGTTTCCATTGTGGTGATAGGTACTTCGTGGGACACAAGTGCAGAGCAACATTAGTAAAGTTTGCCCTCGTCCAAGATGAAGTAGCAGAAGAGGAGGAAGCTGACACTGAACCTTCTATGGAAGAAAACTTGGTAGAAACTAAGGGATTCGTTAGAGAACTAACTGGGAATGGATCAGATACTTCAATAATGGTCAAGGGATACATTGGGAAGAGACTAATCAACATCTTGATAGACAGTGGTTCAACCCACAGCTTTGTGGATCCATTGATAGCCAAGGAAGCTAGATTCAAGCTTACTGCAGCCAACTTAATGATAGTAGAAGGGTTGAATAAGGGAAAGATGTTCTGTCGACAGGAATGTAAGGGATTCAAGTGGTCTATGCAAGGAGAGAAATACACCTTCGACATCAGAGCACTAAAGATAGGTGAATTTGAATTACTGTTGGGTGTGAATTGGATGAAATACTACAGCCTAGTGCAGTTTGATTATAAGAAAATCACAATTGCATTCTCCAAGGAAGGAAAGCAAGTGGAGCTGCAAGGCATTGTGGACCACAAAGAAAACCCTGCAGTAAGGCACCTCACAGGCAATGAGCTTCAGTCATTGTCAATAGAAATGGATTGGGAATCTGCTATGGAGGTGGTCCCGAGTTTACAACTTTGTGCAAAAATGGAAACAGTCTCAACTGTAATTCAGACAGTTTTGGACCAATTTGAGAAGGTATTTGCAGAGCCCACTCAATTACAACCAGAGAGAGGATGTGAGCACAGCATTCCATTGAAGCAAGGTACTCAAGCCATCTGCTCTAAGCCTTACAAATACCCCCACAATCAGAAAGATGAGATTGAAAAACAGATTAAAGAAATGCTGTCAACGGGACTCATTAGGCCTAGTCAAAGTCCATTTGCATCTCCAACCTTACTTGTCAAAAAGAAGGATGGGACATGGAGATTCTGTGTGGATTATAGGAAACTGAATGAAGCAACAATCAAAGATAAGTTTCCCATACCCAACATTGAAGAACTGTTGGATGAGCTACATGGGGCAGTAGTGTTTTCCAAGCTTGATCTTAGAGCTGGCTATCACCAAGTCCGAGTAGCTGAAGGTGACATCCCTAAAACTGCATTTTGAACTCACAATGGCCATTATGAGTTCAATGTAATGCCCTTCGGATTGACCAATGCTCCAGCAACATTCCAGTCATTGATGAATGTAGTTTTTGCTCAATTTCTACGCAAGTTTGTCCTTGTCTTCTTTGATGACATATTGGTCTACAACTCTAATCTAGAGGAGCATGCGAAACATCTGCTGAGTGTACTGGAATGTATGAGAAAACGTCAGCTATTGGCCAAAAGATCTAAGTGTAACTTTGCTGTGGAGAGGGTAGAATACTTGGGCCATGTGATCTCTGCTGATGGGGTAGCTACAGATCAGGGTAAGATAGAAGCTATAATCAACTGGCCACCACCTAAGAATGAGAAGGAACTAAGGAGCTTCCTAGGGTTAGCTGGCTATTATAGGAGGTTTATAAAGGGGTTTGTCATCATTTGTAGACCCCTAACTGAACTCCTAAGGAAAGATGCTTTCCAATGGAACAGTGACAGTACCAAGGCCTTTCATCAAGTCAGGAACCTGTTAGCCTTTCCACCTGTGCTTGCATTACCTGATTTTGCCATTCAATTCCAGGTGGAAGTTGATGCTTGTGATGAAGGCATTGGGGCAGTATTGATGCAGCAAGGGAGACCTCTGGCTTTCATTAGCAAGGCTCTACATGGGCAACACTTGTTCCTGTCTACTTATGAGAAAGAGTTACTTGCAATCCTGTATGCAGTAGACAAGTGGCGCCATTACTTGGAACCTAGCCACTTTGTCATCATCACAGATCACCAAAGCTTAAAACACCTATTGGAGCAGCAAGTTACAACTCATCTCCAGAAGAAAGCAGCTAGAAAATTGCTTGGGCTATCATACTCCATTCAGTATAGAATGGGGAGGAGTAATGCTGCAGCTGATGCTCTCTCAAGAAGAGGATTGTCAGAAACTTCAGTAGAAGAAAGCTCATGCCAAGCATTAGTGACCATCACTCCCTCTTGGATCCAAGAAGTGGTGGAGAGCTACAGAGGTGATCCTGAGATTGAGAAATTGGGACCAGTAGCTGATATTGATCGGAATTCCTTATTCAAATGGCAAGGTGAAGTACTTAGGTATAAAGGAAGAGTGGTGATAGGGACAGGACAAGAACTGAGAACCAGAATCACTTCAGTATTCCACAGTGAGGCTGCAGGAGGGCATTCAGGAATGAGAGCTACCTATCATAGGATCAAGGCAGTGTTTTATTGGCCTCAGATGAAGCCATTTGTGACCCAATATGTCAAGGAATGTGACATATGCCAAAGACATAAGCATGAGAATATAGCCTGCCCTGGACTGTTACAACCTCGTCCTATTCCAGAAGCACCATGGCAATCCACTGGCATGGATTTTGTAGAGGGATTACCTAAATCACAAGGATCTGATGTGATTTTGGTTGTGGTGGATAGATTCACCAAGTATTCCCATTTCATCTTGTTGTGTCATCCTTTTACTGCTAGCCAGGTAGCTCAGGTGTTCATGGATAGCATATACAAACTCCATGGTCTTCCCCAGGATATCATTTCAGATAGAGACAAAGTCTTCACCAGTCACCTATGGAAGGAGATGTTTGCAAAACTAGGTACCTCTCTCAAGCTTTCTACAGCCTACCATCCCCAAACTGATGGGCAGACAGAGAGAGTGAATCAATGCCTAGAGTCATACCTTAGATGTATGTCTTCAGCAATGCCTAAAAGTTGGGCCAAACGGATCACACTAGCAGAGTGGTGGTACAACTCCACACATCACACAGCTTTAAAAATGTCACCCTTCAAAGCATTGTATGGTTATCAGCCTCCACGGATGGGCCTCAGAGCTAGCAGTGTCACCACAACATCAGTAGAGAGCTGGTTTCAGGAAAGGGAACATGCTAGGCAGATCTTGCAGTCAGGGCTCAGTGTTGCTCAAGAAAGGATGAAGAAAATGGCTGACACCAAGAGATCAGAAAGAGTGCTGCAGGTGGGAGATATGGTATATCTCAAACTCCAACCATATAGACAAACTTCCTTAGCTTTAAGGAAATGCTTAGTGCAAAGTTCTATGGGCCCTTTGAGGTACTCAGCAAGATAGGAGAGGCTGCATACAAGCTCAAACTGCCTCCTGCTTCCAGGCTACATCCAGTATTCCATGTATCCCAGCTAAAGAAGAGAATAGGAGCTTCCATCCCAGTACAAGCAGAGCTCCCAGTAACAGATGAAGCTGGATCAATGGTAGTAGCTCCAAAAGCAGTACTGGACTCAAGGGTGCAACATTTGGCAAATGGGGATCCGGTGGTGGAATGACTTGTCAAATGGATAAACTTACCAGCAGAGGAGGCAACCTGGGAACCAGCTAGTCACATGCTTCGCCAATTCCCAAAATTTTCTTAAACTAGACCTTGTGGACAAGGTCTTTTGTAAAGAGGGGAGTGATGTTAAGGTCCTAGCTAAACATCATGGCTATAAAAGCCACATTTGAGCTGTAATTGAGTATCTAGAAAATGAATAGAAGTTTCTTCCAAGAAATCTCTCAACAAACTCTCTCAAAATACTCTTGAATTCGGTTAGGCCAGCTTAGGAGCTTAGCATAATATTTTATACGGAGTAGTGTTTTTACCTCCTTAAAAAACGTGCAGAAAAAGATAGTAAATGACATTTATTTAATTTGGAACGGAGGAGACTTGTTTATATTTACTTGTTTATATTATCCTATTAATTACTTGTTTATAATATCATTATTAATTAGTCAAAATGGTATTGAAAATCAGAAGTGAATAATAAATAATATAATACAGAGTAGGAGAGAAGAAGGAGAGAGCAAAGAAAGAGTGTCGGAGTTGCATACAGAAAGCTAGAGAACGAGAGAGCGGAGAGGGAGTGGATTTATGTGCAGAAAGCCAGAGAAGAAGGAGAGACCGAGGAGGGAAGATAGAAACCTATATCGTCCAAAAAATCAGTATATCAGATGAGTCTAGACCCAATACAAAGGGGATATCAAAGATATTAGTTGATTTCGATCTCTAAATTAAACATACCAACTTATTGATAGTCGATCTTTTAGGTTAACAAATTTTATTAATTATAGATGTTCTTTTTAGATTTTGAAGTTCTAGTAATATATCCCTCTTAAAATATAGCTCAATTTTTTTAAAAAAATAATAAGTATAATATTATTTTAAAAAATTAATATTTTATAGAGTTTTGAGGTCCTTAAAAAGGAGTCAAAAAGTAAAACGACCTAGATTTTGAGACGGAGAGTTTATCATATTGTAATAATTTATATTGATTTGTATGTTGTTTCCATTTAAAATAATTTTGATTTGTGAAATGTATAGTGAGTATTGAAAATAGTAAATTTTATTTTTAAAAAAGTTAGTAAAATAATAATGTTTTTTTAAATGCACTAATTTGGGTTATATCAAATTCTACCGACCTACTTTCTAATACTCATTTTGGACGAGAGTAAGGAATTCTAGCTAGGGGTGCATGAGAACCAATCGACCCTGGTCTTGCAATAGGGTGAAGATTTGTTCCGTTGTTAACCATTTGATTGACTTCAAGGAATACGTGGGAGCAAGACACAAAGTCGAAGAAGTGGAGCAAAAGAAGAACATAAGCGATCACTATTTTAATCTTCTAAGCCCACTTTCAAATTTTCAGATCCCTAATTGAGTTGATAATCATAAGACTATATCTCTCAACTTCAATCTTTGATAATCTCAACTCAATAACTACCGAGAATGACCTATGTCCTAAGAACCAATGCTACCAATACGCGCCAGATGGTCTTCTTGCAGAACCTTGATGGGAAGGAGAAGTGAAGAAGGAGAACAAATGGAAGGTCTCTCTCTACCTCACAAGCTCTTAGATCCCATGGCTAAGGCTGACTTTGATGGATTTTGGGTGAGGGACCAATACAAGGATAGAACCTAATTAGGAATTGAAGTGTCAATGTTTCTGCCATCAAAATTGAGATGAATTCACACTGTGAGTTGTAACTTGTAAGACATTTTGATATAGATAGAAATAAGTTTTAAATTATTTTTTAATCAATTTTCTTAGAACAAGTAATGTTTTTTTTATAAAAAAATCAGATTATAAATTAACTTCGCCTAATTATCAAGTGTAAAAACAAAAGGTGCACCGAAAATATGTGAAAACGCAAAGTGAAGCAAATTTCATAAAAATACGCACACTGACATTGACCGACCTCTGTGGATTTATTGTTAGTTTTCTTTGTAAAATGTGGCGGGTACCACCTGCAGGGAATTTTTGGAGAGATGCGTTGCAGAGGGAGTCAAAACCCAAATGTAGAAGCATCGCCCGGTGGATTTGAAGAGTCGGTGACATGCGCCGGTTCCGGTGCCGGAGTGCTGAGATAGTTGACCACTTGACCTTTTCTATTTCTTTTGTTCTTGACCCGTTAAACTTCAAATGTGACATGAGAAAATAAAAGAAATACTCCGTATATCCATATCCAACTTCATCGGTAAAACATGCTATTTTGTTACAGAGTATCTTAAATTTGTAAATAAAATATTAAAATGAAATATTTTCGTGAATAGATGCAGTATTTGAATTCAGAACTTTCAATGATCGAACCCATGAACTGTAGATCATATCGGATTATCATGAGAATCTGTCAGGACTTGTTTGATCCATCATACGGAGTATTTCCTACAACTTTTGATAAAATTAAAATTGAATTTTTAATATCGATAACATATTTTAGAGATGTCCCTATAGTAAGTTAGATAAATCGAAGTAAGATATAGTAAAGAAATATAATAGATTAATTTGTCACTATTTTGAATCAATTTATAATTATAAACTAGGATAGAATTTATATGTAATCTCAAACTTTCAATTCATTCTATTATATAAGTCCCTTATACTCAGGTCCGTACCTGAGGTGAGGCCCAACAGACCCTCGTTTAGGCCCATAAATTATTGAATGCTTTTTTTTGTTCAACATTATCGTAGACGGATCAACGAGCACGATTGAGAGGTTAAGATCATCCATGGCAAAAGACATGTGAATAAGGTGTCAGATATTATAAACTATGTAGCACGGAAACACCTATGTAGGGCACAGTGTCGTGTCGGAAACACGAACACGACACGAAACACCTCGGAAACGCCTGGACACGGTCAATAAACGGTCAAACTTCGGACACGTATGGAAACGCGATGGAAACGCCTTGGACACGGTTCACAAATAATGGACACGGTTTGGAGTTAAAAAAAACCTGGTTCATAATTAAAAGAAAAAAGAAAAAAGCAAACCCGGCTATCAACCTTTGCCCTTTTCTTCTTGAGCGTCCTTTTGCACTAGCCACCGCCGAGCACCGTTCTACACTAGCCACCGCCGTTCTTCGATCTGCACCAGCCACCGTCGATCGTCGGGCTTTCTGAACACAAACGAGTGTCGTTCCTGTCAATCTTCCTTCAACTCTTCTCTCCCCATCTCACTCCCTCTCTATATCTTGATTTATTTTTAGATTTAGGGTTACTTTGATTGAGTGATGTTTGATTGTAACGGCCCGGAATTATGATTCCCGAGTTACGTTTCGAGGGATAAAACCCCTCGTTAGGATCTTGCGCTCCGAGTACAGGTTGAAGGTTTGAAACCGAAGATTTGTAGTTTAAAGCGGGATTTCGCACCCAAATCTTGAAAGTCCGTTGGAGACCCTGGGGTAAACCCCTGTACCTGTCATAAGTCTACAACGCAGAAAATCTTTTATCATGCAAAGGACTTAAGTTTTGAAAACGATACAACCAGTATCACGGCAAGGCCGTGTCAACAGAGTATAAGTAGGAAGGAATCCCAAAAGGTGTAAATCTGGTGAAGTCAGAGTTCAACACTCACTCTCCGCCATATGAATGGACCCCGTCATAACAGCACGAAATCAAGGAGTGCAACGGGTACCTGAATCTAAAAAAAAGAGGGGGATCTGGGTCAATCATCAGGTCACTCGTGCGCGTGTGTAAACACACTCTAAGAGGCATATAATAAGCATCCTATCCCTAAGATGAAATGTGTAATGCAATGAGGAAATTAAATCACATATACATATATACTGACAGTTTAATATAATGCAGGAAGCGATAAATGGATCCACACCGAATGCCAAGTGGCATGTCCCTTTCCTACCTCCACCCCCTTTCCGATAGGGCGGACACTGGCCAGTTCGATGCTATAGCATAGCAATTTCCTCGTGGTGGTGCACAAACCACGACATCATCATATCATATCATCTCATCGCTTGCCCGATGGTGCTGGGCTATCATATCATGCTCATATAGACTCGATTGACTCAGGGTACCCGATGAGGCTGGGCTACCCTATGACCATAGCAAAAACTCTAGGACTATCACAGATAACGGCCGTTCTCTTGCAAGGACATATAGCAATCATATGATTTTTATTTTAGTTCCTAAGCGTGATTCTAACTCGTATGGTGAATGGACACTAGCCTACTATATAATACCCAGTGCATAGAGCGCCTATCATGAGTAAGTTCAAAGAACTTACCTGGAGAAGCGCATAATCCAAACAATGATCAGCAATGGCAAGCAATCCAACATATAAGAGATCACCTAGTAATCCCAGAAATAACATAATAAGTCTAAATCTAAATTACACAAAGCACACAAGTCACATATGAAACATATAAGATACACACACATATGATAACTCAACCATCTTGTCATTATTAACATTATCATCTCATCTTCAATTCTCATCTTGTCCCATCATATCTCATAAATTAACATCTTTCTCAATTCGATCATAACATCATTCTCATCAGCTCATGACAACCTCCATATCATACTTAGCCAATTTCACATATTACCGTTTCATACTCACACTTGGCATACAGATATATATCATCAAACATCATAATATCTAACATTTAATCTCATATAGTAAATCACAGCAAGTCATGCTATTAGTCACACATATCATGTCGTTAGTAAAACACTCATATTATCATGCTAGTTAATTATCGAATAAGTCTTATTCCCAAGTTTAGATTCAAATCTGTTTCAAATCCGTGTTAGAATCCCGACCCTTGAAAGTGTTAGCAAAACTCCATTTTTCTATTATTTATTAAATCATTTTCTGATCTTGAAATTCTTTTCCAAATTCTCTTTTAAAATCGACGAGCCTTAATAATTTATTTCTAAATCCTAAAGGATTTTATTTAAAATTTTAAAACACCATTTAATAAAACGCTCTTATAAAGTATTTCTAAATCCTTTATGAAATAATTCCAACCCGTTTGTACTCGATAAAATCCAACCCTATATAAATCTCCCGAAATAATATTTTATCTTTTAAATCCTCAATATTATATAATAATTCAAATACCGCTAATTAGTTGAATAATAAACGGATAACCTGAACCGAACCGAACCGAACCCATATAAATAAACCCACTCGGTTCAAATGTTAAAACAAAATCTGGAAGGTCCAGGGCCCACAAGTGCTTCGTCGGCTTCATCTTCTTCCCAATCCAAAAGACAGTCCGAGCCCGCTGGTCTCGACCCTTTCCCGCCGGCTCGTCTCTCATCTCCCGTTGGCTCGCTCGCCCGCTCACAGCTGCTCGCCCACACCCGTGCTCGCTCAGTCTCGCCTCTGCTCGCTGCTGCTTGCTCTCTCGTCCGCGACTCTGCCCCGCGATCGCCCTGCCGCGTCTCTTTCATCATCAATTGAGCTCGCCGGAGCTCACGAGATCACCCGACTTCCCGCACTCAGCTCTCACTCACCCCCAATTAATCTAAGCATATAAAGGATTCAAGAATTCGAATCGAGAAGGAACAGAAAGCTTGGGAGCTTACCGACGTGTTCGCGACTTCGGAGCTTTCGATCGGAGTTCTGGGCGTCGTCGGAGGCTCGTGATGGCGTCTCGGACCTACGTCGAACATGGGTGAACGTGATGGTAGGGTTCGAGAACGATTCCGAATGAAAACGGAGGAGAACGGCTTACCGAAACGGAGTTCGAGCTTGAACAGGGGAGGAAGAGGGCGGGGCTGCAGTGGCTCTGTGGCGGCTCCTGGGCGGCGTTGGGAGGCTCCGGCTGCTATTGGTATCTTTGAGGTAGGAGGATGGGGCTGGTGGCGCTGGTTCCGATGGTGATCGATGGAGGAAGGTGATGGAGATGTTTGCGACGATTGTGGAAAGAGCCGATGATGGTGGTGAAGGAGGAAGAGTAACGGTGGTGATGAATGAAGATGGGACGGGGTGGTGGCGAAGAAATGGTGAGGAGGAGATGGTGGTGATGAGAAGGAGGAAGTGACGGGGTATGGTGGTGAAGAAGAGCGGGAGTGATGGAAATGACAGAATGAATGACGGGGTGAGGGGTGGGTATGGTTAGTGATGGGAGTGGGTGGGGATTGTGTGTGGAATTGGTTAAACACATACCCGAAATTAAATCTCGAATACGCGAATTTCGAATCTCGCAATTAGTTCTCAAATGTTAGTTTCTCCGACTCTCGCTCTCTCGATCGATTAGATTTTTAAAATCGACAAGGATATATCGTCAAATTTTATATTCCGGTCGGAATCCGCTAAACGAGTTTTAAAACCGATTTAATTTCATTTTTAATTCTCTTTTTCCGAAAAATTAGGATTGGAAAATCCGAGCCTTTACATTGATTTCAATTTATATGAGATTTAGGTGTAGGATCTAGAAATTGATGATGGTTCAGGCTCACAAACTAATGAAGGTAACAGAGTGGGTGTTTCTTTGAAACAGAAGGTGGAGATGGAATGGACCACTTTAGTTATGTTGATAACTTGATATAGTTGGCAAAACAGCGGGAGGGGGTAACAAGATATGATGGTGCACCACCTCCTCTCTATACTTTGATATATTTTTAGACTTAGCAATGCTTATTTGTATATATTTTGCTTTAAAATGTTATATAATTATTTATTTATATCTCATTGGTCTTAACATCTAGGTGACTCTTATTAGTATAAATGTATACATCTTTACAAGACCTTTAAAATGATATATATATCATATATCTTTGCCGTGTCCGTGTCCTATGTTTTTTGAAATTGTCGTTTCCCCGTGTCTTCCTGTGTCCGTATTCTGTGTCCGTTTCCGTTTCCGTGCTACATATTTATAGCTAATTGGTCGCTTAGAGCAAGTTTAACGGGGCTTTACTTTAGAGGGATACTAGGCCAAAAAATATTACGGAGTAAAATTTTGAAAAAGGGGTGTATGCGATACTACAATGATACTCGCTTAGCATCGATGCTTGGATCAAAGTAATTAATTGTGTGTCAGGTCTTCTTCAGGACATTTGAAATTTTCGGAATGGGTCACGTAAAACGACGCCGCATTTGCTCCTTGATGAACAAAATGCAGGAGAGAAAGCATACACCATGGATGGAAAAATTCAGAGGTTGGGACACGTGTTGAGCATCCATTCGCATACAGAGGGACATGTTCCATGCCTACCACGTGGAGGGAGCTGAACGGCTGAGATTCTTTCCTCTTTGGATATGTTTTACATGTTTAAAATCATATTTCGGTATAAAAAATGTAAAATAAATAAAATACCATAATACTAAATTCATTTTTATCTACATTTAGACATCCATTTTGAATATATTTGACTATATTTTAAAAAAATATTCAGCTTTGATCATAAATATGCAAAAAATGATCCGAAAATTTGAATTATAATTATGGAAGACTTTGGAAGAATAAATAATGTAAGAACATGAAATAATTAATTATTAAAAAATTTGGGGCTAATCGTGGAGGCAATTAGCATTTTCCGCTTTTAGAATTACATTATTACATTATGTTATTAAAACAATTCCAAACTTTATGCATCGTCTTTGTTGTAACGTCATTTTGTTTATTTAATTAACGGTGCTTTTTTTTGTTACATATAATATGCACTATTTAGTTTATAAATAATATTAATTTAATATTAATATTTTAATAATAATAAATGAATATAATAATATAATCGAGAATGGAAATAATTATTGGAGAGATGTATATTTGTAAATTTAGTTGGTAGGAAAAGATGGGTTTTGGGATATTAGGGAGTAGGGATGCTATTGATAAAATGAAAAAATTGAAAATGAGATGCTAGCATTTTTATTTTATTTTTTTAACCGGAAATAATTCGAAGTCCCAAACTTCAACTGAAATCTGGGACAACGAGAGCCCGAAAAACGGCAGACGGGCTAACCGTCATGGTACAACCAAAAAAACATAAAACAACAAAAACACCCGAATACAAAAGATCATAGTGAAGAAGGCCATCGGAGATGAAGATGTAGGACACCGGATGGAGGCAGCGAATGCCGAGAACATGGGAAAGCCGAAGGACAAACACAACGTCTCGACGCCGGGGAGACAGAGGCAGAAACCCAATAGCGGAAAAGACGTCTCCTGGGGAAATGTGGATTAACGACGTTCCCCCCACCTAGATGAGAGATCTTCGAGAATCACGAACACTTCCACGGTCAACACGAACAACAGGGCGCCCGAGACTGCAACTTCATCCGGAAACTAAACGAAGTCACATCCAAGAAAACGACTCCACTCAGCTGGATAAAAACTCAAGATCAAAGGAAACGGGTAAAAGGGTAGAAGCGAGTGAGTCAGGAGAGGAGAGTATGAGTCCACAAGAGGTCTTTAGGGTGTTCAAGAGTGTATAAGAAATTATCGATATAAAAACTAATATATCGATAAAAAACCCTGTAGATTAGATGTTTGAAATGATATGTTTAGAAAGAGGGTTTTTTTTTTTTTTAATAAAAAAACCCAAAACTTTAGATAGTTTGATTTTATTTGTATAAATAATCGTTAGTGATATTTTGAATTTTGATTAATCAAAGTGTTATATTTGTTGTGGAATACGGAGTACTCCGTATTAGATAGTATGTCCTAGGCCCAGCAGAAAGAAGAACAAAAGTGAGCCTAATCTAGGTAGGTTTGTTTTCCTTTACCTTGTACTGTTTTTTTTTTTACTTACGGAGTATTAAATTGATCAAAGCGTAAGAGTCGCAACCATGGAAACCTCTTTAACATTTTTTCTTCCCTCTCCCTATCATAACTTTACACCTCATTTAATTTTTTGTTTAAACTTATTTTCACTTTTTCTACCTCTTTCTAAAAGGTTTCCTCCACAAGGAAAACCTCTTTTGCCCCTTTCAAATTTATTTTCACTTTTTCTTTTCATTTACATATTTTTATCATCATATATTATTGTCAAATATTTATATTTATAGTTTTATAAATAAATAAAAATAGCAAGTACTTGATATAAATATATTTTATTACATCTAGATTAAAATTAACAAAGTTAGAAACATTATAACATGCGTAAATACTAATCGAGCTACCTATAAATTCGGATCATAGCCTTGGCATTCGGGTGTTGAATGATTGTTAAATATTTGTAACATCACGTGAAATTGAGAATTTTTTAGAAGATTTGGATCAAAAGGCATATTTGAAATGGGTGAGTTATTTGGATTATTGTGATCCATAGTGAGAATAAGTGCAACTACAATAGATCAAGATGTGGGTATATATAGGGTAAAATTGAGCTCAAATTATAGAGAAAAATAAAACTAAACCAATGAGATATTTTATTTAAAAAAATAATGAAATATAAATATATTTTCTATTTCATTTTACACATGTTTACAATTAATAAATATGGATGGAACAAAGAAGATGTTACTTTTTCATAAAAGAAAAAAGAAAACAAAATTAGAAAAGGGATGAGGTTACCTCTTTCTACCAAGGTAACCCCTTCCATCCCCTTACCTTAAGGTAAGACCCACAACCATGAGCTTACCTTTTTCTAACCTTAAGGTAAGGAAATCTCATGGTTGCTCATGCTCGCGGTAAACAGTAGTGATGGAAGACCTTCGGAGAGAAGGTTGATGGCGAACCGCCATGGGGACCATCACCACCACCACAGACCGGGAAGTCACAGTTGTGAAAAGAAAGTCGGAGTCGGAGTCCTGCAAGTCGCAAAACAAGGAGTATAGGCAAGGGAGACTGTTCAGATCAGGGGTGTAGTTGGATAGTCGGTGTCGGGTGTTAATCAAGGAGATTAAACAAGGGATGCGTTCAGATCTGGCAACAAACAACCGCCATACACATGGGTGATTTCGAGTAGAGCCTGCTCTTAGGAGAATATGAGGTATGGGGAGGAATCCCAGTTCAGATTTTGCTTGTAGAGAGCAAATCAAGGTCAAAAAATGACCTAGAGAAACAAGATCTGCAAGCGAACTCAACGAATTCGCATAGAGCAAATCCAAGGATGGAGTTTGGTATGTGGAGTCGTTTGGTAGAACGATCTTTGATTTTGTTGGGAGTATCGAGGTAGTGTTGGATTTTGGTGGTCCTTCCACTGATATGAAGGAGATTGGTATGGATAATGGAAGGGGAAGAGAAACCAACTTCCAATCAACCATTAAAACAGAGTTTGGGGTTGAGATTTCTCTCTATTTTTCCCCATAAAGCTTGAATTTGGGGTTGAGATTACTCTCTATTGTTCCCCGTAGTTCTTGTTATGTTGGATTTGGGGTTGAGATTTCTCTCTGTTGTTCCCCTATAGTTCTTGTTGTGTTGGATTTGGGGTTGAGATTTCTCTCTGTTGTTCCCCCTGTAGTTCTTGTTGTGTTGGATTTGGGGTTGAGATTTCTCTCTATTGTTCCCCTGTAGTTCATGTGCTGTGTTTGCTTTTGTGATTGTAGATGATTGAGATTTGAGGATTGGGATATTAGTTTCGTTGTTGGGGTATAGAATTGGGGGTTTTTGGTTTCTAGAGAGAGGATCTAGAATTGGCTTCTCTGGTTTTGAATTAAATGAGATGCTAGAATGATGTGACGGAAAGAGAGAATAAAATAGCTAAACGTGGCCTTAGTTTAGTGAATTTGTATGTGGAGTTTGATGATCACTTAGTTTTAACAACCGCAGTAGCTAATATTTTCTTGGTTTTTAAAACTGTAACAACCATCTATATATAACCTTAATTCAGAAGACTTTGCTTAGGTGTCAATCTTAGAGGAGTTTTAGGAATATTTTTTTTTTCCTTGATTTTTTTATTTCTCATTTTCTCTTTTTTTCCATTAATTTTTTTTAATCCTCCATTCTCTTTTATTATTAACATATTTACTAACAATTGAGCTTAATTCAAAACATTGAATTCAATCTAATATAACCATTAGGCTTAAATCACATTTATGTACTAACTATTGACTTCAATTCAAAACATTAATTATAATTATTAGTTGTGACACATCACATTTAAATGCGTGATTCAGATTTCAAAATTTCCAAAAAAGTTACACTAATATTGATATTATTATTACTGGGTGATTTAAAATATCTACATTTATGTATTATACTTTTATGGTAAAAAAATTTTTATCTTAACTTTTATTAGTATTTTATAATATATATTATTAATATTTTAGTTTTAAAAAACCGCGACATGGCGCGGGAATTGTACTAGTTATATATTTAACGGAAATCAAACCGAAATACCCATAAATCATAATCATCAAACCCATAATCTTTCAACACAAAACGACGTCAACTTTATTTGGGTATATATGTAAGGGTTGGTTTGGTTCAATGTGGAAATAGAAATTTTCGTGAAGTTATTTAATAGGAATTGAATTCTCGAAAAGTATAGAAATTGTGAAAATGTGTTTAGTTAATTTTTTTATTTTAAAGGATTAAAAGGAGAATTAGAAATTTCCAAATACAAAATGGTGGAAGTTGAATTTACCGGGACTGGGTAAGTGAATTTCCACCATTTTGGGGAATTCAACCTCACATAAAGTTGAATACCTGCGTTTTTTAATTTCAAAAATATTAATTAAACACGTAAATTTCTCCTACTTTCTGAGATTTTAATTTCAAAAATATCACGTAAACATGTGAATTTCTCCTACTTTATGAGAAATTCTACTTTCTTGGTTTTTAGGTTGTCAACCAAACGATCTCTATGAGTCTACGGTGTAAAAAAGTATGCGGATTACAAAGGTCCCTTAATTTTAATTTTTATTTTTGATCTGATAATTGTTTATTAATGGCAGGCATATATATATGGCGCTTGTATTTGTTTACTGGAAGAAACCGGAAGGTTCGTGAAAGCCCACTAGTCTATGTCACATGGCAACCGGACAATGAAGGTGGATTCTTTTCTTTCGTCGGAAGGCTTAATCACTTTTGTTTAATTAGGATGCTATTCTTTTTCTTGATTTTACATGATTATAATTTTAGCTTAGCGTTAAGGGTGTGTATGGTTAGAGCTGGCAAAATCTGACCCGACTCGAAAACCCGACCCGACTCACCCGAACCTGAACCCGATCGAGGCTCGAAAATCTGGAGTCATTCATAACCCGAACCCGACCCGACCCGAAACAGACCCGAACACAGATAAACCCAACCCGACCCAAACCCGATCCGACTCTGAACCTGACCCGACTTTGAACCCGACCCGACTCTCAACCCGACCCAACCTGACTCGAATTGAAATGGTTATTTAACATCAACATTTTAATACTTGAAAGTTAAATGTTTTTTTTTTATTTTAACACAATTTTATGATTATACTTTAACATATAAAACACCAATTATTTTTGTTAATTGTTATCATATGAATAAGAACCCAAGTAAAATAAATAGATAAGCAGATAAGTCAATGAATAAGTAAGTCAACCGCCATACATCAAATCAAAATATCGATACATATTACGAGTCAGAAATGCTAAAAGTTCATTAATCGTTGCAGATGATATAGCGTGCAATCCAACAACATATCCTTCCAACAACTACTAACAACCCAACATTAAATATCGATCCTGAACTCAATCTCAAACCTCAAATCTTTATATATCTTAACCTCAAATCTCAAATATCAAATGTCCATATTTGTCCCAATCTTAAATGGGGTGATTACTAGAATGTCCTAAATTTTGGACCTTATTAGGAAAATGGTTCACACCTCCTCCAAATTAGCAAAATGTCCACCGCCCCCTTGGCCCCTGTGCCCCCCTCCCGTGCCCCCTGTGCCCCCCTCCCGTCTCATTAATTTTTTTTTTGTCGCGTTTCCAAAGTTGCTGAAACGAAATTGCTGAAACTTCTTTTTCAGCACATATGGTTTCAGCAATCCCTGTTTCAATTTTTTTCCCAGTTTTTTTTTCCGTGTTGTTGAAACGGAATTGCTGAAACTCCTGTTTCAGCACATATGGTTTCAGCAACCCCTTTTCCGGTTTTTTTTCTCTATTTTTTTTTTTTGCGTTGCGTTTCCAGAGTTGTTGAAACGGAATTGCTGAAACTTCTGTTTCAGCACATACGGTTTCAGCAACCCCTATTTCAGTATTTTTTCCCAGTTTTTTTTTTCGCGTTGCTGTGTTTCAGCACATACAGTTTCAGCAACCCTTATTTCAGTTTTTTTTCCCAGTTTTTTTATTCCGCGTCACCACTTCGACACTGGAGTTGCTGAAACCGGAGTTTTTTTTTTCAAAAAAATGCTGGAATGCTGAAATAGTAACTCATACAATTTTATAAGAATTAATTTTAGCATTTCAGCATACAAATGTGCTAATAAGAATTAATTTCAGCATTTCAGATCACAAAAAAAAATCAAAAAGCTAATAAGCTCTCCAAAAGTTTCAGCAAGACAAAAAAAATTGAATCCAATATTTTTTTTCTTTTTTTAACTTTCGGTTTTAGCACATTCGGTTTCAGCAACCCTTGTTTTTAACTTTTTTTTTTCTCTTTTTCCCGCGTCACCACTTTGACACCGGAGTTGCTGAAATCGTGTTGCTGAAAATGAAATTATCCAATCGAAATTGAAATCAATCCGAACAATATAAAATTTTAGCATTTCAGCATTATACATATAAGTCTAAAAACAAAAAACACAGATTAATAGAAGACCGAAGGCAAAACGATCAATTAAGATTTAAGAAAAGCAACCTCATATATGACGGCTAAGGAATGGCAATTGAAAATGAATGTTTGATATCGTATTACTGGAACAACTTACAATATATACAGGTAAAACAACTAAGTAATGCCTAAAACTAAGGAAACTAATTTACATGATTCTAGGAACAAAATACAACACAAAATAAGGAATAGCAGAATGTGGGAATGGACTGCATCTTAGCCTTATCCTATCGTCACTTGACAGATGCCGATATTGCAAATATGTCATGGACTTCCATTATATTTCAATATCAATAACTTCCATGGTCTTTGAATATCAATTAAATTTTCAAACAAATATAGAGCAATCTAACTAGTATGGAGTAGTTTTGTTTTGTACCTGACAGTCACAGAGAAGCGGCAGTGCTGTAACGGAAATTCCCCGGAGGAGACGCACTCTTTCTCCCGTAAGAAGAACATATGCGGACGAGGCCTGAATTTCAGCATCGATTGGAGGAGACGCACTCTCTCTCCCGTTACGATCGATCGATGATGTAACGGAAATTCCCCAGAGATGAATTCCCAGCAGCACTCTCTCTCTCCCGTTACGAGGTCAACTCCTCGACCGATCGATGCTGAAATTCCCGTTACAGATGCGGAAAGGGGCGGCCGATGATGGTGGTGCGACGGGAAGAAGACATCGAGCGATCATGGATCTGGAGTTGGAGACACGCGGACGCCTTCGATCGGAAATCGCCGGATCTGCCACAGGGCCGGAGTTCCGAGATCTGGAGCCTCTAATCCAGATCTGTAGTTCCAAGAGCAGTTTCGATAGCAGTGGTAGCGACGGTGGCGGATGGGGGTTGGGGTGGTCGCCAGCGGTGGATGTTGGTGGAGGCAGGGGGAGCGCGAGAACGGAGAAGCCAGGGGGAGGCGGTGATTGAGCGAGAACGGAGGAGCAATGGAGAACGATGGCGACGATGGAGGTCAGCCAGATCTGAGAAATTAAAACCAACCGAGAGGGCGGCGGAGGAGTTGCGACCAGAAGGCGGCGGAGCGAGCAGAGGAAGACGATTGGAGCGGAAGAAGACGATTGGAGCGAGCAGAGAAATTGATTAGTTTAGGTTTAGGGGAGGGGGGTCACGATTTTAGGCGGTGGTCTTTTTGCTAATTTGCAAGAGGTGGGAGACAATTAATTAATTTGACCCAAAATTTGCGTCTTCGGCGCAAATTTTCTCATCTTAAATCTCAATCTCAAATTTCAAATCTCAAGACTTTAATTACATCGAATATTCGAATCCATCGAAGATGAAGTATTTATAAGTTTTATTTATACCTTTGGTTTTTTTAAACGTGTTTCTTTTTATAGGTATAACTTATAAGTTATAAGTATAAATATAATACTTCTGTTGGTTTTCATAACTAAGTGTTAATAATTCTATTAATTTTCATAAAGCTAACTCTTAAGGGGTTTTTTCACCTAAAAAGTTATATTAGACTATTAGTGTTAATAATTTTACGAACAAAAAAAAAGTGTTAATAATTCTATTAATTCTAGTAGTTTTCAGTTTTTATAAATGGACTTCTTTTTATAAATATAAGTATAATAATTCTATTAAATTTCATAATTATTGTTATGAATAATTCTTTTTATAAATATATGTATAATAATTCTATTTTTTTTGCGAAAAGAATTATTTATATCCAAATCAATAATTTTGTAGTTATTATTTTATTTTTATCTATATTATTATATTTTGATAGAATTAATTATTTATATCTAGATTTGTTAAAAACTAATAATAATAATGGAAAAAAACTAATGGGCCAAAAGCTAAAAATGAAATGGGCATTGAAAATGATATGGGCCGATGATATAGTCAAACCACAAATAAGTCCATTTGCAACTTGCTAGTTAAAATAAAGTTAAAACCTAAATGTAAAATTAATTTGATTTAATTATAGCACCGATCAATTGGTTTAAATGTTTAAAAAAGGATGATGTTGCCGAATGCCGAATATCGAATTTTCGATATGGCTTTTTTGAAAATCGGTCGACAACCGATGAGTCAATAACAATGAGTGTATTCAACCGAGTCAAAATTACATATTCAAGTGTTCAACCGAGTCAAAATCATTTATTTTAAGTAAATTACATATTTAAGTATTCAACCAAGTTAAAATCATTTATTTTAAGTAAATTACATATTTAAATATTCAACCGAGTCAAAATCAACCTAATTATCAAAATTCCAAACGGGTCGAATATGATTCGACCGAAAACTCAAACCAACTATACCGCTATACCCACTTTGATTTGAAACTCAAATGAGACCGACCCGACTCTTGACCCGAAACCCGAACGAGACCAACCCGCTTTGTCTTCTGTGTTACAGTTTTATCGCTTTTGACGGTCGGGTTGTCCACTGGGCATCAATATTCTTGGACGAGTTCCACAAAGAATTTTGTTCTTTTGTGAAAGAAACAATACATCTTATGTCCGGCTTTATGTTATCAAATAGTGTTTTGTTGCGAAAGTACCAGATTCCCCACCAAGCGAAGACAATGTAGGCAAATCTATGTGTTCCAATAGTTTCTTTAATGTCCTGGAGTGTTTGATTTATGTCCTTTTCTTCCAAGAAGCATGCATTGATTTTAAAGAAGGAGGTTGTGTCAATTGTTATGAGTGTTTCTCTAGTGATTGGGCAGCTCCACAGAAAGTGGTGCAGATCCTCATATTGGGAGTCGCAATGTGGGCAGTTTGTAGGTATTCCCGGGTGGCGGGATGCCAATTTGACTGTAGTGGGTATGCCATTCCGCGAGATTTTCCAGAGGAATGTTTTAATTTTTGGTGAGACGTCAAGATTCCAAATCCACCGCATATCCGATTTTTGATGATGTTTCATATGGTGGATCATATCTATAGCTGACTTGGTAGAGAACCATCCATTCCTGCTCCATTTCCAGTATAATCTATCCATGTGTATGTTCTGTGGTATAGGTGTAGCTTTTATGGATTCTATTACTGAGTTGGGTAAAATGTGTTGTAGCGAGGTATTTATCTTATCACGGTCCCATGTTTTGTCCGCTTTAATAAAATGATTAACCTTGGTATCTATGTCAGGTTGGTGTTGGCTTGATGATATATTAATTAGAGGTTCAGTACCTGTCCAAAGATCAGTCCAAAAGTTGATATTTTTTCCATCACCTATGGACCAACGGATACCGGCCTTGAACAAAGGGATTAGCTTTGTTAGTTGGGTCCATTGCCAGGATGAGTTCCCGTTTATTTGATACTGCAGAATGTCTTTTTGTTTGAGGTATTTTTCTCTTATTATGGTTACCTAGGGGTTCCGGGGTTCTGCTAAGATTTTCCAAAATAGCTTCAGCTGTAATGCTTTGTTCATGTCTTCCGAGTTTCTAATTCCCAAACCCCCGTTTTCTTTAGTCTTACAGATATCAAACCAGATGATTAGAGGTTTGTGCCTTGGTCCTTTGTTCCATAGAAAATTCCTATTTATTTTATCGAGTTCCGTGTGTATTGATTTTGGCAACAGAAAGCATTGCATCAGATGTAATGGTTTTGAAGATAAAGTTGACTTGATGAGAGTACAACGTCCAGCTTGCGAGAGGCAGTTAGCCTTCCAACGATGGAGCTGTGATTTTGTGGTTGATAATAAATCTCCTAAGTCTTCTTTTTTCATTCTTACGCTTATAATTGGGCAACCCAAATAGTTACCCAAGTTCGTCGTGTTCCTGATTTCTAGTTCATTTTGTATAAGAGTCCTTTGTCTTGTTGCCACATTTAAAGAGGTTTGAAATTGCGATTTATGCCTATAAACTCTTTGTCCTGATAGAGATGTTTATTCCTTGAGTATTTTATTGATTTGGTTGCAAGCTGTTTGAGTCGCAGAGGCAAAGATGACAATGTCATATGCAAAAGCTAAGAATGGGATCCTAGTCCTGTTTTTGGTTATGGTTAATCCTAGGTGACTTTGTGGTTGTGTAGCTTCATTTTGTAGTCCTCTTGCAAGGACCTCGGAGAGTATGAGGAATAGGTACGGAGATAAATGGTCTCCCTGTCGCAGTCCACACTGCGGGAAAAACATTTCTGTCGGTCGGTATAGACTTATTTTTTATTCTATTTTATTTCTCAATATTTTTTCACATCCTAATGAACCTTTCCCATTTTTATTTCCAATTATATTTGAGGGGATAAAGATTGCTTTGTAACGTTTTGTTTGCTGAGCAAACTCTCCCTATATAACCAAAAGGAACAAAAATCAAGGACATGACTCATATAACTTTCTCAACATGAGAAAATATCTCCCAAATATACGCATACAAATACACAAACATAAACACTTTATCCTAGATTGGAGAGGAAATAAATGAAGCAGAGAAACTTACCCTTGTAGTTTCAGAAGCACTTCTCAATGAGATCAACATGTCCCATAAGGATACTCCGACAACAATATTGAACCAACCCCAAATGCATAAAGTGCATCTCTGCATATAATTGTTAATTTCAGCTATGATTATTAATTCCAGCTACAATTTTAAAAAATCAACTATTATTAATTGGCTAGACATACTTCTTAGCATAGGAGGTATTACTTGCACGGCGAATTTTATCAAATAAAGCAAACCATAAATTAATGAGAATTGTACATATCCTGAGAACCTAGAGGGAGTTATTATTGTACTCGCAATTCAAGTATAGAAGTAGCAATACAGTGACAAGTTTACAACGAACATAAGTTCACTTGTAAATGGACAAATTAAACCCAATTCCACCAACCAACTGAAAGTGGATAACTTACCGCTACATCTGGATCAATCATTTGGATCTGCAGCATGTATGCAGATATCTAGAAGGGGATATCTTCTGGCCTCCTCCTAGCAAGCAACCTTAGAAACCTGCCACTCTCAGCTACCAAAAAACACAACTTAGCTGCATATCAGATTGCGAAATTTACGGGCAATTCGTAAGGAGAAGTAGACTATTTTACTTGTAGTCTGCTTGTCGTCCGGCAACCAGTGCAGCTGTTGCAACTAATCCATAAAACATCATTCCTTGTATCAATCTGGACTTGGAACTCCTGTGCTGGAGTGCCCAGTTTTACTGTTGTGAAGTAAAGCCTACACATATGGACATGGCAGTTATGAAAATTCTGAAACATTTTGTTTTTTGTTTTTTGTATGAATTTAAGAGGAAAGGGAACTTGACCTAAAACTGTATAATGTAATTCTAATAATCAATGCAGTAGGACAGGTTTCAAAGTAACACAGGAAAGGGAAAAAAAAGCACCCAAAAAAACCCCAATAACAGATATGGTAATTTCAAATAAGGGTTCTAGCTAACAAATGTACGGAATTAGCAAAATTAAAGATTCAACTGACAGTTGAAATAACAGGAAATTCGACCAATTGAGCAATAAAAAATGTACCATAGACAGGGAAATCAACGACGCCGTTTAGTGCCTGCAAGCTCCAGCCGTGACGGGAGCGGTCATACGCTCTGAGTTGACTCACCGCAACTCGCTTGTCCACCAGAAAAGCCCTCTGGAGGTTCAGTGTCAGCGGAAAACCCCTAAAACCGCCGACGGGAGTGTGGCGGCGGCAACTAACAACCAGATGTGAAATCCCGCCGAGATAATCGCCGGAATTGGGCTCTTTCTCATTCTAACACCTCGCCTCTGGCAGAAAGAGTAAAGAACTAAAAAAATCAATTGAACGCTAACCCTAATTGAAGAACTGAAAAAATAGAAGAATAGAAAGAGTAAAGAACTGAAAGAACAACGATTTAGTAGAGAAATCAATTGAACGTGACTGACAGATAGCAAGAGCGGTTACCTAGATTGAGAGAGAATGTGGGCACTTCAAAGAGAACGCAGGGGCAAATGAGGAAAAAAGAAAAAAAAAACTAAGGCTGCTGCGTGGATAGGCTTCTGCTCTCCAAAAGACTCAGTTTTAAAATATAGGAGGATTAAAAACTATAAAAAAAAAATTTGAATAATTTTTGCTATTTAAAAAATGTATACAAAATAGTATACCAAATTATTTTAGATCAAAGAGAAAAAAGAGGACAAAATTATTATTTTTTTTAAAAATTTTTGATTAGGAAAAAATTCGAGGTCAAACAAACCTGAACCTCGATGGTCGATAAGTCGAAAATACAAAGATGGTGCAAAATACATGCAAGAACTCTACAATAGCGAAACTAAAAAACAACTACACCGAACAAGACGAGGACGTAGAGGAAAGATGAAGCCAAGTACTCCCCAGAAGCAACACCGTAAGCCAGCAGTACATCAGGAGTCACTTGTAGACAGTGAAGACGAACCTCCAAGGAAACATTTTTCTGGAGAAAGGAGACGCATCGATACAAACCGTCACGGCCCCAACCTATCCCGACTCCTACTGCCATAACCTCATCAAACTGAAAAGAAAATTCAGTCACGCCAAACGTAAAGCCCCACACCACCTGAACTGTAAGCACTGAAAACCTTATCGGGATAATACCAAACCCTACCGGAAATTATATATTAATAGTTATTCAAAATTATTGTTTATTCTAAATTACAATTTAATTTATTTCAAATTTCGACGGGCCAACTTTGGGTCTAAGAAAATGCCTTTGGCCCAAAGGAAGGAAATCAGGCCCGACATTGGGCTGAGGATTGTAACCCGGCACCCCAAACCTGCAACACACCGAGAACAAGGTGCCTATTCAAATCGTGTAGAGCAGGGAGCAAAGGGCCGAGGAGGGCAAACGGAGAAGCGACACCACCGCATACCGATTTTCTAGTTATAAATAAATATATATTTATAACTAGAAAATCCGAAAATGTTTTTTATTTTTGTTTTAATGTTTCCAATGCCTGGCCAAACTTTGGGCCCAAGGTATAGACCTTGGCCCTAAAGAACCCCCACGGGCACAATGCAAGGCCACTGATCAGGCACCAAAAAGTCGAATGCCACAATTGCAACTCTTTGAAGAGTGGGACCTACTGTCGGCGCCACCAAACGCCATTTAGGAAAGGATGGAGGAGCGGTGCAAAGGGGAGAGGCGAGGAGACAAGAAGCGGCTAGGACCGAGCTCGAGCACCAACACTCGATAAGAAGAAGATAACGCATGGAACAAACCGGCGAAACGGCGAGGTAACCCCACCCTCCATCACCGGAGAACAATTATCACAACGGGAGGCCGTCGGAAACAAGCCAACACCGCAGAGATCAATCAGGGAAAAATACCCCAAAACAATTTGAGATTTCAAAGGGAGATTCACCCTGAAAATCGAGTGGGGCGAGGGTGATGCGAGGGCAACCCATGCTAGCCAAGGCAGTCCGAAACGCCGACCCAGGGGGTGTGCTTCGCCGAAACAGAAAAAGGGAAGGGAAGGGCAACGAGGGTGGAAGGGCCCGAGAACTTGTTCTGACGAGGCTTATATCAAGGCCTCCCAAGAGGGGTTAGTGGCCTCTGAGGAGGGATTCGTAGCCTTCGAAGAGGTGGTGGTTTGTAGCCACCGACCACGAAAAAGAGACCGGTGGAAAAAGGTGGAGGGCAAGTCGTAAGCTATGGATCGACGAGGTTGGTTATTAACCTCCGAAGAGGGATTATTGACCTCCGAAGAGGTGATATTTGGCCTCTAAAGAGTTGATCAGAGTTGCGTTCTTCAGCCTAAACAAGGCGTTGAGGGTTTTCCGGTGGAGGAGAAAAAACAGAGCGTTTTTTCTTCTTAAATGAAGGTTACATTAAAATAACGCGGATAAAAAAAGAATTACATTAAAATAATACTAATAGTAAAAAAAGAAGTCAAAACTTTATTTTCCTTCGGATCGGGGGAAACCGGCAAAGTAGTTGTATCCTTGATCGAAATTAGACCTGTCAAACAGGTCATTCGGGTCGGGTCATTTTGGGTCCCGGGTAATACGGGTCCTAGGTAATACGGGTTTCGGGTATTTTCGGGTCCCGAGTAATACGGGTTTGACCGGGTTTTCGGGTCGATTTCGGGTTGGTCAATTTTTTCTTTTCTAAATTAAAAAAAAAATCATGATTTGATAATTTTGCGATAAATTTAAAATTCTAAAGTTAAAGACGTTGTTCATAAGTTCTAGTGCTTGTAATTATATACTATATTTGATCTAAAATATTTGATTTTTATTATTTCTCGTAATTTTTAATAAAATATAATAATATATAAAATATCAAATTTTCAAATAATTTTTTTTAAAATAATTTCATGCAATTAGTAATAAGCATAGAATTGTTTTAAGATTTTAATATTTTTTAGAATTTTTATCTTCTTAAAAAAATCCGTTGAAAAATAAAAAATAAAATACTATCGATCGGACGGAGTATTACACAATACAAATAAATATAAAAGTTGATCTGAAAATGAAAGATCAAGTGATTGTAATTATAAAATGTAATAAATTGGAATCTCCATAAAAAAAATTTAATCATATATAATTATAAATCAATCGGATCACCGGGTCAAATGGGTAAATGAGGTCAAAATTATCGGGTCAATCGGGTCACCGGGTCGAAACCCATATTACCCTGAAAATTTTCGGGTATTTCGGGTTCGGGTCGAAAAAAATTTCCAGGTCGAAATTCCCGGGTTCGGGTCGAAATTTTTCCGGACGTTCGGGTCGGGTCGACCGGATCGGGTTGTGTTTTGACAGGTCTAATCGTAATGATTTCCACTCATCGATTCCATGAGTTAATTGGTGCATTACCACCACATAATCATAATCATTCATCCAGGTGCAATCAAATTTTTTGATCTTCAAATATGTTTTGCTACAACGAACATAGGAGTAAACAGTATTTGAGATAAAATGTATGGGTACGACGACAACACAGAGGAAGACTAAAAAAAAAGTTGAAGAGATGTGATTAGACAGAATTTTGCCTCATCAACATTAATAAGAACATGGTTAGGTATAGAATGCAGTGAAGGAACATCATTCATATCAGAGAGAATTAGGTTGGGCCGCACAAGATTTGGCAGAGATCGTATCCATTCCCCACCCGTGGTTTCTTTCGCTTTATCTCTTTTACCACCCTCGTTCTAACACCATGCTTCTTCTTTTTGTTTTTGTTTTCCCCAATCTCTTTCATTATATCGTGTGTTTTACTTGTCCATGTGGTGTGTTATGTGTTCATGCATGTGTTTAGGTCACTCGGAAACACTCTCCCGACGAGGACTCACTAATAATTTGTTGAAAAAGTGAAAAACTGGGTCGAGTCTCTTAACCTAGTAAATTAAGAATCTGGAATGGGCTCACTGATAAACATGATGGTGATTAGAATCGATCTCAGCTTTATAGATTGAAAACCAAGATCGGGGTTTACGAAACGAAAACGACGAGTTCAAAAACCAAAAACCAAAAACACAAGATTTACATGGTTCGACCGAAGCCTACGTCCACAGAGCCTCAGCCGAACGACTTGATATCAGAAATCCACTAATCGGTAAAAGTTTTACAGAACAGGTTGCCCTAGACTCGCATCAAGGCAAATACAGGCAAGAAACACACAAATCTGAACATGCATGTATAGGAGAAGAAAGAACGAAGTGAATAAGGAAGAATACACCCTAGATCTGAAGAACGGAGTCAAATCGTCGTTGGAGTACACCAGAGAAGGTGATCTTTGCCTGGATTGTGGACGAAACACCTTCTTCTTCTTCTTTCTAAGGGCTGGATCTAGGGTCTCTGATGAGATTTCGCTCTAGATCAAACCACCAGAAGCGTCGTCGGAGCTAGGTTCTTTGGAACCCTAGCACTCTCTCTCTCTCTCGGATTACATGAAGAGCGAGTTCCTTTATAGGGAAGCATTAATCGAAACGATGCATTCCACCAAACGAGCTTCAACCTTTTGAGCTGAGACGGGTTAAAGAACAAAGTTGAGTTGGACTTTTGTTTGGGCCAAGCCCATTAAAAAAATACAAACATACACACATGTAAAGAACACACATACTGTATACTTATATATATATATATATATATATATATATATATATATGAGCATAGGTTATAAATACCCACACTTCTAATATATGCTAGGATATATAAGTAGATGTATGTATAATATGTTTAAGCCTTAATCTACCTATTGACTAAGCCTAGAGCCATCCAATGTTCCTAGGTCTTATGCTCTAGATTAGTTACACATTACAATGATCTTAGTCATAATCTTGTGCATCAACTGATACAACAATCCACAAGGCCTTTTGATCGACCTTCAATAGTTCAACAGTCTATCCAGAGCAGGTCATAACCTATGGAAGTCATTCTTTATTTTATCTAAGTTACCGTAGTTTGTACGATTCTGTTTGACTCATCATAACTATACCCACATCGAAAATTGTTGGGAATAAAAAGGCAAATGATGAAGTTATAAGAACATTAGATTCAACCTTCTTATAAAAAATAAAAGTAAATCGTTTGTACACAATATGATCGGGGATTTTTGGACAATAACATGGTATTAAAGTCGGTTCGGTTCAGTTTGTTTTTTTGACTTTGAACTTTATTAAGAAATTGAGATGATAGATCTATCTTTGGGTAAATTGTGAGAGAATGAGATAATTGACCCGTATTTGAACAAACTATAAAGAAATTGTGTAAGGAATAATTTGTGAATGGTACAACATTAGAAGGACGGATCTTATAATAATAAAATAAAAAAAGAATTTGACACGACTCCTAGTAGTGGCAGAGCCAAGGGGGGCATGGGATCATGTGCCCCCTCCCTCATCCGACAATATGTATTCGTTGATAGCTTTGCTTTGATATATAATATGCCCTAATTGAACATCTGAGTAAAAAACGTTGGTGGCAAGGAAAGAGGCATTGGAGTGCAACATGAGAAATTTCATTGAGAGAGCAAAGGCTTGTCAAATTGGTCTCGAAGATTATCAATATATGACTGAGATTGTTCGGCATTTTCCTAACATATAGAGTCGATTACAAAAAGTAGTGATAGGGAAGTAGGGTGTCCGTGGAGTCAGACTAGCTAGAAGCGCTATAGATTGGAACAACTGTTATCTATAGCGCTATAGATTGTCATTCACATACTATAATTTATAGTGTTGAAATGAGAGGTTATATTACTCATTTTAACAATTAAGTAAGAAGTTACACATGTTTAAATTTTTTATCTCTATTTATACATTATTACGTGTTTAGAGTGCATCAAGTTACAAATTGACTCAATATTTATTCTATTGCGTTTTCTATATTTTTTGCTAGTTTTTTCTTCTTCAACTATTTCATTTACTGTATTTATTTACACTTTCATTTTTAACTGAAAAAACAGCGATGTTTTTATCATAAATCGATGATCTTTTATTCTAAAACAACATAATTTGTTATCGTATTATATAGAGTTCTTTATGTCCTTTTAATCAAGAACGATATCATAACTATACAATTTGCCCCTTCGAAAATTTTCTGGCTCGCCACTGACTCCTGTTTTTATATGGGTCGATTGAAGATTCCTGAAATTTAAAAATGTAAGAGAGATTTCAAGCAGTGGCAGCCCCAAGGTGTGATGCTCGTGGGCGACCGCCACACCTTTCGACCCACGGGCCCCTTGGCGGCTTCGACCCACACCCCCAGCGGCGGGTCCTGCCTGGCCACTCCCATTGGGTCCTTGGTTGTGGTGGGTTCTAGTGGCGATGGTTCTGTCGCCCACCCTCAACCTCCTGGCCGCCGGCATCTCTCTGTTGGTCGTGGCTGTGGTGGTTTCTCACTGCGTTGGTGTGGGCTCTTCCCTCGCCGACCTCCATGCCCGCCCCATCTCCAACCGCCGCCGCCTCCATCTATGAAGCCTCCGTCGGCCTGAGCGGCTCAGCCCTCGGCCTTCCTCCTCCTCAGCGTCGTCCTTGTCCCTCTCCCTCATATGTAAACGCTCCCTCGGTAATAATCTCAACATCTCCCTCCTCTCCCTCTCATGCCTCTCAGACACCCGACCCTTTCCGTCTCTCTCTCCTCTCCCACTCCTAAAACACCCTTATTCAACCGGAGTTGTTAACATGCAAACCCAAATCTCATTTCACCAAATCTGATTACCCCTACACCCACAAAATCGAAAATCCCAAATCTGATTTTATCCCTCACTCACATCCCCTTTCTTCCAAATTTGACAAATCCACAAAAAATCAAAAAACCCAAAACAGCGGGATAACACCTACCGCATGCAATCCTAGATCTGCTACTCAAACTTGTAACAACCAAGCCCAACTCAAAAACAACCCCAACCCCTCCTAGATGTCTAACAAATCTCTATAAAAAAATTTCTTCCAAACTAAACAGTAAGTCCAAAATTGCATGAAAATTCCTAGGTTTTCTTTGTCCTTGACGTCTAAGTCAAGGCGTACCCGGAATCATATTTGCAACCATTGCCGCTTCCAACTATGCCAGCGTCAACTGTTCCTCGATCGAAATGCAACCAGATCAATAATTTTGATGTTTTTTTTTAAAAAAATTTAAATTTATCTTATTGTAATTTTAGGCTTAAGCAATTTTTTTTACTGACGACCCTCTGCGTAGGGTTCATCAAGCCGTCTTTTGATGGCTTCAAGATCGCTTAGTCGATCTACTTCTTGCCTACTGTTAAAAAAAAATGGTATTGTTGTAATAAGTAAAATTAGGATGAATATTAAATTAACTAATCCACTCAGCTCAAAGGTGGGGGTTCGATCCTTACTTGCCTCCTTTATTATAAAAAAAATTTCGCCTCCCCCTTTTTTTTCCATGAGTAGCAACAAAAATTGGTGATATTAGGGTTTGATTATGATTAATTATGAGAATCAATTTTGTGAAATTGTGATTATAATTTGTGATTTTGGAATCAATTTTGTGTTTTAATTACCTGTATATGTGATTTTGATAATGAAATTTATAAATTTATGAATTGAATTTGGGGGTTGTGAATTGAATTTGTGAGACTTTATGCAGGATTTGTGTTTTCCTACCCTACATATTCAAGTCACAATCTCTATAACATCTTTGAGAACCAAAAAACATTACAAAGTTGATGAGTTTCAAAAGCCTTGAATTCAGCATGAGCTAGATATGACAAGTGCCTTCATTTTCAAGAAATAGCGAGAAACCACTACCATAGCAACATAGCAAACATAAGTCTATTTTTCTACGATCCACTGCTAAGATGAAATTTGTAGCTTAAGTAACGGAGTTTGTTTAAGGTCAATATCTCAGTACGCACTAGAAATTTTGTCCTACCCTGCATCGCCACTGGTTTCAAGGGAGGAGATACCGCTATTTGATATCTGATTAATTAGTTTTGGGTTAAAACCTCATTCATAAGCTAGATTTGTTCATGTCAAACTATCGGAGTATATCAACTTGGCAATGATTAATTTAGTTGTTGAACCCTTCTTCGCCTTGAATACGTACAATTGCATTTCTTTATGTCATCAACTCATCATACAGATTTATTCCTCCTGTCTTACTTCGTCAATGTTAAAAGATGAGCCCATTGGATGACTCTGTTGATTGTCACTTTAACCATTAAAAAAAGAAGAACATTATTATGTACGAATTGGTTTGTTAACCAAAATACAAGTTAATTAGCGAATTGGTCAATCCAAAGTACAGGCCTAAGATATAAGTTCTCCAATTCGATGTTTCCATAAGTCAGATACTCGGCGATCAAAACCCAGTCTCAGCAAAATCATGTATGGGATTCAAGTTCAAGGGCAAGCCCTCGAAGTAAACGGTATAACCTCTTTCAGATTGAAGCAATGGAGAAACAGATAGATGATTCGATTTTTCTCACATATTGTGCTGTTTTTGTTGTTAGTTGTGAGGTGTAACAAATTGAAGGACAGCGAGTTTGTATCAAGGCAAGACCCTTATGTGTGTCTCGAGTATGGAAGCAACAGATACCGCACCCGAACATGTACAGGTGAGTCCGCAATGCATCCTTCGTATCATAGCGTCTTGTGGCTGGTTGTCTCATCGATTTTTGGTGATCATTGCTGTGTAGATGGTGACCGAAACCCCGTCTTCCATGAGAAGTTTATGTTCACTCTTTTTGAAGGCTTGAGGGATTTAACCGTCTCCGTTTACAACAGCAACTCGCTCCGCGGAGATGACTTCATTGGGAGAGGAAGGTATATATATTTAAGATCGAATCAAGTTTCACATTTCAATCTCTTGTATTTTAATAAAATCAATGTGTCATGTGTGCACTCATCTGCAGCGTCAGTCTCCAGAGGGTGACTTCCCAGGGCTACGACGATTCGGCGTGGCCTATTTTCAGGGACAACGGCAGGTGATGATCGACCACCAAAGATCCTTTCCCCTCTTCGCGGAAATTTGTCGATACACATCACATGATCGATTTGGATGGTTTTATGTGCAGGTCTGCAGGAGAAGTCTGCCTAATGCTGCGCTGCCCGAACATTAACGTACGTCTGTTTACATAACTAAACATTTCGACATCGAAACACCATATGTTTAAACATCAGTGACCGACATATTGCAGGCATCAACATGTTATGCTCCACCAGCAGCATCACCGTATGTTCAGCCAGCAGTGTACTATCCGCCATCTGTACCTCCTGCTCCTTATCAACCGCCAGCTCCGGCAGCATACAATCCTTACTTGCAGCAGCCGACTGCTCCGGGTTTCTATGGACAAGGATATCCTCCAACTCCGCCCCCATACTATGGACAAGGATATCCTCCAGCTCAGCCCCCATACTACGGTATGTTCAAACAGAAGTTGTGAACATTGACTTAAGTTTTTGTGTTAGAAGATGAATCCAACTTACGTTAACTTCTCTTCGCTTTGCAGGTCGTAGTACATAGAGTTACCCTCCACCACCATACTGATTGTGCTCATACTCGATATCATGTATGTGTTTTCCAAATAATGAATTGAAGTTAGTATAGTTCATGTTGTTTTTCGGTAGATGTGGTGTAATTGTGAATATTGTTCATAAGAAAATAAATCTGTATGTACCAAAACACTTGAATATGTATGGTTGAAGAACATTGAACTATAGTCCTTGATATTATTTTTTGAAATTTGTGGATACAGATTGGCTAAGTGTGTGACTCGAGTGTGTGAGGTTGTTATAGAGGGCATTTTAGTCATTTCACACACCTGGTTGTTTCACCCCTAACAGCATACATTTGGTTGTTAGTGAGCGGGAAAACATTTTTAGAACTTCACTTTGATATTTCTGTAATCCTTCCGAGATCTCTCTCCCTCTCATGGGGTTCTGTTTTCTCTTCCCTTACTTTTGATTGAATTCAATCTAGTTTCTATCAATTTTACTTGTTCCAAATGGTATCAGAGCGATCGATTACTTGATCGCCTACGGTTGCTCGCTATTTTCTCTGTCTTTGAATTCAGATCTGGTTTTTCGTGAAGCCATGGTTGGACGAGGTGCTAATGGTCAGATATCTGGAGTTGGAGGTGACGGGAATGGCGCTGGGAGGGAGACATTTGTGTCCGTTACTCCTCCTACTGGAGGCGCCGGGAATAACAGAGCCTGGAATATGAATGGAATTCAGTTTGGAGACATGATGCAAGATATGAATGGAGCACATGTCAATCCCTATTTTCTGTGTAATTCGGATCATCCAAGGATGGTCTTAGTTTCTACGCACATGTCAATCCCTATTTTCTGTCTAAGCCTGGAATATGAATGGCATTAAGTGCCAAAGCTAAGCTAGGATTCATAACCGGTAGTTGTGTGAAACCACCGGAGAATAGTGAGGAATTTGAGAAATGGTCAATGGTGATGTGCTGGCTTATAAACTCTATGACTAGTCAAGTTGCAGAGGGGCTGATGTATGTTGAATCTGCGAGAGAACTTTGGGAGGATATTAAGGAAAGATTTTACGAATATAATGATCCTCTTGTTTATCAATTGAGACGTGATCTAGCTAATCTAAAGCAAGAAAACTTGTCTGTCGGTGCTTACTTTGTGAAATTGAAGAAAATATAGGACGAGTTGCAGTTGCTTGATTCGATTCCCAACTGTACTTGTGGAGGTATTTCTCAGGGTTCTTGTGGATTACTTAAAAAGGTGTTAGAAAGAGAGGAAAGAGCAAAGGTTATGCAATTTTTGATGGGGCTTAATGACGTTTATGATCAACTTCGAAGTAATGTGCTTTCTAAGGAGCCCTTTCCTAGTATTCATAAGGCTTTTCAGATGGCAGTTCAGATTGAGCGCTCAAAGGGAGTCACTGGTGTCCCTCAGAGTGATATGAATGCCTTAGCTATTTCCAGGTTTTCTCAGAGTGAATTAGATGTTTATGTTAATGTTGTTAACCGGTTTAGATATGTGGATCAGTTTAAACAGTTTGATCAGAATATGAGAGATTATAAGAAAGCTAAGCTGGATAGGAAGTGTGACCATTGTGGTGAGTGTGGGCATACCAAGGATTATTGTTTTAAGCTCATTGGTTACCCTGAATGGTTTAGGGGGCCAAAGGATGATGACAAGTCCAAAGGAGGAGGATCTGGGAAATTTGCTGTTCAGATGGAATTTCCTCAGCAAGAGAGTCCTTTTGACCAATCATTTACTGATTCTAAGCCAGATCAGGCTATTGTCAATGTTGTGTTTCAGGAAGTCCTTAAATTGATGAAAGGCAAAGCTCCTGCTGAGAGTGTTGATAGCTCAGCTAATCAAGCAATGGTACATTTTGCAGGTACCTTAAGTGTTTCCTTTCTTATTGGAGTTGATAAAGCTAAAAATAATGTGTGGATAGTGGATTCTGGTGCCACTGATCACATAGCATTTGATAGGGCTATTTTTTTCCCTGAAATTCATGACTTTGACAGTGCTATCAATCTTGGTCTTCCTTATGGGAAATGCATTTCAGTTTGCCAATTTGGCACTGTGTGGATTAAAAATGATCTTTTCTTGCATAATGTGCTTTTAGTGCCTCAATTTCGTCATAACCTGTTATCAGTCTCTAAGAGCGTGCATGATCAGAATCTCAGATTCAGTTTTGATGCAATGGTATGTTGGTTACATGACCTTTCAACTAAAAATGTGATTGCTCGTGGTAGTGAAGACAAAGGTTTGCATGTGTTGAAGTCTGTTGGCCAGCAGAGAATCAAGTTGGAGAAGATTGGAAAGTTTGAGAACTATGAGAAGTGTAATACAATTAGTTTGAATTGTAATAAGCTACAACTAATGCATACCAGATTGGGGCATATAGGCCCTTCTAAACTTCAATATATTTCTGATTGTAAGGATGTTGATTTCAAGGATTTTGTTTGTGACATTTGTGCTATGACTAAAGCTCACAAGTTGAGGTTTGATAGAAGTCCTTTTCTGGCTGATAGCCCCTTTCAGTTGGTCCATATGGATATTTGGGGTCCATACAAAACTCCATCCATGTGTGGTGCTAGATATTTTCTCACTGTATTTGTACTGGATGATCATTCCAGGTGTACCTGGGTGTTTTTTATGCAAGACAAATTACAAGTGCTTAGAATTATGTCAGGCTTTGTTAATATGGTTGATAATCAGTTTCAATCATCCATTAAAGTGATTAGAACTGATAATGGGGCTGAGTTCACTCAAAAGGGATGCCTTGATTTTTTCAGTTCAAGGGTTATTATTCACTAGAGATCAGCCCCTGGTGTGCATGAACAAAATGGCAGGGTGGAAAGGAAGCACATATATTTGCTTGAAACTGCTAGGTCCATTAGATTACAAGCTGGTCTTCCTATCAAGTTTTGGGGAGATTGTGTTTTGAGTGCTACACATCTTATAAATAAGATGCCTTCTTCTATTTTGGATTGGAAAACTCGTTTTGAAGTTTTATACAGAGTTGCTCCAAGATATGATTTGCTAAGGGTTATAGGGTTTCTTTCTTATGTTTTGCAACCCAATGATTCTAGAGACAAGCTCGACACCACTGCTAGAAGGTGCATTTTTCTGGGTTACCCACCTGGTCAGAAAGCATACAAGTTGTTTGATCTCACTAAGAAAACTGTGCTTATCAGTATCTCCTTCATCAGAATTCAGGCTAAGCTACGGGAATCGAGACTACGATGGTATGGACATGTGCAGAGGAGAGATCCAAGTGCGCCGGTGCGAAGATGTGACAACTTGGCTATCGAATACATTCGTCGGGCCAGAGGACGTCCAAAGAAGAGTTGGGGTGAAATGATTAGACATGACCTAACCGTGCTGGGACTTACTGAGGAGATGACACGCGATAGGATGCAGTGGAAGAGTGCTATTCGGCTTGACGAACACTAGTCGGGTGCAACGTTTATCGCATCATGTCTCCCTTCCCTTCTAGCACAACTTTCTTATGCGCATTCTTCTCATCGTTTTCTTTCTTTTATTTTTTGATTTACGGTTTGTTGGAGGCGTGTCATCATATTTCCTTGTTTTCTTGTTATTTGGGTCACTAGGAAACACCCTCTCGACCTAGTCGGGGCCAGGGTGCGTACAATTTGACTCCTCAGGCCCTGCTCTAAGTGGGACATACTGGGCTTGTTGTTGTTGTCGCTTCATCTGTGATAGATTCAAGTGACAGTGTTGATCCTTCACCTGATTTGCATAGAATTGTGAGAGATTCAGTCTTTTCTTATAATGGTCATATTGTGCTAAGAAGGCATGTAAATAGGTCTGCTCATCTTCAAGACTACATATGCACCAATCTCCCACATAGAGGTAATCAACAACCTTCCTCTTCTTCCTCTGAGACCTTTAATGTCTTTTCAATCATGAATCTAGCTAATCTTTCCCCCTCATATATCCATTCATATGTCAATGTTTGTGACACATTTGAGTGCTAGAGTGAGAGAAAGCTATGGATTCTGAATTAAAGGATCTCATGGATAATCACACTTGGTCTGTGACTGAGTTGCCTCTGGAAAAAAAGGCAATTGGGTGTAGATGGATTTTCAAAATTAAGTACAGGCATGATGGAACAATTGAAAGATTCAAAGTAAGGTTGGTTCTAAAGGACTGATTGAATGACTACAAGCAGACATTCTCTCCTGTGGCTAAGTTGTCTACTGTTAGAGTGATGTTGGCTCTTGCTTCTTGTAGAGGTTGGGTTCTTCATCAGCTTGATGTTAATAATGATTTCCTTCATGTGTTTCTAAAGGAGGAAGTGTACATGAGTCCTCCTCTGGGGTTCAAGGTTCCTGTTGGTCATGTTTGCAAGCTTAAGAGATCTCTGTATGACCTTAAACAAGCCAGTTGCCAGTGGAACTATGAACTGACCAAATTCATGATCAAATTAGGTTATGTTCAGTCCTCTCATGACTATTCATTATTTGTCAAAACCACAGCTAACCATATGACAATGACATTAGTATATGTTGATGATATGATTTTAATGGGCCATTCTAGTTCCGAGATTGCATCCATCAAAGCTGAACTTCATAGTGAATTCACCATCAAGGACTTGGGTGTTGGTAGGTATTTTTTTGGGATGGAAATTACTCGATCATCCTTTGGTATTTTGTTAAATCAGAGGAAATATGTTCTTGACATCCTTAGAGATGCTCATATGGAAGGTTGCAAGTCATCTGAATTTCCTATGCAATATGGTGTCAAGTTGTTATCCAATATTGGTGATCCTATTCCCAATCCAGAAGACTACAGACGACTAGTTGGGAGACTATTATATCTTACTGGCACACGACCTGATATATCTTACACAGTGCAGCAATTAAGTCAAATTTTCCAATCTCCTCTCAAGCCACACTGGGATGCAGTCTTACACCTCCTTCGCTACTTAGGTTGTGTTTTCCTGCAAAGGGGATTTTAATGGGTGGAGATTATTTTTAAGGGGTGGAAATGGTGGGGATATATTTTACGAGGTAGAAAGGATGGAGATTAATTTCGAAAGGTATCTCGTATGGTGTTTGGTTAACTGAGATTATTTATGAAGCTCTTGTGGTGAATTATCAGTTTTACCCTCATTTTAATTACAACCTTTGTCTTCCTCACTCACGTTCTTCATCAATGGAGGGTTTCTGAATGGCCATTGTAACCTCCTATCTCCATTCACACGGCTCAATACAAGAAGCAAATCCCATGGGAATTTTATAAAGGGGCTTTTTACCGATACAGAGATTCTATTGCGCCCACAAAGCACAGGCGGAGCTCTAAAGGCGGCGAGGCGAAGGAGTGAAAAGGAGGCTAGATCCGGTGGTCGTCGGAGTGTCGTTGCCCTGGGATGCTGTCGTCGGCTGGCCCTCTTCGGAATCGCTCCTCTCCTCTTGATCTCGCTGAAGTGAAGTGTGGTGGCTGTGGTTATGTTCAGATCTTTTGAGGGCAATTTGGGATCTCCACCCTCCTCCACCTCGTCCACCTTACCCCCCCCTCCCCCCAAGGTGGGAAAAATCCTCCACACCCACCCCCTTCCACCCCCGATTCGCCTCCCATCCCCACCCTCTCCATCTGCTACCAAACGGTGATCGGCTCCTCCACCCCCACCCTGTGTACCCCGTCCACCTATTAAAATGTTGCAGTAAAACACAGCCTTAAAAGGCAATTTCAATTTTGCACTCTCTTATCCTGCCAGTTCCTCATTGACAATTAGTGCTTTTAGTGATGCAGATTGGGGTAATTGCCTTGACACTGGTAGATCCTTATCATGCTATTGTGTTTTTCTGGGTTCATCATTAGTATCCTGGAAAACAAAGAAACAAAAGGTTGTGTCCAAATCCTCTACTAAGAGTGAGTACAGGAGCATGTCCATGGATGCTAGTGAACTGGTATGGTTACAAGGGTTGCTCTATGATTTTGGGTATTGTTGTGCCTTTGCCTATTACTCTCAATTGTGACAATAGATCTGCTAAACAATTGGCTATGAATCCAGTTTTTCATGAGCGAACTAAACACGTGAGAATTGATTCTCACTTCATCAGGGAAATGGTGCATCAAGGTTTCATCACAACTCATCATGTCTCCTCCTCGCTTCAATTAGTTGATATACTCACTAAGGCATTAGGAGCTAAGCAACACTCTTTTCTGCGTGCCAAGATGGGCCTTGTTCTTCCATCTGCTGGTCCAGCTTGAGGGGGGGAAAAGGGGGGGGGGGGGGGGTATGTGGATACAGATTGGCTAAGTGTGTGAGGTTGTTACAGAGGGCATTTTAGTCATTTCACACACCCGGTTGTTTCACCCCTAACAGCATACATTTGGTTGTTAGTGAGCGGGGAAAACATTTTTAGAACTTCACTTTGATATTTCTGTAATCCTTCCGAGATCTCTCTCCATCTCAGGGGGTTCTGTTTTCTCTTCCCTTACTTTTGATTGAATTCAATCTAGTTTCTATCAATTTTACTTGTTCCAAAAAATTAATTTAGAACATATAAAAAAATATATTTTACTTTTAAGTGGGCGAGTGGTGTTTTTAGTTAGGGTTTAAACGGCTCGAATATTAACAAATAATAGTTACGTTAGATACAACTGTTACTTTAGATACAATGCGTACTGAATATAGGTTAGCGACTTGTATGAGATAAAATCAATCAAATCATTTATATAAGATATTTGTATCTTTCAGTTTTTGTGTATTTTTTTTTTTATCGTTATGACTAAACAAATGTTTATACTAAATTCCATTTATGGTTTTCAATTTTTACTTTCTAATTGATGATGGTGGTGGTGGTGGTGGTGAATGGTGAATTGGTGATGAAGAGACAATAGAATAATGTCACTTGTATGATCATGAGTCAATAGGGAAAAGGCTGCATGTATGGCAAGGTGCATAAAATTGCTTTCATAATAGAAGAAACGAAAGGAGAGTATAAGTGCAAAATCAATAGAATAAACTCAACTTTGTATCTCATTGTGGATGATGCAAGCAAGCAAAAATCAATAAATGTCTCACAAGTCATAAACCAACGGATACAGGGCCGTTCATTACCCATTTCCATTTCCATAGCATTCCACATTACCTATAAAGGCAACAACATCAACAGATCGACAGAATCTCTTCCAAATGGATTCAGGTTTGGTATCGCCGTATCGGACTTGGAATTAGTTTCATACGATTTTGTGTCTTGGGCTTGGGCCGATACACTGATATCTGGGCCAGGAATAAAAAAAAACGGGTCGTGTGGACGGTGTGGTTAACTGGCCCTTTTATTTGACTTCACCCTGCCAGATGTGAATACTCAGTAATGTGATCATTTCTTTTTTGTTAGGTAACTAGTGTTTTGGCTGTTGTTATCAAATATATATACTAATATTTATATTTAACACCACAAATATTATACAGTTAACTTTTATCATCACAAAGATCTATCTTTCCTTGTAATCTAAGATAGAATCTTTATCTTGTATAGAAAGTATATCTCTAAGGAGGAAAGTGTGTCATCTTGTATCTATATATTCACATCATATCAATGAGAATCATACGGTTGAAATCCATAATTCCTCTCTCACTAATATGCTATCGGAGCCTCTTGCTTAACCAGCAATTTTTTTTTCCGTCTCCAGCCATGTCGTCTCCTCCTCCTTCCGACGGCACACCCCTCTCCTCCTCCTCAGTCTCCTCCGGCACTCACCTGCTTAATGCCGCCAATTCCACCACCACTCCCACCAACTTCAACCTCCCACAACTCAACATCAAGCTTACCCATACCAACTTCTCCCTGTGGAAAAATACCATCTTTTCTGCACTCGAAGCCTTCGAACTCGATGGCTTTGTTGATGCGGCGTCAGAACCTCCGGCAGAGATCTCAACTCCTGCTGCTGTCGCCACTGATCCACCAGTCAAGTCTTCCAATCCAGCCTATGCTACCTGGAAGCGCAAGGATCGCCTGGTGCTCCTGTGGATTCGATCCACCCTGTCGGAGCAGGCACTTGCTCATGTCGCTCGCTGCACCACTGCTCACGCGGCCTGGTCTACCCTTGAGACCATCTCTCTATCGCA
Source organism: Persicaria tinctoria (assembly GCA_037127255.1). NCBI lineage: Eukaryota > Viridiplantae > Streptophyta > Magnoliopsida > Caryophyllales > Polygonaceae > Persicaria > Persicaria tinctoria. Next base: position 25,372,498 of record JBANSL010000018.1, on the reverse strand, counting down.
GACACGCGCTCGTCGAATGTCTCTCAAGCATCAACTTCAGACTCTACAGAAAGGATCCCTTTCAATGATGAAGTACATCGACAAGAAGCGTGCCATCGTCGACTCCCTTTCCGAAAGCTTGTATCTTGTCGACACTGAGGACCTGTGCAGCTACATCCTCAACGGTCTCGACGCTGCCTACGGTCCCTTCGTCACATCCTACATGATGCGTCCGGGTGCTGTCACTATTGATGACCTCGTCGGACTCCTTCTTCACGAAGAAGAACGTCTTCTTCGTGACTCCTCGCCACTGATCTCAGGCGCCATCGTCCTCTGCTCCCTCATCGCCTGCCAACAATTCACTGCTGCAATCTCAGGCCAATTACTCCTCTTCCAAGTCCTCTGGCCAGTCCTACGGTCAATCCAGTGCTGGTCGCGGATCCAATCAGTCAGGGGGTCGTGGCTCGGGTAGCTTCGGTGGTCGCGTTCGTGGTCGAGGTCGCCCTCAATGTCAGATCTGTGGCAAATTGGGTCACGAGGCCCTCAACTGCTACAACAGGAACAATCACGCCGAGTTCCCTGCCACCCGTAGCAATCCGAATCAGTCTCCGCAACAAGGTCTGCCGTCCCGGTCAACCAACATCGTCTATCCTTCCTCCTTTGTCGATCCATCCTGGTATTTTGACTCGGAGCCACGGATCATGTGACTCATGACTTCCACAAGATGAATGTCAGTGAGGAGTATCACGGTGAGGACAAGCTCCAAGTCGGGAACGGTAACCGTCTCTCTATTTCTCATACTGGACATGCTATTCTTCCCTCCCATCCTACCCCATTACAGCTTAAGTCCATATTATTTGTTCCCCAAATAACCAAAAATTTGCTCATTATCTCCAAACTTACCAAAGATAATAATGCGTGTGTCTTATTTCGTCCTCACGACTATTTTGTTAAGACATTGCAGGGCCAAACTCTACTCCACGGTCGTTGATCATGGCCTATATCGCCTCTCCAGTCCGGCCTCCTCACAGCTCAGCCCACCCACGTCCGTCGTTCACCTCAGCGCTCGCACATCGCTTGAAGGATGACATCGCCGTCTTTCTCATCCCCATCCATCCATTCTTTGTCATTTAGTGTCCACTTTTAAATTACCTATCAATTCAAATAAGCTTCCCAGTGTCTGTGAAGCGTGTCAATTAGGAAAGAGTCATCGTTTTCATTTATCTCATGTTCATCAACATTCACAAAAACCTTTTGATTTAGTATATTCAGATGTTTGGGGCCCCTCGCCTATGCTGTCATTGTCCGGCTCTCGCTATTTTGTTCTTTTCATTGATGATGCTACACGTTTCGTATGGATCTACTTTCTCTCCCACAAATCGCAGGTCTATGACACCTTTGTCAAATTTCACACCATGATCAAAACTCAATTTGGGACCTCCATTAAAAGTGTTCAGTTCGATTGGGGTGGTGAGTACCGTCCCTTAACTGCCTTCTTCGCAAATCATGGCATTCTTCATAGAGTTTCATGTCCTCACACCCCTGAACAGAATGGTGCCACAGAGAGACGTAGTCGAATTATCGTCGAAAAGGGCCTTGCCCTGCTCGCTCAGGCTCAGCTTCCTGTCAATTTTTGGGAGGAAGCTTTCCACATAGCCACCTACATCCACAATCGCACCATCACACCCACCCTCGCATTCGAGTCCCCATTTCAGAAACTCTTCCGCCGAGTTCCAGACTATGACTTCCTTCGAAGCTTTGGATGTCTTTGTTACCCCTTTCTTCGGCCCTATACCAACTCCAAACTTGACTTTCGGTCTCTCCCATGCGATTTCTAGGCTTCAGTCCTAAGCACAAAGGCTATAAGTGCTACCATATTCCCACGGCCAGAATGTATGTTGCGAGACACATGGTGTTCGACGAAGACGTATATCCCTATCCCCGGTTCTCCTCCCCCTCGCCATCACCATCAATCCCCCTCCCTCTTCCGGACACCACCCAGCTGTTGTCCCTAGCTGCTGACCCCAGTCAGTCTGCCTCCCCTCCCCCTTCGCATCCCTCGCCTTTCACACCGCCCTCACCCTCGCCTTCTGTTGGCGACACCCCTATGCACATGCCCACTCCCTCCACTCCCTCCCCCTCGCCCACTGCCACACCCGACACTCCGACAGTACCCCCTCCTCCGCCTCCACCAGTCCCTCCCCTTCGCCCCCATCTTCCCCTCCTAACCCAGCACCATCATATTACCGTCCTAGTGACAATTCCATTCACCCCATGACCACCCGTTCCCAATCACATAAGCTGCGTCCCAAGGCTCTAGCAGTCACCTCTACCACCCACATTCCTGAACCACAGACCTTCCGTCAGGCTGCTACTGACCCTAGCTGGCAATCCGCCATGCAGGAAGAATATCATGCCCTTATGAGAAATAACACATGGTCACTTGTTCCCCGTCCCTTGGCTACTAATATTGTTGGTTGCAAATGGGTTTACAGGCTGAAAGAGAATGCAGATGGTTCTATCCAGCGCTACAAGGCTCGCTTGGTTGCCAAAGGTTTTCATCAAGAAGAGGGCGTGGACTACCTTCATACATTCAGCCCGGTGGTTAAACCCACCACCATCCGTCTGGTCCTCTCTCTCGCTCTCAGCAGAAATTGGGCTATTCGACAACTCGATGTCAACAATGCCTTTCTGAACGATGATCTGAAGGAGACTGTCTACATGGACCAACCACCTGGCTTCACTGACCCTAGTCGTCCTACTCATGTATGTCGTCTTCACAAGGCGCTCTATGGTCTCAAGCAAGCTCCCAGGGCCTGGTTCACCAAGCTCAAGGAGTTTCTGCTCGCTCAACGGTTCCAGGCATGCACGTCTGACACATCTCTGTTTGTCTACCACACCCCTCATGCCACTATGTATGTTCTTGCATATGTCGATGACCTTATTGTTATAGGTAGCAGCCCTACCCTCCTTGAGGAGTTCACACGAACAATGCACCGTGCGTTCTCCTTAAAAGACCTCGGCCCGCTGCACTTCTTCCTAGGCGTTTAGGTGCTTCGGCTAGCGTCTGGGCTTCACCTCAGTCAGAGCAAGTATATTGGTGACATTCTACGCCGAGCCAAGATGAGTGATGCTTGTGCCATTGGGTCTCCGGCAGATCCTAACTCCAAGCTACTTCCAACGGGAGACCCTTTTGTTGATCCCCGTCACTATCGCCAGACTGTTGGTGCTCTTCAGTATGTCACCATCACCAGACCTGAGATCACCTATGCTGTCAATCGTGTCTGTCAATTCATGCATTCTCCTACAGACACCCACTGGCAGGCTGTTAAACGCATTCTGCGCTACCTATAGGGGATTCCCAATCATGGTCTCTTTCTTCAGCCGGCCACGACCCAGTCTCTTGTGGCCTATGCCAATGCCGGTTGGGCATCCGATCCCGGTGACTACCGCTCTCAATATGGGTTTGCCATCTTCCATGGTCCGAACCTCATCAGCTGGACGTCTCGCAAGCAGAAGGTTGTCGCCCGCTCTAGCACCGAGGCTGAGTTTCGTGCCTTAGCCTACACCGCTGCTGAACTCATTTAGGTGCGCCAGCTCCTCCATGAGCTACACTCACGGGCTCCCCCTCCTGTCCTACTATGTGACAACATGGGTGCTACCTTCATGACCCAAAATCCGGTTGTTGGCACTCGCTCCAAGCATATTGGCATTGATTATTTCTTTGTTCGCGAACAGGTTGACCGGCGGCAGCTGTCTGTTCATCATGTTTCCACTGCTGCGCAGTATGCTGAACTTTTTACGAAGGCTCTAGGGCCTACTCGCTTTGCACATCTGCGGCACAAGCTTCAAGTCCGAGAGCGCCCTTGAGCTTGCTGGGGGGTATTATCACAAAGATCTATCTTTCCTTGTAATCTAAGATAGAATCTTTATCTTGTATAGAAAGTATATCTCTAAGGAGGAAAGTGTGTCATCTTATATCTATATATTCACATCATATGAATGAGAATCATACGGTTGAAATCCCTAATTCCTCTCTCACTAATAACTTTTTTCTTGTTTCTATTGATTCTGAAATTTAAGATATTTTCATTGTAATATAGAAAGATGATGTTTATTCAAATTTATATGATATATTATGATTTCTAATAAATTTTAAATTGGTTAACTTAAATAAAAGAGTATTGTTAATCTAAAAAGGATTTTTCTAATTGTTGAGAAAGCATTTAGTGAATGAATTTAGTGGGCAAGAAAATCTCTTTCATAAGTTCATTCTTACAATTTAATATATTGATTTTTAATTAAAAAATGATGTTTATGCCAATTTATAGATATATTGTTATTATTTTTAATCTAAAAGTTTTCCCTAATTGTTAAGTATATATTTCGTTAATGCATTTAATTTTTTGGGTAAAACAAAATCCTCTTTTATAAGTTATATAGATTTATTCATTCATTCATTTATATTATTATTTAATTTTATTGGGTTAAATTATAAACTTATCATTATGTAAAAAAATAATGTTGCCAATTTCTCCTCTTAGACTTAATCTTATTTACATAAAAAAAAACTTTAAAAAACTTTTTCGACTTGTACTAATGGTTGGAGCTGTTAATTGACTTCTTATTAGAGGGGTATATTATTAATCTAAATAGATATATTTTTATTGTTGTGAATCTAAATATTTTTTCTAATTATGGAGGATTCATGGAATAGAAGGTTTGATATTTCACACACAAAAAAAAAATAGGTTTTGAAACTAATTACTCTAGCATTTATTGGCAAAAGGTTAACTCTGTAGGTTATATTATATAGATATAGAGAATTCGAGAAACAAACAAATCTGGCTCCTCGAGAGACCGACAAATTCGACAGGCGGCGAACCAACATACAACGTAAAATAAAAACGGTGCAATGTAAAAAGTGGCAACCAAGCTGCCCCAGCCGAACAACTTAGCCTAATCCAAAACAGCACGGGACAACGTACACTAAACTCGAAGCCCAGCGCCACCAAACGATGACTTTGCTGGCCAACACTCAATAATGTGATCATGTTTGTTTGTGACTAAGAGCATCTCCAAGAGAAGCTCCAAAATAGAGAAAAATGAAAAAAAAATATAGAGAAAAAGATGGATTTCGTGGTCCAACAGCTCCTCTATATTGTTTTGTAAAAGAGAGAAATGAGAAGAAAGAGTAAAAATTTCTCTATATTTAAAAGAAGAGAAAAACCTCTAAAATTAAATGTTTTCATCGATCCTCATGCCAACCATTTAAGTCATAAATAAGATTCAAATGAGATTTAAAATATAAAGTTTAGTTGGACTTATAAATATTATATAATATATGAAACTAAAATGGAATTCCAAATATAAAGCTTTGTTGGATTCATAATTTCCTTATATCATTTAATATATTATAAATATTATATAGTATGAAGTTATAAAAAAAAAATATAAGGTTGATATTTTATAAAGTTTTAACCATCCTTAAAAATCATACATGATTAGTAAATGAAAAATAATAAAATGAAGACATTGATATTTTCAACAAAATAAATAATAATAATAATAAATAAATCAAATTTATTTATTTTAATGGATAAATCTCGTACAATGTAGTACTAGTCACCTAAAGTTTAAAAAATTCGTTTATTATATATTATGAAATTTTATTATAATAAATGCAAAATTTTGTATAATAGAGAAACTGTTGGAGTTGAAGGATAAATTTTATAGAGATTTTGGTATTTTGATCTCTATTTTAGAGAAATGCTTGCTCTAAATGATTATTTATGATTATGATTGTTTATAATTTACAATATAGATCAATCATATACTACGCATAGTTTCTCCGATTTAATCGAAATAAAATTTCTTTTGTATGCATATATTACAAAGAAGATTTTTTTAAAAAAAAATGCAGGAGTTTATACTTTATAGCATCATTTTTAGTATACGAAGACTAAAATTAGTAAAAATTATAAAATAATAATATACATTTAAAATTTTATTTTTCTCAGTTTTTCTTTTGGGTCGGGGGCTTCAACCGCCCTGAGCCCCCTAAATCCACCATTGCTCCAGCGGCCGTGTCACTCCCGGCATCTCTGATCTCTGCTCTCATCTCCACGTCATCGATGTCGTCGTCATCGATCCGTCCGTTTGTTTTCTGAATCTCGACTTGTTCCAATGTACTCCGATTTAGTAACAGTGCATTTGATGATCACCGGTATTGGACGACCACTGGCGGTTGATTTTGTGGCGGTGGAGAGGCTGGATGAAGGCAAGTCTGGAATGACAGTGGTTTCAAAAACAAGGGAGGAGAGGTGGCTTTTGGGTATGTCAGTGGGTATGTTCAGAGGATGTGCTACTGAGGATGGTTACATGGAAGTGAGCATCTGGGACAAGAAGAGTCCCTTGCCGGCACCTCAGTCTATGAACTTCAGCTACTAATTCAATTGTGAATTGTAAATGAACTTTTGCTACTAACGTCAATCATAAAATAGTTGTCCAACAACATATTCTTTCAGGATAATATATTCTTACAAGCACATAAGAGGTTTCAAGAAGTAAAAATAGTTGTATGATCTTACTATAGATGATCCTCCTAAGATTCCTAGTTCATCCATCACTGGGGCAAATGTGATGGATCAAGATCTCCTCATTCACTTCATATCTGGTTCACACATACTAGTAAATAAGTGAAATTTAGAGCAATCCAAAAGTTTCCAGCATCATCGGCGAAAGAAGAGTGTACAAGTGCTTACAAGACAATGGCTCAGTAGCTGATCAAGGGCGATGTGCTGCAGTGAACATCACGGGCATCAGAAAGCCTTTGTCTTGGGGATAATGTAGCAATGGCCACAGCATCAACTTCTTGCGTCGTGATGTTCTTCCTCTTGGGGTTTTCGATCTGTAACCGCTCCTCTGATACCTCGGCTATGGGACTCAAATTCGGCGCCTGCTGCTTCATGCTTTGTGATATCATATCTTGTGCTTCTGCCACTATTGAAGCATCATCTTCTGAAGCATAGAGTATTCTCTTAAAGGCCTCAACAATCTGAATAGTGAGCACATAGAACACAAATAAGGTACAGAAACAGGAAACTCCACCATTTCAATTTTGATGATCAGAAAGAATAGGTGGCCACATACAGGTGAATTTTCGATTTCGGGGCATTGGCACAGCATCTCAACATCTCTGAGCTTCGAGAAGTAGAAGTCCCTCTCTTTCTCTAAGCTATCCACTGACAACTTCAGCTCTGTAATCTGTGTATGAGTTTCACAAATCAGCTTCCTAAACCTAATCCTAAAACCATATGCAAAATAACATTTCATTGTGTTTGATTACCTGTTCCTCATAAGCAACCACAGGTATAGAGTTTGGAGGCTTAGAAGATTTAGGAGGCGGATCATTCCTGCGGCTTCCATGTGAGGATTGGCTTCTCGATGCGGCATTGTTAGGCTTGGTGGTGGCTTGAGAGGAAGATGATTTCTTGCCCCCTTCTTTACCTCCTTTGCACAACTCCCTCCTCTCAATTGCATTGTAACTGCAACATCATCACCCCAAACGAAAATTGTCATCAATTTGCTAAATTCCGATGCTTAATAATCTTAGATTTAACCATTTACAATCTAGTAGCACTTGCATTTGGTAAAATCAAAGTTCTAATTTTGACCTAGTTACGCAATCTGAATATGCAGAAGCAAAATGTTGAAATTTACAAGGGATTTGAGATAATCTACCTGTTAATGAGGCCTCCATTTACAGAATCACAGTATCTCTTCATCCACTGCATAAATTCCAGGTTATCTAATGGCCTACCCTTGACCAGCTTGTTCACGTCTATGTACTGTACATCAAACAGTCCGAACAATCAAACTCGAAGAACAAGCGACAATCAATATAAAAAGCTAACAAAAGAGGGGAGAGAGAGCACCTTGGTGATCTTGAGCTTGTTGAACACGTCCTGGAGAACCTTGTAGTTCTGAATCATCTCATACTCGGACTTCGCGTCGAAATTGACCTTGTGCATCGGCACAACCCCTGGGTGTACCGAATCCATCAATTGACACTGAACAGCACCTGATGCAGCCTGCCAAGGGCAAAAAAAATTCCATTCAGATCCAATTTCCAACTTCAAACTCACCAGATCCAGTTTTTGTAACCCTAGAAAAACAAAAAACCTCTTCGACTTTAGAGAGATTGAGATGGAGAGTGGAGTTGATCCATGAAAGGATGTCGGATCTCCCGACGAAGTAGGCAGCATCCATGATTCCTATGTTGGTCGCCATTTCCTTTGCTCTCTAATTTTCTTCGGTTCTTCCTCGCTGGATTGATTTTGAACTGCTTTCTAATCTTCTGTGTATACAGGGAAACAGCATCCCTGTCCTGTCCCTTTCTTATAGTGAAGTTCAAATTTCAGATGGGGGGCTATTGGTCAAGTGACCGTTAGGCCCATATACACGCTCTTGGGCACACTCTTTAAATGGGCCCACTTAACAAAATACGGAGTACGTTTTTTTTTTTTTTGATGAAACGGAGTACGTTTTAAGTAAATACTTCATCCGTCTAAAAATTTAGGCCGTTTGACTTTTTGGCACGCTTTTTAATGTGTTAAAAACTCTATAAAATATTGATTTTTAAAAAAAAAAATTAAAAATTTGAAACTTATTGCTAATAAGTTTGAAATTGTTTTAAAATTTTTGAAAAAAAAAATATTTCATAGAGTTTTTAACACATTAAAAAGCGTGTCAAAAAGTCAAACGACCTAAATTTTTGATACGGAGGGAGTATAAATTAATAATTCAAGTGACTAAGAAGTGAGACAACTAGATATGAGAATATATGCCGCACGAGAACTCAACATAACTAACCTCGTAATCGAGGGTGATAACCTTACCATTATCAATAGCTTTAAAGGTCTTGAGATGCCTACAGGAGATTCTGAAATCATTGTCTCTGACAGTCGAGTCTCCCTAGGTTTCTTTCAAACTTTTGAGATTCGTCATGTTTTTAGGAAAGCAAACCCGGTTGCGGACCGATTACGACATTTGGACCTCGTTTTCTCCAATTACGTGACTCCTGGCGTCTTTGCAATCTCATCCGGTTGGATGCTATTGGTATATAGGGCTCCGCCCTAGTGCCAAGTTATTTCCAGTTAAAAAAAAATATGAGAATATATTCCAAAGAGATTAAAAGGAAAAAATGGAAAAAGAAATAATGGAGAAAAGAAAAAATTGAACAAATGGGAAAAAAAATATTGAATCATCATGTGATCAGTCCCTTTTTAATATCGGATTTTCTATCCTATGCCCTAAGGGCATAGGATAAGAAGCTAATTTTAGTATGCTTCTCTAATTAGGTGGATATGAGATATCTTGCCTCTATTATTTAATTATTTTTTTTGATTCCATATTTTTTTTAATTATGGTAAGTATTCTCATTAATTTTCTATTTGTTTTCTTCTTTTTCTTCTCTTTACCAATTTCATCTTTTCTCAAAACAAATCCATCATTTTATTGGAGACAAGTTATATATGTACAAAGATTAGTTTAAAAATAAAATTCACATATTTGTTTATTTTGGTTACCAATCTAACAATGAAAAATAAAATTCACATATTAACCCCAAATTATCAGTAGCTTAAATTTGTAGACTAGAATGAAAATAACAATGTTATTTAGCAAATGCAACATTAATTCAAAACTTTAATGCAAAAAATTGGATTTAGATTTTCACAAAGTTCCCCCCCTTTCTTCTTCTTCTTCCTCGTACCGGTCGATGAACCATTTTCAGATTCAATGTTCTCTTTTTCAGGACAAGTTGTAATGTTGTGACCGCTTCGCTTGCAAAAACCACATGCTCTAACTTGTTTTGCCAACTCTTTTCCGCCTCTTGCTCGCTTTGTCCTTGGGCGACCTTTTGTTGTTGAAGACGGAGGACATCGGATAAAATCATTCGAACCATTTCTAGGATTGCCATTGCTTGATCTTTCACCCGTATATGATTCTTGAATAGGCATTGAACTAACCCCAAATGTATGATATTCATCCCGGCACCAACGCAATGGCAAGTATGCAGCTGGAATCTTAAAGCAATCCTTATGGAGGAGCAAGCTCAAAACATGACGGCAGATGATCCCCCAAAATTCAAAGTTCTTACAAGAGCAAGTAGTCACAACTCCATCCCAAAACACTTTATGCCTTTGAGAAAGTGGCCCCTCAAAATGTTGCAACATGAATACTGTAGGATTCACTTCATGTACCTTGTATTGAGTTGCCTTCCCAAACTCTTCCTGAAACTTCTTGAAAGCAAAATTTGTGAACATTCTATGCACTTGTGCCTCCAATGGAGACAATGTTCTCAAGCAAGCCCCCCTATATGTATCCAACATGGTATGTCGCAGCTTTGTCAAGCTAATATCCTCGATGGCAAGATCAACCTAGTTAAAACATCGAGTTTTAAATCAATAGAAGTATTATAAGTACATATTTTGATTATAAATTGAAAATTACTATATATGACAGTATACTTACTTCTTTGATTAGTTGAGGTAAACATGAACGATTTGAAGTATAATGCTTCAAAAAGCTATTAATACTCTCCGATCTCCCAGTTGTGGTCATACCACCAAAAAAGTAGCCACGAAGATAAGCCGGCACCCAATGTTCCTTGACCTTGTATAAGCCCATTACATGCTTATTTTCTTGAAGGTTATACTTTGAAACCATAAGGGGCCATTCTTTCTCAAAATCATCAATGTTGTCAAGCCTATACAACCTATAAAAATCAGAACACCAAGCAAAGTAGAGGTGCCTAAGAATTGAAGTGAACCAACCACTGAATTTTGAAGTTATATGCCATATACAAAAGGCATGCTTTGTAAGGGGCATTTCGATGGAAATAGCTTCTGTCATCCATGGATCTTGATCGGTGATAATCGTCTTAGGTGGCTTTTTCATAAGTGTAACAAAAGTCTGTCACCAAAGACATACACAAATAAAAATCTTATAATTGTAAAACAAAAAATTGCATCAATTAAGTTATAAAGAAACAAGCTGAAATTTGTATATACCTTCATTAGCCAACGAAACGTAGCCATTGTTTCATTTCGAAGGAGAGCACAGCCGAGTAATATAGTCCTTCCATTGTTGTCAATGCCAACAAAAATACCAAAAGGCATGTCATAGAAATTCACCTTGTATGTGATATCAAATGCAACCGCATCTCCATAACTTTGATACCAGCCGAAGCAATGAGCCGGCGCCCAAAACATATGCTCTAACCTGTTTTGTTCATCAAGGGTAAAAGCATATTGGAACCTCGAGTCTTCCTCTTTGGCGTGTTGAAAACTGTTGAGGAACCTCATAGCATCATCACCAAGATTGCCTTGGCGAATCTTGTTGAAGAAATTATAGATATCTTTACTAAGAAATGGCAAATCTCCATGATTCACGTTTTTTTGCAGCTCCATCACTCTCATTATTTGCTTAACAGAAAGACCAGCTTCTTTATATAATAGAATTTGATGCTCATCTTCTTTCGAAATGGTACGATATGATGATAGAAAACGCACTTGCTCGGCTAGCAACAACTCATGATTATGTTCAGATACAAACTGAACAACATGCCACTCTTCTGGAAAAATCTCAAAAGATCTCTTCAACTTGATTCTCATTACTGCTTTGCATCCACATCTTAAAGATTCTTTGTTTCGTTGCTGTTTAGATGGGTCAAGAAACTTCTTTGCTGGAAAGCCTTCACGGTGACAAAAGAAATCTCGTCTAATCATCAAACCATATTTTTTAACGAATCGACCTCTACGAATTGAAAATCCTCTCCTTCGAGCATACATCTCATAAAACTTGAATGCCTCCTCTTCACTAAGAAAGCATTGCCCGATGAAAGGTTCAAAATAATTTTCATCTTCACCTTGATTCAATTTCACATTAGCTAATTCTGGTTCATTAGAATTGCTGTCTGTATTGAGATCAATTACATCTTTGTGAATATGATCACATATTTCATCCCTTGGAAGTTCATTCAAATCAATTAGATCCATAACGATTGACCTAAAGTTCATTAAAAGAAAAGATTGTTAAATTAAAAATTATAATGAAACATATATAAAAGAAAACAAGTAGAAATGTCAAAAGAATGGAGGAGCCATGTCAACCTACTGTCTACTGTATTTCGTATCCAATAAAGGGAGATAAAAAAATCAAGACAATTCCAAAGCAACTTAATATAATCATAAATTCTTAATCAACATTCCTACCTGTTATTGGCAGCCGTAATAGAAGATTATAAAGTAGCCATGGATCTCATTTGCTCCAACGTCAGAAAGAAGATGAAGCCAGGAAGATAAAATTGGTAAAGAGAAGAAAAAGAAGAAAATAAATAGAAAATGAGAATACTTACCATAATTAAAAAGAAGATATGGAATCAAAAATAATAATTAAATAATAGAGGCAAGATATCCCATATCCACCTAATTAGATAAGCATACTAAAATTAGCTTCTTATCCTATGCCCTAAGGGCATAGGATAGAAAATCCGTTTTAATATAACCTAATTTGTAGTGTTTGATGCAATTGTTGTCTTAGGTGTGTCTGGGCTTAGTTGTGGTAGAGGTTGCAGTCTCATGTGCTATGAGTAACGAGCTGATCATGGTCGTATATGCGCCCTTCAAATATCCCTCATCTAGGTCGTTGATGGTCTATATTGCAGCATGCAGTGGTGGCTGCAGCAGGGGGCGCACCCTCTAGCGACGGAACTTCGTAGTATTTTAAAAAAAATAAAATAAAAATACAAAACTTGTCTAGCTTAGTTGGTAAAAGGAGAGAAGAAAATTTAAGTTACCAAGGAGGTCTTGGGTTCAAATCTCATTCCTTCCCCTTTTGCACTATTTTTTATTCCTACCAAAATTATCTACTATAAATGTCATATTCAAATCAAATTATATATTTTTCTTTTAATATTTTCACAAGATAATTCATTATGTTACTCATATATTTTTAAAAAATCTTCAAATTTTTATTCATATGAATTTTTTTTACTATTAATGTCATATTTGAACAACAATTTATGAGGTTTTTTTGTCATACTTATCAAATCCAATCAAATTTTTTTTCATTTACCAATGACAAATTCTTTAAAAAAAATTATAGTTTTCTTTCAATATAAAAAAAAATCTTAATCAAGTACACATATATATAAATTATGAAAATATTGTATAAATTTTTATAATAAAATATCATATTTATATACCATTATTTATGGTTTTCTTTCAATATACCATAATTTATGGTTTTCTTTCAATATATTTTTAAAAAATTTATTTATTATATATACCGAGAAAAAAAATTCCCAACGAAAAATTTCGTCCCCCCCTCTAACAATTCATGCGGCCGCCACTGGCTGCAAGAGACGTCAATTTTTCGCTTATGGATTTCTGCTACCGTCTCTCTATCGGCAAGAGGTCGTGTTGGTTTCTTGTCTCCCCATGTTCTCGCTTTTCACAATTCATCTCTAGGTTTTCCTTGACTTCGTTGGACCGGTTTGATTGGTTATGTTCTGCTGAGCTCGGATCTTTTGACCCTACTTTTTGCATGCTTGTTTTTTTCTTTTCGTTTCACAATGGTTAGTCCATCTGCCTTTTTTTCTCGTCCTCTCGATTTAACAAACACTGGCGTTGTCTGCTATTTCGAATCCTTGCCTCTTAAAAAAAAAGATATGAGAACAAACACACACACACACACACACACACACACTGAGTATGGATAGGATGAGAACACTCCTTACAATGAAAAGAGCCGACAAATTTGTTCTCCCAAACTCTTTTGATAATCTAGAAGGGCTAGCTCGCTTCTTCTTCTCTAATCTAGAGAGCTTTCTGCTATCAGCTTCCGAGAGGAAACTCCAGGGGAGTTTTAGTTGAAGATCTTGAATGATTTTATTAGTTTCGGAGAGTTGTCAAAGGATGTTATTTTTATGTTTTTTGCACTAGTTCTTGGTGTTCTTTTTAAGGAGTTTTTGTTTCTGCATGAATTTGTAAGCAAAGGAGCCGACAAATTTGTTCTCCCAAACTCTTTTGATAATGTTTTCATAGTTTGGATTCTTAATCTAGGCCATTTCAAACTGAAAAGGGGCTCCTTTCTGCCTTTCATTATTTCCTATCCAAATAGAGATTGGACAATGATCTGAAGAGGAGAAGGAGTGGTGTTGAACAGATAGGTTGGCAAATTTGGTAATGATGTCTTGGTGAGTGAAGACTCTATCAAGCCGTTCATAGATATTGAGAATCCCACTACTGTCTTGGTTGAGCTCTTCTTTGACCTCTCTTAGTCTTCGAATTATTTTTGTTTCAACTCTAATAGCTTCTTCATTGCTAAGATTTGATGAATAATTTACATTTGGACAATGTTGCAGATTTATGGAAGACTATTTTTTCTGTTCCTTCCCCATTTTGGAGAATGAGTTGAAAAATCTATTAGACAAAAAAACACCTTAAAATTCTCAAAAACTCCAAAATCTCCAAAATAAGGGAAACTGTTGGAGATGCTCTATCCCATATTCTAGATATTTCTATTACATATGTTAAATAATTGTGCGATATATGCTTGTTTAGTTGTATTTGTAGAATAAAATGTGTGCTTGTATTAATCTTTCAAATTTGCTTCACTTATCAGTCACCCACTCTATCCCATATTCTAGATATTTCTATTACATATGTTAAATAATTATGCGATATATGCTTGTTTTAGTTGTATTTGTAGATTAAAATGTGGGCTTGTATTAATCTTTCAAATTTGCTTCACCTATCAGCCACCCACTCTACTCGCGTGCATCACCCATATGGATGGGATGAGGGTGAATATATTTGCGAGTGACAGGTGGCTGGTATAGCTGGATCCATTTATATCACGGGACGGCTGGTTGAATGACTACATCCACTCATATAATTTGAATTTTACTATTGTAAAAGTAATTTTATGCATCATGCCATATATACATTTGTAAGATTCCCCATTTACTCATGATCATCCTAGAAAGTAAGAAAGCAAAAATTGAAAACCATAAATATAGAATTTAATATATACATTTATACATGTAACGGTAGAAACATAAAATACAGAAAAAAAAATTGTCAGATACAAGTGTCTCACGTAAATGATTTGATTGATTTTACTTTATACAAGAAACATACTAATATCTTTGTATTTACAATTGTATCTAACATAACAATTGTATCTAAAATAACAGATGTATCTAACGCAATGGCTAGTTCTCAATAACTGAACCCTTTAAAACCTAACAAAAAACGCCACTCACCCGACCACTAAAAAAACAAAATGTGAATCAAATATATATATTTTTGAATAAAATATGTTCTAAATTGGATCAAAATTTATAATTTTACTTCATGAAAAATGAAAACAAAAATCACTTTTGAAAAAACCATATTATTTGGGGAAAAATTAATTTTGAAAATCTCCTAAAACTTTAAATTAAATTACTCACATCATACATTGCACCTAAAATGAGAGGTGTACTAGAAACTGCTCCTTGGCCCACCTCCCCTCCCTCCCTCTCCACCTCCCTCCCTCTCCACCTCAAATTTACTGGTAATAGACAGCCAGTCACCATTCAACCCCCTCCCTCTTTCCCTGTATATACACACAATCCCCTCTCCATCCCCTTCTACACATCAGTTTCAGAACCTCTCTCTTCCCCCCCCCCCCCCCCCCCCCCTAAAAAAAACAAAAAAACAAAAATCATGGCTTCTCTTGCATCCGATGAGAGTGTGAAGGGGAGGGGTAAAAGCCGGTGGACCCCTGAGGAAGACACAAAGCTACTAGAAATGGTGAAGAAATACGGACCCAAGGATTGGGCTAACATCAGCAAATCGATCCCGGGGCGAACCGGGAAATCCTGAAGGCTGCGGTGGTTCAACCAGCTGTCCCCCGACGTGATGCGCCGCCCCTTCACTGCCGAGGAGGATGGCCTCATCATCAAGTCCCACGCCGAATTGGGCAGCCGGTGGGCCCGCATAGCTCGGAGGCTGGTGGGTCGAACCGACAACGCGGTGAAGAACCACTGGAACTCCACTCTCCGCCGCAGACGCCTCCTCAACGCCGGCGGATCAAGCTCCGACCTCGAGCCCAACCCCCTGCCGCCAAAGAGATCCACTACTGGCGGTGTGGGCCCCAATGCTCATTTTTCCCTCTCGGGCTTGGCCGGGCCGGTTAGCCCTAGCCCGGTTGTTGAAACTGAGCCGATCCCTTATTCGGGCCGGGTCGGGTTCGAGCAATTCTATTACCCTGGGCCGGCTCTGATTCCGACCGAGCAAGACAGCGAGCCCCAGATCGGTCTTTCTCTTTTTCCGGGATCCGATTTGGGCGAATCTTCTACACAAGCTCCACCACCACCAGCAATTCCTCACGAGAACGAAATGGAGATGGTAGGGATTGACCCATATCTATTGCGGATGATGGAATCATCAATCCCGACTCCACTACCCCAATCACCGATGCCTCCTCCACCGTACCGCCACAGATTGCTCCTGAAGAAGCTCAAGGGATGATAGGAGGAGCAAATGCAGACAACGAAGACACCAGTGGGGGATATCAGAAGATGCTGCAGGAGGTGATAATGATGGAGGTGAGGAATTACGTGGATCAACAACACAAGAATGTGGAAATGGGAGGCTGTGGAGGCCGGGTGTGCTCCTGCTCTATCGAAGACATCGCCAATGCAGTCCTGCGTCGCATCAGATCAGCCAACGCCATATAGAAGATCGAACATGACATCGCTTGAAATGGGAGTAGATCGATATGCGTGTGTGTGTATGATTGATCACTGATTAATGTTGTGAAACGCCTATGGAAAGTGTAAGAAAAGAAGAAGATAGGTCAAGACTGTCAAGTGTTCTTCGTAGAGGTCGATAACTTTTCTTTTGAGTAGTAATGTATGCAAGAAGAACCTGTGTGCTAAATGAATAATGCAAGTAACTATTCATATATCAAGTCATTGGTTTGTCTAACCTGTTTTCTTAGAACAGAAAAATCGATATACAAATGGTTAAATTTTGTACAAATGATTAAATTTTATAATCTATTTTTAAAATGACTAACCCTTTCTTATTTTTTTTCAAACCGAACGTTAATGTACGAATTATCATCATTAATATGTGAATGAAAATGCGTGAATTGGTTTTGGTACGTGTATGTGTATGGAAAAATGTATTTGATTTTAATATCGAGTCTATCCATTATGAATTTATTATAATATTCATATATACATTAATAGAGAGATTGAACTAATTAATTACAATCAATCCTTTAAGATTTTAATTGTAAAAAAATCAATTTTTTTGTATTGTTTTAAATAATTAAAATTTGCAAAAATGGGCTTGAAAGTTGTTAGAGAGTTGCCTGCAGTACGTCACTGATAGGGATGACAATGTATCGGATGGTGGGTTGTGGGTGATCTACTTCCGTCACCCGACCCACTACCCAGAACCCTTCACCCTACCTGAGCCATCATCCATCAAATATTTTACCTGCTCCGTCCATCCATCACCCACCAGATGATTGGGTGGATCGGGTGATAATTCGGATAAAATACATCTCATTAAATTCAACAAAAAATTATAGAAAAACATACGTCGAACACTTCGATGAATAAACAATTACCAAAATATAGTCAAATTCGGTCAAATACATGTAAATATTCACGCAAATATCAACACTTCAAAATTAAAGCTAGAAGTGTGTTTGATTAGTTTGTTTAATTAGGGTTTGCAAATATCAACACTTCAAAATTAAAGCTAGAAGCATGTTTGATTGATTTGTTTAATTAGGATTTGAGAGTATATTTATGGGAGAAATACATAAATTTGAGTTCACCCCAACATAAAACTCTAATCTATTCTACATTAAAATATTAAATCAATTGACAATATGTGAAATAACTCGTCTTTATATTTTATATATATATAGAGAGAGAATGGGTATAAAGTGCACACCCTTTAGGATGTACTTTGTGCACAATTGAGGACCGTTGATCTAAAAGAAATAAAAGGCTAAGATGATGCCACGTCAATTGGGTGGTTTTTAAAAAAGAAAGTGAAAAAGAAGCCCAAACTCAATTTAACGGGGGTGTAGCGCGTGTACAGGAATTGCATAAAACCCTAGATAATGCTTCTTCGTCTTCGTGTAGCACTGGAGCCCCAAAGGCGAGTTGAAGGCGGCAAGTTGAGCAGGAGACGGGCGGAGGCTAGGCGGTGGTGCACGGAGGCGATGCTTGGTCCGACTTTCCAGGCGAGTCGAGCATGTGGTCGGCCCAGCGAAGCCATTGAGGGCGGATAAAGGCAGCCGTCACCGGGAGATTGAGGCCAAGGACGACAGAGATGGTCGACATCGGCAGATCTGGACAGTTGTGGCGAGATCCTTCCTCTGGTCGCTTCCCTGACCGTCCTCCTTGACGGAATCCTTTTGCATGATGGAGGGAGGGATGATGCAGCCGAGATTGGGAGGGACGATGGCAGTTGAGGGGTGAAACTCCTCCCGGCACAGCGTCGATGCACATCACCGTCGGATTCAGAGGGTCGGCGACCATCTCAGACCTCCTCGCCCTATCGCCCTTTGTCGGATCCAAGCCCTCTCGCTCAGATCCGGGCCTCCTCCTCCCCTCTCGCTCAGATCCGGGCGGTTCCGGGCTATTGCCGGTGGTCGGCATCCTTCAACCGCCTCCGTTCTCCGGTGCTTCGTACCGATTCGACTCCGTCATCGTTACGTCATCCTTCCATTGATCTGCTTGTTCTTTTTTCTTTTTTTTTTCTTTTTTTGTGGGGTGGGGTACTGGGGTGGGTGGCGGCGGTGGTTGGGTGAGGGTGGTGAGGGTGAGGGTGGTGAGGGTGGTGGGTGGAGGGGGTGGTCGGTTCGAATCTATTCTATTCAATATTGTTAATTATTCAGATGAATATGTCGAATTTTGGTTGTTAGTGTTAATGTTTTGTTAATTATTCGTTGAAATTTAGATCATTATTCATCGGTATATGGAGGTTTCTGATTGACAAATAACATAAAACCTCTCGTATACGACCGAATAATAATTCCTATACCATCGAATACTCATACATTTTATTCAATAATGTTGTTTCTATTTCCCAAAATATATAACTATTCTACCAAATAATATTTCAAAACCGAATGCATAAAAATTAACTCGGAGTCAAAACTAAAATTGATTGACAAAAAATTAAACATTATTCGGTAGTATGTGACAAATTATTCAGTTGAAACAGTAAAATTTGATCTCAAATGGATGGAAAAACGAAATATAACATTATTCGGTTGAGTCTGAAACATTATTCGGTGGAATGGGCAGTTTTTTCACAACAGCGAAATCAGATCCGGAAAAAAAAAAGCGCGTCAGACCTTTTTAGGTGGGTCCCACCAGTTTTTCTATTTTAAAAAAAAAACACTATTTTAATCATGACATTCCATTTCCTCTCCATCAATGGTCAGGATTTGTGCACTAGATACACCCTAAGGGGTGTGCACAAGGGAACCACTCCCTATATATATATATATATATATATATATATATATATATATATATATATATATATATATATATATATATATATATATATAATCTTTCTCACTTTCGATGTGGGATGTACATCTGTCCCCAGACAGTTTTGATATACGTATACGCGATAAATTGTGTCAGTCATATGATAGAGGAAGGGATAAGAAATTTAAAGATGAACTGGGGTAAAGACAAGAGGTCTATAAAATAAATGATTTTTCGCGTGGGAATGAAAATGGAGAAAATCAATGAGATAATTGTCTCCCTCCCCATAAGGAACATTGTTGAGATTCGTCCATAAAGGATAGACTCTTCATAAATTGAATTTAATATAAACATTAATTTTTGGTCATAACCCGTAGAAAGAAAAAGATACAAAGAAAATTGACAGATAAAAATATCTAAAACTATAGTCCAAATCGTTTGTCTCCGTCGTTATTCTCTTTTCTTTTCATGTCCCTTCTCACAAACCTCTTTTTTTTTTTTTCTTTTACTATTTAATTTAATTTAATTTTAAAAAAAGATTGTGTGAGGGGGGAAGGAGGACAAAGGAGGTGACATAGTGTTAGATGTATTTAACGGAAAGAGTAAGATCGATCAAATATTATGTATAGTACGACTTCTTTATAGTTACTTGAAAACGACTAAAAAAACTGTTAACTGATCGATTATAAAAAGAACAATTACAGTTTGAAATAAATCACCATCGACTTTATATATATAGCGACGACACTAATCGAGTAGTGGCATAGTTATAACAAACATTGTGATTAACGATTTTTGTGACAGTTAATCATCATCATTCATCACGAGGACAGGTCCCGACTATATTATCCGGCATATTTAATATTTTTGCCTTGTTTTTTTTTCCGTTTCTCAATTTCCAAATTAAGGTAAAACGGAAACACACATTAATTAGTAAATTGTATACATGCGCACCCGTATGATACTTTTTACCTTTTACATGATTGAATAAAATCAACATCGTTTATTATAAAGAGATGCATTAATTGTACGTGTAGATAGTAAAGTTTAACAGCACAACATAAAATTAACTGGTTCAACTTTGAAGAAAAAGTAGTATATATGAATTAGACAAAGATCAAGGTACGCTTTAATTTCGCATTTGCTAAAATTTTATTTTTCTTTAAACAAATTATTAAAACACCTTCCTTAACGTACTCCATGTTAATTTAGACAAAGGCCTTCTAAAAAAAGTGTCTACCTGTCTACCATCAATTTAAAAAAAAAGATGGTATAGGTTTATTGGTTTACTCATGATAATCATGATCGCACAAGTAATATTGTCATATGTGTAGTCACTTAGTAGCATCATCAAAATGCAAACCATGAATAGATATATACATTTATTTACTCGTTATGGTAAAAGAGAAAATACATATAAATATATATATATATATATATATATATATATATATATATATATATATATATATATATATATATATATATATATATATGAATTGGTTCTAGAGTGCACACCTCGTAAGATATACTTTGTGCACAAATCTTGACCTTTAATTAAGAGTTGATGGATGTTTAAGATTAATTGGGTGTTTTTATTATTTTTTTAATTAAAAAATGTAGGACCCACCGAAAAAATTACTTACCTTCCATGAGTCAGCGCGTGTGCATATGGTACTCCCTCTTCCGTGACCACCATCTCATCTTTTGTACATAATGATTGAAATTGTGTGTTTTTTTTTATTATTTCCTTCTTTCTTTTTTTTTTAAACGGGTGCCATTCTCTTTTTTTTTTTTAAAGTTTGCAACCCCATTTTTTTAATATTTCCTTCTTGCTTTTTTTTTTATGTAAACTGCCATTCCTTTTTTTTTTTTAAAGTTTGCAACCCCAATCTTTTATTAAAAGCTGATTTTTGTATATATATATTTTATGAAAAATATGAGTGATTTTTGGTGAAACCGCGTGATTTCATTTGTTTTTAAATTTATCAATTTAACCGAATAATATTTCAAATACTACCGAATAATGTTATGTTATTTTTTTTCCATCCAGTTTATACGAAAATTCACCAGTTCCACCGGATAATTTGTTATGTAATACCGAATAATGTTATTTTTTTCCATCAAATTCATATTGAAAAAAAAAACTCAATTCCCTAAATAATACTTACGATTTATACGAGTAATGCCTCATATTTCACCGAATAATCTCATAACTTATGTGTTGCGATAAAAAAATGTCCTTTATAAATGAATAATAACTAGAAATTCATCGAATAATGCTTGTATCACACCAAATAATATTTTACGTGTAACTCATAAAATTAACCATCTCAAATTTCTCTGAAAAAATGGCAATTGTAATGAATAATATTTAGAGATTCGCCGAATAATACTTGCATTTAGAACTCAACGAATAATATCGAAAACCTTAGAACTCAATCACACATTGATTTCGAATTATAAAATACACACATTCCATTGAATAATTATTCAGAATCCAACGAATAATATGGATCGACCATCTCAGATCCCAATCTTTTTTCGAATTAAGAAATACACCCATTTCGTTGAATAATTATTCAAAATTCAACAAATAATATCGACAAATCTCATCTCTCAATCACAAAATACACACATTCGGTTGAATAATTAGTAGAAATTTACCGAATAATGGTTGAATTAACTCAACTTGGCATTCTCGTTGGGCTTCCAATTGCACCATCCTCCTCCCAGAATCAACCGCAGACGGCATAGCAGCAGTCGTCGGAGGGGATCGAGGTGACGAGATCGACATAGCAGCAGTCGTCGGAGGGGATCGAGGTGACCAGAATCAACCGTAGACGGCATAACGGTGACTCGTCGGGATTCTTCAGATCTTGAAGACGATGTATTGCCGAAGGATTCGGACTCACGCCGTCGACCACCGGCGACGGAGCCACAGCCACCCAACCCAGATTACACCTCCTCCACCATCATACCACGCGCAAACGAAGGGGCAAGAACGGGGCAAGCTCTAACCCCCAGGTCTGGATCTGCCATGAATTGGCCGGAGATTGGATCTCACCGCCACCATCAACTTCTTGCACTCCTCCATCAGACCAACACCTTCAGCCCAATCGCCGCCGTCGATTACCTAGATCGGATCTCGCCGCCACCGCCGATTGCGACGCCGACGGTCTGCCCTTCCAAGCGCGCACGAATCGCCGCCGCCGGCCTTCACCTCCTCCCCTCTTCGCCTGAAAACCTCTTCAGAACCCATCGACGTCGTCAGACCCATAGCCACCGAAAATTCGTCGATCGAAGACAGGCTTTTCATCCATCTCTCTGCTCTTCGATCACCGTCTTTGTTTTTGATTTGTGATCGAAATTGGATCTGTTTGTTTTCTAATTAGGTTAGAAATTGGATACAGGCTCTCACGCGCTCATTGTTGAAGGTAAGGAGATTTTTTTATGTGGGCCCTACCTTTATTATTTAAAAAAACGTTAAAAATCAATTATTCTTAGCCTTCCATCACAATCGATCTAAGGGCTCACAATTGTGCACAAGATACCCCCTAAGGGGTGTGCACAAGTTACCCATTCTCTCTCTATATATATAATATATATATATATATATATAATATATATATATATAATATATATATATATATATATATATATATATATATATATATATATATATAATATATATATGTATATATATATATACACACACACATATATATATACATATATATATATATACATATATATATATATATATATATATATATATATATATATATATATATATATATATATATATATATACTATATATATATATACATATATATGTGTATATATATGTATATCAAATTGAGAACCTCGTTGAGAGGAAATAGCAGTACTCATGTCAGTTTGAACATCAGGCTAGATCCAAGCTCCCTTTGTTCCTCATCCTGGAGAATGAGCTTGTAAACCTCACTCATGGTTGGAGGAGGTTGTATCATAACAATCTGAGCTCGAGCAGTGTTATAAGACTCATTAAGACCAACCAAATATTGAATGATCTGTTGATCCTTAAGCAATTTGTGAACCAAACCAGCAGATCCACACTCGCAGACACAATCCTCAAACAGTAAAGCATATTCATCCCACAATCGTTTCAATTTGGTGAAATAAGATGGAACAGGCAAAGTACTATGTGAAACAAAGAAAATATGACGATGGTTCTAAAACATACGAGTACGATTAGAGCGAGAGAAACGCAATTCTAGATCTTTCCAAATCAAAGCAGCATATCGAAAATATAAAATGGATTCAGCAAATCCTTCTGAACAGAATGAACAAGCCATGCAATTACCATGTTATAGCATCACTCCCACTGTGCAATCAATTGTTGCCAATCTTAAGCCGAGCAGAGAGACTTCAACTGAACGACGCCAAGGTCCATAGTTCCGATCTGAAAGGAGGCTTGTGGATAGAACATAATTCGGATGTTCCGAGTGATGAAGATAGAGAGCATCACTAGGATCAAGGAAAGCAGCAGTAAACGGATTGTTGGCCGCCATGAATGAGCGGAAGAAAACCTAGACTGATACCATGTAGGAAGGATGAGTTTGAGCTGAAAACCGTTTCATTGATTTGGAAGATTACAAATGTGTGCTATTTATATGAGGAACTTTTCTTTCTATGCAAGACAACTTAAGTGTACAAGTGAAATAAACTTGGTTAACCGATGCTAACTAATCACACATGAACCATGTTCAATACATTCTTAATTTTCAATAATTAATTATGTGTGCAAGAACAACATAATGAATCAAACTTGAAGAGTCTAATAGCTGATGTAAAACAAAGTAATAAACAAAAAAATTTCGTAAACTTTCTACAGATGGAACTTCAAGGCCTTGAAATGAATCCCAATGTTTTGAATCAGAACTCAAGGTCTTGAAATAATTCTAGAAACTTATTCAATAGAACATGTACGAAAATAAACTTATCAAAGTATAATGCGGAATAAATAAATAGATGGATACACGAATTGTTAACAAGGTTCGGCACGAACTTGGCCTACATCCCCGCCTACGGTTCTCCAACCCGTAGGATTCAAAAGCACTATTATTTCACTTCCTATGGATGCTAGATACAACCGAGAAGATTTTTCCTTCTTCTAAGCACTCGAAGCCTCACCCGCTTCTATCTAGTCAACTCAGATCCCTTAGAGTCCTAGATACAACTTAGAAGAACAACCTTTCTCTGAACTTGTAGCCTCGCTCGCTACTATCTAGTCAACCCAAAACACTCGTGAAATAATAGCCCAGTGAAATCGTTTGAGTAGATGTATACTCTTAGTATAACACTTTAGATTTGTTAAGCTCTAGAAACTCTCAACTTTTAAAAGATAAAGCAAGAACAACAATGGAGAGAGAGAGAGAGAGAGAATCAATGGTGGATGATTGCAACGGAGAACACTTTGCGTGTAGATTTAATGCTCGAGTTCTCTTTTTTCTTCGCCGATGCCTTCGGTCCTTTTATAGGTGCAGGGGCTGAATTTTGAACGTTGGAATCCCTTGATTTTACAGCCGTTTGAATTTGAAATAGTTTCACCAAATTTGGTTGCACAAAATCAGCACCATATCTTCAAATATTTTCCTACCGTGAATAGAAAATTCCAGTCCTTTATAGAAGATTTTCCGGCCACCAAATCTTCCATAATCTGCATAAAAAATATCAGCAAACTTTTCAAATATTTGATATATAAAATATGCACATAAAAATCTTTAACAAATAAATATATAAAATATTTGACGTATCCAATTCGTCCAATTTGCCCTTTCTGTCAATACCTTGAAGTCGTGGTCTTATTTTGTTTTTCATCAACCTTTCTCAAAGACCTGTAGGTTAACTCTCAATATCTTACAATCAAGGTGGAGTCTTCAGAACTTAAATGCTAATGAAATTTGACAATCTAAAACCGGTTTGTAAAAGATTTTCCATGGAGCCAAGAAATTTGTTGGCATATTGATCATACTCTTGATCGAGTCAATTGCGGGGCTCATTATTAAGATAACGGAAAAACTATGATAAGACATTATATATAGTACATTTTTTTTAGTTACTTGAGAACGAAAAAAAAAACACAGTTAACTGGTAATTAAAGAACAAATTACAGTTTGAAATATTTCTCCATAGAGCTTATGGCTAAAAAGCCTAAAAGCCTAAAATACTGTTGAAGCATTGATTTTTTATTTGATTGAAATGTTGAGGTATTGGTTAACCAGGTACACTATCTAGCTGTAAATTGTGATTAACGATTTTGGTTAACCGTTAATTGAGACCATCGCGAGGGAATGAATCGTTAATTGAATCGACCCTGATTCTTTTTTTTTAAGAGTAGGCAATAAGTTGGATGCATTACCGATATCCATGATCATCCCGCAAGAAGATGTTTTATAACTCACAACAACATGCACTCAAAATAACATTACAATTCAACTGAGATTTAAGAATAAAGTCAGCTGCACCATTGGCCTATAGCAATGCTGAAATGTGACGCTCTCAAAATCTCTACTTAATGAGTGAATCTCTTGGAATATTTCAGCGACCTCTCATGGAATATTGTTCGCATGATTGATGGCGTCGATGATGATAACACAATCACTTTCAACTACCACTCTTCGAATCCTCATCTCTGCTGCTAGTCTTATACCTGTATAAACAACAAAAGCTTCTGCTAGAATGACATAACCCATGCTGACATTACATTTATGAATCTGAATAACTTGACCTTCATTATTCCGTACAATACAACCAACCTGTGGTTGAGAATCAATTTTCACCAAAGCATCCACATTAATCTTAATGACGTTTCTTGGAGGGCATTTCCAACTCATTTTATCCGGAGGCCTAACACGTTTAGACAATTTCGTTTTTACCGGCCCTTTTCTCCAGCATGAGATATTATCAATAACTTGATTTAACGCATGTATAATACTCGAATTAGTAGAATTTTGAAAAATAATTCTATTTCTGAGATTCCAAATTAAATGTCATAAATGACACAAGTCTGTAAAATCTATATTAAGAGCCCTGCTATTTAGGATATTTTATGAAACATCATTTGTTAAATTTGGTATAGTAAAATATTTTTTCAACCTAACACTCAGATTTTGAATAAGGGATCTTGTAATCATTTGAAAAGTTCTTTATACAAGGAAAAAAATAAATCAAAATTTAATTCCTTAAAATTACTACTCACTAACGTTTAGTTTAAGAATGAGAATGAATCTTAACTGAATCCTGAGATTTTTTTGAGGCATTCATTTACATAATAACGGGAGCGATTTTCAAGGCATGAATGGTTCTAATCTATAAATGACAATGGGCCTTGTGTGGAAGATGGTAAAATAAACCAATCTCACGTTGATAATATAAGGAATCCAAGTCTTGCATATAAGTCGGTGGGTTACTCCTCCTTAACGCCATTTGGTTTTAATATGAACCTAGTATTGTGTGCTCTGATGGATTAGTTCATGGTGTGCTCAAACAGTCAGACGTGTGACCCCCACGGTTGATATTTGAGTCGAGCGAGTCAAATAGTGTTTGTTCATATTAAGCTCGTTTAAAAACGGGATCAAACCGTTCATACTCAACTCGTTTAGTAAATGAACGAACTCAACCCGAGCTTTATTCGAGCCTAGAAAAGTGATACTCGCTCATAACAAAATAACTAAAGGAAAATTTATAAATTCCATAACATTCGAGCTTGAGTCATGCCTCAATTTGATTCGAGCTTTAAAGTGCATAATATATATATATATATATATATATATATATATATATATATATATATATATATATATATATATATATATATATATATATATTGATTTAGTTAATAATCCGAGGACCAGACACACCTGGCTCCTCGAAATGCCGACAAGTCAACGGACAGCGAACCGTTAAACATACAACATAAAATAAAAAAACGGTGCAATATAAAAAGCGATAACCAAACTGTCCAGTCGAAAGAAACAAGCCTAACCCAAAATAGAAGGGACAACGTAGACTAAATCCGGAGCCAAGCTCCACCAAATGATGACACCGCTGGCCAACGGTACATCAGGATCGGAGTCCCTTTGGATGATGAAGACGAACCTCCAAGGAAATTTCCAAAATACGGAGTCGCCTCGATGCACAACAACACGACCCCAACCAGACCCGACACTAGACGCCAGAGCCCAACTCAGACTAGGACCGTCAAGAAACAACTGGAAACGCAGTTGAAATCCACCCTTGTACAAACGCACCACAAAGCCCTTTGAGGATTTTGTCGAGACCCTTACGTGATTTTTATCATATCCTTTCGATTGGATTTACACAAGGTTCAATATATATATATATATATATATATATATATATATATATATATATATATATATATATATATATATATATATATATATATATATAACGTTTAGATGTTTGTCGGGCAAATGATCCCAAAGGAGAAGGCCTTAGGCCCGAAGGAGACTTGCCAAACATTTATATTTTTTATTTTTTATTTTTCATTCTTTTCCTTTCTTTCAAACGTGAAGAAAGTGCTCGCCAAACAGTGGTAGCAGGCCGGCAGACCAAAGGCGGTCGGAGACTCGACTGGAACGCACCAGGCCGACACTGCACCGGCACGGTGCATTCCGGGTCGAGATCCGATTTGAGGGAACATCGGAGCGAGCACCAGAAATCGAGTACCCCATCGAGTCCCTGACAAGGAGGACATCGGTGAGCAATCCAGCCAGGGGCGGGCGGAGAAAGACGCCTACCGGAGGCGAGTTTGGAGCCAGAATTTCAGAAGAAGGAAAATCAAACCCTAGATCTAAAATTGGAGGCATAATTGTTCGAATTGGAGGTGAGTAACAGGAGAACCGAGCTCCACATACATGGATCTATCAAAGCCCCAAATAGATTGAGTTTTTTGTTCGATTAAGAAGGGTGTGGAAGAAAGAGATTTTCTTCTTCTGGGCGGAAGATTAATCAGCGGACACCGGAACCGAGGAGGGCAACCAGCAGTAGGCCGGAGCCAAAGAGGACGATCGGGATCGAAACGACAACCCCGGTGGTATTCTTCTCCTGACCCAATGAGGAAAGTAGGAGGCGGAGAGGGTGGGCAGGCTTGAGGCCTTGGTCGGATGAGGTGGATTATCAACCTCCGAAGAGGGGTTCCTGCCTCCGAAGGGGTGTTTTTTAGCCTCCGAAGAGGTGGTCGGATTTGTTGTTCTTGAGCCCCTAGGTTTTTCCAAGCCCTCTGAAGAGAGCTTTTTCCGTTTAAAATGCATAATATATGAACGAGCTTGAGATGAGCTTGTTTAGAGTTGAGCTCGAACTACTCAG
Source organism: Persicaria tinctoria (assembly GCA_037127255.1). Classification (NCBI taxonomy): domain Eukaryota; kingdom Viridiplantae; phylum Streptophyta; class Magnoliopsida; order Caryophyllales; family Polygonaceae; genus Persicaria; species Persicaria tinctoria. The sequence continues at coordinate 25,343,558 of JBANSL010000018.1, read as the reverse complement.
CTCAAATAATATCCCTAAATAGATATTGGCTTGGCACATAGCCTAAAAATAAGTTCGTCTGTTATGAGAAAGTACTATATTAATTTCTCCTGACCCACTCGCTTCTGTCCTTTTTACCCATTTCCTTTGATCATGCGTTTTTTGTCCAGCTGAGTGGAGTCGTTTTCTTGGGCGTTGCTTCGTTTAGTTTCCGGATAAAGTTGCAGTTTCGGGCGCCTTGTTGTTCGTGTTGACCGTGGAAGTGTTCGTGAATCATGATTCTCGAAGATCTCTTATCTAGGTGGGGGTAACGTCAATAACGGCTCAGAATTATGATTTCCGGGTTACGTTTCAAGGATGAAACCCCTTGTTCGGATCTTGCGATTCAGGTACAGGTCAAGGTTTCAAACTCATTTTAAGATTAGTAGAAAGAGGGATTTCAAACCCTAAAAATCTCGAAGGACCGTTGGGTACCCTTAACCTATCCTAAGACTATGTCACGAAATTCAATTCAAATGAAAGTAAAGTGGAAGCAAAGTTAAGATACAAAGCGCCACGACAGAGACGGGTCAAAACCAAAATATAAGCGAACGATTACCATTTATACCAAGTTAGAGAATTAGCCAGGTTCTTCGATTCGCCAAAGGGTTTCCGGTCACAGAAGCATGGAGCAAGCAAGGATAGGTACCTAACACTGTCCACGAAGTCAGGCCCGGTAATCGCATGCGGGTCCTTTGACCGTGTTGAGGCCACATAACATGCCTATACATAAATAAAGGATGGTCTAATTCAATACAAGATTTAAATCACATAAGCATGCTTGATAGTTATAATATGCGGAAAAACTGTAAAGGGCCAAAGGCAATGCCAAGTGGCATATCCTTCTCTTACCTCTGCACTCCTTCCTGTTAGTGCAGAGCCTGGCCAGTCGGTGCTATAGCATAGCAATTCCTCGTGGTGGTGCACGGACCACGACATCATCATATCACATCATCATAACATCTCTTGCCCGATGGTGTTGTGCTATCATATCATGCTCATATCGAATCGATTGACTCAGGGCAAACTCGATGGGGCTGGGCTACCCTATGACCCTAGAAAAGACTCTAGGACTATCACAGATAACGGTCGTTCTGTTTCAAACACACATAGTAACCACATGCTCAGTTCAATGCAATCCTAGCATGATACTACATGGTATGCTTTAATATGCAACAAAACTACACATCACATGACACATAAGGCAGGAGGTCCAGGTTAATGAGTAAGTCCCGTAGGATACTTACCTGAGAATGCAAAACAACAAAATAATGCAAACAAGGGGCCAAATGAAAGTCCAACCGCAATCCAACCGCAACACACACCTATCATCAAGCCATCTCCATAAGCTACCAATCCAACATTTCACACACACGAACCTGAGTGCTAAACATCCTCAAAACCAATCGACGGCAAAACTATTTTCCAAAACCTTTTCGATAAGGTTAACCAAAACCATTTTCTTCCAATCAAAATCATCGATAAATCTCACCAACAATATTTCCAAATTCATTCAAAACCAACATCATATCCAAAACCAAACTCGATCATAAAACCAAGTTAAAGAATCCCGACAAGAAAATGAAATCCTTTAACAAATTTTCCAAGCATAAAACCCGATAGTTCGAACTCGGGCAAAACCCCATAACTATTTAACAATAAAATAATATCCCAAGATCCCACTTTTGAAATCATCCATCAACTAAAACATATTTGAAAGGAATCGGGTCAAAAACCAACAAGGAACCCAAAGGAGGCAAGTAGTGACTCGACCAAGTCACTGGAGACATCTCGCGGTCGCGAGAGGGCCGGTCGTGGCCGCGAGATGCTCCCAAGTCCACACCGCGAGAGGATGGCACTCGCTGGCCGCGACACAAAGATCACGCGGTCGCGGCCGCGACATGCCATCCTCAGCCTCTGAAATCTGGGTTCGTCCTCGTGGCGGCGACCATGGTTTCGCCGCCGCGAGAACGAACCCTACCTTGTTCGTTTTTGCTCGTTCTTGCTTGTTTCAAATCCATTTTCGTTCAAACTTGTTTTAAAGCGTTTCCAACTCAAAATACCACCCAAATAACACAAAGAAACTCCAAGGGACACACAAAAGACCTCAAACAAGGACTAGAAGGGAGAGCGGAAGAGGGATTACCTAGCCTCTTAGAGGCTCCATGGAATCTTAAAGGGAGGGAGTCTTTTGGCTGCGAATTGACAAAACCTTGCTATGACAGGGCCTAGGAGAGATAGATATAGCTTAAAAGAAGGCTTTTGCACAAAGTTAGATACAAAACGAGAGGATTTGAAGAGGGACAATTTACCTTGCCCAAAAAAAAGAGGAAAGGAAGGAATGGGCTCAGATCCGCTTCCCAAGGTATTAGATCTGACTTTTTCTTGACCTCATAAGGTATAGGGGAGAGTGAGGAGCAAGTAGAAACAAACGGGGAAGAAAACAGAGCTATAACGAAGGAGAACGAAGAATTTACCGATACATCGCCAAATCTGGGCTCGGAGTCGCGGTGGCGAAATCCCCTTTTCGCGGCGGCGAACATGAACTCATGGCGGCGAGGAAGAACTCACGTCAGCGAGGAAGAACTCGCGGCGGTGACAGAGCCTAGTCGCGGTGGCGACATTGCCCAAAAACGTCTATTTCCAATTGAAACGACGATCTGAATCTGATTTTGGGGTTTTTTTTTTAGAGGAGATCTTCTTGAAGGAGTTTAGAGGCTATGTAGGGTATGAGAAACAAGAAATGGAAGATGAGAGGAGGGAGACATGGATTCAAGGAGAGAAAAGTGAGGATTTTATGTTTTGGGATTTTTGGGATCTCCAATCTTTGGGAGGCTAGGTTTTCTTGAGATGAAAGAGAGAGAGTTGTGGGCTGAGATTTCAGAATTTGAGGAGGATTTTTAGGGTTCCTCTTGGCATTGGAGCATCCTATTTATAGTGGAGGCAAGACTCCTTTAGGGTTTTTATTAGCTACAAGAAAAAACACTTTATGAGGAGAGAGAAAGATTGTGTATGGCGTGAGGGAGGAGAGAGAGAGAGAGAGTGAGTGATTCCGCTCTTCTGACCTTGAATCCTGACATCTCATCCCAACACCCGACATTCCAAAATCCAACCTGAATTCCAAATTCATTATCAAAGACACCCGAATTCCCGAAATCGAACCAAGCAACTATGATTTAAAATCCTTCGTTTAAAACTAAAGCGTGTCAGAATATATTTGGAAATTTCTAAAAATAGAATTCACTCGAGGATGGTTTTCCGAAACTTTCCCTTTTTAGAAATCCGAAATTCCGTTCCTTACAACGTCGTTGATCCACATTTTTCCAAGAGACGTCATTTTCTCTATTGGATTTCTGCCTCTGTCTCCCCAGCGTTAAGGCCTCGACATGAGATTCTTTAGAGTTGAGCTCGAACTACTCAGTTTATATAACATCCTTAAAGATATTAGGACAGAGCCTAAAAATAAGGTAGTCGATTTTCATGAGAAAGTACTATATTAAGAGCTGGTTTGATATAAGATCGAGCACAAAAATGAGATTAATGAAAACTAGCAAGATGCACAATGTTCTTTCTATTAATTTATTGGACAATGATACATTTAGGTCTACCCTATGGCTATAATATCAATAAAATTGTGACAATTTGGTTAATTACTATTGTAAAAAATAATTTTTTGAACCATGACGCATGACATATGCATTTGTAAGATTTCCTATTTACTCATGATCATCATAGAAAGTAAGAAAGCAAAAATTGAAACCCATAAATGTAGATTACTTTATATATATTTATTCACACGTAACGACAGAAATATAAAATACAGAAACAACTGATATATATAAGTATCGGTAAAAAAAATAGAATACAAAAAAAATTGACAGATACAACTATATCTCATGCAATGATGTAAATGATTTGGTTGATTTTACTTCACACAAGTAGTATAATATCATATTTACTGTAACAGTTGTATGCCCACCAAAAAAAAATGTAACATTTGTATCTAACGTAATAGCTAGTTCTCAATAACTAATCCGTTTAAAACATAACAAAAAAAACACCACTTGCCCACTAATAAATAAAGTGTGCCTCACATAATATTTTTATAAATATAATATGTTCAAAATTGGATCAAAACTAATAATATTAAGTACAATAAAAAACACTTTTGAAAATCCATATTAATTGAAAAAAAACTGAAATAATTTGATCTTCAACTATTTGAAAAAATGTAAATATAATTTTACAAATCTCTTAAAACTTTAAATGAGATGCATATACAAAGATCGTTGTATATGCATCTCTCTCAATTTTGCTACTTTATCATGCCGCCATCTCGATCAGTCCGTTTGGTTATTGAATCTCGACTTGTTCCCATGTATTAATTCCGACTTTGGAAGTACTGAAAGAGAGATTGTGGAATACTGTATAAAAAAAAGAGATTGTGTATATAATCAAAATTGGTTATAATCTAAATTGACTATAATCTAAGTACTGAAAGAGAGATTGTGGAATACTGTATGAAAAAAAGGATATATAAGTATATAACTATTCCTTTTTTGTTAAAAAAAAAAAACTAGAGTGAAGGGGATCGATATAGATATGACCGATGATCGAGAGACATGAGTATATAATCAAAATTGGCTATAGAAATAGAGGAAAGTGAAATATATTTAGGGTTGAAAATGATTCGCGGGTTTTCACCTGTGTTAAATTTGTGGGAGAAAACTCACACACTAGTGTTTGATGAATGATGCAGGTCAGGGTGAAATGGGTGATTGATGGATTATGGTTGAAAATTTTCCAGCGATTACGTGCCCTAATAATCCAACTATTAACCCACCTTATTCACCTGCATAACATATCCGCATGGCCGCATAAAATACCTAAAATATTTAGTTTAATTTATATTTCTTAAGTAATATGATGCCATGGTGTATGCTACCTATTTGACTTTCACTACTAAGATCGCCTCCAATAGTTTTTTCAAAATTTATCCAAAATACGGAAATAAAACACATTCATATTCTTCAAATTATTTCTGTTTCAACACCAACAACTTTCCCATTGCTAAGATTTGAAGAATAATTTTGGAGAATGTTGCAGATTTAGGGAAGACTCAATTTTTTTTACTGTTTTCCCATTTTGGAGAATAAAATGAAGAATCTATTGGACAAAAAACACCGTAAAATTCTCCAAAACTTCAAAATAAGAGAATCTGTTAGAGATGCAGAGAGCTGCTTGATGGAACACCATGGAAGGTTAAAATCTGCCATGTGAACCGAAAAGCAAACACAACGGCTGATAGGTTGGCTAGGATGGGTGTGCACTCGGAGGAGTCGTTCACTCATTTTTTAACCATTCCTGATTGCTTATATGATTCAATGTATTCCCCCACTCATGGTGGGATTTCTTTCCAGAACTAATGAATAAATAAGGGCTTTAGCCCACGTTTAAGACCAAAAAAAAAAAAAAAAAATCTGTTAGAGATGTTCTAATCATTATTCTAGACATTTCTATTATGTATGTTAAATAATTATGCGATATATGCTTGTTTTAATTAGTTGTATTTGTCGATTAAAATGTGTGCTTGTTTAATCTTTCAAATTTGCTTCACCTATCAGTCACCCACTCTACCCGCGTGCATCACCCATATGGATGGGATGCGGGTGAATATATTTGCGAGTGACAGGTGGCCGATATAGCTGGATCCATTTATATCACAGGATGGGTCATTACTGGTTGAGGACTACATCCATTCATATAATCTGAATTTTACTATTGTAAAAGTAATTTTATTCATCATGCCATATATACATTTGTAAGATTCCTCATTTACTCATGATAATCCTTGAAAGTAAGAAAGCAAAAATTGAAAACCATAAATATAGAATTTAATATATACATTTTCACACGCAACGACAGAAAGATAAAATACAGAAAAAAAAAATTGTCAGATACAAGTATCTCACGTAAATGATTTGATTGATTTTACTTTATACAAGAAACATACTAATATCTTTGTATTTACAATTATATCTAACATAACAGCTGTATCTAGAGTAACAATTGTATCTAACGCAACAACTAGTTCTCAATAACCGGGCCCTTTAAAACCTAACAAAAAAATGCCACTCACCTATAACAAAAAATGCCACTCACCTAACAAAAAATGCCACTAAAAAACAAAATGTGAATCAAATATATATTTTTTGAATAAAATATGTTCTAAATGGAATCAAAATTAATAATTTCCGTTCATGAAAATGAAAATAAAAATCACTTTTGAAAAAACCATATTATTTGGGGGGGAAATGTGAATATAATTTTGAAAATCTCCTATAACTTTATATTAAATTACTTACATGATGCATTGCACCTAAAATGAGAGGTTACTAGAAACTGCTCCTTGGCCCACCTCCCCTTCCTCTCTCTCCACCTCAAATTTACTGGTAATAGACAGCCAGTCACCATCCACACCCCCCTCCTTCTTTCCCTATATATACTATCCCCACTCGCTCCATCCCCTTCTACACATCAGCTTCAGAATCTCTCTCTCTCTCTCTCCCTCTCTCTCTCCTAAAAAAACAATGGCTTCTCCTGCATCCGATGAGAGTGTGGAGGGGAGGGGGAAAAGCAGGTGGACCCCTGAGGAAGACACAATCCTACAGGAAATGGTGAAAAAATATGGAGCCAGGGATTGGGCTAACATCAGCAAATCGATCTCAGGGCGAACCGGGAAATCTTGCAGGTTGCGATGGTTCAATCAATTGTCCCCTGATGTGATGCGCCGCCCCTTCACTGATGATGAGGATGTCGTCATCATCAGGTCCCACGCCGAATTGGGCAGTCGGTGGGCCATCATAGCCCAGAAGCTAGTGGGTCGAACCGACAACGCGGTGAAGAACCACTGGAACTCCACTCTCCGCCGCAGACGACTCCTCAACGCCGGAGGAGGATCATGCTCCGAACTCGAGCCCGAGTCCAAACCCCCGCCGCCAAAGAGACCCACAAATGGCGGCGTGGGCCCCAGTGCTGATTTTTCCCTCTCGGGCCTCACCGGGCCGGTTAGCCCTAGCCCGGTTGTTGAAACCGAGCCGATCCCTTACTCGGGTCGGGTCGGGTTCGAGCAATTCTATTACCCCGGGCCGGCTTTGATTCCGGCCGAGCAAGACATCGAGCCCCAGATCGGTCTTTCCCTTTTTCCGGGATCAGATTTGGGCGAATCGTCTACACAAGCTCCACCACTGCCACCGCCACCGGCAATTCCTCACGAGAACAGCATGGAGATGGCAGGGATTGACCCATATCTATTGCGGATGATGGAATTGTCAATCCCAACTCCATTGCCACAATCGCCGCAGCCTCCTCCACCGCCGCATGTTACTCCTGAAGAAGCTCAAGTGATGATGGGAGGAGTAGGAGCAAATACAGGCAACGAAGACACCAGTGGGGGATATCAGAAGATGATGCATGAGGTGATAATGATGGAGGTGAGGGATTACGTTGATCAACAACACAAGAAAGTGGAGATGGGTGGTTGTGGAGGCCGGGTGTGCTCCTGCTCTATCGAAGACATCGCCAATGCAGTCATGCGTCGCATTATATCGGCCAACACGATGTAGATCGAACATGACATCGCTTGAAATGGGAGTAGATCGATCGATATATGTGTGCGGATAATTGACCACTGATTAATGTTGTGAAATGTCTATGGAAAATGTAAGAAAAAAAGGAGATAGCCTAAGTGTTCGTAGAGATCGATAGCTTTTCTTTTGAGTAGTAATGTATGCAAGAAGAACCTTTGTGCTAAATGAATAATTAATGCAAGTAACTATTAATATATACATCTCATCGATTTGTCTAACCTATTTTCTTAGAATAGAAAAATCGATGTTTAAACAAATGGTTGAATTTTATAATCTATTTTTAAAATGACTAACCTTGTCGAAAATTTTCTCAAACCGAAATTTTTAGAACATAGATTATAAAACTAGTTAATGTATTATCATCGTTAATATGTGAATGAAAATTAATTACGTACGTTTCTCTGTATTTAAATGTGTGAACTGTGGTTCTAGTATTATGTGTGAGGAAAAAAGTATTTTATAGTCTATCCGTTATGAATTGGACTACACCGCATATTAATGAATGAAAATGATTTTTTTTAAAAGAAGATTTTGATTGGAATAGTAAGCTCTTAATTAAATTCTACTAATGCGAATTGGAAATATAGGTAAATATATGGATTTTGGGGATGCATAATACAGGTGATTTGGTATTGTCCATGACTTTATTTTGTATTTTTTTATTTCAGTCCATAATTTTTTAATCATTGTAACACATTCTTAACATTGACATTTTATTTGCTTTTAAATCATATGATAAACCATTACTTGCAATATATTTATTATAATATTCATACAATCAAACATATATAAAGAGAGATTGAAATAATTAACCACAATCAATCCTTTAAGATTTTAATTATAAAATAATACAATGATTTTTAAAAAAATTGTTTAAAATAATTAAAATTCACAAAAATGGCCTTGAAAGTTGTTAGAGATCAGTTGCATGTATGTACGTTGCTGAAAATATACTGCTAATATGCCAAAAGTCCTTTTTTTTAACGAGGTAACCCACCCCCCACCTTTGACGGTAAACTCAGACACATGAACCAACTGAAAAAAGTCATGCACCGATAAATTGACTTGCGTCGACTGTGCCAAAAATTGTTGCTTAATTTATGGGAGAAAGACATAAATCCAACTCCACCCCAACGTATAACTTTAATCAATTCTACATTCAATTAATTGACAATATGTAAAATAACCCGTCCCTTTTTATATATATTAAGCTCATAATCTTTCTCACTTTTCAATGTGGGATGTACATCTGTCCTCAAATAGCGTATACGCAATAAATTGTGTCAGTCATATGATCGAGGAAGGGATGAGAAATTTAAACATGAACCGAGGTCCGAGATAAAGAAGAGGTTTGGTTTTTCGCGTGGGAATGAAAATGGAGACAATCAACGAGATAATTGTCTCCCTCCCCCATAAGGAACGATGTTGGGATCCGTCGATGAAGGATGGACTCTTCATAAATTGAATTTAATATACACATTAATTTATGGTCATAACCATAGAAAGAAAAAGACACAAATAAAATTGACGGATCATAAAAATATCTAAAATTAGAGTCGAAATCGTTTGTCTCCGTTCTTGTTCTCTCTTCTTTTCATATCTCTCTTTAGTCCTCACAAATCTATTTATTTTCTTTTTCTTTTACTATTTTTTTTTTTAAAAAAAAAAGATAGGATTGTGTGAGGGGGACGGGTAACAAGGAGGGGATAGACGGATATGGCTAAAAATGACATAAAATTCATGTAAATGATTTGATTGATTTTATCTAATACGTAAATATTCACAATTAGATGCATAATTATTCCTTAATTAACAGCCAATTCAAGAACTTTAAAACCTAACAAAAAGACTAATTAATTAATGATAAAATATTGTTGGTCTAGACACATTATTAGGTGAATTTAGCGGATAGATAAGATCGATCAAATATTTTATAGTACGACTTATTATTATCGTTACTTGAAAACAACTAAAAAACAGTTAGCTGATTATAAAGAACAAATTACAGTTTGAAATAAATCACTGTCGACTTTATATAGCGAAGACACTATTCGAGTTGGCATAGTTAACCAACTTTGTGTGATTAATTAACGATTTTTGTAACAATCGGCACGATCGAGGACCGGTCCGACTATATTATCCGGCATTCAATATTTTTGCCATGTTTTTTTTTTTCGTTTCTGAATTTCCATATTAACTATTAAGGTAACGGACTTCATTAATTAGTTAATTTTTTTTAGTTTAAATAACCATATATATATGCGACATGTTTTCTAAAGGGATAAAAGGTACAATTCCTTAGAACTTAGAAGTTAAGTACCCATATTTAGTTCATATAAATTACTACTAATTCATCTGAAACATCCATTTTCGTCCGTAATACAAATACATATTGCAACGGAAAGTTGTATTTTAGGAAAAATTTACTAACAGGGATATATAATATATATTATTGTTGAGGCAACACACATTAATCAATACATTTTATGTACGTATGCGCATGCACCCGTATTATTGTTATTACTTTTTACCTCTTTACCTGATTGAATAAAATCAAAATCGTTTATTATAAAGAGATACATATTAATTGTAGATAAAGTTTAACAGCACAGCATAAAATAAAATGGTTCAACTTTGGAGAAAAAGTAGTACATATGAATTAATTAGATAAAAATTGTGGAAATGGAAAATTGAAGTTTGGGAAAGGAAAATGGAGTTGATCAGGAGAGGAGATTCACAGTACGTTGAGCTTGGGAGAAAGATCTCCATTTGCAACTCAATTCGGAATCTTGGTCTGTTAAGGCAGATCGATAGAATCAGGGCGGCCCCAGGGTGGGGCGCGTGTACCCTTCGACCCATGAACCCCGGAGTTTAGAATTTTTTTTTTTTATTTATATATATTGTATTTTTAAAATAAATAAAATTAGAGTGGATATTGAATCAATCAATCCAGGTAGCTCAGTTGGTAAATGAGAAGGAGAGAAAATTAAATGATATCAAAAGGCTTGGGTTTGATTCCCCATTGCTCCACTTTTATTTCTTGTTTGAATTTTTTATCCCACTTTTTTTTTTCTTTATTTTTATCCCACTTTTTTTTTTTTACTTGTGTTGTGCTTCCTCAATGCGTTTGTTATACTTTTCTTTATTTCAATTATAGGATGATGATATTTCAAGTTATTTTTCTCAACTTTAGTAATATATAAGATTTCATAATTAAATTAATATTTTATACTCTACAAAAGCATTCAAAATTTCAACATCCTATTAAAAATATTAAATTTACTTAAAATTAATTAGAACCCATAAAATAGGCTAATTAAAAAAATTATAATGAAAAAAGACTTATAATTCATTGAAACCTTTGTAGAAAAAAATATTTCAAATTGTATAATGATCTATACTATTTGTACTATATCATATGACATAAATATAAACTTTTTATTGTAAAAAATCTCTACAATGAACTTTATAACCAGAAATATTTTAAAGTTATGAGAATTAATTTAGTGTTGTAAGAATTCAAATACCCTTACATAAATAATAATATTAATTTGTATAAGAATTCAAGTGCTCTTTTGTACATAATAAATTAATAATATTCATTTGTAAGAATGACTATGATATCGTAAGCCTCATTTTAATAATTGTATAGGGCCTTCAAAATCGATTGAACGACCCTGCAAAATTCCGTCCCATCTTTCAGAGAGTCCTGCGGCCGCCACTGGATAGAATGTATTTATACAAGGAGATCACGTGCCAAGCATTTGTCTCTTATCGAACATAAAACAGAGAGAGTAAAACTTTTCACCAAAAAAAAAAACAGAGAGAGTAAAACAACACCGTTCTTCCTCCTCAAGTTGAAGGTGAAGAGACCAACTGCATGCAGACTTCGCTCCACTCGGCCACTTCATCATGCAGTGGCGGCCGCACGAATCGCTAGAGGGGGGCGAAATTATTTGTCCGAATTTTTTTTCCTCGGTATATATAATAAAGAATTTTTTAAAAAATGTATTGAAATAAAACCATAAATTGTGATATAAATATGGTGTTTTATTACATAAATTCATACAATAATTTAATAATTTATATTTGTGCATAGCATGACTAAGATTTTTTTTAAATATTGAAAGAAAATTATAATTTTTTTAAAAAATTTGTCATTGGTAAATGAAAAAAAAAATTGATAAGATTGAAAACTATGACAAAAAAACTCATAAATTGTGGTTTAACTGTGACATTGATAGTAAAAATAAAATCATATGAATAAAAATTAGAAGAATTTTTAAAAATATATGTGTAAGATAATGAATAATCTTATGAAAATATTAAAAGAAAAATATATAATTTGATTTAAATATGAAATTTATAATAGGCAAAATTTGGTTGGAATAAAAAATAGTGAAAAAAGGTACAGAATGAAGTTTGAACCCATAATCTCTTGCATCCCCTTTCCTTCCTTCCCTCGTTTTCACCAACTAAGCTAGACAACTTTAGTTTTTTTTTTCACATTTTTTTTAAAAAAAAATTTACAATATACTACGAAATATTAGCACACGTATCAATTTTATCACACGTATCAATCGGGAGAATGATCGACGACATAGAATAAATAGTAATAAAGGATAGGACAGATTTTTTAAGTGTGATCCTCCCTAGGAGGCTAAGGTGCCTACCCTTCCAGTTCGCAGTGGACGACTGAAGGTGTTTTTATTAATTCGTTTTTGAAAGACATGCATCCCAATATAGCTATCCAAGTCTTCCGTGTTGGGGAAAAACCGGGTAGCTAGCACTCGATCACGTGTGACTCAGATGGACAAACTCTCCTTACAAAAGAGGACTTGTATTAATGTACAAAATATTTTGTACACCTCACTCGATACAAGACTCTCACTAACACTCACCACTCTTGACCAACTCACTCACACTACACTTGTGAGGATTCACTCGACTCACAACTTCACACACTACACAACTTGAGGAGACTCACTCTTCACTCACACATCCCTAAGCCTATTTATATAGGCCATGACATCCCTTACAAGGAGCATCTAGAACATCTCTAGAATACTCCAACACTAGAATCATCCCTATCATTCTAGACTCTTCCATACATCTTCCTAAGGTTCTCCAAGCTTCCGGAGAACTCTAGACAAGTCTAGACACACCTAGACTCTTCACGGTTCCGGAACCTTCCATAAGGTTCCACACACTTCCGGAATCTTCCATACTCTTCCATATGCTTCTAGAATATTCCACCATGTTCCGGGAACTTCCGCTACATTCCACATTCTTCCGGAACATTCCACTATTTATCCCAAACCACATTTTCATATATTTGAAATATGAATTATTGTCCAACAATTCCCCCCTTAATTCATATTTCAAATATCTCCACCTCATCCTTAAATCGCACTTTCTTCTGCATCTTGATCTCTTTGTCGTGATATCTCCTTTGCACGACTTGTCCTTCGAAGAAACAAATGTTCTTCCCATTCTTCCTGCCTTGCATGATCAAGCGTCTTCCCTTAAACACCTTGCACCAACTCTTCGTGCCAACATACTCGTATCCCTCCGAAGTCATCCTACCCAATGACAATAAGTTAACCTTACTTGATGGCACATACCTCACATTGTGAAGAGTGTGGCTTGCACCGTTTTGGAGCCTCATCCTCACGCTCCCAATACCTTCGACTCTCAGCTTCTCTCCACTTGCTAAGTTGCAATGGCCAAACTCTCCATCAGTCTTCAAGGTGTCAAATAACGCTTGATCCCTACAAATATGCATCGACGCGGCATTATCCATCACCCACTCTGACTTAGCAACCTCTTCACTCGTTGCTAAGTACACCTCCTCATAACCACCAACTTCACCATCAACCGCACTGACCACGTTCGTTTGAGAGCCATCATCATTCTTCCACAAGGACGTCTTTCTCAACATCTTCACGTCCTCCCTGAATTGTGGACACCTCACTTGTATGTGACCCTTCTCCCCACAATAATAACACTCCACATCACTAAAATCCCGACGTTGATATGATTGTGGTCTCCATCTTGGGTCACCATTCCTCAACTCTACATTATCCGGGTCACGACGTGGACGTGATCCGGATCTCCGCCTCTGGTGATCATTACCCCTCGACTGGCTCCTCCCTCGCTCTCGATTCTCCACAACTAGTATGCTATCCCCTCTTGTGTTGAGAGCATCATTCTTCGTCATCCTCTCACTCTCTCGTAACGCAGCCGTTACCTCTTCTAGAGTGAAAGTCGTCCTTCCTACAAGCAACGTCTGCACCAAAGGCTTGTAGGACCTTGGTAATGACGCTAACAACAATAATGCTTGCTCCTCATCCTTAATATTGTCGTCTGCATTCATCAACTGGCATACTAGTTGATTAAATAAGTTAATGTGGTCATGAAGATTACCTCCTTCCTCCATCCTGAGCGAGTATAACTCCATCTTCAGACACAACCGGTTCATCAACGACTTCGACGCGTAAATGCTCTCGAGCTTCTCCCACAACGCCTTTGGCGAGGTCTCCTTTATCACACTAGACTTGATCTCGGGAGCAAGCGCCAACCGGATGGTACTCACCGCCTTCTTCTGGAGTCTGCTCCACTCTCTCTCGCTCATGGATGTGGGTTTCTCCTCCTCAAGGGCTTGATCAAGACCTTGCTGCACCATTACGTCTTGAATCGTACTCTGCCACATCGTGAAGTTGGTCTTACCATCAAAGAGTGGGATCTCGAACGTCTTCATCACACTTGACGCCATCGTGTCTACACGGAATCCTTCCACCGACAAATGCTACACCGATTCTTCGACTCCGAAGCCCTTCGCAACCTCGCTCTGATACCACTGTTGGGGAAAAACCGGGTAGCTAGCACTCGATCACGTGTGACTCAGATGGACAAACTCTCCTTACAAAAGAGGACTTGTATTAATGTACAAAATATTTTGTACACCTCACTCGATACAAGACTCTCACTAACACTCACCACTCTTGACCAACTCACTCACACTACACTTGTGAGGATTCACTCGACTCACAACTTCACACACTACACAACTTGAGGAGACTCACTCTTCACTCACACATCCCTAAGCCTATTTATATAGGCCATGACATCCCTTACAAGGAGCATCTAGAACATCTCTAGAATACTCCAACACTAGAATCATCCCTATCATTCTAGACTCTTCCATACATCTTCCTAAGGTTCTCCAAGCTTCCGGAGAACTCTAGACAAGTCTAGACACACCTAGACTCTTCACGGTTCCGGAACCTTCCATAAGGTTCCACACACTTCCGGAATCTTCCATACTCTTCCATATGCTTCTAGAATATTCCACCATGTTCCGGGAACTTCCGCTACATTCCACATTCTTCCGGAACATTCCACTATTTATCCCAAACCACATTTTCATATATTTGAAATATGAATTATTGTCCAACATTCCGTCACTTTGAACCGCACTCCCTCCTCAACGTTGCCACCTCCTCTTGCTTGATGTTGAGTGAGACAAAGAGCTTGGATTTGTTGATGTTAACACACTGCCAAAAGCGGAACAGAAACTATCTAGAATGCGTTGAATGCACCTTAATTGATCTGTCGATGCTTCGGCGACCAACACGATATCATTTGAAAAATAGATATGAGAGACGTTGGGTCCATTCCTTGTTTTTTTCTTCTTAGTTTATTTTTGATAATGCACTTATTTATACAAGAGAGTTTATTTTTTCAAATAATTATTACTATGATTATTTGTAAAAGCCAACTTGATTACAGTCCAGAATGGAGGGTCATGCATATGATCCTAATTTTTTTTGTAGTTGTTGTTGGAAAATTGCATGGTAAAAAATGAATGACTCATTTGGTTAGTAATCCAAAAACTAAGGACATAGAAAAGCTAAAAAACTTAGCGATAATATATACACTAGGTTGATTTTTTTTTTCACAGAAATTAAAAATCCGTCAAGTTTTGATGCTTTTATAACTTATTAATTTATTGACTCCCAACAATAGATTACCAACGATATATTAGGTTACTAAAAACTTATGGAGCAAGAGGAAGAGCTAGGGTTGGGTATAGGGAGCACGTATCCCCTCTCTCATCCTATAAATTATCTATATATTCTATTCGTCGATACTTCGTTTTAATATCATGAACCTAAATCCGATACTTGAATGGAAAAATTATAAATGTTAGAAAATTCAACACGGATTCATCACTATGTTAATAAACCACGATGTTTTTATAATTTACATAACTTGATAATTTGATTGTATATATACTCTCTATAATTTTGCAAGAGAACTTAAAAACGAGATATTATAATACTTAAATCGACGTACAAATAGGTAAAAAAAATCATGTATGTTTAAAGTTTGTATATCGGGTTACACATTGCGTTATGACCTGAGGGTCGGAGAGAACTAATCGAGGAAGAGTAGGGCCCGGGAGCGAGAGGATTAGAGTTCAGAGGAGGTGAAGGTGAAGAAGGAGATAGTAGAAGAGAGAGCGAGATAGAGATTAGAAGAGGGATTAGGGTAAATGGTTTGATTATTAATTGGATAAAATCCCAATTACAATATCTAAGGGTATTAACGGTATTTATACCCTAAACCCCTAATACTAGGGACATAACATTGCATTCCCCTTACAAAAGCTTTGTCCCAAAGCTTACTTATACAATGTAAAAATACACTAACTAAACTAAATTGGCAATGGAACACTAGCTCCTTTTAGCAAAGCACAAAGCTTACTTATACAATGTAAAAATACACTTGTTGAAGCCCCCACTTGATCGTTCTGCAGTCAATACAACATCAATAATTAAGCAGCCCAACACCTTTTCAAGTGCACTTATAGTTGATGTAGTTCACTGAATTGGCAATGGAACACTCATAGCACCCAGTGTACCCCTTTTAAGGCCTTGATTTGCTTCCCATTGGAAAAGCTTTGTCCTCAAAGCTTACATGGGAAAAAAAATTGTTAGACATTACACTGAATGTCAAAGTTTATACCAAATCATCACTTGGAAATTTTTGTTGTTGTTGATTCACTAGCTCATTTTAGCAGCTTGCAAACCCATTTGCAGCAACCCCACATGTAGCAGCTCCCAACATTCATATAAAAAAAAAAAGACAACAGTGATTCTCACCCCCCCCTCCCCCCCCAATTGACACAAGATGGCATGTACATTGTGTGCAGCTCCCAAAGTGATCAAATACAAGGATTATCAAACCATCCTATACCTTGCACACATGTCCTACTCACCTACAAATTTGCCTTAGGCCTCCCTTTCCCTTGGTAGCAAAAATTAGCAACAACAAAAATTGATGGCAATGTTTGCCAACACCAGTCATTGCATCTCTAATAGCATCAACTATCATGCCAAAACATCAAGTGGACATGCTGTACACGTATCCGAACAAAGAATCACCAGCAAACAACAATTACCCAAGTCATCATTTACGCTAATGGATCTACAGCAAAATATGATCTATTAATCCTCCACCTGGATAAAAAACTAACAATCGATATGCACACATCTCCTTGTAAGAATAAGATTTGAGTAGCAAATGGATTCCTCCTGGATAGAAGACAATCATATATATCACACCAAAAGACAGCTGCAGGTTGTAGCTCATCAAACACATCACAAGCATCATTCACCCCCTATTTTCATGGCCTACTCTACAATTTCCAAGACTCTCAAATTCCAGTAAGAACCCCTCACTTTCATCATTCATTGTTGAGCTGCAATCAGCTTCTCCAATGTCAAGCATTGCCATTTTTCTTCCATTCTTCCAAACAGTATGAACATTTGTCTTTAAGAAATTATCCAACCAAATGCAAATTAAATATGAATAATTCCATGATCAAAAATCGAATTCCCATCTTGTACTCTATGCTTACCCATAGATGCAACAACAAAAGCTAATTCCGCCTGGGCAGACATTTCTACTAACACCTTGGGTGCAATCAGATTTTCAAAGATTTCAACTGAAATTATCTTCACATCATCTAATTTAATTCCAATGCATTCAGTCAACAGATACCCATGTTCCTTGGATGCAACATCAACGATTACTGCCTCCAAAGGATTAGAAATTACCTCAAGAGTTTCTGGTCGAACTTGAGGTTCTCCGAAGGTATCATTGGTCTTTGTGTCCCCAATGTTCTGTTCATTGTCGCCTGCACCCAAACCTCATATCGATGGGGCATTTCCATATGATTCTGATGCTCCGTCCTTGCCCTTCATCTCCGTCAACAAGGGAAATTGGTCGGCTTCGACGCGATTCCTGACCAACTCAGTTAACTCGTCCAGCCTTTGATCGATCTTCGACATCCACTGCTCCACCTTTTCTTGAAAAGTTTATGTGCTTCGCTTCAATTACAGTTTGAAATATTTCGCCATCGAACTTATGGCTAAAAAGCCTAAAATACTGTTGAAGTATTGGTTTTTTTTTATTGAAATGTTGAAGGATTGGTTAACCAACACGTACTTTGTGAATTGTGATTAACGATTTTGGTTAACCGTTAATTGAGACCATCACAAGGGAATGAATCGTTAATTGAATCGACCCTGATTATTTCGATACGTGCTTTCTACAAGGAAAAAATAAATCAAACTTCAATTCCTTAAAATTACTACTCACTAACGTTTAGTTTAAGAATGAGAATGAATCTTAACTGAATCCTGAGATTTGTTTGAGGCATCCATTTACATAATAACGGGAGAGATTTTTAAGGCATGTATGGTTCTAATCTATACATGACTACAATGATAACGGGGCCGTGTGTGAAAGATGGTAAAATAAACACATCGCATATTTGATAATATAAGGAATCCAAGTCTCGCATATAAGCCGGTGAGTTACTCCTCTTAACGCTATTTAGTTTTAAGATGAACTTTGTATTGTGTGCTGGGCTTGATTAGCGCATGGTGCGCTCGGACAGTTGGACATGTGACCCCTTACGGTTGATATTCGAGTCGAGTGAGTCAAATAGTGGTTGTTCATATTAAGCTCGCTTAAAAATTGGCTCAAACCGTTCATACTCAACTCGTTTATTAAATGAACGAACTCGATCCGAGCTTTATTCAAGGCTAGAAAAGTGATACTCACTCGTAACAAAGTAACTAAAGGAAAATTTTATAAATTCCAAAACATTCGAGCTTGATTCAAGCCTGATTAGCGCATTGTGCGCTCGAACGTGTGACCCCCATGTACTTGAGGTTTTGTTGATTCGCGCCTGATTAGCGCATGGTGCGCTCGAACGTCATTTGACTTTAAGATAGAATCCCACTAATATTGTACGCTCGACTTGATTAGCACATGGTGCACTCAAACGTGTGACCATAGACGGATTTAGGCGGGGGCAAGCGGGAGCATACGCCCCCCCTTTCATCCGACGAATTACCTATATTTGTTCTACGTGTCGATAGATTCATGTTGATATATTATAAGCCTGAATCCGATAAACGAGTAAAAAGTTTTGCCTGTTTGAAAGTTAAATGCAGATTAATTATTTCAAACGTCTTTTAATAAAGTACGATTCTTTTATATTTTACTTAATTTGATATTTCGGTAATATAATTGAACCAAAGAGCTTCGAAACAAGAGGTTATATTACTAGATTCGATAATTATATAAGAAATTATACAAGTTTAAAGTTTGTATATCTTGTTACACGTAGCATGCTAACAGAATAACAAATTGCATATTAATTTTGTAGGTTTCAAACAATATATTTTTAGACAAAAAAATTGTTGTTATCGATTAAAACACCATTATTTTTTCGTTTAAAAAGAAAAAATATATAACAACTACTGACACAGTTTTAAATTAAAACACCGTCGTTTTGAAAAAAAAAACATTGTGTTTTGAACTAAAAAAAACATTGTTTAAACTAAAATATCATCGTTTAATCTAAAATATTATAGTTTTGGTTCGCTAAACGTACGTACTATAAAAAAAACTATCGAAGAGTGAATCAACAATTTATATAAAACTTCGCCCCCCCTTCGATAAATTTCTGGCTCCGTCCCTACGTGTGACCCCACGAACTTGAGGTTTTAAAATGTGCGCATGGTGGGCTATTTTCATGAGAAAGTACTATACTAAGAGCCGCCGACCCGGTTTGATATAAGGGCACAAAAATCAGATTAAAGAAAACTAACTAGATGCACAACGTTTCTTTCTATTAATTTATTGGACAATGATACATATAGGTCTACCTATGGCTATATCATCAATAAAAGTATAATTTGAATTTTATTTCAAACTTTTAAATATTAATTTACTAATGAGTAATTTTGCTAATTGCTATTGTAAAAAGTAATTTTCTGAACCTTGTCTTGCATTTGTAAGATTCCCTATTTACTAGTCATGATCATCATAGAAAGTAATAAAACAAAAATTGAAACCATAAATATATATAGAATTTCATATATACACATTTATTCACACGTAACGGCAGAAAGATAAAATACAGAAAAAACTGACAGATATAAATATCGGTAAAAAAAAAAAACAGAAAAAATTGATAGATATAAGTATCTCATGTAATGATGTAAATGATTTGATTGATTTTACTTCACACAAGTAGCATACTAATATATTTATATTTATAGTTGTGTCTTACATAACAGTTGTATTTAACGTAACAACTATATCTAGCATAACAACTAGTTCTCAATAACCAATCCCTTTAAAACCTAACAAAAAAAAAACACCACATCCCACTAAAAACAAAATGTGCCTCAAATAATATTTTTATAAATAAAATATGTTCTAAATTGGATCAAAACTAATAATGTTAAGTACAATAAAAAAAAGTAGTTTATTTTTTTATAAATTAATAACTCACTTCATGAAAATGGGGAAAAACATTGAGGGAATTGCACATACTAACCCAAAAAACGAAAAGTGTTGCAAGGTTAACCCAACTCGGTTTTAAATTAGGTCAAACCGGATATTTGGTAACATGTGTACCCGGTAGCCCGTTGCAAAGGAGAGAAAGGGAAGAGAGAAGGAAGGGGATCGGAGACGGTGGAGGCATCTCTCTCGAGGCGCAGGCGACTAGAAGGGGATCGGAGGCGGGCGAGAAAGGAGGGAGAATGACCTCTCGGCCGCCAGTGCCAACCCTAATGCCCTTCCTTCCTCACGCATCTCATTCTCTCTCTTTCTTCAGGCGATTTCGAGCCTCACCGGGGAGAATCTCCAGAAATTGGCTTCGATTCCGCGATTCCAGGTACAATCCTTCACCCTTCTTCTTCTCTGCTCTATCTTCCAAGCCTGTATTCACTGGATTGGTGTTCAAATGACCGTTAGAGCCAAGATTTGGACTTTTTACGGTTAGGATTTCAGGTTGGGGCCGAAATTCAGATTGGATTTGCTAGTTATGCTTGCAAATTGTTTGAATCCTCAATTTATAGGACAGGATTAGTGATTAGCAGTGTGTTAATATTGTTTATTTGGTTCTGTAGAAGTGGAGTAAGGGAAAGCAAAAGAAGAGAAATTCTTGGATCTCAGGGACAAACGTGTCCAGTAGACAACCGAATGGTGTCCAGTAGGAAACCATAGGGTGGACAGTTAATATTTACTATTGGCATGGGCGTAACAAACAGGGTAAATGTTTCTTTGTGATCTATTGAAGGGATTGCAAGGGAACAGGTAGATGAGCCATAATGACGTACTTGGATATTGAATTTTTCTCTCTTGGCTGAATTAATTTTGGGAAAGATCATCTTGCACAGGTGGACAACAATTGACTTTTTGATGTGGAATATTGCAAGGGAATAGGTGGACAACAATTGCATTTTTTTTTTTAGAAAGATCACCTTGCACAAGATTGAATAATTTAGGCATGTTTTAACATAAATATTCTTCGCATGTAGCCTATTAGCTCAGTGGGAGAGCATTGTGGTCATACACAAAGATGTGGGTTCAATTCCCACATAGGCTTATTATTGATTAATCAACGCCGACTATCAACTTATGCTTAGAACAAGTCAAGCTTGCTACATCACCAAATTATAGGCAGTTTCATATCAAAATAAATCAAAAGCCAAGACACTTCATCTTCCATGTGTGTTCAATTCATCATAAGATGGGTTTTTAAAATGATAGATAATAGGTTTGACAGGTCACCTACGTCAATTCACATGACAGTCACCTGTTATCCTTATGTCGATATCATTAGAAAGAAGTTGAAAGCCTACTTCTTTTGCAAGCAAACTTAATTTGGCTTGCTTCTTTTGTTCAAGCAGGTGTGTCAAAATTTCATGCAAAGAATGGCCTAATAATGTTGAAGAGGTTTGACATGTCATAAGATGTGTTTTTAACATGACGGGTAATAGGTTTGACATGTCACCTACGTTACTTCACATGACAGTCAGAGTGAGCGGGCTTACCTCATAAATCGTCCAAGGCTGAATTTGAAACCAAGTTAATCTGGCTTCAGTCTCTTAGCACCTAATTTCTATTGAGATCTCTCTTAATGTGCATTCTTCAAAGTTAGGTACGAAGTTTAAAGACCGGCCAGTCTAATTTGGACACAACACCATGATCAGGGAGCAAACTAAAAATGGATCCATCCCTCTAACTTGTAATTACAAGGACACATTCCTTCATGCTGAAACTAAAAATGGATTATGGAAACTATAGCATTTGAGATCCAGTCTAAGAATCAAAAGCATTATGATTTAACCTTTTAAAAGCTAGTGCATTCTGACATATTCACTTGTTTATATCAACATCCAGATGGCCTATGTGGGAAATTACGGAAACTCCATTTTCTTGATTTTAACAATGTATGATGATCATTTTTATGTGAGCTTGTACCAAAAGCTATGCAGGATTTCCTTTGACAAGTTCATGTCATGTATGCAAAATTTGAATGACATGTTAATATAAGTTCATGTCATGTATGCAGGATTTTCTTTGACATGTTAATAACAGCTCAATAATTCAATATTCAGATGGCCTATGTGGGATTCGAACCCACATCTTTGTACCAAAACACATTGCTCTACCGATTGAGCTAATAGGCCAAAACACTAAATCTTTGACAATATGCCATGAAAGAAGTGATTGAGAGAAATCACTTTACTTACTTATTAGCTAGTGTAATAAGCTTAAATACTGAAGTTTGGGAATAAAAATTCAGCAAGTTCCCACTAACTATAAATATAAAAATAAATTCAGCAAGTTCCCACTAACTATAAATTGAAGTAATTTCAATTGTTAACATCAAAAGTATTAAGCATTTGTTTAAATCTCCATACACAAAAATACTACAAGGCATGTTTCTTATTAATGGAGTCACCAAGAAACCTCATTAATGCATGCCAAGTTGCCACAATTTCTTGAGGGAGAATGCGTTATTTGGGAAGAATTGGAGTACTACATATGAGGTATTGTTTCAGAATCTCCTACTCCTAACATTGACCTTTCTCCAACCAATCACAACTCATCATCATCATCTTTCTCTTTACTGACTCCTACCCTTCACATTACCCCCTGCCCCACTAGAAAATCCCACGGACAAACTCAACCCCCTATTTGGCAACATCAGTTACTACATGACACCTACACCAATCAACATGTCACATGTTTATTCAGACATGACAGACAGCAAACCCCAACCCTAACCGAATGGGAAATTTCAAACCAAACCATTTCAATTCCGAAATTCGAAATTTCAGTCTCTAGCCCTAAACTAAAAATTCCAATTTAAAGGCTTGGAAGATAGAGCAGAGAAGAAGAAGGGTGAAGGATTGTACCTGGAATCGCAGAATCGAAGCCAATTGTGGAGATTATCCTCGACGAGGCTCGAAATCGCCTGAAGAAAGAGAAAGTGGAAGGACCTGCGTGAGGGAGGAAGGGCATGAGGCTTGGCACCCGAGCCCCCGACCCCCTCCTTCTCCCTTCTTGTGGTTGCCTCAACCATGGCACCTGAGCTCGCCGAATGAGGCGTCTTCTTCCTCCTCAAGCCCCGTCGAGCCCGAAGGAGACGAATGGGAGGAAGAAGGACCAACATGACTGCGCTCAAGCCCTCCCGTCGAGCTCGGAGGCCTGTTGCCTAGAGCCGCGAACCTCGCCTCCGACGACGGCGTCTTCCTTGCTTCATCGAACCCCTCATCCTTCCCTTCCTCTCTCACTGTTGAACGTTTTTCTCTCTCCAACCGGCTGCAGCCCGTGAGGCGTCTTCTTCCTCCTCAAGCCCCATCGAGCCCGAAGGAGACGAATGGGAGGAAGAAGGACCAACATGACTGCGCTCAAGCCCTCCCGTCGAGCTCGGAGGCCTGTTGCCTAGAGCCGCGAACCTCGCCTCCGACGACGGCGTCTTCCTTGCTTCATCGAACCCCTCATCCTTCCCTTCCTCTCTCACTGTTGAACGTTTTTCTCTCTCCAACCGGCTGCAGCCCGTGAGAAACCGGGTAAAGGGGGTTACTTTGCATTTTTTTTTTTTTTTGGTTAACCCCCACAATCCAACCGGATATTTAGGTTAGTTTTGCAAATACCCCAAAAACATTTCTAAAAAATCCATATTAATTGAAAAAAAAACTTTAATAATTTGATCTTCAACTATTTGAAAAAATGTAAATATAATTTTTTAAATCTCCTAAAACTTTAAATGAAATTACTCGAACTCGTTGTGACGTTGTATATGCATCTCTCTCAATTTCACTACTCTATCAGTCATGCCTTGGTTACTGAATCTTTCTTCCCATGTATATAATTCCGATTTGATAACAGTGCGTTTTGATTACAAAAAAGTCAATCTTAGTTGATGATCCAACATATATTTTCCTCTCTGATCTGAGTTGTACTTGGTGTTAGGTAGACCTGTCATTCGGGTCGGGTTCGGATCGGGTCACTTCGGGTTTCGGGTAAAACGGGTTTCGGGTTTTTCGGGTTGACTCGAACTCGGATTTGATCGGGTTTCGGGTCGATTTCGGGTTTGTCAATTTTTTCTTTTTTAAATTAAAAAAATCATGCTTCGATAATTTTGTGATAAATTTTAATTATATATAAAAAAATTTAATTATATATAATTATAAATCAACCTGGTCAATCGGGTCAAAATTACCGGGTCAATCGGGTCACCGGGTCGAAACCCAAATTACCCGGAAAATTTCGGGTTCGGGTCGAAATTTCCGGGTTCGGATCGGAAATTTTTCGAGTCGGTTGGGTCAGGTCACCGGATCGAGTTGTGTTTTGACAGGTCTAGTGTTAGGTAATTAAGAAAGCTGGAAACGGATCCAATGTTGAACACCGCAAGATGAGGGTGGCCGGATCGGATCGGGGACTCTCCCGACGAACCTCTCCGACTTTGTACATATGAATGGAATGAGGGTGAATATATTTGCGAGTGACAGATGGCCGGTACAGCTGGATCCATTTATATCACGGGATGGCTTGACTACATCCATTCATATAATTCGAATTTTAATATTGCAAAAGTAATTATATGCATCATGCCATATATATTTATACATTTGTAAGATTCCCCATTTACTCATGACCATCCTAGAAAGTAAGAAAGCAAAAATTGAAAACCATAAATATAGAGTTTAATATATACATAAAAAAATCACAGATACAAGTTTCTCACGTAAATGATTTGATTGATTTTACTTCATACAGGAAACATACTAATATCTTTGTATATATTCACAATTGTATCTAGCATAACAACTGTATCTAGGGTAACAGCTGTATCTAACACAACGGCTAGTTATCAATAACCGAGCCCTTTAAAACCTAACAAAAAACGCCACTCACCCACCAAAAAAAAAAAAAGTGTGTCAAATATATATATTTTGAATAAAACATGTTCTAAATTGGATCAAAATTAATAATTTTACTTCATGAAAATGAAAACAAAAGTCATTTTAAAAAAAAAACATATTATTTGGGGAAAAATGATATTTTTTTTATCTTCAACTATTTGAAAAAATGTGAATATAATTTTGAAAATCTCCTACAACTTTAAATTAAATTACTCACATCATGCATTGCACCTAAAATGAGAGGTGTACTAGAAACTGCTCTTGGCCCACCTCCCCTCCCTCCCTCTTCACCTCAAATTTACTGGTATAGACAGTCAGTCACCATCCATCCCCCCTCCCTCTTTCCCTATATATACACAATCCTCTCTCCATCCCCTTCTACAATCAGTTTCAGAACCTCTCTCTCTCTTTTTTTTCCCTAAAAAAAACCCATGGCTTCTCTTGCATCCGATGAGAGTGTGGAGGGGAGGGGGAAAAGTCGGTGGACCCCTGAGGAAGACACAAAGCTACAAGAAATTGTGAAGAAATATGGAGCAAAGGATTGGGCTAACATCAGCAAATCGATCCCGGGGCGAACCGGGAAATCCTGCAGGCTGCGGTGGTTCAACCAGCTGTCCCCCAACGTGATGCGCCGCCCCTTCACCGCCAAGGAGGATGAAATCATCATCGAGGCCCACGCCGAATTGGGCAGTCGGTGGGCCTTCATAGCCCGGAAGCTGGTGGGTCGAACCGACAACGCGGTGAAGAACCACTGGAACTCCACTCTCCGCCGCAGACGCCTCCTCAACGTCGGCGGATCAAGCTCCGAGCCGGAGCCCGAGCCCAACCCCCCGCCGCCAAAGAGACCCACTACTGGCGGCGTGGTCCCCAATGCTAATTTTTCACTCTCGGGCCTCACCGGGCCGGTTAGCCCTAGTCCGGTTGTTGAAACTGAGCCGATCCCTTATTTGGGCCGGATCGGGTTCGAGCAATTCTATTACCCCGGGCCGGCCCTGATTCCGACGGAGCAAGGCAGCGAGCCCTGGATCGGCCTTTCCCTTTTTCCGGGATCCGATTTGGGCGAATCGTCTACACGAGCTCCACCACTGCCACCACCACCACCACCGCCGGCAATTCCTCACGAGAACGGCATGGAGATGGTAGGGATTGACCCATATCTATTGCAGATGATGGAATCGTCAATCCCAACTCCACTGCCCCAATCGCCGCCGCCTCCTCCACCGCCACAGTTTATTCCTGGAGAAGCTCAAAGGATGATGGGAGGAGCAAATGCAGGCAACGATGACACCAGTGGGTGTCAGTTTCAGAAGATGCTGCATGAGGTGATAATGATGGAGGTGAGAAATTATGTGGATCAACAACACAAGAATGTGGAGATGGGCGGTTGTGGAGGCCGGGTGTGCTCCTGCTCTATTGAAGACATCACCAATGCAGTCAAGCGTCGCATTAGATCAGCCAACTCGATGTAGAAGATCAAACATGACATCACATTAGATCGATATATATATATATATATGAGTGATCACTGGTTAATGTTGTGAAACGTCTATTGAAAATGTAAGAAAAGAAGGAGATAGGTCAAGTGTTCTTCGTAGAGATCGATAGCTATTCTTTTGAGTAGTAATGTATGTAAGAAGAACCTGTGTGTTAAATGAATAATGCAAGTAACTATTGATATAATATTGATCATTTTGTCTAACCTATTTTCTTACATCAGAAAAACCGATATAAATTTGTTGAATTTTATAATCTATTTTAAAAATGACTAACCCTGTCGAAAATTTTCTCAATCCGAAATTTTCTCAAGCCGAAAACCGCTTAATGTATTATCATCATTAATATGTGAATGAAAATTAATCACGTACGTTTCTCTGTATTTAAATGCATGAACTGGTTTTGGTACTTGTATGTGCGAGGAATAAAGTATTTTATCTTAATATCGAGTCTATCCATTATGAAATGGACTACACCGCGTACTAATTAATGAAAAAGATTTATTAAAAAAATTGATTAGAATAGTAAGCTCTTAATTAAATTCTACTAATGGGAATTGGAAATATATGTAAATATATGGATTTTGGGGATGCATGATGCAGGTGATTTGGTATTGTCCATGACTTTATTTTGTGTTTTAATTTATTTCAGTCCATAATTTTTTAATCCTTGTAAAACATTCTTAAAATTGGCATTTTATTTGCTTCTAATCATATGATAAACCATTACTTGAAAAATACCTGAAACATATTTATTATAATATTCATACAATCAAACATATATAAAGAGAAATTGAAATAATTAACAACAATCAATCCTTTAATATTTTAATTATAAAAAAATACAAAGATTTTTAAAAACAATTGTTTTAAATAATTAAAATTCACAAAAATGGACTTGAAAGTTGTTAAGAGTGTTGTTACCTGCAGTACGTTGCTGAAAATATGCTTCTAATATACCAAAAGTTGTTGCTCTTTATGGGAGAAAGACATAAATCCAAGTACTCCACCCAAACATATAACTCTAATCTATTCTACATTAAATCAATTGACATTATGTGAAATAACCCGTCCCTTTATATGTATATATTAGGCTCAAAATCTTTCTCACTTTCGAGGTGAGATGTACATCTATCCCTAAACAGTTTTGATATACGTATACACAATAAATTGTGTCAGTCATATGATCAAGGAAGGGATGAGAAATTTAAACATGAATTCGAGATAAAGAAGAGGTCTACAAAATAGAAGATTTTTCGCGTGGGAATGAAAATGGGAGATATGGGATCCGTCGATGAAGGTTGGACTCTTCATAAATTGAATTTAATATACACATTAATTTATGGTCATAACCGTAGAAAGAAAAAGATATAAAGAAAATTGATGAATAAAAATATCTAAAACTAGAGTCCAAATCGTCTGTCTACGTTCTTGTTCACTTTTCTTTTTCATGCCCCTCCTCACAAACCTCTTTATTTTCTATTTAATTTTAATTTAATTTAACGGAAATTTCACGAGGTACCCCTGAGATAAGGTGAAATTCAAGCGGTTTACAATTGTTTGACCTATTTCACCTGGTACCCTTGAGATTGTAATATTTTTCGTCCCGTGCCCTTAACCGTGAAATTTTAACAGCTCCGTTAGTTTGTGTTGAAAAAAAAAAGGAAATTCATTTCAATTTAAAACAAAAGGGAATGACATGAAGAAGAAGCCGATGCTTCACCCAGCATCTCAACCATGCACCGCCCTTGCTGTGAAGCGAAGTGGTCGATCTGGCGACTGGTGACACACCCCGATGGAGGCAGATCAGCCGTTCGTCGGCACCGGTGCTAGTAGGAGACTCGTGACGACTTGGTGGTCCACTGGCTTTCCGACAGACAGATTTGTCTGATAGATTACATAGATGTCATATTGTATAGTGGGACAAAAGGCCCAATCTCTTGTAACATATATATGTATATGATTGTCTAATGAATAAAACCCTCAATGAGGACTTTACATCAGTTTCATGATTCTACAGTGTCCTCTCTAATTTTGCCTCTTTTGAAAAATTAGGGTTTAGTGCATAGTTAATGTTTCTTTCACGCTTCTTCGGTAATGCTTCTCCAATTTTGCCCTTTTGCGAATATGTAGAAGGAATTAGTGGATGTGTCGATTTTAGAATTTAGTGGTTCTCTAATTTTTTGAATTTGCGAAAAAATTGATAATTATTGCCTCATGAAATTGATTCAGTGAAATTAGCAAATTGGTTTGGTTGAATCGGTATCTCGAATCAGCCAGATAATATTATTGTGTCGAGTGTGATGAACAACACATTGTATACGTATATTATGTACATATATGGCAGATCCAAGTGCCGGTTCACAGTAAATTTTAATTCAAATGAATTTCCTTTGTTTCACAGAGAAGGTACCCTGATCAATCCCGACGGGTCATATAACGTGGGTCCACACGTCCGAGCGCATTATGCGCACCCAAGTCGAGCATACAAGACCAGCAGAGTTCCATCATAAAACCAATTGACAATTTGATGATTGACCTACTGAATTATATGCAATGCTCGGATTCTCGTGTTTTTCGATGGGAGACAAAGATCCAAAGACATCACAACATACCCGTACCAGGTGAGATGTTGGCTGGGAAGCATATATAGAGCTTCTTGAAGAATTAATCAAGGGCAAGCTTTTGACGAACGAAGGCGGCAGCCGGGCCATTCATTCAAGGGCAAGCTTTTGAGCCTTCAACAGACGAAGGGCAAAAGCATAGGGCTGCTGCTTCCTTTCATTCCTTTGTTTTAAATTAAAATGAATTTCCTTTTTTCTTTCCACACAAACCAACGGAGCTGTTAAAATTTCACTGTAAGGGCACGGGACGAAAAAAATTACAACCTCAGTTACCAGGTGAAATATGTCAAATAATTGTATATCACGGGAATTTCACCTTACCTCATAGTACCTCGTGAAATTTCCGTTAATTTAATTTTTATTTTTAAATAGGATTGAGTGAAGGGGGAAAGAAAAGGAGATAAGGAAGGGAGAGAGGATATGGCTAAACTAACCTACTCCATCCGTTTGAAAATATTTGTCATTTGTCCGGTAGTGCACGCTTTTTAAGGAGATAAAAACTATATAAAATATATTTTTTTAATTAAATTTTTTTATAGAATTCCATACATATAAGTAGTAAGTATAAGATTATGAAAAAAATTTAATTAAAAAAATTATATTTTATAGAGTTTTTAGCTTCTTAAAAAGCGTGCCGAAAAGTAAAACGACAAATAATTTCAAACGGAGGGAGTATAAAATATTAAAATTCATGTAAATGATTTGATTGATTTACGTAATAATTATTTCTTAATTAACAGCTAATTCAAAAACTTTAAAACCGAACAAAAAGACTAATGAATTGCTAATGATCAAATATTATTAATTGGTCTAGACACTATTCGTTTAATGGCAGGTCACATTATTAGATGTATTTAACGGAAAGAGTATAAGATCGATCAAATATTATATATGTATCAATCCGACTTTTTTTATAGTTACTTGAAAACGACTAAAAAACAGCTAATTAACTGATTATAAAGAACCATTACAGTTTGAAATAATTAATCGCCATCGACTTTATATATATAGCGATGACACTATTAATTCGAGTATAACCAACTTTGCGATTAACGATTTTTGTGTTAGTTAATGATCATATATCACGAGGACCGGCCCAACTATATATTATCCGGCATTCAATATTTTTGCCTTGTTTTTTTTTTCGTTTCTCAATTTCCAAATTAAGGTACGTAAACGGACTCAACATACCTATACCGTTTTTTTTTTTTAAAAAAGGTTATAGGTTTATTAGTTTACTAACTAGTAAAGTTTTAATGATTTAATTGATAATGTAATGTGCAGTCGTTTTCATATTTACTCATATTAATCATGCCCCAAATATAGAGATGTTAATAGTTGTATTACTGTTGTAACACTTATTTCTTGATATCTGAGCGTTTCAGAATCCTAAAAAACGCATACATGCATCTCATCCATTAAAAAGTAGAGCAAGCATGAAATATGTTCTAAAACTGAAATGAAATTTGAAAACCACATTACAAAAAAATTGGTGCAAGGAAATCACAATTTTACTTTAACATTGTTATAAATTAATCTAGAGATATTCACAATTTTATTACAATTGTAACAACTATTAATTTCTAGATATTCAAGCATTGTAAAATCTAGAAAAAAATACACATAAATGCATATATCTCATCCATTAAAAATTAAAATAAGCTTTACAACTTCAATGAAAATTGTTAAAATATAATCAAATTCTCAAGTTATGTTAGCTTCTAAGTTATGTTAGCTTAGCAAAACAGTTATGTAATGTAGGACTAGCTGTTAGTTGACAGTCTTAGTTTCGAAGTTTAGTTTGGTTGCAGTTATGCAGTTAAGTGTTAGTGGTGTAGTGCTTAAGGTAGTGGAAGGAGCAGTTATGAAGTGTATGGAGTATGTATTCAGTTTTCAATTCAATCAAAGGTGTGAGGCTATTGTTGAATGTGTGTGTTGTGTGTTCTTCCCTTGTCTGTGCTCTTCTGTCGACAAAGATCAACAGCTGCAAGTGTATTGTTTGTGTGTGTCTAAGTCTTTGATCCTCAATTGTATTCTAACAATTGGTATCAGAGCAAACAAAGTGTTTGCACTCGGGTTCTGTCCAGGGAAAAGAGTGGTGTGAGTTCATAAACACAAAGGAAAACACAAGAGTGAACACTTCATTGTATCTTAATCAAAATGCAGAACAATGGAAGTGGAAATGTTGGCAATCCATAATTGCCAATGTTTAAAGGGATTAACTATCATTTTTGGAGTCTAAAAATGACTACTCTCTTCAAATCTCAAGAGATTTGGAGTCTTGTGGATCAAGGATTTGAGGATGCAGAGCCTGCAGAGCCAGACCAGCAGTTGAGGGAGAAAAGAAAGAAAGATTCTAAGGCCTTGTTTATAATTCAGTCGGCCTTAGATGATGAAGTCTTTCCAAGAATTGCAACATCAACAACATCTCACCAAGCATGGGAAGTTCTCAGGCAAGAGTATATGGGTGACAAGAAAGTCATAACTATGAAGCTACAGGCTCTCAGAAAGGACTTTGAAACCTTGAATATGCAGGAGAAAGAGACAGTTCAAACCTTCTTATCTCGTGTGTCAGGGTTGGTGAACCATATGAGAACTTATGGTGAAGAGGTGAGCACTGAGAAAGTTGTGAGTAAGGTGCTCAGAAGTCTCACAAAGAAGTATGATCATGTTGTGGTTGCTATAGAAGAGTCCAAAGATCTCTCTACCTATAGGTTTGAAGAGTTAGCCAGTTCACTACAAGCTCATGAGGATAGGCTCAGTAGAGGTAGTGAAGTTAAAGATGAGAAGTTGCTTCAGGTCAAGGAAGAAACTTCCAAGAGTAAAGGTGACATCTCTTCTAGTAGAGGAGGTCACAGAGGTGGCTACAGAGGTAGAGGTAGGGGGAGTTGGAAAGGACGTGGTGGTAGAGGTCAAGGAAGAGGAGGTTAAAATGGCCAAGGAAGGGGTCAAGGCAGTGAGCAAGGAAGAGATCAAGGAAGATAATCTGGCCGAGGACAAGGCAGTGATTCAAGATCTTATAAAAGTAACATCAAATGTTACTACTGGAAAAGGTATGGTCACAAAGAAGCTCGGTGTTGGGATAAGCAAGAGAATGAAAGTAAGCCTGCAAATTACTCTGAAAATGTGGGAAATGAGGATAGGTTATTCATGGCCTTAACCTCAACTGCAGACTCCATGAAAGACATGTGGTATCTAGACAGTGGATGCTCTAACCATATGTCTAGCTCTAGGAAGTTATTCAAAGAGCTTGATGAGGCAAAGAAGAGTAGAGTGAGACTTGGTGATGACAAGGTATTGCAAGTTGAAGGCAAAGGAACTGTTGCAATCAAGACTGTGCAAGGCAATGAGAAAGTGTTGACTGATGTGCAATTTGTACCAGGTCTAGCTCATAATTTGCTAAATGTTGGGCAATTACAACAGACAGGTTATTCTCTTCTATTTGATGATGATTTGTGTGTGATCAGAGAAAAGAAGAGTGGTCAGATAGTAGTCAGTGTGTCAATGACTAAGAACAGGATGTTCCCACTTGATCTTGCCTCAAACATGAGCAGTGCAATGACTGCTAAAGCAAGTGATGAAGCACAGCTATGGCACCAGAGATATGGCCATCTAAATGTTCAGAGTATGAAGATGTTGAGCACCAAGAGCATGGTGCATGGATTGCCTAGAATCGATGAGCTAGAGTTTTGTGAAGGGTGTGTCTATGGAAAGCAGTTCAGAGGGTCATTTCTTAGTGGCTCAGCCTAGAGAGCAAGTGAGTGCTTGGAGCTACTTCATGCAGATCTATGTGGCCCAATGCAGGTTGAGTCAATGGGAGGCAGTAAATACTTTCTTCTTATTACAGATGACTTTAGCAGGCTAAGCTGGGTGGCATTCTTAAGGCTCAAGTCAGAGGCCTTTGAAAACTTTAAGAAGTTCAAGACATTTGCTGAGAATCAGTTGGGAAAGAAAGTGAAAGCACTGAGAACAGACAGAGGTGGAGAATTTCTTTCAACTGAATTTTGTAAATTCTGTGATGAGCATGGAATTAGAAGAGAAATGACTGCACCCTACACTCCTGAACAAAATGGAGTGGCTGAGAGGAAGAATAGAACAATGGTAGAGATGGCACGAAGTATGATGAAGGCAAAGAAGGTACCTAACACACTTTGGTGTGAAGCTGTAGCAATAACTGTGTACTTGTTGAACATCTCACCAACTAAAGCTGTGCAGGATATGACTCCACATGAGGTGTGGAGAGGAGAGAAGCCAGGAGTGAGCCATCTAAAAGTGTTTGGATGCATTGCATATGCATTGGTGAATCTAAGACAAAAGCTTGATGATAAGGCTGAGAAATGTGTTTTTATAGGATATGCTTTGCAGTCAAAAGCATATAAGTTGTATAATCCTATAAGTGGCAAGATTGTCATAAGTAGGAATGTGATTTTTGATGAAGAAAGTGAGTGGAAATGGGAAGGTGATACAGCTAAGGACAATGCAAGTCAGCCTATGGTTGTGGATGGTTCAAGCACAGATTCTGAAACTGAAAGTATTGATGATGATGATCATGGTAATGGCTCACCAGCAAATCCAGTGCATCAGTCAAGTGCATTAAGCAGTAATCACTCATCTCCCTCAAGCTCTTCAGATGAGTCACCTCCTAGAAAGTTTAGATCATTGACAGATGTCTATGATAGGAGTGTGAGATGTGAATTTGCTTTGCTAGAATCTGATCCAGAAAGTTATGAAGATGCTAAGACAGAAAAGCAATGGCAATTGGCAATGAAAGAAGAGATGAAGTGCATACAGAAAAAATGATACTTGGGAGTTGGTTAATCTACCTTCAGATAAGAATTTGATAGGTCTGAAATGGGTATTTAGAACCAAGTATAACACAGATGGGAGTGTTCAAAAGTTCAAAGCAAGACTAGTAGCAAAGGGGTATGCACAGCAAGAGGGAGTGGATTTTGAAGAAACTTTTTCACCTGTGGCCAGACTTGAAACAGTTAGAGTGGTGCTAGCTCTAGAAGCACAGTGGGGTTTGCCAATCTTTCAAATTGATGTGAAGTCTGCTTTTCTCAATGGAGAATTACAGGAAGAGGTGTTTGTGGAACAACCTCAAGGTTTTGTCAAATCTGGTGAAAAGGGGAAGGTGTACAAGCTGAAAAAGGCACTCTATGGCTTAAAACAGGCTCCTAGAGCTTGGTATAGTAAAATTGATGAGCTCTTCTTGAAGAATAGCTTTCAAAGGAGTGAGAATGAGCCCACCTTGTATGTGAAAAAAGAAGAACAAGGACTGGCTTGTGGTCTGTTTGTATGTAGACGACATAATTTATTTCAGTTCCTCGCCAGATATGTTGGAAGAGTTCAAGCAAGCCATGATGTGCAATTTTGAAATGACTGATCTGCACTTGTTACAGTACTTTCTTGGGCTTGAAGTGAAGCAGAGAAAGGAGGGCATATTCTTATGCCAAGAAAAGTATGCAAGAGACATGTTGAAGAAGTTTAAAATGGAGGACTGTGTAGTTGCTCAAACACCTATGAATTCAAATGAGAAGTTGCAGAGAATTGATGGGACTGAGCCAGCTGATCAAAAGTTGTATAGAAGCCTTGTTGGAGGCTTGAATTATCTTACACACTCAAGGCCTGATATAGCCTATAGTGTAAGTGTAGTCTCAAGGTATATGCACAATCCTACAAAGCGACATCTAGGTGCTGCTAAGAGGATTTTGAGATATGCGGCAGGAACTCTCAGATTTGGCATATGGTATGAGAGTGTTAAGGAGTTTAAGTTGGTGGGATACACTGACAGTGACTGGGCTGGTTGCCTAGATGACAGGAGAAGCACGTCTGGCTCAGTGTTTGGGCTAGGATCAGGGGCAGTGACTTGGAGTTCAAAGAAACAGGACATTGTGGCCTTGTCTTCATCTGAGGCTGAGTATGTTGCAGCTGGAGCAGCTGTGAGGCAAGCTTTGTGGCTAAAGAAATTGATGCTAGATGTGGGTTGTGATCATACAGAAGCAGTGGAAGTGTGGTGTGACAATAAGTCAGCCATAGCAATGACCAAGAATCCTGCATTTCATGCAAGGACAAAGCACATAGATGTGCAGCATCATTTCATAAGAAGACTAGTAGCTGAAGACAAGGTGAAGTTGAAGTTTTGTGGAACAAATGAGCAACATGCTGATTTGTTCACTAAGTCACTGAGTTATGTGAAGCATATGTTCTTCTTAGAGAAGATTGGAGTGAGAGAATTTGAATTAAGGGGTGGTGTTAAAATGTAATCAAATTCTCAAGTTATGTTAGCTTCTAAGTTATGTTAGCTTAGCAAAACAGTTATGTAATGTAGGACTAGCTGTTAGTTGACAGTTAGGGAGTCTTAGTTTCGATGTTTAGTGTGGCTGCAGTTATGCAGTTAAGTGTTAGTGGTGTAGTGCTTAAGGTATTGGAAGGAGCAGTTATGAAGTGTATGGAGTATGTATTCAGTTTTCAATTCAATCAAAGGTGTGAGGCTATTGTTGAATGTGTGTGTTGTGTGTTCTTCCCTTGTCTGTGCTCTTCTGTCGACAAAGATCAACAGCTGCAAGTGTATTGTTTGTGTGTGTCTAAGTCTTTGATCCTCAATTGTATTCTAACAAAAATTACATTACAAAAAAAATGATAATCCGGGTCGAATCAGGTAATCTTACCGGTTGTGCTACGGTGGTTAAATTAGTTGTCCCCGACCTGATGTCATGCGTTGCGACCACTTCACCCCCGAATGTTGGGGGATCGAACCAATATCGATAACACAGTGAAAAACCACTATAAATGTATACATGACTTTGAAAAAAATTAAAACACACGCACACTAATCTATTTAATAAGAAAATTTGCAGCATAGACCTTTTTGTTTGCCTTTATTGGGGGAGTGTCCATGTTTGTTTAATTAGTTTTTTTTTCCAACTCTATTTTTATGAACAAAATTACCCTTGAGATCTAAACTTATTCTCACATATTTCTCACTCTCTTCCTCACGTTTCTACGGGACCTTCGCGGCACCTCGTTCTTTCGCTCTCTTCCTCGCCCTTCATTCCTTGGCCTCGTTCCTCCTCTCTTTCGGCATGCTGCACCATTAATGGGCGAACCTCCTCCTTCTCTTTCTCTTGTTCTTCCTCTCTGGCAGTAAGCCTCTGCCCTGCTGCACCATCGTAGCGCCGAAGGAGTGAACTCCGATTCAATGATGGAACTCTGAGGCGTCCTTCTTGAATCTAATTAGGGAATCCGATGCTCATGGGAGAGGATTCACCGAGGAGGTGCGACTCTGATTCAATGGTGGAACTCCAAATCCACGATTGTCATCACCAGCGCGACCTCCGCTTCCGGTTTCAGTGGATGCTGCAACCTCGACGACGGATCTGTTCCCCGTCCGCGCGTTTTCGACGACGTCGGGTCTGTTCCCCGACCTCGACGGCGACCTACGACCTTGATTGTGTCCCCGGGAGAGGTGGGATCGAAGGCGTTCGCACGTCTCCAACAGATCCATGGCGGAGCTTCGACGGGGGTGGACGAGAACGCATGTGCGGAGGCGGCCGAGAACGTATGCACTGCTGGTCGTCGGCCACTTCGTTTCAGGCGATTCATGGAGGCTCTTCCTAGCTTCTCGCATCATATCTAAGGTAACTCCTGTGCTTTTTCAGATCTGCTGAAATCTGTTGAAATTGGAGACATCTGTTGAAATTGGAATGAAAAGTTGGAAGTTATTGATACACAACTTGATATGTTGAATCTTCAGGTGGGGCTATTTGCAAATGGACTCATTTTTCTTCTAAGAGTAATGCTAAAAAACAAGAACTTGAAGTCAACTTGAGCTCTATTTTCACCTTCACTTTACATGTTTTGACCAGATTATATTGGAAATGTAAACTAGAGAAGACAAAAACAAATAAAAGAAACAAAAAAAAAACACACCACATGTTGTAGAATAGGATTCGGGGTAAAAAAAAATTGAAAGATTTGTGATTGTAATGTGGGCAAAAATGAGACATGGGAGTGAATTTCACCAATTGCGATATGAAATTGAAGAAAATTGGATACAATTGGACAAGATTTTCCTTGCGTTGAGATGTTTATATGCTCTGTAGCCGAGTTTGGTAAAGGATAACACTGATGTTCCTTGCTTTAAATAGTTTGAGTTTGGATATTGACAATTTCAGCAATTGTTTAAATGCATACTGTAGTTTCAGCAATTGCTGAAATGCGGATTGCAATAAATTTTGATGTTCCTTTCTTTAAATCTCTTTTAAAAGCCTCTTAGCTCAATGGTAGAGCGATGTGCTTATGCGCAAATAAGTGGGTTTGAATCCTGCATAGGCTAAATTTTATGTCCCGTAACACGGTTTCAACAACTCCAATTTCAGCGGGAAAAAAAAAAAGAAAAAAAAAAGCAACTCCAGTTTCAGCAACAATTTCAGCATCAACAAAGTTGATGAAAACAGGGTTTCAGAATCAACAACGTTGATAAAACCGGGGTTTCAGCATCAACAACGTTGATGTAACTGGGGTTTCAACATCAACAACGTTGCTGAAACCGGGGTTTCAGCATCAACATGACAACAACAGTGCTGAAATTGGGGTTTCGGCAACTTCGGTTTCAGCCACGCGAAAAAAAAAACAAAAAAAAACTCAATTTCAGCAACTTCGGTTTCAGCAGTTTCAGCAACACAGGTGGCTATCTAGCTAATATGGATAGGTTGGTGGACAAAATACTAATAAATGTGGAAAATATGGACATTTTAGAATATAATTAAAAATATATATTTTATATACTCCATCCGTTCGCCAAAACTTGTTGTTGTAGAGTTTTGATTTTGTTAATAAAAACATGTTGTTTTAGACAATATATCCAATTATTCCCCAAATTACCCTTATTTATTTTGAATTTGTCTTATCAAATTTAAAATTTGGCTCAAATTTTAGTCTTAATTATGATTATACTTTGTTTTGGAATGAGTAATAATTTGAAACCAATTAAGAGGTTAATAGGAGCAATTTGGTGTTACAAAGAAATTTCTTAAAAATTGTGCCCGGGGCTAAAACGGTGTGCGAACGGAGAAAGTATAAACTGTGAGATACAGATATCCTGTACAATGACTTAATTGATTTTAATTACTCAACAATTACATAATAATTTAGAGTTGTTAACAACTGTATTACAGCTGTCGTAACGATCATTTAATTTCTTGATATTCCAGCATTTCAAACTCATAAAAAAACGCATATGCATGCATGTCATCCATTAAAAATTAAAACAACCGTAATGTGTGTGTGTGTGAGTCACTGCAATGAAAATTACATTACAAAAAATATGATGCAAGGGACCAGTCTAATAATAGGGCTGCAATGAAAATTAGTACGAGAATCCATCTTGAGTTCTCCGATCCGTTAGATACAAATATCCTATGTAAATGACTTAATTAATTTTACCTCAACAATGTTACTGTAGAATATACTAGATATATAGTCATGTAACAAGTTAAATAAAATGCATTTCTATAGTTTCTGGAAGGGCAATTTGGTCATTTCAATACATAGGATATTTGTACTGATTTTCCCGCCTCTCTCCAGTTGTCGATTGCAGTTGTAACAAACTCCTTCTTGAGCTCCATGAAAGCTCTGAGTTTCGGTTGTTCTTCCAATTGGTTTCTCCTCTACAATTTCATATAATCTCCTTTGTTCAAATGGTATCAGAGCTTGTTCGATCGAAATCGGAAAAGCTTAGATCAGATCGAGTGATTTGATTGTTTTTGTTCATTCCGCATTTTTGTGTTTCGTTTTTCGGGTGATTGCTGAGATTGATCATGGCTGGAAGAGGATCGCCGAATCAGATTGGGCAGACTTATGCTGAAGCTGTTAATGGTGGAAACGCTGGTCGAGGAACGTTTGTCGCAATGACTCCCCCTGCACCTGGATTTGGGAGAGGCGGCAATGGTGGATTCAATGGAATCCAATTCGGAGATCTGAATCAAGGTATGAATAATGTGCACTATAATCCTCTCTTTTTGTCCAATTCGTACCACCCAGGGATGCAGCTGGTAAATACTGTGTTCAATGGGATGAATTTCGCT
This sequence comes from Persicaria tinctoria, assembly GCA_037127255.1. Taxonomy (NCBI): domain Eukaryota; kingdom Viridiplantae; phylum Streptophyta; class Magnoliopsida; order Caryophyllales; family Polygonaceae; genus Persicaria; species Persicaria tinctoria. The sequence goes on along the minus strand of JBANSL010000018.1, from coordinate 25,303,876 downwards.
ACATGGAGTAGAGGAATTCGGATGGCGCTTGGAGCCAAAGCCAAGCTCGGCTTCATCACAGGTAGCTGTGTGAAACCTCCTCCAAACAGCGAGGATTTTGAGAAATGGGAGAGAGCTGACTTCATGGTCAGGTGTTGGATGATTAATTCAATGGTGAGTGAAATTGCTGAAACACTCATGTATGTTGAATCTGTTGTTGAGCTATGGAATGATATTCGTGAACGATTTTGTGAATCAAATGATCCCTTGATCTACCAACTGCGTCGGGATCTAGGTAATATTCGTCAAGAAAATCTGTCAGTGGGAGCATACTATGGCAAATTAAAGAAATGTTGGGATGAGTTACAATTGCTAGATGTCGTGCCAAACTGCAACTGTGGTGCAATTGGAAATTGCAGCTGTGGATTATTGAAGAAGATCATTGATAGAGATGAAAAGGCCAAGGTTATGCAATTTATGATGGGGCCCAATGATGTTTATGAGCCACTGCGTGGAAATGTCCTTTCAAAGGACCCCATGCCAGGATTGCTAAAGGTGTTTCAAATGGCAGTTCAGGTGGAGAGATCAAAGGGTGTTACTTCAATAATTCCTGGTGACATGAGTGCTTTGAATGTTAGCAAGGTTCAGCAAACTGAGACTGAGGCTAATGCTGAGAACAGATTTAGCTATGGTAGACAAGGAGATCAGCAAAGTTATAGCAAGCAAGGCTATGGTAAACAAGGAGATCTGCAAACTGAACAGATGAGGTTTGAGCAGGCTAAAAGAGAGTATAAGAAAGCTAAGCTTGAACGCAAGTGTGACTATTGCAATGAGAGGGGTCACACTAAGGATTACTGTTTTAAACTTGTTGGCTATCTAGAATGGTTCAAGAACCCCAAGGAAGATGATAAAGGCAAACCACATGGGAAGTTTGTAGCTCAATTTGAGGGTGCTCAGTTTGATAATCCGTTTGATCATGGAAATCAAGAGATGAGACCAGACACAGCTATGGTCAATGCAATTTACAATGAAGTAGTGAGGATGATGAAAGGAAAAGGGCTTACTGATCATTTAGAAAGCTATGTGAACCAAGCAATGGTTCATTTTGCAGGTACTTTGAGCATGTCATTTCTTGTTGGTATGCATAAGGGAGACAAGCACACCTGGATAGTGGATTCAGGAGTAACAGACCATATTGCCTTTGACAAAGGGATATTTTCTGAGATTGCCCCTTTACCCACTACCATTTCATTGGGATTACCTGATGGTACCCATATCTCAGTGAAATGGTGTGGCTTTGTGATCCTATATGACACATTTATTATCAGAAATGTGCTATATGTCCCTCAGTTTTGTCATAACCTCCTCTCAGTTTCTAAAGTCCTTAAGGACCAGAAACTTTTGTTCCAGTTTGATGAGGCATATTGTTACCTACAGGACCCTATAACTAAGTGTTTGCTGGTCAAAGGGCATGAAGATGGTGGTCTATACAGAATTCAGACTTGGACTTCAGAAGTTAAGACTGGTAAAATTTCTACTGCTGCTACAGATGTGGCTCTTTGTAATAATGTAGACAGTTTATTGACTACTCATGCTCGTCTTGGACACATGTCTTGGTCCAAAATGAGGCATTTGAATTTCTGCAAAGATACTAAGGATCCTTGTTTCAGATGTGATACTTGCTCAGTAGCTAAATTTCACAAACTGAAATTTGATAGAAGTGAGTCTGTTGCCACTGCTCCTTTTCATTTGTTGCACATGGATTTATGGGGACCCTACAAAACTCCATCCATCTGTGGTGCCAGATATTTTCTCACAATCCTAGATGATCATACTAGGACTACTTGGGTGTATTTGCTTCAAGACAAAATGCAGGTGTTAGGATGCATTACTAAGTTTCTTATTTTGATTGAAACACAGTTCCAAATGTCTGTCAAGTGCATAAGGATAGACAATGGAACTGAATTTACACAAAAAGGTTGTGTTGAGCTGTTTGATGCTCATGGGATTGTTCACCAGAAATCTGCTCCTGGTGTTCATGAGCAAAATGGCTGTGTTGAGAGAAAACACATACATTTACTTGAGACTGCAAGGGCTATTAGACTAGATGTTGCCTTGCCCATCAAATTCTGGGGAGATTGTGTATTGAGTGCCACTTACCTTGTGAATAAGATGCCCTCTGCAGTTTTGGGATGGAAATCTCCTTTTGAGATGTTGTTTCATGTGTTACCTACCTATGACAGACTTAGAGTAGTTGGGTGTTTATGTTATGCCCTCCAACCCAATGATAGAAGAGATAAGCTTGGCAACATTGCTAGAAGATGTGTGTTCTTAGGCTATCCCCCATGCCAGAAAGCATATAAGCTGTATGATTGGGATAGGAGAACCATTATCATAAGCAGACATGTGAAGTTTGAGGAATATGTATTTCTCTTCAAAGGTGATCACATCTCTCCTCCTACTTCACATTTTCCTAAGACCTCTCATACATCTGATGATGATGAGCCACCCTATTCACAGCTCAGGTTGAATTCTCCATCCCCACAGTCTGCCTCCATTCCATCTCATGCCACTAACAGTCCAGTGCAAGTCATTGAGGATTCCTTTGATGCTTGTCCTCCCTCCAACCACTCTCAATCCCCAATTTTCTCATCCTCTCCAGAGAGTGTTAATAGTCCTTCTCCTCCTTTGCCTAAAAGAGCTGTCAGGGCTCCTACAAGGCTACAGGATTACATTTGTTCAGGTTTGCCCTCTAGACATACCTCAATACTAGAGGAGTCCATCTCTCAATCCTTTGCTGTCTTTAGTCTTCAAAATCTTGCTCATTTGTATGGTGCATATGTCCAGTCATTGGTGAATGTGTGTGCTGTGTTTGAACCAAACAGCTACTCTCAGGCCAGAGGCATAGATGAGTGGGAAACTGCTATGAAAAATGAGATTGAGGCTTTAGAAAAGAACCAGACTTGGTCTGTTGCTCCTCTTCCTCAAGGCAAGAAAGCAATAGGTTCAAAATGGATTTTCAAAATCAAGTATAGGCCAGATGGATTGATTGAGAGATACAAAGCCAGGCTTGTGGCTAAAGGATATTATCAGGTGAAAGACAAAGATTACAAGCAAACTTTTTCTCCTGTAGCCAAACTCTCAACTGTTAGAGTCATTCTTGCCTTAGCTGTTGTCAAGGATTGGGTGTTACATCAACTTGATGTAAATAATGCATTTCTGCATGGGTTTTTGGAAGAAGAAGTATACATGGTGCCTCCACTAGGTTACAAGGTTCCTGATGACCATGTTTGCAGGCTCCACAGGTCACTATATGGACTGAAACAGGCCAGTAGACAATGGAATCATGAGTTAACTCAATTCCTGGTCAAGCTTGGCTATTCTCAGTCTAGACATGACTATTCTCTCTTTGTCAAGAGTACAGGATCCTCTCTGACCATTGCTCTTGTGTATGTGGATGACATGCTCCTCTTTGGTAACTCTTCAGCAGACATTCAACTCACTAAGCAAAGCCTTCATGCTGCCTTCACCATCAAGGATTTAGGAGTGGCTAGGTACTTCTTAGGCATGGAGATTGCTAGATCTTCCTCAGGAATTTTGCTCAACCAAAGGAAATACATTTTAGACATCCTCACTGATGCTAAAATGGAGGCTTGCAAGGCCACTCCTTTTCCTATGCAGCATGGCACAAGGCTCTCTTCTACTGAAGGACAACCTATTGAGCAGCCTGAGCACTACAGAAGGATTGTTGGGAGACTCTTATACCTCACACTCACTCGTCCTGATATTTCTTTCACTGTCCAACAGTTAAGCCAGTTTCTTCAGAATCCTCTCTAACCTCATTGGAATGCAGCCATGTACTTACTCAGATACTTGAAAGGGACATTCAATCTTGCTCTTTCCTTCCCTGCAGTATCATCCTTTCATCTTACAGCTTTCAGTGATGCTGACTGGGGAAATTGTAGGGATACAGGGAGATCATTAACTGGCTATTGTGTGTTCCTTGGAGGCTCACTCATTTCATGGAAAACCAAGAAGCAAAAGGTGGTTTCCAAATCCTCCACAGAGAGTGAGTATAGAGCCATGTCATTAGTAGCCAGTGAATTGGTTTGGTTGCAGGGCTTATTGAGTGATCTTTGCATACCTGTTGCAGGGCCTATTCCTTTACACTGTGATAATAAATCTGCTCAGGAACTTGCTGCAAATCCTTTGTTCCATGAGAGGACAAAGCATGTAAGACTTGATGCTCATTTCATTAGGGAAATGGTCCAAGCAAAATTCATTGCCACTTCTCATGTGTCTTCCTCAAACCAGATTGCAGACATTCTAACAAAGGCCTTGGGATCTCATCAACACCAATTCCTAAGGTCCAAGCTTGGTCTTGTTCTTCCTAGTACAGGCCAAGCTTGAGGGGGGAATGTAGAATATACTAGATATATAGTCATGTAACAAGTTAAATAAAATGCATTTCTATAGTTTCTGGAAGGGCAATTTGGTCATTTCAGTACATAGGATATTTGTACTGATTTTCCCGCCTCTCTCCAGTTGTCGATTGCAGTTGTAACAAACTCCTTCTTGAGCTCCATGGAAGCTCTGAGTTTCGGTTGTTCTTCCAATTGGTTTCTCCTCTACAATTTCATATAATCTCCTTTGTTCAAAGTTACATTATAATATGGATGTTCATCGGTTCAAAACCGATCCGAACCTGGTCAAATTGAACCGAACCGAAAACCGAAATTTTAAAAAACGTAAACTACAAACCAAATCGACACTAATATGTTTTCTTCGGTTTTCAATCGGTTTGGTTTCGATTTGGTTCGATTATTAACCTAAGTGAACCGATTTTATTTGAGTATTTTTTTTATAAGGTGAGCTACCAAAGTACCAAATACCAATAGGCTAACAGGAAGAAATAAATCCTTGCACAGAAGCTAATGCACAAATGTGCAAATAGTAGCGTAACAGTAATGACAAAGTTAACTTACATAAGCAATAGTCTCAAGATTACATAACAATTCACTACTCTGTAATAGCCAATAGTACATGCTAAAAATAATTTGTTCTCCCTTTTCTTTGTTGTTTTATTGGGATTAAGTAGCTTAGAGGTGGATAAGAGATATATCTAACACTTTTATTAAAAACCAGTAACTAACTCCACTACCCTTATCATCTCTCTATAACCTAAGGGTAAATTAAAACATAAAAAAAATATCGGGTTTTTCCCGATTTAACCGAATCGAACCTAAACTGAACCTAAAACCGAAAATAAAAATTTTCTGAACCGAAAACCTAAACCGAAACACATCGGTTCGAATAGGTTTCGGTTGTGTTCGGCCCAAACATTCGATTCGAACCGAATCTGAACAGCCCTACATAATAATCTAGAGATATTCACAGTTGTATTATCACCTTAAACTATCATTTCTAAATAATATATCAAGCATTTCAAAATCTAAAAAAAAAATGCATTCATCAATGCACTTATTATATCTCATCCATTAAAAATTAAAACGGAAATTTCGCGTGGTAACCCTGTGGTTAAGCATAATTCGCATGGTAAACAAGACTTTTCAATATTTCGTGAGGTAACCCTGAACTTTTGAAATTTTTTGCGTCGCGTCCAAAACCAGGGTTTTGATATAAAATCGTTAGTTTTAACTTTTATAGGGTTAAATAATTTAATATTAAAAAAGTTTGTGGAACCTTTTGAAAAATCAAGCATCTTCCTCTAAAGAGAAGAGAGGCACGATACGATCTAGAGGGAGCCATAGGCGGATTGGAAAGAGGAGGCTAGAGGCGATCGAAGAAGTGGAGGGAGGCGATAGGTGATTGGTGGCTCCGGCAATGGTGGCGACTAGGGACTTCGGTGGCTCCGACAGTAGTGGTGGCTTCGGTGGTGTATGACGACGGCTGGTGGTTGGTTGAGAGTTAACGAGGAGTCTGAGATCTCGAACGACTTTGAAAAGGTACGAAATTTCTATTCAATTTCTCAAATTAGTTATTATATATTGACTGAGATGAGAGGAAGGGGGGCTTAGGGGGATCGGCCATATTGCCAAAGAGGACAAAGGTGGCGGAGGAGAGGGAGGGCGTTAGCTAGGGGCGGATTGAATTAGGGTTCCGTGAGGAAGAAGAAGTCTGATACCACGTAGAACGGTATTAATTGATATAAAATCCTCCTTAGGGTTTCATTCATCATAATGTCAGTATATATAGATTACAAGAGAGTAGGAATGAGCCTGAGCTAATATGCTCGTACACTATTGCCTCGGGCTCATTCCTATTCTCTTGTAATCTATCAAATATGAGACAAGTAGCTCGAATTCGGCTCGGGCTCGACTTGATAAAAGCTCGGCTCGATCTCGTTTATTTTTTAAACAAGCCAAATATGAACACATTTTTAAACTCGGTTCAAAGCTTGACTTGCTCGATTTATGTACGAATAGCTTGAATTTCGTGAAATTTCTAAAATTTCTTTACTATCTTTTGAGCAAATAGAGATGCTTAAGCTCGAAAAAAGTTCACATCGATCTCGTTCATTTTCTAAACGAGTCGAATATGTGCACATTTTTAAGCTCGAGTACAAATTTAAGATTGATTTGAGCTCGGCTCATTTCTAAAGGAGTTGAATATGGCTCGAACAACAGCGCTATCTAACTTTTACTATAGATAGGTGTTCCGAGTGGGCTGGGATTTTTATATGATTATGGGCCTATATGGTTTCAACGGCCAACTCAGCCTAGTCTCTCTTTGAATAAAAGATCAACAAAGATTGGACGGACTAGTGGACTACAGTACTTCCGTACGGTATTTAGGAATAATTTTTTATTTTGTCAGATATCTAGGAATAAATTTGAAAGTGCTTAGACAAGCAAAAAAAAATAATTTTAAGGTGCAGAAAAAAATTAGAATATGCATTACAAGACATAATTAATATCGTTTGGTCTCTCGATTTAGATATTGGTAGTGTCTGAGAATTCAAATTCCTTATCTTGATAAAAAAAAAAAAGACATAATAAATAAAACGGTTCTCCTTTGAAGAAAAAGTTGTATGTGAATTAGACAAAGATCTTTAATTTCGGATTTGCTAAAATCTTGTTTTTTTTTCTTTAAACAAAAACACCCTATATATAAGTCTACCTATACGGCGGCTATACCATCGATAAAAATAAAAAAATGGTATAGGTTTATTAGTTTACTATAGTAAAGTTTTGTAGTAACAAGTTAATTGATAGTGTAAAAGGAATTTTCTACAGAATATGTGTAGTCATTTTCTTATTTACTCATGATAATCATGCATGCGCACGTAATATTGTAACATATGTAGTCACCTAGTAGCATCATCATCATCAAATAAAATAAGAAAGGAAAATTGCAAACCGTAAATAGATAGATACATTTATTTACTCGTCACGGTAAAAAGAGAAAATAATTGTCATATACAAATATCTTATTATTGATTTTACCTCAACGTGGTTACAAACTAATATATATAGAGATGTTAACAACTATATTACTGTTGTAACGCTTATTTCTTGATATCTAAGCGTTTCAGAATCCTAAAAAAAAAAAAATGCATCCCGTCCATTAAAAAGTAAAACAAGCATAAAATATGTTTTGAAACTAAAATGAAAATCACATTACAAAAATTAAAATTTGGTGCAAGGGAAATCAGTACGAGAATCCATTGATCAGGTTCTATGTCAAATACTAATATCCTATGTAAATGGCATGATTAATTTTACCTCAACATTGTTACATATTAATCTAGAGACATTAATTCACAGTTTTATTACCACCGTAATGGTCATTTATGGATATTTGAGCGTTTCAATATCTAGAAAAAAAAAAGCACATAAATGCATATATCTCATCCCTTCAAAATTTAAAACAAACATAAAATATGTTCTACAATGAAAATTAAATTACAAAAAATATGATACGAAGGGATGATTGGTCTAATATCAATCAATACGAGAATCAATCCCAGGCCGTGCTACGGTGGTTCAATCAGTTGTCCCCGCCCTGATGTCCTGCGTCGTCACTTCACCCACGAATGTTGGTGTTGATGATCGATAACACAGTTTTGCTATAAAAACCAAAAAAAAAAGTCGATAACGCAGTGAAAAACCATTGGAAAAGTATACACGACTTAAATTGGAACAAAATCAAAACTCAGTAGATGTACAACGTTCTTTGATTTCTATTAACATATATAGATAGATGTTGTGGAGTGGGCTGGGGTTTTTATATGATTATGGGCCTATACGGTTGCAACCGCCTAATTATAACACAGCCTAGTCCATCTTTGAATAAAAGATCAACAAAGATTGGACGGACTACAGGACTACACCGTATCCAGCAATAATTTTTTACTAGCTACTCCATCAGTAACTGAAAAATTGGCCTTTTTGATCAATTCTACGTTTTTTAAGAAAGCTAAAAATAAAAAATAAAAAGAATAGTTAAATTTTATCAAATAAATAATGTGGAAAAAAAGGACCAATGGAAAACTAAAAAGAATAGTATGGAAAATTAGAGCATTAATAAAGTATCTTGGAACAAATATAATTAATGAGATGAATTGATAAAATTAGAATTTTTGTCATTAATGTTGTTCAACAAATATTTTTTTACATGAAAAAAGTGGCAAAAAAGACCAATTATTTTGTTACGGATGTAGTATTTTTTTTTGGTCAGATATCTAGGAATAAATTTGAAAGTGTAGACAAGCAATTTTTTTTTTTGAATGTGCATAAAAAAAGGATTAGAATGTGCATTACAAGATGAATTCAAGGGGTTGATGATTTGTTGTATTTTCTATTTGTTTAGACGATTATCGTTGGTTGACTTGTCGGTCTTTGAGGTTCAGATTTTTATGACCTCGAATTTTTATCTTATAAAAAAAAAAACAAAGGAGGGGGTTGATGATTTGTGTTTCACAAGTTGAATAAATTTCATTTCCCACCAAACCACATCCCAAAGACTCTAACCTCAATTTTATTTGAAAATTTATTCGATAAGTTTGTGAAACGCCTAAAATATAAGAGAATTGCATCGTAACCTTTGGATTAGTTGACTGCTATAACATGATTCTTGCAAAATACCTCCTACCAATTGTGGTAGGTTGTGTTGTGCATAGTTAATACCTTAAGCCTCACCGTATAGTTCAGTTCAAATTGAAAATAAGAAAGAACAACTCTTAGTATATAAGTTAGTAAACTACTGTCCTCTTACCAATTAGTTTTAGGATAGAACTCAACTCGGCTTATGTGCTATACTATACGCACGAGTTCCAACATTTGGAATGAAATTATTCGGTGTGACGACACAATTATTTGTTAGAATGAAATATACATTTTTTTTATACTTTTTGTACATAAACAAATAATCACATTGTCTTGAACGAAAACATGATAAGATTACCATAAAGAAAGATTGTGTAAATCTGAACCAAGCTCGTAATATTAGAAGCTTCGCACAACGGCTTTGAAGGAAAATAGTAGGACTTAGGGTCAACGCCTTTTCCCTTACGGTTGACTATGAGAAATTGCTTTTCTTTGTCATGGAAGCCACACAAAATAGCTCTGGTCTTCCACCCTTTTGAAGCCAATATTCATCCTTAAGTACGAGTTAGTCGCCCAAGCAAATCCCCATACCCTCCATTAGTGCTACTCCAATGGCTTTACTCCTCCCATTTCTTGCATTGCTCTTCATCTTCTCTTTAAGACCAGGTTCTGTTCTTTGTATTTCACCAACAGACACTCTCACATATGGATCATCCCTTTCTGTTGAAACCCCAAATGAAGTCTTGACTTCCCAAAATGGTGTCTTCTCAGCCGGGTTTTACCAGGTCGGAGACAATGCATTTTGCTTTGCTATTTGGTTCGCAACCTCCTCAAACAGGACAGTGTCTTGGATGGCTAACCGAGACCAACCGGTCATCGGTAAACACTCAATACTCAAGCTCAAGAAGAATGGCAATCTCAAGCTCAAATCACCCCCTGTGGATGGAACTGGCAGTGGCAGTGGCCTATCCACAGTCTGGTCATCTAACACGATATCGGAGTTTCCCCTCCAACTGCAGCTTCTTGACAGCGGTAATCTCGTTCTCAGTAGGAACTCATCGGAATCTGTAGCTTGGCAAAGCTTTGATTCACCGACAAACACGCTTCTTCCTTCACAGTTAATCACTGGAGCTATAGACCTCATCTCATCTAGAAGGGAAACCGATTACTCTTCAGGCTTTTATAAGCTTTCCTTTGGCAAAGATGATATCTTGCAACTCCTTTTTGACGGTCCAACGACGAATCCTAGCATCTACTGGCCTGAATCAGTTCCTGAGAGGTCCATCCGCAATCGTAGTAGCGTTGCGTGGTTTGATTCTTTTGGCTACTTGAGCTCATCAGATGGGTTGGAAGTTTCAGCTGCTGATCTTGGATTGGGGCCTCAAAGGAGGCTGACTCTTGATTGTGATGGTAATCTTAGAATGTATAGCTTGCAAGAAGATGGTGAATGGGCAGTTGTATGGATAGCCTTGCAGGAGCAATGCAAGGTCCATGGCTTATGCGGATACAACAGTCTCTGTCAATATGATCCAGCTATTGGGAGGAGATGCACTTGCTTACCTGGCTACAAGCTCAGGAATTCAACTGACTGGCTGTATGGGTGTGAACCTGAGTTTGATCTCAATCAACGCGGTGTTGAGGTTGATTTCATCGAAATTGCCCATGTAGATGTCCACACTAGAGATGACATCTTCTTCGTCAACTACACACCGACTCAATGTCAAGATGGATGCAAGAGAATGCCGAATTGCAAAGCCTTTGTGACAAAAATCAACAACGGAACTGCTTACAATTGTTCCCTGAAGACGCGGTTGTTCAATGGATATCAATCACCTGATTCTGATGATGTTCTAAACATTAAATTGTTATCGGGTTTCAATACAAATGAGACTTCGCAGCTCAACTGCAAGCTTATAACTCATGTGGCACGCCTTCAACGGAGAATAAGCCATGGAGTTGGGCCATTGGGATTCTTGATTTGGTTTGCAACTGCCATAGGAAGTATAGAGATAGCCGTTATATTTCTAGTGTGGTGGTTTCTATTTAGGTCTCATCAAGACGTAGATCCAAGCACTTCTTTCCATGAGTACATTCTAGCAATCACAGGCTTCAGAAGGTATTCCTACATGGAGCTGAAAAGGGTTACATCGAATTTCCGAGTGGAGATAGGAAGGGGAGGGTCTAGTGCTGTGTACAAAGGTGTACTAGCCGATGGAAGGATGGTGGCGGTAAAGAAACTAGACAATGCCGAGCAAGAGAAGGAAGAGTTCCTCGCGGAAATGAGTACCATAGGAAGAATTAGACACAAGAACTTGATGGAAACGTTGGGGTATTGTGCAGAGGGAAAGCACAGGCTTTTGGTTTACGAGTTCGTGGAGAATCGGTCTTTAGCTGAGAACCTATCTTCCGGCTCTCTCGGATGGAGGAAGAGGTACAAGATCGCTCTAGGCACAGCAAGAGGCCTGGCTTATTTACATGAAGAGTGCTTGGAGTGGGTCTTACACTGTGATGTGAAGCCCCAAAATGTGCTGTTGGATTCCGATTTTGAGCCAAAAGTGGGAGATTTTGGACTGTCTAAACTACTCAACCGAGGAAGAGCTCATGGCTCGTGCTTTTCGAGGATCAGAGGAACGAGAGGGTACATGGCTCCCGAGTGGATTAGCAACGCTGCTATTACATCAAAGGTGGATGTATACAGCTATGGAGTCGTTGCGCTACAGATTGTGACAGGCAAGAGCCCAGCTGAGATAGTGCAGCTAGTATTGGATGCAAGGGTGGGAGAGGAAGAGGCTGAATCTTGGGTTGAAGAGATTGCAGACCCAGCATTGGAAGGCAACTACGACGTGGAGGAGATGAAGGCGGTGGCGTTGGCTGCTCTGCAGTGTGTGGAGGAAGACAAAGATGCTAGGCCTACAATGAGGCAAGTTGTTGATATGCTGCAAAAACCACATGAATGAGCAACACGCGTGATAGTGTTCCTCATTCATGTGGTTTTGGTACAACAATATATTTCGTGTTTTATTTCGCAATTAGATCTTAGAGCAAAAAATAATGGTAAAATGATCAAGCTTCATCTATTATATATGTATAGTGTTGTAGTACATAGTGTACACTGATTTTTGAAATCAGTTATTTCTTCCAAGAAACATCTCAATAAAAAAATTCAAAGAAAAGAATAAATTGAAAAAAAAAAAATAAAGTACATTCTTAGGAAAGTGAAAAACTAAAAATGGAGGGGGCATGATCTAATTTCCATCACCAGGGGCTGGACCAGAATTTTGGGGCAGTACAACATCATCCAGAGATTGGGTCTGAACTAAAGGATGGCCGCCTCCGCTCGGGGCTGGGCCCCCGGTCTTAATCGACGACAGCCCATCGAAGAACGTGGCCATCACTATGCTCATCGCTTTCCCTTCTTCGCCATCTGCAGCCTTCTTCAAGGGCCTGCTTTCGACAGTCGTCGAAACCAAAGCCCCTGAAACAAGAAACACCACCACCAACAATCTCAAACTTATCATTTTCTCCGCCATTTCTTTCACTAATTTATACCTACTTTTTATATATGGATGGATAATTTTTGTTTTTTTGTGTTCTACTTTTTGTTGAGTGTGAGAGGGGAGGGAGTTTGGAATCCTTATTTATAACAGAAGAGTGGTTGGAAATTTAATTAAGTTGAACGGGGAACGAGGAAATTTAAAGACAATAGTATAAGTAGAAAGTTGACATTCAAAGTAGTTGTTTACTTGATTTGATTTTGGAGAGCTATAGAATGACACGTGATGCAGCCATTGCAGTACAAAACTCAACCTCCTGATTCCTCTGCAGAGACAAAGGAAGTAACCAGGGAACTTCATGAATCCAAGGAACTTAAATTGCACGTATGTTGACCAAAATAGAAATTAAAAAAGTCCAAAACAAAATTTGTCTAGTCTTAGGCTGCTGGTAAAACTTTAGGTATGGACTATGGGCCCCAAAAATTTGGTTTCGTTTCAGCCCAAAAATATACATTTTTTTACATTAATAACCAGTCAAAATCGTCTATTAAATGGTTACATGACTTACATCTAGGGGTGGGCACCACCTACAACATATTTCTGTTAAAATTTTATTAAATATATTATATTTTAATATTTAGTACTTAAAAATTGAATGTTTAAACTTAAATAATATTTATGCTAGGGATAATTTTTTTTATTAATATATTAGGGCAAAAAAATTTGAAGTTCTATATATATTGGGAGGATTACAGTTTTAAATGTTGAAAATTATTGTTGAATTTTATTTGGAAATTTAAGCAGTTTTTTCAACAAAAAAAAATTGACCATGGAAAATATTTATGAATGAAAGAATATGAGACATTTATTATTAGTATCAAAAATATTATTTAAGTTTATACAATGCTAATGATTTAGAAATTTATTTTAATTTTGATTAAAGAGTAGTATATAAAATATTTTTTAAATTTTAACCATTTTTAAGAATAAAATAGGAGAATTTGTTCATGTGCATACATCACGTTTCAATTTTTTTTAAATTAGTTCAAAAATCTATTCGAATTTATAATTTAAATATAAAACTTAAAATATTATAATATTATATACATTTGACATAACCCTAATTAACAAAAATATACAGCGGGATGTGATTTATTAAAAAAGACCAGTTAACATGTAGTTTTACGTAATTTCAAAAAAACACTAATGAAAATAGGCGATTGTTAGCGATTTGTTAATAAAGAGTAAAGACCATTTGATGGGTGATTTTATATAACTTTATATTTAATGGGTTGTTAAGTGTAAATTATATACATATTTAATGGACTGATGACACTTTTTTAATGTCACTTTTTTCAAATCTTACTGATATTTTTTTGTTTACTGTGATGTCACATTGACCATTGATGCCATTTTTTTTTTACCGTTGACTACTGATGACACTTTTTTTATATCACTTTTTTGATGATATTTTTTGTTTACCGTGATGCCATATTTTTTTAAGGTAATGTTTTCGTGATGCCATATTTTTTCAAGGTAATGTTTTGATGGCAATTTTTTCTTTAATGTGATGCAACCTTTTCAAATCAGTGTTTTGATGCCATTTTTCTAATGTAATTATTTGATGCCATTTTTTTAATCAAATCATTTGATGCCACTTTTTTTTAATTTAATCAATTATATATCAATATATTTTCATCGATTCTACTTTTTATTTACTGATGATGCCATATTTTTTTAAGGTAATGTTTTCGTGATGCCATATTTTTTCAAGGTAATGTTTTGATGACAATTTTTTCTTTAATGTGATACAACTTTTTCAAATAAGTGTTTTGATGTCATTTCTCTAATGTAATTATTTGATGCCATTTTTTTAATCAAATCGTTTGATTCCACTTTTTTTTTTTTTTAATCAATTATATATCGATATATTTTCATCGATTCTACTTTTTATTTACTGATGACACGTTTGTGATTACACTTCATTGATGACATTTGTATCCAATAACTCAATCAGCCCTTAAAACAAGAGTCGTGCAACTCTTACAACAGAGTCGTGCAACTCTTACATCGTATGTTGTGCAAAATATAATTTTTTTTTGCTTTTTTTTTCGTTTCAGAACCTTTTGTTTTGCAAAAATAACTTTTCGTTGTGCACATATATGGACTGATCGAGTCGCACATCCAGATCGCATATAAAAATATAGAATAAGTGAATCATATAATAAAATACAGATAGTTTTTTCCATTCTCATATTTATGGGTTAATTTTTGTAATTTTACAAAAATTGCTATTTATGGGTTAATTTTTGTAATTTTATAAAAAAAATGCTTCTTCAACCTCGCTCCCTCCTGGATCCCTCACCGCCGCTCCTGGATCTCTCGCTCCGGTCGCCGCTCCTGGATCCCTCGCTCCGGCCGATCGACCTCGCTCGCTCGACCTCGACCTTGCTCGCTCCGGACGCTCGCTCGATAGCTCCGCCGCTCTCGCTCCCCTGCTCTCGCTTCATCCCCTTCCTCTCACCACGAAATCAGAGTTTTCGCTGATCATCTCAGAAACTGGACCTTTAAAATTGAGTGAAGATACTTAAAGGGAGATCAAATTGCAGATAGATTTGAACCATACTAGATCCCGCGAAATATCCCCCAAAATGAACAAATCAAAATCAGGAGAGCCGTCAATAATTGGAACGAGCCTAAAAGAAGATTCAGAGAGGAGGAGGAGAGAAAGAGAGAGACGCACGGAGTGTGTGGTGTCCCAGGCAAGCCAAACAGTGGAAAAATGGCCCCAACCGACGGAGCCAAACACCCTCCTGTTCCGGCCACCTCTCACCACGGTAATTTTCTGGGGAGAAGGACATGAAAGAGTAAAGCTGCTAGGGGGCTAATAAATGTTAATTGGGTGTTAGAATGGCAAATTATAAAAGTTAGTATGCTATTAACCTAATTAGATTAGGAAAGGGTGATATTTCAGCAAATTTTCTCTTATAAAAATTATCATTATTTTTTTGAAAAAAAAATAGAAAATCCTCAACTTTCACAAACAATACAGGAGTCAAAGAGCAAAAAGTAGGCAACTTAAATTATCAAAGACAAATTCTGGTTACTTTGACAAGGTGGCAACAGGAAAAAGGAACAGAAAAAATATCAAAGAAATCTCTAATGCGGGAGGAGTAACGATAACGGGAGAAGAACTTATAAAAACTGAAACAAATGACTCCGATAATCAAGAATTGATAAAAGAAGTCACAAACTCGGAAATAAAAAATGCAATATTCAACATTGGAAAAGACAAATCACCAGGACCGGACGGAATGACAACTGAGTTCTACAAGAGTTATTGGGACATAGTAGGACCAATGGTTACAAAGGTAATAAAAGGATTCTTCCACTCTGGCAGAATCTTGAAATAGATCAACCAAACTTTCATTACTCTTATACCGAAAACAGAAAACCCGACAACGACTTCTCATTATAGACTTATAAGTTTATGCTCTACAATATACAAGACATTCGCAAAAAATCTCGATGATAGACTAAAAAGGGTAATAACTGAGATCATACACCCTCTTCAACGAGCATTCATATCAGACCGAGCTATCCAGGACAACATTCTCATTACTCATGAAATCTTCCATTCATTTACACAGAAAAAAGGAAAGAACAAATGGATGCCAATAAAACTGGACATGGAAAAAGCCAATGATAGAGTTGAATGAGACTTTCTTTGTCAAGTTCTAAAGAAGTTTGGCTTCAGCACCAAATTCTATGATTGGATCGAGCAATGCGTCAAAACTGTCTCTTTCTCAATACTAGTCAATAACGGACCCTAATAACCTTTCAACCTAGAAAGAGGCTTACGACAAGGGGATCCACTATCCCCACTCCTTTTTATTTTAGGAGCGGAAAAACTAGCCCGAAAACTACAATTAATTAGAAAGCAACAAAACAGACCAAGAACAAGGATTCAATATTACTATACTGGGCCCCCGAATTCCATTTCTATCCTTCGCAGATGACATGATTATATTTACCAAAGTAAGCAGTTCATCTGTGATTAAAATTATAAGAATTATTGATGAATACTGCTCGATCTCGGGTCAACTTGTTAACTTTCACAAGTCGGCTTTCCAAACGACACCAAAAGTACCAGAAATTATGAAACAAGAAATTCAACATCTAACAAATATCACAAATCAAAATAAATTTGACAAGTATTTTGGTTGTCCAATCATAAATGGTATAGTCAATAAAACAACATTTGAAGAAACGATCTGCGCGCAAGACAAAATCACAACTATCAAAATGGCGTGCAAACGCACTATCCCAAGAAGGAAGAGCCACCCTTATCAGATCGAACCTAGCGGCAAAACCAACTTTTTTCATGCAAAACTTCATGCTACCAAGCTCAATGCACAAAGAACTAGATCAGATAGACATAACTTTTTTCTGGAATAAAGATTTGTCGTGTAAACTGCTAATTGGATGGGACAAAGTATGTAGGAGAAAAGAAAATGGTGGAGCAGGAATCCACAAAACAAAACACATGTACTCAGCATTACAGATGAAATTACTATGGAAAATACTTGCGGAACCATAAAACCTATGGGTCCAAACCATCTCACATGAGTATTTGAAAGATGAACACATTCTAAGCTACGAAAGGAAAGGAAAATCGTCTTTGAAATGGACAAAACTAATGGAGATAAAAGATGACTTATGTAAAGGCCTCATATGGCAAATAGGAAATGGAAAAATGATCAACTTTTGGACAGACAGATGGTTAGAAAACAATACACTAGAAAATAGATGTCTTATGCCAGATATGATCAACAAAAGTGACAAAATAGACAAGTATATAAACGAAAACAGACGATGGAACACTGTCGACCTCATACACATGCTACCAACACCCATCATCGATAAAATCGAAGCGACATTCATCCTAGTAAATCAAATAGAGGACAGAATTGGATATACTAGTGACACGGTCTGCGACCTCATGTACGGGCACTTGCTGGTTGATGCTTGATATAAAGGCAGGAGTCGCTTCAGCGGCGTTGTGTTGGGAGTTAAGGTGATGACCCTTCGGATGTCCAGGCAGGCCGACCCAGTTAAGTTTGGGGAGCTTGTTGCTAGTCGAGGACTTGACGGTGATGAAGGCTATGTTGGCCATCCCGCTACACAACTGGTTGGGGGCTGAAGCTGCTCTCCTGATGAGCCTAAAGCAGGGCGAAACCAGTAGTGTCGGTCGCATAAGGCTGGCCCCTCGGGGATAGGGGCGCCGCACGGGCTTCGTGTGTGCCGGCCCGTGACATATGGTATCAGAGCAGGTCCGACTCCGCTTCCGTCCGTGACCAAGCGCTTGTGCCCAAAGTTGAGTAGGCAGGGCGGAGCGTAAAATCCGTGGAGGGCACGGAGCCTGTGTGCGCCATGCGTAAGGGCTGGGACCAGGTTGCTCCTTGGCGCCGAGCGCTCGATGATTAAGACAAGTAGGCAGGGACACTGAAGCCTGTTGGACGATCTTGAGGACCTCCCATGACCACCCGATGCCTCCGGATGTGCTGGCGCGGGAGAGTGCGCGTCTTGCTGCTGAGGAAGGGGCAGTCGGACGTCGCATCCGGGTAGAGGCAGCGACGAGGTCGTCGCTGGAATGGGTGAGGGAGTTTGACACGGTCTGCGACCTCGTGTACGGGCACTTGCTGGTTGATGCTTGATATAAAGGCAGGAGTCGCTTCAGCGGCGTTGTGTTGGGAGTTAAGGTGATGACCCTTCGGATGTCCAGGCAGGCCGACCCGGTTAAGTTTGGGGAGCTTGTTGCTAGTCGAGGACTTGACGGTTATGAAGGGTATGTTGGCCATCCCGCTACACAACTGGTTAGGGGCTGAAGCTGCTCTCCTGATGAGCCTAAAGCAGGGCGAAACCAGTAGTGTCGGTCGCATAAGGCTGGCCCCTCGGGGATAGGGGCGCCGCACGGGCATCGTGTGTGCCGGCCCGTGACACTAGTGAAAAGTAAAATTTGGGTGGTTCGGCACTGCGAGTGCGCTCCGACATATTACATGAAATAATAGAATCACACTCCCTAAAACGACATGGATGTGGGCCATAGATATAGCCCCAAAAATAAAGAACTTCTTATGGAAATTGTATAACAATGGGATCCCAAGAAAGACTAGACTAAATGACAAAGGAGTAGCCCTCTCTTCTGCATGCGTTCTATGTAATGCGTGCGATGAATCTCCACCCCATTTAATTATTCCCTCAGTGCTACATTACTAGAAACCTCATACAAAAAATTTACCCTGGAATAGAAAAATGACTAGAAGAATTAGATCGACAGAAATGAACAAGATATAAAGAGAATTATGTCAATAATATTTGAAATAATAATTCCAGAACAAAGGAAAAAAACTAGAAACTGCATGGTGGTGCCTCTGGACATCCAGAAATAAGAAAATCTTCAACAATGAAAACTCAACGACAATCCAAAACATGGTTAATATGACAAAACAAACAATCATGAATTGGGAAAAAAAACGAAACATTTAGATAAACCAAGCAATAATGCTACGACAAAAATAACAGAAACCCGAAAGAAACGACATCTACGATGGAATAAACCACTTGAAAGAACTTTCAAAATAAATTTTAACAGTACTAACAATTACTCTGGTACTTCTGGTGTAGGTTTCATCATTCACAACCACACAGGGTCTTTGATTGGCTGCCGAGGTAGGCAGCTTACACTCAAGTCACTGCTCATGACGGAAGCTATGGAACTTCTTTTAGGCGTCCAAATGGAAAAGGAGTTGGGTTTGTCCAGTATCCACATCGAAGGTGATAGCCTTATTGTGATCAACGCAATAAAGCGATGCTTATCCTGTCCGTGGGAAATTGAGATGCTCATGACGGACATCCTCCTCCTGCTCTGGTCCTTTCAACATGTACAGTCTCTCGCATTGCTTCCAGTCTGACACCTCTCCAAATACTCAGCTAGATAGGCATCTCTGTATTCTCATCTGCATGGATGCTCTTGGGTGGTAGTCTAGTAGGGACTAGCCTCATCCAAATCATTACTTGTATAAGAGAAAGAGACTATTTGGCAAGATGCTAAAACGTCTATTGATAAAATGAATATCAGTAAATTACACATATACTTATAACTCTAAGATCTTAACCCTAATTTAGCCCGACGGTTTCTTTTAACCGCCTTCTTCCTTGAGAGTCATTGCTAGATTCGTTCACAATCTCGATCTCTCGATCGCATGTTATTCGAGCTCTATCGATTTTCATGGTGGTTGTTTAGTCCTCTTCCTTTCGCATTTTTGCTCTTGACCATAGTGCCTCTCGACAACCCGTAATCGTATACCAATTGAATTATTATAGCAGGTTGATCTAGTAATTAGAGGGAAGGCGTCGAACCTTTGAATATGGTGGCTTCGGTGAGATATGGTGATCTGGTGGGCGGCAAGAGGAGAGGTGGAGGCCAAGAGGAAGAATGACAAGATTGAAGATATGATGGATAGAACTAGAGAAGTACTGATCGAGAGAGCGACTGTCGGGAAAATGTCATTAAGGATAACTCAATCTCTAAATTTTTTTTTAATGTTTTTTGGTTCGTTTTGGATCGACCAAAAACTAATAAATGAGTAAAGACATGAATAAAAACAATAGACACAAAAGGCTAAACATTCATTAATAAATGTTTAGCCTCTTCAATGGTCTTTGTTCATGGTGATTTTTTCTATGAAGACCAGTTGGTTTTGGATGGAAAACCAATTCTTTTTTATATAGGTTGTATGCAAGATGATGAAACATATATTGACAATATTAAATTTAGTAAATTGTATTTTTTTTTTTTTCATTTATAAAATAATTACATGGCCCAAGACTTAACCAAAACATCTCTTGAACGATCCATACTTACATAGCCCTAATTTTCGGTGGTATTGCAAAAACACCATCAATGGAAGCCCTATAATTTTTCATGGTTCTCTGGAGAACAAAATCAACTTCCACTTGGCACCACCAACAATATATGAAGTACATAATGATTATGATAGAAATCATAAACAAAAAGAAAAAAAAAATCTTCGGGGTCAGAATTCATTTTTTTTAACCGAAAAAATTTGATAATAGGATATCCTTATATGCCAAGAGCATCCAAACGGATGAGATTGCAAAGCATAGAATCATCAGGTGTCAGAAATTATTTGATCAACCCAAAAAAAGCATCCAAACGGATGAGATTACTTTATTGTATAAATTGTATAATAAAACTACATTATTTACATATTTTGCCAATTGGATATGCCCATCTAACACTGTACGGGTCATGTTGAAGTGAATTCACTTCTTATTAGATGTAACTAAATACAGTATGAATCATTTCTTAAAAAACAACAGTTTTGATAAAACACAAAAAAGTCTTTAAGAAATAAAAAAAAAGTTGATGAATATATAGTTTGCACTTGAGCAAGACATCTGAGTATATGATCTAATGTCCATCACCAGGGGCTGGACCAGAATTTTGGGGTTGCACAACATCATCCAGAGATTCAGTCTGCATTACATGATGGCCTCCTCCGCTTGGGCTTGGCCCTCCGGTCTTCATCGACGACAGCCCTTCGAAGAACATGGTCATCGCTTTGTTCATCGTTTTCCCCTCTTCGTCATCTGTAGCCTTCTTCAAGGGCCTGCTTTCGACAGTAGTCGAAACCAGAACCCCTGCCACAAGAACAACCACCATCAATATTCCCAAAATTTTCATTTTCTCTACCAAAAGTTTATTTTCTTTCTAGTTTTTTTTCCCTCAAGTATGAGAGGGGATGGGAGTTTGGACTCTTTATTTATACACCATGTTGAATGGGACTGCGTGCATTGATTTTTAGGAGTGATGGGGTTGAGAGGGTGTTTGAAATTTTGATCAATTTGAATGGAGACCAAGGAAAACTACCTAATTTTAATATAGTAATCATGTCCCTTATGATGTCCAGTTGGAGTTCTTGTGAATACGAGTAACTCGAATTCGACTCGTACTAATTCGATAAAAACTCGGCTCGAACTCGATCATTTTCTAAACGAGCTGGGTATGAGCACATTTTTAAGCTCGATCCAAAGCTCGGCTCGTTCGAAATAAGCTCGAATATGTCGAATTTTATGTTTTTTATGAAATTCTTTTAAGTTACTTTATAATAAGCAAGTAGAACTGCTTTAAACTCGAAAAAGTTCGGTTCGAGCTCGTTCATTTCTTAAACGAGCCGAGTATAAACACATTTATAAGCTCTAGTCAAAATTTAGGCTAAGCTCGAGCTCGTTCATATTCTAAATAAACTGAATATGAATAAGCAATACTCGACTCGTTCGGTTTGAATAACAGACCTCGTGATCCCTAACAATTTCCCCTTCCCATTCTCCGGACTCATAAAAAAAAAGTATATATATATATATATATATATATATATAATAATGCCTTAATTCATAGAGCCCGTAGGTAGAGACAAGAAGTAACGAGGAACTTCATTCATGGATTCAAAACACACTCGGACATGATTTGATTAGTCAATTAAAAGACCTCAAAATGTTAACAATTCAAAAAGTATGATAAATTTTTATGTTTGATTGAAGTTTTTGTTACGAGAAAATCCAAGACTTTTTTTTTTGTTTTATCAGAAATTCAGTTCTTTAAATTTAGAGAAAAATCACTTATATAAAAACTTTAATACTTTTTATATAGATTTTTTCATTTCTCTATTTTAACTGTTAAACACTAAAATTCATCTAAATATCGTTCAAATCCCCAAAATATCGATTCTCAAAATTTTAATTTATACAAAATAATTTTTCAAAAATTATATTTCTGGTGTTCGCCCAAACTAACCCGTCTAGCTAAACTCTTATCCGTGACGTACTGTTGACCAAAACGACAATAATAGAATCAAGTAATCAACCCCCCTATATATTCAAAGTGTAACAAATAATAATTTTATTTTTGAAATTGGTGACAGTCGACTTTGAGTCCGGTAAATTTATTTAAATGATGTAAGATAACTAGATAATACTCACTATTCTGAACTTAGACCTCCTTATTTTATGAAATATTTTATTTAAGGTTAAAACTCTATAAAATATTAAAATTTTAATTAATTTTTAAAAAATAATTTTATACTCATTTGATTTTATAAAAAAAAATTGCAAAAATTAATATTTAGAAGAATTTTAGCTTACAAAATTAAACAAATCTACGGTGAGATCAAATTACAATGGAGGGAGAGAGCAGAGAATGAAGAACACAAAGTTGCAAAGAAGTGAACTATCGAAAGATCTCAATCGATAACAAGGGAAAAGGCTTTCTAAGGATGGCGGAGGGTTGGGGACAACAAAGCTCATCTATGAAATCAAATTCTCGGAGAAGAGTCGTCGACGAATCTTCAATTGAAAGGTGCAAGCATGGCTTTTCTGCGAGATTGCAAACTTGCAAATACACAAGAAATTCGAGAAGATTTTATGTTTGTCCATTAGGGAAGGTATGATTCCAATCTTTAGTTTAACTCATCCGTTCAATCGAATTTTTGGCTTTTCAAATTTGGGAAAATATTAGGATTTTCGAATTGGGTTTCAAATTTAGGGATTCATTCTTTCGTTTTGTCATAGATTAGGGTTTCCGAATTGTTGTCATAGAATCGAATTGTTGTCATAGGTTAGGGTTGTCATAGAATCGAAATGGTTAAAAAAATCGAATTGTTGTCCCGCTTCGCTCTTTCTAGAAAATAGCAATGGTGAAAACTTCTAATTGGGTTTCAAATGGGGTATAAAAATGGTTTTGATGGCATAGATTTGAATTGGATATAAAAATGGGTTTGCTGTCATGATATGAATTTGGTATAAAAATCGAATTGTTGTCATACTTTCGAAATGGTTTTGCTGTTCTTTCGAAATACATATCAATTTTAAAAAAATATTGTTAACCAAGTGGCAATATGTTATGGCCAAGCCACATAGATCACCGAATGTAGTGGTGAACATCACTTGATCAACCGAGAATAGGGAGGTTGGGTAGAATGTAGAATTGAGGTGAGGAAGAAGAAGAGTAAGGTAAAAAGTAATTTGAGAGGGAAAATATCAATCTCATTAGACACCCATCCTCCATGACATACAAAATAGACCTAAGAGAGTATTTGGGCATTACAATGCTCCTCTCATGGAGAGCCTTGTCTCAAGACTTATACAACTAGGGACATTACAATGCTCCTCTCATGGAGAGCATTGTCTCAAGGCTTATACAACTAGGAACCTAATTGAAATCGTGGGAACTGGATGAGTATGTGAGCCGTAGATTCCCATGTTGCTTCATCATTCGTCAGATTTTTTCATTTGATCAACCACTCTGTAACACTGCCTCGGGCTTTGTGAGTATTTGTCCTTCCCCATCTGCTTCTGGCAATAACACCGTAGGATTAACTTGTGGTCCTTTCTTCAGCTTCAACTAGGAGACGTGGAAAACTGGGTGAATGCATGATGACTCAGGCGTTTGCAACTTGTAAGCCACTTTCCCAATTCGAGCTAAAATCTTAAACGGCCCAATATACTTGGCACTGAGCTTCAGATTTCGACGAATGGCAGCTGAAGATTGTTTATAAGGTTGGAGCTTCAGAAAAACCCAATCACCAATCTTCAATTTTCTATCTGTTCTTCGAGCATCAACGAAGAGTTTCATACAAGTTTGTGCTTGTTGAAGATAGTGCTTCAATTTTCTGATCATGTGCTGAAGGTTGTTCAACCAATCCCCTGCAGGAGAATTGGTTGCTGAAAGTGTAAAGAAACCCAATTGAGATGGGGGACAACCGTACAAGGCCTCAAAAGGGGTCATCTTGATGGTAGAATGGAAAGTGATGTTGTACCACCATTCAGCCAAAAACAACCCTTGCACCCATTTCTTTGGACTGCCATACGTCATACATCTCAAATAGGTCTCTAAACAACGATTTACTCTCTCAGTTTGTCCATCGGACTAAGGATGATACACAGAACTCATATCCAATCTCGTATGCAAGGTTTTGAACAACTGCTACCAAAATTGACTGACAAATACCTTGTCCCGATCTGATACAATGCTACTGGGCAACACATGGAGCTTATGAATGTTTTCCATGAACAGAGATGCAACTTTTGCAGCAGTGAATAGGTGAGATAAGGCAATGAAGTGAGAATATTTAGTAAGCCTATCCACAACAACTAGGATAGTGTCCTTACCTTGTGACTTAGGCAGTCCTTCTACAAAATCAAGCCTAATGTGGCTCCAAGGTTTATCAGGAATTGGAAGAGGTTGTAGTAAACCAGGAGTAGCCACATTTTCATATTTACACCTTTGACAAATCTCACAGGTGTTTACAAAATCACTAGTATCAGTCTTCATACCTTGCCAATAAAACACACTCTTCAATCTTTGATATGTGGCATGAATACCAGAACGACCCCCTATAGCATCTTCATGAAAAGAGGTGAGCAGTTTGTTTCTCAACCCTGAATTGCTTCCAACAAGCAACCTGCCTTTGTATCTCAAGAGCCCTTCAGTCACTGTGAATTGGCCAGGCTTATCTGATATAGCAGTAAGGAGCAACTGTTGGACCACTTGGTCACCCTTATAACTATTAAATATCTTTGTGAGCCAAGACGGTTGGACCACTGTCAAAGCAGTACATTCACATGTTTGATTTTCAAACACCCTTGATAAAGCATCAACAGCTTTATTTTCCACCCCTTTCTTATAAGCAATTTCATAATTCAGTCCCAACAATTTTCTAACTACCTTTTTTGGATTTGGGTGGATAACCTTTGGTCCAAGAGGTGATTTAAAGGTTGATGGTCAGTTTTAATGAAAAACTTTCTGCCTTCCAAATAGTGTCTCCATTTATCAATGGCCAGTAAAATAGCTAAAAGTTCCTTTTCATACATTGTAAGCAATAAATGCCTCTCATGAAGAGCTTGTCTGCGGTAAGAAATAGGCCTTTCATTTTGCATCAAAACTACCCCAATGCCAGACTTACAAGCATCTGGTTCGACAGTAAAAGGCAACTCAAAATCTGGTATAGCAAGCACAGGTGGGGATGTGAGAATTTTCTTAAGATCACTGAAGGCTTTCTCATCACTGGATGACCATGTAAAACTGTCTTTCTTCAAAAGCTCCGTTAAAGGTTTTGCAATACAGCCATAACCTTTAACAAACCTTCTATAATATCCAGTAAGACCTAAAAATCCTCTCAATGCTTTCAAATTCTTGGGTACATGCCCTTTGAGCATAGCATCAATTTTCTTAGGATCAGTGGACACTCCCAAACCAGAGATAATATGTCCTAAGTACTCCACCTCTTTTTGTGCAAACTCGCATTTAGATCTTTTAGCAAAAAGCATGTGATTTCTCATTGTATACAGTACCTCCCTCAAATGAACCACATGTTGATCCACAGATTTGCTATAAACCAATATATCATCAAAAAATACTAAGACTGACCTTCTAAAAATTTTCCCAAAAACATCATTCATGAGACATTGAAAAGTGGCAGGGGCATTTGTTAACCCAAAGGGCATAACTTTGAACTCATAATGGCCATGATGAGTCCTGAATGCAGTCTTAGCAACATCATCTTCTACCATCCTTACTTGATGGTAACCTGCCCTTAAATCCAACTTTGAAAAAATACTGGTACCATTCAATTCATCTAGAAGATCTTCAATATGACGGATGGGGAATTTATCCTTGACAATAATCTCATTCAAACGTCTATAATCCACACAAAATCGCTAAGACCTGTCCTTTTTCTTAACCAACAGTGTTGGAAAAGCAAAAGGGATATGGATAGGCCTAATAATTCCATTGCTCAGCATCTCAGATACTTGTTTCTCAATCTCAGTCTTTTAAAAGTAAGGGTATCTGTAAGGCCGAGAAGCAACTGGAACTGGCCCCACTTTCAACCTGATTGAATGATCATGGTTTCTCACTGGAGGGAGTGCCTTAGGCTCTTGAAATATATCCCCAAACTCCAAAATTACATCACTGATTTCAGGTGCCCTATCAGCTTCTATGACCCTCAAATTGCAAACCTGTGTAATCTGAAACAAGTTCACAGGGTTCTGCACTTTGCACAGCTTCTGCAGTTGCTTTCCAGTTAACATCTTAACACAAGCCTGCTCTCCTACATGATCCTCCTTAAACCCTTTGATAATTACTGGCTTACCGAATTTATGAACCAGGATCTGTACATCTAAAAATCGAATAGCACTGGGTTAAAACCCACTAACCAATCAGTTCCCAATATCATAGCACTCCTTTCCATTTTCAATAGCCTAATGTCATGCACATATTCACATCCTTGCATCTCCCATACAAAACCCTTACAGATTTTGCCACTGAACATCACTCCATTGATGGTGTTGACCTTCATTACATTTGCCTTACTAAGTTCAAACCCAGCTTCTCTTGCTACTCGAGAATCCAAGAAATTGTGGGTTGCACCACTGTCAATCAAGATTCTGATCAATTTCCCTATCACTGCGCCCCTCACACGAATGGTACTCCTCGATTCCTCGCCTGTGAGCGCGTGAACATATACCTATGTATCCTCCTGCTCCTTTTCAAGACTTAACTCCTGATACGGATCTCCAGCTGCTTGATCATGTTCATGTACCTCATGTGCAATCAAGCTTAACAATGACTGTCAGGGCCGACCCATGACCTTTTCCAAACGTGCCATCGCACGGGGCCTCGACATTTTGAGGGCCTCATATAGCTTTTATAGTCTATATATATGTGTGTGTGTGTGTGTGTGTGTGTGTGTGTGTGTGTGTGTAAAGGCCCGCCCTTGTTCCAAAGTGTGCTAAGTTCGAACCTCAGTAATAACAGCCTTTTTTTCCCAATTTCAATTTTTCCCTAAAGAACCTACAACAATAGCAGTTCGTTTTTTTTAAAAAAAAAAAATTACAGACAACAATCGTTTTATTTTTTGCCCATTTTGATTTTTTTTTTCCAAAACAAATACAGCATCCTGATCTTTTATTTTTTTGTTGTCACAAACATTCAACGGTACCCCTTTATGTTATTCTACCCCTAGAAAAGAAAAAAACCCCTAAATGGAAGAAAATCAATTCAACTTAATCACCCATTGGAATCGTCTCTTCAACCTCAAGGATTTCAATAGGTAATCTAAAATTCTAACTATATTCTTTTGCAATCGTCCCTTCAGTTTTTCGAAAGTAGTATCATTGCATTAGATAGATTATCGTGTCGTTTGGTAAAAGTATAGTTTTAATGTATTTTTGGTGTAAAAGTTTAGTTTTAGTTAATGATTCTTTATAATGACTTTGCATCTATAAGAACATCTCTTTTGTTAGTGGATTTGGTGGATTTTTTTCCGTTTGAATTAGTTAAAAAAAAAGGCCTCAACATATAAATTGCACAAGACCTCAAAATATAACGGAACGGCCCTGATGACCGTGTCTTACATTTATGGCCATGGAAGAACTTATCTCCGCATTTGTAACACATGCCTTTCTTGGTCTCATTTGAACGACATGTGCTTGCTTCCAAGCTAGAAGAGGAAGTACCTTTGAAGTTTGTTACTGTGGGTCTTGTGTCTACCTTATCCCTCGTTTGAAACTTGTTGCCATTTTCTTTTGACCAAGAATTCCTGAATCCCGAGTTGAAAGATCCGGATGATTGCTGTCTCCATGGAGGTTTAGACCCACGTATCAAGGCATGGATTGCCTTATAATGCAATCTAGCCTGTTCCAGAACTTCGGCCATGGATGTTGGTCTCCCTAGTTTAACCAACGATGACTGAATTTCCGACCTCAAGCCACTAATATAACTCGATACAAAATAAGACTCTGAAAGTTGAGGATTGAATGAAAACATACCCGCACACAAATCCTCGAATCTTTCATTGCATTCCTCAAGGTCTTCTTGTTGCTCGAACTTGTTGAATTCCCCCACTATTTCTGCTTCCCGGCGATCCCCAAATCTCAAGCAAAGATCATCGCAGAAGCTCTGCCATGTCACTCGTGGATTTTGCATCAAATAACCTTGTACCCATGTGTTGGCCTTGTCTGTTAAATACATTGTTGCGATCTCGACCTGCCACGATTCTGGAATTGAGAAGATCCCAAAATACTTTTCGCACTTGCGTATCCAGTTCCTTGGTTTCTTTACATCAAAGCTTGGAAAATCCAACTTCGGGAGTCTATGGAAACGGTTGTCGTTGAATCCCTGGTGCCGATTAAACTAACCCTGGCCTGAATTGGATATGCTATGATTCGAGCTCGATTGTACACCATTGAAACTCGGATGCCACCGAGATCCCGGAAATTCTTGATCTGCTGGGCCCGATCCCCTTAGTGAATCACGATCCCAGCGTGATTGCTGTGAGTTTGTCTTGGTCCCATCCGCTTGACGATCACTCCTTCCACCAAGATTAGGTGGATTCCTTACGAACTCTGCAAGTTGCTCCATCCTCTGCTCATTAATCTTCTTAAATTCCTCGAATTGCCGCATCTGTTCTTCTTGAATTTTCTGTAAATCAGCTAATGACTTAGCTGTGGACGTCATAAACAACATGGTGTCGTCCCTGAATTCTTGAAACTGAGTCTCTGTAACCTTCAATATTGTCCCTTCCGCCATGGATCCGAATATGTAGCTGATGTAGCGATAACACTGACCAAGGAGAGCTCTGATACCAAATTCTGTTATGGCCAAGCCACACAGATCACCGAATGCAGTGGTGAACACCATTGATCAACCGAGAATAGGGAGATGAGGTAGAATGTAGAATTGAGGTGAGAAAGAAGAAGAGTAAGGTAAGAAGTAATTTGGGAGGGAAAATATCAATCTCATTAGACACCCATCCTCCAAGACATACAAGGTATATTTATATATAGACCTAAGAGAGTATTTGGGCATTACACAATACAACTCCAAGAGTCCAATAAAAGATTTGTTTAATTTTCCGTTCTCAGCTCTCTCCCTCCATTGTAATTCTCACTGTAGATTTGTTTAATTTTTATTTTTAAAAAAAAAATTTAAATTTTTTCTATGGCATGGCAAACTTAAAAGTATGGTGAGGTGGAAAAAATGGATGCCACTTGTGTTTTCCGGCGTCCATGTGGCGTGTTTGGTCGGAAAGTTCACCAGAATACACATATGTATTATTTTCGGTTAATAGGGAGATAGTTCGTATATGAAACTATCAATTTCAATGTTCGTATTATTTTTTGCCAAAAGTTGATACTTGGTATTATTTTTTACCATTTTCCCATTAGTTTATAGAAAAAAAAAAATCAATGTGCAACCATCTAGAATGTGCAACCATCTAGTATGTTGCAGTTGATTTTAAATCGCTCACTTTTTAAAGGCTCATTCGGTTTAAATTTTGAAAAGGTAAAAGGAAAGGAAATGAATGTAGCCTATTTATAGTTAAGATGCATTATTAAGAAAAAAATAATCATCACCCTCTTCTCCGATCTTTTCATACAAAATTGTTTTTGTTCATTTTTATTTTAATCACTCATTTGAACAACAGGTAACCACATCCCCTATCCTAAACAATACTAAAGCAGAAGCTGCACTGCCACGTGTCAGCTTGTGGTTAAAAATTTCCCCGCCTTTTTTTTAACCAATCACATTATGCCACATGTATATTATTTAATTTCCACCTACTTTTAATTTATTTATTTTAATATTCATTTTTTTATTTATGGTAATCATATAATTAATTGTATACTATTATATATATAGTAATCAAATAATTTGTGTGCTTATATATATTGTTGATTTTGTTTGGACCTTAATTAAAGAAGTATATTTTATATGGTAAGTTTGTTAAGCATATATCTATATATCTTATTTTATTTTTGCCGTTAATAAATATATCTATATATTATAGTGGGTATATATATTTGGGCAATTCTTCACCATCAATAAGATGTTACATTAAGTACGTATTTCGACGGTAATCTAATAAGTAATGCATGTATCAATTTAGTGTTTATTTATCATTGATTTTTTTTAATCTTTACACTCAAACATGTATTGTGAATACACGTAATATGTTGTTACCCGATTCGATCCTACAATTCCAACAATCCTACGGTCTAAAAATAAAAAAATAATCCCGACCCTTTTTTACGATTCTAATGATCCTATAAAATATCTATTATAATGAATTTCTCATAATTACACTTTAAATCTAAGAAATTTTTTTTATATTTGGTTAGTCTATATTATATTTAGTTTATTTTAAAAAATCTACAATCTTTATGGGTGTTTTTTTATGATTTAAGATAATATTTCTCTAATATGAAACATATTAACTTCGTTTTTAAAAAAATTCATCATGCGGTGGGATCTTACGATTCTACGATTCGATTCTATAATCTGATCCTTACACTTTTTTATCGATCCAATCCAGAATCCCGATTTTAACATCATCCACACGTACACTTTTTTATATCCATGTGTTTATGTTGCATTATTGTGCTCTATTATAAATTACTTCCATTTTTCCTGCCCAATGTATCCTTTTTTTTAATATTATTCGGTCACTTTAATAATATAACCTACTAATAAATATTTTTTTTCTCTTCACAGGTAGTTAATTTCTTAACTTATTGCACAAGCGAATCTTATAATTTGGGATGAAGTGCCAATAATTAGTAACTATAT
This sequence comes from Persicaria tinctoria, assembly GCA_037127255.1. Taxonomy (NCBI): domain Eukaryota; kingdom Viridiplantae; phylum Streptophyta; class Magnoliopsida; order Caryophyllales; family Polygonaceae; genus Persicaria; species Persicaria tinctoria. Next base: position 25,272,623 of record JBANSL010000018.1, on the reverse strand, counting down.
ATGCTTATGAAGCACTTGATAACACCTTCAGAAATATTCATAGATTTCATAATGATCAAAGTCTGGACCAACCATTTGGTGGAAAGGTAGTTGTATTTGGTGTGATTTCTACCAAATTTTGCCCGTAATCTTTGGAGCGAGTAGAGAAGATATTGTCTCTTCATCAATAATTCTTCTAATTTGTAGAATTGTTGCAAAATCTTGACATTGACCAGAAACATGAGACTTCATCATTATTGTTCTTCTATTGCACACGAGCAACTCTCAGAACATTTACAAAATGAATATTGAGAGTTAGAGATCGATGGTACCGTAAGTATTCCTAAAGAAAAACAAATATCTATTGAAACTTCACCTAATCTACTTATATCAAATGTCACTCATCCTATTTTATCGATTGTGGAATTTACTTACCCGTCACTCATGTTGAATTTGTCAAGTGATGAAAACTTCCAAGAATATGGTATTCTTGCCCCCACTGATCATGATTGTCGACCAGGTGAATGATTATTTATTATCTATTGTGTTGGGTCATCAAAAGGGGTATTTGAGCTCAGATTCTATTTGCATATAGCAGATGCAATTCAACTTGGTGATGATTACACCCCTTCCCCCCTTCCCGATTAGTTGAATAGTATTAAATGTTATGATCTCCTAAATTACAACTTGAAACTTATGGTCGGTGTTCCCATCATGTTACATAGAAATATTGGCCAGTCAGCTGGTTTGTGCAGTGGTACTAGGCTTATAACCACCTGCCTTGGAAAGCCCATTATCTAGGCAAAGATCATCTGAGGTTGAAATATTGGTCGATTGGTTTTTGTCCCTCGCATATGGTGCTTACTCCTTCAAATACTCATATGTCTTTCAAGGTCAAACGAAGGCAATTTTCTGTGCTTGTGTGCTTTGTCATGACAATCAACAAGAGTCATGGGCAATCACTTTCATATATATGTCGGTGCAATAGCTAGAGTGACATCTTGAAAGGGGTATTTCTTTTATTCCTGTATGCTCATCTTTCACTATTAATTGTTATTTATTTGTTATATTTTCTCATCTTATTCGTAGTTATTTTTTCTTTTTGAGCAGGGTTTTTCATATTTACATTTTTTTATGGATTGACTCATATCATTGAATTCAAGACTCTTTCTAAAAGTTTTTCCTTTTTTTTTGGATTCTAGATTTTACATAATCATGTAACTTTATGAATTTATTTATGTAGGATTTTAGTACAATAATTTTATTTGGTTTTGTTTTTATTTTATAATTATACATAATGTTCTATTTAATAGTTAATTCAGATCTTTTAATATGTCCGTGCAATAGACGGGTGATGAACTAGTATTTTTTTATTTTTTTTTTGAAGCAGAGAAAGTAATTAGGAACGAGGACGGCGCATGCGGGCCGGCCTTTTTCCTAGAGCGTCCTTGCGGACAAGAACCACCAGTTCTGGATCGTCGATGGAGACACCGCCGGCAGGACAGCTGTAGGCAAGACTTGCAATCCGGTCCGCAACAGCATTTGAATCCCTGAAAATATGACGAATAGCAACATTATGAAAGTCGAAAAGGTCAAGCTTGACATCTGATAGTAATAGCTCTATGTTCCAAGGACATTTCCAGTCGCCGAGGAGTGCTTTCACTACCGTGAGGTTGTCTCATTCAATTAGTATTTTTGAGATTCCCAACTCATTTGCGCGGGACACTCCCATCCGAAGGCCAAGAGCTTCAACAAAAGGAACCGAGTCACCATGACATATGTTCCCGCTAAAGGAAAGTACTGAACCCACATCGTCCCGAAGGACGAAACCGTAGGAGCCTGAAAGACGATCCTTACAAGAACCATCAAAGTTTAATTTAACAAATCCCAAAGGAGGCTTGTCCCAACCACCGTCACGCCGTCTGATGCAAGAGCTTGATAGATTCAAGTTCGGAAAGGTGCCACTCGATGGGTTGTTCTCACTAATTGTATCGTTAGCTGGGTTGAATTTGGATGCTTCCTCCCAAGTCTGTATCGTAGTGAGAGTAAATTTTTTTATAGATTCGACTGAATAGGACAAGGCATGCCCGAACGACAACTGATTTCTGTAAAACCAAATAGCCCACCAGCAAGTAGCAACCTTCGCCATTAAAGACAAACCGATTGTATTTTTAATAAAATGTAAAGATTTATAGTTTTGAGGACCAGTGAACAGGTCATTGTTAGCGGTAGCTAATGAGTTGATTCCCAACTCTTGAAGGAGTTGTTTTGTAGCTTTGCACTGAAGAAGCAGATGAGAAGCAGGGACAGAAATATGAGATCTTTCAAGTCTTTCCTTAGTCGGAAGACCATCACGCGCGATTTTCCAAAGGAACATCTTAGTTTTTAGGTTGACTCGTAGCTTCCAAATCCAATTACAGTCGTAGTTGCTGATAGAAAAACCTGAATGGAATAAAACCGAAGCCGATTTAGCAGAAAACCACCCGTCGCCACCCGTCGCCACCCGGGCCCCAATACAACCGGTCTGGAAGAAAGTGAGTAGGTATAAAAGTTTGTTCTATATTTTGAATAACACTCATCGGAAGTAGCCCCGAAAGGTCAGTACGAAGCTTATCTATTTCCCAAGTGCGGTTTGGCAAAATGAAATCCTCAACTCGTGTACAGGCAAATGAATCACTAATGGTACCTAAAGCAACCGTCGCCAAAGGCTTGTCGAGCATCCAATTGTCATTCCAAAACCTAACAGATTTTCCGTCCCCAATAGACCATCGTAGCCCAGTATGAAAAAGCTCTGTAAGGTTAGTAAGTTTTTCCCATTGCCAAAAAGTATTAGAACTTCTCTTATATGTCAAGATAGATTGTTGTTTTAAGTACTTCTCAGTGACCACACGAACCCAAAAATTATTGGGTTCAGCTAGAATTTTCCATAAGAGTTTTAGCTGCAAAGCTTTATTCATGGTTTCGGCTTTGTAGATACCCAGACCACCATGCTGAATGTCGGTGCAAACCTTATCCCAACTAATTAGAGGAGTGAAATTCTCGGACTTATTCCAAAAAAATTTCCTGTATACCGAATCAAGTTGTGTAAGAATAGATTTGGGTAGCATGAAGGACTGCATTAAATATAGAGGTTGGGCACTCAGGTTAGCCTTTATAAGGACACGACGACCTTCGGCAGATAAACTGCTAGCCTTCCATTTCGAGAGTTGAGTTTTTGTTTTAATGACGACATCCTCAAATGTCGATTTGTTAACTTTCCCATTTATGATAGGACATCCTAAATATTTATCTAGATTGACAGTATGTTTGATACCTAATACAGCCGTAAGAGACCTGACAGTGTTTGGTAAAGTATTCCCAGAGACCTGGAAAGACGATTTATGAAGGTTAATCTTTTGTCCTGAAATGGAGCAGAACTTTGTTAGAACAGAAGAGACCTTTTGGCACGCAGTGGGGGTAGCCTTAGCAAATAAAATGATGTCATCAGCAAAAGCCAAGAATGGAATAGTTATTCCTCTAGTCGTGCAACGGAAACCAATGTCATTAGAAACATTAGCTTCCGTCTGTAATGTTCTTGCCAGCACCTCAGCTGCAAGAATGAAGAGAAAGGGTGACAACGGGTCACCCTGACGAAGACCTCTGGAAGGAAAGAATTGATTTGTGGGCTGATCATTCAGAAGTAAGGAGTAGGATACAATAGTAAGACATTCCTCAATCTAGGAAATGAACTTGGGTGCGAACCCAAACCTGCGTAAAACAGTTAGTAGGAAGGACCATTTTATACGATCGTAAGCCTTTTCCATATCCAGTTTAATTGCAACGTAGCCCACCTTACCCTTCTTTTTCCTGAAGGAGTGAAAAATTTCATGGGCGATGAGAATATTGTCTTGTATGGATCTGCCTTTAGTGAAAGCGCCTTGTAATGGGTGAATTAATTTATCAAAAATAGTTGCTAATCTAGTTGAGATAATCTTGGATATAGTCTTATAAATAGTGGAGCACAAGCTAATCGGACAATAATGGTTGGTAGTGGTAGGGTTATCCCGTTTTGGAAGCAGTGTAATGAACGTGTGATTAAGTTGCTTAAGCAACTTTCCCGTTCTGAAAAAAGATTTAACGACTTTGATAACGAAAGGAGCCACCACATCCCAATAGGTTTGGAAGAAACCCAGAGGAAGCCCGTTAGGGCCTGAAGCCTTGTCGGCAGACATAGAGAACAATGCAGTTTTCACCTCTGCATTTGATACTGGTCGAGTGAGCATAGCATTGTCTGCGTCATTGATGTCAGGAGTGATAGCCTGAACATCTAGGTTCCCCACCCGAACCATAGGTGTCCCAGATGAGAACCTCATTTTGTAATCTTTGATGAACTCATCGGTGATAGCTTTTTGATCCGTTAAGTTAATTCCCTCGGTGGTCGTAATGGTCCGGATGATTTTCCGATTCCGTTTTGCTGAAGCGATTTTGTGGAAATAGCTAGAGTTCGAATCCCCCAGTTTAACATGTTTTAGTTTAGCACGCTGACTCCAGTACCGACGATGGAAATCAAGCATGTGTTCTCTCTTATTAAGTAGGCGTTTTTGCAGGCGAAGATTGACTTCACTGCAATCCAGTAGAAGACGGTTTTGGACATCTTCAATGGCGGTGTCCGTACGCAGCATTTGGTCATGAATGTTACGGTAAGTTCGTTTATGCCAAACCTTCGACAGATTTTTAAGAGATTTCATCTTTCTGGCGAGATTGAACATAGGAGAGCCGAAGGAATGCGCCTGCCATGCTTGTTTCACAATGTTTGGAAACTCCGAGTGCTTTGTCCAAGCTAATTCGAATTTAAATGGTTTGTTTGTGAAAACTCTAGTGTTAGTAAACTCAACAGAGATCGGAGTATGATCCGAGTTAGTGAATGGGTGAATTTGAGTTCGTAAGCCTGGGTAAGAATCAAGAGATGATTGTTTTATTAGTAGACGGTCCAGTTTAGCATAAGAATTAAGCGGGCCTTCCTTCTTTCTACGCCAAGTATATTGTCCCCCAAAACTGGGCACATCGAGCATCATAAGCTTATCTTTAAGGTAAGAAATTCTTTCGAATCGATGATTTGCAGAAGCTACCCCTCCTAACTTATCTGCGTGGCAAGAGATGTCATTTAAATCTCCCATAATGCACAAAGGAATCCCAAGAGACTCAGTGTAAGAGAGGAGTCTATTCCAGAAGGCGGTTTTATGCCTATTAGCAGGTGGAGCATACACGATAATAAAGGCAGTTGTCAAGTTGGTACTATTGTCGAAATAATTGAAGTGAATAAATCTATGTTGGACAGAGACAAGAGTGATATTTCCGATTAACAGATTCAAGTCTTTCCACAAAAAACAAATTCCACCAGCAAAACCAATGGACGGATCGAAAGCGATGTGGTGGAAACCGCAGCCCCGCCAGAGGCCATCAACCGGTTGAGTATCTGTTTTGGTTTCAATTAGAGCAAGGGCGCTAATTGCATTGTTCTGGCAGAAAATGTCAATGTTCGTCCAAAAATTACGCCGTCGAATTCCTCGACAATTCCAAGTGCATAATTTCATTGAAAAACTAGTTTAATATCAAACCATTTTGTAATAACGTGTCTCGAAACCGCAAGGGTTCGTTCATGGGCTCGTGAGAGCCAAAATGGAATTTTAGGTAATGCCCTGTATGGGCAAAGATTTGTTAAGTCATTAGTTTTGTAACTGGAAGCCTTAATTACAACAAGAATGTCGTAGTTTGTCAAATTGAAGTAATTGTACTTGTTGGACCCAAATATTAAATGCCACAACAAAGCACCAAAGTCATAAAGTGCTAATAAGCAAACAAGCACTGTCGCACCACTTAAATAAATGAGGAACACAAATTCAAAGCAGAAGACAGAAAGATTGATCACAACACTAGGCAAATATAATTTGAACGAGAGCAACCTGACATAGCTCACAATGTCAAGTCCCCAGCACAGGTAGAAGATAGCCAAAAAAATCCAAGACAGTCCAAAAAAACCGAGACAGAACTCCATATGATCTACATTGCAGTAGTAAAGCCACTCTTTGTAGAAGTGCATATAATCAGCCTGAAAAGAAATCCAGCACGGCATTCAGACACAAGCAGAACACCAGAGCAAAAAAATTCCAAGCCAAGAGCAATTAGCCACAGAAGACAAAGTGAACGGTAGTCCAGTGAGGGACTCGAGTGTGTTCGATGAAGCTTGTGTTTTATATGTTGCCTTTGTGAGGAAAACCTGAGTCATAGTTATTAAAACTAGATATGAGATGAAGACCAGACAGCACCCATGAAAAGAGCCAAGGCTCATAACAGCAACCATGAATAAAGTGGAAAGACAGTAGTAATGGACCTTAGTAATGTGGGGTTGACCCAAAAGGTTAGGAAGACTAACCTGGTAGGAGTTCAATTTAAAAGTGAACAAAGGCAATGACCTACCAATCACAGCTCGTAGCCCATCAATAAACATCCAAGCCGCACACCGGCCAAAGCGACCGAAACGAATCAGAGTCACAAGGAATGTCTTAGCAGAAACCATGGTTTCGAAACCGAAAGCAGACAGAAGTCGGAGGAAATTAGGTAGATGATTGCTGGATCGAAAGCAAGAGAATAGAGGATTGTGAATCCTAACACACACCCCCATCGGGTTTAACAAGGATCGACGTTTGTAAGTTTGATTGAGTGCAATTAGTTGTTTATAATGAAAAAAGAGATGAGACAGAGAACTTACCTGGCAGCAGAGGCCGAGATTAATTGTCGATAGGACACCAACGCTGGTTACAACTCCGAAAAGCCAACCGACCCACCGTACGAAGACGCGACAGGTCCCCGACGACCTTCCACTGCTCCCATCCCACAAAAAGACGCCACTGCAGGCCGTAAATGCCTCCCGTAAGGCTGATACCCGGCTTGGGTGAGAAGCGACACCGGCTCCTGCCACAAGAGGAGCAACCCGAAAAGGGCGAGTCCTGTCATGAACAGGAAGACGGGAAGGGGTTCCAAATTCCCAAATTTTAAGGGGGGTAAAAATCAGCCTTCTATGGGTGCAGGGAATTGCAGGAGGGAGGGTTTTCGACCGAAGCTTGGTGGCAGTACAGGGGCGAGTCGGGCTGGTGGGCGGCGGCCTGGGAGCAGGAAAGGGAAAAGAGGAGAGGAGCGTGTAGGCGCGTACACTCAAGGAAACTAGGGTTTTTGGAGTCATTTTTAGCTCGTAAATATATATAACTAGTATTTCTCTAATCATTATCTCTCCTATCTTTTTTTTTTCATATAAAAAAAATATTCTTCTCTTTTTCTAAATATACTTTACTATACAAAATTTGTTTCTATTTCATTTACCTCCATATTTATACCAAAGGAGCCCTCATACTTTGTAGTTGTTTATTTTTGGTCATATTTGTGTATGCCATGCTAAAAAAATCTAAATGTTTCCATCTTATGGTAAGATGGAAAAATTAAAAAAAAAAAATTAGATTTCGTTGTCCAACTATCTTATTGAAGTCAATTGAGATTACCTGTTATACAATTAAAAGCCTGATTTTCTTTTTGACTGAAAAATAAAGATTCTTGAAAAAAGAAAGAATATTGAAAATTGTATTTTTTTTTTTTTTAAATACACGAGCAAAAAAATTTTAGTCAAATGTATTCTTTTGGATAAACTTTTTTTTTTCCTAAGGCCACTAAAACTATATTGAAAATTTTAGGGGTTAATACACACGATAAATTTTTCATCAAATTCACGGTTGAGATACCCGTTTCTAAAGTTGGTAGAAGTTTTTGGATTGATTGGACACTGACTTTTCAAGTTGGTAAAAATTTTTGGTAGAAGTTGTTTCAGCTAAAAACCTCTACCGACTTGGGAAGCCGATTTCATAGTCGTGTGTCTGAAGAAAAATTTGTCGTGCGAATATCAAATCGGAAAATCAAGTTTGAGATACCTTCACTAAATTTCAAACAAAATCGATGCAAGTTAAAACTTACAAAGGGTCAGCAAATGAGGATAACAGTGAAAACCTGGATTGGGCTAATGAACTATCGTGCTTAGAGAATAATTTGTTTGGGCTTAGCCAATTTATGCAAGGCTCGGCCCAGCCCATTCATAAGCAATGCCAGTAAAATCCTCTTCTTCTATCCTCACTGGGCCCAATGGCGCTAGTGATTTGTGAACCCTCTTAAAACCCAAATAAAATTTTCATCTAATTGCAGAAACCCACCCTTAAAATGTGTCCTTTTGCCCAGAACCACCCTTTAAATCTATATTTGCGACAAACCACCCACTAAAACCCTTCTGTTAGCAATGTCACACCCCTGCAACATTTCCGTCAATTTTTCCGTTAAATCCTTTTTAATCAATTTTTCCGTTAAGTGAAGTCTTTGAGCAGAAAATCATGAGAGAGAGGAGAGCTAAAAATCCCTCGCCTACCCAGTACCCCCATCAAACCCTAAAAAACTTCAATCTCACAAATCGCAAACAAAAATCGAAATCCAAGTTGGTTTTGATCTTTCTTTTCGGTTTTAATTGCAACCTTACTCCAAATTGGAGCCTGCGATGGCAATCTCAAAGTTTCGATTGAATTTCGGCGCTGTGTTACCAACTGTAGAAGTCCCAAATCTGATCGCCGAAAGCGCTTCGAGTCAAATCAGTACGGGATCCTTTGGATTTTTGCTTGTGTCTGTTGGTAGGGGTCGAGAGATGGCAATCTCAAAGTTTCGATTGCAACTCTAGTTGAGAGATGGCAATCTAAAAGTTTCGATTGCAACTCTTTTTTTTTAGTTTTGGGTGGATCTCATATTTATTTTGATTTTATGAAGGGTTCTTATATATTTGCCTTGTAAATGATTGCTGGAGATAGTACGATTGTTGGACAGTGGTCACGGACTCACGGCGGCAATGGGCGATGGTTGTACAGTAGCGATGTCGATGCGTCGCTTGCACCGGGGGATTTGTGAGAAAAGAAAAGGAAAATAAAATCCCTTCAAATATCATTCTTACACTTCCAGTTGAGATTTGAGAATGATGAAATTGTTTAGATGAGGTATTGGATTTCAGAATTTTTTTTTTATAATTTTTATGAGAGGGGTGGAATACTGGAATTGCTGAAATCTGACTGAGAAGATTTTCAGAGGGAGTTGGACGGTTGGAGTGAAGAAGGTTGGAGGTTGAAGGAGATGTGTGTATTTTTATTTTTATTTTTATTTTCTTCTTATTAAATTGATTAAAAAATAAAGGGTATAATAGTAATTATAACTATTTAACAGAGAATTGATGGAAACTGTGTTGGGGTGTGACTTTGCAAACATAATTGGTTTAATGGGTGGTTTACTGCAAATATGAATTTAAAGGGTGGTTTTACGCAAAAGAGCATATTTTAAGGGTGGTTTTCTACAATTTGCCCAATATTAAAACCCAAATGATAATGGGAAGAAAAATACAACTTTAACACAATGTCATTTTAATAGAAACAATTGAGCACATTTTAAAGGAGATTAACAACTATATATATAATTAACTAGTTACTAATAAGTATAAGGATATGTATGGTTCTTAAAAATGGACAAGTATATAAAATAAAGGCATAATTGCTTATATACCTATAAAATATCAAAATATCTAGAATGATATGTATTGTTTTCTTTAAAAGAATCTTATGTGTTGGTTTGCAACTCTTACTCATCGACTAAAAAATGTTGCAATAGAAAAACTATTGAAATATGAAAAGATAAGAGAGTGTTACATTAAAAATAAAAATTAAATAAACATTGTATATGAGTCGACATGCTACCCCTGGTCACAAGTCCTGGCAGACTTTAATATGGTATTAGACTGGTTAAGTCAAATGACCCAACTATCGATCCTACACTAACTAAAAAGAGAATGAATGTTACACTCAATATTCTAGTATTAACTAGATGAGACAATATAAGTAGTTGTACTTGCGTGTATGTATTGAGATGTATAGAGACCAAAAGAGTTATATATTGAAAGTATGAAGTCTAACTGACAGACCACTTCTCCTACTGTGAACTGGATTTAGAATAAAATGTCACAAAGTTTATGCATTAGATTAATCACTACTTTGGAATAAGAACATTTGTGCTGAACCGGTGCGGTCTATTAATTAGTACTTGAAAATCAAGGATTTGTAGGATATGTAGGCAGGATAGATCAAATCAATTAATTTGCCCCAAAACCATAAATAGCTCATCCCTTAATTAGATTTGCTTGTATTCTAACTCCCGCACTCAACACTCAAAAAGGTTATTGTTATTCTACCCATATGAAGCATCGTGTTTAGTTTCCTTCCATTAGAGGATCGATAAGATATCATTCTCCACTGAGTTCCCATCCCCAATTAATATAAGTTGTGAATTGGTGACGTACGTATTCGATCTCATTAGTCACTTCCCTGGACCAATTCTCAACTGAATTGTTGATAATAAAGTAAATGTGAAAGAATATTGAATGCTTTTTTTTTTTGGTTGAAAGAATATTGAATGATTGATGAGATTTATATTCTTTAGTGGACTGAATCGTTTCAGAAGTATATATTACTTTTAAGCCGTTTTTGTAATTTGTGATTCGAACTTTTTAATATTTATTTTACTCATTTGTTTTTAGAGATATTCCGTAGTAGCACGTATACAGTATTATTGATGCTAATAGTTTAAACAAATTACCACCAAAAGTAGTATTAAATAAAGAAATAATGATATACCTTTTTAGAATAAATTACAGAAAAACATCTTTAGAATATATAGAAGAAATTTGGCCCAAAAGCCTTTCTCAAGAGCCCATTTAGAATCTATCCTACGGATTAAGCTTTGCTAACAAATGCCCAATTTTTTTTCATAATACCAAGAGTACTACTCGTCTAATTTAATATCCTTCCCTTCTTCCTCTTGTTCCACTCTCTGTCAAACCAAGGTCTCGTTCAAATTCACCGAGCACAGCTTGTAAAGCGTCGTGAGCGGATCCTTCTTCCCGCGAGTCGATCCGTTGAGCAAGAGCGATACTAGAGGCAGAATTGCCCGCACGCGCCGATTGAGAGAGATTGAGCAGTGCCATGACGGAGTGGTCGTGATTCCACCGATCGCTGCACCGAAGAAGTGGAATCAGAGCAAGAATGGCACTAGATTCGGCGATCAATACACGACGACCAGGGACAGCATCGAAGCTTCGCTGCCGCGGATCTCTTGACATCCACTGAAGACAAATGGAGGCCATCGATGCAGATCTTCACCGTCGCTACACCCATTAGCTTCTACTCGAAAAGATAATTCAATTAACAACAATTTCCCAAATTCGTTAATCGTTTTGATTTCTAACCTTCTTATTTCTGGATTTGCTTCGAGCTTCGAGCTCCTTATTTCTGGATTTCTATCTCCCTAGTTGTGGTCAGGCATAGTGAGTGTGGTGGCTGTCTGAAGGTGGCTCGTTATGGCTGTTGGTGGCTCGGTTGTTCCCATTCTTGTGGTTGTACACTCGTCCTCTTTACTCGTCCCTCTGACTCGTGCAATCTTTTGTGATGGGCTGAATGTAGACCTGTCAAACGGGTCATTCAGGTCGGGTTCGGGTCGGGTCACTTCGGGTCCCGGAAAAAAAGGGTTCCGGGTATTTTCAGGTTGACTCGAACCCGGGTTTGACCGGGTTTCGGGTCGATGTCGGGTTTATCAATTTTTTCTTTTTTAAATTAAAAAAAATATATGATTTGATAATTTTGCGATAAATTTTAATTATATATAAAAAAAATTAGTTATATATTATTATAAATCAACCGGGTCAATCGGGTCAAAATTACCGGGTCAATCGGGTCACCGGGTCGAAACCCAGATTACCCGGAAAATTTCCGATTTTTCGAGTTCGGGTCGGAAAAAAATTTCGTGTCAAAATTTTCAGATTCGGATCTGAAATTTTTCGGGCGTTCGGGTCAGGTGGGGTTTTGACAGGTCTAGATGAATGCGTCACGTGCTCCAGTGACTCTTTGCGGTGGCACGTGTACTAAGAGCTATGGCATGTGATGTGTGTGGGCTGGGGCCCACTCGTAGCGTGTGTAGGTGGGGTTTCCTTGCCTTTTTTTTTTTTTTTTGGAGGTAAGAATTTGGGTGCCCACCAAGCGCTATCCGAAAGCATCCTTTCGGACGAGGTCCAACAAACCTTGGTGACCTAATAAGTTAGGGTTATTGGCACTGCGTCCCAGGAAAGCAATCCTATAAGCCACGCAGTTACCAACTGTGCGAAGTATATGTGAGAAGAGTACTTTCTTAAACCCTTTAAGTAGTGAAGTGATGTCCGACATGAGTATCTCAATTTCCCATGGGTAGCACTTTCCGTGTTTAAGATAATCTATATCTATCTATATCTATATATTAATTAAAAGCAAAACTTTTGTGCCACGTGTCACCTCCTCACGCGAAGTTATTTAAGGCAATTCATTTTTATTTAGCAATTTATATATTAATTAAAAGCAAAGCTTTTGTGCCACGTCTCCCCTCCTCACGCGAAGTTATTTAAGGCAATGCCTTTTTATTTAGCAATTGGGATTAATTCAGAACTTTTTTTTAAAAAATATTAATATTAACTATACAATATTATTTTATTCCATATTAATTACACATTATTATTTCCGTTTATTTTTTAAACAATAGGATGAATTCAAAAGCATTTTTTTCATAAAAAAAATATATAGTTCCAAATATAGGATTTTTCTATTTTAGGCAATTCCTTTTTATTTAAACATCTATCTATATATATATTAATTAAAAGCAGAGCTTTTGTGCCACATGTCTCCTCCTCACACGAAGTTATTTGAGGCAATTCTTTTTTATTTAGCAATCTATCTATATCTACATATTAATTAAAAGCTAGCTTTGTGTCACATGTCTCCTCCTCACGCGAAGTTATTTGAGGCAATTTCTTTTTTATTTAGCAATCTATATATTAATTAAAAGCAAAGCTTTTGTGCCACATGTCTCCTCCTCACACGAAGTTATTTGAGACAATTCCTTTTTATTTAGCAATCTATCTATATCTATGTATTAATTAAAATCAAAGCTTTTGTGTCACATGTCTCCTCCTCACGCGAAGTTATTTGAGGCAATTTCTTTTTTTTTATTTAGCAATATATATATTAATTAAAAGCAAAGCTTTTGTGCCACATGTCTCCTCCTCACACGAAGTTATTTGAGGCAATTCCTTTTTATTTAGCAATCTATCTATATCTATATCTATATATTAATTAAAAGCAAAGCTTTTGTGTCACATGTCTCCTCCTCACGCGAAGTTATTTGAGGCAATTTCTTTTTTTATTTAGCAATTAGGATTAATTCAAAACTTAAAAAAAAAACAATGTTAATATTAACTATACAATATTATTTTATTCCATATTAATTACAGATTATTATTTTCATTTATTTTTTAAACAATATGATGAATTCAAAAGCAGTTTTTTTTTATAAAAAAAATATATAGTTCCAAATATATGATTTTTCTATTTTAGGCAATTCCTTTTTATTTAACCAATGCGATTAATTAAAAACTTTTAAAAAAAAGTTAATATTAACTATACAGTATTTTCTTTCTATATTAATCACACAATATCATTTCTATTTATTTTTTTAAAATAATCTATATATTAATTAAAAGCAAAGCTTTTGTGCCATATGTTTCCTCCTCACACGAAGTTATTTGAGGCAATTCCTTTTTATTTAGCAATCTATCTATATCTATATATTAATTAAAAGCAAAGCTTTTGTGTCACATGTCTCCTCCTCACGCGAAGTTATTTGAGGCAATTTCTTTTTTATTTAGCAATTAGGATTAATTCAAAACTTAAAAAAAACAATGTTAATATTAACTATACAATATTATTTTATTCCATATTAATTACAGATTATTATTTTCATTTATGTTTTAAACAATCTATATATTAATTAAAAGCAAAGCTTTTGTGTCACATGTCTCCTCCTCACGCGAAGTTATTTGAGGCAATTTCTTTTTTATGTAGCAATTAGGATTAATTCAAAACTTAAAAAAAAACAATGTTAATATTAACTATACAATATTATTTTATTCCATATTAATTACAGATTATTATTTTCATTTATGTTTTAAACAATATGATGAATTCAAAAGCAGTTTTTTTTATATAAAAAATATATAGTTCCAAATATATGATTTTTCTATTTTAGGCATTTCCTTTTTATTTAACCAATGCGATTAATTCAAAACTTTTTAAAAAAAAGTTAATATTAACTATACACTATTTTCATTCTATATTAATCACACAATATCATTTCTATTTATTTTTTAAAATAATTGGATGAATTCAAAAGCATTTTTTTTATAAAAATATTAATATATAGTTCAAAATATATGATTTTTTGGAGCAGCCAATCTATATGTAATGAAAACTATTGTTGTTCTTATAATAAACTTAAATTTTGGATTTTCACCCAACCAACCTAATATAAACTACATAAAACCTTAAATGATAAAAAAAATTTAAGCATTTTTTTTAATGATTTCCTCCCAATCTATAAATATAATGAGAAATATTTTTGCTTAGATGTCATAATCACTTTAATTTTATTTTATGATTTCCTCCCAATCAACTTTACCTAGGAAAAAATCCAACTAATGACATTTGTACAAGTTCTTTAATTAATCTAGCTATATCTAACTAATAAACCATAAGAATTTTTTATTAGGTGTTATAACCACTTTTATTTTGGGATCGATTTTCACCCAAGTAATCTATTCTACTTAAATCTTAAACTCATGTAAGTTTTACACATCTTTCATAAATATTATTATTATTTTTACTTACTTTATCAAATATATTTTTTCTATTTTATATTAACGTTTGGTAATAGTTTATTTAATTTTATAATATTGTAGTAATTTTCTATACTTACAAAATTTTATATTTGTTTTTTTAAAAAAATTACGCGCCACTAATTGATAATAATAATAATAATAATATGAGAATCCCCTTCAATAAGAATTTAAAAAAAAAATTACGCGCCATGGCTACTGCTTCAAGACCGGAGAGTTGGAAGAAACCACCTATGGGTTATTACAAACTGAACTTTGATGGCTCTAACTGCCAATCGGGGGTCGGAACCTACAACTTTGTGATTCGGGATCATATGAGAAATATATTGTCCTTAGGAGCGGGTCCTTGTAATAATAGCTCCGCTGTTTTTGCTGAGGCTATGGGCCTGCGGATGGGGTCTCAATGGCCAAATCGATGAGGCTTAATAACCTTCTGATCAAAGGAGATTGCTTTGTCGTCATAAAGGCTCTATTGGGGGACTGGAGTAGCCCCTGGAAGATCGAGTTGTTGATGGCTGATACGACCGTCGATTTATATTCCTTCTCTCATGTTGCTATTCGTCATATTTTCAGGGATTCAAATGTTGTGGCTGACAGGATTGCACGTATGGCCTACACTGTTCCTACCGATGGTAGCTTCACCGAATCACTGATGATCCTGAACTTGGTGTTCTCGTCCGCTCGGACGCGCTAGGAAAGAGACCGAATTGTTGGCGTGTTTCCTAATCCTTATCTGCTTCCAAAATAAAATAAAATAAACAAGTGAAGGCGGCGATTCTTTCTCTCTCAATCCCGAACCGACGGCGGCTCCTCTCTCTCTCTCAGTCCACTGAAGGCGGCGACCTCTCTCTCTCTCCCCTCGAATCTCCAAATCCGACTCTAAACCCCGTTGAAATTTCTAGATTTGGTGGTAACTGATAAGGAGAGATAAGTCCCACGAACCCTCCCCTTCAATCTAGTCGAAGTCTCCGAATTCGACTCTCAATCCCGTTGAAATCTCTAAATCCGATGGTAATTGATAATGGCGACTGAAGCTCAGCGAAGGGATGTCTCGTATGAATCGTGGGGAAGGTCTATCTCAATTATTTGATTTAGTGTAAGGTCATTTCCAGATTTATATTGTAAATTTTGTTTTTAAAGACGTGTAGATGTTTATAGGCACCTAAAGTTACGATTGACCTATTTACGGATGTTTGACTAATTGATTTATCTAATTTCAATTTCTACATTCTCATAATTATTATGTTGTTGAAGATGTTGCTCCGATTGAGTATCCAAAATTTTAACTGGCAGAACCTTCAGGCTGTTCATCCTTGATATTGGGAGGTTCAATCCAAAAAGTGGTACAACCTACTGTGAATTTGTGACTCTATATATGAATTTATTAAAAAAACACCCGTTTGGTTTTTGTCGGGTACCCGAATATCTTATATGAAGTCGAATAACTTAACCGTTTCGGATACCCGAATTTAAATAGTTCGTATATTATTCGAACATTTTGGACTAACGATTTTTAGTACCCGATACGATTATGCGGTCCACCGTTCATGTGGAGTATCGTGACCTGCTCACCCTGACACCCTAGTTGCAACTTGCAAATATGGATTTGATGTCGGTTTCACACGGCGGAGTTGATGTATATAAATATTCCATATATGCATGTTCTTTAATGACACCACGTATTATAGGAAATCGATATGGTATGTTGATTCCGGAGTCTGACACATGATAAACTATGTGGCATAACGTGCATCGGTATCCCGTCCTTACCTTCACCTATTCATGTCAGGGCCGGACCTCAGATTTTAAATGCATGAGGCGAGATTTTAAAACGGAACCCTTTATTATTTTCAACCCTAACAAAACAAATATCAAAGTATAAAAAAAAACAAATAGAAAGCCAGCGCAGCAACATGATGCAAATCTAATTTTGAATATTTTAAAAAATATATTAATGTTATGATCTTGTAATATACTATATCATGTTAATTTGTTATGGATATTTAAAAAAAATGTATTCTCAAATCTAATTTTGAATGTGCATATGATGCAACTATCAAGTTATCAACTATGTCTGTGGATTATATTGGGTTTCTCAAAAAAAAAAAAAAAAAGAGAGTTTCTGTTAAGCAAAAAAGAAAGGCAATAATAATCGTTGTTGGGTTTCTCAAAAAAAAAGAAAAAGAAAAGAAAAAGAGAGCTTCTTTTAAGCAAAAAAGTAAGACAATAATGCAAAATTTAAGATTCGAACCCGCGTCTTAAAAGAACCACCTTCCTCTATCCGATGTCTTTAACCACTGAGCCATGCTGCCCATGTAGTATCAGAGCGTTTTCAATTTTTATATATCTATATTATATACATACATATGAACAATGGGCCCCCTAACGAAAGTGGGCCTCGGGCGACGGCCTCTTGGGCCTCACCTCAGGTCCGGGCCTGATTCAAGCATCTCACCACGTCCATATAAATCCATTTTCAAAGTACTCATTTCCTAAGTTTCATCCGATGTCATTTGTCATTTTGTACACAATTTTTAAATTTCATACTTATTACTAATATGTATCAAAATATATAAAAAAAAAATTAAAAAATAATATTTTATCCTTTCTACGTCTTAAAATTTAGGTGGTTTTAAGATTTTGCACGAGTTTTAATAAAACAATTATCTCTCAATTTGTCAATCAACATCATTTATTGCAACAACTTTTTTCATAAATTTTATTGTTTTTTAATATTGTACGTCTGTACCCATTACATTTTTAACCAATTAAAATCTTTAAAAAAGTCAACCACACAAATCGATACAAATCATTATTATCTTCTACCTAAAAAATCTAAAATGACATATATTTTGATACAGAGTACAAAAATAAAGTTTTAAAATGATCTAAATTTCGAGACGAAGGGTTAGAGTTTTTAAAATGGTAGCTAGTGAATGATTTGAGTATAATTTTTGCGACATTTTTCAACAAATAATTAAACTCTGTAAAAATCAAGTAAATAATCAATACTGTATAATAGAGAAGAAAGAAATTAGAAATCGAAAGAGCAATGTTATTCCACAATATTATTCGCCCACCAAAAAAAAAACTCCACAATATTATTCATTATTTGAGCTTCAAATTAATTAGTAAAACTCACATATACTACCATTTGAGCTCTCTAATTCACAAATCCTACCATTCCCACCCAATGCAACCCTTAATTATTACGGAGTACAAAACTCAAAGCAAGGATAGGGCGTCGGCCATGCAAGAACGCGGCGTACAAAACGCCACCAAAGGGCGGCGCTTAGGCATAGTGATCCCGCCGCCTTCCTCCTCCATATCGACTGCCGCCCCTTCCTCCTCCGCCGTCTCCCACTCAAACCCCTGTATCATCGTCGCCAGCGCCAGCCCCACCATCCTCATCCCCAAGTTGGCCCCCGGGCACGCCCGCCGCCCCACCCCGAACGGCATGAACTTGTACCCTTCCCTGTTCCCCTCCACCCCCTCGAACCTCTCCGGCCTGAACTCCAGCGGCTCCTCCCACACCTCCGGGTTTCGGTGCAGCGCCCACGCGTTCACCACCAGCACCGTCCCCTTTGGGACGCGATACCCTTCCACGGTGGTGTCCTGCGACGCCAGGTGCGGGATCAGCAGGGACACCACCGGGTACAGCCGCAGCGTCTCGTAGATGATGCAGCGGAGGTAGGCTAGTTTGGGGATGTCCGCGTCGGTGATGAGGCGGGCAGTGCCGACGAGGTCGTCGATTTCGTCCCTCACTTTCCGGAGGACGGCGGGGTGGTTTAGGAGGAGGGACATCGCCCACTCCATTGTGCGGGCTGATGTATCCGTACCCGCCGTGTACATCACCTTTAACATTCATGAAAGAAAAATGTTTTCAGACGGAAATAATTTTTTTAACATGTTAGTTATTACCTATAAAAAAAAAAATTATTACTTATAAATATAATAATTATACTTAAAACAAATAAATTACTTATACAACTTTACTGCTCAGTTACACCGTATCATTTTTAAAATTTTAGGTATTGTTGATCAAAATTTACCTATGTAGTCCGTACTCTGTAATGTAATGGAAGGAATCATTAGCCAAATGATTGATATCAATGTAATGGAGTACGGAGTATTTTAATCCATATTCTTATATGTCTTGTCAATCGGTCAATTCATAAAATTCGAATTTTCGTTAAATTGACTGTTCACAGTTGGGTAAAGACGTGTCTGTTTTTATGTATAAAAGGCATCTTTCAGCCTAAACATGAAAAAGGGAAAAAAATAAAATGTTTCTCCGTTCGAAATTATTTTTCATTTGTGTTGTAGTGTGAGTTTTTTTAAAAAGATAAAAATATATAAAATTTTAATTAATTTTTTTTATATAATTTCATACATATAAGTAGTAATAAGATTATGAAATCAAATCTAATTAAATTTAAAAAAACTTACACATTACTTATACTATATTAATTCATTGAATAATTAAAAACTTATAATATACTCCAATTAGTTCGGTGTTCAAACTTATTAAATTCCAGCTATTTCAAAATCGTAGCAGCACAAATTAATTCATTCAATCTATTCAATTTTGAGCAAAAACATACCAGCAAAATCCCTTTGAGTATATGGTCCGTATAAAATTCAGGCTCTGCCTTTTGCAACGCCAAGAGCTCATCCACCATCGCCGGCTTCCTCTCCGGCTCGTCCCCTCCGGCGGCCTTCATCTTCTTCCGGAACTCGTCAAGCAAACCCTGCAGATACTCATTTCTCTTCCGGTGGAGCACCAAGAAGCTCTTCTCCATTCCGCCGTAGCCAACCCACCTCAAGAAGGGCAAGAAATCGTACAGCGTCATGAACGCCGTGGGCTTGAACACCTCCTCATCCTCCGGCCCGCTGTCGTCCCACCGCCGCCCGGTCACCATCCTCACTATCACGTTCCTCACCAGCCTTAGAAACGCCGCGTTTAGGTCCACCTTCACCCGCATCCGACCCGATCCACCGCCTGCGAGCAGCGTCTCGCGGGCGATGAACCGGACCTCCTCCTGCCGCAGCCACCCCAGCTGGGTGATGCGGTTGGAGGAGAGGGCCTCGACGGTGGTGAGGCGGCGGAGGTTGCGCCATAGGTCGCCGTACGAGGCCCACGGGACGATCGAGAAGTCGTAGCCCAGGAGCTGGCCCACTATGAAATTGGGCCGGTTGGCGAATACGACGTCGTTTTTGGAGAGGCATTGCTCGGCTGCCTGAGGGGAGGAGACTACTAAGACCGGGCAGCTGCCCAGGCGGAGGTAGAGGATGGGGCCGTAACGGCGAGAAAGCGACTCCAGGGAGCGGTGGTAGGAGCCGTGCTTGAGGAGGTGCAGGTGGCCGACGACGGGTAGGGCCCGCGGGCTCGGCGGGAGGTCGTTGTCTTTAGTGGTCAGTTTACGGCTTTGTTTGAAGAGGAAAATGACTGATGCAAAGAGAAAGAGGGAGATGATTATCTCAAACAACTCCATGATCGATAATTTATTGATTTGTGTATGGTTTTTGAAGAAAAACAGGGAGATTGAGTTGGATGAAAGATGAAGAGAGCTAAATGGCAATTTATACCAGTTCGATTCGATCGTCATTGTCTTAATTACGTAGTAGCGCCTACAATCCCGTGACAAATTGCACCCCTTACTCAATGGACTTGGGAGCCCACGTGCCGGTTGCGCTAATAGTCTAGCATATAAGCAAAGTTGAGTTTCATCCTAAAATCAATTGGTAATAAGAGAAGTAATTCACTAGCTTATATACGAGTTCGTTTGGTTCAATGTGGGAATTGAAATTCCCGTGAAGTTACTTAATGGGAATTGAATTCCCGGGAAATTCAATTGACGGAAATTCTAAAAATATGTTTGGTTCTAGGAGATTAAATACAGGAAATGGAAATTTCTAAGTTAAAAATGGGGAAAGTTGAACTTACCTAGGGGGAACGAGGTAAGTGAATTTCCTCCATTTTGGAGAATTCAACTTCCCGGAAAGTTGAATTTCTGCGTTTTTTAATTGCAAAAATATCAACCAAACACAAGAATTTCTCCTACTTCCTGGGAAGTTCTACTTCCTGGGAAGTTCTACTTCCTGGGTTTTTAGGTTGCCAACCAAACGAGCTCTAATGCTTATTTGTTCATATTATCGATGTGAGACTCTTTTGATCTCTTCACATCTTTTATTCTCTCAACACCACCGGCCCATTTCCATCCACCAATTATTCTAAATTGATTTTTTTTTAAATTTAAACGTAAATAATCACCAACACTCAATTTAATTCATAAAAGTCGGTTCAAAAAAAAAATTACTTATTTTTTTTTTCACATTAAAGTATTTGTCAAGTTGAACAAAAGTGTTGGAAATTCGTTTCTCACAATTGAATATTTTAAAAAATATTTTTTTTTACAAATTACTAATAAAATTCATCCGTATATTACAAATGAAATTGAACAAGATACTTACAGCATAGTTATGTGTAAAAATACGTAATTGATAGAATAATGTTGAAATGTGTAGAAAAAAATATGTGATTGATGGAACAACCGTACACTATAAATAAAATTGAACAAAATATTTATTTATAGTATATGGTTGAATTTTGAGAGTTAGGTGTGGGAAACAAATTTTCAACAAATCGATTCAATTTGATGATCTTTTAATATTTGTGAAAAAATATGTAATATTTTATTATTTTTTATAAAATTTATTTTTAGATCTATTAAGGAGTCTTTATTTTATAAACTATAAAAAAAATCGGTTCAACTTGACTAAATCGGGTTTAATACCTGCATGAACTAGAATTTTAGCTAAAAAAATTCCTATATGTTCATTTGAATTTTTTTCAAATATCCATATGACACTAAAGTTTTTTTTTTAAAACAGCCATATTCATTAATTGTCCATGTTAAATACCAATTTGGTATTCACATCACAAGGGAACTCCAAAATGAAAATAAGAGGCCAAAAAACAAGAGGAGCATAAACATTAAATGGGCAAAACCTCCAATGTCTGTCTACAAAATTAAAGTAGATGGGTCGGTTAAACAGTTGGGCGAATGCCATATTGGGGGTAATGTCAGAGACTGGAATTGACATGTTATCGATATTTTTTATGATAAAGTTCCTAAGGGATCTATAATCCATAAATAATCTCTTACTTTCTACAGAGGTTTAGAAATAGCCCGTACTAAAGGATGGAGTAAGGTCGTCATCGAAGGAGATAGTCTGGGAGTTGTCAAGGCAATAAAAGATCAGAAATCGGCCCCTTGGGAAATTCTAAGAGTAGTCGAGAAAATCCAAATGCTTCAGAGAGGATTTGTCACAGCCAGAGCTCAACATTGCTATAGAGAAGTCAACCATGCTGCTGATTAACTAGCAAAGAATAGTTTCAATTGTAGTACTAGCTTCCCTTTTTATAGGGATCTCTGTAACATCATCCGCCAGGATGATCAAGAATGTTCTTAATTATAAGACATTCTAATGGTTGCTTACTGTAAAAAAAATACCAATTTGGTATTTTTGGCTATTATGCAAATTTTTCTAAAAAATTAAAAATATAATAAAATATTTTTTTATAATTTCAAAATTATTACTAATAAATATAAAATTATTTTAAAATTTTAATTGAAAAATCAATACTTTATTATATTTTTTAAAACTTATTAAAAAATGTGCCAATTTTTTTAGGAAAAATGACCAAAAATAATACGAATTATCAACGGTGAACCAAAAATAATACGAACTTTCAAAACTACTAATTCATATACAAACTATAACACATTAAACCAAAATTGATATAGAGGGTAAAATTCACGAATTCTAAATTCATTTGAACTCAATATGTAATTAATAACAAATTGTTGTCAAAATTGTAGAATTTATAATTTTATCATCTTCCCCATTCGTTCTGTAGTTGTAGGCAGCTATGGCGGAGCATCTCCCCTCATTCGTTCTACAAATCTACAGTTGTAGGCAGCTATGGTGGAACAGCGTGCAATCCCATACAACACTAAACACCCAACCACCAGCGAATCGCCAACCGGACGAGAACCATCGGCGACAACAACGAATGGCGGCAGGCAAGGCTGGAGACGACGGATGTCGGGCAGACGGGAAGGAGACGCTGCACCAAAACGACGATGGAGGTGCAGAACACCATGAGTGTTGGAAACAAAATTCGACCTGAGAATTTGAACGATGTTTTCGTGATTTGGAGAGAAAGAGGTGAGTTGAAGAAGATGAATGTAAATCTGTATTTCGTCAAAAATCAATTCCGAAAGTTTACAATTTGGGGCTTATATAGCAAAAGAAGTGGGCCGGCCTTCTCACAATTAGGCCTAGTCCAACAATACATCATAAGAAATAAATAGGCCCAAACTCAAATCTGTATTCTAACACCCCCTCTCAAGACGGAGACGATGAAGAAACGACTCCGATCTTGCGCAGTAAAGGCCGAAGATGAGCTCCGGGGATATTCTTTGTGAGGAAATTAGCTAGCTGAGCGTGAGAGGGAACATGGTCAAGGGTAACCAGGCCCTCAAGAACCTTCTCGCGAGCATAATGGCAATCCAACTCTATGTGTTTAGTACGCTCATGAAACACTGGGTTGCGAGCAATGTACACAGCAACTTGGTTATCACACTTGATTGGCACTGGAATAATGTCGGGAACATCAAACTCATGAAGAAGTCGAGTAATCCAGGCCAGCTCAGTGCAAACTCGACGAATGGATCGATATTCTGCTTCAGCAGAAGAAAGAGACACAACTTGTTGTTTCTTAGACTTCCACGAGAGTAAACAACGCCCCAAAAACACTAAGTAACCACTGACAAATCATCGAGAATACGGGCAACTCGCCCAATCTGCATCACAGTAGGCTCGAATGACCAAATTGGAACTCTTTGTTAACAAAAGACCTTTTGAAGAAGTCCCTTTTAGATACCTAAGAACATGAAGGGCAACATTCATATGAGGGACACGAGGGGAATTCAAAAATTGGCTTAAGAATTGGACTGTGAAAGCAAGGTCTGGCCGCGTATGTACAAGGAAGTCGAGCTTCCCTATAAGCCTTCGATAAGAAGTAGGATCATCAATTAATGAACCATCATCTGGAGACAACTGTAGGTGAGGTTCCAGTGGGCAGACTACAGGAGTACCAGTACAAGGGAACAAGGAAGATGTCATTAATAAAACGTTGCTGACTAAGCAACAGACCACCAGAAACCTTGACAAACTCAATGCCCAGAAAGAAGCTAAGTGATCCCAGATCCTTGATACGAAATTCAGAGTCCAAAAATGCTTTGAGAGAATGCATTTCATGATGATCGCTTCCTGTAATCAAAATGTCATCCACATAGACAGCAATGTATGTGGCCAAACCTTTCCTCTTGAATTAGAAAAGAGAGGGATCATTATTAGACAAAACATATCCTCTCTTGATCAAAGCAAGGGACAAGCGAGCATACCACTGCCTAGATGCCTGCTTAAGCCCGTATAAAGATTTCTTAAGAAGACAAGCTTGATTATGACCTTGAACAACCAATCCTGAAGGTATCTTCATATATACTTCTTCATCTAAATGACCATGCAAGAATGCGTTGTTGACGTCAAGCTGCAACACATCCCAATCTCTCTGCAAAGCCACTGTAACCAATGCTCGGACTGTGGTCATCTTGACCACTGGTGAGAAATTTTCAGTGTAATCTACCCCCTCTTTCTGTGTAAACCCCTTGGCTACTAATCGAGCTTTATACCTCTCAATACTCCCATCAGCTTTTCTTTTGACTTTATACACCCATTTGCAACTAATGGTGCGCTTTCCCTTAGGTAAAGTGACAATATCCCAAGTTCGGTTAGCATCCAGTGCCTTGAACTCATCTGTCATAGCAGACTGCCATACATCATACTCACAAGCTTCCTGGAAAGTTAGAGGCTCATGATCAGGAAGAGAGGAGATAGGAGCTATAGCTGAGGGGAAATCATAAGTAGAAGTGATGGTGTGGAAGCAAACACCAAACTCTATGCAACTAGAACACACATAATCTATAAGGTAAGCAGGGGGCTGATGATCTCTGGTGGAACGTCGAAGAGGAAGTTGTTGAGGGCTCTCAGTGAGATGAGGAGGGGCAGGTTCCACCAATTCATCATCAACAACCAAAGGAGAGGGTGGAGGAGTGACAGTAAAGGATGGAACACCAGTCTCAGAAGCTGGAGAAAGGGATTTATAAGGGAAAACATTTTCATGGAAAACAACATCTCTTGAGACAAATACTCCCTTAGTCTCCAAATTATACAACTTAAAGCCTTTTTGTCCACCAGGATAACCAAGAAAAATGCATGGAGAAGCCCTATTAGAAAACTTGTCTCTTCCCTGAGACAAAGTTGATGCAAAGCACAGACACCCAAAGCACCTCAAGTAATCATAGCTAGGGGCAATCCCATAAAGCAACTCATAAGGTGACTGCATTTTCAACAATTTGCTAGGCAATTTGTTGATGATATGTACTGCAGTCAAGATACTATCCCCCCAAAATTTCTTGGGAAGATTAGATTCAAATAACAAACTCCTAGCAACCTCCAGAATATGTCTATGTTTGCGCTCAACTACACCATTTTGCTGAGGTGTGGCAGTACAAGATCTATGATGAATAATCCCTTTGTCAAGAAGAAACTGAGAGTGTTCATGAATACTTCCCAATTCAAAAGCATTATCAGATCTGATAGCACGGATCTGCTTACCAAATTGCCTCTCAGAAAAGGCAATGAACTGTTTAATCACAGTGAAGGCACTTGCCTTATCAACTAGGAGCTGCACCCATGTATTTCGAGTAAAATCGTCTACTATTGTCAAAAAATACCTATAATTATCATAGGTAGGCACACGATATGGTCCCCAAACATCCACATGTATTAAAGCAAATGCAGCAACAATTTTTATAGAACTCAATGGAAAAGGCAGTCGAGCTTGCCTAGCTCTTGCACAAACATCACATGTCTTTAAAGAAGAATGAGAAGTATTAGTCATTACAATCCCATGCATCTTGCAAAGCCTGTGAGGAGGGAGGTGGCCTAACCTCATGTGCCAAACTGAAGCATCCACTGCAGAAGACACTTTATTTGAATGAGCAGCAAACTGAGTAGCAAACTGAGCAGCAACCTGAGCAGGAGGACTGCATCCCAAGACAAATAAATCCTTAACCATGTCTCCAAGCTTCATAGGGCTCTTCATAGAAGGAGCCTGCAAATAGCAACCTCTAGCAGTGAATAAGACGAAAGCATTGAGTTCCCTGATAATTTTGCCCACAGATATCAAATTGCAGACAAAATTTGGAACAAACAAAACATTTTGCAGTGTAAGGCCCGACAAAATCTCAATAGTGCCTGCCTTAGTGATCTGTGTCACTTCTCCAGTAGGCAATGTGATCTTGAGAGGTTTAGATAGATCAAAAGTACTGAGAAATAGTCTGATATCACTACACATATGGCCACTAGCTCCACTGTCAATAATCCACACAAGACCATTAAGAACCTGTGTTGAAAGCATCATACCTGAGAAACCAGCAAAATCATCACCACTGGGCTCCTTTCCACGAGGAGAAGATGAGCCTGAAGACTGTAATAAAGCCACCAATTGAGCTATCTGATCACTGGAGAAGTCTGGCTTCTGAACTTGTGACACTGATCCTGCAAATCTTCTATCAGTGTTCTCCTTCCTTTCTCTGTTAGCATTGGAGTTGGAAGGGTTGGTGTTGGTGCTGTAACCAGGAGGGAAGCCAATAATGAAGAAGCACCGATCAACTGTATGATTGGTTTTCTTACAGTTGGTGCAGAATAATGGTTTTCTATCCCCTCTTCCCTTCTCAAAGCTGCCTTTCTCAAAACCATTTCTAGAATTCCCAATCTGAGATGAATTGTAGCTAGTGTTGGCACTAGATCCGGAACCTGGAGCCCTAGAACTGGTCTGATTGGACTGAGATTTAACGTGCATAGAGACTCCATCACTGGATCCAGCACTAGCACTCGGATTCCCCTCCCTCTGGTGTTCTTCTTGCTCAATCAAAAAATATACTCGATCTATGTCAGGAAGGGGATCCATCAACAGAATTGTTCCCCTCATCGATTTATAGGACTCATTTAGCCCCATAAAAAGCTGAATAACTTTCTGATCCTCATTAGATTTCGAAGTATAATCGACATATCCACACTTACAACCACAAGCACAATTAGTCATAGTCTTCATACTATCTAATTCATCCCAAATCGATTTGACTTTAGTGAAATAGGATGAAAATGAGCTTGTACCTTGCACTGTGGTGTTCAATTCCTGCTGCTTAGCATACAGCTGCGTTCCTCCGGTTTTGCTGAAGCGAGATTCCAGCTGACGCCAGATCGCATGAGCGGTAGTGTTATAGATAACACTTCGCTTGATCTCGGGGCTAAGACTATTAACGATCCATGATATAACCATATCATTGCATCTCTCCCACAAAATCAGCTTAGAAGAATCAGAACTCGGCTTGACGATCTTCCCAGTGATAAATCCAGTTTTGTTCTTAGCTGACAAAGCTATTCGAACTGAGCGTCTCCATTCTCCGAAACCTTTGCCATCGAAGGTAGGTGTGACCAAAATCAAGCCAGGATGATCACTAGGATGAATGAAATAGGGATCGTTTGGATCAATTTTTTCTATTTTCGTTTCTTCACTCATGGCGGGAAGAAAAAATGCAGAAATCGAAAAAGATCAAATCGAAAGCAATCACAGCGAATAGGAGCTGGAAAACGAAGCGAGCACCGCTCAAATCATCAGATCTAGCTCTGATACCATGTTGGAAACAAAATTCAACCTGAGAATTTGAACGATGTTTTCGTGATTTGGAGAGAAAGAGGTGAGTTGAAGAAGATGAATGTAAATCTGTATTTCGTCAAAAATCAATTCCAGAAGTTTACAATTTGGGGATTATATAGCAAAAGAAGTGGGCCGGCCTTCTCACAATTAGGCCTAGTCCAACAATACATCATAAGAAAGAAATAGGCCCAAACTCAAATCTGTATTCTAACAATGAACGAAGACAAACGGGTTGATTGAATGACCGATTGAATTCCGCCATTGAAGAGGACCTTCCGCCATGTCGGAGCCCGATTCAAAACACCATGGGAGGTCAAGATACCCAAATTAAAGGTCGAATCCGTGAGAACGGATAACGGTAAGTAGCGGTTGAACAACCAATTCGAAACACCATGGGTTGAATTCCGCCATTGTTGAGGATTTCGCTGAACTGGGAGTCGGGGGGAGATGGAAGAAGGGATTAGAGTTTTTTTAGATAAATATAATTTTATTCTTTAATTTTATAAATTTTTCCCGAAATTTTAAGTAATTATAATTTGAGTCTAAAATAATTTATAGGTTGTAAATTTTGGACCTTGTATCGATTTTGGTTTAATATGTTATAGTTTGTATATGAATTGGTAGTTTTGAAATTTCGTATTATTTTTTGTTCACCGTTGATAGTTCATATTATTATAGGTCATTTTTCCATTTGTTTAAGGAGATGGGAATAAAATTTGGTGGTGACCACAGCTTCACCAACGCCAACGTCAAATTTGGTGTCTCCGGAATACGTACTCCACTCCGTAATATTTTAACACGTTAACCGCCAAGCCAAGCCATATGTCCAACGAGATGGTGTCAGCGGGAATGACGTAATATGCCCGCGACATGCCACAAGGCCAGCCAACGACCCCACCAATCCGAAGACCGAAACTAGCCGAACCCGGCTCTGATACCATGTTAAACTCGGTTGGTCCTGGTGCGGGTCAAGACGCTGGAGGGAGGTCGTGTGTGCGGGCCCACATACGGGAGACTCGAACAACACATAAACCCGAACGGGGTTCCATCTCAAAACCAATTGACAATGAGAGGAGTAGCCCACCAACCTTATATGTTGTTCAAGGATTCTCTGGATAACCGATGTGGGACAACCACATTCCAACACGCCCCCTCAAGTGCAACGGCATTTTTAGCCAACAAGTTGCACTTGCCACATGCGCTTATATGGGAACCAATGCCCGCGACATGCCACAAGGCCAGCCAACGACCCCACCAATCCGAAGACCGAAACTAGCCGAACCCGGCTCTGATACCATGTTAAACTCGGTTGGTCCTGGTGCGGGTCAAGACGCTGGAGGGAGGTCGTGTGTGCGGGCCCACATACGGGAGACTCGAACAACACATAAACCCGAACGGGGTTCCATCTCAAAACCAATTGGCAATGAGAGGAGTAGCCCACCAACCTTATATGTTGTTCAAGGATTCTCTGGATAACCGATGTGGGACAACCACATTCCAACATAATATGAGATTCGTCAATTGATGACGTCAGCAAATGGGTGGGGAAAACGTCAGTAAATACGTATATATGGCAGATTGGGACCGATATATCATCAGAGGCATCGGGATTGAATGTTTGTACGAAGGGCCGTATTTTGTGTGGGTCAGTTAGAGAGGATACCGAATTTACTTTCTCCACTTGAATTGAAGATGGGAGTTGTGAGTTTAGTTCACACTTCAAAGTACACTTGAATTTTGATTTTTTATGTGTGTAGAATCTTCGGCATGTATTGCATGCTGACATGCTGTATTGTATTGCTGTGAACAACGATGCAATGGAGTACCGACTGATGTCGACTGATGCTGATTGATGTAAATTAAGCTCGTTCCTACACATCGGAGGAGATGGTGTTTGGGTGGGAATATTAGTTGGGTTTCAACTTTCAAGTATGTATATATATATATTGGCAAAGATTCAAATGTAAAATTATCCTAGGTGTAAAATTTGATTAAGATGTAAATTTTTTTTAATGGGCCTAATTTTTGTAAGTAAATTGCTAATGTGCCTAATTTATTTACTAATATGCCTAATTTAATTAGTAAAATGTCAACCCCATGTGCTCCCTTGCTTCATGCGTGTGCCCCCTGCCCCTGTGCCCCTACACTGTGCCCCCTTCTCGAGCCATTTTTTTTCCCCAGATTTTTTTTCCGTGTTAACACTTTCTGTTGTGCAAGTATATATAACTTGATGTTGTGCACATATAACATCCTGACATCCTGTTGTGCAAATATAACTTTATGTTATGCATACATAATAATTCCTTATGGATAAATAGGTAAATGAGCCTATTTCAATTATAAAAATTTATAATTGAATTATGCTTAATTTATGGATAAATGAACCTAATTTTATGGGTAAATAAGTAAATATGTCTAATTTTTTGGGTAAATGCACTTTTTTCCGTTTTCGACACTTTTTGTTGTACAAATATAAAATGTATAAATAAAATGATAAAGTGAAAGAATAAAATGACGATGTGTATGAGTAATAAT
This sequence comes from Persicaria tinctoria, assembly GCA_037127255.1. NCBI lineage: Eukaryota > Viridiplantae > Streptophyta > Magnoliopsida > Caryophyllales > Polygonaceae > Persicaria > Persicaria tinctoria. Next base: position 25,242,402 of record JBANSL010000018.1, on the reverse strand, counting down.
ATGAAGTGCACGATTAAGATTATTGTTAATGTGTCTTGAATCATTTTTCACCGGCATCGCATCGGGATGTCCAGGGGGCGGAGCTCCCCGGCGGTGGTCGCACTGACCGGTCAGCGAGTCGGGGGTTTAGGGGGCGACGCGCCCCTAGCGGGGGATTAGGGGGGCAACGCCACCCCACCTTTACGGTATGCAATGTTTATTTTAAATGGACTTATCGACTAAGTGTTCCCCCGTCTCTGCAATCTCCTTCCCATGTTATTCTCTCTCATAGGTTCACTCTATCTCACAATCTCAACCTTAATTCAATCCGAATTCAACTCCTTCTCAATTGATTTCCATGTGAATCATGAGTGGTGGAGGGGTTATGAGGGCGGCAGGAGGTCTCAGACTTCCAAGTTCCAACATTGGCGGTGGATTGTTGGAGAATTTCGTTGGTGCTCGCAAGTTGATCCACCCTGCCCTTCGCCATCGGCTTTATATTTTACAGTGTCCGTGATTGATACTAGCAGGCTCGATGTCACGACTGCATCTTAGACAGTTCCGACGCTCGCTTGGGAGCTCGACAACTAGGAATTGTGGCAAGGAATCGTAAGTGGAAGAACAGGAGATTTGTTATAAATATAAGAGGTTACTTGGTTGATGAAATGCTCAGATGTGGAATAGCAAATCAAGGGGGAACTCCAACCATTTGTGTTTGCAGATTAAGATGTTTCTAAGTTCATTTGAAGTTGTTTCAGCTAGCAGAACAAGTGCTGGACAAGTTGCAACTTTGATGTTTGGGCAAGCAAAATGAGATTGATGATTCATTACTTGGTGAGATTGATGAGTCATTACTTAGGGCTAACGAATATTATCATTGAAACTGATTCCATGATGGTGTGCAATTTGATGGGCGGGAGAACTCCGGAGCATCACCCTGAATTCTACCTAATTGAGAGGTGCCGACGACTGATGAGATCAAATAACTGGCGGATCGAGTTCTGTCACATCCGACGCAAGGGAAATGCATCACCGGACAACCTTGCTTATCCGTCTTTAAGTTTATCTGCGCCTTTAGTTAAATTCTTAGACCCCCAGCTTGTTTGGGGCTGCTGTTGCCTACTGATGTATTGCTAGTTTTGATTAATAAAACTCCACTCCTTTGAATAAAAAAGAAAAGAAAAGAAAAGAAAGAGTAGTGTGCTAATGTTTCTATACTGTCAAAGATGCTTCCTTCCATGGGCACTCCATTTTGTTTCACTGCCATCTGATCAAGTTACGTCTGAGAGTGAAAAAACCTGCCATCAATCTCTTGTTGGTAAGTTCTGTAAGTTTTAGCATAAGTATTATTGAAGGAGGTCATCAAAAAAGTAGTATTCAAGGATCAATACCTCCGGTTACATTTGAACTAGGATGCAAGAGTGACTGTAGATGAAACACGGTTATGGAAAGAAGCGCTAAAAAAAGGGAATCTGAAAGATTTTGTTTGTTTCATTATTTTGATTTTATTGTTAATTATATATTAAAATTAATTACCAATTGAGTGATTGCTACAGGGTTTGCTACGTTAATTGCTACAGATGATTTGGATTGTCTTATTCCCCTCCTTTATACATGTTTCAACAAATCAAATTGTTTCTTACGATTTTCACCATGTGTGTGTGTGTGTGGCGAAAACCCTGACCGAATCATGCAGAGGATTTAACTCCGAAATTGTGTTGGATTTATTTTTTATTATACGGTTGGAATCTATTCTTCTAATACAAAAATTTAAGTCAGTAGATATAAAAAGAGAACTTGATTTTACAGACCTCGAACCAGCTGATCAAGGGTTTATGTTTTGGGCCTTTATTCCATAAGAAATTTCTATTTATTCTATCAAGCTCCGGCTGTACAAATTTAGGTAACAGAAAACATTGCATTAGGTGAAGCAGCTTGGCTGATTGTGTTGTTTTAATGAGGGTGCATCTTCTAGCTTGGGAAAGACAATTGGTCTTCCACTTGTTGAGTTGTGATTTTGTGCTGATAAGGATCGAGGTCTTTAAATGCATCTGATGTAGTGCGACCACAAACGATCGGGCACCCCAAATAATTCCCCAGGTCATTTGTGAAAGGGATCTCTAGTTCGTTATGGATGACATTTTTTTGGCTTGTTGTTATGTTCGGGGTTATTTGAAAGTGCGATTTATGTCTGTTTACTTTTTGGCCTGATAGTGAGGAAAATTCACTAAGAATTTTGTTAATCTGATCATAGGCAGTCTTTGTTGCTGAAGCACAAATGACAATGTCATCTGCAAAGGCCAGGAAAGGAATTCTAGTTCCCTTTCTTGTAATTGTGATACCTACATGACTACTGGGTTTGGCAGATTCTTTGTAGAGTCCTTGGGCAAGAACTTCAGATAATATTAGGAAAAGGTATGACGATAGAGGGTCTCCTTGCATAAGGCCACGTTCTGGTGTAAATAGTTCAGTAGGCTCGTTGTTAACTATAACTGAGTAAGTAACTGTAGTTATACATTGTTAGGAGCAAAATCAAGTATGAAATATAGATTCCAAATTCGACTCCCTGATCTCCGCAAATAAATTACAAGACTTCCTCCCACTGTAGTAGAAGGTAGTCAGGATCGATCCACGAGGAAGCGTGTCAGCGCCCGCCTTTTCAGTTCCAAAACTCAGCAGAAACAGTAAAACACATAAGAAAGCAGAAATAACAGAGAAAAGCAGAAAATAATACAAAGGCAGAAGCTTGGTCGATATTGACCTGGGCTAACTCGATATCGACTGGAAAAATCGACTGACAGAACTCAATATCGACTCCAACAGAAATCAAAACTCGAAATTTGTGAAATAAATCAATAAAATAAAATAGTTCCAAGATCAGGGTTTCAACACCACAACGATAACCATGCAAAATAACACATAAAGGCATAAAAGATCATGCTTTTCATCAAATAACTCTCGTTATTAACAAATATGAAGATAGAGGCTTTCGCATAAACCCTAATTGTTACTAACCTTTTTGCACATAATTAATCCAAGTTGCATTAAGATCACTTTCGCTTCAATAAAACAAACAAGGATCACCTTCAACTTTCGCAAAAGAATCATGCTTATAGGGATAGAAGACGAAATTGCATCAAAAAAATTGTACCTTTACCGCATCACCTCACATGGCTACCGTCGGGCTCACCCCGACCCTAGAAGTTGGGTGACTACTCGCTCTTCATCATCAAGAAAGACATTAATAATAAAAGGGAACTAAATTGCATTAAATAAACTAAATAAGACTTACAACCGAACGAAGCCAAAACGTCTCTCAACACCTTTGCTCCTCTCGGCCTCTCTCTTTACTCGCTATTTCTCTCTCTCTATATTGGCTTGTAGCTTGGATTGATTGAAGGAATAAAATCCATCCCCTAATTCCTTATTTATAGTGTTCATTCCCTAGCTAATTAGGAAAGAACAACTATATCTTTATCTAAATCTATCTATCTATATCTAAAGATAAAATTTGGAAATAAAAGAAATAAATCCAAAAGGATCTATATCTAAAGTACACAAATATCTCTTCCATCTTAATAGATATTGATAGAATTTGATCTTATGGATATCTCCATTGGACTTTGGATAGAACTTTGATTAGAACTCGGACTAACTCGAAATCGGCTATTGTTGGTCAAGTCGATATCAACCTGCAACTTTCTTTACTTCACTTCAGCAACTCGATTTCGGCCTGATGTTACTCGATATCGACCTTCGTCTTCCTTCTTCAGATTCTCGGGTCGATTCCTGGGACTTGCTCGATTTTGGGCCAACTCGATATCGACTTGGTTAAGTCGATATCGACCTCTTCTCTTTGTCTTCACTCGATCTGGCTTCTTCAAGATGGAAATCGAGTTGCTTACTCGATATCGACTAAGATAGGTCGATATCGACCTGATGTTGTCGACTCGATTTTCTCGTTTCCAGCTCGATTTGTCCTGGTTCCGCTACTCCTTGACCTCGGACTTTCTATAGTTGACTTTGAACTTTTCTTCCTTTCTCTGAACTACTGTAAATTGCTTCGATTTCTGCGAAATTAAACAGAAACTGGTGTAGACTCCATAATTTGGCAAATAAACATAAACTACATAGATTCTGAACTATTCTAGCCCAAATGTATGAAATGCATGCAGAAAATGATATAAAAGTAAGTATCAAACATGGAGAATTAGGCTTACAACAAACATTCTTTTATCCATCCAGTAAATTGGTGAGAGAATCGAAAACTGTCCATAACAGATAAAAGAAAGTCCCAGTCAACAAGGTCAAATGCTTTTTCCATGTCTAGCTTAACAGCCATTCAGCTAGATTGTCCCTTTTTCTTGGAGAAGGAGTGGAATATTTCATTGGCGAACCACACAGTCCTTGGGTATCTCTCATTATAGAAAAGTACCTCAAAAACCAAAACATCGTACAGTACCACAACATGGGCAATTCCTCCTGGAAATGGACACAACTCACAAAATTACTACCGCTTTTCAAGGAAGGGATCCGATGGTCAATTGGTAATGGAGAAAGCATAAACTTCTGGAATGACCACTCGTTTGGTGACTCTCCCCTCATCACAATGGTCACTAATGATCAACAAATTGATCTTCACACAACAATCTCACAATTTTTACAAGAAGACAAATCATGGATCTTACTAAATTACGCAACACCACCCAACATGCGATACCAAATAACATAATAGAATATGTAGCAACGACCCCTATTCCAATGCACATACACATCGACAAACTATACTGGAAATGGAGCAAGAATGGTTGGTTTTCTACAAGTTCTACAATTGCAATGATACATTACAGGAAAAATCACCAAATATCAGACCTGCGGTGGATTTGGAATCTTGTTGTTCCACCAAAGGTCAGAACGTTTCTATGGAAGATTACAAAAAATGGAGTTCCCACATCAGTCAGACTCGCCTCTCGAGGTATGAGAATTCCGACTACTTGTCCCCACTGTAACTCTAATTATGAAGACCTTATCCACCTTCTTTGGGACTGCCCGATATCGAGAATTACAATAGCAGCATTGGATGCCATACTAACTGCAAAACTAAATAACTTTTTCGCCCAAAGAACTGATTTAAATAGTATCATTCAAGAAATAAAAGAAGATGTTGGAACTACTCGTTTTACCAAGCTAGCTTTAGTGTGGTGGAGTATTTGGTAGTTTCGCAAGAAATCATTATTCGACAACCTAAATCCAAATGTAACAAGTATAGTAACATTCATAAAGCAACAAACCTTGTTTTGAAAATACTCCAAGCAAAACCATGACCTCTTGGAGCAACCCCAAAGTGATAAAAATAAATCATCCACTATGAAAAAGAAAAGGGAATGCAAAATGGCATCCCCCAAGAGCTGAAACATATAAACTCAATTTTGATGGAGCGCTCTCTTCATCCTCTAAAGGCTTTTATGGATTCATTATCAGAAATCATCAAGGTATTCCGCTTTTCTTTGGTGCTAGGCCTTCCCCTATCCCCTCTATTACTGGATCAGAAAGTTTTGCCCTGTAGAAAGAGATCGATCATAGCAGCACATGACCTAAACATAACTGACCTAACAATAGAAGGTGATAACCTCATCATCATCAATAGCCTTAAAGGCCTGGGAATGACTACGGGAGATTCTGAGATGATTGTCTCTAACAGTCTAGTCTCCCTAGGATTCTTTCGATCTTATGAGATTCGTCATGTATATCGAGAGACAAACCGTGTTGCAAACCGCTTATTGCACATGGAATTTGCTTTCTCTGGTTATGTGACTCCCGACAACTCTATGCTCTGTAAATTCATCCTTTTGGATGCTCTTGGCATATAGAGGCGCCCTATTGCCAAATTTTTTCCGGTTAAAAAAAGGATATAAAAAAAGGACGCTCTCTCCTCTCTTAAATTTCTAGAGAGAGGGAGTCATCTCTCCCCTGCCGGAGTTTTCGACGCCGAGCTTAAGAACCCCTCTACGGAGGATTACAACCCCTCTTTGGAGGTCGGGTCTTCTTTTTTTACTGAGGTGCTCCTTGTTGAAGGATCTTAATCTCATATTCGGAGGTCGGTTTCAAGTCTTGCCCGTCTTTGAACGGAAGGCTAGTCTCTCTCTTTGCTTCCTTCCTTCCTCTTTCAGGTTTGGCAAAATTTTCACCCTCTTGGTGCCTATCTGGGCTACATCCCCTTTTTCGATTGCTCATCCTCGGATCCGATCAATGCCAATGTCAAGCAGGGGTGTGTGGGCTTTTGTGGATTTCGTCCCCTCAACTTCCGTCTTCTCTTTCTTTGTTTAATCTGTTTTCAACCAGACCCAAATTCTTCAATTGCTTGATTCGTCTGAATGAGTGGCCCTCAGATCCCTCTGCGGTCGCTCTACCTGATGTTGTCGTCGGGTCTATGGAAAGCCTCTTTCCTCACCTCTCTCTGTCGACTGTGTTGGGTGGAGGTACACCGAGTTCTAGTTGCTCCGGCCTGGATTTTGGTGTCGCTTGGTCTGGTTCCAGCGCCGCTCTGGTCTTCGACCACCTTGCTTCACCGGATCTTGATCGGTGGCCGCTTGTGGCCTTTTCTCTGCTGCTTGGCATTGTATCTCCTTATAAGGGCGTTTGGCAGTGGTCTGATTTCCTGACCAGTGTTTCCCCTTGCGCTCGTGTATTGTTCTTTGGGCACAAGGTTTTGCCTTAGGCCCAAAGTTGTCCCTAAGGAATATGTATTAAATAAAATTGAAATAAAAATAATAATTAATAGTAATAAATAACTACAAATAAATAAATCCCGGTAGGGTTTGCTAAAATCCCGTCATGCTTTCTGGTGCTTTCTGTTCAGGCGGTTTGTAGCTCTGCGTTTGGCATGACTGATCTTTCTTCTCCGCTTGATGGGGTTCTGGTAGTCGGAGTTGGGACATGCTGTGGTCGTGGTAGTGTGTTCTCTGGAAGATTGTTTCCTTAGAGGTTCGTCTTCATTGCCCACAGGGGGACTCTTGATGTACCGCTAGCCTGTGGTGCTGCTTGATCAGGGTAGTACTTGGCTCCGTCCGTTGTCTACGTCCTCATCTCGTTTGGTTTAGTTGTGCTTAGTCTCACTTTTGTAGAATGTTCTTGCTTGTGTTTTGCACCATCTTTGTATTTTATGTTTGTCTAGACGGTTATCCGTTTGCCGACTTGTTGACCTTCGAGGTTTAGGTATATCTGACCTCAAATTTTTACCTAATAAAAAAAGTCAATACATGTGGAACAGGATGCATATTGGGTTTATTTTTTGTCTTTTATTATAGATCGAGATCCACCATTGTACCACAAACAGTAACATGTTTGGTTGGCGAGAAATTATTGGATTTTAGTGAGTGGAAAATATGAAGAATCAATTTCTCTTGTTTGGATAAATAAATTAGAGAAATTTAATTAGAAATCATAAGAAAATAGACAAAAAAAAAAAAATTGATGAGAAAGGAAATGAAAATGAATTTCACCAAATTGGTGGAAGCATATCACAAGTTTGAATTCAAGCGTTATTATTCTTTGATCAATTTCCGCTCTTCCTCTTGCACTGGGCTCAAAATTGGGCATAAGCCCAATAGCCCATTGAAAGTAGCCTTGTCGGTGATTAGGATTTCATGTGATGATTAAGTTGTCATGTTGTTGTGGTTATCTGTGTGGAACAAGAAGTATGGGGTTGCTGATGTCGAGTAATTTGTTTGTTTAACCCCACTTGCTTAGGGATCCATAAGTGTTTCCCTTATTGTTTGGTTTTGCGGTTATTATCTTGTCTTAGAGTTTGCTAGTAGGTATCAATGGCACTCAAGAGAAGCAACCCTTTCCCACGAGTCTTCCTCAACGTCTAAGAGAGGTGGTGTTGGACGATCTACATTTCAATGATATGTTGTTTTTAGCCTGCGCACCCAAACTCAGGCAGATAAGTATGGAGAGTTCTTTGCTAATTGCTAGGAAGTACAGTGGTATCCCGTATCCATTGGTATCAGGATTCAAAGCTTGTTGGCTCTCTCAAATCGTAGTTTCAAGGCGCTCACCTATGAGTTTTTGAGCTCCTTTGTCTCTAAGATTGATGGTACATTGGTAATGGTTGTGGATGTTTTCTATTTAATCTTGGTGAGATAGGGAAATCCCGTCATCATAGCACAAGGCGGTTTCGTGCATTAAGAGCGTTGACCGAATTAAATACGGTAATGATTTCATTTATTAAATATCAAAACCGTTACAATTCCTTTCATTAAATGTTTTGCCCGTTTCTTTTACGCTCAACTAGTATAAATACGGAAATGATATTCTTTCTCGAGGAGAACTGACTTGAGCGTCGGAGGATCCTCCGGGGGAGACAAGCCCCGCTCCGACCTCGTTTGTTCTTGCTTTGCAGGCTAAGGTTCGAATGGAGTTGATCGGCGAAATCGATCTCCTTCAACAACGATGATGATGCAGATTTCATGCATCACATTTGGCGCCGTCTGTGGATATATATATTGTGACTTGTGAGTCTTGCGCGCGCTTAGGATTTCTGCTTTCTCTGAAACTCGAAGCTCTTCCACTCTCGTTAGTCGTTACACCAACACCTAATGCTAGCTAGGTTGATCGTATGTGCCTGCGTCATCTTATGTTGAGAACAAAAGAGTTGATCGAGATTGTCTTTGTTCAGTAGCGCGCAATGATATATGAAAACTAGCTAGGAACTCATTGATGGGTTTCTTTTACACCCAATTTTCCATATCCTAGCTGTTCTACTCTTTACCTTGATTTTTCTGTTTGATTTGGGTGATGTTGTGATACCACATGATGTGTTCGCCTTAAACTTTGGTAGTTCTTGGACAACTCATGCTGCGTGTTTCTTATGAATAGCATATACTGTATTTCATTTCCCCCCTGATTGTCCAGGTATTGCTTTAAGTCTACTTGTTATTATCATTTTATGATGCTAAAAAGGAGGAAGATAGACATAATCAAATCGATCTTAATATGAAAAGAATGTTAAGGATGTTTTTGAATCTAATTGGTTTAGATTTGACCTTTACTCATAGAACCTAATTTAGATAGAATTAGGTTTATCCATTTGTGCCTTATATATTGATAGAAATATACACTGGTAGGATTATATTTATTTTAGGCTATATAATCTCCATAGGCATACCTTAGAAGCATTCAACTCAATTCTCAACATCCAATTGCACACGAAATCTATGTTTTCTGTAACAGTTGTTTTATAGTGACGAGTGCTGTAAAAGTCCAAGAAGGAAAATATATGAACAAAAATGCAAAGCAAATGCAATCAGAATGGTGTATGATTTTCACATACTCAGAGCCTTAACAGGCTACATGTACTAATTAAGAAAGAAGACAAGCTTAAGTTGTTCTTATTAATCAAGGGTATTGCTGTCTGTAAGAAGAATAAAGAACTGAACCAATTAAAACATTGGTTTATTTGGTATACTATAAGGCAGGGATCTTCAGTTCTTATACATATCTACCTTTTTTTAATGTCTACATACCAAAAAAAAACTAAAAAGGGCAAAAAACACACAAAAAAAGAAGAAAGAAAGCTTCCGTGTGAAGGGTTAAAAAAACACAAATGGGCCCGAGACGACGACCTGTTGGGCCTCGCCTCAGGTCCGGGCCTACCAGGGACAAAGGCCCCTTGCATGGGATGTATAAGTTTAGAGATAACGTTTTTCAGTCTATTTGTAAGTATTTTAGAGATAATCTTGTACACCGTTGAACACAAGCTGATTGGTCTAAAGTGGTTAATCGTGTTAGGGTTATCGCATTTTGGTAAAAGAGTGATGAATTCTCAACGTCGGTTTGTGTTCATGGCACATGTGGATAACTCTTTCGAAACTTATCCCTTTTTTTAAATACCTCTGGTTTTACTCCTTCTGACATGATTTTCCGCGTTTACTCCATCGGTTTCAAAATAAAAGTCGTTTCACTTTTCTACACGCATTTTAAAGAAATAAAAATTATATAAAATATTATTTTTTAATGAATTTGTTTCGATAAGTTTATACTTATGACTACTAAGTATGAAATTATTTTAAAAAATTAATTAAAAAAATATATTTTATAGTGTTTTTACTTCATAAAAACGTGTAGAAAAAAACAAACGACTTTTATTTTGGAACGAATGAAGTATTTTATAAATAGCTTTCTCTTTTAACAGTAAATATACAAATGAAAACTAATTTATCGTCTTTTTCTTCTCCTCTTTATAAATTGTCACCAGTTCTTTCATAGGTGAGTGCATGTAACAATTAATGGAGGGATAGGCCAAATTTATGACTCATTGCACCATGGGTAGGTGAAATCATCACTTCTAAGACAATGATTTCTCAATATACCATGGCACAATTATTAACGTTAATTCTCAACCATGTGTTCAGGCAATTTTTCATGAAATTGAGGTCTACATCTTTAATGGCACCAACAACCATGTACATATTTAATTTTCTCCCATTTTTTAGCCATAAGATGTTCAACATATCAGCTAGCTGCCTGCAGAGTCCATAATCTTGTCTCTCTAACGGCGGTGAGGATGTGCTGTCTCACTTCTTCACCTGTGCTCTTGTCTCTCCTCACATTACACCCCTTTACTTATTTATTTTTTTGTTTTTTAAATTTTAATTAATTTTTTTTTTCTTTAATTAAGGGGGTTGGGGAGGGGAAAACTGGAGGCTTGTCCCTATCCCACCCGCTCTAACAGAGGGGTCAAATTTCTGCTCTTGCCTCGCCCTTGAATTGTTTACTGCAAAGGTAGATTGTGATTTTAAGCTAGCATTAATTGTAAGATATCACAAAATACACAGTGTCGGTTATGGTTTCAGAAATCGTAGGAATATTATCTTAAACAAAATCAATAAATGTGTTAAAAAAAACACTCTTACTACTACAACTTCCAAAACCATGAATTTTTTTTAAGTAATATTTACACCTTATCCGACTGGTGATCGAAGAGGGAATATCTCTCACGGTTTGTGAAACCATAGTCGACTTAATTTTCCACGGTTTTCAAAACCAAAACAACGAATATTCTGAAGATTTTCAAAATTATAGTAGCCATCGTACGATCGTATATTTGACGATATTTTAACTGCGTAGAAATCAAACCCATTGTCGGTGGGTAGGACAATTCATAAAATCTGACCGCACATGATCCAAAAATTTTAGGAGCCTCATAATTTTAAATAAAGATGTAAAACTCTTAAACTGGTTAAATGGTTGAAAGAACACCTCCTTTTCCTCTCTCCTTCGATTCCCCTGTCAACAACTTTTGTCATATTTTTCCAACGTAAGTGTACATGTGGGCCCCAAAACCCTTACAAGTTTAATATATTTATTTATTTTGATTCAAAATTTTATTACATAGAAAAATTGAATTGGTGGGTCCCCATAAAATTAATACTGCATCCGTTCAGTCATAAGTGTTGTTTGACTTTTTTGACATTTTTATAAGAAGCTAAAAACTATGTAAAAGTAATTTTTTATTATTTTTAAAAAAATATTTTTAAACTTGTAGTAACTAATAAGTATAAAGTTTTATAAAAAAGTCATGGAGGAGTAGATTTCAAACAATTTAAATTTTGGTCTTAGCTAATTTAAAATTTGGCTCCACTTTTAGTCTTACAATTGTACTTGTTTTGGGACGAGTAAGAATGAAAAAAAGTCGCGGAGGAGTAGATTTCAAACAATTTAAAATTTGAAAGGTATGTACCAATTGTGGGATTTGTAGCAATGAGAAGACTAGGGGCAATTTGGGTGGTTTAATAAATTCTTTAACAATTGTGTCCGGGGTTAAATTGACAAGTTTTCGCGAACGGATGAAGTATAATTTTTAGGGTAGCTTTTTAAAAAATATGTAAAAAAGTCGAACGACACTTATTTCTTAATGGAGAGTAGTATGTAATACCAATTTGGATAATTAACTAAAATCAATTTTGTCAATTTGGATTATTAACTAAAATCAATTTCGTTAAGGACCCCAAAAAAACTAATTTAACACGAATGGTTTATTAAATCAAGCTAAAACCAATTTTCACATAAGGACTCAGGAATTTTCGTTGCATAGGACTAGACCTGGGCAAACGCGGGCCGGCCCGCCCGACCCGTCCCGCCCGCCCGCTTTGTTGGACAGGCTTGGGTAGAGGCAAAAGCCCAAGCGGGCCGCTAAGCCCGGCCCGCGCCCGCAGCGGGTATGGGATTGGGTAAACCAATCTAACCGTTACGGGCCGCTAGACCCGTAACGGGTACCCGCCGTTTTTTTTATTAAAATTAATATATATATATATATATATATATATGTAATATATAATATTATTTATTCTTAAAAAACAGTAATTATGTATAATATTAAAGTAACTAACTATATATATAATGTTGAAAACAGTAACTATACAATGTTAAAAAAAACAGTAACTATATATATATAATGTTAAAAAAAACAGTAAGTACATGTTAAAAAAACAGTAGTATTAAAGTAACTATAAAAAACAGAAACTATAAATAATATTAATTATTCATTTTAATACACACACACACACACACACACACACACACACACATATATATATATATATATATATATATATATATATATATATATATATATATATATATATATATATATATATATATATATTAAAATTTATTACAATAGGTTTAGTATAGCTTTAATAATAAAAATTGATTAGGTTTGCGGGTACCCGCGGGCTACCCGCACCCGCATTCGCGGACGGGCTTGGACACGACTTCCAACCCGTTAAGCGGGCTTAGCCTGGCCCGCGCCTCCAAAAAGGGGATAAAATCTCGGGTAAAGCCCGTCCCAAGCCCGGCCCGCGCCCGCATTTGCCCGGGTCTACATAGGACCCTAAAATCTCCGGAACGCCCTGATCAAACCGATAGCATTATTGATGGCACGTGTAAGTCCATGTGAAGCAATCAGTTATCAATATGATGGGTAATATAGTAGTACTTATTAGGTGGTAGAAATCAATGTGAGGCCGGCCATTGAAACAAACAAATTTACCTAGTCAAATGGATAGAAAACCTAGTCATAGTCCTACCTAGTATTTCAAATTGAATTCCATTGTCGTTGATCTAGACATATAACAAATCAATTCAGTGACGGAGCCAAAAACTTTCAAATATAAGAATACATAGAAATACACTAGTAGACAAAGACTGATACAATACAAAACGTATTCAATACTACAAAACAACAACAACAAAAAAGAGTTTAATAACAAAGAGAGTAATATATGAATTATGCTAAAAAAAACTAAAAATGGTACTCCTTAGTAGTAATATAGTGGCGGAGTAAAAAAAAAATTCGGAGGGGCACAAACAAACCTATGAGCAATGTATCGCTTTGTTGGGTGAAATTAATAGTGAAACTCTATATAATATATACGACAACAAATTATGTCATTTTATAAAACATTGTAGTTTTGGGATAAAAACATTGTCGGTTTAGAATAAATTGCCATCATTTTTTCTCATTTAAAAATAAGAAAAATTAATAAATATATGAAATAGCATAAGAAAAAAAAAGTTGTTGATGACTACTCTGATTCCATCCCGCAGTGCGGGAGGAGCCTAGTTGACAACCGCCTGATTTTGGGGACGGTTATCGAGTCGGCGCCCTCTCTTCCATATATCGTCCGTTGCCCTTGCGCGCCTCTTCATTTTCCTCGATCTCCCCGTTGGTCATCGTATGGTTACCCTGATTCTTGCGAACATCCTCCTGGTGCTAAGTATGAAGCCATGGCTGATAATCTCATTGGTATTGCTTCTTTCAGCGGTCATCTAGTTGGTATAGTCTACTAGTCTGACCTTCGTCTGCTATTTTCCTTATGCATCGCGGCATAGAGGTTATAGTGTCATTTTGGAAAATCATAGGAGAGCGGGTCGTAATGCGGAAACCAGGTAGGAATCTAAGGAGATGCGAAATGTTTGGCTGCCATAAATCCCCCACTAGATCCAGCGATTTTCTGTTGGCGTGCATCTTCCTTAGAATCGTTAAACATATTGAAATTCATGATCCTGCAAATGTTTTTAACGAGTCAATGATAATGATTAGCGTGCATGAATTATAAAAAGTAGGTATAACGCCTATGTTCTTGATATGTATCAAAATTGAAAGGCCATGTTAGCCTCTCCCAGGAGCCTTTTAGTGTGAGAGGTTACCATAGGCGGCGCCAATAACGAATTCCCATTTCAAGGGCCCATAGTTTGTGGCTTCTAGGATCATATAGATCTTGAAAGATGAGGGTCATCGTGCATCCCTAAGGCACACGACGAGACTTGGGGTCACATGGTGCCGATTATGTCTTAAAAATAAACTAAACTCTTTCTTCTTCCTTTGGGAATTCATAGATTTATTTGTGCCTTATTCCAAAAAAGTGAAATAATTATATACTTTTTAGGATTAGAACAAACATCTTTAAAGCGTATCTTGGAAGCCTCAAATATCTTAGGTAGATGCCCATTCAATGAAGCAAAGCTGTGAAATGTGAGTAAATGAAGAACATCATGGTTGATCTAGACAGATTTACATTACCTTCAACTCTTCTACTTCACCCTTTAATGATTCGATTTTCTCAGTTTCAACAGTTGGAACTGCAGTTGTTTTTTTCACAGCACCTTCTTCTTCCTCTTCTTCTTCTTCTTCAGGTGATTTATTTTCCTTTTCAATACTTGACTCTTTATCCTGTAAACATCATTTTTGCCACTCATCAGCCCGTGCTCTTTCTGATTCCAACAACACCTGTGTAATATGAGGGAAAAAAAAGAACACATGGTGAACAATGCACCTATTCTCCTGTAACTAAGATTGCGACCATTAGAACATTATTTGCATTAGAATCTAATTAGAAGCTCTTGGTACATCAAATGGATGTAAAGACTGCTTTATGAATGGTGATCTAGACGAGTAAATATACATGGAACAAGCTCCGGGTTTTGTGGTTCCAGGTAAGGAGAATATGGTTTGTAGGTTAAAGAAATCTCTCTATGGCCTAAAGCAAGCACCTAAACAATGGTATGAGAAATTCCATAACACTGTTTTGAATTTTGGATTTGTGGTTAGTGGATCTGATGCACGTGTTTATACCAAGATGTACAATTCTGGTTGTGTTATTGTTTGCCTATATGTTGACAATATGTTATTATTTGGCACTAACATGCATGTGATAAATGAAACCAAAACGTTTCCTTCCTCTCGCTTTGAAATGAAAGACTTAGGTGAAGCAGATGTGATTCTAGGTGTTAAAGTGACTAGAACTAAAAATGGTTTTACTTTTTCTCAATCCCATTATATAGAGAAAGTATTAAAGAAGTTTAACAACTATTATGTAACGCCAGTTAGGACCTCATATGATGCTACCATAGAGTTAATGAAGAACACAGGTATAGGTTTTTCCATTGCATCTCGCTCATATACAGACTCTCTAGCCTCACAACCGCCCGCAATCAAGGCTAATTACCCGAACCAACTACTAAGCATCTTAACTTCTATGCCATCAAGCCATCTAATTAAGGTCAATCTACTTTAATATCTCGATCGCAAGTCCTACCTGGCCACCTAAAATCATGTCTCGGAGTTCCCAATCGCACAATTCCCTTATTCCGACAAGCTGAACAACTCGACCTACTACCAAGACTCCCTATAGAACGCACTCTTGTCCTAAGGATTCCCTACTAGTCCCATCCTTACCTCTTAAGAGAAATCTCAAGTCTTCAACTGAACCTCTCTCACGACCGATCTAGACACTTCTTAACAATCTTGCTGACTCTTCTTAGGCTCTCAAAACTCCGCCTGACCATCATCTCCCAAAGAGACATCTCAAATCACCTTGCTATCCTGATCATACTCCCCGCACCACTAACCACTCTCACTAACCATCCACCTCTAAGAACCCAACTTATACTGACCATCTCACACTTATCACTTCCGACCAACTCTAGCGTCGAAACCCCTCTAGTGCTACTCCCTACCAAGGATCAACAAGAACCTCATCACCGACGCATATCCTCAAAGACCCATAATTGATTCTACCTATCCATCCCATTCTGAATCTCACGAACCGGAACCAATCACGACTCCTCAGCCGACCTACTCTAGATCTCTTTTCAACTTATTCCCAAATTTTCTCATTCCAAATCTTACTAAACCTTAACCATTCGAAATCCTCAAGTCGTCCTACTCTAGTTCCTCATTTCTTCATATTCCTAAATTTCCTCAAGCTCCTACTTCTTAACCACGACCATTCTTCCCAAGGAAACCTTATGCCACCCGAGCTCGAATTACCTATAACCTCGCACTTGACTAATTCTCCAACCTATAGAATTCTCCAACTACCGCGACTTTGCCAAGCCTTCTAAAACGCTTCTTCCTCTAGCGTTCTCAATACCTTCCACTTTCCTAGTTCCCAATTCCATGCTCAGAACTTCCCCATCTCAACCTCAAGCCTACAGTCTTACTAGAAAATCTCAACGACATTCTTGCCTAGCTACTAGTCCTTCCTTGAAAATTCACCTTTCCTCTTCAAATGCCTCAATCGCCACGATAACCTCCACTCATAAATCTCGATTCATTCCCTATGCTAAATTCCCCTGACAACGCATCTAGAAATCCGTTACTCATAAATTCGCCATGCAATTCACAATCTTAACTAGCTGCCCAAATACTCGCCACCCATGCAGTCCTGATATGCACACCTAATATTCAAGATCAATAATTTCCCAAACAACCTCATACTACTCTTCCTTAGCGATTTCTCAACCTCATCTTTTACCAAAACCACTCCCAATCGTCGTACATACAACCTAGTCCCGAATTCTACGATTCCTTAGACATTCCTCAATAGCTCATCAATAATGTTGCTCACAATCCGCTCCTGTACTACCTAGACACTCTTCTCTGGGCACACTAACCCGATCCACTCATAGCTCATCCATCCACCTTTAGAACTACACTACCCGCACACGCTATCGCCTTACTCTACCTCTAACGAAGACCTTTCCCTCGAAATCTCATCATACTGACTCCACTCCTCACCTAAGACCTACCTAGAAGCTCATTTATACTCGCTGACTACTATTCCGACAAATCCCAACTCACTCGGCTATACTCTTGCTGACGCATCTTTCCTGCACCCCATCTCACACAACCACTGACCCAATCTAAAGACCTCAATATACCTGCTACCTTCCGACCCGTCTCACCGAAGAATCTCATGACTCAAGCTCAAGAGGAAAACACCACCACCTATATAACCCATCACCAACTTACTAGTAGGTCAGTACCCTTAAGCATAAAGGCACATCATTACAAACACGAGTTAGTCAGGCAATCATTCACTACCAGCTCAGCATATTAGACATCACACATCCATTTAGTCAGTTCCAAGCCTATCGCATGTCATCGTTTCCAATTCGCATATGAGAGATCACAATTCAGATGAAGAATGTCATTCCTGGAGTCATCTAGGAGGATTACGTCTGCAACCGCCATCTTCGAAAGGCGTCCGTCCTTTGGTGATGTCGATCCTAGGGTCCATGGGCCATGGGCCCACCACGCTTCCGTTGCGCCACTCTTATGTCATTCGATCACTCGTTTTCTCTTCTATGTCGTCGTTCATCAAGGGGATTGCGAGGGGTTAGGAGTCACAGAGATAGGGGAGGGCAAAGGAGGACAACACAACTTCCTTAAGAATTCAGACATAGACCAAGACTAGAGATGACGAGACTCAAGACAAGATGCGAACCCGAGAGTTACAACAATGCCCTTATGGTATTCTATGAGGTTACAAGTGCGGCAAGCAAACACATAGCAATCATGAAATATCTCAATCATATTATTCCACACTAGCATGTACCTATTAACAGGAATAACGTCCTATGCATTCATAACATGTTCACATAATCAACTTTACATGCACGCGGAACAGGCTGAAACTTATCATCTCATGCACTAATCATGCTTGGCATATTAAGATCATGTATGCACAAACAGACACTCGACATATGCAACATAAGTTATATATAACATAACAAGCATTATAGGATAGCACATGTATGCTTCACTACTCATTTTAAGTGTACACATAAGCAGGTCACTACAATGTGGGGTCAAGGTAAGCATGTTAAGTTGCACTCTAACAATCATGTCAGGGGATATGGTGAAGTCATTTGGGCATAACAACTACCACATCAATACAACCATGAACACGTAGTATGACAAGTATGGCACATAATTGCATGATGGTCCATAATTAGGATATATATATATCCTACATGATACTACCAACACCCATTAAGAAAGTACATAATCAATGAGGTTCAATTTGATCAACTTAACATGCTAGGAATTTATTTCACATGATACTCATACAAGAGGGTTGACCATACTATTATGGACCTAATTCAATAGAGAGTAACTATCATGGGGATTCGTACATTCGGCATTTATATTCATTCATAACTGTAACCATACAAGATATCAGGCAAATCATGCTGCAATATACCAATACATCATGTCATGTAATGATCACAAGGAGGGTTCCTATTATAACCGGACAGAATTCTCTAAAGACGATCACCGACTCATCACCCTATTTCCTCGTGGGATACTAATATGACTCGCTCGGTAGGACACAAGGACATTCGCTCTGTTCCCAAGAGGTGAGGGTAGAACTCGTGTTTAGACTCTTGTGGAATGAAGACATGGCTGCCCATTACGAGAATCAAAGGGGTGACTCCATGAGATAACTCACTCTTAACTCGAAACTACTTCAGTGATCATTACTCCCACTAACATACTCAAGTAACCCTCACATCCGACACGATTTCCAAGGGTAATTAGTTAACCAACCCAAATTTCCCGTGGAAGACACCAACCTCCGGTAAAAGACTCGGTAGAAGCATAGATGGTGGGGTACGAAACATGACTCGAAACGGGGAGAGCGGATGCTCTTTGACCCTTGCTAACAAGCTTAATTATTTTGGTGGGACGGTTGACGGAGTCAAAATCATTAAGGCTTTGAATGATGGAAGAGCTATTCCGACAAGACAGGAATTCCAATGACATAAGAACGAGGTATTCTCCCGCTATCCCGTTAGCACAGTTACTCAATACATGATTCAAGTCAAGGCATGCTGATTAGTTCTCTATCCTAAGCACAATAGCACTCAACATGGAAGCAATCAACAAGATTAATATGACCCTCTTCGAGGAGGATCGCCCTCGGGCCCAGTTGGATATAATGCATATAATCACAGAGACGATCTATGTCATCCTTCGAGGGACGGCTGACCGGAGGGGCAAATACCTCACAGCCCCCTAGCCCAATCTACTCCAACCCTCGGGCTCCTTAGAGGCTTCAAACCCCGTCTGTAAAAGAAAGCTAGTATTTTGCCTACCCGTTCCCAACTACATCCAATAGGGATGGTCTATCGCCTTTACTACCACATCGTTTCCCTTTGTTTGATTACCAGATTTATTGAGTCAAGTTCATATTTGGTCCATTGTAGTTAGCCATATTAAATTCATTTTGCCATTTCTAAAACATTTTGAAAACCATTTGAAAACCTTGGGCTATTTTCAAAACCACTTCAACCTATTATACTCGGTTTGCAAAACCTCGCTCAGATACCAACTATGTAACGGCCCGGGGTTATGATTCCCGGGTTACGTTTCGAGGGATGAAACCCCTCGTTAGGATCTTGCGCCCTGAGTATAAGTTGAAGGTTTGAAACTCTACTCTAACATTTTCAAGTGGGATTTCATACCCAAAATTCGAAGGGATCGTTGGAATCCCCAGGGAAGTCCCCTGTACCTGTTGTATGTCTAAGCGTGAAGAACTAGTAGTCATGCAAATAGCGGAATCAAGGTGTAATACAAGAGGGTGCCACGATTGGGCCGAGTCAAAACCAAATCAATAAGCACATTTATTCTTTGAATGATTGCTCATATAATTTAGTTTCAAGTGACATTACATTAATAAATCAATCTTGTGAAACGCATGCAGTTTGTTCTTCCAGTGACATGGAGTTTTGGACGTAAATATGGGGCAACGTTGGAACAACTGGCTTTGTGGTGGAGTGAGAGGCCTGCCAAACTAGGTGGTCAAGACCTCAAGGTAGTTCAGTCTGTTGTCTTATTTCATCATTTTTTCATATGCTGCCATATTGGGGGAAAATGATGTGAGCTTGGGCCAATAATTTTATTACCATTATTTCTTTACTTACCAATCATTTAATTTGGAACATTGAAATATGAAAGAAGATCATTAAACCTTAGTTGCTTCTAAGTCGTAGTAATGACTTGTATATGCAGGGTGCAATTGCAGTTGGTAACTATGCAGACATTGTTGCGTGGGAGCCTGATTCAGAGTTTGACCTTGATGAAAACTATCATACTTTTGCAAAGCATCCTGTAAGTCAATTTTTGTTCTCTAATTGCTTCTTATGGATTGTTGATCTTTTGCTTTCTCATACTAAAAAATGAACTTTTGGTAAGAGTAGCGTTCCTAAACCCAGCCACGCATAAAAACAGCCCCTAAACAGCCCTCAAAACATCAGGAAAGTAGCGAAATTCGGAGCCTTTAAGTAATGTGTTCTTTAGTGATTCCATTTAAATAGACTATTCATGCTATAAAATGGATATCAACTCCGCTGATGTATCTAATATTTGAATAATAAAATTGCAAGAAATGAAAGAACAGAAGACACAAGATGATAAAATTGATTGAAATGAAACAGTAGATGATAAAATTGACTGAAATGAAAGAGTAGAAGAGACAAGATTATCAGATTGGGTAAGATGAAAGAATAGAAGAGCCTTACATAAATTACATCATCTAAAGCTTAAAACCATAGATTCAGCTCCTAAACAACTCTCAAAACATTTGGAAAACAGCCCCTAAACAGCCGTCCTTCCCCTCCGGCTTCCCTCTCGTCTCACCTTCTCCCTCCTGGCCCCTGCTTCAGAAGACGTCCGCCCTTCCACCTCATCATTCCCTCTCGTGTCACCTTCTCCCTCCTCTTTATCTCATGGCACCTGCTTCAGAAGGTATAGGATTCGAAAAGGCCAAGCGATTTCCTTTCTGATTTTTAATCTAGGGTTTCTGAATTTTAATCCAAACCGACGAGTTCTAGCGCACTCTCTGTCGGAGCACCGCATACTCGGTCGAAATTGCCCACGGACCAGCCAGCTTCCTTCAAATCCCATCTCTTCACTGTCGTCTCTGCTTGGTTTCAGGCTTCGCAGGTACGAAGTCGACCTAATCTTTTTTCCCGTTTAAAATTTGTTTGTCGCTTCAATGAATCAGATTAGGTTTATTAGGGGATTCGATTTTCCTGTTTTGGAATCGATTTTGCACCCAATCTTTCTTCTCAGTTCTCATGTCCTGATTTTGGTGTTATTGGTACTTCAGCTGTTAATCTGAGAGTGTAGATGATTTTTGTGTTACTGTTAATCTTTCTTTCAATATAGATATGATGATCTTTTCTGTTCAATTCTTGATCGATTTTGTGTTTGATTCATGAAAAATGGTTGTAATCATCCATATGAGTTTTTTCTTTTCTTTTTTGAGATTGCGTGAATTTTACCAAAAAGGGTTTAGCTTTCCTGTGTCAACAGAGCGTCCATGGGGCTAGCGGTAGTTCAGTATATGTTTGAGGTTCATAGGTTTATCGTCTATTAGTCATTGTGGGTAACACATCTTGTAATTCTCGTCCGGTCTGATTTCGAGAAACTCCTTAATAAAATCTTTGAGTGTGGATGTAACCAATTTGGTGAACCCCGTTAAATCTCTATGTCTTTCTTTTCAACTGTTATCATTCTTATTACAACAAAGAAGATGCCATCTTCTCCTACATGAGAAAGGTAAATTCCCAAACTTGTTGATCATTTCATCTTACATTTCTTCCACAACAGATTTCAAGCTTTCGACTAGGTATAATATGTCTTAGAAGTTACAACTACGTACACATCGATAATCGATTCCAGATTTCTCTTAAATGCTACATTGAGACAGCAAATCAACCATACAAGCACGAGGCCTGCAAATGGCAACCAGGTTCTTGGTTTTCCCCATAGTTACCGTCCCATCGGAGTGCTCTTCCAAGCCCACCACTCCTCCGTCCAAACTCTCCCACTCGAAGCACTGAATCCACGTCGCAAGAGCAAGCACCATCGTCCTCATAGCAAAGTTCGAACCCGGGCAAGCTCTCCTCCCCACTCCAAATGGTATAAACTTGAACCCGGCCATGCCGCCACTTGGATCCCCGAGGAACCGCTCGGGCATGAACTTGAGCGGCTCCTCCCACTCTTCCGGGTCTCGGTGCAGGGCCCATGCATTGACTAGCAGGGCGGTGCCCTTTGGGACGTGGTAGCCCCCCACGGTTGTGTCGGCCGAGGACAAGTGCGGCACCAGGAGCGGGGCGACGGGGAAGAGGCGGAGAGTCTCATTGACGATGCAGCGGAGGAAGAGGAGGTTGGGGAAGTCCGAATCGTCGACGAGGCGGGTGGTGCCAACTTGGGCGTCGATTTCGGCCCTGGCCTTTAGGAGGACGGCAGGGTGGTTGAGGAGGAGGGACATCGCCCACTCCATGGTGCGGGCTGAGGTGTCGGTTCCGGCTGTAAGCATCACCTGATCCATAATAAACACATTCATAGATTAACTTTTATTGGTTTTCATGTTTTAGCTAATCCTCCTGTAAATATTGACGCTCTCATTGCCGAGGATGCTAGGGGAAGGGCTACTCCCCGCCTTTTACGTGTGTAGCCCATATATTATGTTTATACATTCGGGAGCTTTTTCCCGCATTTTCCACCAAAAAAAAAATAGATTAACTTTTATAGGAATGGATGTACATTTTTAATTGATTTTATGTTGGAATCAGCTCGATTATATGTGTTTGCCTTTAGAATGTCTTTCTTAGTAAGACTTTTCCACTTTAGAGATTTTGGGATTTTTTTTTTAACATTTATGATATTTTTCAAATTAAATATTTTATCAATCTTCCAATGGATGTTCTAAAAAAAAAATCTTCCAATGGTTGGAATTAAGTTGTTGAAGTTAAGTAGTTAACCGGTTCGATTTATAATCGATCAGTGCAAACCGGTTTACTTAGTGCGTGACTATTGCTGACTGGGTCACGTGTCTAAGATTTAGTAAAATCTTATCTTGAGTGTAAATATATATATATATATAGGATAGATCATATGTACTCAAGTCTTAATGTGTATCATGTGAACACATCCTATCCATTGATTTAGAGAAATTGAATTGACTGAGATTATTCCATAATATTGATTAATTCAAAATTAAAATAAAATAAAAACAGAACCACTGCTATACTAGCGCGTGCGTGTAACCACCCACTCCAACCCTAATACACAATTGTGCATTTCTGCTATTAAGGAAAGAGAAAGAGATCGAAGGAGGCGGCCGACGTTCTATGCCCGAATTTGAAGGAGGCGAGGGTGGCGACAATACGAAGGCAGCGAGCAACGATTTGCGAAGGTGACGAGGGCACATCAGGCGAGAAGCTTGTGGTCGATTCCTCCGTCCTCGGCAACCGCCGTTGAATGGCGCGGCCGATTCACCAGGCGAGAAATTAGGGCTTGTTGAAGGAGACAGCGATGGCGATTGTAGGTGAAGAGGAGGCGTCAACGACTGCAATGTCCACCACCCTCGATAACACCCAAATTCGGCAACCATCGCCGCCGATCCAGGAGGCGCCGACGACTGCAATTGCCGGTGAAGAGAAGGTACGGTAATGGCGATCGGAGGAGGCGGACGATCCAGGGAGGCGGTGTTCGATTAAGATCCACGAAGACTGCGATGGCCGGCTGGCGAAGACTGCGATGGATGCGATATGGCGGCCGACAAAGGTGTTAAGGTGCGGTGCAACGCCGATGGATCCCATGTTGTGCGATGATTTCAATCAACTAGCTCATCATTCTATCCGATTTCATTAACTAGCGGCAAAAGTGGACTCCATTTCTCCTTGATTTAAATCAATAACGATTTCTCTCCCCAAGTCAAATGCCCCTTTTCAATTTATTTTCAATCAATTAAACTTCAATTGATTTGGGATTATTCCATTGGAGTTTTGATTTAGACGATTTGATTGAATTTGTGTTTTTTCTTCATCGATTATTTTGAATGAAAAGTGTATCGTCGATACCATCGAATAATTTTTAGTTATTTGTTAAAATGACATAAGTAACGGAACCATTGAATAATCATTTGATACCATCGATTAATCAAACGATACCATCGAATAAATTTTGGTAAATAGTTTATGGCGTTTTCAGGGTGCTAGCCGATCAGAATAATCCATCGATATTATTGCATAATCCATTGATACGATCAAATAATCCAGTGATACTATCGAATAATTCGAAGAATAAAATAACCGCCCCATCATGTGGCAAGTGGATACGATCGCATAATCCGTCGATACGATCACATAATCCGTTGATACGACCGCATAATCCGTCGATACGATTGAATAATCTAGATATGCCATCGAATAATTTCAAGAGAGTGCATCACACATGCTCCCAATTCAGCAAGTGGGCTAGAAAAAACGTGGGTCCCACTGATTTTTAATTGGAAAAAAAAAGCTAAAATTGCCATTTTAATCTCATCCATCCATTTCATCTAATCAACGACCTAGATTTGTTCACATGATACACGTTAAGGGCTGAGTACACCGGAACCAACCTATATATATATATACTAATAAATGGAAAAAAAATGCAATTGATTAAAAATTCTTCAATTAAGGAGAAGTCGACCTATGTCATAAACGACGGGTTCTTCATTTTTAAGAGATTTTAAATTTTTTGTTGAAGATCACTTAATCCCCAAGAGAGAAAATGTTTTGTGTTAACTCCACCTTGATGATAAGACGTTATGAGCGGAGAATAAGGCCTTACCGATTGATGAAAGTCAAAACCCTAGTTTCCAGGGTTTGGTAAGATCTTACCATATGGCCTCAAAAGTTACATGAGCTCGGAATTGACTGACTCGACTCAATGTAATTGAGCCTATTTTACTAAGTCTACAATTCCAATTATAAGGTTCAATACTTTATTGGGCCTATTTTTAATGGGCCTAAATACATAATTCATAAAGGGCCTTTTGTTGGATATATAGTTGGTTTTTATCCTATTGTATCTATCAAATGAATCTACTAGTTTGTTATTGAGATTTTGTAGGGATTTGGTTAAGTCTTCAACAACCAGTGATTCAAATCGATCAAATCTTAAGCAAGATTCCAGCGTATTGGTGTGAAGGTTCTGGAACGCTTTTCAAGTAGCGGAGATCTTTCAACCTTATTCAACAACTCAGAAGTTGAATTCAAAAGTTCAATACAAGATTGGAGGGCTGGCCTATATAAGGAGAAGAAGAGGATTGCAAAGATATTCACCTACAACGCTAAACGATCTTCTGCAATCTCGTCTCCTACAAGCCTTCGATCTCACTACTCTCCACATGCTTAAGCGTTTATTTCCTTGAGTGTGTGAGGTTTCATTCGAGCTTTATAGTACAAGTCATTTAGGTTATACTAAGGGTTCTCTACTCAAACGTATAGGGTACTCCGGTACTTATAGAACTTTGTTTCACTAGTGTGCTTGGGTTGCTAGATATGAAGTTAGTCTAGAAGAGGGAAGGTCTTCTAGAGGTTGTATCTAGGGCTCATAAGATAAAGTGAAATAAAGTTGTGTTGAATCCTACAAGTTGGATAACCCTAGGCGGGGACGTAGGCTAGTTGTGCCGAATCTCGTTACAATTATTGTGTCCTTACTTTATGTTCTTTACATTCGTGCTTGGCTTTTCGTTACACTTAATAGCTTTATCATATTAACTTGTTTCTGTTTTCCAGATAGGATCTTATCTCTAGTGGTAAGGTCTTGCTTTTGTGTTATTGCAAAAAGTTGTCATACTCTATTCAACCCCCTTCTAGAGTATTTGCGTGCTTTCTATCTGCCTATTCCGCACTTCATTTTGCTATAAATTTGAATTTTTTTCCTAATTGATTGATTATCTACTTTTCTAAAATATAGTGCAGATAAATTTAAGATGTGCTTACCAAAAAGAAATGGAGACGTTTTCTTAAATCTCTAACCTTTTTCAAACTAAAATTTCTATAAATTTTTGAAAAAAAATAAGCTGGTATAATTGGTACAAAAATAATTTTTGTATTGGGATGTCATGAATCTAATTTGGTTTATGTTTGAGTTCTATTGATAGAGCTAATTTAGATTAAAATATTGGGTTTATCTATTAAGGATTTTTTTTTTGTAAATGGTCAAAAAACAAAAAATAATTCGGAGAATAGTCAAATCCCGAAAGATTTTAGCGTTTTAGGCAAAACAGGGTAAAGTCGCTATTTGTAACAGCGACTTTACCCAAGGTTTTAAAAAAAAATATTAAAAAATGTAAGTCGCTGTTATAAACAGCGACTTACCTTATTTTGTTTTTTTTTTATCAATTTTAAATTATAAGAAATTAATTTATTTAAAAACTAAAAAAAAAGTTATATTCGACTTCTCCGACCTCTCTCTGTTTTTAATTTTTTTTTTCCAAAACTTTGCTCTGCCTTCTCCAAAACGTAGAAGTTAACCAGACCCACCATTGAATTCTCCGGCGACCTGTAGCTCATTCTTCAACGAGCGCGAAGCTCATCCTCGGCCGTACAAAGATCCACGACGAACACAAACCCCAGCCCCAGCCCTCCGCCTTTGACATCCGCCATCGAATTAGACGAGCCACCGTCGCTAGACAGCGAAGCCAGAGAAGACACTGAGGAGGGCGAATTGGCGCGAGTGGGGCAGTAATTACTCTCGCTGAGCCCAGGCCTTCGGAGAGGTCGGAGAAGTCGAACAGCAAAACAGGAGACGGGGAGGTCGGAGAACAAAAACAAGTTCGAACAGCAAAACATTGATTGAAATCGTTGTGAAATCGTTGAATTCGGAGGCGAGGTTCGCTGATTTGCGGTCGAGGAAGCCGAATTCGGAATCGAGGAAGCCGAATTCGGAAGGAGGAACCCTAATTCGGAGGCGGGGGCGGTAATTGCTTAGCCCAGGCGGAGGCGGTAGGAGAGAGTCGATGCTGGTGCCCTACGTCTTCCATTGCTGGTGCCCAGACGGAGGCGGCAGGAGAGAGCCCAGGCGACAGAGGCGGTAACGGTAGGAGATAGCCCTGGCGGAGGCGGTAGGAGAGAGCCCAGGCGGCTGTTGGTTCCCTTCGTCTCCCATTGCTGGTGCCCAGGCGGAGGCGGTAGGAGAGAGCCCAGGAGGCGGCGGAGGCGGTAAAGGTAGGAGACAGCCCTGGCGGAGGCGGTAGGAGGGAGCCCAGGCGGAGGCGGTCGGAGAGAGCGGCGGAGGCGGTAACTGTTGGTCCTTTTCCTCTGATCGTCTTCCATTGCCCGTATCTAGGTTAAAAATAATTTAAAAAAAAAAAGAGTCGGCTGTTTGAAACAACGACTCTCCCAATATATAATTTTTTTTTTGGTTTTTAAATAAATCAATTTCTTATAATTTAAAATTAATAAAAAATAACAAAATAAGGTAAGTCGCTGTTTATAACAGCGACTTACTTTTTTTAATATTTTTTTTAAAAGACTTGGGTAAAGTCGCTGTTTGTAACAGCAATTTTACCCTATTTTGACTAAAACGCTAAAATCTTTTAGAATTTGGCTATTCTTCGAATTATTTTTTGTTTTTTGGCCATTTCCAAAAAAAATTCATCTATTAAGTATTGATAGATTTATCCTATTAAGATTAGTTTGAAATACAGCTAGGTATATTCTAGAGGTATTCAAATTGGGTAACCGCTACCTCTGCTGATAGAGGCTAGTGGTGGTTCTCCAGATTCAACGCGGACTAACATTAAAATACATATTGTTAGTTAAATGAACGTGAATTGAATGTTGCTGAACTAGTAATAATAGGACATATATATATATATTGAATAACGGACCGTTATGATGCCTTTCAGGATGCTGTCTGTGTAGTACTCCGGTTCCGCCGCCTGCAACGCCAGCAACTCCTCCACCATCGCTTTATTCCTCCTCCCTACGCCGTCGACTGTCGATGATTTCTCCTCCTTCCTTGCCTCCCCCAACAAACGTGCCACAACCCGATCCCGGCCCTCGCAAATTTGATGCAGCTGCTTCTCCAATCGCTTGAAGCCCATCCACTTCAACACCGGAAAGAAATCGCACGCCGTCAAAAACTTGGGCGAATTAAACATCTCGTCGTCGGGCCCGTTTTCCCACCTCCTCCCGCTCACCGTCCTCATCACCACGTCCCTCGTCAGCTGGAGAAACGTTTCGTGCAGATCGATCTTATTCCCACCCGACCCGGACCCGTTTCCCGCCAGTAAGAACTCCCGGGCGAGGGAGCGGGTCTCCTCCGTGCGGATCGAGGCGGAATCCTGAAGCCGGTGAGAAGAGAGGGCGTGGATGGTGGCGACGCGGCGGAGGTTGCGCCAGAGGTCGCCGTAGGGGGCCCAGGCAACATTGGTGAAGTCGTAGCCGATGATCTCGCCGGCTAGTAGGTTAGGACGGTTGGCGTATACGACGTCGTTTCGGGAGAAGCAGTCCTCGATGGCATCGGGGGAGGAGACGACGAGGACTGGGAGGTAGCCGAGGCGGAGGCGGATGATGGGGCCGTAGCGGTGGGAGAGAGACCGGAGGGTGCGGTGGAAGGGCTGCTTGAGGAGGTGGAGATGGCCCACTATGGGGAGGCTGGGTGGGGCCGGTGGGAGGTGCTTCTCGGTGGTGTGAATCGGTTGCCTTGTGTAGAAGAAGAGGATGAGTGTGATTGCAAGGACACCCAAGGAGGAGATCAGTATCTCAGTATTCATGATTTAATTTCTTGTGGTGACCATAGAGATCAAGTGTGTAATATTTATATTTAATGGGAGTATTTATTTCAATTTTATATTAAATTTATAAAAAAAAATAAGATATTAAGAACTAAATGACTAAGATTTTAATTATAAAAATTAAAATGAATAATGTTAATAGCACGTGCAAATAGTTAGGATAAGATTACACTATCCGTTAATTAAAATTTGACGTTTTACTATTCAAATATGTTTTTTTAACTGTTAAAAATTATATAAAATATTAACTTTTTAAATAAAATTTTAAAATAATTTCATACTTATTACCATTAAGAATTTATAAAAAAAATAATAATATTTTATATAGTTTTTATCATTCTAAAAAACGTAGAAGAAGATTAATTTTTCTTTTAAATTATCCTCTTTGAGTTTAGTTACCCAACGTTTGTTGTGAGGATGATTTAGGATGATCCAGAACTGCTAGTTATCGTCCGGAAAGATGCGCTAGAAAGAGCTTCTGTTGCGATCGACCCGACCTAATTCTTTTATTACGTCAAAAAAAAAAAAAGTTACCCAAAATAAGATGCAAAGAATAATTTTTTTAGTCAACAAATTAATGGGAGGTGTATTTTTTAAAAATAAAATTTATTACTACGTATTTAGTTAAAGAAATTGACAAATCTTGATGGAAAGCAATTAACAATAATGACATATGGTAAAGGTCAAAAGTGGCTAATTAAATTGCATTCACCGGCCTACTGGGCACTAGCTTTAAAACGTGTGATCTTTTAAATTTCAAAGAGTTTGAGCTATGCTATTTGTAAAATTTAAATTAAGGTGAATATTTTTCGGCCCTGCTATTTGCACGGCGTTCTTATTGCCAGACGCACGGTGCCGGTGCTGGCGTCTCAAATCGGCAGAAGTGGATGCCGGACCCGAACTCCCAATTCGGCAGGCGTGGGAGAGGGAATCTGCAGCTTTCGTCAAATCAGTCAAATCGACTGAAAAAATGCACCACACTGCACGTCGGTGCCGGACTCCGGGTCCGGTTCGGTCACATCACTCAAATCGCCTGAAAAGCTGCAGATTCCCTTCTGCTTGCGTCATGTCTGCAGGGAGGTGTCGGTGTCGGGTTCCGAGTCCGGCATAGGGGGTGCCGATGTAGTATAAAAGGAAGGATCCCCTCCTTCACTTAGTGCACCACACATTCCACTCCACTCTCCCACCTCTTAGTCTCTTATGTCGCGGTTTTAGCTAGAGAGCTCCACAAGCCCGGAATTCCGTCGTAGGAGAAATGCCGAAGTTCCCGAACCTGTTAGATCGGTTTATTCGAAGTTCGAGATCCTCTTCACCGGCGACTCCACCTCCCGATGAGCGTGCGGCTACACAACCCGCGCCGAACGATCCTAGAGCGCAAGCTGCGGCGGAGGTAAGTATTGATTGTATGTTTAGTTTATGTTAAGTTTATGTTATTATTAGGTATGGAATATTGATAAAATTAGATATGGAATTAGTTATGGAATTAGTAATGCATGAAAATGAGATATAGAATTAGTTTATGAAAATGAGATATAGAATTGTATTGATTTTTATTTCATGAAAAATAGATATGGAATTAGTAATGCATGAAATTAGATATAGATATAATTATGCATGAAAAAGAGATATAGAATTTTTATTTCATGAAAAATAGCTAGGGAAATAGTAATGCATGAAATTAGATATAGATATAATTATGCATGAAAATGAGATATAGAATTTTTATTTCATGAAAAATAGATAGGGAATTTGTAATTAAATTATGAAAGTATATAATTCCGATTTATTTGGAATGTATGAAAAATAAATATTTGCAATGAATTTATGTTAACATGTCACTAAATATGATTTATGGGCAAATATGAAATTAGATAATGTAGATTTATGGAATATAAATGGAAATAGATGCAGATGGAATATAGATATGGAATTTATGTTTACCTAATGGATATGGAATTTTATAATGCAGATGATGAGGAGGGCCGTAACCCAGCGGGAACGGGTTAGGCCAACGGCCTCTCTGAGGAGAGGTGATAGGCCGATAGAGTCGGCGAGAGCCAGCACATCGGCGGTTAGACAACCATCAATAAAGCGACCGATCCAGGAGCCCGCAAGGGCAAGCACGTCGTTTCTCGGGCGGGACGACGAGGATTTCTTGGGTGATTACACCGTCGACGAGGTCGACACTTCACAATTGCCGGAGACCCCTTACGTCCCAAACATCCCCCAGTCCCCCATGTATACGTCAGCCGAGGACGTCGACACCGGTTTCATGCATCATTCCACTGCATGGGAACCACAAATCAACCAGACCCCCCCCCCTCATTTATTCGACCGTGGGTGGATTTGGTCTGTGGCCGAACTGGGCGGGCATGACTGAGCAGCCCATCTGCGACGAGGGGGCATCCTCCTCAAACCCAGCTGCTGGTACAGCGGCACGCGCGTCTAACCCCTTCGGGGCGACGCGTGGGTTTCCACAGATGAGCTTCAGGAGTATGTCGAAGAAGCGTGGGGGGAGATGTGCCATTGGCGCCAACTCAGGTTCGGGCATCGCAGTTTTTCCATTTTATGCCAAACGCCTGATGAATGGCATGGAACTGTTAGCTGGTTTTAGCGTAGTTGTTGTCTCTGTGTTGAATTTGTTGGTAGTTGTATTTGCGAATCATGTACTGTGTTTTGGTATTGATTGATGAAATTTGAAAACACATTGTGGGTCTTCAACATTGCTACACCTATGATATTGAATGAGATTACAAAATCCGTAGATGGATCATTTAAAATACAATAAGTGCGATCCCAGAAAATAATAGCATCACAACTACTGAGTTGCCCTTTCAACTAGACGGTAGTTCAAGTATTGTTGAATGCGGTCGTTGAATGGGGTATCCCATCCATTCACACTTGGGTGGTGGAAGTGAGACCATTCAGGTGCAGTAGGTGGAAGTGGTGACCATTGCTTCAGCCACACGGGGATCCAATGGACTCTTGCTAGCCAGGCAACTGTAATCACCTCAGTTGGTGGAGTTTGGTTTGACCCATTCGCGACAATAGGAAAGCAGGTGTGAGGATTGTCGACACTTAGGACAGCAACGACCTTGTTGTACAAGGTTGCTACAGCAAGGGGGACCATAGGTGCCTCCATCCAGTTTTGATGATGATGTAAACAAGGAGCTGGGTCTTGCAGATCAACATTCTCGATGAGATCGTCAATGGAGTGTAATAGGCTTGCTGGTTGATACAACCACCGATTCCCTCGAAGCTCTTGCGCGACCTCCCTTCTGACTCGCATGTACTGGTCTTCTCCATACCCCAGCACAGCCGCTAAGGCCCGATAACCGCAATGACCATCAGCTGAAACCTGGCTGCTTCTATCAACAAAGGTGAGCATGAAGTTATGGATGTGAGTTATCAACAATACCGAAGGATCAACCTCCCGATCTGTCTGCCGACCTCTACCTCTTGATCGACCTCTACCACGCGCCCGAGAGGCAGCCTCTCATCTCCCATGTTCAAAACCAGATGGGTCACGCTGCAATGATCGTCTCCCCGTGGGACGACCCTTTCGATGGATCCCCGTTGGCTTTCTCATGGTAGACAACCCAGGGTTGTTCATGTTGAAGTATGCCTCGCTCATCAAATCCTGCTGATCAGGCGTGAGGTTGTTGCCATCAATATCCCTCCGAAGGCTGACATATTCCTGACTGTTAGGAGTTGCACCATCGTTGCCGCCACTTGATTCTTCGGGAGGAATTATAGGATCCCACATTACTTGCTTCCAGAAGGGATGAATTTGTGAGGGCCTAATAGGTTGCCTGTTTGTGATCGCCTCTAAGAACTCATGTACACATGGTACCCCATAAGCGTCCCTCCAATAGCGATCCTTACAGACACCGTCATGACTAGCCGGGAGTTCCTTCGCCATGTTGTAGTTGGCCAGTAGAAGATCGAAGCACTCATCAGTCACCAGCATCAATAGCGGGGCGAATATTGGTTCACTCATGACACACCGTTTGATTGTCAGCCGTGACTTCTCAAGGAACCCTCTGAGTTGGTCTACCTGTTCGTTGACCAAGTTGTCAATGCAATCTGTTACGTCAACGAACCCACCAACAGTCGTCCCTAGCATGGACTTTAATTTTGCATGTGCTGACTCGACACTGTATCATAAAAAATATATTACCTCGGTTATGTAGGATTCTTAAATATTATAATAATTACGAATTTATACGATTCAATGTTAGTTACTTATTCGTAGTTCGCACCCCGAAATGTAGGAACTTATCAACCCATGCACGAACTATCGCCTCGAATTCTGTGAGCCATGTGTCTTCAAGGTACTTCATAAGACCCCATCGTGCCTCCCATTTCGCCTTCATCACTTGTAGACGACCTTCATAACTTTCTTCTGTCTTTGACTCAAATAAGGCCTTGCATTCATTGTATAAGGCGTTTCGCTTGGTAGATTTCGTGATCCTACCCTTCATTTCAATGTTGCACATAATATGATAAGTGCACAACATATGCTTTACCGTGGGTAACTCCTCCCGAAGAGCCTTGATAAGACCCAACTCTCTGTCTGTATAAATTACTTCTGGGAGTCGTTGACCGCACAAATGGCGTAGTCGCCGTAGTGCCCAACTATAGTGTTCTGCGCTCTCGCCTGCCATGAATACGAACGCAATTGCAAATGTGTTCTTCGTGCTAGTAATCCCAACGATCTCCAGCAACGGCATTTCGTACCTATCACATTTTAATGAATTAGTCAAACAAATTGCTACAACGTATGACATATATAAAAGTAGTCGACAGTAATGTGATTCCTCTTACTCGTTCGTCTTGTAGGTCGAGTGCATCATGATAACATACGGAAACAACATCAGAAGATGTCGGGAGTTCGGATGGGACAAAAACACATCAGTAACCTCGTCTACTCCTGCTTTAGAGGAATTCCGTGTGGCGATAAAGTATCTCTTTTGTTTGAGTTTGTGAAGCAATTGAGGCAGGTCCCTCCGTCCTTCTGCAGCGTTTCTCCGCAACTAGGCTCGTGCATTGTAGACTTGACGAATGTCAGTCACGCAGTCATGATCATCATACTTCATCCCGCGCAGCATATCCCCCGGTTTTATCCCAATCACTGTATCACGTCGAACATGCCGATGTTGATCTGGAGTTAATCTACCGGCATAGGGATGTCCTAACATCACATCGTTTAGCTTGTGGTTATGCACACTGCATATAACCTTCATGGTCCAATTGTCAGCATCATTTTGACGACCCTCCAGCTCAAACATGCATCCGATCTTTGTCGTTTTCCCGCGCTTACTCACTGCAGGCGGAAAATCCTTGTCGACATCTGGAATATCTCTACCCCCTCCGTACTTATCACACACTAGACGAAAGGTACCCAAACCACTCATTTGGTTCTTCCATGACCGAGTGATCACAAGTACCATGTTCTTAATCTTCCCTACGTATCTAGCCCATGCCTTCATGTTTATTTGATCAGCCCAATAACCATCGACTGTAAACATCGAGCTATATTCTGTACCCACATTTAGAGGTTGGTTTTGTTCCTGCATAATGTCACTTCTGTACTAAGAACTTTTTCGCAAAAAATTATCTGAAATGCTATATATAAACGAGGTATAATCTTTCGATTCAAACTACATATCCATTCAATTATATAATGTTTCGATTCAAACTACATATCCATTCAAACTACCCCGAGATTAACTTACCCCGAGATTCTTCACGAGCTCCTCCGGATCGCTATAGGCAAAAATGTCGAACGGTAATCCGCCTCCGCCATCTTCTTCCGGTAACGACATTTCCTCCGATGTTAGAATATGGATTTCGAATCGAACAAATTGTAGTTGAACCAGGGCATCGCTTCTTTTATATAGGCTATCGAACTTACCTCAGGCATTGTATGCCGGTTTGGGAGTCCGGCAAGGGCATATATTATGCCGGTTTGGGAGTCCGGCAAGGGCATGATTGACTGCCGGTTTGAGACGCCGGCACCGGCACCGTGCGTCTGGCGAGAAGTTGCCGTGCAAATAACAAAAAGGATATTTTTTTTAATCGGAATTTTTTTGGCAATAGGCACTCCTATATAGAGCTGGCAAAATCTGACCTGATCCGACTCATCCGAACCCGAACCCGATTGAAACCCGAAAATCTGGAGTCATCCGTAACCCGAACCTGAGACCGACCCGACTCGAACCTCACCCGACTCGAAACAGATCCGAACACAGATAAACCCGACCTAACCCAAACCCGACCCGACTCTATATTATTATATTTTGATAGAATTAATTATTTATATCTAGATTTGTTAAAAACTAATAATAATAATAATAATAATAATAATAATGGAAAAAAAGCTAATGGGCATTGAAAATGAAATGGGTCAATGATATAGTCAAACCACAAATAACTCTATTTGCAACTTACTAGTTAAAATAAGGTTAAATCCTAAATGTACAATTAATTTGATTTAATTACAACACCAATCAATTGGTTTAAATTTTTAAAAAAAGACGATGTTGCCGAATACCGAATTTCCGATTATGACTTTTTTGAAAATCGGTCGACAACCGATGAGTCAATAACAATGAGTGTATTCAACCGAGTCAAAATTACATATTCAAGTATTCAACCGAGTCAAAATTACATATTCAAGTATTCAACCGAGTCAAAATCATTTATTTTAAGTAAATTACATATTTAAGTATTCAACCGAGTCAAAATCAGCATAATTATCCAAACGGGTCGAATACGATTCGACCTAAAACTCAAACAAACAATACCCACTTTGATTCGAAACTCAAATGAGATTGGCCCGCCTCTTGACCCGAAACCTGAACGAGCCCGACCCGCTTTGACCTGAACCCGTATGGGCATGACCCGATTTAACCCGAAACCCGACCAATCTAAAATTCATTATGATCGAACCCGAATCGAAACCGACCCGACCAGTACCCGCCCATAAATTTTACCCGAACTGACCCGACCCGAGCAAGCCTGACCCGAACCCGAGCCGAACGACCAACTTGCCTGCTCTACTCCTATATGGCAAGAGTATCCAAACGGATGAAATTGTGAAGCATAGGATCGTTAGGAGTGAGAGCCAGAGAAAGCAAAGTCCAGATGCGATAATCGGTTCGCAACACGGTTTGCCTTCCTATAGACATGATGAATCTCATAAGTTCGAAAGAATCCTAGGGAGATTAAACTTTCAGAGACAATCATCTCAGAATCTCCCGTAGATATTCCAATGCATTTGAGGCTATTGATAATGATGAGGTTATCACCTTCTATTGTTAGGTCAGTTATGTTTAGGTCCCGTGCCGCTATGATTCCTTTCCATAGTGCAAAGCCCTCCGAACCAACAATAAGGAGATGGGGGAAGGCCCAGCACCAAAGAAAAGCGGAGTACCTCGATGATTTCTGATAATGAATCCATAGGAGCCATTGACGGATAAAGAGAGCGCTCTATCAAAGTTGAGCTTGTATGTTTCCGCTTTTGGGGGTTGCCATTTTGCGTTCTTCCTTTTCCTTTTAGTAGGGGATGATTTCTTTTCATCACCTTGGGTATGCTTCAAGATGTCATCATTTTGCTTGGAGTATTAAAGAAGGGTTTGCTCCTTTATGAAAGTTACTATACTTGTTACATTCGGTTTGTGGTTGTTGAATAATGATTTGTTGCAAAAGTACCAAATACTCCACCATGCAAACGCTAATTTAGGAAACTGAGTAGTTCAAACTTCTTCTTTTATTTCTCGAAAGATACTATTTAAATCAATTGTTTGGGCAAAACAGTTATTTGGTTTTGTTATTAGTGCGAGATCCGGTGCTGTTATTGTAGTTCTTGATATCGGGCAATCCCAAAGAAGGTGGATGAGGTGTTCGTAGTTAGAGTCGCAGTGGGGGTAGGCAGTCAGTATTCCCATACCCCTATAGGCGAGTCTTACAGAGGCGTGTACTCTGTTTTTTGTAATCTTCCATAGGAGAGCTTTGACCTTTGGTGGTACGTATGTCAAGGTTCCAAATCCATCTCGTATCTGATTTTTGGTGAATTTTCTTATCACTGATCATCGCAATTGCAGAACTGGTAGAAAACCAACCATTATTGCTTCATTTCCAATATAGTATATCAATATGTATGTGCTTTGGAATTGGGGTCATTGCTATAGATTCTATTGTCCGCTGGTAGTGCATGATGGGTGGTGTTATGCAGTTTAGTGATATCCCATGATTTGTCTTCTTGTAAGAATTGCAAAATTGATGCCTGATGATTAATTTGTTGGTCATTAGTAATCAATGTAATGAGGGGAGAGTCGCCAAACCAATGGTCCATCCAAAAATTTATACTTTCTCCATTACCAATCGACCTACGAATCCCTTCCTTTAAAAGAGGTAATAATTTTGTATGCTGCGTGCATTGCCGGGAGGAGTCTCCCTTTTTATGGTATTGCAAAATGCTTTGGGTTTTGAGGTACTTTTTTGTAATTAGAGAGACCCAGGGATTGTGGGGTTCTGCCAATATCTTCCATATTAGTTTTAGTTGTAGTGCTTTGTTCATGTCTTCTGAATTACGGAGGCCAAGGCCCCCATTGGGATTTGGTTTTACAGACCTCGAACTAGCTGATATGGGGTTTATGTTTTGGGCCCTTGTTCCATAAGAAATTTCGATTAATCCTATCTAATTCCAAGTGTATAGATTTAGGTAACATGAAACACTGCATTAGATGGAGCGGCTTGGCTGATAACGTTGTTTTAAGCAGGGTACATCATCCAATTTGGGGTAGATACTTGGCATTCTATTTGTGGAGTTGAGATTTTGTAGTGGTAAAAAGGTCTTTAAATGCATCCTTTGTAGTGCGACCACAAATGATAGGGCACCCGGGATAGTTACCCAGGTTGTTTGTGAAAGGAATTTCTAGCTCATTATGGATGGCGTTTTTTTTGGCTTGTTGTTAGGTTCGGGGTTGTTTAAAAGTGCGATTTATGTCTGTTTACTTTTTGGCCTGATAATGAGGAAAATTCGCTAAGGATCTTGTTAATCTGATCACAAATTGTCTTTGTGGCAGAGGCAAAATTGATAATGTCCTCCGCAAATGCTAGGAAGGGAATTCTAGTTCCTTTTCTTGTAATTGTGATGCCTAAGTGACTATTGGGATTTGCAAATTCTTTGTAGAGTTCTCTAGCAAGAACTTCAGATAATATTAGCAAAAAATATGATGATAGAGGGTCTCCTTGACTAAGACCACATTCTGGTGCAAATAGTTTAGTGAGCTCATTGTTTACTAGAACTGAGTAGGTAGCTGTAGTTAAACATTCCTTTATCCAAATTGGTGAGAGAATCCAAAACTATCCATAACATATAAGAGAAAGTCTCAATCAACAAGGTCAAATGTTTTTTCCATATCTAGTTTAACTTTCATCCAACCAGATTGTCCCTTTTTGTTAGAAAAGGAGTGAAATATTTCATTAGCGATTATGATATTATTTTGTACGGATCTTCCTGATGTAAATACGCTCTGCAATTAGTTGATTATTTTAGGAATTAGTTTTTTAGTCTATATGCTAACACTTTTGAGATGATTTTATATGTTGTTCAGCATACTTATTGGTCAGTATTGGGAGGTGGTCACTGGGTTGTCGCATTTGGGTATCAAAGCAATAACTGTGTGGTTTGCTTGCTTTAGAATTCTTTCACTATGGAAGAAACTTTTAACTGCCTTATTGACAGAGGATCCAACAATATGCCAGTATTTTTTAAAAAACCCCGCACGAAAGCCGTCAGGACCAGGAGATTTTTCATTAGTCAATCCAAAAATTACGTTCTTGATTTCAGAGTTAGTGATTTGTCTAGTTAGCCAATTATTGCCATCCGGTGTTATTTCTCTGTTGATGATGTTGTCAAGTAAATTACTTTGTATTCTTTGTCTTTTGTTTTGCGAGTATCGGTTTACAAAATCATGTTTAAAATTACTGAAAAATCACCCTTTAAACCCCTTATGTTAGCAATTTAACACCCACTTCTCTATGTCGTTATCTTTTCAGGTGAAATTTCTAATGCTTTATTAACATGTAAAATTGTCTAGTGTACGCTTAGAGCATGAACATTAGTGAGCCCTAACTCGGGCCCTTAACTTATATTTTCTCTGCCACATCAGCTTAAGAGCCCCATTTCAACTTTTTATTATTTGCACCCGCATTCGTGAGCCTGAGTGTTGGACCCTTAAGTTACTTTTTACTATTTATCTTTTTCAACTACTCAATAATTCGATTTCGATTATTATTATTATTATTATTATAAACGTAGGAGTTTACAATGAATTAGTGGGGAGCCGAGAGACAATCTGGGCCCCCACTCCTTTAGCAATAGAAAACCCTACCCTAATAAAAATATGAGTTGCATTATGAGCCCCTACATCGTGAGCTTGGGCAAATTTCTAGATCCTCTTCAGAAGGGCTATGGCGTCTGCCTCAAGTTTCCCCATTGCAGAAAAAGAGAAGGGTAAGAACCCATAACCAATAGGTTTACAATTATCTTGATACTTGACCTGCTTACGACGAGCCGCCTCGACCACCACATGTCCTGGAACAAAATCAATCATCCCAGACTGCGTCAAAATCGATTTATATATATATATATATATATATATATATATATATATATATATATATATATATATATATATATATATATATATATATATATATATATATATATAAGCCCCGGAATACATTCAAAAATAATTTTTATTAATTTAGGAAAATGCATAAAAATCGATTTATATATATATAAGCCCCGGAATACGGGCTCATAGCCTTTCCCTTTTTTTTTTAAGTTTTGATCTGAGCTGGCAACAATAAGGGCCTCCAGGCTCACTGTTGTTGATGTTCTTATATATATATAAAAAAAACTCCATTAATTAAATCATTTAGAAAAATAAAAGCAAATTAGTGAAAGTTAGATGTGACCCAAATTCATACAAATAATGTATAAAAATAAAATAAAGATGGTAAGTTGGCAAAAGAAAAAAATAAAATAAAAATTAATATACCAATCCCCTTCCCCTTTCTTCCGCCCTTCCTCCTAATTTGGCCACGACCTCGGCAATTCAGTGACATCTTGAAGCTCCAATCCGACCATCTTCGACACACTAAAGTTGGTTCTGAACATGAATACCTCCTCCTTCCTATTTCGCTTTAAAATCCATAAGCTTGAGGCGGGGCTTAGCGTTTATAAATTAGATCTAGACAGAATATCCTTCCGCATCTAAGGGATGGTTTATACTCCTCTTTTACTTTCCTTAAGCTCCTCAAATGTACTAATAGCACAAATTATGTATAATGGTATGTAACAACTGAATTTGGTTTGAGGGGATTCACAACGAAGAACCCTATATAATGGGGCTTTTTATGGTTGGATTCCTTTTACACAATTGATAAAAGCTTTACTCAACAACAAATCAACAATGATTACCAATCTTCTCTACTAAGTTTGAGTACTACTTAATGAAATAGTTTGAACAATTTTTCCAATAGAAGTGTACTTAGTTAGGTACTCATGTGGGAGTTCTTTGTACTTCAATTATGTGGGGAGATCGAAGAAGATGAAAAAAAAGGGGTAAAATTTCAAACCAGTCCTTGTTACCATAATGAAAGTCAAGGGGTAATATTGCAATGTCACATTATTTAACATAAAAGTTTACGGATTTGAGTTGCGGGTAGGAAGTTGCTAACATAACGAGTTTAATAGGTGGTTTTCTTTAATTTTGATTTTAAAGGGTGGTTTTTTTCAAAGTTTCATTTTTTTTTTCTGAGGAAGCAAAGCTGCATATTTAAATGATGGTTTACTGCAAATTTGCCTTATTTTTTTTTAAGAAGATAGGAATTCGGTTCCCTAGGCAAGCCCAGATAAACTGAGAGACCGGACAAGCCGGTAGATGGACTAA
Source organism: Persicaria tinctoria (assembly GCA_037127255.1). Lineage (NCBI taxonomy): Eukaryota > Viridiplantae > Streptophyta > Magnoliopsida > Caryophyllales > Polygonaceae > Persicaria > Persicaria tinctoria. The sequence goes on along the minus strand of JBANSL010000018.1, from coordinate 25,201,514 downwards.
CCATCATGTACAACTGGAATAAAATAACTGGAGCAAATGACAGAAAGGAAATTACGGAAGCAAATGAAAAAAATAAAACTACAAAGATAACGTATAAGCCATCCTACACTGAAAATCAGAAGCCAAAGAAAAATGAAACGATCAGCCCAAGGGACGACGGACACAGAAAACTCTGGAGAATATCAGCGGGCACCTCAAATTATGGACTCAAAAGAGTCATCGGATGTCAACGCACATCCACGACATCATCGAACATGACAAATCAAACACCTCTAAGAGAAGCCTGCAACACAACAAGAATAGCATTGCACATAAACCCGCAAACCGGACTCTAAGCCAAACCATTGTCCCTTAAAAACACTTAAACCCATCCCAAACCCTCAAGGATGATAACAAGATCGCAAGCAACTACTAGGTAGTCAAAACAGAGGCGAATGGAAATGGTCAAAGCAGAAAAAAGGAACAACAATAAAAAGGCATTGAGACAGAAAAACGAATTGAGATTGGTTCGCCAGCATGGTAAGCCAAGCCCCAGTAGACGAAGCCATCGGCGGGACCAGGTCGGAGCCGGTGAAGCCGAAAACAGGGCAAAAACGTCGAAACCGGTGGTTAGTGGAAGAAGCTAGCATCGGAGTTGTCGTTGAACAAGGAGAATAGGCGGTAGGAGGCCAGGGGCTTGCCGGTGGAGGATTTAAGTTGGCTATGACGAAAGGTGATGGTGAGCCAAGAGGGCGGCGACGACGGCAGGACAAATAGGTGTTGGGGGGGGGGGGGTGAGGAGGTGAGGCGATGAGGCAAAAGAAGGAGGTAGCCAGCGGCGGCAAAAGCTCTGAAAGAGAGAAACTACATAAAGATACCGAAAAGGATTAAAGGGCGGTGTAGACTAACACTGGAAGGCGAGAAGGATGGAGGTTAGTCGGAGGGCTGGTAGCCATGGGTGGAAAAAGAAGTATGGTGGTGGCGGCGGGGACCTATGTTAGGAGCGAAACTCTCCCTCGGTGCATTGTATGCATAAATTTACCTTAATTTAATGTCGTTCTCGCTTGGACTTCTCTTCGGGGTTGATTATTTTACAAGTTAAAAATGTAGCATTTGGGGAAAAATTACAACCAGTTGTTTGTTATGAGATTCACAAGCTAATTACTAAAAATAATAATTTCAGAGTCATCGATGTCGGGAAAAAGGTAGGGAGCACTATTTAGAAATTTTCGGCGGGTTATCGAGATATTTTAAACGTATATAGAGAGAGTGTATGATAGCTCAGGGGTATTTATATAAATGTGTATTTCATACACATTATAAATAGAGGTGTAAGGCTTTGTAACAAACTACAGAAATCAATCAAGAAGCAGTTACACCCGTCTCCCTCTTCCTCCGCACACACACTTACCTTGAAGCTCCATCCATGGAGGTTGTTTAAAGATATGTGATCATAATATCACTGATCTTATATGGTATCAGGGCTCGAGGAATGAGAGATCTGCGCTAGACGACGTCCAAAGGAAGGAGATTCAATGGAGGAAATATCGGGAGTTCACTCGAACATTTCCGGAGAAATTAGATCAGGATCAGGAACTAACAGGATGAACGATCTGCTTGGATTATCAAATCTCGATCATCCATGGGCACAACTGGTATCGAATGTGTTCAATGGAGCGAATTTTATGAGATGGAGCAGAGGAGTGAAGATGGCGCTAGGAGCCAAGTTCAAGATCGCCTTCATCGATGGAAGTTCGAGGCAAGAAGAGGTGCCGACATCAGACTTACCTAGATGGAAATGGTGTGATTACATGGTCCGGTGCTGGATCATCAACTCAATGACTACAGAGATCTTAGAAGGCTTCATGTACACAGATTCAGCTCAGCAACTGTGGGATGAGCTCGCTGAAAGGTATGCACAGAAAAACAGTCCACTTCTTTATCAGTTGAAGAAGTCATTGTGTAATCTTTCTTAAGGAAGCTTATCAGTTGTTGAATACTTTGGGAAACTGAAGAAACTGTGGAATGAAATCTTGAATTTGGAAAGAATTCCAAAATGTTCTTGTGGTGGAAGATGAAACATGAATGGAATCATCAATGTATCTTATTTGAGAAAAAGGTAAATGCCCCATATGACAATGCAACAGTTCAGCTTTACAGTTGGTTGAGAAAGCAACATCAACTATGCTCACAGAGTTTAAAGATGCAGTATTACAATTAGAGAAATCAAACTAAAATATAGAAGTCAAATCAGGAAAATGTTTCAGCTCATATGGCTTGTGTGCAATGTACGATCCTCGCTCTTCACTTCCAATTAGCAGACGATTCCTCATCGAATGGCCCTGGATGATACATGAAGTTGGATTATGTAAAAAGTACATTACACTGAATGTCATTGGTGAGTTTGTGAATGGATAGTAAATTGAAGTGAAAGTCAGGAACATGGAGAACTTCTTTGAGAGAAATGTGAGGGTCTACATTGATAGTGCTAATGTTAGAAATGGTAGCTTTCATATTGTTAGGTAAGGTAATAGATGAAGATCTGGTTAAGGATTCAAAGGAGGGAAAAAGACTGAGGTTGGGGCCTGGGGGTCATGTGGTCGTTGCTCCGTTGTCCAAGATCCAAGAAGAGTTAAGCAATGAAGAGAAAAGACAAGATCTCATACTTGCCAACATAGTTGTAGGTTCTTTGACCTCATGATGCTAAAGAAGAGACAACAAATGATGATACTGCTCCTATGTGATCGGAGAAGAAGGAGATGAAGAAGCATTAGCAACTAGCTTCTTGTTGTTGCCTCCAGTTGAATGATCAATGGGATAATCGTGAAGCTTCCAGCATTTGTCAATAACATGGACAAGAGATTTGCAATGAGTGCAGAAAGGGCGAGATCCAGTTGAAGAATTTGAAGTGTCAGTACTTGAACTCTGAGATCTAGTTGGATAACCATGAGGTTTCCAACATTTGTCAATGGTGTGCCCTCCTATCTGACAATGATTATAGAGAAAAGCCCTTGAATTGGAGGGATAACCATGGATTTTCCAACATTTATATATAGCATGACCAGAAACTTTGCAATGATCACAGTATAGAGACTTTTTGGAACCAGAGAAACCTCCCTTAGATTGAGATGCAAAAGTAGATGCATCTCCTCCAGAAGACGAGCTTTTGTTTAAACTTCTATGTTGCTCATCTTGAATCAAGAAACGGTAAGCATCATCGATACTGGGAGGAGGTGTCATCATTAAAATTAATGTTCCCTCACACACCATTGTATGCCTCATTAAGTCTCATAAAAAAATGGATCACCTGTTGATCCTGAATTATCCTTGACAAAGCAAGGGTTGAACCGCAATCACATGATTCACATTCAACATATTTCATATAGTCATCCCAAAGTCTTTTGAACTTGTTAAAGTGATCTGAAATACTAAGATTCCTTGATCTACAAAAATAATGTCTTTCTGAATTTGATATAAGCGAGTTCAATTTGCAGCACCAAATCGACTTTCTAAATTTCTCCAGATTTGCACAGTGCAACAATAATCCACATATTCAGCTATGTCCTTGTTAACCGAGTGTAAGAGTCAAGAAAGTACCATGTTGTTGCACCTGTCCCAGTGTTGTTGAAGTGGAGAATCTGCAACCGGTCGTCTGCAAGTTCCGGTGACAAATCCGAGTTTGTTTTTTGCCATTAGAGAGATTTCCACCGATCGCTTTTAGTTACTGTAGTTGCGGCCATCAAGAAGACGCGTGGAAAGCACGGAATTAGGATGATCCTAGTCATGGTTGTTAAAATCTATATCCAGATCGTGGGATCTTACGATTCTACGATCCAAAGTGGCCCAATCGATATGGATCGCACATACAGAGTCGGATGCAGCAGGATCGTACAGAACTGTAGCAGGATCGTAGTATCGTAGTAGGATCGGGAATAGAATCTAGATCCTACATCATGAACTAATATGTTTATTTTTTAAATATTTGTTTTTGGTAATTTGATTTTTTTTAATTTTTTTTCAAGTAATTTGAATTAATATGTTGATTGATATAGTTATATTGATTATTTAAAATAATGTTTTTATTCACTCTCTATTTAGAGATATAAAAAAATCTAGAATTATGACTCACTGCTCGAATTTTTTGGGTTTTTATATACACATGTGTGGATTTTTCATATATGGATAGACAAATAAAGTGGTTAATAGCTATTGAACATTGATTTAGCTTTACATATATGTGATATGAAATATTTTGTAATTAGTTTATCAAAAAATTTAAACATGCAGTAGGATCTTACGATCCTACGATCCGATTATACTGCACCCCATCGATCCGATCTAGAATCTCGATCCTAACAACATTGATCCCAGTGATGGAGATAGAGCTCGTCAATCGGATCAATTCCTCCGACTTCGGAGCGGCGAGCATCAAAATCTTCAATGTGTTCTGATACCATGTCAATTGATGATCAATTGACTTGAGTTCAAACCAGAGAAAGGGAAAACACCATTAGAGAGAATGAGATTGAACTCGTGAGAGAATGAATTGATTGCTTGATCAAAAAGTTATGTTACACACTCCCGCTTCTATTTAATTATACAGATGAAGGTAAAGAAGAGAATTAGTTACATGGGAATAGATCTTATACAACAAAAGTCTAAAGTCTTCTTGTAGAGCTTCATTTGTGTGCGTTTGATCCAAGTGAATGTGTAGCTCAACAAATACCACAAAATTTTTGAAAGAGAAAATTTGCTTTCATAGTTTGTTTAACCTTCTCTAATTGAAGAAGACGTGATTTTATATTTTGCATAAATTCAACCTGTTTTTTTATTTTCTCATCTCCCTCTCCCTTCCTCCCTCCATTCTTACGAATCTATGCGAATCCTTTCTTAAATTGAACGGTTTCACGACACATCTTTCATTCTCTTGCAACATCACAAATTCAACCATCTCAAATCCTAATTTTCAATGCTTTAGTTATTTACAATTCGATTCTTATTTACAATCCTTTCTTAATTTGATCTTCAGGCAGATATTCCAGGCTTTAGTGATTTACAACATCACATATAAAGATAAATCTACTTAGTGAGCAAGGAAACCTAAAAATAGAAGTTTAAGTTTCTTAATCATCTTATTTATCCTAGCAAATAAATATAAAACTAATTAGAGATAATATCAATTAATTGAAAAAGTCAACTAATAGATATAATTTTAATTTACATTATTCCTTAATCATCTTATTTACACAAGGGTGAACATGCAATGTTGATCACTCAACTCGGTAGCTACGGCCGAGACAACAACAAAGTAGACATACATGAACGAGATCGACAAACTGCAACCAAGTTCGTGGTTTTCCCCATAGTAAGCGCACCTACGGACTCCTCCATGTCAACATCTTCCCCATCCAAACTCTCCCACTCAAAGCACTGAATCCACGTCGCGAGTGCCAACAAGACCACCCTCATAGCCAGGTTTTGTAGGAAAATTAGACGCGCAGCGGAATTGTAGAAAACTATTTTCTGACATCTAATTCGGGATCTCATGCATGAATTGATATGAACAATATAGAGGGGAAAAGTCGTACCTTTGATCTTTTGCGGAACCTTGATTTGAAATCACATTTGGAGAAAAGAGCCTCAAACGCGACTCCTCTACTTGGTCCACACGAGCACGGGATTGGATCTCCTTGTCTCCGTTTGCTAGAACGAATGATCGAAGGATTGCAACTCACACCCTACGGGTTAGGGAGGCTAGCGATTTGTGGTGGGAGAAGTTTTGGAGACACGTACAATCCAAAATTAGGTTAAGACTTATTCTCAATAAGTCTCCTTATATAATGTAGAAACTAGTCACATTTATATTTTATCTTCTATCCACAAATTATATCAACAATAATAACTTATTATTATCATTAATCAATTATCTAATTTCTAATACTCTTTGTGTGTGATTTTATAGGACCCGAATAAAATAGCAATAGATTAAATTTAATTTAATCTATAAATTATAGTTGGCTTCTAGCAAAGCACTAAAATTACCTAAATTATTAAGATTATAAATCTCCATTTTAATCCAATTATATCATTAGTATTTTACACATCAATTAAAGGACACAAATCCAATTATATCAACAAATTTTTCCTTTTCTGCAGCTCGAATTGCAGATTTGACTAAATATATCTTCCGATCTTCAGCCTATTTGTTGATCTTTATCTGGATCAAGATGGGAAGAAAGAGCAACAACAGCAAAATCAGATGCAACAGATGATGAAAGAGAGGAGAGAGAAAGTGGAAGTCATATACTCGGTCTTCTCAGAAAGCAAGCTCCTCTCACTCTCAAACAAGTAATTTATGCTTAACAATAATTATGTCGGTGTCAACTTTTTTCGCAATGTTAGTGGTGAAATGTTAGTGGTGAAAGTGTGAGAAGTGTTTTCGGCATCAACATTGTCAGCATTATTAAAATAATTATGTTAGCAATAACCGTCTCAACAAGGATAGAGAAGGTCGTGGACTTTTAGACACTTTGGAAAAAAAAAAGACCAAAATATGGTAATTGCCCATTTGTAAAACTAATGAGATCAACAATTTGAATTTTAAAAAAAAATCCACAATTGCATCTTCCACTAATCCACATATTAACAATTTTTCTTATTACATTTTTCACAAACACATACAAGGGTGAACATGCAATGTTTATCACTCAACTCGGTAGCTACGGCCGAGACAACAACAAAGTAGACATACATGAACGAGGCCGACAAACTGCAACCAAGTTCTTGGTTTTCCCCATAGTAAGCGCACCTCCGGACTCCTCCATGTCAACACCTTCCCCATCCAAACTCTCCCACTCAAAGCACTGAATCCACGTCGCGATTGCCACCATGACCACCCTCATAGCCAGGTTTGACCCCGGGCAAGCCCTCCTCCCCGCCCCGAACGGCACAAACCTGAGCCCAATGCCACCGGCTGCGTCCTCTGCGAACCTCTCGGGCTTGAAGGCCAATGGCTCCTCCCACACTTTAGGGTCTCGGTGCAGCGCCCATGCGTTGACCAGCAGCACGGTGCCCTTTGGGACGTGGTACCCTCCCACGGTTGTGTCCGTGGTCGAGAAGTGTGGTATTAGGAGTGGGGCGACGGGGTAGAGGCGCAGCGTCTCGTTGATGATGCAGCGCAGGAAGGAGAGGCTAGGGAGGTCGGAATCGTTGACGAGGCGGGTGGTGCCAACTTGGGCGTCGATTTCGGCCCTGGCCTTTAGGAGGACGGCAGGGTGGTTGAGGAGGAGGGACATTGCCCACTCCATGGTCCGTGCTGAGGTGTCGGTTCCGGCTGTAAGCATCACCTGATCCACAAAATTAATTTTAGCTGAACACATTCACAGATTAACTTATAGGGTATTGCCAAAAAAAAATTAGATTAACTTATAGGGTACATTGTTAATTGATTTTACGTGGGTTCCCAGTTCGAACTCCGGATATGACCGCTCTTTACTTACAAATTCAAGAATAGACTTTTCACTTTAAAGATTTGTGATTTTTTTTAAGGAAATTTTGTAATATTTTTAAATTAAATATTTTTATCAAATCCTTAAAGGAGGAATTAAGTTAATGAATAAATAATAATTTAAAAAAGTCGAGTCTTATTAGTGTTACCAGTAAGGATAACATATAATAACTAATAGGTCACGGTTCTGAATCCCTCTTCCTTATTTTAATAACCTAAATATCTATCTAGCTATAATTATTATTTATTAAAATATATGTGTCGTTTAATAATAAAAAAATTGAAGAAATTTTAGAGAATGGGTTGAAGTCAAGATCATCTAATCTATCTAGAGGGATAATGTTTTTTTATAAATTTAACTAGATTAGTGTCAGGCTGTCAGCACATGTGCGTATGCTTTTTATATAATAATTTTATACCTATTAAAACATTTATATAAGTTAAAATAAAATTATCAAAAATTCTTATCACTTTATCTAAATTCCTTTTAAAATTTAAATAAATTTTATATTAACACCCACTCAACTAATGATTTTCCTTTAATATAATTGCATTAATTCAATAATATATTATAAATTCAAAAATCTATTATCTTTCACAGCTAAACTAAAATAAACTAATTATTTTTATTCATATATGTAATAAAGTAATTTATTACCTGACTATAGATCACACAGACAACCTTCATTGTTATAATTGGAATGAGAATAATATATTAAAGTAAATATATAATCAAATTATAACAAAGTAATTTATTAAATGGATCTAGTAGTTATTTATATATTATCTCATGAATCAAAACTCCAAAAGATTATATGTTTTTATTGAAAAAATTTAATTTAAAAAGAAAATCAATTGGTTAAGATTTAGAAAAAGAAAAAATTAATTAATTACTTATTTAAAGAAGTAATTTAATTTATAAAAAAAAAATTTATTTAAACATAGAAATTTTTTAAATTGGTTAACAAACCAATCTATATTAAGGAAAAATCCGCCACATGGCGTAGGCATAGTATTATTAATTAATTGATTTTTTTTCTTTATCCATTTTTCTAAAACATATAGTACATAAAATCAAGATGTTTACCCTTTTTCTAATATGCAACATTTTTCAAACTAAAAGTTTCTACAACAAAAAGATGAAGTTATTATAATTGATACGGAGTATAAAAGTAATTTAAAAAAGGACGGTGAATTTTTTGCCATTCACATGGGTAGATCCGTGCACTCGCAGTAAGTATTTTTTTTTTTTTTTTTTAATACGCCCTCTCCTCTCAACCCTTGCCCAGATCTGAAATTGCTAAAGAGCCACCATTGAAGATCGCCTCCTCATCCTTCTTGCCATGCCCATGACGACGAGTTGTTGGAGCTTACGGATGGAATCTCGCCCCGCTCACAGTCCTCCCGTCGCTCGCTCGCAATCTCCCCTCAGTCGCAGTCCTCCATTGTCGATCTGCAGATCTGTACCCCGTGCTCGCTGCATCCATTGCCATCGTCCTCCCGTCCCACCGCTCGCTCGCTGCATCCATTGCTAGCGCTGGCTTGTTTTGTGGTACCAAATCTGCAGATCGACAATGGAGAGGCAAGAACGTTGTACCAGATCTGCAGATAGACAACTCCCCTTGCAAAGATGATGTTTTTGTTGCTGAACGCCTTGTCTGAACCCCAAACCCAAACCCCTCAAACTCCTCTGTCTCAACCCAGCTTTAATTCCTCCATTCCCCCCTCAAAATTGCCAAAAAATCACCGTCTTAGAAACTCAAAATGTTTGATTTGGGGTTTTAATTTTTTGAAATGGGACTATGGAATTGACAGAGTAAGGTGGGGAGGTGAATGCAGATCGACTTTCTTTCTTTCTTTGTTAAAACGTTGTTGAAAAATCTCTTTAATTTTTTTTTTGGTCGGCTGAAATTGGAAAAACAGAACTCCTCCACCATCGTAAAATGTTTCTGTAAAATTGGAAAAACAGAACTCACCAGGATGATGCCTTTGAGGATATCATCGGTGTAGTACTCCGGCTCCGCCTTCTGCAACTCCAGCAACTCCTCCACCATCGTCGTCTTCTTCATCCTCGGAACTCCTCCCTCAGTAGCAGCTCCATCGAGCTTCTTCTCGACCCGTGCCTCCTCCAGCAAACCCGCCACGACCCGATCCCTGCTGGCCCAAACCCTCCGCATCCGCTTCTCCAATCCCTTGTATCCCACCCACCTCATCACCGGAAAGAAATCACACACATTTATAAACCTCGGCGAAATGAACATGTCGTCCTCGGGCCCACTTGTCCACCTCCTCCCGCTCACAATCCTCATCACCACGTTTCTCGCCACCTGGAAAAACATCTTGTGCAGATCCACTTCCTGGCCGTGCCCATCCCCGCCGCCGATCACGATCTCCCGGGCGACGGAGCGGACCTCCTCGGTGCGGATCAAGGCGGAATCTTGGAGCCGCTGAGAAGACAGCGCTTGAAGGGTGGCGACGCGGCGGAGGTTGCGCCATAGGTCGCCGTACGGAGCCCACCCAAGAGTGGTGTAGTCGTAGCCGGTGACCTCGCCGGCAAGGAAATTGGGAGGGCGGTTGGCGAACGCAACGTCGTTTTGGCTGAAGCACTGCTCGACAGCCTTCGGGGAGGAGACGATCAGGAAGTGGCGGCAGCCGAGACGGAGGTGGAAGACGGGGCCGTAGAGGCGGGAGAGCGATTCTAAGGAGCGGTGGTAGGGCTCCCTGAGGAGGTGGAAATGGCCCAATATGGGGAGGCCCGGCGGGCTTGGTGGCGGAGGGAAAACTTTGCGGATTGAGGGTGTGATTTGGAGGCGGCGGGATTTGGTGTGAAAGAGGAAGATGGTGATGGCAATAAGGAGAGCCAAGCAGAAGACTGGTTCAGTATCCATGAAGCTCGGAGCTAGCTTTGTGTTTTGAGATTGGGAGATTTGAATGAATAAATGCGTATAATATAATGGTGTTATTACATTTACATCTACATGATACGGGGGCATCTGCACTGCACCATGTGTCTAACATTTTGGAAATCCAATATAAATAATTATTTAAAAAATACGTACTATAATCCATCTTCTATCCTTTAATCATGTAGGTTAATTAATGGTGATAAATGATTAGTTTATAGATCTTTATACAATGTGATTGGTTAATAAACTTTAATTAAATAAATTGAATCTATTTTTATGGGGCATAGGATAACAACACTAATTTAGAAATGTTTTTAGTTTTTTTTTTAAAATTAGATTTTTAAGGTGGCTTATTTTTTTGGATTATTACTCCCTCTGTCTCAAAATTTAAGTCGTTTGTATAATTTTCCACACGTTTTAATAAAACAATCTCTCTGAATCAATATCATAGTTCCATTGACTTTTTAATAAATTTTATTTTTTTTTATACCAACTACATTTTTAACCAATCAAAATTCTTTAAAAAATTAACAACACATGTCGATATAAATTATTACTATTTTCTACCTAGAAAATCTAAAATGACCCTTATATTAATACAAGAATAAACACTTAAAATAACCTAAATTTCGGACGGATGGAGTAATATTATTGAGATTAGATTTTTATCAAATTGAGATCCCAAATTAATTAAGCTTTTAACGGTTGGTAATTAAGAGTGTTCAAACTGTGCAATGTTAAATTATAACTCCACTAAATCCGAAAAGCTAATTATGGAATTTAGTAATGGATAATACAAATTAATTACACAACAGACAGAGCAAATCGCTTGCATGTCGTTAATTAACAGGATAAATGGATGGATCATGGATGTGCAGCTGTTAATCGGAAGGTAACTATATGTCCTAATCCAAACATATGGGGAGGGGAGGGGAAGCATGTCACCAAAAGCAGGTCCTTATCCGATGCGAATTACACGCAAGGGGCGCGCGGTGAATGATGTGGCAGCTTGCTTCGTAGCGGTGCTGCGGTGACAAAGGCCATGCCACTTGGAGTTGTCGCCAACCGCCATCTCTATCTAATTAGATACGTGAGTGATGTGTATATGTGGTGGCACTTTAGAAATTTTGGCACTGCCACCAATGAAGGTAAATGAATCAAACCAACCCTTATTTTGAAGGAAAATTGAAGATTGGAGAGCAAGAAACTTCTCCAATGGAGGGAGAGAGTTTGTTAGAGTGGTGATCGGAACTGAATTTTCTGTGTATTGATCCAAAGCTTTTAGACGTCTTACAATATGTAATGTTCTGTAATGTAAACAGTAATTACATTGGGCCTAGACTATGGACCAAACATTGGGCTAAGCCCATATATGACGAGGCACGGTTTTCCCTCTTGTATATGTCTCAACACCCCTCTTCAAGCTGGGGGCAAATTTGCAACTCCAAGCTTGTCTAATATCAAAGGGAAACCCACACCAGGAAGAGCCTTTGTTAAGACGCCTGACAGTTGATCCTTCGAAGCCACATGTTGCAATGCTATCAACCCTTCAAACACTTTCTCGCGGACATAATGGCAATCTAGCTCCACATGCTTCGTTCTTTCGTGAAATACCGGGTTCCTCGCTATATGTATAGCGGCTTGGTTGTCACACTTGAGTGGTATTGGTGTTATAGTAGTTACTCCGAGCTCTGCTAATAATCTGGTCAGGCATGCTAATTCAGTGCACACACGTCTCATAGACCGATATTCTGCTTCGGCTGAAGAAAGTGAAACAATGGTTTGTTTCTTTGATTTCCATGAAATCAAACTTCCTCCCAGAAATATCACGTACCCACTCACAGATCTCCTGGTAATCGAACAAGATGCCCAATCGGCATCACAAAACGCCAACAAATCAAAGGATTCTGATCGAGAAAGAAACAAAGCATCGTAGGAAATCCGGTATCAAATCTAACATATATCGGATTCAGTCGCCCCTCCCAAATGAAATAAAATTTGGTTCCAAATGAACTACGAGTGATTTGATTCTCTTCCAAAAGATACGTAGGAAACCCGATACAAAGTTATAGCTCATCGGGTTCAATCACACGGTCCTTAAACGATCAAACTTTTAAAACCAAATCAAACTTGATTTCGTTTAGAACTACGTAAAGACTTGACGCCACCTATCGGCTACGTAGGTAACCCGATATTAAATTCTAAAAATATATCGGGTACAGTCATCGACCTCTAAATTCCCTTTAAATGAATATGAGATAAAAATCAAACAAATTCAATCTGTCCATGTTGACTCGATACAAAGCTTCTGCTCGTCGAGTTCAATCCCCACCCTCAAATGATCTTACGATCAAAATCCAATCAAATACAAAATTTCCTTTTGTCCCGAACTACGGTGACTTGATTCCACCAAACAAATGGATACGTAGGAAACTCGGTGTAAATTAAATTCTCATCGAGTCCAGTCACACCCAAACTCTCAACCAAATATCCTCAAATTCACTTGTCGACTCTAAGCCATCCCAAATATCAAATTTTCCATCAAAGACAAAGTGTCTCCTCCGACTCGATACAAAGCTTCCGCTCGTCGAGTTCGGTCATGACCAAAGCTTCAAAAACTCAAATACCAAATTCAAATTCGTCATTTTCAAGAACTACGTTTGATTTGATCCCTTCCAAAAGGGTACGTAGGAAACTCACAAACGAGTTCAATCACAACCCCCAAATTGACTTTTAAGTCAAATCTCAAATCAAATCAAATCAAATCAAACTCCACATTAAACTCAACTCGTTTTCTATGCAAATGATAGACGGGTCACTTGAGTTATCCTTCCGAGAAGGTGGGCTCAGGTTGCTCGGATGGAGTGTTGTTCGAGCTACCCTTCCTAGAAGGTGGGCTTGAACTTCATCCTCTGATGCATACAAGAAAACGAAATCAAAGCCAAACCAAACACAAAATCCAAAACCTCTGAACTACGTAAGGCTTGATTCTCTTCCAAAAGATACGTAGGCAACCCGCTAAATACGGGTGCAGCCCAAATCACCAAAACCATTCAAATCTTGGTATCGATACGACTTCGAATCAAGAGGATAACCAAAAAAGGTTGAACTCAAATATTAAAAATCAAATAAAATGTGTTGTACGATTATTCACGCATTTTTGTCCAACACTGGTGTTACAAGGTATGATGGGCTTGAGAAGGATCGGTTCCCCCTAAATCCAGTTGGCTATGAAGCTCTAACTCGTTGTAGATCCATGATATGCGGCTTAAAGAAATACATGGGCATATTGTAGAGTTATTTCATTAAGCATCTTAGGTTTTGTATATTATTTACATGTAATAATGTGTATGGTTGTATATATATGTATATGGGCTGTCATAGAAAGGTGGAATTGGGCTTAGGCTAAGTTCGGGCTTGGGTGTTAGCCTTTGGGCTGCCAAACCGAGCTGGGCCGTCCAAAGTTGTTGAGCCCAACCCAGCCCATCTCTCCTTTGTGGAAGCTGAGCTCGGTTTCTAGGTTTTCCTCGAGAGAGCTCGCCTATATATACTCCTTACCTCCTATCTGCTCTTCACTATTGAAGCTGCCCCGCGTTTGGTAAGTTCCAAGAGAAAGAGAGAGCGCTAGGGAACCCTAGCACCGCCGCATCCCTTTCCGGGAGCGTCGCTTCTTCCTGGCTCCGGTGGTCTTCTCCGATGCTGATCTCTGGTGGCCGATCTGCTGTTCCTCTGCAGATCTACCTTCAACGAAGATCTTCTTCGTCTTGCTCTTGTTTCTTCTTCAGACTTTTGTGGTTTCTTGTGTTTGCATGTTCTTCATGTTTATCTTTGTTTGTGTTACTCTGTAAGCCTGTGAACATTTGAGTTAGTGGATTTAGGCCCGATCTGGAGGCCCCGAGGAAGTAGGTCATTTTGACCGAACCTCGTAAAAACTGATGTGTTCTTGCTTTGAGTTTCTTTCGCTTCCGCTTATCTGTCTTTCAAACTTGCGTTTATCGAACTTATGCTATATCATTTCTCCGATAACTCTTGTCCAGTCGATTCAAATATGTGTCATATCGTTTTGCTTTGGGTGTCCAGTTAAAACTAACTGCTTACACGTCAAGATGCAAATAAACTCTCGTCCAATTGTTTCTTCGAAGTGAAAAAGCAACAGTAAAGTCGCAGAGGAGAGAGGACTCTTCCATCTCTCTCTATCCTATCCTCACTGATCTCTCTCCTCTGCAACTTTACTTTTTTTTCACTCCTCTCTCTCTCTCCTGTCCTCTCTTAATTGATTTTTCTCTCTCTCTGCCTCTCTCCTCTGCAGATGGGACTTGTTCTCTCTCTCTCTCTCCCTCTCTCTCTCCTGTTTCCGCCTCCCACGTTCTCTCTCTCTCTCAGTCTGATTTTGCCGGGTGTCGCACAGTGGAAGGTTGCACTCCCCTCTCTTACTTGCTACCGGTTGTAAGGTTTCCCCCAATATCCGATTTCACCCAATTTAAAACCGGATTGGGTTAACCCCGCAATAAAACCGGTTTTTTGGGTTATTTTGTGTTATTCCCTCAATATTAATTGAGTAAAATTGTTGTTTTGCTACCACAACCCCCCCCCCCCCTTAAAAAAAGCATTAATTTGTTTCAAAAATATTTTATTCATCTACATATGTTTTTTGAAATTAGTTAACAATTAGGTATTTGTTCTAATTACGAAAGACCAACCTAAACCATCCTTATGGATAATTTAAAGAAAATACCTCCTTTTGTGTACCCGAACACTCTTAAGGGTCTTTACTTTAATATATCAATAAGGTGTAATGATCAAACAAATAAATATTGTGTTACAATAGTAAGAATATTATGAATATTGTGTTACAATAGTAAGAATATTATGTATGTGAAAATGAATATATATATATATATATATATATATATATATATATATAGGGATTGGTTCTAGAGTGCACACTCCTTATAGTGTACCTTGTGCATAAATAATAGCCATTGATTGAAACAAATGAAAGGTGGAGATTCATCCAAAATTTTTATTTATTTTTAAATAGAAAATAGTGGGTCCCACAAAAATCTCACACCCAGTCTCCCTCTTTTCCCTCCTATGTGCGTGAGCTCCAATTTTTTTGTTTTTTTTTTTGTTTTTTTTTTCCTTTTGTGACATTGTACGTTACTTTGTAATTTTTTATTTTTGTTTCCTTTTCCAATATACATATTTCATTGAATAAATATTCAGAATTCACCGAATAATATCAAAAACCTCATATCTCAATTAATTTTGAATTACAAAATAATCAAAGATTTGAATTATATTTCACATTTTAACGAATAATGTTGGAGATGGTGTTTCTAAAAATCAATTTCTAATTACAAAATACACATATTCCATTGAATAATTATTCAGAATTCAACGAATAATATCGAAAACCTCAAAACTCAATAACACATTGATATCAAATCACAAAATACACATATTCCATTGAATAATTATTCAGAATTCAACGAATAATATCGATCGACAATCGCATATCTCAATCACAATTATTTCGAATTACAAAATATACACATTCCATTGAATAATTATTCAGAATTGAACGAATAATATCTACCAACAATCTCATATCTAAAGCACACTTTATTTCGAATTACAAAATACACACATTTCGTTGAATAATGGTTCATAATTCAACGAATAATATTGACAATTGGTTATTCAACTCATTCCATTGAATAATTATCTAAGTTTCACAAAATAATAACATAGGAAAATCAACACTGGATACCATTGCCACCGCACCTGCAACCACCGCCCGTTTCTGCCACTGCCTTCCTTCCTACGAAATTGGAATATGAAATCAGAAGTCCGATACCAATCGATCGAGAAATAGAATCTCTAAGAAACCAATCAATTGAGATATGATTTGATTCCAAACACACAAACATAAATGGAATTACCAAAGAAATAAAGAGAGATTGAAGAAAAGAATCATACACCAAGGAACGTCGGGCGATCGGCCGGTAGAGACTGATGCTCGGGCGATCGGCCGGCGACGAGGAGACGCAGACGAGGCTGCGAAAATAGACGATTGAGGAGGAGGCGAGGAGGGCGAGGAGGAGGGAGAGGGTTAAGCCGCCGCCGATGCCGCCACACACATGCCGCTGATGCTGGCGAGGGGACGTAGATTGAGGAGGAGGCTGCGAAATTAGAAGATTGAGAAGGAGGCGATACGTCGGAATCCATGTCGTCGATGCCGCCACCAAATCACCTTTGGTTCTTCACCAAAACGATTCAGCCTCTTCAAATCGACTTCGCACCTCCGACTCCGGCCTCCCGAATCGCACCCCGCCTTCAACGCCGAATCTCTGGAACCACCACACTCGGTGCTCCTCCGGCTCGCAATAAGAAGAAAGAGGAAGCCGTGTGTTAGGGTTTTATTTTAATGTGTTGATCACGCGCTTGTGGATCAATTGGGCCTTATTTTCCATTTTCTTTTTTTTTTAATATTAACGTGGCATAATCTTGCACCATTGATTTCAATCCATTTGATGGTCCAGATTTGTGCACAAGATATATCCTAAGATGTGTGCACAAATAATCCATCCTATATATATATATATATATATATATATATATATATATATATATATTTATAAGGTAAGAATTTGATGGTCAGATAGGCCATGTGAATGTGAATATTATTATGTGTGGATATAAATATGGTGTTATTCAATTTTTTTATATCATATTCAAATATCCTAATATTCAAATTTAATACTCATATTTACATCATATTCAAATATCCTAATATTCATATATTTATATTAACAAAACATAATATATATATATATATATATATATATATATATATATATATATATATATATATGAATATAACATAGGATTTATTCATTTTACCGTTACACCGTATTTTTCATTTCATCGAAATCCTATATATATTTGTTTGTTTGTTTTCTTCCATAATCTAAAAGAGTTGATGTGTGTTTCGGTTCAAATGTACAATAGTTTTCTATTATAGTGGGCAGGTGCCCAAATTAGAAAGCATGTTAATTACATGGGCCGACCCAAACAAATTTGGGTAAATTGCAGAAAACCACCCTTTAAATATAGTGCATTGCCTATAACCACCTCTTAAAATCAAAATTACGGTAAACCACCCCTTATATATAGTCTGTTAGCAAAATGCCACCCATTCCCTACATTCCGTTTACTTTCTGTTAAAATTGTTTATCAATTGTTTGAAGTTACTTTTTTATCCCTACTTTTCATATCCTGGAGCCCCAATCTCTCTTGCGCTTTTCTAATCACCCTCCAATGCCGGCCGGCCGTCTCTGCATACCTCCTAAGACCTACCGGAGTCCGGAGGTTTGAGTACAAGTTAGTAGCTTTTCGGCCTCAACAGAGGTTGGTACGCTCTTGATTCACCTCTATGTCCGGTGCCTTCCCAACCCGTCTTCCTCTTGAGGCTCTCTCCCTGCTCCTACTCCGGCTTCGACTTCTCCGATCAACAGAATGCTCTCTCGCCTATGTTCCGCATATGGGCATAATATTTACTATTTTAGCTTCATTTCGTATTAATAGGATGCCTTCGTGTTCGGATTTGGTTCGATGCGGACTGTTTTTTTATTTCGAAATTAGGGTTCTTGGTGTTCATCAACCCGAAGTCATAAATTAGAAAATTAGTTGAAGTTTGCATTGATATTGAATGGGTGATCAATTGCACTGGGAAAGTTTGGAAAGGAATAGCTAATTAATTTCAATTTTGTGGGTTTCGTGGTTGATTTCTGTTCTCAATTTCCTGATACTAATTAAGTTTTTATTAGGTAGATGGGTAGGTTACAAGTTGGATAAAAGGGGGTATGAAGGAGGAAAAAGACAGGGGAGATCCGTGGCAACAACAGACAGCAATGTGAAGATGAAGAGCCCAGAAAAGAAGATCTACGATGGTTGGGGTTGCCCACGAACAAGATGATGAATAGTGTGGTGTACTGGTGTGTAATGGGCTAATGGTGAAATCTTAAATGAAAATTAAAAAAAAAATTGAGGGCAAATTAGTAACTTCAAACAATTTAAATAGCAAGCAAACGGAACATAGGGGGTGGGTGGCGTTTCGCTAATGGACTATATGTAAAGGGTGGTTTACTGCAATTTTGCATTTAAAGGGTGGTTTTGGGCAATATGACATATTTAAGGGGTGGTTTTCTGCAGTTTAAATCAATCCGTACGTAAAAAAATAATCGGAAATTTCGCGAGGTACTGTGAGGTATTGCAATTTTCGCAAGGTGTACAACTCTTTTGCATATTTCGCATGATGCCCTTGACCGTTTAGATATATTCCGCGTCGTGCCTTTCTCACGTTACAGTTAACGGGTAGCAAGGGGTCTGTTAGTTTTAATTAAAAAGAAAAAAGAAAAAGAAAGAACAGATAGGGGGATTGAACAAAGAAGACGACACGGAACGACTCAAGCTCAGAGAAGACAAAGAGAAGGCAACGCAGGTTTGATTCTCTACACAATCACACCAGTGGCACACCTATTGGATTCCACAGGTGGAGTCCGACCGAAGAAGGTATGTACGTATTTGAAGTTTTCAAAAATTATGGTTTTGAGTTTTGGGATTTCGAATTTGGGGATTTTACGAAAGAAGGTATGTGCAATCAAATTTTTGAGTTATAACAGCAACTAAATGCTTTTGCTTCCTTTCTCTTGCATTAGTACCTGTTGAGCATCTTCAATTTGAAGGTTAGGGATTGATTTGATTTTTTAGGGTTATAGAGGTAGAAAAAACTGGATTTATTTTTTAATTGGATGCAATACGATAATAAGTAGTTAGTTGACCACTCTACTGGTAGATAAATAACTTTTTTTGGGTTATATTCCTCCCCAAATTTGTCAAGGATGAATGAAATTTGTCATTTTTTCAGTAGACTTAGAGCATCTGCATCCATGGAACCTGATTCGGTTCCTTTAACTCTCCTTTTTATTTTTCTCTCTCCTTAAGAAATCCAATTTAATTTTTAACCCACATTCATGGAACCCGATTCGGTTCCTTAACTCATCTCTTTCTCTTTCCTTTCCTCTCACACATATCCCCCACCTTCTTTCTTTCTTGGGCTTTTAAGGGTTTATTAATAACGAACCCGTCACATCGTTCCTTAGTAAAATTTATCTCTCCTTTATTATTTTATTATTAAGTTTCTTATATTTGTCTTTAAAACACCCCAATGTGGGTGCTCTTAGGGGCTAGTTGTTGTATTGGTAATCTAGCAGTTAGGGAAACAGGAGGGAACACCAAGGCAGAAAGGCTCATACAAACTCAGTCAGCTATCACTTTGGCCTACTTCATTTGTAGGCAAGGAGAGAGAAGATAAGTGAGAGGATGAAGTTGTTGCAAGCCCTTGTTCCTGGTTGTGAGTTGTGTGACAAGGTGGGCTACCTTGATAAAGGGGGAAAAAAAACTTAATTTGGTTTATGTAATGTGATGATCTTAATTTGATGTGGGTCGGTAGGTGACTGGAAAGGCCACCATGTTGGATGAAATTATACATTATGTGAGGTCCCTTCAAACCCAGGTTGATGTAAGTACCTAATTTCAGTTAACCAAAACTATTGGGAGTTTCATCAATTCACTCATTTTAACTTAAAATTACTTCCTCAAAATGTCTAAGCAGTCCCTTTCAATGAAGCTTACCTCTCTGAATCCCATATGGTGTACAACTTTGGTGTAGACCTTGATGCCGTTTTGTTTGGTCAACAATAGGTACACAATTTCTCTTTCATTTTTATGATATCGATTGACCTGATTTTGAATTGAGTCAAACCCAAAAATGTCATTATTTTGGCATATTGTGACACTTTGCACTAATTTTTGGTAGAGCGATGTGTGCTCATGCACCAAGATACGGGTTCAAATCCCGTATAGGCTTTCACATATGATTATGTGTAGTTTTTTCCCCACATAACTAAGTGCTTGCTATTTTTTTTATAACCAAATTATGAAGTATTTCTCTTATTTGTTTTACCACTGCCAAGTTTCCTACTTATTTAAACCTTCGTGATGACACTTGTTACTCTGTGTTCGTGATCAATATCGACCACGAGGTCACCTGCTTGTCTCGCTATCAATCGACTATTGACCCGCCTTACACGGCGCCCACCATCCAAACGACATCGTTCAAACTATGACAACACCAAATCGTGCTTGCATCCGCTTACAGGACCACCAATGTTACTCATCCCGCCCCTATGAGAGTGAATATCACGCACCAACTTTTTGACAGCATCTCATTGGTCGGCCCACGTATCGTAGTGTCCACACAAGGTCTTACCGACTCCTTGTACCCAAGCACTATAAATACTCCTTCTCTGCCCAATGGAGGACTGATTTTCTAAGAGGAAAAGACTAGCTCTGTAACTATCTCTCGAAATCTAAGCCCGCGGAGTTTGAGTTCTCAAGTCTCTTAATTAAAGTGGAAAAGAATTGTTTCTAAGATAACCTAATCATCTAAAAGTTACCTTCATGACGACGATTGAAAAATAAATTATAACCAAAAACCCGTCGCGAAGAAGCCAATCGAGAAGCAACCAAATATCACACACCGAGTCAAGAGGAATTAAGATTTACCCCAAGCTTTAATCCAGTTTATATTTATACATGTATTATCCGTCCTATTATTACAGAATAGGGGACAATCATCAAAATGGGGCAATAAATATTGATGATTTTCTAAAAACGCTTCAAAACCGAAACACCAACTCAAAGGAAATGGAGAAACTTAAGATGGCAGAAACCACCACACGGCACATTCAAAATCACGTTTGATGGAACCAGAAGTTTCGATGGTTCATCCGTTGCGGGTTTCATTATTCGTGATCGTCTTGGCAAGGTGATCAATTGTGGCTAATCCCCTTCTAGACAGAGCTCTTCTCTAGTCGCGGACGCAAGGGCCCTACGACTCGGAGTATCAAGAAAACAACCTTTTATCCCAAACAAATCATACAATTTTTTTTCCCAAAATAGTGTGATTTATTAAAGAAATGTACATAAATTAACAATAAAATTTTGCATTGTTTAAAATCTACTCCATTTTCTCTTTTTAATTAATAACGAGTTTGTGAATATTTATTGTTATTATATTTACAAGATCATGAATTTTTTATAAAAAAAAAAAAAACTCATTCTAATTTACTAAAAGATTGATATTTTTATTAACCAGTCTTAAACATTCGACAAAAAAGATAATTTAGTCTAAATTAAATTTAAAATAAAATATCATTATTTTATGCTTCAATTTTTGAAAATACTTTATTGCAAAAATTTAATAGGCTAGGAATTTAAGTAAAATGAATGAAAAAATAGAAACCATTATGTAAATAGTATAAAAGGTTAGAGATTTTTTATTTTTTTTTTACTTTGATGAAACAAAGATCATCCATGATCATCCTTCGGGATGATGTTCCAAAGCTCCCTGTTGAAAGGAAGAGTCTGCGCTCATATTATAAATACAAACAACTAGCTTTTGCAATGAAATCAACACAATGAATAGACTCTCTATAGCAGTGCTGCTAAAATTTCCTATCAAAATATTAATCTTTCAACCATTCGCAGGATCTCTCACGGGAGGTTGTCGGGTTCGTTAATTGCTTTGATTACACTCATACTCTCTCCTTTAACTATGATGTTCTTTATACCTTTCTGAATGCTAGAAGCTTCTGTTTTCAGTACTGATCCCGACGGAATCTAAGACTGAAAGATATCAATAACATGTCCATTTCAATCCCGAATGATACCCTCAAACACGTACCACATGTTAAATATTTAAATTGATTGAACCAAAGATTATGGACCAATATGAAAAACATAAAAATCTAGTAGACTTTAATAAAAAAAAAAAAAGGGTGCCAATTTTTTTTTTCCAGAATTCGAGTTCGAATAAGGAGATTAGGGATAGAATTTTCCAAGAAAAAAATGTGTACAGTCCTATAGGTAGGGATTTGCATGTTCCAACCAGTGGCGGATCTACAAGGGACTCGGGGTGGCTAAAGCCCCTCTAGCCCGGAAGAAAGCGTAAGAAAAAAAAATATGGATTTGTTTTAACAATTTTTTTATTAATGCTAGAGATAAAATAGTGTAAAAAGAGTAATGAATCACAAAGACAACTTAACTTAATATGGAAGGATGGGTTATAAGTTCAAACCCCACTAACCTTACTTTTGTACAATTTTTATTTTTCTTAGTTTTCGTTTACAAATGTCTAATTAAATAACAAATTTAACGTTTTCTGTAATATATTTAAATAAAAATTTACTTTTCTATATATACATATAAAAAATTCTTATCTTTATAGTTTTTCTTTTAAAAAAAATTCTACTAAAAATGACTATTTAAATCATAAATTTAATATTTTTTGTAATATATTTAAACAAAAAATTATTGTTCATACATATATGCAAAAGAAAAAATTATCATCACTGGTTCCAATTGCTCATGTTATAAACTGAAGTTCGAATTTCGCCATAACACACAAGTAAACAACGAAAAACGAAGAGAACACACACGATTTGTTGAAGCAGTTCGGGTAAAATCCTACTCTGCGAGATCTCAAGAGGGGAGATCCGATCCCAGAGTTCACTATGTTGCAAGGAGAGTTACAAACCAAGCAATGGCGGCAGAGCACATAAACAAGTAACTCAAGAACCTCAAAACCAAGCAAAGGAACAAGAGAAGGAGAAAGTAAGAAGATAAGCCCCCTGAAAGGCAACCGAACGAAGATTCTCGCGGAGATCGAGCCATCCAACTACCAGGGACGCTCGTCGGACCACCGTCTTCAAGGATGAGCTCACATCAGAGCTATCGCCACCAACGCTCTCTCTCTCTTACAATGCCAGAAGATGAGCTTATATAGCCCTCCAAATTAGGGTTAAATGAGATCTCTCCAACGACACCTTTCATATGGGCTTAAGACAACACCAGAGCTCGGAGATGACCCAACAAATAGGCCCAACCCAACCTTAGCTCGATTTTGAGCCTTGGGTGATAAACTTATACACACATAACACTTTTAATAATGTGATTGCAATTTTGACCAAGTGATTCATGCTTAGACATAACAATATATCTAGGGTACTTGCAACCTAATATGCATCCAACACTATAAGTTATGTTAATATATATAAGTTCATCACCTTGTAAAGCTCTAAAGTTAAGTTAAAGTCTAATTGCTCATGCCACATATTGTTCTAACTATTACAATAACAAATTTAAATCACAACATAAACAATCTAATAAAATCAAACACACACAATCAAATAAGATCAAATTTTTAGGTTTATTTGGTCCATGTGAATCGAATATATTTGATCCGATTAAAATTTGATGTAATATTATAATGTGTTATAAATGTGATCTATTTTTTTTGGTCGAGTGATAAATGTGATCTGTAAATAAAATAAAATATTTGTTTCGTCCATCTGCAAACAAATAAAATAACGGGAAAAAGGGGTCCCGTTTTGATCGGAAGAAGCCCTTATAAATTGGCGCCTTGGGTTGGGGTGAGGTGTGTTTCCGTCTCCCCTGCCATCTCCTCCCTCCCTCTCGAAATTCATCTCCTCTTTTCGCCCCTCTCTCTCTCTCTCTCTCGCCCTAAAACACCGAACCTCTCCGGCTCGATTTCTCAGATCGAGATCGACTAGATCGGGAACTGACGATGTTCAGGAAGAGCATTTGCCAGGCGCATCTCATCTCTGCCTGGCGATTCGCGTCTTCTCCGTCTAAGGTTCGATTATCTTCGATTCTCTAATTTCCGTCTGTCCGAGCAGTGCATTTCCGGTGTATATTCACTTTTTAGAACGCTTCGATTGAAATTCGTTCATGCATGCCTGGATTGTTTTGCCTTTTGTTGTGCTTCAATTTGACGGGATTTGTCCTGAATTTGGAACGGTAATTTCTAGATCACTTCTCGCTGTGCGCTGTGCTTCCTGTTTGCGTTGATTGTCTAGAAATCAGATATTTATGAATTTCTAACTACTACTAGTAGTGATGCGCTTCTCGTCTTGGCCTGTTGAATGTGAGGATCTCTCAGCTGGATCTAATACCTCCGAGCTCAAATGTTCAAACACTTTTATTCTTCTAATTTTCGCTCTGATCTTACCAGTATCTCTTTTGCTACTATTTAGTATTACAACTTCACAAGTAACTTCGTATGTTGGTCAATAAGTCTGATCATTTGATGCAACGTGAAAGTGCCAAAGCCAAAAAAACCAGGTGTCCTGTGGGGATTGGGATTTGGGGACCTCTTAGTTGTGTAGTTCTCATCTGATTGACATTGTTAATTTGTTCTTATCCAATCTCCACATTAACAAAAAAAGACAAAATGCTAAGTGTCTTTGGAGGTCTTTTACGTTAAAATGACTAAGCAGGAAAGTGAACAAAAAAGTCATGACTTTGGATCCGACTTATTTGATTTGGTGGTAGGTTTAACATGATATGTCCAAGTAAGATCTTCATACTAGGCAAAAGTATTGAAAGGGGTTGTTTACGGAGATTTGTTTTCCATCCTTTTTTTTAAATTCATGGAGAGGAATCTGAATGACGGACACGTCCCTCTTGAATTTTTGGGAGCAACGGCTCATATGGCTTAATGGCCTACCATTTCTGGAATGATACTGTCCCAGGGGCTGGAATCTCCATCCTTTTCAAAAGGGACATTTGAAAGATTCCTCAAAACTATTGGGTGTAATTTTGCATTATTGTTTATGATGATTCATGGTACTATGGGTTTCTTTTTTATATATAAAATAAAATCGGAAAATGACATTGAGAAGTAAGCATCTACAGGAAGTGTTGGTAAATTTTGGGAATTGGGATACAGTCAGTTATAACCGGCCTGTTGATTGGTGAATTGCAGGCTGTAGATCACTGTTTCTTCACATCCCAATCAACTCCAGCTCTCCACCAAGCAACTACATCACCTGTTTACAGGCAATCTCACTGTCAATGCTTGGAACCAGCTGCTTTTCTTGCTTTTGTTACTCATGTGCCTTTTTTACCCGATTCTTCCTTTATAAGAGCGTCTCTTTGCTTGTGTTGTTGCAGGTCTAGCAGCGATGAAGAATGTGTGGATATGGACTGGGATAGCCTTGGGTTCAGCCTTGTACCTACAGACTTCATGTACACCATGAAATGCTCAACAGATGTGAACTTCACCAAGGGCCAACTCTGTCGCTATGGGAACATTGAGCTCAGTCCTGCTGCTTGCGTCTTAAACTATGGACAGGTCAGCTACTTATTCATGTTGTTTCCTTGTTTATTGCAGCTTTTCTACCAAAGTGAAACACATAAAGAATAGTACTAACTTGATCTCATAAAATAGGGCCTGTTTGAGGGAATGAAAGCGTACAGAAGGCAGGATGACCGCCTTGTGCTGTTCCGTCCTGAGCAGAATGCAATGCGGATGCAGATGGGCGCCGACAGAATGTGCATGCCCTCCCCTTCAGTTGAGCAGTTCATTTATGCCGTGAAACAGACAGCTCTTGCCAACAAGCGCTGGGTAAATTACACTTTTTCGTATTGATCCTTATCTTTTCTATTAATTGTGTAGGATTGTAGAGTTGTAGCTTACCCAATCAATGAAAATTTTGAGCAGATTCCTCCTCCTGGTAAAGGTTCTCTTTACATGAGACCTCTACTGCTCGGAACTGGTCCGATTCTAGGAGTGGCTCCATCTCCTGAGTACACATTCCTTGTCTACGCCTCACCTGTCCGCAACTATTTTAAGGCAAGCATTCACTTTATCTGCACAAACCCTCGAAAGATTCTGAATAGACATCATTGCAGGCTAATGTGACATACATTTTCTCGCATTCAGGAGGGAACAGATCCTTTAAACTTGTTTGTCGAGAATGAATTTGATCGTGCATCTCGTGGTGGTACCGGTGATGTGAAAACAATTAGTAACTACGGCCCTGTAAGCTACAAATTTCAAATTTCATCTCCACTCACTAGCATTTCCATGTGTTCTTCCATAATCACCTTGATATATGTTTTTGTGCTGCACATTCAGGCCATGAAGCCACTGGTGAGAGCAAAGAGCAGGGGATTCTCCGATGTGTTGTACCTCGACTCTGTCCATGGGAAGTACATCGAGGAGGTCTCTTCTTGTAACATTTTTGTAGTCAAGGTAAAGTAGATGAGGTTTATGGGTGGACTACTACACCTGTAAAAGATCATAGCATTTCCCATTTCTCTGCGTGAAAATAGGTTTTATGAATATTTTGGATTCACTTGCAGGACGGCGTGATCTCCACTCCAGCAACAAATGGCACTATACTCAAAGGAGTTACAAGAAAAAGCGCCATAGAAATCGCGGGTGACCTTGGTTACAAGGTGAACTAACTCTACCAACCAAAATTATATTTATATTTATTTATGTTAAAGCAAATACATGTGTCTTATGTTTTGATTTCGGAAACTGGTGCAGGTAGAGGAACGTTTGATCCCAGTGGAAGAACTGATGGAAGCAGATGAGATTTTCTGCACCGGAACTGCAGTGGTCGTTGCTCCCGTAGGCAGCGTAACATATCAGGGCAAAAAGTAAAAGATATCCTTGTCCCCATCACTTAGATTCTTGTGAATGAATTCATCCACATATGCGTAACTCGTGTTGTTGCAAACAATGCAGGGTTGAGTACGAGACCGGGGAGAATTCAGCATACAAGAGGGTGCTATCAACGCTTGAAGGGATTCAGAACGGTAAGATTGAAGACCGGAAGGGATGGATTGTCGAAATATAGTCCGGCTCACCCCTACGGTTTCAGCTAAGCCATGAAACTATTGTATTTATCTATAGTTATATACTGAAGAATAATTCAAGGATTTAAAATATGAAATCCAAAGGCCAGTGTTAGAGTTCTTGAAAATCAAATCATATCGAATGTTTCTCTACATCATTTTCTCTACATGAACAAATTCAGCACCTTACTGTATAAATCTCCACTCACCAGCAATGCAGGTAGGAAAATGGGTTGTTACATGATGCATGTGAGGGTGTATTGCTTTGCACAGTACTTGTGATTTAATTTTGATTTTGTGCCCATACCATAAATGATTAAATGAGGGCAGGACTTGATTACAGTATCATTAGAAAATTTCCAAATTGGATAGCTAGGCCTAGCATCCCACGCAGTAGGAAGACTAGCATCCCACGCAGTAGGAAGATGCCTGAAAAACGTGTAATGTATCCAGATTGACCTTTTGCCATACTTTCTTGTCGGATATTCGGTTATGAACACCTTGTAGAATTAAAAGCCCACTGTAAGCGATGGAAGATGTATTGATTGATCATTGATGGCTGTTATATATTACTTCCTACCCAAAAAAAAATCAAAATATATACTGTATTTACTGGGCGAAATCTAAATCTGTAAAATTGATTGTTAAGTTGGTGGAAGCATCTTTAAATTTGACATGAAACTGTTGTGATGTGTTGGAGCCTTTGTCTCACGTCGAAAAACACGATAACCCGAGTCTTGCATATAAATCAATGGGTGTCTGACGTGTGGACCCATTCATAATCTCAAAAACATTTTACAACCCATTTTCTTTACATTTTTTATTCAGTAATAAGTGAATCCGGCCATAACAACATTTTCTTTAAAATAAACAGCCCATAATAATATTTTATGTGTAAATCGGCCTATAATTAATTTAAATAGTCTCTCGTGTACTCCTAAGTCTCCAAATCCAAGGCCAACAATGAAAAGGAATATGTAAATTTTCTTCCGGCCTAATATCTGCGCGTGACATTTTGGGCCCTAATAGGTTCTAATTTCTAAATAATGTTGTTTGACTTTTTAAGACGTTTTTTAAAATAGTGAAAGACTATATAAAATATCAATTTTTAATTAATTTTTCGGAAATTTCACGAGTTACCCCTGAAGTAAGGGCTAATTCACAGAGTGTACAACTCTTTAACATATTTCATGTGATACCCTGAGGTTGTTATTTTTTTCACCTCGTGCCCTTTAATGTTATATTTGCCGGACATCCGTTAGTTTGTTTAAAAGAAAAGAAATTGATTTTAATTAAATTGAAAAGAACGAAAGTGTGAAAGAAGAAGTCGATGCTTCTGTGAAGCGAAGAGGGCGACTAAGCGCCACACCCGGACGAGGAGGAAGACCGTCCGTTTCGCTGGCTCCATCGGTTCTGATTGGAGGTACAGTTCAGCGACGAGGTAGTGCACTGGCTTCCCGACGACGAGGTATGTCTTCTCTCTGATTTTGCCCCTTCTGGAAAATTAGGGTTTAGTGGTTGTGTACATATTTGTGGAAAATTGCTTCATTATTGGTGGTTAATTTTGCTGCTACATGGTTTCTTCTTCGTTAGTGGTTGTTCGATTTTGGCCTTTTGCGAATTTGTGGGTGAATTTATTGGTTGTGTCATATAGGGTTTAATGGTTCTCCAATGTTGCAAATCTGTGAAAAAATTGATGGATACTACTTTAGTTAATTGATTTGGGGAATTAGCAAACAAACTCAATGCAAAAACTATGTGAAATTTTTAATGGTTACTGCTTATGTTGTCATTAATCAGAAGATCAGGTTGTCTCAATTTGATGTCATAAAAACAAAGGAATACAACTATCATAAAATAGCATGTCTTTGCTGTCATAAAATCAGTTGCATAAGCATATGAATAAGCTTATCAATTTGTCGTCATAAACTGTTTGCATTAATTCAGTTTAGGAAGATTTGCCATAAACCAAAGAGCTATCATGTGAATAAAAACATGTCTCGCCATAAATTTGCAGTTATAAAATCAGAAATTTAGCATGTTATCTATGTGTATATATAGCCTATTAGCTCAAATGGAAGAGCAATGTGCCCAAGCACAAAGATGTGGGTTCAAATCCCACGTAAGCTATTTATAATCTACATTTTGTTTACGCTCCTTGAGGTATGGAAATTAGATAATTTGTTCGAGGTTTTCAAAAATAAATGGTTGGTATAGAAATTAGATAAATTCTTTGTTCAAGGTTGTTAAATAGAGCTTTTTTTCAAGCTCCATGTCTCTAATTCTGCTATTGGAAAGGAGTTCTTGTAGCTATAGTCTCCATGGAAGTGGGAACGTTTAGTTTCCACTGGAAATGAGTTCTTGTAGCTGTAGTGTAGTTGTGATGATCAAGTCTTTTGAATTGTATGTTTTTTCCATTCTGCAATGTTGTTTTTTGTTGGATAATGTTATTTTTATTGCTCAATCAATTAAGCAGATCTGCTAGGTTGGTGTTTCTCATTCTCTCGTTGGCTTTGTACTTTTCATTTCAAAACAAGCTTTTGCTGTCATAAACTGATACCTTATAATTGATGTCATAACATGTAACAGGAGCTTGTAGCTAGGTTCTGTTTTCATAACTTGTAGGAGTTTTTGCTGTTATAATAACTCTAGAAGAAAAAAAAGGTGCTCGGACATAAATTTCAACACAAGCTTTTTCTTTCATAACTAGCAGGAGCTTGTAATTAGCTTAACAAATCTAGAAAACTCCTTATATTAACCATATTTCAGTTAGCTTACGATGTCACTCACGCCCCTGCACCAAAAACTTAATACAACAACCAAAACACCTTTCAGTTAGCTTTTGGTGTCATTTTGAAACAAGTTTGCTGGTGTCACTCACACCCTTGCAAGTTGCGACATCACTTAATTTTTTACAAAAGGAAATATTCACCAATGAATTTTATGATTGCTCATTGTTGTCATTACTTGATGTCGTTACTTGCAAAAACTTGTTGTTATACTTGATGATAGCTGCATAAAAATCCTTATAGTAACCATGTCCAATTCATTGAGACAAATCAAATTAGCCTATACGGGATTTGAACCCGCATCTTTGTGCTCGTGCACACAACTCGACCATTTGAGATAATAGGCTTAAAATATCACACACAAATTGAGTGTAAAATAGAATTACAAATACAACTGGTGAAAGCAAAGCATCTTCAAACAACTTCTATCATATGGTCTCCATGTTGTTGAGGAATGACCACTCATTCTCGTACATATTCAAATGGACTGATTTAGCGTCTAGAAACAGCCATATTATACAAAAGCAAAACACTTGTCATTAACAAACTACAAATAAATATGACAATAATTTACATAGACGTAGAGTAACATAAAGGAAACAAAGCACCTCTATGTCATTAACAAACTGAAAAGTTTATTAGCCGACAGACTTATTTGTGTTGCTTTGACATCCACCATGAATATCAAACTTTATTCCTACGTCATGAGCATCAAAAATTAATGGTCGCCTATGGTAGATGAGCAGCAAAAGTTGGACAATCCCCAAATTCTAAACTAATAAACCCTAATTTCATGAAAAGCCCCAAATTAATTTTTTATTTTGAAACCTAAAGATACCAAAATTCGTAAACATACGTACCTATTGTGGTATGAATAGCGCCACGCCGCCTCTGTTAGGGTTGTCCAAATTCGGTTTGAATCGAATTTTTGGGCCGAACCGAACCGAAATAACCGGAACCTAAATGAACCGAGATGTTTCTGTTTAGGTTTTCGGTTCAAGGAATTTTCATTTTCGGTTTTAGGTTCGGTTTGGACTCGGTTCGGTTAAAACCGAAATTTGTAATATTCATCAGTGTTTAGATGATCTCCACTAATCCTCCCCTTTGACTCAGTCTGGGATGTCTGACTTTGTGGCTGGTCGTGTTGTTGCTGATGCTGCTCGGCGTAAGTGTGCCAAGTATCGAGATTTGTGCACGATAGCTGGTTATGGTTTCCTACCCTTCTCCTTCTCTTCGTTGGGAGAGTTAGATACGGATGCGATTGCCTTGCTGAAGCGGATTCAGAAATTCTCCGTATCTCAGGATGTTGGGGCTCATGCTGCTGCTTATATTTTTACTAAACTAAGTTTTATTATCGCTAAGAGAGTGGGTGCCCAGATAGTATCTCGACTACCCACAAATTTCTTGTAAATAGTAATTGGTTAATAATAATAATAATAATAATAATAATAATAATAATAATAAAATTATTATTATAATAATAATGAACAATGTTAGAGGAAATATGAGTTTTTTAGAAGAAGAATTAGAGTGTGTAAAATGAAGGGTAAGAGCATCTCCTAAATAGAGAAAATGAACAATGTTAGAGGAAATATGAGTTTTTTTAACCCTAACAACTCCTCTAAAACGATCTGTAAAATAGAGAAATGGAAGGAGAGAGGAAAAAAATCTTTAAATTTAGAAGAAGAATTAGAGTGTGTAAAATGAAATGCGTTCACCCCTTTCAATGCCTACCTATTTGTTCATTGGTTGTTGCCTATTGATTTAATGAAGTTATTGAAATTTTATTTATTAAATTATGAATTTATGCATCAATTATATTGTATAATAAATGTAAAACTTTGTATAATAGAGAAACTGTTGGAGTTGTGGTGTAAAAACTTTAGAGATTTTATTATTCTGTTATCTATTTTAGAGATTTTTTAGAGGGACTGTTGGGAATGCTCTAAAAGGGATCACCTGAAACCCACTTTCATTTTCTAAAAGGTAAATGATAAACATTTGGGAGAATTTCAAAACAACTAAATTAAGGATTTTCAAATCAATTAAATCAAGGATAAAATTAAGAGGTAAAGGATGAACATTTAGGAGAATTTCAAAACAATTAAATCAAGGATTTTCAAAACAATTAAATCAAGGATAAAATACTTGATTGTCAAGATATTGGTGATGAATGGGCAAAATAATAATTTTACACTTTTAATATCATACTTAACGCAAAAGATGAGATGGATGGTCTTTTGCAAACCTCTCGTTTTTAAAAGGTGATTTCCAATTTAAAAAGTGATTTGTGCATAATTTAGGGGGGGAAACTTGGCCTTCTATGTAATTTGGCTTTATATTTTCCCCCAAATCATCGGCTTTTTATTTCAAGCTCCAACCCAACTCTTAAATATCGGACTTTGGCTAAACTTGGAGGCCTAAATTCCTCAATCTAGCCCTAAAATTGATCTCGGAAGTTGATTTCCTTGCTGAATAGGTAACGATCTCATTCAACTTTGCCCTTTCTGGTGCTGCAAGTCTCAAGGGCCAAGCTATGTTGACTTGCTGACTTATGCTTCCAATTCACGATTTTGATCCCTAATTAAAGTGGAACTTCTTGATTAGCTCCTTCATTGGTCCTTGCTATTCATTTCAATTTAGGAATCAAATACTTCGTTGGACCATCACATCGGTTAGAAAATTTTAAAGCTCACAACATTAGGTCAATGGTAAATCACTAAATCCTAATATATTGGCTTATGAACTCAAGTTATCTGATTAATCAATAATATCAAAACTTCCACATTATTAAAAATATATATTATAATAAAATAAGAGCGGTTATACTATTGGAATTTGATGGTTGGATAGAGTAATTTAAAAATTAGATGTCTCACTATAATTGTCGCCTTTCACCTAACGCGTCCTGCTTTTTTTTCTTGATATAGCAAAGATTTGGATGGCATCATTTTCGATCTGTGTGCCACTTGATAGCGTCATGTTATTCACGTAGAACGCGAGTCTGAAACTCTGGATAAGTTGCTAATATTTTAGACTTGTTTTGTTAATTTTAAGGTACTTCTTAGAGAGTTTATGGTTACTTGTGAAGTTGTGATGCTTTCCCGTGCAACAATGTTTCGGCTATCACTAAGGCACGTGCCCTTCACCCAAGAGTTATTGCTGTCAAGACCTTAGAGATTCGCCATGTCGCGTTGAAGTGTAATAACCTGACTATCTCGCTCCACACGAATGACCAACCCATCTTTTTTTTTACCGCAACAATGATGACTAACCCATATTCAAGTCATTGTAAAAATATGGGATTGTCCCCGAGTTAGAAAAATTCGTACTCTCTTATTTGAAAAAAGCTCTCATATGCCAAACCCTAAGAAACCCAGCCGCCACCAACTCCACTCCAAGCCAAGCCCCAAAAATCAAATCCAAATTCAGTCCCAACCTAGTCATAATCTCAAAATCAAAAATCCAGATCCTACAAGAGTGATAAGGGATCTAAGTTACTCCCCAAATCCTACCAAAAAAGAAGTTAGAAAGAGATGCAAAAAATGGAAAATGAGGTGGAAAGTTGGGGGTTGTTGGGTTGCTATCCTCTCGGAGCTGGCTTGGTGCTGGTGGCGGTGGGCCTTGTCGGCATCCGGTGGCCCTCGTCGGCGTCCTTTCGAGGCTCTCCGGCCTTGTTCTCCTTCCTCCTCTTGTTCTAACCTTCCTCGACGTTTCCTCTGCTGGTGGGCGTTCATCCCTCTCCGGCTCCGCTGTCTGCTCCGGCGGTGCTTGGCCACCGATCATCCCCCTCATCTTCTCTTTCCCTCTCTTGTGCATGTAGCTCCCCTCTGGTGGTCGGCCGACCAGCCCCGCCGTCTGCCTTGGTGGCTGCTACTCCCATTGGATGGCCGGAAAAGAAGCCAAAATAGCACCCTTAGATGCCACCTGACCTTCAACTCTCCTCAAAAACAAAAAATTTACAAACTTAAACCCAAATTTTCAAAACCAACATTTCAGCACAAAACCTTTAACACAAACCCTTATAATATCAAAATTATTGGTCTCAAAATCCCCTTTTTTCAGGCTCGAATCCTTGCATGCAATCGGAACTCTCAGCACGACAACCAAAAGCTAGTACTAGTGTTACAAACAACTATCAAGATGAACATCTCGGAGCCGATTGTGTCTAACAAGGCGGGTGGACTCATTCCAGCTAAGTACCTCTGTAAACATATATTTCATCATCTTACTGCCTTAAAGTATCTCTGTAATTATATATATCTATCTATAAATCTATCATATTGTCCTGCTAATCCCTGCCTGGTTGCATTAATAGTGAAGCATGTTCATTCTACTGGTTTTATTATGAACTGTCTTTGCATAAATCTTGGTTGTGAACATTACATAAGCCCTCATCTTTACTTGATAGTCTACCTCCCTGTAGTTGGTTTTGCTTGTACCATTCTAGGATGTGAGCATTACATAAGCCCTCAACCTTACTTGATAGCCTTCCTCCCTATGTTTGATTTGTTTAGAGCCATCCTGTTAGGGTATAGATCTGATTGCTATGACCTCATTTCCCTGGTTTCGATGCTCGATTGGAATATTTCTATGATATTTTTGCCTAGCTTGGTTCATTCCAACTTGCCGGTGACTCTGCTTGGTTGGAGATCAGGTATGGGCTTACTCCTTTCCCTTACTCCAAAACTTCAGCGACGCCCCATTTTTCTCCCTTTGGGAAGGGTGGTGGCAAGCGACCAAAACTTTATCAACAAACATACCCTACACAACCTTGATACAAACTTATATATCAGAACAAAAAGCAGGAGAAGCTATCACTGCAAATGTATCCCTCTCGGTCAGATTTGCAAGTCTCATCTAACCCCCAACAAGCGAGGAATGCACTACCATCTTTGCATAAGTGTAAGCAAGATCACTCAGCTCACATGTAAGTATAATATGTACCTGCTGCTTCAGCATAATCAACATTATCCTTATGATTAGTATTGGCTATTGGAATGTTAGGGGTACTAAGAGACCCCTTTTATGGCAAGAAATCAACCAATTATGCTTTGCAAACAACCTTGAAATTCTTGTCTTAGCCGAAACAAAGGCCACAGAACCTCCAAATGAAAATCAAATGAGAATCTCTGGCTTTCAAAAGTCCCACTGTATAAAAGCTTTTGGCCTTAAAGGAGGTTTGTGGATGCTCTACAAATCAAAGATCATGGAAGATTGTAAAATCATTGAACAAAATAGCAGAGTCATCATGCTTCAAGCCAAGATAGAAAACCTTGAAATGGCCATTCTTTTTGTATATGCTCCTTCAGTCGAGATTTATAAAGATCATTTTTGGGAAGAAAACTATGCTCTAATTCATAAACATCAAATTCCCATCATTATAATAGGAGACCTGAATGATCTTGAAAATGATATACAGAAAAGGTAAGTGGTAATATCCCCACTTGCTCTAGATTTCGAAGGCTAAAACGAGTGAAAGATGATCTAAGTCTTAATACTATACCTTTTAATGGTTCACCCTTCACTTGGAGGAAAAATAAAACAAATACAAATAATACTTATGAAAGGTTAGATAGAGCCCTAACACATCAAAACATTATCTCATCCTTCCCTAACCTTAGAACTAAGCATCACTCTTTTTCTCACTCTGATCATTGCCTATCACTCTCGATATTGGTAAGCACAGATCTAAGAAAGGAGCCCCTTTTAGGTTTGAAATGGCCTGGACTACAAACAAAGTTTATGAAGAAATGGTTAAGAAAGTATGGAGTAATAAATTATCGGGATCCTCGCCTACAAACTAATGCAAAAACAAAAACTTCTTAAACAAAACACAAAAAACTAGTGTAAAAAGCAAACAAAAAATATGTCGAAACAATTAGCCCAGATCGAATTACAAATCAAGAATTTCCATCTTAAGCTTCCTTGGGGGAGGATTAGAGCAAATGAAGAGACCAAACTTGCTAGGCTGGAACATAAGAAATGAAGGCTATTGGAATACTGCCACAAATTTTGGAAGCAGAGAGCCAAAATTAAGCATCTGCAACTATCAGATCGTAATACAAAATATTTCCAAACAACTGCTAGAATTAAAATTTTCAAAAAATCCATGCTTTACTTTGAATCTAATCAAGGACAAATACTAGCTGAACAAAAGGCTATCTCCGACCAAGCTACCCTTGAAATGTCAAAAAGATTCATTACAAACCATCAAAGGAATATACAGCCACATAACGTCTGGAACATTCAACCACAAATCACTTCTGAAGAAAATAGAATCTTGACAACCCAATAACCTGATATAGAAATCAAAAATACGTTTTGGGAAATGGCAAAAGATAAAACTCCAGGGCCAGATGGCTATCCTCCAGAGTTCTATAAAGAATATTGGCATTTAGTTGGGACCTCTTGCTGTAAAGCTATCAAGCCTTCTTTCATTCTGAGCAACTACTATCTGAGTCAAATCATACATTTACTGCTCTTATCCCAAAAACGGATAATCCTACAAATATAAATCATTATAGGACAATTAGTCTTTGCAATACGATCTACAAAGTCATTTCGAAAATTCTAGCAAACAAGCTAAAACCCATCCTCCCTAAACTAATTAACTCATATCAAGGAGTTTTTGTAGAAGGTAGATCCATTCAAGATAACACCCTTATTGCCCATGAAGTATTCCACAGCTTCAATCGGAAAAAAGGAAAATCAGGCTGGATGGCCCTAAAATTGGACATGGAAAAAGCTTATGATAAAATAATCTGGAGCTATATTGAAGTAGTTCTCACTAAATTTGGTTTCCATAGCTTATGGATAAGATGGATCATGAAATGCCTGACAACAACCTCCTTTTCGGTGCTTGTAAACAATATCCCTGGAAAACAATTCAAACCTAAAAGATGAATTAGACAAGGTGACCCTTTAGCTCCTTACATATTTATACCAGTTATGGAAGGCCTTTCTAGAGAACTACACAAAGAAGCCTTACTAGATGATGCCCTAGTAGGGGTTAAATTAACCAAAAATGGCACCCCCATACCCTTTCTAACCTTTGCAGATGATACTCTAATATTCGCAAAAGCAGCTCACACCAGTCTTAATACTATCCAAAACATGCTAAACAACTTCTCAAATCTATCAGGATTATCCATAAACTATTCAAAAAGCTTAATTCAATGTTCAACAAATGTATCTCAAACTTTAGCAAGAGATCTTGCTCAACATATGGGGGTCCCCATCACGAGAACACTCGAGAAATACTTAGGAATTCCTCTTATAAATGGAAGAATAAAAAACTGTGTTTTTTATGATGCAGTCCAAAATCTAAAAAAACAACTCTCTAAATGGAAGGCTTCCACCCTCTCACAAGCAGGAAGAGCGGTGCTTATCCAATCAAATCTTAGCTCCAAAACAAATTACCTAATGCAAAATTTTCTTCTACCAAAAGGAATTCTAGAACAAATTGACCGGATCAACAAAAACTTCTTTTGGAATAAGCTAAAATCAGAAAGGTACATACCGCTTGTAAGTTGGGATAACATCTGCAAAAGCAAATGTCAAGGAGGCCTGGGTATTAGGAAAGCAGAAGAACCCAATCAAAGCTTACAAATGAAACTCCTTTGGAAGCTCTACATAAATCAGAACAATATTTGGGTTCAGGTTATAAATGAAAAGTACCTTCAAAAGGAAAATATTAGAAACCGCTCCAATCATTTTACTTCCTGGCAATTCTGTAGACTTCTCTCATTAAGAAATAAATTTGAACAAGGTCTCCTTTGGTTAATTGGGAATGGAAACAACATAAATGTTTGGTCTCACCCCTGGGTCCCAAATCAAGATCTGGAACAATTTAGAATGAACCATGATCCAGAAATGAAAGTAAACCAACTCTTTACCTCTCAAAAGCGCTGGAATATTGCACTAGTAAATAGCATCTTTCCCCAGGAAGTCTCTTGCAAAATTTTAGATATACATATACCAAATTGGGATACGCCAGACAAACTTATCTGGAAGCTAGACCCAAGTGGAAATTTCACTACGAAATCAGTCAAATGTATGACAAATAACGCAACTCAAGCCTCAAAAGATCTAACATGGATTTGGAAGCTAAATCTACCTCCTAGAATAAGAAGCTTTATGTGGAAAATTATGGTAGATGGTCTTCCTACCACTCAAAGGCTTAATAAATACGTTAATCGAGT
Organism: Persicaria tinctoria; assembly: GCA_037127255.1. Lineage (NCBI taxonomy): Eukaryota > Viridiplantae > Streptophyta > Magnoliopsida > Caryophyllales > Polygonaceae > Persicaria > Persicaria tinctoria. The sequence goes on along the minus strand of JBANSL010000018.1, from coordinate 25,163,332 downwards.
TCCCAACTAGTGTAGTCTTTGCAATCAAGCGGAAGAAGATGGGGAACACTTAATGAGAAGTTGTCTTTTCACCGGAAAAATAATTGACCACTTTGAACTACAAACAGGAAAATACTTCCAACATATGAATATACATGATTCCCACCCCTTTAATATAGATGAAATTCGTTTTGGAAACAAAAGTTTTAAGGAACTAGTTTTCATTTGGCAAAAAAGCTTCAGCCCCGATAGAAAATATCATTCGAAGAATCATTGGAAACATCTATGATTGGACCCAAACTGAAAATGATAAGCAGATGAATAAAACTACAAATAAGAGATCTAAAGCTAAATGGAGCAAACCACCAAGGGCTATCTACAAAATCAATGTGGATGGCTCGGTTAATCCCACAGGCGCTTGCCATGTGGGAGGGGTTGCTCCGGACTCCCGGGGCCATGTCTTTGATATGTTTTACTAGGAAACTGTCAAAGGCTCAGTCATTCAAACTGAAGCTATTGCTATTCAGACAGGTATGGAGCAAGCAATCATAAAAGGACTTCGAAGAGTAATAATAGAAGAGGACAATCTGCAGCTCATCAAAGCCATCACCAACAGCAATAATGTCAGATGGGAGATTATACATCACATTAAAAAGATCAAGCAATTGGAATCTGCTTTTGACCTTGTTCAATACAGACACTGCTACCGAGAAGCGAATCAAGTAGTCGACTTCATAGCTAGGAAGGGTATTATTAGTATTAGCTCTACTATCCCTTCTAGTAGGAGCCAGATTGCAGTTTGTGTAATCGCTCCTAATTCTTGCCTACTGTAAAAAAAGTCATTGTAAAAATATACTCCATCCGTTCGACAAAACTAGTCGTTTACTATTCATGTATGTTTTTTTAAGATGATAAAAACTATTACCTCCGTTCAGAAATAGATGTCGTTTGACTTTTTGACATGTTTTTCAATGAGCTAAAAACTATATAAAATATTAACTTTTTAAACAATTTTTTTTAATAATATGACACTTACTATTAATAAGATTTATATTATATTAAAAAATTACTAAAAAAAATGATATTTTATATAGTTTTTAGGTCTATAAAAAACGTACCAAAAGTCAAACGACATCTATTTCTGAACTGATGTAGTATATAAAATATTTATTTTTTATAAATTTTTTCAATAATTTTATAGTTAGTATAATAACCATGAAATTGTTAAAAAGAAATTTATAAAAAAATAATATTTTATATAATTTTTATCATTTTAAAAAGACATACATAAATAATAATCGAGGGGCGTCGAAAGCATACGTGACCGTATCTAATTATCTTAATTACCTCCTAGAGAGAGGGGCTCCTCCCTCTCCCTAGAATTTGTGTAACCTCCAAGCCAATTCTTTCCTGTCCATCCATTGTTGCCTAAACCAAGCCGTCACGCACACACTTCCACAAAATGATCCACAAATTGGGTAAACACCCTTGTCGTTGTGTAGCTTAGATTTTTCATCCCCCGTGGTTTGGGTGTTTTAATGGCTGGTGCGCCAATTTCTTTCGTTGTTTCCAAGCCCAGGGCCGCTTCACCCTGGTGGTCCTCCTCCCCTCGTCTAATCTCAAATCCCGTCCACAAACGTGTCTTCCCCGAGTCGGCTAATCTACTAGATCCCACCACCGCCAAATCAATCTTTTGGGTGTTGGGGTGCCTGGGTCACGGTCGTATGCCGCCGATGTTGGCCTGCCCTCTCCTCCTCACCCCTAGCTAGCGCATCTGAGGCCTCTTGGTCCCCCTCGCGTCCTCCGTCTTCAGTCTTCGCCGGTCTGTCGATGGTCGCCTGGTGCTCCATCGGTGGTTCGAAACCCCACCATCTTCCTTGGGCTGCAAGTTGTATTGTACTGGTGGCTTGTGTTTGCTTCCTTCATCGTACTCCTTGGCGTGCAAGGTATACTTTCACCTTTGCACGCAAGGTCTGACAACCATGGGAAAAGAAAAAAGTGTCTGGTTTTTATGTAAATATATATATATAATTAATTGTTTGTTATATATATTTATATACAAACTAGTTTTAAACCCACCCGAAAGGATGCTATCGACTAGGTTGTACCACTACCAGTCGAATCCTTACTCTATCAAAAAAAAAAAAGTTTTAAACCCACCCGATTGGGGTTTTATCAAGAACCCGATTTGGGTTCTTGATATTGTCCCAAAAGGGTTTTGAGTACAACCACCCGAAAGGGTTTGAGAAAATCTCGTAAGGGCTTGTCGATACTTTTGCAGGTGAGAGCTTGTTGGCGTTTTGATCGAGCAGTTTGCGGCTTTGCTTCCGATGTTTCTAGAAGATCTTCTACTTGGTTGGGGGCGTGGGGTCTGTAGTCGGGTCTGGCTGGATCGAGGTGGTGCGCTCAAGGCGTTTTCCTTGGAGTTCGTCTGCACTACCCACAAGAGTTAGTGTCCTGATGTACTACTGGCCCACGGTGCTACTATTCGGTGGTGCTTGGATGCGTTCTTCAGTAGCTTCCTCAACTTTTCGGGTGTTTGGTATTCTTGGAACGTCTGTTGTAGAGTTTATTTCTGTTTTGGTTCATTACGCATGTTATTTGTATTTCTGTTTTTAGGTTGCTCTATTAGACGGTTCGCCATTTGCCGACTTCAATCGGCCTCTCGATGAGTCAGGTCTGTCTGACCTTCGAATTTTTACCTAATCAAAAAAAAAATCTAATTATCTCATATTTGATAGGTGATACCAGTGAAGCCTGTGCAGTGTGCACGCAATTGGCTTTGGAAAATACTAGTAGAACTGAGATGAAGAGACAGAAACTCCTAGTAAAAAACTCCCAAAAGAGAGAGAAACAAAGCACAAAGGAAACCCTAAAACATGACACGCCTGCCGCCATCCCCAACCCATGCTCACCAAAGCCGAACAGAGATGCCCAGTTCGCCAAGATCAAAACTAGATCGAGTCGAAATGCCCTCAAAATCAAACAATCCCTGAAATTTCTTATCCAAAACCACTGCAAAAAGCCTTTGGAGAGGAAAAAAGAGAGACGAAGTGAGAGTTGTAGATGGAGAAAGGGAAGAAAAGTGCGGAAAAAAGAAACAAAAAGTCACAAAATCGGGGCAAAGAAGATGAAGACTGGCGATGGAATCTCAAAAAAAAAAAGCCTTGGCAGACGACTGGGTTGGTGGTTGGCGGCGGCGTCAGAGGGTTCTGTTTCTCTAGAGGTGGGATGCTTGGGTCTTGCGGCGTCGGCGATACTCCACAAGTGTTCAAGGGAAGTTTTCTTCTGATGACCCCCGTCTTCTCTATGGAGACTCCTACACCTCATTGAGACTGACTTCATGTCGGTCTCTTCAAAGAAAAGAATTTGGAAGGAACAGACAAAACCAAGGAAAGGAAGATCTCGGTGGAAGAAAAATCAGATACGTCGAATACGGGTACATGAACCCTCAACCCCAACTGAAATGCTCGAAGGTGAGACACCGGATGGAACCCACAAGAATAGAAGTCGGTCAGAGGGGCAGCTGTGTAGATCAAGTCAGGCCATGGCTAGTGAAAAACAAACTCAAGACGAAACTACAAATAAGAAATAACATAACAAACACCTACTGGATTTTGACGATTGATATGCAGATCAGGTACTTTACTTTCCTCACCCTCTTCCCTTTTCCCTTGCCATCTCCCCTTTGTGGTTTACTGGATCGGAAAAGAAAAGAACAGAAATCTATCCTTTGTACGAATTTTGATCGGATGAACTTTAGATGGATATGTGAAACTATTCTGGATGATAAATGTATGACCTCTGTATGTGAACAAAATGAGCGGATCTGTGCCTATAATTTGTGATCAGGTGCAACCTTTCTTTCTCTCCTTCTCAGACTCTCTTACTGTCTCTAGTCACCAAGATTATTGAACCGAAAAGGGAGGAAATGAAACTCAATAGATTGAATGACTTGAAACCGATTTGTTTCTGCGCGAAAATTCATAAAATATGGATTGATGTGGCCATTAATCCTCTTATGTTCAACTGTCTGATCTGTGCTGATTCCTTGTACTCTTTGGATAAATCGAAAACCCCTTGCATTGGATTGAAAATCAGAATTCCCCATCCCCTGCTTAATTTGGACACTGATGGAAGCGATAGCTACTACATTTTAGGCTCTAATGTAACATTTTTTATGTAACATTTTTATAAAGTGTTACCATATCTATCTATTGTAACACATTTGAACCTTTATTAGCAAATTGTTACATTAGCACAAAATATGTTACATTAGATGTAACATTATTTAGAATAATGTAACACTTTTGCATATGCAACACCTTTTACATTATATTGTAACACATGCTAAAAAAGTATAAATTTTATGTCAAGGTAAAAAAAAAATCTATAAAACAGAATAATTAAAATTTAAATATATAAATTTGGTGAAGGTGACAATTAATATAAATGTGTTGATATTAATTCTTTTTATGTTATCACAAAAGTATACTACAGTATATATCACTACTACACATGTTGTTTATGATATTTAAAAATTGATGTTTTTCATAAAAATGCCATTAAAGATATTTTTATGGCGTTTAACTATAAAACGTTGTAAATTTATATAAAAATATTTATTTATGGTGTTTTGAAAACGTCATAAAACTTACTCCCTCTATTAATTAAAACTTGTCGGTTACTATTCATGCACACTTTTTTATAATGATAAAAACTATATAAAATATTAACTTTTTTTTACATTTGTTTTTATAAATTCATACTTAATAGTAATAAGTATTAAATTAGTTTAAAAAATTATTTAAAAAGTTAATATTTTATATAGTTTTTAACACCTAAAAAAGCGTGCGTGAATAGTAAAACGTCATGTTTTAATTAACGGAGGGAGTATGATATTTGTAAAACGCCGCCTTATTAAAACTAAATTTTATGAACACAAATTTATAATGTTTGAAAACGTTGTTGCTCCGGTTGGGAAATATTTCAGATTTTCAGTTAGTTTTTTAAGATGTCATAAAATTAGAGGCATTTTTTTTTTGATCAGAGAGGCAATTTTTTTAGTTCAAAATTTTGGCCCAAATTAGTTAGCGCCAATGAGCGGCAAAGCTGAAAAAAAGGGAAAGAAGAAGCTTTAACCTAATTCTTTCTCTCTATCTAGCATTTACCGATGCCTATCTCTCTTCTCTCCCAATTCATTCCCAAACCCGCGAATCAGAGAAGCAGTCCGCACGCGACTCCGTTTGTCAGCCCTTCGTTGTCACTCATGCCGGCAGCGCCCAACCTCATGTCGTCTCTCCTCTAGCCTCCTTGGCCATCGCTCCCGCTCTCTCTCGGGTCACCCTCGTCAGATCTAGTGGGAAGGGAACACTAGTGAAGACGGATGTTCAATTACAATTTTCCAAGGTCTAAGGTAAATCACAATCTTCCGTTTTCTAGTTATAATCTTCGATTGATGGAATTTGAAGGTTATATAATTCTTCAATTTTTTTCAAATTAGGTTTCTGCCTGAGTGCGACTCAACTCGACATGGCTGCCTCCGTGTGCTGCTAGTTCGTACTCGAGAATAGGGACCGTTCATTCTCTGTCTTCCTCAAATCACCAGTGTTCTCTCCACCTTTATTTTGAGGTAACCTCGTTAAACCCCTTTCTTTTCAATTTAGGAGCTTGATAGTGTTTGGTTAGGGTTTGATTTGGGAAAATAGGGAATTTGGGAAGAGCGAGAGCCAAATTAGGGTTTGATTTTGCGAAAATGGGAAAGTTTTAATTTTTTTTGGTCGAATTTGTTGATTAGGTCGTCTGAACTATTTACCCTGGCTACTGTCTTTTATGGTCAAAATCTGATTAGGTCATCGAATTTGTTGATTAGTTTCTGCTTGTATCACAAACTCTACGAAATTTGTTGATGATCGTTGTGACATTGTCACTTATTAACATGGTTTCTCTTAGTTGTTATTTTTATTCAACACTCTCTTGAAATGTTATTCTTACACGCTGAGATAAAACTCATTAACACACTCCTCCACCTTTGAATTGTGATTTTCAAACAGTGTACTTAGATTTGGTTTAAGAACTTGAGAGGCGAAGTGAGCTTGATGCTTAGCTTGAGCTCTTCGTTGGATTCATTTTGGAAAGGTTAATCTTTTGATTTTTGTTTATTTGCTATATCAGTATTTTTCTCATGAATGATAAGTTAACATCTTATTCAAAAAAATCTTCTGGTGTAAATTCTGAGAATGGCCTTTGTATGCTCTGCAAAAAATAAATTGTTGATTATGGCAGATTTCCTTTTGAAGACATTTGAGGATAGGGCAAAGAGTTGTATGTGTATGAACTTCAATGAGCAAAGAGTCCTTGATTTTCCTGGCTATAGCAGTTGCATTTTGGACAATAGGTCTATTGATTAACCTTTGAGGGAAGCAATCAGTCAACATATAATATGGTTATATTATATGTTGTTTATATGAATACATGATCAGTGAAAAAGAGCTTCTTGTCAATAAGTAAATGCATCATTAGTTTGCGGAGTTCGTAATTTTGTTTCACGTTGATGTGAATGCGTGTGTTTGGAGCTGAGATATCAATCTGTTACTAGGTTTATATCCATACTAAAAGACACGGGTGCCTTTAATTGTGGGGAATTTCTCTGCTCGAGTGAGGGTATGTGAGAACCATTTAGTAGCAGAGATACATTTATAACTTAGTAGATAAATAAACAAGATTAAAATTTAGTAGAAGAGATACATTCACATTTGTAAATTCTACTATAAAATTTGGTAGCAGAGATACATTTGAACTGTTTGAATTTTAATGAATTCCTTAAGATAAATTTAATCCACTCTTTCACCTAAGTTGTTGTCATTCATATGTTTAATTGTCATGGTATTCGCCCCCAGTTTGCTTTCATTCCTTGGTCTTCTCTCATGCTTGTTATTGTGGTTTTGAGTTATTATATCATTTTTGGAGATGGATGCCATGCTTTTCCTTTTCCCTTCCTTGAAACCGAGCATCCTTACCATGACGGTCACCCTTATTCCTTGCCCTATTCTCTGCTGCATAGCATGTTGCACCCTCATTTTTTTTTCTTGCTCTTGAGCATAACTTGTGTGCCTGTTGCTGTCATTGTTCCTTCTACCTAAAAGAGTATAAGTAAGCATATTATATTGTGCTTGCTTTTATTTTCAGTTTTAAGAATATAATAAAGCATTTCATATTTGTTCGAGTTTCAGATTTCAGTTTTAACCATATAAAGCATTTTCTATTGCAGTTTCTTAGGATATTTCTAACTGTGCACGTGTCATTAACTTTATGTTTAGTAATTAATTTTTTGGAGGCTTGATTACTTTACAGTTGTCTCTCTGTTATTTAGGAAATGATCTATATTGGCTGCCTCATAATTTTCACAATCAAAAGTAAGTTAGCAGAAACTTTATATCAGAATGTTCCCTTATCCACATAGTAATCTTCGTTATAGTATTATCCTTGTGTGCTTTCTTACAACCTTGATATGAAGGAAGTATTCCTTATTGGCATTGATATGTGATAATGCCTTTGTTTTCATGACTTATCTTGATCTGTGATAAAAAAAAATGTCATTTGTTTATTCTTTTTCCCTTTATGTCATCAATGATTGAAAGAAAACGAACTAAAATTGGTCTTTTTTTACAGTATGCTCACATAAACGACGTTCAGAGCCATGGTGCAATGAGAAAAGGGATTTAACTTGTGAGATCTGTTATCTGGTATGTCATGCTTATTTCTTTTTCATGCTCATTATTTCTATTTATCATGCTTCTTTATAAATGGGTTGGTTTGCCGTTCCGTGCTGATTGCTTATAAAAGAGCTTTTTATGTTCTTATACATATTTCTGTTCATAAATAGCTTTTTATGTTGTTAAGATACTTGTAATATATAAGCTCCAAATGAACCCTTTGTGTTTTATGCATTACGGGAATTTTTATGTGATATATGAACCCTTGGGTAGGATCATGTTCTGATGTTCTTTAGAAGTTCATATGTGCTTGGGGTTCCTCAAGTAGTGCTATGTATTTTTGGATGATGTGATTGCCATTGGTCTACGTCATTGCTTCACGGTGAGTGCTTCTATCTGTTTTTCTGATTCACTTTATTTTTAGTGTAAATGCTAAGCCGGATGAAACTCTCAGCTGGAGCATATTTCCTAACTAGAAGTGGTTGCAATTCTTGACTTTTGGTTCCTCTTAATCCCTGCTTGTGTGCTTTCTTAAAACTTCAATTGTTATCTAATTACTTGGTGCTATTTCAAATGAATGTTTCATTTGTTGTTCTCTTTTTATATATGAGAGTTGGGGATGGATCAACGAAAATTCAATGTTCTCACACGAGAATTATAATGTGATGACATTGATCTGTTTATTATTCCTGCTCGATCGTTTCTTGAATTTTTTGTCTTTGATTGATTCGGTTTTTGTTTGTTGTGCAAGCAGAACATGTTGCTTAAGGCCATTTACTAGATTAAGTGATCTTCTGAAAACCTCGACATGTAAATTTATCATTTGGGACATGACTATCTGGATTAATTTGAAAGTAGCTTCATGACTATATATAGTCTATCCCTCTCCCTTCATTTTTTTTGTGTGTTATTTGTTCCTTTTGCAGATGTGCAATTTAAGAAGCCAATGAAGGGTTACATAATAGGACACCTCCAAAGAAGGATTGGCAAGCAAGGACATGGTAATGCTTGAGGTACCTCGAAATAGAGGAGAATAACAATAAGTAACCATTGGTGGCATTATCTACCTATGTTATTTCTATCATCGTTAGTTTTGACATTGTATTTGTATAAATATTGAGGGTTGCATGCCTAGCAGGACAAAACTGGTGTATATATATAATTATGCACATGCAATGCTCAATAAACTCTCTTGTATATTTATTTAATGGAACTTTGATTTTGGATAATGTATGTTAGTGTTATTATTAGTAAATATTTTAGATTATTCTTATATATAATATGTGATTTATATTATATTGTATATTATATATAATTTTAATATAATAAATTGATAAAATATCTATTATAATAAATTAATTGATCTATGTAATATTTGGAACTAAAAGTAACATTTTTCTTCAAATGTAACATTGTTCTTTAGATGTAACATATCTGGTTAAAGGTAACAAACCCTATTAAGGTAACATTTATTTGAAAATGTAACATTAAATTCAAATGTAATAGTTTTGGAATCAAATGTAACATTTAGATTCACTAATGAACCAATGTTACACTAGCCAATAGAAATTGTTACATTAGATCAAATGCAACGGCCGCAAATGTAAACCACAAAAAGTGTTACCTTTTCCCCTAATGTAACATATTTAAGGCCTAGTAATAAATACTGGTGATACATTAGGGCTTGATATGAAAGAAATTGAAAAACATGCACCTCCATCTGTGTGTTTCTTACAAATAATGAACGAAGAAATCTGATGATCTTGTTAGTGCTTCTAGCACATACTATTGAAGAGCCTGAAAAACTTCACTCTGACAATGAACAAAAGAAATGGAGTGATATGCTTGGTGTTAGGGACTGGACACTGTGTGCTTGTTTGGAGCTCTCCCTGTCTACCTGTATGGAACTCCATGAACTATACCAAACCCGATATGACTTGATTTGTCTCCCTAGAAGAAGAATGAATAAAGTGCGTAAATTAAATCTTGTGGGATTCACTAGATTACCTCTATTTCCTTGCAAACTACTAATTGTTACAAATGAAATTTCATGCTTTGATTTGAACCGATACTATTCTCAACAAACTCATATTCGAAAAACTTGTCGAAGCTCGAAACCGAAAGCATGGATTGGACAAAAGACAAGGAAAATTAAAATAAAAGGCGAGAATATGAAAGTCGGTGCGAGGAATATATGCGGAATAGGTCGAAAGAACCTATGGTCGAAAATAGATTCATTGTGGAAAATTGAAGAAATCCAAATTACGGCCCTAATGAGAAGTAAGCTGGAAAAAAATGAAATGAATAACTGGTGTGAAGACCAAATCGAATGCGTCTTCTGGGCGCTTTGGCAATCATGGCTTATCTACAGGCTTATATTGAACCTGATTATATTTTACAATTAGATATAAAGAGACACGGACCCTCTCCAAACCAAAGAAAAGACAACAGAACAGAAACTTCCAAACCAAAGAGTTTAAAATGAAATTATGCTCATGGAATATATGTGGCATAAGTCGTAACAATCTATGGATGGAAATAGAATCATTCTGTAAAATAGAGAAAATTCAAGTAATTGCATTACTAGAAACAAAAACTGGACGACAACCAAAGGAAACAGTGTGGAAAAAAGTTGGGTTTGATCATATGATTTGGGCACCGACAATAGGAAGAGCTGGTGGATTATGTGTTCTATGGAAGAGTCGTAATCTTCAGCACGAATCCCTAGAAATGGTCCATATAGATCAAAGATTCATAGTAATCAGATATGAAAATAAACATAGAAACATTACTATCAACATCATATTTGTATACGAACCACCTCATGAAAATGAAAAATCAAACTTCTCGACTGAACTCCAACGATACGTCCAATCCTTAGACTGCCCATTCATGATCATGAGAGATCTAAATGAAATTCAAAATATCTCGGAAAAAGAAGGAGGGATAGAACCACATCCGAACAGATATAGACTACTAACAGAATTCAAGGATAGATGTCTCTTACAAGAAGTGCCTACGATTGAAAACTCTTTTACATGGAGGAAAAATAGATCCAATAACAATAACATCATGGAAAAACTAGACAAAACCTTAATACAAGAGCAAATACTCACCTGGTCCCCCAACATTAAAACGAAAAATCATGCATTTACATCATCAGATCATTGTCCCATTGTAACAGAATTAGATAACCAAGAACAATTCAAAGCACAACCATTTAAATTTGAAAAAATGTGGACTACACTAAAAGACTACCGACATGTGGTTCAACAAGCTTGGAGATCACATGTTGCGGGCTCACATATGTACAATCTGATGAAAAAAACCCAAATACTTAAGCGACTAACTAAAGAATGGAATAACAAAACATTCGGAAATATATTTCGCCAATTAAAGGACATTGATGACTCTCTCATCACTTTATAGAAGAGGAACGGAATATCCCAGAATGGAAACGACAACCGAAAACAGAACAGACTAATAAATAAAAAAGATAAAATCTTATCCTACCATAAAATATATTGGAGCCAACGAGCAAAAACAAAACACCTCAAAATGACAGACACGAATTCAGGTTATTTCCACCGGATGGCATCGGGAAGAAGAAATAGAAAATTCATAAAGGAAACCCAAACTACAGATGGCACACTAATCTCAGGAGAAGAAAATATCAAAAGAGAAATAAAAAAAAAGATTTTGAAAAAAGGTTTAGGAAGCAACCCATCAACGACAATCTTCTAGAGGAATACCTCTCACTCATCAAAACACAGAAATCTCTTTTGATGACAATGAGAAACTAATTGAGAAGATATCGAACCAAGAAATCAAAAATGCTTTTTTTTCAATAGGGAAAGATAAATCCCCAAATCCTGACGAAATGACAGCAGAATTCTACCAGAAATACTAGGATATTGTAGGCTCATCAACCATTAAAGCAATCAAAGGATTCTTCCATTCCGGTAGAATCCTAAAGCAGATAAATCACACTTTTATCACATTGATCCCTAAACGTGACAACCCGACAACTACAAACCACTTTAGACCAATAAGTCTATGCTCCACAATTTACAAAGTTATAGCCAAAATAATTGCAGAAAGGATGAAACCAATTTTGCAGAAAATTATTCACCCCCTCCAAGGGGCCTTTGTATCGGAGAGAGCAATCCAGGACAACGTCCTAATAGCCCATGAAATTTTTCACTCACTCAAGAGTAGACGCAGAAAAGAAGGTTGGATGGCCATCAAACTAGATATGGAAAAGACATATGATAGAGTAGAATGGGAGTTTCTATTCAGAGTTTTACAAAAATTTGGTTTCTGCCAAAAATTCCGGACATGGATAGAGAAATCTGTCAAGACTGTCTCATTCTCAGTCTTGGTAAATGACAGCCCCACAGACCTGTTCATACTAGAGAGAGGCATCAGACAAGGAGATCCACTCTCACCTTATCTATTTATCATAAGAGCAGAAATTCTTGCAAGGAAGCTACAAGCTACTTCTAACCAGACAGACAAATCTATCGGTTTCAAAATATCTAGATCAGGAATGAAAATCCCATTCCTATCCTTCGCGGACGATATGATGATTTTCACCTAGGCGAACCAAGACTCGTGTCGAGTGGTAAAGAATATTATTGATGACTACTATGTCATATCAGGACAAAAGATTAATTTCCATAAATCGGCCTTTCAAACTACCCAAAAAGTCTCGAACAGTGCAAAACAACTGATCCAAAGTACGATCCATATAACAAACCAGATAGCCCTTGAAAAATACCTCGGTTGTCCCATTATCAACGGTCGAGTAAACCGAACCACATTCGAAGAAACAGTAAACAAAACCAGGCAACAACTCACGAAATGGAAAGGCAACTCCCTCTCACAAGAAGGAAGAGCAACCCTAATAAGATCAAACCTGGCAACTAAGCCAAACTATATCATGCAAAATTTTATGCTCCCCACAACAATCCATAAAGAACTTGATCAAATAAACAAATGCTTCTTCTGGAACAAAGAGCAATCATTTTCTCCCCTTATTGGTTGGGACAAGGTTTGCAAGCAGAAAAGACTAGGAGACGTAGGAATACATAAAACGAAAGATATGAACCAAGCATTACAAATGAAATTGTTTTGGAAAATCTTGGCAAAGCCATGTAACCCGTGGGTCAAAGTGATCAAAGAAAAATATATGAAAGAAACCCCCCTCTTTGAATACCAGCGAAAAGGTAATTCATCTTGGCAATGGGCCAAACTAATGGAATTGAAAGAAGAATTCTGCAAAGGACTAGTATGGCAAATAGGAAATGAAAAGACGATCAATTTTTGGAAGGATATCTGGCTAGATGACAAACCATTAAAAGGGAGACAACATCCAAACATCACAATCAACGAAAATGACAAGGCTGAAAAATACATCGACACCTACAAGAAATGGAATATTGATGAACTATCCAACATCCTCCCGCTAGATGTGGTCAACAAGATCGAGAACATCTATATACCAGAACATGAAATAGAAGACAGACTATACTGGAAACCAAGTAAAAATGGATGGTTCAGTACAGCAAGTACCCTAGCACACCTCACAAGGCAAAACACAGAAGAAACCAGTGATACGGCATGGATATGGGCCCTAGACACATTTCCGAAAGTTAAAAACTTCATTTGGAAACTTGCACTAGATGGAATCCCGACGAAAACCAGACTAGCAAACAAAGGCATCCATGTTCCACTATCTTGCGCTTTGTGTGATCAGATGGGTGAAAGCCCAATCCATCTTTTTACTGAATGCAACCACACCCTACAACCGATTCATAAAATTGACCCAAACATTGAAAAAGTGATTCGAGACATCGACACTACAAACAAATCAATAAAAAACATTGTGTGCGAAATTTTTACTAGACTCAACCCTAAACAAAAAGGAAGACTTGCGACGACATGGTGGAGCTTATGGACAAGTAGGAATCGGAAAGTATTTGAAAACCTCAATACAACATCCATCCATACTATGGAGAATTATACCAGACAACAAATAAAGAACTGGGCTGCTTCTAAATTGACCTTTGAAGAGGAGCCTACATATCACCACCAGAAAACTCGAACAACCGATACACGACGAAGAAGAAATTTAAGATGGAGCAAACCAGATGAGGGATCTGTCAAAATTAATTTCGACGGATCCAAACTGCCTTCGGGTGAAGCTTCTGCAAGTTTCATTATCAGGGACCACAGTGGGACAGTCATCGATTGTGGCGGCTTCAAATGTGGGCACATTTCTGCTTTGGCTGCGGAGGCTCTGGCGATTAAAGGTGGCATCGCCAAGGCGAAGGAGCTCCAGCTATCTAGCATCATGATTGAAGGCGACAGCCTGACCGTCATCAACTGTTTACGAGGTCTATGGCGCTGCCCGTGGGAGATCGAGATGCTGATTTCCGACACCTTGCTCCTACTCTAACAGTTTGCTAGGGTGCAATTCGGCCACGTTTTCCGGGAGGTCAACTCGACCGCGGACAGGATTGCTCGACTCGTCCACACAACGTCCATGCAAGACCTCCACGCCGATTCTGCTCTGCAAGTCTTCATCCGCAAGGATGCCCTTGGATCCCAAATCTTTACCTTATAAAAAAAAAGAAAAAAAAAAAGGTGTGTGCACGCAATTGAAAGCAACCAAACCCCACATAGCTTAATTGGCTGTCTACGGCTACGCAATGCCGTTACTGTCGGTTAACCAAGTTGCTGGTGCTTCTCCCACCACTCTACTACGGCGACTTGCCAGCCACCCTCCAAACAATTACTACTATTTATTTTATTTTTTTAAATATACATAAAATAAAATATTTAACGTTACGCGTCTTCATCACATTGGGCGGCTTCCATGAAACTCTCACCCTCCCCCAATTTCCGATTCATGCCGGCGAAATTTCTCTCCTAAAACAGAAAGTCGCTCCGCCGTCGCCGTCGTTCTCCGGAAGCGACGATGACGCCGGCGCCCTCCGTTGACCGAAAGTACCGGCGGAGCCCCAAGGCCCCGCTCATTCCCGGCAAGCACCGCCGCGAAGTGTTCGACGGCGCCGAGGGCGGATTAGATGGCGCCTCCTTCTCCGGCGCCGTCTTCAACCTCTCCACTACCATAGTCGGCGCCGGGATCATGGCTCTTCCGGCGACTTTGAAGCAGTTGGGAATGGTTCCCGGCCTGATCGTCATCGTCGCTGCCGCCTTGTTGACTGAGTCTTCGATTGAAATGATCCTCAGATTCAGCCGCGCCTCCAAGTCGTCGACCTACGCTGGCCTCGTCGGCGACGCGTTCGGCGGATTTAGCCGCACGGTGTTGCAGTCCTGCATTGTTATTAACAACATTGGCATGCTCGTTGTTTACCTGATCATAATGGGTTCTAATTCTCTTTCATTTTATCCAATTTTCTTCGATTTCTTTCATTTTTCGTCGCAATTAGGGTTTTGGCGGTGATCTTCTTGCTAGCAGCTCTAGGATCTCTTTCCCAAAATTAAAATAAAAAATTGTTTTTTTTTGTTGTCAGGTTGAGTTGGATTTTGAAATTGGGATTGTTTTGAAGAGTTAGATTGATTCATTGGGCGGTTGTGATTGATCATGTTCTTAAAGCGAAATACAAGTGCTAGAAAGTGATGAATTTTGGTTGTAAATGGCAGGTGATGTGCTGGCGGGAACGTGGGCGGAGGGTTTCCACCACACAGGAGTGATTGAGGAGTGGTTTGGCCAAAGTTGGTGGACCACGCGTTTCTTGTTATTGCTGCTCACCACCCTCTTTGTTATCGGACCTCTTGTTTCCTTTAAGCGTGTAGGTGAGTCTCTTGGTTTCTCATGATTCAAGAAGCTAACTTTGATCAATGATCATCTGCAATATGTGTTAATAGTTAATACCATCTCACATAACGTTCTGGATTTGTGTCTTGCTGGAATCGGTGGTTTATTTGCGGCTTTTGAAGCTTTTTCTGGACTCTCTGAATATGTACTTGGATCTGTGTTAATGTTAACGCCCAAGTGACTGAGTGTTAATGCACACAAGGGTTCTGTTGAATGTGTGCTGTGCAATGTTATTCATTTGAAAGTTCCACCCACGTGATTAAAAGACGACTTATGCTTCATTTTGTGGGTCATAGTCTCGTAGACTCATAGTGGCTTGTCACTTTGTAGCACTTCATAATGACCACTACTTGGCTAAGTGCCTTGTAGCTTTATAATAGTGAAGATAGTATTGGTGACAGTTATATGGTAATAGTGACGCTAATCATAATAACCGCAATGATGATACTGTAGTAGAGAGTGTTAACACTAAATGATCTCATATTGGACTTACTGATGAATCTAATTCAATATCTTCTGCCTGGCATATTTTGTTACTCTTCTCTTGCTCCTAAATTATTTCTTTGTTTCAGTCCCAGTTCCCACTTGAAGTCGGACAGTATATTGTAGAGTGTAGACTATTTGTTGAGGATTTCTGTATTTGAGTAGTGCTCAACTTCCCATTTCAAGGATATTATGCAAAATCTGAAAGGAAATATGAGCTAAATTTGTTTTTCATACCTGGTCTTATTTTACCCAAAAACGGACAAGGTTCTGTGTCTAGAAAATATTCAGATGGATCATATATACACCTGTATTTCCTCTACTATCTAGGGCCAAATAGGCAACTAAATTCAGAATATGTTTTTGGCATCAGGCAATACATGTGGAAGCTCCTCAGTCATTTGAAAGCCTGATAAAAATACATCAGATATCTACTCATATCCATAACTTGTGTGCTTTATGTATAACTATGCAATGTAAAAATGTTTAAAGGCATTCTATAATTTGATGAACATATTATATGAGAGAGGTATATGTTTCTGGACCACTGCAATGTTAATCGAAATTGAACCAACTTAATTAATGATTCATGTCTGTTCTTGATTTCTTGACACTTCAGATTCATTAAGATATACATCAGCCTTGTCGGTGGGTTTGGCTATTGTATTTGTGGCAATCACAGCAGGAATAGCCATTGTAAAGATGATGGAGGGAGGAGTTCAAGTGCCACCCATGTTGCCTAAACTGGTTGATCAGGCATCATTTTGGAAGCTTTTCACAACCATTCCAGTTCTTGTCACCGCCTACATTTGTCATCATAATAGTAAATTCTAAATCCCAAGCCCGGCCTTTGTTTTTACAAGACATGAAGCATATGATAATATATTTTCCTATATTGATATCATTGAAAAACTGTAACTGAACCTATAAGGACTTGAGGATGCCACAAGCTCCACAAATAAGATGGGATGCATTGCCTTAGCTTTTGCAATTGTTTGAGTTATCCCTGTGCTATGTTGACTTTATATTAAGACTTAACAGAACATTCAAATCATTAGATGATTCCACATTTAAGAGCTCTTTAGTTTGATGTTCCAAAAATCTCTTCACAATATTCCTTTTACTTATATATTTGGATATGTTCAATTAGACATACTACATTTAGTCAGCTTAGGTTCAAAATGGCTGGTCTTTTAGCTCAATTTGTATTGGAAGTTATTGTTATGTTAATCATTTTGGATATTGAGCCCCAGGCTTTTGGCTTAGCAGATGCTTGGGGATAAATAATCGAAAGCCTAGCTATTTATTTTTGCTTTGTATGCCTATCGCTGCAAATCGTTCGTAAAACACATCTAGATTTTTTTGAGGGATTGAGACTGAGAAAATCTTTTATTTTTCATGTTTCACCATATTATTTTAATTTACGGTACTTATGATTTTTTTTTCCATTTATTTTTCAGTACACCCAATTGAGAATGAGCTGATAGACACCTCCCAAATGAAATCAATTGTGAGAACGTCACTCACTCTCTGCACATCTGTCTACCTAACAACAAGCTTCTTTGGCTATCTCCTTTTTGGTGAGCACACATTGGATGATATACTTGCGAATTTCGATGGAGACCTTGGCATTCCATATAGTTCACTCCTTAATGATGTGGTGCGAGTGAGCTATTGTATTCACTTGATGCTCGTGTTCCCCATCGTTTTCTTCTCCCTACGTATCAACTTTGACGGGCTGCTGTTTCCATATGCTGTTCCCATAGCATATGACAATAAGAGATTCTTCTCAATGACAGTTGCTCTCATGGGGTTCATATTTTTGGGTGCCAATTTTGTGCCTAGCATCTGGGATGCCTTCCAGTTTACTGGTGCAACCACTGCTGTATCTGTCGGATTCATCTTTCCAGCTGCAGTTACCCTGAGGTGAGAAACATCAATGCTACTTCAAATTTTACTTGTGGACTTGTGCTGCTTATATTTTAGTAAATTGTTTTACCATCTTAGAGAGACTCAAATATGAAACGAAGCATTTCATCATTGATTTCGTAATGGACCTCTTTTGCTGATGCAACTTGAGTAAGTAACCTTCAGAACCTGAGAAGGTTATGCCTTATAAAGTTTTAGATCCATCTGATCATACGATTGTAGGTGAGTTGTAGATGGTGATACAGATAGTCCAAAGGTTGACACTGGAAAGGAGAGTGATTGCAGATGTTTCAGGACCATGACTTATGTGATCAGTTAGCCAAACATTTATACTTGTTGTTTTCCTTTTAAGTGCTGAACCCTTTGTCGTGCGAATGTGCTGGTTTGCAGAGACACCCACAATATCGCGACGAGGAAGGACAGACTGATATCATGGATGATGATACTGCTGGCTGTATCCTCCAGTGCAGTGGCCATCTCAAGTGACATATACAACTTCTTTCATGACAGTAATGACAATACAAGCTAACATCTCTTGGAACCGCTTGTTCTCTCGCGGCTTCACATGAGATAGTGCAATTGAGATTCAAGCTACAAACTTTTGTACACACCAATGTGGCTGCTCTTTGTGGCTCTGAGTCCATCTCTCTAGCAACTCTGTGCTTCAAGATATCAAAGTGAGGTTTGATAGTTTAGTTACTGATTTCTAATTACATGGGCTTTTCAAATGCATTTTAGGCCCATTCAAAAAGCCCTTTTTGAAGCAAAACCATCAAGGGTTGAAAGGGGGATAAAACAAAAATGTATCTTAAATTCTTAATTAAACAATAGTTAAATAAGATAGGGAAAAAAAAACTTTTCTCTAATCCATTTGTAAATCTTGTTTTACACTTTACACTTGATTTATGTTCTTTGTAAAAACCCATGAAACCTTTCATTGTAGATTGATCATCAATATAACAGTAAAAAGATCTAGTTTTTTCAACAATCTATGAATAATACATGGAGTTATGTAACTTATTTTCTTATGTATTCTTAAAGACCTTTTGGAACAAACACAGTTACTGGTAAACCTTTTTTTTTCATAGATAGATACTTGACCATTACAATAGAGGGAGGAGAGATTTGAACTTTTAACCTATTGGTTACTACTTGTCGATCTTTATCAGTTAAGCTAGTAATAGACGTTAGAAAAATCAAATTATTGTTACTTTTTTTTACAGGAAAAAATTAAAGAAAAAGTGAGGTGGAGGTTGACTGGTTGAGGTGTGGGTGTTCAGCACAGAGCTACGGATGGGTATACTATTTAATCATTCCGGAATGACTCACCGGAAAGGACTTGTGGGTAGTACCCATAGATCCCCGGTTTGAACCCCGGAATGACCGCTCTTTATTTACCAATTCAAGAATTGGTATACTATTGAGAGATACATAAATATTGGACCAATAATAAATGCAAAAGCATGTAAATTAATAAATGCAAAAGCATGTAAATTGTGCTTAATTCCAAAATTAAAAGGCCCCAACATCCACACTTTATACTTACCTACCACCACCACTACTACTACTGCTGAGTTAGTTACTACTTCCGATCCAAAAAGGATGTCGTTTGACTTTTTAACACATATTTTAAGGAGCTAAAAACTATATAATATATTAACTTTTTTTATAATCTAATATTTATTACCAACGAGTATTAAGTTGTAAAAAAATAATTTAAAAAAAGTTGATATTTTATATAGTTTTTAGCTCCTTAAAATACGTGTTAAAAAGTCAAACGACATCCTTTTTGGATCGGAGGGAGTATTTGTTACATTTACTCCCTATATATGATACTATATATGATTCCATATAATATAATATAATATAATATAATATAATATTATATATATATATATATATAAAATATGGATCATGTGTACACAAGTCTTATTGTGTATCATGTAAACAAATCTCGACCTTTGGATCAAACCAAATCAAAGGCTCACAATAATCAAAATAAAGAAAACAGAAAAGAAAAGAATAGGGGGGTTGTGAATAGTGACGGGGGAAGTAATTTTTTGGTTTTTTTTTGTTATTTTCGGCCATTTTAAAAATATATTTTTATTTTTTTTGATGTAATTTATTTTTATCTACCTATAGACACCCACTTTGCATATGTTTTGCGAAAAAAAAAATTTACGATAACAATTGAGCTTAAGAGTTTTCGTTTTGTTTGTGCCCATTTTTATTATTCAGTGGAATTGGTGGGTTTTTTGATATTATTCATTGAATTATATATGTTTAATCAGTGGAATGTAGTGTTTTTTTGTAGTTCGAAATCATTTGGAGCCACATTGAGCTTACGGGTTTTGTATTATTCATGCCCATATTGATCATTCGGTAGAATTGGTGATTTGTTTGATATTATTATTTGAATTATGAATATTTACTCAATGGAATGTGTGTTTTTTTTTACCAATTTCTTTGAATATGCTACCGAATAATTAATAGTATATATTACCATGGATATAGTTTTATTCAATGATATAGCTTTATTATTCAATAGTATATATTACCATCGAATAATATTACCGAATAATATTGTAACACCATTGAATAATTAAGCTATACCATTGAATAATAAAGCAATACCATCGCATAATCCGTCAATACGATCGAATAATATAGTGATATCATCGAATAATCAAAATGACTAACCTACAAAACAGACTCATACGACTGCATAATCCTTCATATACTAGTGCATAATCATTCATACTCAACTGCATAATCATCTATGGGAATCAACGGCTCAGATTCCTCTATGGGAATCAACGGCTCAGATTTGTGTACATGATACACGTTAAGGGCTGAGTACACGTTCCCTATTCACCAGTCACCACTAACTGTGGACTGCATTGTCCTCTCCTATGTAGCTAACTTGTTTTTACTTTTTACTGTGCTTGATAAACCCATGTATGTAATAGGTCCCTGATTCGAACCCCGGATGACCGCTCTTTATTTACCAATTCAGTGAGTGAAAAAAGAAACCTACAATACATTAAATGCATCGAATTTTAACCATTTTTTTATGTTCATATTATTGTACGGGGGAGTGAAAAAAGGACTTTTGGGTAGTACCCATAGGTCACCGAAAATGACTCACCGGAAAGAACTTGTGCGTAGTACTCATAGGTCCCCGGTTCAAACCCAGATGACCGCTCTTTATTTACCAATTCAATGAGTGAAAAAAGAAACTTACAATACATTATATGCATCGAATTTTAACCATTTTGTGAGGTTAAAGTAACCTCTAAAAAACTAAAAAATTAATATTGACACCACAAAATAAAAAAAAATTAGATTTAAAAAAAAAAAATAGATGTGTCTCTTGAGGTGCAAACATATGACTCTTGAGACAGACATAACTTTTGAAATATGTATAATACACAAGAAGAAAAGATAATTATGAGAAAGTTTTAAATTAAGGGGTCGTTTGGTATGCATTTTCGGGAATCAAAATTGGTTAATCGTTTGGTATGATAGATATTGATAGGCACTTGGAATCGGAATAATTCTCGGAAATCATCCATTCTCTATTTTGGGACAAATTTCATTCCTGCCAAAATACCAGGTAATTATTCATTCCAACTCATAAATGTCAGATTGGATAAATTCCCCCTTGGTGTTTGTCTTTCATTAGATAGAATATGTATAGGTTACACGGATGAATAATTACAACGAGGCCCTTAGGTCCATGTACCGGTTGGGGTCAGGCGGAGTGAGGTCGAGAGAACTGAACGCCTGCGCCAGGTCAGTTAGCTGGTAGGATGGAGCGGCCATCATGACCTGATGGTCCAGACGACGGGGCGGAGCCGGGCCGAGCAAGCCCTGAGAGACAGGGTACGAGCTCGGCGGAGGAGTCCAGCCGGGGGGAGGGTATTCGTTGGGGCCTGGGTAGCGGGGCGGAGGGCCCCACACGTTTGACTGCGGAGCCCAAGATGCGTGCTGATGGTAATAGTCGCGACCACGGCCCCGGAAGCGGCCGCCGCGGCCTCGACCACGACCTCGAGGGTTGCTGCTGTCGCGGCTGGAGGAAGGGGATGGCGGTTGTGGGGTGTATGGAGCGACGCCTAGATCGCCAGACAAGACTAGGGCCTCTACCGGAGGCGCCTTAGGGAGCGTCGATTGACCCGCAAGGCAAGTCTCTTCAAGGATCAATTGGGAGCGAGCCTTGCCGAAGTCAAGGAGAGGATCCGTCTGTTGAATCATGGTGGAGACGGTGTTGTACTCAGCAGGCAAGCCAGAGATAGTGCGAAGGACTAGGCGAGCGTTGGTGACAGGAGAGCCAACATTCGATAGTTGGTCAGAGAGTTCCTTCATGTGCTTGTAGTAGGAGGAGACAAAGGAAAAGGACTCGAGGCGGGTGTTGGTTAGTTGATGCTCAAGATAGACCGCCCACGAGTTCTTGTTGTCGTTGAAGAGGTTTTCAATCTTTGACCAGGCGGTTTTGGCACTCATATTCGGCTCCAAGATGGTGAGAAGGAGATCTTGGGTGATAGTGCCATAGATCCATTGCAAGAGGACACCATCAACTTGATTCTAGAGATCATCAGTAATGCCTTCCGGACGTTTCACAGAGTCGTCAATGTGGTCCAGGACATTGTGAGCACGAGCGGTAACACGAAATAACTCCTTCCAAGAGGGATATGGACCTTTTTCAGCATCAAGGATGATGGGGATAATGTTTTTGACATTGGAAATGGCTAGAGCGGAGTGGAAAGTTGAAGGCTTGGGGGCGTCAGCCATGGCGAGTTGCAAAAGTGGAAAGTTGAAGGCTTGGGGGCGTCAGTCTGCCTTCAACTATGGTCGACATCAATGGCCGATTGCTTGGAAAGCATCGAGGTTTCCGAGCAGTGGGATAAGGCTGCCGGCGCTCTATCGTCGACGTCCACGAGGTGTCTTTCAACACTGGATACGAATTTGTAATCCTAATTTTGCTTCAATGTCTTCTTCCGGATCTTCCCTCTCTGCTCCGCCCATGTCCTCACTCGCCCTTGTTCTTTCTTAGGGTTTTGTAAATTTTCAGTGAAACTGATTACCTATTTGGCTATTTAGGGTTTTTTTAACATGAATTGGTTAAGTTTTTCTTCTTCTTGAAGACAAGGTACTGTATTCATTGGGGGTTGTAATTGATATTGAACATTTTTTGCACCAGTCTAAGGAATTGAATCAAATATTCATCTTTAATTGTTCACTGTCTTGCGAGAAGGAAAGGCTAAACGGATCGTGTCGGGTATCCGAGTCGGATACCCGAAACCGTTTTGGCTAACCGTGTCGGATATCCGACAGTTATCGGATCGTGTTCGTGTCAGGGTTTTTGAGCTTATCGGTTCCGGGTATCCGACACGCCCGTATATGTACAACCCTACTGGTGTGGTTCTCGGATCTGGGCAGATGGGCGACCGGTGTGGCGCTCGGATCCGGACGGAGGAGAGGTGGTTACGTCTGGTGGCCGGCAGGAGGGACCGCGAGAGCGAGCAGAGAGAAGAGAGGGAGGTTGACTCGCGGGCCCGCGGCTTTGGGATTGGGAGGTTAGTGGAGGTCGAGAAAGAGAGAGGAGAAAGAAGACGGTAAGGAGAGGTATGACCGGTGGTGGGGAAGAGTCGGCAGCGGTAGGTCAGGAGGCGAGGGAGGGATCGAGAGAAAAAATTAGAGTTGATTTTGATGAAACTCTAGAGACTCATTTACCATGTCAGATTGGATAAATTCCCCCTTGTATTTGCCTTTCATTAGATAGAATATATATAGATTACACAGATGAATAATTACAACGAGGCCCTTAGGCCCATTAACCTATACAATACTACTGTTATCAATAAATTCATCCATTCTTGCATATATTTTCCTTTTTAATTATATTATTATTTTATTGTATTTTGATTTTTATTATTATTTTTATCACCTTTTTATTATTTAATATATACTTTTATTTTATGTTATTATTATATTATATTATATTATAGTTATATTATTATTTTTATCACTATTTTGTTATCTAATATATATATTATTTTAATTGTTTATAATAATAATGTTTAGTATTAATAATTATAACAGTATATTATATTTTTGTTACTATGATTAGTTTTGTCACTGTTTATTATATAATATATATTTTATATTATTATTGTTATTGTTATTTCAGTAATGGTTCATTCCGAAGTCATACAAAGCAACCGAATGAAGGAACGAGTCATTTTATTTCTATTTTCTAATTCCATTTCGATTTCCATTTCTATTCCAATTCCAACACTTATACCAAACGAGATCTAAAGGTAACTGATAGATTACACAGGTCTCCTATTGTATAGTGGGCTGAAAGCCCGTTAAGGCCCAATACCTTTGTAACATATATATATGTTATATCAATGAATGAAAACCCTCAAGGGAGGACTTTACATCAATTCTATCATTCTACATGGTATCACAGCCTTTTCTTCCTCACGAAACCCTAATTTGATCCTCCTGCCTCCCCTCTTCTCTTACCGGCCTCCCCGTATTTTTCTCCTTCTCCGCCGGTCATTCCACCGACTCCCGTCGTCGGCCTCGCTCTTGCCTTCCCTCGACCTGCAGCCACGGTCACCATTCACCACCGCGCCGTCCTCTCTCGCGCGTCTCCGATCCGGCCTCCACGAGCCCTGCAACCTCGCTCTCGCTGTCCTCCCTCGCACTCTCGCGTCTGTCCTATTCCAACGAAGAAGAAAGTTGCGCCCTTTGCAATTTCGTTTCAAGTATTCACATCATCGCCCTTGTTTTATAATATTCTCGCTTTTGGCCCTGAGTTAATTATTTATTAATTCAGGCGGCCAATATTTCATAAAAAATAAAAATAAAAAATGCACCGATACTCTGGACATCCCGCCCCTCGACATGCCGGTCCTCAGGCCTCTCTGACATCGCCTGACCCAGGCTATGTTCCGCCAGCTCTGCATCACGCCTTCTCCTCTACGCAACCGACATCTTCAGACTCTTCTTGGTACATGGACACTGGTGCCACCTCCCACTTGACGAACTCCTCAGGTAACCTCTCATTTATTTCTTTTAAGGGCCCTGCCCACTCTATTATCGTCGGAAATGGTGGTCGTCTTGCTACTTCGGGAATTGGCCACGCCAAATTACAGACCCCAACCCACCCACTACACCTCAACAATGTCCTTATTGCCCCAAAGATTGTCAAAAACCTTATCTCTGTCCGTCGGTTCACTACTGACAACAACGTTTCCCTTACGTTTGATCCCTATGGTTTCTCTGTGAACGATCTTACTACGGGGGTTACTCGCATGAGATGTAACAGCACCGGGGAGCTCTACCCTGTCACACCACCTCCTGCGTCCAGTCAGTCGTATCCGGTCGCCCTCTCGGCATCATCGTCCAGCCTGTGGCATGCACGCCTGGGCCATCCCAGCGCTGCCGTTCTAGATGTCCTCCGTTCCCAGAACCTGGTCACCTGTACTAAAGACCCACGCTCTGGTTTATGTTCTTCCTGCCAACTAGGCAAACATGCCAGACTGCCGTTCCAACGGTCTTTGACCTCTACCCTTGCTCCCTTTGATATCATTCACAGCGACATTTGGACCTCTCCCGTGCCTAGCAAGGAGGGTCACAAGTACTACCTCTTGTTTCTGGATGATTACACTCATTACTTATGGGTCTTCCCGTTGCATTTCAAGTCCCAAGTGTTTCCTATTTTTGCCAGATTCCATACCTACATCAAAACACAATTCCACATGTCCATCAAATGTTTCCAATGTGACAATGGTCGTGAATTTGACAACAAAGACTTTCACTCCTTCTTTGCCGCAAATGGGATCTCATATCGCTTGTCTTGCCCCTATACTTCTCAGCAGAATGGCAAGGCAGAAAGAATCATCAGAACCATTACCAACATGATGCGCTCTCTCCTCTTCCACGCATCTATTCCCCTTCCCTATTGGCCTCACGCCTTATCCACCACATGTTATCTCCTAAACATTCTCCCTTCCACTACCCTACACAATCGCTCGCCAGCTCAGACACTTTATTACGCCGAGCCTAGGTATGATCACCTTCGCACCTTCGGGTGCTTGTGTTTCCCAAACCAGTCATCCACAGCCCCGCACAAGCTTCACCCGCGCTCCACTCCATGTGTCTTCCTAGGCTATCCGTCTAATCATCGCGGTTACATTTGCCTCGATATCAAGACCCACAAGATCATTCTCTCACGTCATGTCACCTTTGATGAGTCGCGGTTTCCCTTTGCGTCTCCCACACCCCTTGTGTCTCCGTCAGAGTCTGAGTCACCGTTCCCTCACTTTCTTTTTCCCCAGAGCTCTCCCGGTGCTCCTACTTTCCCCCCTACACCACCACCACCACCACCACCACCCCCCACCACCAGACCACACACCCGCAGCGTCTCTGGTGTCTTCCGACCCCGTAAGATCGTCTCCATGACCACCGCCCATCACCCCGCTATCCACCTCCCATCACCCCGCCAAACAACCTCGCCTCACCTACGTGCGACGGCCGCCTCATGTCATGCGGCGCCCGCCGCAACCCCAAATGCTGCGCCCGCCGCCCATAACCCCTCCCTGGCGGCGCCCGCCGCAGGCCTTGCGGCGCCCGCCGCAACCCTCGCCGCATTTGATCCGCCCGCCGCCTCTTCCCCTTGCTTAGCCCCTCTTACCCCCGTCCTTCCCGACTCCCATTCACCCTCTGCCTCCACCCAGACCTCCCTCTCCCCCGTTCCCACCTCCCACAAAACAACCCTCCTCGACCCGAATTGGCAGGCGGCTATGCTCGACGAATACAGGGCCCTTACGAAGAATAGTACTTGGGTTCTTGTTCCTCGCCCTCCTGAGGCGAACGTCATTCGCTGTATGTGGCTCTTTCGTCACAAGTTCCGCTCTGATGGGACGTTGGAGCGCTACAAGGCCCGTCTTGTGGTGAACGGTAGATCTCAGCAGGCAGGTATTGATTGTGATGAGACCTTCAGCCCTGTGGTCAAGCCTGCCACTATCCGAGTAGTCCTGAGTCTAGCTCTGTCGCGCAACTGGGCCATCCATCAGTTAGATGTCAAGAACGCCTTTCTGCATGGTCATCTGAACGAGACAGTTTACATGTTTCAGCCGCCGGGGTTTGCTGATGCTAAGCGTCCAAAACATGTCTGTCTCCTCAAGCGCTCTCTTTATGGTCTGAAACAGGCTCCACGGGCATGGTTCCAGCGTTTTGCCTCTCATCTGCTCCGTTTGGGTTTCACTGGCAGCCGTTCCGATACGTCTCTGTTTATCTATCGCAGAGGCTCAGACTTGGCATTCTTGCTGCTTTATGTCGACGACATCATTCTCACCGCCTCTTCTGATGCTCTTCGGATGTCCATAATCTCGCAGTTGAGTGCGGAATTCGCCATGTCTGATCTGGGTCAGCTGTCTTACTTCTTGGGAGTTGCTGTTCAGCGGCATGCGTCTGGTCTGTTTATCTCACAGAGTAAGTATGCTGCTGAGATTGTTGCTCGGGCTAAGATGGTCAACTGCAATCCCGTCGCCACCCCAGTCGATACATCCAACAAGCTCAGTGCTCATTCTGGTCCTTTGGTTGACGATCCAACCCTGTACAGGAGCCTCGCTGGTGCTCTTCAGTATCTCACTTTCACCAGGCCTGATATCAGTTACGCCGTCCAGCAGATCTGCTTGTTCATGCATGCCCCTAGAGAACCCCACTTTCAGGCTTTGAAGCGGATCATTCGGTACATCAGCGGCACCCTCGAGCTCGGCACTACCATCACTCCTTCCTCTAAGCTTGATCTTGTGGCGTACACTGATGCGGATTGGGGTGGTTGTCCAGACACACGTCGCTCCACGTCTGGTTACTGTGTCTTCCTCAATGACACTCTTGTGTCTTGGTCAGCCAAGCGTTAGTCCGTCGTGTCTCGCTCCAGCGCTGAAGCCGAATACAGGGGTGTTGCCAACGTTGTCTCCGAGTGCTCTTGGCTCCGCAATCTCCTGCTTGAGCTACGATGCCCCTTACAGAAGGCCACTCTGGTCTACACTGACAACGTCTCCGCCGTCTACCTGGCTAGCAACCCAGTCCAGCATCAACGCACGAAGCACATTGAGCATGATCTCCACTTCGTCAGGGACAAGGTTGCCATTGGACATGTCCGCGTTCTCCATGTCCCGTCCTCTTATCAGTACGCTGATATATTCACCAAGGGTTTACCTAGATAGTTATTCATTGATTTTCGTTCCAGTCTCACTGTACGGACCCCTCCCGTTTCGACTGCGGGGGTTTGATAGATTACACAGGTCTCCTATTGTATAGTGGGCTGAAAGCCCGTTAAGGCCCAATACCTTTGTAACCTATATATATGTTATATCAATATCAATGAATGGAAACCCTCAAAGGAGGACTTTACATCAATTCTATCATTCTACAGTAACCACGTTCGCCTAAAGAGCTAGTGTAGTGGTGGCGTGTGTCTCATGAGTTACATTACAATTACATGATACATATGCCACAAGAGTGCACATATTTGTTTAAAAAATGAAAAAATATATTTTGGGAAGGATATAATGATTTTTTTTTAATGGTGTAAATAGTGGAGTAGTGAAAGTGGAGTGTGCTTGTTCTCCCTGAATTAACGGCATCTTTGGCGCCTCTGTAGTTTGACGCAACTGCTCTACTTTGACAAATTATAAAACACCACTCAAACTCAAATCCCATCATGCTTTTAATCACCCTCTTCTTCCTCTAATTTCAATATTTCACTCCCATTCAAATTCAACATACGACACCCTAATTACTACGGAGTATTCTTTTAATCACCCCTAGTATGCCCCGTTTGATTTGATTCCTGCAATTGAAATGAGAATAAAAATCGAAATGAGATCAGAAAATGGTAATGGTACATTTTTAAAGCTGATTATATGGTATATTGTTGGAATGAACAATTGCTAAAATAATACTACCTCCGTTCAGAAATAGACGTCATTTGATTTTTAGACACATTTTTTAAGGAGTTAAAAACTATATAAAATATCAATTTTTCAGAAATCTTTTAATATAATATAAATACTTATTAATACCGTAATAAATACCATATTATTAAAAAAAATTGTTTAAAAAGTTAATATTTTATATAGTTTATAGCTCATTAAAAAACGTGTTAAAAAGTTAAATGACGTCTATTTATGAATGGATGTAGTAATAATAATAAAAAAAATATTGAATAATTGATGAGTTTATGAGTTGTAATGAAAGATTTCCTTATATTTTGATGAGAATGAAATGTGCTCCAAAATGAATAATAGATGACTTACGAGAATCATTCTGATTTCAAGTTTTTATCATCTCAAACACTTAAATCGAAAATCATTCATTCTTATTCCCAATTTTCACTTCTAGAAATGCATACCAAATGGACCCTTAAGACCGTTCACAATAGTTGTGTGCAAATGTGCATATATGTATATTTTAGACATTTTATGAGCCTCATTGGTCGTTTTGGGTGTGTACAAATGTACACATTTGAGCATGTGATGTGCGAATTTGAGTACACGTACCACCTCCCCATGTGCATAAACTTTTACAAAAAAAAAGAAAAACAATTTCATTGATTTATTTTGTATTTTTCTTTTTGTTTTAAATTAATTGCATTTGAATGATGGGTAGAAAATGCACATTTTACCAATGGAGCATATTACTAAAAAATGATGTATTTTTACACATCATGTACAAATATGTATATTTTAAGCAAAACCATTATTGATAGCCTAATACCTCCAAATTTGAACAAGCAAATAAGGAATTAGGAAAATGCGAACAATCTCCCATTTTGTGTAATACCAGCATTTTCCCCCCATTTTCTTTAAAGTAGCCTTCAATAGTCATCCGTTAAGTAAAGATGATCGTTTTAGATATTGACATGCTTATTAAAAAGTACTACATGAAACATTACACAGTATTAGATTTAATTAAAAAAATATCTAAAATGATAATTGTTTTTTTTTTCAAAAAAAAAAAAACAGGATAAAATAACATTTTATAATTAACGAAGGAAATTATATTTTTTGTAATCTAAAAACTCTCTTTGAGAGTTTTTGCCGCCGCTATCCAACGGCCATCCAGGGCTCCTCGCTTGGTCGCACCTCCTTGCATCCGACGGCAAGAAGTTACCCACTCACTTGCTTGCTTCCATGGGCAAGCCGCTAACCACTACCACCTTACTTCAATTGGCAAGTCATCAGCCCGCCGCCTCCTTCGACAAACCTATGTCCTCTGTACGGGTCACCTTACAGAGGACATACCCAGCCACTACCCTCTACGGAGTCTACGCCTCTTCCAACTACAACTCTAGTGCTACACCGCTGCCATAGCCTTCCTCTAGTCCAATTTAGATCTGGCGTCGATATGTTCAACTTTTTGACGTGGGACACTTTTTGGTCACATTCCTTGACCAAAAAGTGTCTCACATCGAAAAGTTAAACATATCAAGCTATAGTATATGAGTCGGTGAGCCATTTCTTCTATTGCAAATTGGTTTTAGAATAAAACCTCACTCGGGCTGGACTAGCGTCTGTGCACACGACCCCAGTCATCGATCCGAGTCGGATTATGATAGCTGACTCCAACCGTCATCAACCTAGTTCTACTCTTACTAAACCGCCATTTCAAGAATTTTTCCAACCCTTTCGAGAGTTATTGGGTACTTGCCTTGCTTGCAAGCAAGAGGTTTAAAACCACCCTCTTTTTTTTTTTTTTAAAAAAAACTATTTTTATGTGATAATCGTAGACTATGATTATGCATTATTTAGTTATTAATAATGCCATAACATTATATAAAAAAACACAAAATTTCTCATTAAAATTTTCCAAGTGTGTTTGTATTGCACATGATTAAATTTATAATAAATTAAATATAATATATATTTATAAAGTGTTTTAATTTTACAACTTATCGAAAGTTAGGTTGATTTCTCTAAAAGCGTAACAGAAATGCACTTCCTTGAAGCTCTCAAGGAGACGAAGAGAGTTGGAAATCAACATCTCAATACTCCAAGGGCACTTTCACGTTCCTATAATACAATTGATGACCACCAAACTGTCGCCTTCGATGATGATATTGATGATTCAGAATTTCTTGACATTAGTGATACCTAGACCTGAGCATGGGTCGGGCTTTAGCCAAATTTTCAACCCATTACACTGGACCGGGCTTAGGCCAAACCCGGTTTTTGGGCCTAGTGTCTTGTCCAAGCCAGCCCTCATTGCAGGACCAGGTCGCCCAGCGGGCAAAGCGGACCTAGCGTCTCAAATTCATTTTTTATCCCAAATCAAACTATTTTTTTTAAAAAAAGAGGCAAATCACAAATTATACCGATATTTTCAAATGTGAGGCAAATATGGAAACAATATTAGCTTACTAACAAATGCAATACAAAGTTACATATATACTTAATATAAAGTTATACATACAAATATACAAAACATTATAAACGTGTATATGTATATATACACACTGTAAGTATATATATATATATTGTAAATGTAAATGTATATGGGACATATATACACATTGTAAGTGTAAATGGGACATATATACACACTGTAAGTGTATATATATGGGACGTATATTGTAAATATAAATGTGTATGTGTCCATATACACTGTAAATATATACATTTCAAATGTGTGTGTGGGACCGGACTTAGGCCAGACCCGGTTTTTTGGCCTAGTACCTTATCCAAACCCGCCCTCATTGCCGGACCGGGCCGCCCAGTGGGCCAAGCGGACCTAGCGCCTCAATTTCATTTTTTATCCCAAATCGAACTATTTTTTTTTTAAAAAGAGGCAAATCACAAATTATACCGATATTTTCAAATGTGAGGCAAATTTGGACACAATATTAGCTTACTAACAAATACAATATAAAGTTACATATATACTTAATATAAAGTTATACATACAATTATACAAAACATTGTAAACGTGTATATGTGTATATACACACACTGTAAGTATATATATATATATATTGTAAATGTAAATGTATATGGGACATATATACACATTGTAAGTGTAAATGTAAATGGGACATATATATTATAAATGCATATGGGACATATATACACACTGTAAGTGTATATATATGGGACGTATATTGTAAATGTAAATGTGTATGTGTCCCATATACATCGTAAGTATATACATTTCAAATGTGTGTGTGGGATCGGACGGGATTTGCGGGATAAGAAATCCTCGTCCCGCGTTCTATTCCGCATAATTTTTACGGGACACGGACCCGAGATTTGTGCCCACCCTTATAAATTATGTATATATTTTTATATGTTATATATATATATAATACTTTATATAACTTATATATATAATATTAATATATATAAAACCGGGTTGGGCTTATCGGCCCGTTTGGGCTTTACCCTCTGCCCAAACCCGACTCTTTGGGCCTACCGGGCCGGGCTCGTCGGCCCGCTTGGGCCAAGTACTCTATCCAAGCTTGCATATTTTCCCGGGCGGGCCGGACGGGTTGATCCATGTTTGCTCAGGTCTAGTGATACCACATCTAAGGGCCAACACCTCGACCACCAAGGTTGACCAAAGAGTCAAAGACCCCCACGAATGCCACCACACTCGATAATGAAACCTGCAATTTCCTCATTAGACGTCAATTTCGACCCATCAAAATTGATTTTGTAAGTTTTTTAAGGTGGTTTGCTCCATCTAATGTTCCTTCTTTTCCTTGAATAGGTAAATAAAGAGCGGCCATTTCGGGGTTTGAACCGGTGACATATGAGTACTACCCACAAGTCCTTTCCGGTGAACCATTCCGGAATGGTTTGTTCCTTCTTTTCCTCTATTTCCTTGTTTGACAATTCTTTTAATGTTGCATTGCAGCTCGGACTGGTGGAAGTTCAGAAGAGAGGGATTCGAAGACTTGCTATGGAAGGTGATTGTCTCGCAATCGTGAATGCGATCAAAGGAACTTGGTCGACGCCTTGGGAGATCGAGATGATTATTTCGGATGCTCTTCGTTTGCCCAGTTCCTTTGAGACGGTCTCTATCTCCCACGTCTTCAGGGAGGCCAATAGGGTAGCTGATCCTCTTGCTCACCTGGCCTTGGATTCCATTACTCCCCCTTGGAATTCTGACCTTGAGTTCAAGACTCTCGTCCGCAAGGACATTCTTAAACGGTGGTACAACCGTGGTTGGCACACCCTAAATCTTCACCTTGTAACCAAAAATAAAATAAAATAAAGGTTTTCAGTTCTTTGTTTATTAGATTATGAAATTCTAGCTACATGTTTTATTTTTAATTTATAAATTATTTTAAATATGTTATAAAATGTACTCCACATTTTATAACATATATAAATTTCATTATGTGAAATCCAAAAACACCACATCTCCTTATCTCATAATAGTATCGGGCAACTTAATTACCTTTTCACATTTGTCCATCCATCCATCTTCTGGTTAGCAAATAAATATAAATAAATACATCAACCATTTTTCAGCCATCAAAGTCTAAAAATACAGATAAGGTTTGATTATAATCTCTTCCTCTTCCCCTTCCGTTAATCATTTTCAGAGAATTCAGTAGGCGATTGATCCACAAAACCGAGGGGAAAAAAGATCCGACCTTTAACCCCCCTCTGTGGATTAATCTTTCCCCTCCCTGGTTCTTCATCTCCATTCCCACCCATTTCAATTCACAAATCGACCTCAATTGCCCTCAAATTGACGTCGATTTGGTATTATTTTAATCTTCCTCTTTTTTCCAGGGGCCTCTTTGTCGGTGCCATTCATCGATTCTCTTACCTAATTTTTTAAAAAATTTCTTGCAACTTATTTCGTGCGGGGTGTGGGATCCCTCTTTTTTTTTTTGTTTTTTTTTTCAATTATTCATACTCTCTGTTGTTTAATCTTATTGTCACATTCGGAGCTAATCATGGGAAGATTGATTTTTCGAGTGGAGCTATCTTTATGCGTTTGAATTCATTTCCGTTCCCTAAAGTTTGAATCTTTTTTCCCCTTTCCAGATTACATATTTTTATTTATTTATTCAGAATTAAAGACGTGTTGAGCTGTTACATCTATTTCCAGTACCGCTGCCTCTCTCTATCTGCAACCTTGTCGATAAAATCTGAGGGAGGGCTCTGCAAGCTGTATTTTGAACGTGGGCTTAATTTGTACTGTTCTTGCTCGTTCATCCTCATTAATTGATTCATCCGTGAGTGATCGTCTTCTTCGTTTCTCTACCCATCCAACTTCCCCCTGTAGCTTCTCCACGTTTTGGCTTACACAAAATCCAACCCCTCATTGCTCCACAGGTGTCAGATTATCTCTTTCCCCAAATTTTGTTTTATCGATTAATCTTCAGGATCTGCAATGGCGCCTCCCTCTTTATAGCCAGTCACCGCAAACACCGAAAAAGGGTTTGTTCTTCGAGAAATTACAGGAAAGATGTCACCTTTCGGCTGGTTGGGTGGGTCGAAGGGGAAGAAGCATAAGGGAACTCCAGTGGTGATCAAAATGGAAAACCCTAACTGGTCGATCGCCGAAATTGAGGCACCTTCGGAGGACGATTTGATAATCGACACCAGAAGCCCCGTGAATCGGAGCAAGGTGAAGAGGAAGGGCAAAAATGCGAAGCAACTCACATGGGTTCTCCTCCTCAAAGCCCACCGCGCCGCCGGTTGCTTGTCCTCCCTCGCTTCTGCCGCTATCGGCGTCGCCGCAGCCGTCAAACGCCGTGTGAAGGCCGGCCGCACCGACTCCGACGACAATGACGCCGGCGTCGGGCATGGTGGCAGCCGGGGCAGCCGGAGGGCCAAGGCCTGTTTCCGCTCCTTCATCAAAGCGGTGCTGGTGTTGTCCCTGGTGCTGTTTTGCTTCGAATTGGTGGCTTATTTCAAAGGCTGGCATTTGGGTTCCCCCAATTTGCAGCTCAAGTTTATAATTTCAGCCCAATTTGGATTCAGGGATGTGTTCGATTGGATTTACGCCAAGTGGGTTTTGATCCGGGTTGGGTATCTCGCCCCACCGCTTCAGATGTTAGCAAATTTTTGCATTGTGCTGTTCTTGATTCAGAGCCTGGATAGGTTGATCCTGTGCTTGGGCTGTTTCTGGATCCGGATTAAGAAAACTAAGCCGGTCCCGAATTCCGGTTCCGATGTTGAATCCGGTGACGGCGATGGTTACTTCCCCATGGTTCTTGTTCAGATCCCCATGTGCAATGAGAGAGAGGTGAATTTTCCATTTCAACAGCAATTGCAAATTAGGGCTTTTAATTGCTTTGATTGGTGAATTGTGGGTCTGACTTTGTTTGTGATGTTATGTTAATTTGATGATGCAATCAGGTTTATCAGCAGTCAATAGCTGCTGTTTGCTGTCTAGATTGGCCAAAGGAGAGATTGCTTATTCAAGTTTTGGATGACTCTGATGATCCAACTACACAAATGCTGATCAAGGAGGAGGTTCTTATGTGGAAGGCACAAGGTGCCAACATTATCTATCGTCACCGGGTGCTCCGGCATGGCTACAAAGCTGGCAATCTTAAGTCAGCCATGAATTGTAGCTATGTCAAGGACTATGAATTCGTCGCCATTTTTGACGCTGATTTCCAGCCTACGCCCGATTTTCTCAAGAGGACTGTCATCCATTTCAAGGTAATTTGATGAATTGGTTGAGTTTGCGCGAATTTGGCAAATTGGATGTGTCAATTTCGGGTGTTTGGTATTGAGAAATGGGCCTATGACATTGCAGGACAAGGAGGAAGTAGGTTTAGTTCAAGCTAGATGGTCATTCGTAAACCAGGACGAGAACTTGCTAACACGGCTGCAACTCATAAACCTGTCGTTTCATTTTGAGGTGGAGCAACAAGTGAATGGAATCTTCCTCAGTTTCTTCGGGTTCAATGGCACTGCTGGTGTCTGGAGGATCAAGGCTTTGGAGGAGTCCGGTGGATGGTTGGAGAGGACGACTGTTGAGGATATGGACATTGCAGTTCGCGCCCATCTGAATGGATGGAAGTTCGTATTCCTTAATGACGTTGAGGTAGTTGGTCGCTTTCAACTTGAACTATTTGCTTGGCTAGTCACTTGAGTACTGCTTCGGGATTAATGAGTTGCGTTTTGCTTCTCGTGCGAGCTTTTAGTGTGCTTGTGAATTGCCGGAATCATACGAAGCTTATAGGAAACAGCAGCATAGATGGCATTCAGGACCTATGCAGTTATTCCGCCTTTGCTTGCCCGAAATATTCAAATCAAAGGTACTAAGAAACTTGCTTATATCA
This sequence comes from Persicaria tinctoria, assembly GCA_037127255.1. Lineage (NCBI taxonomy): Eukaryota > Viridiplantae > Streptophyta > Magnoliopsida > Caryophyllales > Polygonaceae > Persicaria > Persicaria tinctoria. Next base: position 25,127,046 of record JBANSL010000018.1, on the reverse strand, counting down.
TTATAAACACTTTACCTTTCAGAACTAACGCGTTTTTTTGGCTGTGAATCGTCACAGATTGGCACTTGGAAGAAGGCGAATTTGATCTTCCTTTTCTTCCTCTTGAGAAAATTGATCCTGCCATTCTATTCCTTCACACTGTTCTGCATAATTCTACCGATGACAATGTTCATCCCGGAGGCTGAGCTCCCGGCTTGGGTAGTATGCTACATCCCGGCAACCATGTCTTTCCTCAACATCATGCCAGCCCCGAAATCCTTCCCATTCATCGTCCCCTACCTTCTGTTCGAGAACACAATGTCAGTGACCAAGTTCAATGCCATGGTATCCGGTCTCTTCCAGCTAGGGAGCGCATACGAGTGGGTAGTGACCAAGAAATCTGGCCGATCCTCTGAGGGCGATCTCGTCTCTCTTGCATCCGAGGAAGAGCCAGAGCTAACCCTTCAACCAAGGGGCTCGTCGGACTCCACGCTGCTTGATGTAAAGGAGGAGCTCCTCAAGCAAGACTTAAAGGGCGCGAAGAAGAAGAAGAAGAAGCACAACAGGATATACATGAAAGAGCTCTCCCTTGCTTTCCTTCTGCTGACCGCAGCAGCTCGGAGTTTGCTTTCGGCTCAGGGCATCCACTTCTACTTCCTGCTCTTCCAGGGAGTGTCCTTCCTCCTGGTAGGCCTAGACTTGATCGGCGAGCAGGTTGATTGAAACGGCATTGGAGAGCACGCGTGCTTATAGAGTACATACAAAAGACTACAAGTGCTGTACAAACTAAACAAGGTAGAAGAGCCCTTGATCCATGGACCATCTATGAGATGAGATTAAGACTGGTGGTGGACAGCCAAGGGAGAGCACGCGAGCCTGCGGTTCTTGCGTCGTCTGCTGCTCGGGGCTCCAATGTTAAGAACTCGCCATGTTAGCACAAGAATGAGATTAAGGTCTCAACTCAATGCAGGGAAGAGGGAAGGTCATGGGAGCTATAGATCAACTCCCTTGAATGTGTTAGAGAAAGTTACCCCCTTTGTTGTTATTGTTTTTACTTTTTTTTTTTATTTTAACTCTCTTCCTTTGGCATTTGTCTCTGTAAGTTGTTTATTGATTCTTTTGTTATGGGGTTAAATTCTTTTGTAAGAAGAAAATTGTTCTTTAGACATGAGACAGAAGTTCAGTTTGTTGGCTAAATACATCCTTTTTTACAGCTCTTTCCTTCTTGGATGTGTTAGATTTTTTTTACATTCATCTTCTTTTTTTCTGTTGGCAATGAGTAGATATTGTGTAAATGAGATGACATGAAATTGATAGAGGCGTCTTTCTAGAATTAGGAGGGTGTGGGGGGAGACAAATGCATGTGAGACTAGTTAAGAAAAAACAGATTTGGTGGGGAATACAAAACACTTATATTGAGTTAATGTGAAATTATGTGATGGTTTGTAATGGTATCCATTGATATGAAATGTTTATTTGTAGGAGCCATTCACTGTGTAGTAGTGTAGGTGATGGACCAAATGGATTGTCCTAATCTGTCCACTAGATTCTCTCTAAATCATCATGTTCATTAGATGAGGAAAAGCTAAAATTGAGTGTTTAGGGTGTGTTTGGATTCCATTGCATTTTCATTATAATTCAATTATTTTATCTCGTTTTATGTGTCTGTTTGGTTGTAAAAATAGGGTAAAATACACCTATGGTCCCTGAACTTTGATCAAATGTTCAAACGGGTCCCTGAACTTTATTTTTGTTCATTGAAGTCCCGTAACTTTGATACTTTATACACATTTGGTCCTTCTGTTAGTAAATTTGTTAAATATGTGTTAAGTAATGATATGAAATCAATGTATTTTTGTATTAATTAAATGAGTTAGGTTATACAATTGTAATTGCTCGGTATTTGTTTTACTAAAGTAAAAAATTAAGCTTTTTTCTTCTCAAAAGTCATCATATATAATAGAGTTTTATTAAAACAAAACATATTTTAAAATATATTTTTATCGAAAATTTTTTTTTCACCAAATGTTATAATTTTCCAATAATAGTTTATTTTAAAGTATTTTAATGACTAAAATTTCCGTATTTAATAAAAAAGGAGTTTATTTTGTTAACACAAATATAATTTATTTTTTATAACAAAAGTATAGTTTTTTTTTTAACAAAACAAATTTTAATTTTTTTAATTAAATAAGAAATTTTCGGTCATTAAAATACTATAAAATAAAATATCAACGGAAAATTATACCATTTAGTTGGTAAATAGAAAGTTTTTTTTTATTATAAAAAAATATTTTTTTAAAACATATATTTTTAATATAACATAATTTTTTTACTTTAGTAAAACAAATACCAAGAAATTACATGTATATAACCTAACTTATTCCATTAATATACCAAAATATATTGATTCTATATCATTATTTAACACATATTTTACAAATTTACTAACAGAGGGACCAAATGTGTACAAAATATCAAAGTTCAGGGACTTTAATGAACAAAGATAAAGTTCAGGGACCCGTTTGACATTTGACCAAAGTTCAGGGACTATAGGTGGATTTTACCCTGTAAAAATAAAAATCTCGTAAAAACCAAGGTAAAGCTGTAATTTAACCAAATAATCACATAAATCGAGATAAAATAATTGCATTTTAATTAATATATCATGGAATAAAAAATATCATAATTTAAACGCCTTCAATTTTTTGTTAACCAAACACCGCCTTATCATTTTGCATTATAATGATAATGCATTTGGAATCCAAACACACCCTCAGATGTTAGATTTTAGTGTCTTTTAAACAAAATTAATACTCTCTTCATATAAGATATTTGACTTTATATCACGTATTTTAAACATATAAAATATTAATATTTGTATAATTTATTGGAGTGTAAAAAGTTTAAATAAAATGGAATATTATTAATTTTCAAAATGAAGGGAGAGCATAGCTCCAAAATATGGCATCCAACACCAATAATGGGTAATGAATACTCCATAATAGATTGAAGAAAACAATGACATCATTCTCGGACTCTCCAATTTTTTTTTTAAATATCATGTCCTCTGTTTTTTAATGGACAAATAATTACAGTAATAGCGATGGAAAGAAAAATCCAAAGGGATGATCTATTGCTATTTTAATTAGATTTTGGCCCTTTTCCCTCTATGATTGTTCTAACCATTTTATTATTTCTGGAAAAGAATCTAACCTGCAATTAATCCTCCCAATATTACTAAGTTTTGAAAAGGACGCATATAATATTAAGGATTTTTTTGCTAAGTGTTGATTTTAAACATATTAGTTTACAAAATGTCAATTTTCAACCTTAATATTTATTAAGGGACGGCTTGGATTATAAATTAATGATGAAACGGCTGGAAGCAAGTTGTCTCACGTACGTGGCTTGAATTCAAGAAATGAGCCTGAATTTGGAAAAAACAAAATGGGCCTGAAGCAATTTAATTTAAATGGGCCGGAGCACTTTTACTCATCATCATTCACCAGCACATTTGTTTGACACGTTACATGAATAACTTTCTTTTTTTATTATTACATGGGTTACAAAGTTATTGACCTTGGTGACATATGTATAGTTATAAATAAATTTTTTAGTGACAATTTTTTTATAACAAGATTAGTGTCACCACCTTTATCAGTTATGACAATTTTTATTGGTGACAACTTAGTTTTTAGATTTTTTTTTCGTGAGGTCACTGTCACAACTTTTATAAATCGTGATACTCGCTCCGACTTCTTTGCTATGGTCGCTCGTCCTCCGTCCCATCTTTCGTCTGGCAAACCTGACAAGGCGGACAAGAGCAATCTCCTCTAGCTGCACCCACTGTGGTCGGTCTGGCCATGAGGCTTCCTCTTGCTTCAAGGTTATTGGTTTCCCCGACTGGTGGAATCATAGAAAGGGAGTTACCGATCATGTGACTGGCGCTCCTCTTGCTTGCGGCAAGGGCACTGCAACCTCTGCTCCTCCACCTACCCCGTCTCCCGGCCTCACCCGAGGCTCGGCTATGCACACTATCGTCGCTCACTCCGCCTCTTCTTCGGGCTCTTAGCATCTGACCACCGCTGATCGTGACGCATTCGGCTCCATCGTCTCCGACACTGACTGGGCTATGCTCTTTGAGAAGTTCAAGGACTATCACTCTAAATCTTCTCATGACCGTATGCCAGGTATCGTTTCTATCCCATGGATCCTCGACTCCGGGGCTTCCTTTCACATGACCGGTGATTGTCGATTGCTCCGTGACATCGTCGAGGTTCCGCCCTATCATATCAAGCTTCCTAATGCATCGATCTCGACGGATACAAGGGCTGGATCTCTTGATCTTTGTCCTGTGGTTGTCCTTCATCACGTGTTACTTGTGCTGGGGCTTGATTGTCACTTGCTATCTGTTGCTTGCTTCTCTGCTGAGCTTTCTTGCCTTGTTATCTCCTCTGATAAGTTATTTGTGATCCATCTCGTCAGCTTGTTCCACCTTTTACAAATAATTCTACTGTCATGTCCAATAATTGTGAATTGTGACATTTGTCATAAGGCCAAACAATCTCGTCTTTCTTTCCCGATTAGCACGTCTCGTGCCCTTGATTGTTTTGATTTGATACATTGTGACATTTGGGGTCCTTATTGAACCTCTTCTGCTTATGGTGCTTCCTATTTTTTTACTATAGTTGATGATTATTCTCGCACAACTTGGGTGTTTCTCATGTCGCATAAATATGAAGTTGCTCTCTTATTTCGCAATTTTCATTCCATGATTCAAACACGATTTCATAAGTCTATCAAATGCTTCTGCAGTGATAATGGCTCTGAATTTATCGTTCTCAAACCTTTCTTTCGGGAACATAGTATAATGTTTGAGTCCTTTTGTGTCAGCACACCTCAGCAGAACGGTCGTGTTGAACGGAAGCACCGCCACATCTTGAATGTCTCTCGCGCCTTGATGTTTCAGGCCTCATTACCCATCAAATTTTGGGGGGAATGCGTCCTTACTGCTTGCTACCTCATCAATCGAACACCTACTCCTCTTCTTCATGGTAAAACGCCCTATGAACTTTTATTTACAAAACCTCCTAATTTTTCCTTGCTTCGAGTATTTGGTTGTCTTTGCTATGCCACTCAAATACCTCGTAGCTCAAACAAATTCGCAGCCCGTGGTCGCAAATGTCTCTTCCTTGCGTATCCTTTCGGTCAAAAAGGGTGGCATCTCTACGATTTGGATACCCATGCATTCTTCACATCTAGAGACATCTCTTTTCATGAACAAAGCTTTCCCTGTGCTTCCACTTCAAATCCTCCTTCCGATCCAACCCCAACGTCGTCCTCCCCGTCACTGTTGTCTCATGACGACGACGACCCACCTACCTCCGTTGGCGTCGGGGGAGTTCTCCTCCTCCTCCCCCACCCCTGCCCCATCGCAGTGGCCGAGCATTACATCAAAGTACCCGCCTTCGGGACTATGTTTGCACCACAATCCATCACCACCCTATCTCGTCGGCTCTTGCTTCGGTCTCGTCCACAGGTACCTTGTATCCTTTAGCTAATTATGTGGGTTATAACAACTTATCTAAGTCCCATTGCAGCTACCTCGCCGTTGCCATTGCTACTCCGGAACCCACTTCCTTTCGTGAGGCTATTCGCCATCAGCACTAGCGTGATGCGATGAGACTTGAGATCGACGCTTTGCATCACAATGGGACTTGGGACATTGTGGATTTGCCTCCTAGTAAGACCCTCATCGGCTGAAAATGGGTCTTCCGGGTCAAATACAACGCTGACGGAAGCATTGAGCGCTATAAAGCGCGCCTCGTTGTGCTCGGCAATCGACAGGTCGAAGGTATTGATTACTCAGAAACTTTTTCTCCGGTTGCTAAGATGGTATATGTCAAGGCCTTTCTCGCAGTATCAGCTATTCGTGATTGGGAACTCCATCAAATGGATGTCCACAACGCCTTTCATCACGGAGATTTGTCTGAGGATGTCTACATGACATTGCCGTCTAGGTTCCGGGTTCCAGGTTCATCGAAAGTCTGTCATCTCCGTAAGTCTTTATATGGTCTTCGGCAGGCTCCTCGGAATTGGCTCTTCAAATTGGCATCGGCTCTCAAGTACTTTCGCTTCACTCAGTCATATGCCGATTACCCCTTGTTCTTTTATAGTCGCTCAGGGATTGTCATCCATGTCCTTATTTATGTTGATGATCTCATTATTGCGGGCAATGACTCTACATCTATAGCGGCATAGCGCGCTTCAAGGGGTTTATGCACACTTGATTCCACATGAAAGATCTTGGTCGCCTCAAGTATTTCCTTGGAATTGAAATTACTCGCTCACCGACCGGCATATTCTTGTCTCAACGCAAGTATGCGCTGGACATCCTCACATAGACGGGGCTGCTAGCCTCTAAACCAGCGACATTTCCCATCGAGCAACACCATCAGCTATCACTCGACACGAGCCCTCCGTTTTCTGATCCCGAGCAGTATTGATGGTTAGTAGGTTGGCTTATCTACATCACCATCACTCGGCCGGAGATCAGCTACTCCGTCCACATTCTTGCCTAGTTTATGGCTGCTCCGACCACTAATCGATGGCAGGCTGCCCTGCGAGTTGTCCGATACCTAAAAGGATGCCCCGATCAAGGCATCTTTCTGTCCCGCTCAAGCAACCTCCGTCTCAATGCATATTGTGACTCCGACTATGCAACCTGCCCAATCACACGACGCTCCCTCACTAGCTTCTTCATCATGCTCGGTGAGTCCCCTATCTCTTGGCAGACCAAGAAACAAACTGTTGTGTCTCGTAAGCAGAGTATCGGGCAATGGCTACTACCACATGTGAGCTCGTTTGCCTCAAATCTCTCCTGACTTCCTTAGGGGTGTTTCATCATCATCCGATGCGGCTCTGGTGTGACAATTAGGCTACCCTTCATATCGCCTCCAATCCAGTCTTTTACAAAAGCGCACAAAGCATATCGAGGTCGACTATCATCTTATCCGTGATCATGTTCAAGCTGGCACTATCGTCACCGCCATTGTTCGATCTGCACTTCAGCTGGCTGATATCCCAACAAAGGCGCTTGGGCAGTCTTAATTTCAAACGCTTCTTCGCAAGGTTGGCATTCGAAATCTACATGCTCCAACTTGAGGAGAAGTAGTGCGATATCTTTTGTAGGAGGAAATCGAGTTCAAAATATAATAATATAAATCAAACCGGATTATGCCCACACAAATGATTACAAGACTTCCTCCCGATGTAGCAACAGGAAGTCAGGATCGATCCTCGAGGAAGCGTGTCAGCGGATCTCAGGTAGTGGAAGAATCTCACGAACGGAAGTCAACTCAGGGTACTCGACCTCGACTAGGTGTAGTCGACAGGGGTCAGGCACAATCGATTTCGAGCAACCAGCGAATCCAAGCAACAGGTGTGGTCGACGTCGACTAACCCTCCTTGACGTCGAGTAGAAGTCGTAGTCGAGTAGCTTGGTCGATGTCGAGTATCTGCAGAGATAGAAACAAGAAGCGATCTTGATCGATCGAATATTAGTAGTCGACGTCGACCAGGGTTGGTCGAAATCGAGTAGAAAACAGTGACGAAACGAACTGCAAATTTCGAAATAAACAATGTCAAAGAAAACTTCCAAGACCGGGGTTTGCAACAACGATAACCAAACATGAATAAGGCAAGATAAAGAGAAATAATCATGCAATCACATTAAAGGAACAAGCTTGCGCATTTTCCAACAATTAGACAACTTTCTCAAGAAACCCTAATTGTATCTACCAATTTTATGTTTATAATCCAAGTTGTTAACCTAAATCTCTATTAGATAGGTAATAAACATATAAAAGGTAGTGGATGATCAAAACACAATGAAGGTCGAATCTTTACCTCAAGCATTCATGGCTATCATCGGGCTCACCCCGACCCTAGAAGTGGGTGGACTACTCGCTCTTCATCATAGGAAAAGACATCAATAATAAAAGAAAACTAATTTGCATTAATGAAATAAAGTAAAGCTTACAACCGATCGAAGCCAAATTGCTCTCGCTCTCCAACTCCTCTCGGCCTCCACTCTCTCTCTCTCTCTCTACACGATGTAACTAATGGCTTGTCTTGGATGATTCTAAAAACCAACCCCTTATTTATAGTGTTCCATGTAGTTATTCTAGGAAGGAACAACTATATCTAAATCTAAAACTTTCTATCTAATAACATAAGATAAAACATTAATGATAAAGGAAATAAATCTATAAAGGAAACTATGACTAATGTGATAAATTCCTCTTGACTTGATAGATCTTGATATGGATGGATAGAATTCCACATCTCTTGGCTTGCAAGTAACTCTATCTTCTCGGCACAACTCGATCTCGGACTCGGACTCGTCTGGATTGTACTCGACATCAAGTAGGTTTACTCGACTTCGACTGGCGTTTTCTCCTTCTGGGTTGCACTCGAGCTCGGGTAGGATTCAGACTCGACGGGTGTACTCGACGTCGACCAAACTTCTCGACGTCGAGTAGAGTTGTTCTGCTCGAGTGCTCCTCCTCGACTTTGTGTAACTTTCTGGCTCCTGGTGTACTCGACTTCGACCATATGTGGTCGACGTCGAGTAGAATTGTCGGCTCTCAACATTCGGTTTTGTTCTTAAAACACACTTTTCCGAGTCCTCGTTCGTCGGATTGATGCATATGAGTATGCGTTGGAAAGCTCTTTTCGAGGGATACAACTCTCATGAAGACATCAGAACTTGATTCAGAATGATGAATGGCGAAAAGTGGGCTTTACTCCAGCTGCACCATCCTTAGCTTCTTCATGACTTTCCTTTAAGCTCCAAAGTGCGTCCGATTTACGCGAAATTAAACAGAAACTAGTGTAGACTCCATAATTTGGCAAATAATTGTAAACTACATAGAATCTATGCTATTTTAACCCAAATGTATGAAATGATTTACAGAAATCGATATAAAAGCAAGTTTAAAACATGACAAATTAGGCTCACAACAAACACCTCATACTTAAGCTTGCTTGTCCTCAAGCAATACTTTTAATGGTCATACAGGGGAAGATCCTAGTCTATCAGCTCACAACAATATCATATCTTCTTTGTAAAGATCCTAGTCTATCTTGTATAGCAACTAACGTATCTTGTATCCTAAGATAGTTTAACCGTAGTTTTCTTGTATAAGTACATGCTTAAACTTAATGGAAATATACACTTTTTCTCCTACCTAATTTCACAGATAGGGTTTCTGAGTGCTCTTTACTCAGATGGTGTGCGGCTCTACGGTTGCGTGAATTGGCATTTTTTTTTCCGTGGATTAGATTTTGGATGTCGAAGTCGGGATGGGTTGGGGTCGTGGCAGTGTGTATTGTGGCGTCTCCACTACTCGGGTTGGCTACTTCCTTTGAGTTTCGTCCTCATTGCCCACATGATGATCGGGTCCTGATGTATCGCATACATCTGGCCTATGATTCTGCTTCAGAGTTGGGCTTGGCTTCTTCTGTCATTTTTGTCCAGATCCGTTTGGTTTTGTTTTTTGTAGAGTGTGTTTGCCTGAGTTTGCACGGTTATCTATTATTGTATGTTTTGGTTTTTAGACGGTTCTTCCGTCTGCCGGGTTAATCGACCCTTGAGTTTTAAATATGTACGTGAAGCATTTGACTTGTCCGTATAAAAATTGTATAAAATATTCCACTGTTTTGTACGGAGTTATAGCAGGTCACCTATTCAAATTCAAGTAGTTGAGAATACAATGCCAACCTGGTAGACTCAATGGCCTTAGGTTTGCCCATTAATTCTGAGCTCTTGATCGAGTTCAAACCCTGGCATAAGATCTGGAGGAAAGCACTTTGAAAGTAAAAAATATAAGGTATTATTAAAATTAAAATACCTTGCCTTTTTTGCCAGTTAACATTTCAGTTATTGAACAAGTGTCCACACTTTGCAGTTAACTCATTATCTGCAAATATAATTCATAATTGTGTTATATCTTCTCACTTCTTGCATTTAGAGAACTGCATTCAATAACATGTACCACCAAAAGGCCAAGGCGAATTAGGTAGCAACTGCTAGGACGAGCGTCGAAGACCCGGTTCTTGTAACCTTACTGATCGAGTACCATTCGATCCGAGGTTACCAATTGTAAGGTTCGATCAGCTCAAAACCCGAACCCATATGAATATATATGATGTAGAGTTTGCATATCACCCGCGTCCCACGTATATGCCCTACAAATATAAGATGACAGCGGAATTACTAGTCGATTTGAATCAATTTCTAACCTCTACACAACATACCGAAGATATCAATTCATGTATGATCCTCTAAGGTTCCTTGATCACCCGAGGCATTGGATGCTATGATTATATTGATCAATTCAACGTTTTATTTGTACTACGTTTCATATTTTTTTGAAAAACGACCAACATATACACATATGAATTGTGTCTCTTTTCAAAAATTTATCTATTGGTTCCACCACTTGTACCCAGCATAAGATATCATTGAATATTCTAACCTATGAGGACAATCATGCTCATTATATACCCACTAGGAGTAGGTGTGGGACGCGTCCCGTCCGGCGTGATTTTTTTTGGGATGGGACCGGGACATTATCCATCTCTACTCTCTCCGACAACTATTCTTTTTCAATCTTGCGCATGCCTTGTCCCTCGCATAAATTTATAATATTCCAACATTTCACAAGTATTAGCTTATCATGCTGAAAAAGGATGATGTATATAAAAGTAAAACTAATAAAAAAATTCTCCACCTTTCAATGGTAAGAAAAATAATCAAACTTTTAGAAAAGGTGGTAACAAAGTATCTCAACTAACTTTTTCTGATCATAAATTCGACCAAAAATGCTAACATATAATCATTGAAATTAAGATCACGTTGTATTTTAGATAATATTGAGTTGTTCTAATAAGAATGATGTATTTTTATCAATTTTATGTGAACATTTTTTACCCGATGTATGGTAAAAAAAAAAAATCGAAATACTTTATTACTACCTTTCATAAAATTGAATTATTTTTTCTATCGTGAAAAGGGGATGATATTTTTTTTTTAACATGCCTCCAAAAATTTGTTTATTTTAATTAGTTTAGCCTTATATAAAACATTGACTTTTTTATTTAATTTTTAAAAATAATTTTATACTAATTAATAAAAGTATAAAATTATACTTTTAAAAATTAATATTTTATATAATTTTTAATTTATTAAAAAAGTATATAAATAATAAAAATAACATATTTTATTTAAGAGAGTTAGGTTTCTACTTACTTAAAAAACGTACTACTACGAAGCAGAAATGAGAAACGCTCTAAAACTAAACCCTTGTTCCCATCCCGCCGCCACCAGCAACTCGGCCCAAACGCCAATCGTCGGACCTCCGACCACCGCTTTCAATCAGCAAAAGCCTCCTTCTCCAACCAAGAGCGCTAGAAACAAAAGAGTGAGTCGCTCCCGTAAATCTGAAAAGCATGAAAGAAATCAAAAACCTTTTACAAATCAAAGTAAACAGAGTAAAGATCTGTTGTTGGTCGGTGGCTCTGGCAGCGTTTGGCTCTCGGCCGGTTGTCGTTTTTGGCCTTGCCGATGGCGATTCCGGCGGCGGCTCAGTGGTGGGTTGGTGCTTGTTGGTGGATCTGTGAGGTTACCTATACATCAGGAACTCCTCAAATCAGGTATTATCTACCCTACCTGACCCTACAGTCACGATTTTTGGCTACAATCCCCTCAAGGGATACAATCTTTTGCCCTCTAAACTGGGACTCAATGGTGCTTTAGGGGTTCACAGTCCTTTCTATGATGCCTGCCTTTTCCTGGTTCTCACCAATACCTTAAGGTCTACTGTAAACTTTGAATTATCTACCCTTTCATGTACTGCACTTGCAATTTCTTCACCAACAGCAAATGTCCGATCTTTGTGCTTAATCAGCAAGCGTATGTACATGATTTATATGTCTGTTGGTTTTGGGTTTGTTTTGGACCTTCGGCCTTACTTGTGGAATATTATGTATTTCGATTTCTCTGTTCAGTTTCCTTTTGTTTTCAACTACAGGTTTGTTCAGTCGATTGTGGTTTTGTCCACTGATTTTAATTCAAATGTCATTTGGTTTATTACTGTCTTGGTCTACTGCCGCTATTTTAGTTTCTCCCCTACTGTTGTCTCCTTGTTGGTTTGGGGGAAGTGTATGTTGTTTCCTTGTGGTTGCAGGTGGTGTCTCTTGCTCGGGGTTGTTCCTGGGCTCAGCGGTGTTCGTCCCTCAGCTACTCGCTGCTGCCAAACGGCTACCTGCTCGCTCCCTTGGGACTCCATGCTGCTGCACCCTTGGGACTCCACACATGAATATAAGAGCATGTGCAATGCTTGCATTTGGCCCTTTAGCCATGCAACCTCCTCAAGAAAAACAATAAAAACAATAAAATAAGGTAATAGTGTAAGGGCCTGAGAGTTGGGGCACTTAAATATGAGCCCGGAGAGTAGAGGCCCTTAACGGGTATGTTCAATCTCTGTCTGCCACGTGACAGTGCTCATAAAATACCCAATTGAAAAATGATTTTTAACCATTTTCTATAAATAAAAATAAATAAAAAATTTATTTTCAATTGTAAATTAATTTTCTCTACCTATAGACACCCATTTTGCATATTTTTTTGTAAAAAAAAAATTATGAGCAACAAGTAAGTTAAGGGCCCGGGTTGGGGCTCTCCAATGAAGCTGCAAATAAGTAAAAGTTGAATAAGAGTTCTTAAGCTGACGTGACATTGAAAAAGTAAGTCAAGGGCTCGGGAAGAGTCTCTCCAATGCATATGCTCTAATACTCACTTTAAGCCTTACAAGGCCAACTACCATATTATTATAATTTCAATTCGTAAGCCTTGCACGGCTCATAAAACATTACAATATTACTTTGCAACACGTTCACCTTGTATTACCATACTCTCATTATATACCGATATCTCTCTAGTTTGGCTTCGATTTCAACATTCTTCACATTATGTCTTACGAAACCGTAAACATGCTTGCATAATACAACTCCACTGTTGCATTTTAATTACTTTAATTTTACATATATATGCCCTACATATCCCTTTCAATTGCCTTGAAATTTATCTTTCAAGCTACTGTCATTGGGGGTCTTGCTTCTGCTTGGTCCAATGCCACCGGACTACAAACGATATCAACAACATGGTATTACAACACTCGTTAAAGATCGGACCTCTTACGCATGACCAGTCCCTATTTCAAAGTACAAACGGGCACAATACAAATATCCTACTTTATAAATGGGTCTTACCAGAACGAACCACTCTTATTCAGAGTTTCTTAACAATTCAAGCGAGCCGTAATCTCGATTACAAAATTCGTTTATTTAAGTCGGACACTGACAAGTCGACAGATTCTGGGATTCCCCCCCTCGTTTTAAACAACTCATCCATAAGGGCCACGAGCTGCGTACTATGCCAGCTCGGCAAACCAATACCCTACTTAATGTCTATAATAACAATTGATATTGTTATGAACATATATTCTATTCGGAATGTCCCTTCCAAAGCTTCCTCACACACGTCTTTTCGAATCACAACTGAACTTGTACAAATCATTTACTTCAATCAAACCATCTCTCTTATGGTTCCTTTCCTTAAGACAGAGCACGTCGGTCCTAGATTAGTACAAACTGTTCGCCTTAAAAGGTTTTTATGAATATATGTACTTGGAACTCCCTCGGCATCCGGAGCCGTAATTTCTGGACAAATGTGGATATTTTCTGTCAAAATAATAATATCAACGTTCTAGCTCTTTTAGAAACTAAGACTGATAAGGTTCCTTCCGAAAGCACACTGCGTAAGTGTGGTTTCTCGAATGTAGCTTTTGATCCGGCTATTGGGTTTTCTGGGGGAATCTGTCTTTTGTGGAAAGATATCCCTGCCTCAGAAGGATCCATTGAACTTGTTTCGGTTCACCATCTTCTAAACCATTGAAAGGGATGCCTTTCCTCCCTTTTGATGTCGAGAAATACATAGTCCGTTTGGTCGGTGTCTGCGAAAATAGCTTCTCCTTGTGGTATACCGATCGGTTGCCCAGGGAGAATCACCCTTTGATACTAATCCCCCCGCCTTATGATGGGGTCAATGAATGCCATGTTTGGCCCCTGCATTTGCAGTGTGTCCAAAATGGTAATCCTAGCTACCAACCTCAGCAAATTACAAATACAAAATCAAGCATAAATCAATTTAATCATATACCAAATTATTACAAATTACAAACAACGGGAACTCCTTTATTTGGATTAACCGGATTTAATCTGAATGCTTTTATAAGGTACCGAGAACTCTATTTCCTTTCGATTGCATATCATGATTGGGGGACCGCTGTTCTGGCCTTAGTTGAACACAACTTTAGTTTTGGTTTAGTTGTTATGAACCCTATGGAAAATTTCAATAACCAGATAAACATTGAGCTGAATGCTCCATTACCCGTCCTTACTTACAGTAAGGGCCTTTCTTACTGCTCCGGTATGGATCCTAGTGTAAGATTATAGAATTGATGTAAAGTCCTCCTTAAGGTTTCCATTCATTGATATAGCATATATATAGGTTACAAAGGTATTGGGCCTTAATGGGCTTTTAGCCCACTATACAATATTAAGACCTATGTAATCTATCAAACCCCCGCAGTCGAAACTGGAGGGGGTCGTACAGTCTCGAGACTGGAGCGAAAATCAATGAACAACTGTCTAGGTAAACCCTTGGTGAATATATCAGCGTACTGATACGAGGACGGGACATGTAGAACGCGGACATGTCCTATGGCAACCTTGTCCCTGACGAAGTGGAGATCAAGCTCAATGTGCTTCGTGCGTTGATGCTGGACCGGGTTGCTAGCCAGATAGACGGCAGAGATGTTATCAGTGTAGACCAGAGTGGCCTTCATAAGAGGGCAACGGAGCTCAAGCAGGAGATTGCGGAGCCAAGAGCACTCAGAGACAACGTTGGCAACACCCCTGTATTCGGCCTCAGCGCTGGAGCGAGACACGACAGACTGACGCTTGGCCGACCACGACACAAGGGTGTCGTTGAGGAGGACACAGTAACCAGACGTGGAGCGACGTGTGTCAGGACAACCACCCCAATCCGCATCAGTGTAAGCAACAAGGTCAAGCTTAGAGGAAGGAGTGATCGTGGTGCCGAGCTCGAGTGTGCCGCTGATGTACCGAATGATCCGCTTTAAGGCATGAAAGTGGGGTTCCCTGGGTGCATGCATGAACAAGCAGATCTGCTGAACGGCGTAACTGATATCAGGTCTGGTGAAGGTGAGATACTGAAGAGCACCAGCAAGGCTCCTGTACAATGTCGGATCATCAACCAAAGGACCAGAGTGAGCGCTGAGCTTGTTGGATGTATCGACAGGGGTGGCGACAGGATTGCAGTTACTCATCTTAGCCCGAACAACAATCTCAGCAGCATACTTACTCTGTGAGAGGAATAGCCCATACGCATGCCGCTGAACAGCAACTCCCAAGAAGTAAGACAACTGACCCAAATCTGACATAGCGAATTCAGCACTCAGCTGTGAAATAATCGACGTCCGAAGAGCATCAGAAGAGGCGGTGAGAATGATGTCGTCAACATACAGTAACAGAAATGCCATGTCGGAGCCTCTGCGATAGATGAACAGGGACGAATCCGAGCGGCTGCCAATGAAACCCAAGCGGAGCAGATGAGAAGCAAAGCGCTGGAACCAAGCTCGCGGAGCCTGTTTCAGACCATACAGAGAGCGCTTCAGGAGACAGACGTGCTTGGGACGATCAGCATCAGTAAATCCCGGCAGCTGAAACATGTAGATTGTCTCATTCAGGTGACCGTGCAGAAAAGCGTTCTTGACATCCAGCTGATGAATGGCCCATTTGCGCGACAGAGCTAAGCTCAATACCACTCGGATAGTGGCAGGCTTGACCACGGGGCTGAAGGTCTCATCACAATCAATACCTACCTGCTGAGATCGACCGTTGACGACAAGACGTGCTTTATAGCGCTCCAACGTCCCATCAGAGCGGAACTTGTGACGGAAGAGCCACATACAGCGAACGACGTTCGCCGCTGGAGGGCGAGGGACAATAACCCAAGTACCATTCTTTGTAAGGGCCCTGTATTCGTCGAGCATAGCCGCCTGCCAATTCGGGTCGAGGAGGGCTGTTTTGTGGGAGGTGGGGATGGGGGACAGGGAGGTCGAGGTGGAGGAAGGGGTTGAGTGGGAGTCGGGAGGGACAGGGGCAAGGGGGGCGGAGCGGGGTTGATTTGCGGCGGGCGCCGCAAGGGGTGCGGCGGGCGCCGCCAGTGTGTGGGACGAAGGGTAGGGATGGTTTAGTTGACTGGCGGCGGGCGCCGCAAGGGGTGCTGCGGGCGCCGCAAGGTGTGCTGCGGGCGCCGCCAGTGTGTGGGACGGAGGGTAATGACTGTTTAGTTGATTGGCTGCGGGCGCCGCATTTTGCGGCGGGCGCAGCATTACAATATGGCGATCCGACGGAGGGATGTAGGCATGGTGTTGAGCGGCGGGGTGATGTGTGGTGGTCATCGAGACGATTTGACGGGGTCGGAAGACACCAGAGACGCTGCGGGTGTGTGGTCTGGTGGGGGGTGGTGGTGGGGGGGGGGGGGAGGGGGAGAGGCAGGAGCACCGGGAGAGCTCTGGGGAAGAAGAAAATGCGGGAATGGTGACTCTGACTCTGACGGAGACACGGTGGGTGTGGGAGACGCAAAGGGGAATCGCGACTCATCAAAGGTGACATGGCGAGAGAGAATGATCTTGTGGGTCTTGATATCGAGGCAGATGTAACCGCGATGATCAGACGGGTAGCCAAGAAAGACACAAGGGGTGGAACGTGGGTGAAGCTTGTGAGGGGCGGTGGATGATTGATTTGGAAAACACAAGCATCCAAAGGTACGAAGGTGATCATACCTGGGTAAAGTGAAATACAGTGCCTGAAATGGTGAGCGATGGTGGAGGGTGGTGGAAGGTAGGATGTTTAGGAGGTAGCACGTGGTGGCTAAGGCATACGGCCAAAAGTGAGGGGGAATGGATGCGTGGAAGAGGAGAGTGCGCATCATATTGGTAATGGTTCGGATGATTCGTTCGGCCTTGCCATTTTGTTGGGAGGTGTAGGGGCAGGACAAGCGATAGGAGATCCCATTGGTATTGAAGAAAGTGTGAAAATCTTTGTTGTCAAATTCACGACCATTGTCACATTGAAAGCACTTGATAGAGGTGTGAAACTGTGTTTTGATGTAAGCGTGGAATTTGGCAAAGATAGGAAACACTTGAGATTTAAAGTGCAAAGGGAAAACCCATAAGAAATGTGTATAATCATCCAGAAACAACAGGTAATACTTATGACCCTCCTTGCTAGGCACAGGAGATGTCCAAATATCACTATGAATAATATCAAAAGATGCAAAAGTAGTGTTTAAAGAATGCTGAAAAGGAAGTCTGGCATGCTTGCCTAACTGACAAGAAGAACATAAACTAGAGCGATGCTCTTTATGACATTGGACAAGACTCTTAGAACGAAGTAAATCTAACACTGCAGGACTGGGATGACCAAGGCGTGCATGTCAAAGGCTGGATGATGATGCCGAGAGGGCGACCGGACACGACTGACTGGACGCGGGAGGTGGTGTGACAGGGTAGAGCTCCCCGGTGCTGTTACATCTCATTCGAGTAACCCCCGTAGTAAGATCGTTCACAGAGAAACCATAGGGATCAAACGTAAGGGAAACGTTGTTGTCAGTAGTGAACCGACGGACAGAAATAAGGTTTTTGACAATCTTTGGGGCAATGAGGACATCGTTAAGGTGTAGTGGGTGGGTTGGGGTCTGTAATGCGGCGTGACCAATCCCCGAAGTAGCAAGACGACCACCATTTCCGACGATAATAGAGTGTGCAGGACCCTTAAAAGAAAGAGATGAGAGGTTACCTGAGGAATTCGTCATGTGGGAGGTGGCACCAGTGTCCATGTACCAAGAAGAGTCTGAAGGTGTCGGCTGCATAGAGGAGAAGGCGTGATGCCCATCCGGCGGAACAACGCGATGATCAGACGATGTCAGATAGGCCCAAGGTCGCGGGGCAGGAGAGCCGGAGTGTAGCCAATGAGGGTTGAAGCCAGGCACCGAGGACCATCGAGGGGCGGCGGTCAAAGGAAGAGGGCCGCGAGTGACGCGGTGGCCGCTGTGGATGTGGATGCCGCGGGCGCAGCAGAAAAGGTCGGACATTTTTTTTTTTTTTTTTACGCGAAAGGAAGCGAGAGCGAGAGGCGGCGAGAGGGAGAGAGCCGGGCTCGAGAGCGAGAGCGAGGGGAGAGAGATAGGACGGCGGCGAGGAGGAGCCGTGAGGCGAGGGGAGAGAGAGAGGCGGCGAGGAGATGACGCCGGCGACGGTAATAGGAGGGGTGGGGCGGGAGGATCAAACTAGGGTTCCGTGAGGAAGAAAAGGCTGTGATACCATGTAAGATTATAGAATTGATGTAAAGTCCTCCTTAAGGTTTCCATTCATTGATATAGCATATATATAGGTTACAAAGGTATTGGGCCTTAATGGGCTTTTAGTCCACTATACAATATTAAGACCTATGTAATCTATCACCTAGAACTCAAGGATTCAGCTCATGTGTGTATGAGGGCTTGAATCTTTGCCTCTACCTTTACAAAATTAAGGCAAAGCCTAAAAACAAGAGATGGAATATAACACCAAAGAACTGGATCATTAAGTTAATTGAATGCATAACACCAGGTAAGGAATCCTATTACAAAGCCAAATATTGTTCACAATATGAGGCTGAAGTTCTCTGTTGTTTGAGAAACGTTGGAAAAGACGGCACCATGACTCTCTGGCACCTATCTAAATCAAGAAACCTGAACCAAAATGACAATTGTTTTGAGGATTGCGTAACTATATCGTCCTCAAGTCCTAGTGGTTATAATGAAAGTTAGTTTCTGGAACTGTAGAGGAATGGGAAGGAGAACCTTCTGGATTGACATAAGTACTTGGTGCAAAGCGGAACATATACAGCTGCTTGCGTTAGCAGAACCTAAAACTGAAAATATCCCTGATCCTTCTGTATGTAGGGGCGCAGGTTTCGATAATGCCGTCTGGTCGCCGGCCATTGGTAAATCAGGGGGTATCGGTATCATGTGGAAAGAATATGCACTCACCCATGAAACAATAGAAATCGTCCTTCAACAACCCATAATCATCACAATCAAATATACTAACATATCAGACAAATTCTTTTGTCTCATATGGTTTGTGTATGCCCCACCACAAGAACAGAATAAAGATTCATTTTGGGAATATATAACTAATGCCATCAACTGTAACCAACTTCCGAGCATTATCATCGGTGACCTTAATGAGATTGGTAACTTCTCAGATAAAGAAGGTGGGGCTACCACACTACCGGGAAGATTTAATCGACTCACAATGTTCAAGAACAGATGCTCTCTAATGGATATCCCTTCATGGGGAAATCCCTTCACTTGGAGGAAAAATAAAGGGGAGGAAGGAAATATAAAGGAAAAATTGGACCGTATCCTTGTCCAGCATAACATTATACAACAGTTCCCGTTGCTGTCCACCAAAAACGGTGCTTTTTCGTTCTCTGATCACTATACTATCACTATTGATCTTAATGTCAATCAAGCGTTTAAATCGCCACCGTTTAAATTTGAAAATACTTGGTTAAAGCGTGGTGACTTTCGAAACATTGTTAAGCAATCATGGCGACATCACTGCCAGGGTTCTGCAATGTTTCAACTAACCAGGAAAACAATGCTGCTAAAGCAGAAAGCAAAAACATGGAATAAAACGACGTTTGGCAATATCTTCAGACAATTGAAAGAAGTTGAGGATCAATTATTAAAGATTCAGCAAAAAATACATTTAACCAAGTCGACTCATATACAGTCAAAGGAGAGAAACCTTATCAAGAAAAAGGAACGTCTCCTGCTTTTTCAAAAATCCTACTGGAATCAAAGAGCAAAAACTAAGCATATCAGACTGACGGATTCTAATACGGGATACTTTCACAAAATAGCGACGGGTAAAAGAAATCGAAAGTTGATTAGACATATCACGACAACAGAAGGAACACAAATCATGGGTGAGACGAACATAAATAAAGAAATTAGAAGCGACTTTCAGAAAAGATTCCAGAAACAACCAATTGATAAACCAAAACTAATGGAATATCTACAACTTATCCCAGCTGAGGTTACCGATGCCGAAAACAAAATGCTTACAGCCATCCCACCAAATGGGGAAATAAAAAATGCGGTGTTCAGTCTGGGATCAAATAAGGCCCCTGGAGCCGATGGTATGACTACAGAGTTCTACAAAACATCATGGAATATTGTAGGTTCCTCGGTTATCCGAGCAGTGAAAAGTTTTTTTCTATCTAGGCGCCTTTTGAAGCAGATAAATCATACCTTTATCACATTACTACCAAAAAATGACAACCCAACTACCACTGCCCATTACAGACCTATCAGTATGTGTTCCACAATATATAAAATTAGCTCTACAATCCTCACAAAACGGTTAAAGATGATCATGGGTAGACTCATCAATCCATTACAAGGTGCGTTTGTTTCTGACAGAGTTATACATGATAATGTGCTAATTGCGCACGAAATATTCCATTCTTTTAAATCACGAAAAGGTAAAGAAGGATGGATCGCCCTTAAACTGGACATGGAAAAGGCCTATGACAGGGTGGACTGGGAATTTACCGAAATCGTGTTACGCCAGTACGGCTTTCACCTGACTTTTGTTGACTGGGTCAAAGAATGCATATCCTCCGTTTCATTCTCTGTCTTAGTTAACAATGGCCCGACTGATCTGTTTACCCCATCTAGAGGACTACGACAAGGGGACCCCTTATCGCCTTTCCTTTTCATCCTTGGGGCTGAAATCTTGGCTCGCAGGTTGGTTAAGGAAGCACGAGATGATAACAAACTGGTCGGATTCAGATTTGGGTATTCCGGCCCTGTAATCCCGTTTTTAGCTTTTGCTGATGATATCTTAATATTTGCCAAAGGCAGTGTGTTGGCGTGTCAGAAAATAAAAACTATCCTCCGGGAATATTGTCAAATATCGGGACAGAAGGTTAATTACCACAAGTCAACTTTTCAAGTTACAAAGGGCATTGTTCGGAGTCGTGTATTGGAACTATAAAGTGCGTTTGGTGTTAGTCACTCAAACTCAATTGAGAAGTATTTGGGGTGCCCCATTATAAATGGTCGAGTAAACGCGGAGACATTTGAAGATATCATCAACAAATCCAGAGAGAAGCTATCTAAATGGCGGGCTGAGTCCCTATCTCAACAAGGTCATGCTATTCTGATAGGTGCTAACCTTTCAGCTAAACCACTATACACAATGCAAAATTTTATGCTACCGGCAACGATGCACAAGGAGTTAGACACTCTAAACCGAACTTTTTTCTGGAATAAAGATGCTCAGCATAAACCTCTCATTGGCTGGAACAAAATCTGTAAACAAAAAAATGATGGTGGATTAGGTATCCGGAGAACAAAAGAAATGAATGAGGCATTGCAATTGAAATTGCTATGGAAAATTATTGCGGAACCTGAAAATGCTTGGGTACAAGTCATCAACTACAAGTATCTAAAAAATTCACATTTACTTAACTACAAACGATCAGGTACGACCTCATGGCAGTGGTCTAAGGTGTCTGGCCTTTTAGATCACTTTAAACGGGGCCTTATCTGGTCAATCGGGAACGGAAATTCTGTCAAATTCTGGACGGACAACTGGCTAACCCAAACTCCCATATGCAATAGGGATGAATGTCCTACCATCTTTAACAAAGACGAGAAAGTCTGTGACTATATAATTGGGGGACAATTGTGGTTTGAGAAACTCTCTTGTTGTCTCCCGTCAACATTGGTAAAGGAAATATTATCGGTTCCCCTGCCAGTATCTGCCATGGAAGACAAGCTGTATTGGTGGTCAGATAAGAAAGGTTGGTTCACTACCTCGTCAGCATACAAATTGTTAACAAATGAGACACAAAATAATAATGAAGGATTTGCTTGGATATGGAACCTGAATATACCTCCTAAAATTAAAAACTTCCTTTGGAAGATAAGCCTCTCTGGCTTACCAACAAAGGTTAGATTGGCTAGCCGAGGGGTCCCTGTGCCTTCGACTTGTCAAATCTGCAATGACCACAATGAAGATGATATACATATCCTCGTGGAATGCTACTCAAATCTAACTAACAGATTCCTCACTAGCGCAGAAGGTCATGTTTTACAACAATTAATTCATCGTAATCGGGATATGGCTTCTATTCTGGCATGGATGAAGAAATTGACGAAAGAAAAAATACAAAAAATAGCCACAAGCTGGTGGGCCATTTGGTATTTTCAGAATGGGGTCACCTTTCGAAACCATGCGCCAATACCTTCTAAAAATATTGAGAGCTTTGTTGATAAGCAATTAGAATCTTGGCATAAAGCTTGTTGTTTTGAGCAAATGGTTGATAAAGAATGGCAGGATAACCCGAAGAGAGTGACTCTTACAAACAACCAAATAAGAAATCCACAAGGAAAAAATGGAAAAAACCGCCATACAAGGAATTCAAATTAAACTTTGATGTCTCTTCACTACTATCTGGGATTAGTAGTGCGGGTGTCATTATCCGAGATTGGAGGGGAATACCCAGACATATAGCTTCTGCAAAACTCGGGAACACATCCCCACTAATGGCCGAAGCCATGGCTCTTAGGCTTGGTATTGTCGAAATCAAGAAACTCATAATACAAGACATAACGATTGAAGGAGACTCAAAAATCATCATTGATTACCTACAGAACAAAACAAAGTGCCCGTGAGAAATTGAATTAATCATGTCAGATATACAATCCATGATAAAGTGCATGAGGAAGGTAGTCTTTTCTCATGTTCCCCGTGCTGGCAACAGAGTGGCTGACAAGGTTGCACACCTTGATCACTCTATCGTGGGGATAAGTTTAACATCCAACCCAGATCTTCAGGATCTCATCCATTTGGATGCGCTTGGGTAGATTCTCTACCCAAATTTGTTCCTAATAAAAAAAAAAATATATATATATATATATATATATATATATATATATATATATATATATATATATATATATATATATATATACACACACACACACACAAGGTATTCTAAAATACCTTTCTTTTTTTGTTTTAGCAAAAAAAATGCATTTGCCAGTTAACATTTCAGAGATTAAACAAGTGTCTACAGTTAACTCATATCTGCAAATCTCCAATGCCCAAAAGAAAAAAAACAATTGGTATTCAACAATAAAATTGTCTTGTATCTTCTCATTTCTTGCATTTACAGAAGCTGCAAGAGTCCACCATTCAACAACATCTAGCACCAACAGGGCAAGGCTAATTAGGTATCTCTATGTGCAGTAAGCTATTAAACTATCTGAACAAGCAACTGCTAGGACGAGCGCCGAAGAGCCGGTCCTTGTACTTGCACCCAGTTAACCTTAATGAGTACCATTCGATCCGAGGCTACCAATTGTAGGGTTCAACTCAAAACCCAAACCCATATGATGTAGAGTTTGCATATCACCGTCCCATATTCCCTACAAATATAAGATGACAACGGAATTACTACTCGATCTGAATCAATCTCTAACCTCTACACAACATACAGAAGATATCAGTTCTTGTATGATGATCCTCTGAGGTAAGTTAAATTACCTGAGGCATTGGATGGTATGGGGATATTGTATTGGAGATGATCGGTAGGGCTCCATGATGGCTGCCTGGTGCGCCAATGTGGGCGGATGTCGTACCAGGATTAAACCCGGGTATGCTTCTAGATTGAAGAATCTGCACATAAGAGAAACATGATGAGGTAAAGTCACTGAAAGCTGATGTGTTAGTTCAATTTCTGTGTCATTGGTAGGACTTGTTGGATTTTGTACTTACTTCTTTTGATAGGATTTGCTCAACGTCAAAGTTTAGATCGGGATTCACAGAGGCGAGCTTCATGGATAAAAACTGCAAACACCAGAAAACAGTCATACCTCATCAATTACAAGTAATACTTCAGGGAGGATCACAATTTCACAATTTGTGTATGCTTTTATGATAAGGTGGAAGAAGCAAAAGAATCTAGATCAACTGACATTCATAAACCATGGAAATTTCAATTTCGAAACTAAAATTGAAGGACAATTTGAATTCAATTGGCAATTTCATTACTTTGAGAACTGAATCACACAGCATAATAACTCACTTCGACTTGCTGCTGGAGTGACTGCACGTAGTTGATAATCTCATCGAGCATCAAAGCTTTCCCTGTAATCTATAACCAGCAATATAAAGAATCCAAACATCAGCTACTTTCATTCACACCAATATGGAAATGGTCTTACTAATTCAAGAACATGAACTCCTGAAGGTACCTTAGTGCATCCAGGAACTAGTTCTTGCAGCAATCTCATTCTTTCATTAATCTTTTCTCTCCTGACCTGTAATGTAAGCATAGAGTTATCTGAAACTCTCAATATGATTGTGTAACTGTGCACTAGTTAAGAGTGGAAAATACCCGTTCGGCCAAGCTATGGCTGTTTGTAGCCTGGCCCCTTCTGGCTCTCACATGAATGTACCCTTTGGATTCCTCTTCACCTGAACAATTATCCTTTGTTTGCCGGCCCATTTGCTTACTAGACTGATCAGAGCTGCCACTCTCCTCAATTTTCTGCTTCTTCTCATCCGTTTCCTTTATTTCCGAAATCTCGCCTGATGAATCCTTCTGCAACACGAGTAAAACGTTCGCAAACATTAGACAATCAGATACCGCGACAGCACTCCATCAACAAACCACATACAAACTACATAGCAGTATACTTATTCAGTCAATAATCCTAGTGTTGCACAGCAAATTGATGAACAAAATTGACAATACTGAGACTGAATGTAAAATAGGACAAACGCACCCTTTTTCTTTTGCCATTAGGTGAAGCTAACCGAGATCTCTCCTCCGAGATTTGGGGATCCTCCTGAGACTGCACTGAACCGATTGTCACATTCTCAATACAGCCAGGCAGAGAATAAGAATTGGCAATTCCAGAGAAGCTGCCACCACCAAAAGCAGGGAATTTAGGCAGCATTTCAATGCCACTTGAATCATAGTGCATAAACTGAGATGAGCCACTCGGCCCCTTGCTCTCGGATGCAATCGGATACGAAGGATTTCCGAAATTGGGATGAGAAACCATCATAGATGCCCCTAAATTCCCATTCTGACTCAGTGGATGAATTGGATCCCAAGCAGAAGAGTCAAACACAGACCCCATTTGACCATTCCCATCACTCCCCATGTTCAAGATCAAACTGAAGAGCAAATAAACCCTTGGTTGAAGGTTACTCAATCTCTATATATATATATATATGACTGTGAAGATTAAAGAAAAGCCCCTCCTCCAATTCAACAAACACCTAGAAGGCTAGGAACAGAGCTATGAAGTAGGAAGGTACTTTAATTAATTTAATTATTTAAAAGAAAAAGAAGCTATGGGGCTAAACCCAAGGTGTTGTTTGACTAAATTTAGCTTTGCTGTTGATTGATACCTTGCGGAACTCAACAAGGAACAAATAAAAATGGCAGCTTTATAGACCTGAGAAGGGAGGAGTTAAAGCAAAGAAACCTCCATTAACAGCATCTTAGAAGCACAAAGGGAAACTGCAAAAAGAAGAAAGGGGAAAAAAATGAAAAATCCAATGTACCAGGCATAAAATCCACACAAAAGGAAAAAACCCCTCTTCCTTCCCTATCAGAAACCCTAGGATCAATCAACCCCACCACCTCTTCCCACAGACAGCGAAATGAATCTTTCAGAGCATAAAGTAGAGCGAAAGAAAGCAGATTCGCTTTTGTTTGTTCTCTTCTTCTTTTTCACTTACGATGGAACGAAATTCGGTAGAACCCAGAGATGAATTTTAGACCTAAAATGATTGATTCCAATGAGATAAGTGACCGACTGAACTGGAAATGCAAATCGGTGTCAAATTGAAACCCAAATTAGGGAAAAGGAAGGATCTTGTTGCAAGATCATGTGATTGGAACCCTAAAAACTGAAAGGGCATCAAAATCTACTTGTAATTTCCAAGGAAAACCAAGGTAAATTTGAAACAGCACCCATACTTTCAACAAGATGACACGAGCGTTTGTACGTACTTTGTAGTGGCAGGAGAAAGAAGGAAGAGAGTTTTTTTTTGCCCAAGCAAACAGGTAATATGAATTTGAATAAAGGTACAGTATAACTCAATTGTTAAAATACCTCGATACAGCAAAAAATAATTGCATAAAATACAGCCCAGCTACTGCTGTCAAGTGTCAACTGCTCCTGTTTGGTAAAATTATGTTATCTGCAGACAAAGATAAAAGATTGAAGTTATTATGATTTTTAATCTCCACTGTGGTCCTCCAAACTTTTATTGGACCCGTTTGGTATTGATATCAAGTTATATTGATATCGGGTTACGTCAAACACTAGATATTAGATATTGAGATTGATATCTAGATATTGATATCAAATGGGGTGTTAATTTTCCAAGTAAAATGTACCCTTAAGTAGTTTTAAAAGTTTTCTATTTTACAGACTCGA
The DNA here is from genome assembly GCA_037127255.1 of Persicaria tinctoria. Classification (NCBI taxonomy): domain Eukaryota; kingdom Viridiplantae; phylum Streptophyta; class Magnoliopsida; order Caryophyllales; family Polygonaceae; genus Persicaria; species Persicaria tinctoria. Next base: position 25,100,324 of record JBANSL010000018.1, on the reverse strand, counting down.
ACTTAATAATTTTGATCAATACACGATTGTTTATTTTTTATTAAGGTCATCGGATATAAGTTGAACAATTGTTGGTAATTAGGAAAATGTTTTCTCTGTAATGTAAAGTTGGTATGGTGATATTTGAGAGGTTCTTCACTTGAAGCTCAAGTTTGGAAATGGTTGCTTTGCCTGGCAATTTGTAGCAGTTCATCTTTACACTTTATTACTGTTTACACCAACAGTGTTAATTTCCTCCTAGTTTCTGACACATTTTTTTTGCCAACTGTTTGAAAGAGGGTTTGAATTTTTCTTTCTTTCATGGCTTGCTGTTTGCACATTGAACTTCTGTGATGCCAACAAACCCAACAGAAAACACTTTGATTTCTTTTGAGAGAGAGGTGGGAATCAAACAAGTACTCAAATCAATTAATCATCATCTTCATGTGTAAGTAAGGTGCAATTAGCGTTCATCATCTCCACAGCTGTCCACAAATTGTCCTTCTCCTTTACTAAGTGGGCCCCTGCCATGTCATCCTATGAAGACTTCTACACCAATCAACATGTGATCTTTGAGGTCCTTGGATCTTTCCTCCATGTGGGTCTCTACTCATTCCCATCAGATGCTCTGCACACTGCACTTCAATGTTGAACCCTTCAAACAAGTGTTTTTTAAAATTATTATTAGAGCATCCTTAAACATCTTTGGAGTTTTTGCAAAATTTTAAACATTTTTTAAGGTTAATTCTCCATCTCATTCTTTAAAATGGAAAATCAACACACACAAAAAAAAGCACAAATCAACACACAAAAATTAGAAAAAATTATCTAAATCTGCAACATTATCTAAAATTAAATGATTATCTAATTATTGAAATTTGAGTAAAAATAATTTAGAAAATATATATTTTCTTTTCCTATTTCAGAAAAAAAGGCCATCCTTTTGTTGATGATCAACACATTATTTTATACAAACTTTTTTTTTATAACCACGGTAAATTTTAAGATAAGACCAATGATATCCAAACTCTGAAGACATTTATAGTAAGCAGAAATTCAAACAAGTTTGATTTAGGGCTTATAATGAGATCAATCCTTATTAACTCTAATTAGTTTTCTTGGCATTTATTTATGCTTGAAATTAGCATCCACATATTCTATCTATCTTCTCTTCTTCTCTTCTTTCTTCTTTCTTTTCTTCTCTCTCTATATAAAGTTGGGTTAAGAACTCATTCATTCCACTTATTAAATGATATTAAAAAAACCTAATATATTTTTAACAGGCAAAACTAAGTAAAATAATCCAAAATTTGTAGGAGTGTTAAAAAAATATTTTCATTTTTCAATTGTTAGAAAAATAACTCAACATTTGAAAAAAGACTAATTGAAAATTAAAACGTAATAACATTTCCATCTCTTTACTTGTTACAATTTCATTCAATAACATCTGATGTACTAATTGAAAATTAAAACGCAATTTTGACCCTTGAAGAAAGACTAACCCTAAGCAGTTATTCTTAAGCTGCTGAATATCATAATATGTCAAAACTCACTTGATAAATTCACATACTTTAGGGTAGAAGTAAAGATTACTCCGTGAACGAAACCTCTCTTCAACGGATAACTAAAACCTGATTTCCTACAACCCATAAACATGAACGCATAACAGAATGATAAACACCAAGAACCGACAAAAAAACAGCAGACAAACACACAACTGGAAAAAATCAACCCATAATCATGAACGCATAACAGACAGATAAACACTGAGAGAGCCAACGAAAAAATAGCGGACAAACACATAATTGGAAAAAATCAAAAACAAAATACTCACATTGAACTGCATTTTATAGGATTATAAATAAGAAAAGGAAGAGCCTACACATGACAGAATACAATACAAGGGATTACCCTGCGTTCATCAACAAATTAGTGAAAACAGAGAAACCCCTAACACCGAAACAAACACTAGCTACTAACCTCGGCGTGCATTCCTCGATTCACCCATCGCAAGAATATTCAAACAACGATAAGTAGTAAGAGAGGAGAGGGCGGACGATGATCAGTTCGAACGAGATAAAAAAGAACGAAGAGAAATGATAGATAGAGGTAGAACAGAGGAAAAGAGAGAACACGGAATAGAAACGTAAAGTAAAACTGCCCGATAGACAAAGCCGACCCATGGAGTGTGCGGATAGTGCAATCGCACAGGCCGAGCCTCAAAATTTATGGGGCCTCGTATGTGTATTATAATATATATGTATATACAAATTGCAAAGTGAATCAAGTTAGTGCAGTGAAGGAGTTGGTAAAGAGACGCTAATGATACCGTTTAGAGAGGGGTTCAAATCTTTGTATCAGCAAAATCTTGATTTTTCCCTGAAAACAATCATTATAGCAAGGAACAACCCATTTTGATTTTTTAGGCTCAACCACCATTTCCATTTTTTTTTAGGCCCATTCCAATTCCCTCCCTAAAAAATTACAGCCACTTTGTTTGACTTTTTTTTTACCTTTTTTTTTTTCCGTCACAAAGAATATAGAGAAAAGAAACCCTAATATATGCCCTCTAGTAAAAGTTTAATTTAAATTAATTATTTTTTGTAATGAATTTACATCTACGAGAATATCTCTTTTGTACGTTAGTAAATTTGGTGGATTATTTTTTCCCTTTAAATTAGTTTTTAAAAAAAGACCTCAACTTAAAAGTTGCACAAGGCCTCAAATCGTAAAGAAACCGCTCTGCCGATAGAACAATAGACTAATTTGGACTACCCGATGATAATAATTTAATTGGAATAGTAAATTGACTCCCCTCTATAAACAATAATGTCCACGGAAATTACGGAATGCCTTCTAGAGTTCTAGCTACTCTCCATATTTGTGTGATAAGATAACGTTTCAGTCACGTATCTTCATTGGGACAAATAAATGAAGAATAAATAGAATAATATATAATGGTGTGTGTATGAGCAACTGCAAGCGTGTTTTATATATATATATATATATATATATATATATATATATATGAGAGGGTTCAAGTGAAAAGAATTTGATCCGGTGAGAAGGAAAGAAGGATTTTTATTGGTGAAAACGGATCTGAATTTTAAAGTAAAAAAAACACCCCACGCGCTTGATTCTCCTTCTACCTAGGCATCTGCGTCCTCTCGCCCTTCTCGCTCTGAGCAGTGAGCACGCCGTTGCGCCACACCACCGATCGAGAACACCGCCGTCGTGCTCCACAATCGGATCTCGTCCTCTCGCCCTTCTCGCTCCCACAATCGCTCTCTTCTCTCCCTTGTCGGACCTCCTCGCCCTTCTCTCCCTTCTCGGATCTCGTCCTCTCGCTCCCACAATCGCCGTCGATTGAATGCCCTTGTTTATTGTACGAAGAACCGACGCCCTTCTCTCCCTTCTCGGATCCATGACTGCCTCCTTCTCCTCTGATCTCCTCCGGCATCTTTCGGCAAGGCGGTGGACTTCGATAGCGGTTCAGCATCCCGAGAAGGGAGAGCATAACAGCTACAGGTAAACCCGTTCCCGTCGACATAAACCTAATCTGTAGGTGTGATGAATCAAAGATAGAAAGCAGGAGTGAATCCATCAAGAAAAGGAAGAGCATAACACCTACAGGTACGTAAACCAACAAATCTGAAATGCTTTCCAACGCAAAACAGCCTTTTCCAACCATAGCCATAGTTTTGAGAGCTGAGTTTGATGGTTTCATCAAGAAGTAAAGCCCCTTTGCTCCCAATAATACAAGCAAGATGATGATGATGATGATGATGCTGCTGCTTCATCCCACCAGCTTCACTCCGTCGAGTTCTTGCTTCCCCATTTCTCCCACCACCAAAATCTCTCTCTATCTCTCTAACGTGTGATCGGTCGAATTAAACAGTTGAAGAATGATCGAGTATGTTGGGGTTGATAACATTGCAAATAATATTAGATGAAACTGAACCATCAACCCATGAAAACGTACAGTGCTCTCCATTATTTTGATTTTCTAAATGAAAGAAGCAATGTTTGTGGTTGAATTGGTTTGTGCTAAATAGGGTTTGGTTCAGTGACTAAATAGAGGTCAGTTCAGTGACTAAATGAGGTTGGTTTAGTGGCTAAATAGAGGTTGGTTCAGTGGTTAAATAGAGAGAGGTTCAGTGACTAAATAGAGATTGGTTTAGTGAACCATTTTATTTTAAAAGAAAATTAATTAATTAATTAAAAATAAACATTAAAAGAAAGAAAAAGAAGAATGAAAATTTTATAATTATTAAATAGTAGTGGTCCATGAAATAAATTATAATGTTTCATCAAATAAAGAGTAGTGGTTCATGAAACATTTTATTTTAATATATTTAATCTCATTTAAAAAAAAAATTATAAAAATGTGAAACTTTTTAGGTTCATGAACCACTTCTTTATAGCTTCATGAACCACTTCTTTATAACTTGTGAACCATGTGAATCACTACAAATAAAATGGCTGAACCATTGTGAATAAAATTGCTGAACCGCTGTGAATAAAATTGATTAACCACTGTGAATAAAATTGCTTAACCACTGTGAATAAAATTGCCGAACCACTAAGAATAAAATTGTTGAACCACTTCTTGTCAATTTTTTTTCCAACAAAATATATACAAAGTGGGTGTCTATGTGTAGATAAAATTAAATTACACCCAAATATATATTTTTTATATTTTTTTAACAAGTGAAAATCACAAAAAATGATTTTTAAAAGTTCATGTGAACACTTTGACATGTACGTACAATTTCTAATTAATTAGTAAGTTGATTCAGGGACTAAATAAAGGTTGGTTCAGTGAATAAATAAGTTGGTTTAATGACTAAATAGAGGTTGGTTCAGTGACTAAATATAGGTTGGTTCAGTGACTAAATATAGGTTGATTCAGTGAATAAATAAGTTGGTTTGGTGACCAAATAGAAGTTGGTTAAGTGACTTAATAGAGGTGATCTTATGTGTAATTTTATAATTTATATGAAAATATTTTAATTATAATTAAAAATGTGTATATTAGGTGGTAATTAAATGTGAGACAAAAAGCAATAAATACAAATGGATACATTAAAAGGAAATGTACGTAATTCACTGTGAGACCAAGAGCAATAAATAAAAATGGATGCATTAATAGTTGACAAAGGTTCAAACGGCGCAGTGGTTCTTGAAGCATATTTAAACGCCCAGGAACTGGGATCGATTCCCATCCGGAGCGTCTAATTTAAATTACAGGCCACAGTTTGGCGCGTGTAGTGTAAGCGCGGAGTGTGCGACTGGGATCGATTCCCATCCGGAGCGTCTAATTTAAATTACAGGCCACAGTTTGGCGCCTAAACACTCCGTATCCTCCGCTATAGGAAGAAAAGAAGAGTGGTCTCCGCTTATTCTCCTTCTTGGTAGCCTTCCGGCCGTAGGAAGGTAGTTGATAGGACTCCCATGGGGGTTATAGTTATAGTAAGGGGTTGATCCGAAACGCTTAAGACATCCAATTCTAACGAAGTAGATCTCAAACCAGCGAAGAGTTCAAGTTGCACGTGGACAGACTTATATCCAAATGAACTATGTAAATTGACATGACACAATCCCTGAGCTACTTTTCTTGAACGGCCACATCCTACATAACTTTTATCCCTCTTTTCAAGGAAGCGAGTTGACTCTTCCGGGAGAATGCCACTTCCACGTCCTTCCCTGTCTCACTGAGCCTCCTAAACCAAGTACAGTTGCGGACTACCCGCTAAGCGATTTACCATGAGCGAGGGTCGAAGCGCCATTGATGAGGGACCATGTGAATTTAGCAGCACCTTACGATGACATAGCCTTAAAGTTAAGGGCGAGGTTCAAACGAGGGAAGGCTTACGGTGGATACCTAGGCACCTAGAGACGAGGAAGGGCGTAGTAAGCGACGAAATGCTTCGGGGAGTTGAAAATAAGCAGAGATCCGGAGATTCCCGAATTGGTCAACCTTTCGAACTGCTGCTGAATCCATGGGCAGTACAACGAATTCCACTCATTCCTTCTTGGTTATGGATTTTAAAACTCTTGTTCCGACACATCTCTTTTCATCTTTAACAATGAAGGTAACTATTTTCTTTTTTATGTTGATAATTTACTTTGACTTATTACTGAGACTAGCTCCTCTTTAATCTCTCGTCTCATAAAGGCTATTGCAAACTTATACGGGTAGCACTCAGAAAACCGGGGTGCCGCCCTAATTAAACAATGTGAGGTACCGACCTCGGACGCGCAGACCTCTAAGGATCCGGTATACAGGGTAGCCCCTGGGACTGGATGGATTTGTAAGAGAGAGAGGCGAGTACTACACGAGCTCGTCAGTCAAGTACGGTCTGGCCTTTTTTTGGAGTGGAGTGAGATGATCCAAGAGGAATAAGCGCCCGAAGAGATGAAGCTCCGTCGAACAGGCGGCCGGCTTCGCGAGACCGCCTGATGGCCTGGTCCACTCTTGGCTAAGCACTGTGGGTGGAACCTACTCTGTGATCTTCCTTTCCGATTGAGAAAGAGATCCTTTCTTTAAATAAGCAATTTTGAGATGCCGTTGAATGAGTCAACCTTCTTTTTATTCTCCTATGAGATTTCGAATTAGTGATTCGTGAGAATTTAGATTCCTATACGAAATTCCTTTCTTTTCAGCTATTTCATCTGAGCTCTAAAATGATGCTTGGGGATTGCTTCTGCCCGTACTGCAGATCATGAAGTCCTTCAAAGATGATCTATGACTTCTAAACCCTCATTTTCAAGATTTTGAACCTCCTATCCCTATTCTTTCTCGACCCTTCAACCCAAAACCACGTTACAACCAGACAAAAGCCCTCTCTGATCAAAGATGATTGTCTAGTCTTGATAACTGGGGAGAATGAGAGCCTGAAAACACTGTTTCATCCAGGCAGAGCTTTATCATTACCCCCTGGGCAGGTCCAGCAACTCATTGATGGCTTGGTCCCTTGAAGCACAAAAGATGGCCTAAGAGGAAAGTGCACACTAGGGGCGCCACAGTTTGGCGCGTGTAGTGTAAGCGCGGAGTGTGCGACTGGGATCGATTCCCATCCGGAGCGTCTAATTTAAATTACAGGCCACAGTTTGGCGCGTGTAGTGTAAGCGCGGAGTGTGCGACTGGGCCTCAATATGCAAACGCGAGAACGGGCTGGGATGAGCACGTGGACCAATTAGATTTATTTTTTAATACACGTGGACCAATAAGAATGCTTCTTTCCTTCTCATTATTGGAGGTGTGTGTACCCGAAATGATTTGAAATGATTTATCTTGTCAGTAGTCGTATATATATATATATATATATATATATATATATATATATATATATATATATATATAGCGATGTCTTTCAGATTTGAAATGATTATGTTTATGTATATATATTATGTTAATAATGTCGACGATATTGGTTAGCAATGCACTATTTAGTCGCTCCCCTCATCCAGCTATATATCTCAAGTTCGAACTTAAAAAAAATACATAAACCGCAGTGGAATAAACCACACTAGTTTATTTCAAATAAAATACATATAGTGGTCTGTTAATTAATTTATTAAAGATAATGATAATTTAATATAAGGGCTAGAGACAAGATGTTGAAACGACTACTGACAAGATAAATTCTATCAAATTGCACAACGAAATCATTCTCATTTATGTCACAGGGTTGATCATCAAGTGCCCCTTGATCGCCCCTCTACCGTTCACTCTGACCGCATCCTCAAACGCGTCCATGCCTGCGATCTAATTTGCCCCGGCCATCTTCTATCAGAACAGCTGGGAGATAGTCGGCCCCCAGATAATAGACACTGTGATTCAGATCCTAAACGAGGCCAAATTTCCAGCACGGATAGGGGATTCCTTGCTGGTATTGATTCCGAAAATTTCCAATCCATCGTCTCCGGTAAGCTTCAGACTGATCTCTCTCCTGAACGTCATCTTCAAGGTAGCTACAAAGATGATTGTGGCGCGGCTCAAGAAGACGCTTCCGGTGCTGATTGCTCCAGCTCAAGCGAGTTTTATCCCCGGTCGTCAGATCATTGACAACGTTGTCATAGTCCAAGAGGTCATGCACTCAATGGCGGAGCGACGACGTCGTAAATGGATGATTTTCAAGATTGATCTCAAAAAGGTGTATGATAAAATCAGCTGGGTCTTTCTTCGCGCCATTTTGGAGAGAGCTAACCTACCGGGAAAGCTTGTGGATGTGATTATGCGAAGCCAAACTGTGGGTAGCATCGACGTCCTATGGAACGGGGAGAAAGTTGGTGGCTTCAAACCGTCGCGGGGCATCCGACAGGGAGACCCACTGTCGCCCTACTTGTTTGTTTTCTGTATGGAACACCTGTCGCATATAATCCAGGACGCAGTGGCTGGCGGAAAATGGAAGCCGGTTTCGGTTGGAGGAGTGAGGTTATCCCACTTGTTCTTCGCTGACGACTTGGTTCTACTTTGTGAAGCATCCACGGATCAGGCTCGTGTGGTCAAGGATTGCTTAAACAAGTTATGTGCAGACTCGGGTGAACGAGTCAATTTCCAGAAAAGTTCAGTAATCTTCTCAAGGAATGTTGATGCTCATGTGAAGGCTGAAGTCAGTGCAGAGATAGGGATTCCGATCGCCACTGAATTCGGAAACTACCTCGGGGTGCCAACCGCTTGTGGGCGGATGACAGCTGACCGATATGAGTTCTTGCTAAGCAAAGTGACGGCTCGACTGAACGGATGGAAAGCCAGGACCTTGTCTTTTGCAGGACGGGTCACGTTGGCAAAATCAGTGCTTACTAGTCTTCCGGTTTATGCTATGCAATCAGCTTTCGTCCCAATGAAGGTTTGTGATGGAATCGACTCGGCTATCCGGAGTTTCATCTGGGGTTCTACTCCTGGTCGTCGGCGAATCCATCTATTGAAAAAAGAGTTGTTGTATGCAACAACGGAAGAAGGAGGGCTGGGAATTCGGCCTATGCGCGAGACGAATCAGGCCTTACTTGCAAAGCTCGGTTGGCGAGTCCTTCAACAACCCTCCTCTTTGTGGAGCCGCCTCATTAGAGGCAAATACTGCAACGGGAGATGCGACGTGGACATGTTCAATAGAAGAAATGGAGAATCGAGACAATGGAGAGGTGTGGTTCATGGGGCCAAAGCACTCTCTCCACTGCTGAAATTGGACATAGGCAACGGACGCTCGACCCTCTTCTGGTCGCATCCATGGCTATTGGATTATCCGTTGGAGAATATTGCTACACATCAGGTGCCAAAAGTGCTACTCAGAGCCACGGTGTCGGAGATCTGGACGGAAAATGGGTGGGATTGGCTTTCGATCTCACATTTCCTTCCGGACGGCGTTCTACTTCGATTCTAGTCGATACAAGTTAACCCATCCCCGGATGTTGTCGATAAGATCGTCTGGGCCGGAAACTCTTCAGGGACGTTCACCACAACGTCGACCCTTAGGATGATCCGCCAGGAGAACCAACTCGATACTTCCCCGAATTGGAGAAAAATCTGGAGGTTGGATGTCCAACAGAGGATTCGTTCCTTCACATATCTCGCAGCTCATGATGCAGTCCTTTGCAATGCTAACCGAGTAAAGAGACACCTCGCCAATTCCGCAACATGCCCAAGGTGCAATGAAGATGAATCGGAGATCCACTTGTTGAGGGATTGCCCGGCTATAAGCCGCCTCTGGCAACAGGTGAGTGGGGGCAACCTCACTCTAGATTTCTTTGGGTTCACAGACATCAGGCCATGGATCTTCATGAACATCAAATCGGGTGACCGGTGGAGTTCGATCTTTGCGACCTCGATTTGGCTAATCTGGAAGGCGAGAAATGGACTAGTCTTTGATGGGGAGGACAGCTTGGACGGTATGGCATACAGAATTTGGAAACAGGTTTCGACATATCTCCACGTGAAATCCAAGACGCAAGAACCGAAGCTTAAAGCCTCAGGGCAGGAGCTTGCTACTACTTGGGAACCCCCGGAACCAGGATGGGTCAAGCTGAATATTGATGGGGTGTCCAAAGGAAATCCCGGGCTGGCGGGAGGCGGTGGTGTGCTCAGGTCATCATCCGGGGAGGTGGTGAAAGCCTACACCTTCAAGTGTGGAGTCTGCAAAGCCAACACGGCTGAGACGTGGGCAGCTTACTATGGAATCTCCACTACTAGGGACCTGGGCATTCGTAAGCTAATCATAGAGACGGATTGTGGGATTCTGGCTAACGGCCTTCTAAGTAGTGACGATGAACCACAGGTCGATTTCAATCTGCTGAAGAGGACTAGGGAGGTAATTCGGAACACCATCTGGGAAGTCCGGATCAAGCACATCAAGAGGCAAGCTAACGCCTTGGCTGACGCTTTCGCGAACTGGGCTCTTTCTCTTAACGAAAATCTAACTATGTATTCATCTATTCCGCCATCTATCTGTAGCTCTCTGAGCACTCTTGTTGCTTTGTAAGTTGCTTCTGCTTCATTAATAAAAAGGGCTTTGCCCACTTTTAGCATCAAAAAAAAAAAACATAATACGCTCTCAAGCACATAGGCTCCACGCCGCCGCCGCCGCCATCAAACGCACAGGGTTTGCCGCCGCCACCATCGGTGATGGGCTTTTCACCCGGTTGTCCACGCCGCCATCACCATGGCTTCCCTTCCAGTCCTTCACCGCCGGTTCTCGGCTCACCACCGCCTTACAAATGACCCACCATCTAGGCTTCCAGTCGCTATCGGCCGCCGCCTCGCCCAGCAGCTCCACCGGTTGTCCTCGTCCTTGCCTGCTACCTTCAACCCCCTCGGCCCCAGCCTCTGCTGCTCCGCCCTCGCTCTAACGCTTCACCGGCAAGCTCTCGTCCTGCAGCACTCGGCCCCCTAGGCCCCCGCGAGCTCAGCCTTCTGTGGCTCCGCTCCCGCCTCCCTCGGCTCTGCCTTCCAGCCACCGATGTGGTACCTTTGGCTCCGCCTTACCCTCACCATCCTTTAGCCATGGCCCACCTTCGCGTGTGGGATGTGGCTCATCGCCTTTTCGCGTGTGGGTGATTTTGTGTAATTCTGGCGGTTCCAATGGTATTGGCCTCGTGTAAATGGTGTTTGATTTGTTGTATCCGAAGACGTCGTGGAATTGCGATCGATATTTGATGGCTCTTCAGAGTCCATAATCTGAGGTGTCCGCTAGTGTCCCCAGGGTTCTTTGTGTGCGTCATCCGTTAGCGGATTGTTTCGTTTGTCGTGTTGGTTTTGCTTTGCGGTGTAGGATAGCTAGCTCGTTTATTTATTTTCACATTTTTCATTTTCGTTATTTGCTTCGTGTTTTTCCTTTCTGTCATTTGCTTCTGTTTTTTTATTTGGTTGTACATAATGGTTAGCCCATCTACCGACTTGTCCGGTCTCTCGGTTTCTCTAGGCTTGTCTAGAGAACTGAATTCTTATCTTACTTTAAAAAAAAAAAAAAAGGACAATTTTGGGAATATAAATGGGCCTGGACATCACATTCATATACAGTAACTGGGAAAGTTAATTTTGGGCTTTTCTTAAAAAGGCCCAAAATTGAAAAATGCAATGGGCTTCTTCAGAAACCCGGCCCAAACAACGAGCTTACCGCATTCGTGCAGCGTTGGTTGTTAGAGTGGGATATGCCGACGTTAACAGAGGATAGTATAGACTGTATAGTAGTGTTGTCACCATCTCCACCGCTTTCCTTTTTAGATTATCCGTGACTATACATATTACATATGCACCTGTGAATGTGATAGGTTGCTTAACAACTTCGGCTTTACTTATTCAGAGCCCACAGTAGATAATTAAAAAAAAAATGCAAACAAGTAATTGATGTATATAGGTTCGTTTTGGTGCTAGTAACAATGTAGGTACAAATTTGAGTAATACCTAAGTTATACATATAAAGTATAAACACAAGTGTTTGTTAAATGGAGAGACACAATGATGTGTGTAACTGTGGATGAGATGGCCAGTTAGGAGCTTTAAAGACAAAAATTCCCAAGTGATAAAACAAGCAATAATACAAAGTTTGGTTTGACCATAATCATAACCATCTATTATATGGAGGAGTAGGGTAAGTAATTGGGGCATCCCCCTACATAACTTTTTTTTTTTTTTTTTTCAACTTTATGTTATAAATGAAATATGGGATGGGATGTAACCCATCTCCATCTGCCTCCCTTTTCCCTATTTCTTGTTCCTAATTACCATCTCCCCCTAAATTTCCTTCAATTCACCACATTTCGCCTTTCTTTTTAGATCGATCGATTATAAATCGCTGTCGAATAAGTATCCATCGTTGGATATAGTGAGCATATATATGCCTATCTGTCGGTGTTCGTAGTACTTTACAAGTTGGTGTTCGAATTCGAATGATGAAAATTAGTTGATCACTTTATTTATAATAATAAAATAACTGGTTTGGGTTGCAAATACAAGTGCATATATTACATTAGTTGGTCACTTTATTTCCTACAAGAGTTTTAGTTTTACTGATAATGTATATACTTTTCCCCTTCCAGTTTATCACCATCCTTGATTTTTCATTATGGGTCAGTTTGGTAACACATAGCTGATGGAGTAGCTGAAGTTGATAATGTAGTTGAATCTGATAAATTAAGTGTGTTAAACATATGTAAATTAGAGATTTGTTAAGCTAGTAAGGTGTTTGGTAATCCGGCTAATAGAGTAGCTCATACAAACTAGATGATGAGTTAGGGGAAAATGAATAGAGTTTTAAAAATCTTGAGGCGAGTAGCTGTAAAAAAAATTAATTTCAAAAGCTAATTAAGCTAAAATCTTATATTTAACTTATTTAAAACTATAGAATATTAAAACTATAAGCTCTGAAAAGTTACTTGCATTGTCAAACGGACCCTATATTGGCTATGTTTGATAAAAGAGTAGATGCTGGATAGCTGAAGCTAATGGATTTCATATAGGTTAATAAGAGCAAGCCCAACAACTTTGCTAAAATAGAGAAAATGAGAGATTTTAGAGAAAAATGCCATTTTTTCTCCCAACAGTTTTTTCAAACTTATATCTAAAATAGAGAAATGGACGGAGAGAGGAAAAACATCTCTAAATTTGTAGGAAGAGAAGTTGATCTATATAATTTAATGTTCACCCATAATATAGAAAAAAAATCATACTTACTAGTAATAAAAATATAATTATTTTTAAAAAATATAATTATTTTAAAAAAATATAATTATTTTTAAAAAATAATAATAAAATTGATATGATTTGATATAATGTATAAATTAATTATGTTAAATCAATATAGATAGATAAACAAAACATCGTAATTCTATGTTAACTTTTATAAATAAAATAATATAACTAATTTCATCCAATTTAATGCTATAAAATTCACATTAAAAAATTATTGTATAAAATTTTCACTTCAAAAAATATACTAGTTCAACAACAAATGTGAGGCTAAATGTTAGAATTAAGTTTAAATGAAGTTTTTAGAAATGTAGAATTAAATATCTTTAATAAATGCATTTATTTATTATAGTCTTTATTAAATGTACAAATTTGTAAAATAGAGAAGTTGTTGGAGTTAGAGTAAAAAATTTTTTAAAAGATTTTGATATTTTCATCTCTATTTTAGAGATTTTTTTATCAAAGTTGTTTGGCTTTCTCTAAACTAGTATAATATTTGGGAAACCTAAATTTTAAGGTATATTAGGGAAACTTGTAAGTAAAAAATAATAAGCTCCGAAAAGTTTGAGTGATTAGATGATATACTTCTATGTTTTCAAAAGGTAATTAAACTAAAATCTTACTGAAGTCCGTTGGAACTCGGGATCAGGGGTCGTGTGCAGACGTGCGCCCGGGGTTCCATACTAAAACCAATTGGCGATAGGAGGAGTAACCCACTAGCATATATGCTATGGCTTCATCTTTCATATTTTCGATGTGGGACTCTTTTGTGCAACTAGGGTCGTCTTTCGCCTCTAGTTGACACTTGGACAACGGGTCTAGCATCTCATTCTCTTTTTAGCTAGCCGAGGATCGAGAGTCGGGCCATTTGGCTTTTCCGCTCTGATACCATACTGAAATCCGTTGGGACTCGGGATCGGGGGTCGTGTGCAGACGTCCGCCCTTGCGTTAATAGTCTAGCACATAAGCCAAGTTAGGGTTGGCATGGTACGGTTACCACAAAAAATGATGATTACCACGTACCAACCATAAACTGGTGGTACGCAAATTTTCATACCACGTACCAACCACAAGTCGTGGTTACCGCATATGTGGTAACCACGATTTGTGGTTACCATCGGTCAATGTTCTAAAAAACGCTCGGCGGATGCTTGACGGCAGGGTACCGCTAAGCGCCAAGATGGTTTGGCGGCCTTATTAGCGGTTCTTGGCGGATAAAACGGTTTTTGATTATTTTGTTATATTTATCCAATAAACTATGTATAAAACATATATTATGTAATAAACTATGTATTAATTTTAAGTTTATAGCATATCAAATAAAAAATCACCATGACCCTTTTTAAAGTTGTTTGAATCAAATATAAAATCATATAAATATATTCAATTAAGTATCACGACTTCATAATAGAGAAATTTGAAACCATAAAAACTCAATAATCTCAATTTAAAACCGCCAAGACCACTAAGCCTCCGTCCCGTGCCCGCTAAAACTCTTCCCCGCCAAGCCCGATTTGCACCCGCCAAGGCCACCAAGTCTCCGTCTTGCACCCGCCAAGGCCGCTAAGGTGTTGTTCCCTTCCCGCCAAGGCCCTTCCCCGCCAAGCTACACCGCCAAGGCCGAATTCGGGACGGTGTGGGTCCACCAAGCGTCTTGGCGCCGTCTTGGCGGCAGCCAAGGCCGTTTTTTAGAACACTGCCATCGGTACATTACCATGGTTACCAAACTTTAATTTTGTTTGTATTTTTTTGAAACCCCTTAGCTACCTTTCGGTGGTCATCAAAGTTATCGAACGAAAAAACATGGTTACAAAAATTAATACGGTTCCCATCTTTTAAAAGTTCAAATAAATCAAGTTCCCAACCTAGTACAAACCAATTCAAACCAACCAAGTTCAAAGTATTTAATATACAAACAAAATTCAATTATTCAAACATTCAAAATGTTCATACTGTTTCTAGCAGAAAAATTAGAAATGACCAATTTAAGTCAAAATAAAAACACAAAATATAAATTAAAAACTTAAAACTCAAAGGTAATAACAATCAAATATTAAATAAAAAAATTAAGATATATACTCGGTAACCATGGTATTCAGAAAGTTCAAATAAATCAAGTTCCCAACCTAGTACAAACCAATTCAAACCAACCAAGTTCAAAGTCTTTAAGAAACAAACAAAGTTCAATTATTCAAACATTCAAAATGTTCATACTGTTTCTAGCAGAAAAAGTAGAAATGACCAATTTAAGTTAAAATAAAAACACAAGATATAAATTAAAAACTTAAAACTCGAAGGTAATAACAATAAAATATTAAATAAAAAAATTAAGATATATACTCGGTAAGTCGGTAACCATGATATTAAGATTTCATTACCATTACCGTACCACCATGTGGTTACCAACATAGACGGTTTGTGGTTGGTATGGTAATTTTCGTACCACTTGCCAGCCCTAAGCCAAGTGGGATTTCATCCTAAAACCAATTGGCGATAGGAGGAGTAACTCACTAGCTTATATGCTATGATTTGATCTTTCATATTTTCGATGTGAGATTCTTTTAGCCTCTTCACATCTTTCATTCTCTCAGCAATCTTATATTTATTTAATTTAAAACTACATAATACCAAATCAACAAGCTCCGAAAAATTACTTATTTAATTTAAAACTATATAATATTTATCGAATTAAAGGGTTTCGGAATTTTCTATTCTCAATTCGTTTTCTCATCAGGCTGTCAAAAATCTGGATTCATCATAATCCTCTGATAATTATTGTCGTGTGGAGCATCTTTTTCCTGTTTCCTTCCCTTTTATTAAATATAGTTTCGGCCTAATTTACTTTGCAATCCAACCAAGAAATCATAAAGAGAAGAATATACAGATCGAGAAAAACAAAGAGGTGTGCGATCATCAGACCAAGTGATTCATTTGATTAAATCTCTTTTCTCATTCATCCAATTTTGTTCTTCATAATTTAACAACAACAACTCAGTATATCTCGCAATTAATAGGTCAGCACTCTGAGCCACCCACAACTTATGTTCTTGAATTTTAGTAATAGACCATCACTGAGCCATACAATAAAGTCGGTCTAACAACCACCTTATAGAATTTTATCTTTCAGTTTTGTTGGAACTTTCTTGTCACATAACGCCCCTGATGTTCTTCTCTATCTCAACCACCCCACCTGGACTCGAAGCTCGATATCCCTATCGACACCCCCATCACTTTGAATGTACGAGCCAAGATACTTGAAATACTCTTTCTTTGGGACAAAATCGTCCCCCAATAAAACTGATGCCTCTGGGTCCTTGGCCTCTCCAAAATGAAACTGAACATATTCGATCTTGGTCCAACTCATTCGGAAACCCTTATACTCTAGCACCTCTCTCCGGTTTTCTAGCATGTGAGCCAAACCCAATCTTGAATTGTCCACTAGTACAATATCATCAGCAAACATCATGTACCAAGGGACCTCTTGTTGGTTCCGACAAAAAAAAGGAACTTCTTCTTGGAGTGGAGCAGAAAGTGTGTCCATAACTAAAGTGAATATAAGCGGATTGAGCGCTGAACCTCCATTTTCCCACTTGGTGTTCTAACACTAGTCAGCGAACCATCGTACATATCCCTGATAACTCTGATATACGTCCCCGACACTCCATTTTCCACCAAGCATCTCCAAAGTAGCCCTCTCGAAACCTTGTCGTAGACCTTTTCTATATCAATAAAGACCATAGCAAGTGGATAACTTCCATTGCTGATTTGTCAGGTATGAAGCCAAACTAATTCTTAGAAACGTTAAGCAATCTCTAAAGTCTCACCCCTATGACTCTCTTCCATAACTTCATCGTGTGACTGAGTTTGATTCATCTGTAATAAATTTGAAAATCCATATGACTATTTAATGCAAAAACTAAAAAATTATATAAACTTGATCTGTCATAGTTGATTGCAAGTTAGGTGAGATTCATGGTACTGCACAACCATAACAACAAAGAACAATGAGTAATAAATATAATTAGTAAAAGAGGAGGCAAAAGTAAGGTAATTGTGAAACTGCCTACTTTAAGACCAACACCACCCTTCTTTTAACTTTGGATTTTAATCATTTTAATCAGAGGAGTGGTCAAAGATTATATAGCCAAAACCCACATGCAAACACACGCTCAAAAACTCACATCTCATAAACACATATAGATACCTAATGATTGTAAATAGTTATGGAGGTGGAGGGGGTGTACACACCAGGACATGGGTTTGCTTTTATAAGTGATGAAGGTCACTAACTCTCTATCTGGATGATTACAAGCTGAGTTGAGTGGCACTATGAAAAAGAGCTTTAAATCCCCTTATGATAAAAGTGATGATAATAGGAAATATATATTGGGGGAGACATAGGAGGTCCAAACTAATTATTACCCACATTAAAATTCTAAGGATGAAACCTAAATCAAAATAAAGGCCTTTATCATAAGAATCTCCCTTGCCCCTTTACCCCTTTTGTGCAGAAAAGTTGGAAAAAGAATGAAGGAATTATGTGAGGGAATGTCTTTGAAGAAAGTAGAGATAAGAATCCAAAAAGTGGGTATTTGCAATTATACATACTGCACCCCCACCCATTTATTTTTGCACTATTTGACAACATATTGAGCTTAAGTTTTGTTCTTGAGGTTTTCAATTTGATGTACTAATCCAATCTAAAGTAAGACAATACTGTAGTAAAAGATTAGTACTGTATATAAGAGGTGTAAGATCAGAAAGGCAAGTTGCTAGATATCAATAATGCAAAGAGTGGGAACTTGATCATTAGCACCTTCCTCTAAAATTCTCCCCTAAAATCTGCAAAATTAAATCATCCAGATCCCATCCCCAATATGATCCCAAAAAGGTGTAGTTTTGACAAATTCCCCCAACACTTTGCGCTTACAGACAGATAAAACTGGCCCCCCCAACTTTGTTTTTTGATTTAACCCTCCCACCTTCCTAAATTTTCTTCCACTAAGCCTTTTTAAAGTACCCACTTTAACCCACTACACAAATTTTCTTTGCCCTTTTCTTGTCATTGCTTGCATGCAAAAAAATAAATAAAGAAAATAAAGAACTAACTTCTTAACTATTCTTCAAGGTGAACCCAGATAGTTTTAGGACTTGAAAGATGTAAGGTAGATTAGCTAGGCATCATTCCATGCAGCAAAACCTGGCAAGTGAGCCATTGGGATAGCAGTTGGTGGCCTCAGCTGGGCCGGTGAGATCCATTGAACCGGCGCCTTTGGAAACAAGATGTTTGAAGAGGATCCACCCTTGTCAGGGCTACCTTCCCTTGAGCTGTTCAAGCTCGTCACAATAGACGATGCATTTGAGAACTGGACTGACCCAATCTTGTTGGACTCATCGGCTAGGGACTGGTGGTGGTGCGCAGTGGGGGAGTTCATGGAGTTGATCCCAATCAGATCCTGCAAGGCCACAGAGAAGTTTGATCCTTGGAAGTTCCCAACACCTATGCTAGCTTGCTTGTGCTG
This sequence comes from Persicaria tinctoria, assembly GCA_037127255.1. Taxonomy (NCBI): domain Eukaryota; kingdom Viridiplantae; phylum Streptophyta; class Magnoliopsida; order Caryophyllales; family Polygonaceae; genus Persicaria; species Persicaria tinctoria. The sequence goes on along the minus strand of JBANSL010000018.1, from coordinate 25,081,637 downwards.
ATCAAGTGTTGATTCAGTGCAACCATTCTGATGTTGCTGTTGTTGTGGTGGCGGTTGTTGTGGGTAGTCATATAAGACCATTTTCCAATCACATGAGCTGTTATTATTCCCATCCTCATTAATCTGAGACGAAGAGCTGTGATCGATGAGGGCAGTGGTTGGCTCATTGGCTTTGATCCTTTTGGCTTGCTCGCCTGCTAACAGCGTGTTGCTAGACATGATCTTCTCCACATCATAACGCGTTATGTCAAAGTTCGTCACAGCATTTACTCCACGGAACTTAATGGCAGCAATGTCATAGGCCTCAGCTGCCTCCTCCTGGGTGCCTGTTTGAATCATTTAAGAAAAAAAAACATAATGAATCCCTAATGAAAGTTTAAAGCTTTCAAGTTCTATGATTCAAGACATGCATTTAATACAACTTTTGGATGATCACTATGGGTTTAAACAGCTTTAAAAAAAGGTACACAAATGGAGGTGTTTGCAATAAGACCCAAAGTAGAATCAGTGAGTCAGCCTTAATGTAAAAGCACAAGGGAGCAGTAGTGACTAAAAAGAGAAAACATGGGAACAGAGAATCACATAAAAACAAGTCCTTTTCAAAGAGCTTTTCCTTTATTGAACTCATCTTGCCCAACTGCACATCATAGATGATAGGGGACTAGTTAGTGTAATATCTAAAAGCTAAGAGCTACTACAAGCTCCTCCTCCCCATGCTCTAAAACTTCAATTTGTCAGATCATTGAAAACATGAGAGAATCTATTGTCAATGGCCATGTGTGTGTGTAATCAATGCAAGCAATTCAGTAGGGGAAAAAGGCTCTATATTTCAGGATATTTAATTGCTAGGAAACAAATTGCAAAAGATAGAACAAGATGCAATGAATGAAAACTCACTGAATGTGCCTAAATAAAGGTCCTTGTTCCCAGCAACCCTTCCTATCCTTGCTTGCCACCTTCCATGTTGATGGTGTCTGCACAATCAAGAACAATGAGATATCAAAATATGATCATATTTTTGTTAAATTTCCGTGTGAACATGAATGAAAGAACAATGAAAGAGACCTTGTAACTCCTCTATACATGGAAGCACCCCTTGAAAATCCACTGCTTTTCCTGTAAGATAAAAAAACAAAAACAGTTGTTTATTTGATGTGGTATGTAATACTATTTGCCTGCATCGCGCCTAACAAACTGTAATATATATACATATATATGTATATATAATATATACCTTCGCAAGTGAGCAACATATTCTTGGCGGGTCATATTTTTCATTTCCTCGAGTTCATCTTTGTAATTCTCCAGCTAAAAAGGTAAGAGTAGAAAATCATGAGGAATTCATTAAGAAAATAAGGATGCATCATCCATCCATGCACAACAAAATGCAAAGCAAAGAAACAAAAAATTCACGAGGTTTAAAAGATTTACAGGGAAGTTTATATGAGTAGATGGGCCCCAGTATTTCAGTGCAGCAAGATCATAAGCCCTTGCAGCTTTCTCCTCCATATCATATCCTCCTAAAAATTATTCAACCACCCACAACACAAAATATTTTAAACATACTGATCCCTTTGATCAAAAGCAATATGAACAATATCAGGAAATTGTATGCTTACCCAGATAAACTGAAGGTTTAGCATCCACCACCAGTATGTTTATACATGTGAACATGTCAAACAAGGATAAAGAAAACAAACATGAGGGGAAAGTAATTTTAAAAAAAAGTCAGAGGGCAACAAGCAATACACCCAAAAACACAGTCAAAAGGACATATATACTTCCAAACAAGATATTTCAAAATTAGGGAGGGCTTCCATTTGTTTTTATCTTTCATAACAACTACTAACCTTGCCTTCCTTTTCTAGTTTGCCCTTCTTTTTTACAGCTATTATCCCATAGATGAGCTTCATATCTACCAGTCCATCTGTGCCTGATTAAGAAACAAATTCAAAAATCAAAATGTCAAGAAACAAGGACTTGAAAGCAAATGTGGAAATAACTGAGAACTAGGAGAGAACAAACACCAAAAAAGTAACAACGAAAGAAAAAGAAAAGGGAAATAAAAAGAACTTACTTGGTGACTCCCCTATACTGTGAAGTCCGCTGGCCAAAGGTGTCAATGGACTTCCTATGAACCGGTTGCTTCTGACCCATTTTCGGAGCCCCTCTTTTCTTGGTTTCCACCAGAGCCAAGCAGTCGGTCCCAGTAGGTGAAATCTGAGCTGTAGGAGTAACAGAGCTGGACTGAGAACCAGGGCTCATTGACAGGGTCAGAGACTGTAAATCCCCACACCCCATAGAAGCCATAGACCCAGTTGATGAACACCCATTATCAACCATGGTATTAGCAACAGTGTTATTATTACCATTACCACTCCCCATAGTTTGCTCAATCCCTTGGTGGGTTGAATAGCTCCTTGCAACCCAGTTAGCCATTTGGGAGATCTGAGTATTGCATTCAGTCATTGGGTTGGTGTTGGTGTACCTAGCTTCCTCCCCATCAACCATTGGTGATTGGAAATAATAGGCCTGTTGGTGTTGAAACATCTCAAGTGAGTGCTGCCTATTGGCCTCTTCTTGCTCCTCATTTTGGTGGTAGTAAATGCTGTCTAAGCTCAGAGGCATTGTTGTCTCCCTCTCATGGCTTCCATATTGGTGGTGTTGATGTGCTCCCAAGCTTGCACCACCCAAGAAATTCTCTAGCTTTGGGGGAGATGTTGGAACCATACCTTCATATTATCATATAAAGATTGAAACTTTTTACAAAAAGAAAGAACCTTTGTACAGTAGTAAGCTAAAATAAAAGACAAAAATACCTTCAGGTTGGGATCTGGTGAGAGCCTCCATGATGCAAAGAGAACCATCAGACTTGATAGGCATTACAGTGAGCTGAGAGGATGAGTGAAACCCAGATGAGACTGAGCTACCGGGGAAGCAAAGAGCAGCTGAACTATTGAGCTGTTGAGGAGGAAGGAACATGCCAGTGGAAATGGAGTTGGAGACGGCAACAGGTGAGGACTGTGTTTCATGATGGTGGTGGTGGTGATGTTGTTGGTGGTACTGATTATGACGAGGGTCAGATGAAGCAACCTCCATTTTCATGTGGGGGGAGAGCGAAAACCCTAACCAGCTATTGCTACTATCGTTGCTGTTGTTGTTGCTGCCATTGCTGTTGTCATTCATGGACTTCATCATCTCTTGCTTTCTTTTAACTCTTTTTTTTTTATACGGAGTACTTTCTAGAGAACAAGAAACCAGTAAGCAAGCTCAATCATTGGGCAGAAAATAAACTAATCAAGTCTCAAGAACGTGTATTTCTAAGCTTTGCTTTGCACTCGTCATCCCCAGAAGAGCTTGGATTTTTCTTGTTTTCTCTCTTTCTCTCACCCAAGATACAATACATGAGATCACAGTCTCTCTCTCTATATATATATATAAAAGAGAAGATAACAAAGGAAACCATTTATTTCAACTAAACAAAGAGAATGAAATAGGCAGCACAAGCAATGCTGGGGAGCACCCCTGCAATCCATAGGGATCTGTGTTTATAATTTTTCTTTTCTTTGAGAAAGACCACTTGTTGTGCTTTTTTTCTTCTTCTCCAACTCCCAATATAAATTCTAGGAGTATCTTTTGCTCTCTTAAACCCTTCCAAAACCCATATAGGATTTGCTATATTATGCACCCTCTAAACAAAAGATAGGCCTTGACAAACCCCTCTCCCAAGCAAAGGAAGGAAAGGGAGCCTATATATGCAAAAACAAAAATACACCCACCACACCACCACCTCAGACCTCACCTCTATCATCTGTTTTTTTTTTCACATTTATGATTTACCCAGTTAGATTGATTTTTAACTCTACCCCAAGTCCCAACACCACCCCCACCCACAAAGGTAAAACCTTTTTTATTTAAATTTTGTTTTTGTGATTTGAAATTTCCCTCTCTCAGCACTGCACAGTGCAGCTCTCTATTAATCTGTCTAGTGGGAGCAGAAAGAGAGAGTGATAGGGTGAGAGAAAAAATGCTGAAAAAAGAGGGCAAAGGGGACCTTGGATTGTATACACATTACAGAAATATTTACAGATACCCCTCTCTCTCTTTCTCTCTCTCAAACAATAGGGAGAGCTTATTAGATTTGACAGGCAGAGACATCTATCTGCCCATCCAGTCACTTCAGACAGTACAAAACCCTCCCCCCCCCCCCCCCCCTCTCTCTCTCTCTCTCTGTGTATGTAGAAGCACAGCTCTGCAGCTGCAGCAGCTGCAAACTGCTATACAATTACCAAAGTTTGGCCAAATTTGAAATCTGATTACAATAATGTTTTAATTACTACTCCGTACTACAAAAGACACTTGAGGTAAAGTTTAATGGCTGGTGGGTGATTGGGCTCCAACCTCCAACTTCCCCTTTGAATAAGTATTACTGTAGTATTAATGCAAATAATAACAATAAAGTTGTTTTTTTTATTAAGAATATTCAAATTTATAAATTTTTATACAAAATACATCAATATAATAAAAATAATACAGTATGGAGTAGTTTAAATATTCACCCAAAACACTAATTTAGCAACCGGAAGAAATAAATGAAGTGGACCAAAAAGTTTCTCCATAACTCTAACAAGTACTCCGTAATATCTTCTTCCTTTTTTCGTGTAAGAGTTCGGTTATGATTTATAGTCATGATATTCATGACTTGATAACATTTTGAGTCAAACATATCCAAACTCGATTAATAAGAATTAGTAACTGCATCCAACTTTAAAACAAAAACAATAGTGGAACAAGGCAACAGGGTCTTGCCAGATTTCTTGTAACAGTAATTAGTAAGATATTTGGGGTATCAATTGTATAAACAGGCTAGTCTTAGTTATATTTTATTGTTAGAAACAAATTTGGAGGAATCGAATGAACTTTTAACAGCAAATAATCCGTTCTTATCAACTATGGAGTATATCATTTTATTTATTATTGCATATCCAAGTATCATCCAGTCTATACGTCCATACTGCCTTTGAAACGTGCATCACCAAAACAAGTTAAACAACTTTATGTAAATTATATGTGTTATAAGGGTTAACAAACAACGAGGCTAATTTATTACTTTAAATATTTTGTGTACTATGTAGCACATGCAAGTATATGTGGTAATAGTCTAATTAAAGATGATGGCATAACGAGATGCATTGATTATTATAATATTATATTATATTATATACTCATGTACAACAACCAATTACTCAGCTAGCAAACTTACACATTGCATAAACATAATGTAATGGTATATATAATTTTGTAGCACATGGTTTATACTTTAAAATCATAAAAATTAATTTTCAGATTTCAGATTTAAATTATATGAAAGACAATGCAAAAAGACCCTCATAAAATACTAAATTTTTATTTAACATTAAATTAATGCAGTAAAATTATGTTGATTTAAAAAAACTTACCTCACAAAAGCATACAAGTACAACTAACTTGTACTGTACAAGTTAAGGATGTGTTTGGAGTTCAAACACATAAAATAATAATGGAATTATTTTATCCCATCTTTTACAATTATATAAAAATTTAATATATTTGCTTAAATGCAAAAGGAAATTATCAGCAACGTCAAATGAAGGAGCGTGCGTTTTCTTCTTCTTTTTTACAGTATAAGGAAAAAAAACAAGATAAAATTATATGCATTTATAAGTCAAAAAATGGCAAAGTGAATAGAAACTAAAATTGCTTTTTTTTTTCTTTTACTTTACAGAAAAGAAAAAATAGGGGTAAGGCTAAGGCATGCATGAGTAGTCAAAACCGGCTTCCAGACAAAAAGCAGGAGGAGAAGGCTGTGGCCCACTCCACTATTCAAAATATTCCACGAATGATTATTTTAGGGCCCTTCCTTTTTCCAATTTATATAAATTGTTTTTATAGCCAGTAATTCAGTATAAAATTCAATTAAAAATTAAAATGTGTAGTTTTAATTGCAAGTAGGTGTCTTTTCATTCATTGCTTATAAACAAAATAAAACTATACTTTTTATTCATATAACTGTATGAAATTACCTAAAAATGTATCCATTTATTTATCATGTGTATACCCACCGAAAAAGAAACAAAAGAATATTACTACTGAATCCTTTTTCAGTTCCCCTAACTACGAGAAAGAAGAAGGAATATTGTTGTCGATCATACTGTAAAAAAATTTCAAAATCCATAAAGAGCCGATCAAATATTTTCCCAAAAAACTTTAAACCCCCTTTTACAAATGGGTAAATCAAACAAACAAGGAATTACACAAATGTGAGCAATATATATATACTCCTATATTTTTGCATGCAGAATTTTGCATGAAATTGAACGACATATTTTCCAAGGGAAATGATTACGATTTGGGTCGGAGGTTGAAAATGAAAGCGAGTTTCAAGTTTTGGGGATGGCAAAAAAATAATGTAAAAATTTGTGTAGTAAGGAAATTGATGCAGCAATGTAGGAGTATGATTATGGGGCAATGATGGGAAAATCCACCAAACAAACACCACCACACCCAAACTTCTTTATTTTATTTTTTTTATTCATATTCTCTTTATTTTTTCATCCCCATTTATAAATAAATCACCACATATATATTGAAACAGTGAAGTGCAATTCCATGGCCCCGGTTTGTTTCAAATCAGATCAATGCATCTTCTCCGTCTTTAGTGGGAACCAGATTAGGTAATACAATGGAATTATGGATTCAAGTGTTGTTTTCCCCCCTTTGCTTTCACTATTAGACTATTAGTACTGTGTATGCATGACAATTCACAACAACAGTTGGTTTCTTTATCTTATAAAGTACTGTATCAAACAAACTTGAGAGCCCATTTCATATAATGGGTTGGTTTTATTTTATTTTTTATAAAGAGGTTAGAAATGCATACACTAACCATTCAATACGATAGTATCTATATTTATATCTATATAAACTCTTAATTTAAAATAATTTATACTGAGGTGTCAACATTAGAGAGATTTTATGGGTTTTGGCCAATTATAATTTTTTTTTTCTCTTTAATCTTTTTTTTAATTCTCTTTTTTTCTTCTTTTTCTTTTAATTCTTTTTTTTTTCTCCAATCTTACTAACTACTGAGCTTCTATATCTATATCTATATAAACTCTTAATTTAGAAGAATTTATGCTGAGGTGTCAACATTAGAGAGATTTTAGGGGTTTTGACCAATTATAATTTTCTTTTTTCTCTTTGATTTTTTTTTAATTCTCTTTTTTTCTTCTTTTTCTTTTAATTCTTTTTTTTTCTCTAATATTACTAACTATCTATATCTATATAAACTCTTAATTTAGAATAATTTATGCTGAGGAGTCAACATTAGAGAGATTTTATGGGTTTTGGCCAATTATAATTTTCTTTTTTCTCTTTAATCTTTTTTTTTAATTCTCTTTTTTTCTTCTTTTTCTTTTAATTCTTTTTTTTTTCTCCAATCTTACTAACTACCGAGCTTCAATATCTATATCTATATATCTATATAAACTCTTAATTTAGAAGAATTTATGCTGAGGTGTCAACATTAGAGAGATTTTAGGGGTTTTGACCAATTATAATTTTCTTTTTTCTCTTTAATTTTTCTCTTTAATTCTCTTTTTTTTCTTTTTTTTCTTTTAATTCTTTTTTTTTCTCTAATCTTACTAACTATTGAACTTAATTCAAAACATTGAATTCAATCTAATATAACTATTGAGCTTAATTAACTCAAATTCATTTACTATCTATATCTATATACTATATTAATTTATGTCACATGTCTTCTCCATGTTCAAAGTTATTTGTGGAGATATTATTTACATAATATCATTTTATTATGGTAACTATATTTTATAATATTTTTTTTTGAAAAATATTCTAATATTAATTACCCAATATTATTTGATGTTACATTTTTTAACCAATGGGATTAATTCAAAACTTTTATCTTTCACTATTTATTATTTATTTTTCTCTTTAACCCAAGTGTATTTTTTTCTATTATTTTTAACACATTTACTAATCAATGGGTTTAATTAAAAACATTGAATTAAATCTAATGTCTATGATTTACCTATATCTAAATATTATTTATAAAAAAATCGCGTCATGGCGCGTGGACCGTACTAGTATTGATTAAAGGCAAGCACGGGATCGGACATTAAAATTTGAACGGGCTAGATAGGCTAAAATGTTCTTATATGCATAATTTTCATTAATAAAAACGCTTAATTAAATAACCGAATGAATATTTTTTACTAGTTTTTTATCTATTATTTTATTTTTAAAAAAAAGGGGTGGGCTAGAGCGACCCAAGCCCACCCCTTAAGGGTATGTTTGGTATGCAATAGATTAATCTAACAGATGAAATCTATATGAAATTCTTGATGGAATTGATAATAGATTAAATTTTTAGTATAAATTGTATATACTTTTAGGAATCTACTTACTTGAATGTTAAAAAAAATAAAAATTGCTACACAATTTTGAAAGGCTCTATTAAATAAGGTCTAAGATTAACTCCAATGGTATAATGTAAATGTTTAAATATGCATATTTTGATATAAATTATGCTCTAATTTTTACTTTCAAGTATTTAAAATGTGCCCATTTACACACAAAGTGCTCAAATATAAGCACATAAAACTTTTATCACTTTTCAATAAAAAAGAAAATGTCATTTCCATTGGTTAATTTTTTCTTTATCCTTTTTAATTTAATTATCTTTACTTGGAGATAGATGTATATAAAATACACATTTAACCAATGAAATACAGTATGCATTGAAGTTTTTTTTTTTTTTTTTTGTGAAATTGAAGTTTTTTTTAGTACACATTGAAGTTAGTCTAAACGGGGATCAAGGGTTTTACACTTATACGGAGTATTGTTCATGTAATAATTCTGATGTCAGAAAGAGTTATTTAATGTACCTTCAAAATCTTGGATCCATTTAAAAAGACTGGTTTATTTCCACACAGTATTTGATCGTTAAAATTGTTTTTTTACCCTCCCTTTACTCATATCTTTCAGTCTCTCAGTTAAAAAAAAGGGAAAAAAAAAACTCCGTAGAAGGCACCCCCACCCAATTTAAGCTGTCAGATTTTACTATAGCTTCATTTATCTAACCATTCAATACTACTTGGGTTAATAATGATGGAATGTTGTAGAATAGTCACATTAACTTCTTCTCACAGACTCATCAAATTGGAGTTCATCCGCTTAAGTACTACTCCTACATAAACTTTGATGTTTTTACTGTTTGGAAGTCCAAATCTCACCCCAACGAATCCTCTCCATTTCGATGCCAAGACAAAAGAACAAGGACTACAAAACTGTATTCAATCAAAGACCAGCTAATCAAGGTAAGACCCATCATCCATGTTAAGGGACTTTGAAATTATCTAGATGGTTACGATATTATATGGTTGGGACAAGAGAATCTATATCTATTTATAGTACGGAGTGTTAAGTTCAAGAGTTTTCGTTTATGTCTCACATTCAACTTAATCATCTCTTTTTTAACCAATTCTTTCTTTTTTTTCCTTTTTTTTTGCAATTGACTATAATCTTTCACATAACCAATGTATTTAATTAAAAAAATTAAATTAATATAACCTATATCTATTTGTAAATCTTCGTATACTATCATAATGGGTTCCATCAACTTATTACAACCTTCTCTTATGATTGTTTTTATAAGTTTAATTCAAAACATTAAATTAATATTTTATTTAATTATATAATACTGTATTAAGTTATTTTATTTTAAAAATTTTATTTTCTAAAAAACGAAAATTATACTAGTTTCTTCCATAACTAAAAGCCTCCTAAGTCCTAGTGGGTAACACTGATTTTGAATAAGGAGTTGTTTGGTACCTATTCCCTAGAGTCAGGAATAAAGGATTCCAAATTTGGCGTTTGATATAGATAAAAGTTGGAATAGATCGAGTAGATTCAAGGGAATCATTCAATCCAATGAAAAAAAGCATGAAATCACTCATTCCAATATTCATAATAAGCAAAATGCTACAAGAAGGACTCATTCGGCCATTCCAATCTTTTATACTACTATTCAGTTTCGTGATTCCCATTCTGATCCCGACATACCAAACAGGGTCTTATAAGAGCTACCCAAATGTCGGGTAATCGGGCCCGAAAGAAGGGTACCCGGCCCATACCCGGGTAAGGAGAGAGGGGGCATTAAATGAGAAGGGGGGTGATGGGAGATCACGTGAGAGCAGAAACACAGGAGGAAAATCTAGAAAAAGATTTAGGGGAGAGGAAGAAAACAGGCCTAAAGACCAAAATAACAAAACAAGCCAAAAAAGGAAGCACCGCTAACTCTCTCACACCCATAGCCCTAGTTGTAAACAGTAGCCAGCAGCAGCCCTAAGCATTAGTATGCAGAAGATGATGCTTGTACGACCATATACCTACTTTCTTTTTCTTCATTTCCCAACTCTATCTATTTCTCTCAGCCACAGATGTAGTAGTAGACTCTATTTTTTTCTTTTTTTCTAGGATAAGATTATGGTAATTCATAAATTTTGGACTTAAGGTGTTATAGTTCAAATCTATGCAGATATAAGAAATTTAGAAAGAGCAAAAATAGGTGAGTTGGGAAACAAGAATGGTACCATACAATGACTCGTCTTCGGATCAGTGTAGCTTATGTTTTTCGGCTTCTTAATCCGTTTCCCTATAAGATAAGAAAGAATGCACAATTGATGTATGTGTATAGTTTAAAGTTGCACAAATTCTCTTAAACAAGGCTGTGGAAATAGTACAATGGAACAGTATATGTACATTCATATATATACATATATATTTATGTATATTATAATATGAAATAGTATGAAACTGAACTTTCATAAAGCAACAACATGCAAGAGGAAGAAGAAGAAGAAGAATCAAGCTGAGGAAATTGCATCAGGGGGCATTCAACTCTTCTTACCCCCACTCTCTCTCTCTCTCTGCATGGCTGCACGGGAAGGAGAGGTTTTGTAATGTCACTATCTCACCGCTCCCATTCTGTCATGTCAATATCATCCCCCAATCCTTCAATTTCTAAATTCTACTGTATATGATTTTCTACATCATTATACCATTATATGTTCTAATTGCAGCATGTTTTAGAATTTCAACTTATATGTGCCCAAGAAATAACTTATGTGAATCAATATATCTGGGTTCGTTGTTTCTCGATCGCAAATCCATCAAGACAAACCCAGTTATAAAAGGTTGATTTTTTTATTTTTATTTTTGCAATAGTTTAGGAGTAGTCGATATCATCATTGAAGGAATTGCCTAGTAGATTAACTTTTTACCCTACCGAGAGGGGAAAAGGAAAGTAATGGGGATTTAAAGTCACTCTGTAGAGACTGATCCAATTGGTAAAGCAAAATACCTCTTCCCATTAGCTGCAAATAAGAAAGGTGTGGGATTGAATTGATCTCAACAGTCAAGGATTCAAAGTGTCCTTGTGGTACTCTCTCAAACATCTCAATCCAACCTTTAATGTTCACCCTCCACTGCAGAAAAAACAATAGAAATAAAATTGGTCATATCTTGTTTCTGGCTTCTTTCTCTATCAAGCCCTTTGAATTTAGGAGCAAGGGAATGATAAAAACTTCCTTTAAATGGTAAACAAGATTTGTCAACTCTGCAAAATGTAATGGTGTGAAACTGTTTAGAAGCAAATTAAGATCAGTTATAGTAAGGCATTTGCATCCCTCCCACCCAACCACCCAACAGGACTCCCCAGAAGCAACATTTAAAGAGAGACCTTTCACAGTATAACCCCACTCTTTTTATTTCCCATTGGAAACAAACAAGCCCTAAATTTTGCGAAGAAAAAACAACAAACTGTTCACGTGGTGCTCATGAATCTTGAATTTGTTGATAGAGAGAGCCAAAAACCCAAGCCCCTACCCACAATGATGGAAGAGTCTGTACCTTGTTTATTTAAGTGGCATTTTGCATCCCTCCAAAACCCACTGGGTATTACTCACAACTCACAAGCTTTGGTTTGGACCCACTGTCTCCCCCAGGTGGCATACCCCAGCACAGTACCATCCCTGTCTCCAATTAAATACAATATACAAACACAGTATTTAACACACAGGACAACCTCAATAGACTAACCACTACAAAAAAAAATACTCCTTTTTGTTACACTTCATAAGTCAAGTTGTTCAACAAATGTTTGTGTCACAAGTTGTGCATTGGTAGCAGATAAGGATGAGAATGCCAAAACAAGCAGTACATCTTTTGCAGGTAGCAATCCAAAGGGATAAAAAATGACTGTTGGGGGGTAAAGAAGAACCACTGAAAGAGGGCAAGTGATAGGTTAACATCTTACTCTGAACTGGGTTTGGTTCTTTGTTAAGAGTTTTAGCATTACATTATGATATGATGATCCCAAGAAAGAAGAAAGAAAAAGAGGGCAAAAGAAAACAGGGGTGATCCAATTCAAAATGCTAGATTACAAAATGCCTTCAAAATTTAGCTTTTTTTGGAAGCTTTGTCAAAGCTCCCAGCAAGGTTCAACCTGTGTTACTCAGAGACTGGCTCCCAAACACTATAAGCCGACCTAAAGCCAAAGTTACTTCCTTCCAATAACACTCTTACTTGCTTTTCTTTTCTTTTTGGTGCATATCATATTACCTCTTTATGCTCTTCTGTGCTTAGGAAAACAAATTATGCAGAAGAGAAAGAAAGTGTCACTTCTATGATTCATCACAACTAACAAGACTAGACTTCATAATGAGAGGAAAAGAAAAAACATATACTCCGTATAATTGAACTTTTTCAACCCATTTGTTAAGGTTTGGAGGAGGGCTTGATCTTTTCATTCAAACTATTGGGAAGGATTAAGTTGCACATAGCATGGTAACAAAGGAATGAAAGGATTGGCAAAGATTCAATTGAACATAACCTGTAAGGATTTACTTAGGAAGGGATGATTTATGCCAGCCTACACCAGAGGACAAACGGTAAACAAGTATTTTTATGAATGTTGAAAAAGAAATGGTAACTAATTATATCATAGAATTTAGTAATTTACAGTATATTTGTAATCCTAAATAGTTCAAATCTTGAGTACCAATGTACCATCAATTGCATATTGACAAAATTTGACGGAATTAAACTCCTATCCTTTGGATGGAGAATTGTTAGAAATTTGTATTTTCTAGACTTTTGTCAAAGGCTAATTGAAATGGACGACGACGTGTATCATATATTAGGCTTCTAATATGATACTTCACACCAAATTAACTTGTAATGTTAGAAATTTGTAAAAATATATTTACAAAACAAAAAAACATTGCATAACCGTAGAAGAGACACTAAAAAAAAAGGATGAACGAATATGGAAAAAAGTAGGAAGGAGGCTCCTTATGTTAACACTTTATGCAACAAAAGTAATCTTATGCCAAAGTTTAAAAATAAACAAATAGCAGCACTAGAACAACAATATAAGATGCAGTGGGTGATATGGGAGGAGGAAAATTGGCTAGAGATAAGGGAAATCACACAAGTGAAAATGACATGTAATAAACAAAATTATTTTCTTTTAGCTTGTAGCAAATGTGTATAACAAGGAAATAAAGCTCATATGTTATTTGGGCCAAGTGTTTATGAATTGATCAATCTGAAAGTGCTCAGTTTTGAGCGGGGCATACCACATTTACAAGGAAGTACGCAATGAATAAACATCAAATGTGACATATAATTTGAAGAATTTAACTTTCAAGTTATAGCTATTCAATGAATGGATCATGAACAAGGGCACAAGGCAAAACTAAGGTGTGTCGGACATTTACCCGGAAGATATTCGCTGGGAAATCTATAGTTTCATAAGTTAAACCTGAAAGCAACAGCAGCATCCAATGATAATCCGGAAAAATAAATTTGGAAAGTATGTTACAAAGATCCTGATCCAAGATGGAATAATAGAAGAATTGAAATCCAGCCACAACATCCCACTTTCTATTGCTACATGCCACAAAGAAGCAAAAGCTACACTCTAATATTATCCAGCACAGAAACCAGAATCATCAAAACCCACACAGCATTCCATATTTCAATCCCACTAAGTGAGCAGAAAATATGACAAGGCAGAGGTTTTTTTTAATCATCTCCCACTAAACCGGATGAAGGGAGGAGATATGGACAAGAGACAATGGAGAACCGAATATGCATTTGCAACAATGGTACAAACAATTGTGGCACTAAAGTACTTACCAGCACACATTTGCCCAATAAAGATAACAACAATACTACAGAAACTTTAACATAATATGATCGTTACCTGGATGTGCATGTGACCTGAAGAAAAGACTATACATTCTTTCCATTTAGCTCAATTATGAATGATAGATATGACATAAGGTTTGTCCAGACTAGCAACACTATCATGAATAGCATAGCCCACCAATCTGTCGCGTCAAAATCAAAATAAGCTAATTCCACAAACAGCTCAATGTTCACAGACCATTAGTCTTATACAAACAGCTCAATTGTTTTTAAAATGCATCATGATCAAGATGAGTTTAACAATACGAATCAAACAAACAGAATAGTCAGCTTGAATGCCCTGATAAGATATGCACACAATCACACATTACTACATTACTCATCAAGTGACACTGGGGTCCTCTTGCCATTGAGGATAAAACAGTTGCCTCATCATTCAACATCAGGACTCTAGTGCAGAAGCACAGTCAACTGGTATGTCTTGATAAGAAAACTTATCTTGTCTAGTAAATGAACTATGAGTCTTTTAAATATGGCATAACCCTGCTTTATCTTATATCCAGAAGGTCTATTGCAGTTAGCCTAGATCCCTTTACTGTCCACATGGAATCATTATTTGGCAAACAATCGTCACTTCAACCATTTGGACCCAACATCGTAATCTCCACGCTATGATCAACGCCATAGATGACGAGAGTCAGAGACATCCTTCATCTGATAAACAAACTTAGGCATCCCATAGCCAACAGAGCCATATGCAGGATTATACATTATACATATGGTTCGGATAAAAGCCATAATGAACATAACTTGCATCCTTACTCAAGTTTCTAGGGATTGCCCTCTTCACCTTCACATACTTCCTGATTCAGGGAAGGTGTAAATTGTAATTGTTTCAACAACATCTTCAGGGTCGAAGGCAACAAAATAAAACCCCAGGGTTTATTATTTGCGTTATCGTGCATCACGGCACACAACTATGTCTATATGTCTATACCTACAATCACCTCCCAAAGTAATTTCCTGATGATTCTGAAGGAACTTTTTCACTTCTACCTGTTACCAATGTCTAAACCTAATCAAAATTAAAGTCTAATCAAAAGTAAAATACCACTCACAGATATACGAAATTACACAACACAACGAAAATACCAGTTTCTACTTCATCTTGAATCGTAACAGAAAATTAGGGTTAGGTTTAAGACAAAGTTGCAAAACTGACCGATTTGCCAAACTTTTCACGGCGATCGTTGAGGGCCTTGTCAGCGGAGGACAAATCCGTGAAGGAGACGAAACGAAAACCGAAACGTCTCGCGGGGACATTGACGATCATTGGTTGCAACGGATGATGAAACAAGGGCGTACCAACTAAAACAGTACCTGAGAATCGATGGTGAGCCGCGAAATTCCGCCGACAAAGAGCTCCCGACGATCGAAATCAGCCATGGCGTTCGGCCTATTCCAGCATAAATACAGCGGAAGCTCTAATGGCGGAAGCATGAGACTGCAATTTCCCTCTAGTTTTCAAATTGAAGTCCGCGACTCCGCGTGGATTTCTAAGTACTCTTTCGATGCTTAAGAAAAACGAAAAGATGAGAAGCGGCCTATGATGGATTCTTTCCTCTAGGCCCAAAAGGCCCATAATAAGATTTTAAAAATATTTTTGCCTAGGAAATATACCCCCCCAAAAAAAAAAAAGGATTCGGGGTCCAAAACGTTGTAGGATGTTTGTTAGAGACACCGCAAATCTCCCGTATAGCCACGTTCAATCCAATGTGCACCACGTTCAATTAGATATGGTAGAATTTTTTATTAATCATGTTTTTAATCATATTTAGGAGGGATAATTAGTGCACGTCGAAATTGACGTAGTTTACGTTCAAAGCAACGTGGTGATTTGTGATGTATTAAGTTTCAAGATGTTGTGAGATGAGGTAAATTATTGTGACTCAGCCGGCAACAGAGGTTGGAATCAGTGCTCACTGCGGATAAGAAGCCCCCTCGTTTGAGAGGTTGCTCCCACACTACTGCTAGTGAGACTGGATCTTGGCCTCTTGCCCAAATGTCACACCTGTGACCGATTTAGCTAAGCTCATAGGAGCATTATCTTGGTAATGTTGATTGGGAGGAAATCACACCTTGAGAGAATGTTGACATTCATATCTCATCGAATAGGTCCTTGAATATTGATCCTTTATCTAGGGGACTTGTCAACATTAACGTGTCATTTTGTTTCAGGGCCCGTTTAGCAGGGGATTGTTGGGTTTTTTTTTATTAAAAAACAACAACCTAGGGCCAGCGTTTGGCAGGGGCTTCTCTGGGGTTGGGAACTTTGGAGCTGGAGATTAGTCGAGGCTTCTAGGAGGCTATAATCCAACCTTTGCCATGGAGGATTGTGGGGATTGTTGTCTTTCACAACCCCATTTCTTCCCCCATTTCCCCTGGTCACACCATTCAAGATCGGCCTTCACCTTCGCGGAGCACCTCTTAGGGCGATTGCTTCTTGCGACCGGAGCACCATTGCTCTTCTTCGTTCGATTTCCCGTCGAAACCAGGTTAGTTTGCTCTCTTTCTTCACTTGAAAAAGCTTTCAATCTGCAATCTCCAATTGTTAGGGTTTCAACAACTTCTTGTCATTGCTGTCATTCTTGCATCCGGGAGATTTCACATTTCATGATTTTGCAAGCGTTAAGAGTTTCAATTGTTCTTGTCATTGCTGTCATTCTTGCATTTTCATGATGTTGCAATCGTTAGGGTTTGTTATCGTTAGGGATTCAATTTCTTCCTTTCATGATTTTGCTCGTTCGATTTCTTCAAATTGTGATGTCAATATGCTAACTTGGGTCATCACTTTCGAACAGATGAGTGAAACTGATCCTCTGTAATATTCCCCAACATACCTAGAGTAATTGCAAATGGAAGTGTATATCTTGTATGTGAATCTTATATCAACCCATGAGACCAAAAGTACTCCGCCCTTGAACTGAAATCTGTTACAAATTCCAGTACTGTATTTCCTAGCTGTCAATTTTTGTTTTTTCTCCCCAAATTAGTCAGTAAAATTATCCCTTTTATTTTGTTTCTGAATTCAAAGGTGTTCTCTTTACTTGGTTTCAAAATGAACAATCTCTCCCTTTGGTAGCTTTGCTAGTTGGGGAATGTAGTGGTGAGATTGTAATAACCCTTTTGTATAAATAGATCTTCATATCAGATGAACAGATCTCTGTCATATTTTGTACACATATAGAAAAAGACTAGAAAAAACATAATCAATGTCATATTTTATCAAACCATCTTTGCAAGAAAATCAAGTTGTCCCTTGCTTTATATGTTCAATTCATGAAAAAAACAAACAAAATAAATGTCATATTTTGTACACATGCAGCAAAAGACTAGAAAAAACAGCATAGTGATGAACAAAGTTTCATCTTTTTGCCAAAAGATTCGGGTCAAGTTCTCATCTTTATCATCGGGATATGAGAATCCAACTCCGATTGTTTGAAATTAATATCCTCTCTTTTCCCCAGTTTTGTTAATTTTGGTACTTCCTTATGTTCTTGGATTAACAATTGGTCTTTTTTTATTTGATGTCATAAAGTTCCACAATTTTCCCAATTGTTTATAATGGTACCAGTTTGTGTTGTTGGATGCTCATAATTGGTAATCATACAGAAATGCAATTCCTATTTATTTGCTCAACTATCTAACATTGTGTGCTTTTACTTGTCTTTACCTTTCACTTTACTGCCAAGATGTCAACATTTGTGTCTTCTTCGTTGTCATTAAACACATATTAGCCTTACTCATAATGTTTTCATACGCACAAATAGCTCGACAAAACCTACCTTTTGTACTTTTAAGATTGACCTTGATTCCTTTTATGTATTTTTATTATTACTTCTAGAATTCGAAATCAATTGCATTCTTCCAAACAAGATTGAACATTAGGAGGCCTCTTTGATCAATTCAACAACTATTTTATTATTCTCAAAGGTCCCCAACTACCTCCATGTGCAGATCAATATCAGATTTTGGTACCTTTGAAACTCTTTCTTATACCTTTCCTTTTTGCTAAGTTTGAATTTCTCTTATTTTGACATTTTACTAAATTTAAGGCACACAAAATGGTTGGTTGTTTGATGCTTATAGGAAAATGGTGGGTAATGGTTTTCCTGACAGATTTAGCATATTCCCTATTATTAGCATTTGGCAAGTAAATTTGGGGGGTTGTCTTTCATCCTACTTGCCGAATACCTATTTTAATTTTTCTCATTTCCAAAAGTAATCTTCTGGAAGTAATGTCTTTTGAAATATGAGATCATACGTGTCAAGATTGATTTTATAAAACTTGCTAAAAATAGTTTCTAGGCATTCTCCAAGTTTAGCATCTACTTTGCAACACATCATTTTATGCATAAACATCTTGTGCCTAGATTTTATAAATGTTTCACTAAAAAAAGACCTACTGATTTTAAACGTGGACAATTTCAAAATATGATATGCATGATAATATGTGAGTCTTGTCTCAAAGTGAAAACATATAAGAACCAAATTTACCGATTAGACAATAAGAAAATGGGAAGTATATATGTACCTTTAACTGTGACTTAAGGCCCTTACAGGGTGATGCTTTGAGCATAGTTGGGAAGTATGTACCTTGAACTGTGACTTAAGGCCCTTGAATTGTGTCTTCTCCGTTGTCATTAAACACAGAATAGCCTTACTCATAATGTTTTCATACGTACAAATAGCTCAATTATATTATACACTAATTGCCCGATTCATTACCATGTGCAACTATGGAAGACTCCGACTCGGACATCATTTGGCCCAATGGTGACCCACGAAAGTATTGGTGGACTGGTGGAGACGAACCATATGATCCCTTCGAGGTAACATCTCCAGGACATGTTCAGTATCTCTAGTACTTCTGCACACACGATGCATTTACATGGCTTGAATTCGTTTGTAGGAATGTGAGGGTTTGCAGTCGGATGCAGCTCAACATGCCCCAGCACAAAAGGTGCCATTGGAGATGGATGATGGGCCCATTGAGGAGAACTCTCGTGTCCTCGAGCTCGAGGCACTAAAACGAGACCTCAATGAGCGCCTGTACGAGATGGAGGGTAGTTATGAGTGTCGTGGCGAGGAGATGGCAAGGCTGCAGGCCTTCAATGTTGTCCTCGTCGAACGAATCTCCGCTCTGATCATGTGTGTATGGGACATGTCGACCGACCAAGCTGCCTCCCAGGTCGAGCAGGCTCGCAACTAAGCTCCTTCTTCGTGCCTAGGATAACTGTGCAACACTTGTGTATTCGAAATGACATCGTTTGTATATTGTAAACTGTGACGTCCTTTGATGCTGATGTAGGAGCGGTATGTTTTGTGCTACTTTCATGTGCCACTGAATCGTACTAATCCGTAAGCTTGGAGGATGACGTCTTTCCCTCCCCTATTTGTTTATGTGTAGGGACATCTGTACTGTCTAATGTTCTGTTTCAACAACTTCTCGTTCTAGAATATGAAATTTAATTGTTTTTTCTTACGGTCCTTGAATGTAGAGTCATTGCAAATTCATATTTCGAAGAGCATACACATGCAATTTCATTTAGAGAGAGGTCAATGTCATATATAGAAGAGCATACACATGCAGTTTCATATATAGAAGAGCATTCACACCTACTTGTCAAAATGGACAGAAGAATCAGTTTGCAACGCCCTGGGGAGTTGTACACAGACACAAAAGAAGATCCCCGAACGGTTCTACTAACAAGTCTACTTCCTACCACCTATACACCTACGTAAAATGGCCAATTCTATAGTTATCAATGCCCTGGGATATGATCCCTGAACTGTTCTACATACAAGTCTACTTCCTACCACCAATACACCTACGCAAAATGGGCAATTCCATAGTTATCAGGGCCTCGAGGATATGATCCCTGAACTGTTCTACAGACAAGTCTACTTTATACCACATATCCAAAACATATACCCCTATAATGGCCTTCTCGCTTGCTCCAAATTTGGGTGGCAATGTGGTCGCGGAGTGCTCGCATGCCCATTGGTAGATCATCGTCCCCCTCATCATCGTCGTAGTTGTCATTCGCCATGGGCTCATCGTCGTCATCATATTCGTCGTCATCTTCCTCCACGGGGTCCGGAACATCTCCATCTCCCTCCATGAATCGTGCTTCAACCTCCTCCTCTTGAACAAAGTCTTACCTAATGAAGTTATGTAGTGCGAAGAAAGCTGTTATCAAATCTACTTCTTTCTCCACCGGGTAGCTTGACATCATCCTCGTCAGCTTCCACTGGCCCTTAAAGATTCCAAAGATGCGCTCAACAGCCCCGCGAAGAGATGAGTGAGACTTGTTGAATCCTTCCTTAGCATTCGAAGGGGGCTCCCCAATGAAGGTCGGACAATGGTATTTGGTTTTTGGATATGGCACAAGGTAGCCCTCTCTATCTGGATACCCCTATTCGCATATATAATACTGACATGTGCACATAAGAGGGACGTCGTTAAACATTGTTCTAGATTCTGCACGTGATGGATGAAGGGGCAAGTAGACGTTACCAGGAGGCGGGTGTGAGAAGTGTAATGCTGGGGTGCTCAAGGCGTGATCGAAGACTCGAGTGTCATGTGCACTCCCCTCCCACCCAGTAGAGATGAAGGTCAAATTCAATTCAAAGTCACAAACAACCATAACGTTAAATGTACAGATGCCCTTCCTCTCCCGAAACGGTGTTTGATCGTCGATATGAATGCAAGCAGGTATGTGCGTACCGTCGATGGCTTCGATGCACCCCTAAACCGTAGAAATATGATAAGTAGAATTACATACATGGATTATTTATTTAGAGTTGGTATGTTTTCATTCAAAAATGGTACAGAGTAAGAATCGGAGAAAGAATCAACCCACAAGTGCAATTAGTAATCAATTATATTAGAAGCACATTTGGCATGTTTTCATTCAAAACATAAACTATAGGAGTAACATTCATGGAAAGAATAAATCCACAAGAGCAATTAGTCATCAATTATGTTTTTTTTTATAGAAGTCATCAATTATGTTAGAAGCAAAATTAGCTAGGTATAAAGTTATTGCTAAAGTCTCCATGACCTTGCTACTGTGCTAGAGATGAGAGAGGGGGACGAGTGTACCTTAAAATATGGCTAGGATCGACTGTCATGTACGATCTTCTCGGGGATGGATGTGAAGTGCGGGTCACGCGCCCGTATAAGCTCCTTCCCTAGTTCGTTAAATCTCGACTGGCGACCAACAACAGCCTGTAGCACATCAGTAATGGCTGCGGAAATGGTGGAGAGTGATCGTTGAAACCTCTCACACGTGTTCCGTTGGGATTCTCCCCACGCCAAAGTGTTAACAAAGATGGTGACCTTCTCCGTCACTGACATTTGCAAGGATCCCTTTAAGTTGTACTTGTGCTGCAGGACACTGCACAAGCGTACAAACACGTGCTTCTCCATTCTAAATACACGTACGCTGCGTTGATCATTGTGGTAGGTGATGATATATTGATATCATCAACCCATCAAGCTCCTGTGTACTCAGAAATGTACATGGAGACCTTGTGTACATGCTTGAAGTAGTGCTCCTCTACAAGTAACGATTGCTACTGCAGAAGAAGGAACATGATGATAGCTCATTTACGTCGTCGTCGCCGAGCTTCTTCATCGATGACTTGCTCCCTGCATCAACAACCAACCTGTTCAGAATGGGATACTATCACCGTACATAAATGCAAAGTACAAATTGCATAGAACATCAAGCAGATGATGTGTTCATACAACAACACATAGTGAATAAACTCAGAAGCACACAGTGATAATGTCAGTCATGCAAACATAAAAGGCAAACATGGAAGTAACATCAGTTAACGACAAACATCAAAGAAAAACTCTTCAACGGACGAAATCATGTGTTGCCTTTTTTCACATGGTACTGGTATGTCATCCAGACCAGTCGTTCATCGTTCTCCTTGATGGAAAGAAACATATCGGCGTGTTCACGGTTGAGGAGCTCACTCACTTAGAAGCACCACATCGGCCCGGTACGTCAAGCAGTCCCTCGGCAAACATTTGATAAAGGACCTCCATGACATCATCTGGGTGGGACCTCGGCCTATTGGAGGAAACCTCGTCCTTCTCAAGCATAGCAAGCAGTCGGGCGTTTGTTTCCCTGGTCATAGGCATATGTTTGGAGAACATGAACGATCCCAACGACTGCCCCTTGTGGTGTCGATGAGGAGCCCACTACTCGCTTGCCCTTCTCTGGGACAGGACAATCAGTGGATGGGTGTACAGTGCGGTCAACGGGGGTGGGATCAACACGATGGCGAATGACATTGTCATATGAGTTGGACCCTATCTGGACGTCATCACCCCCTAACAGCTGGGCATTATCTTGTAGAAGGGGGTCGACTTCCTCCAACAGTGTGTTGAGATAATGGCCCTCATCATCGCCATCGGCATAGCCATCGACATCCTCATATGCATCGGAAGTCACTGTTGAAGGGGCTTGAGATGAACTTGTTGTTACAGTCATGGATGGAGCAATGCAGTGCTGCCCTGTAGCAAACGTTTCGCCGTAAATTGGCTCCCACAAATCCTCGAGTTCACGTGGGACGCCCCTCTTCCGGAATTTTCCATAGTTGGCATTCTCCTGCACAAAAGAGATTGGTATCTTAGCTGGTAAATACATGCGAGTAAGTGACACAAGTGCGGAAAAAAAAAACAATCAAGTGCTAGTGAGGGACACCCACCGCAAGTTTCTTTTCCCACGACTCTTTGGTGGCGGCTATAGTCCCCGTACCTGGATCCCATCCCAACCCCGTCTCTCTATGCTTCCAATCCTTCCAAAGGGCCTTCATCTCGCGATTGCGGTTTTTCAAGGTTCCCTTGTTGCATTTTCTCTTAGACAGAGTCTCAAATTGGGGTCTCAAATCACCCCACGCAATTGGCTGATCCTGACCATACTTACGCTGATATTCGAGTAGAAGTTCAACAAATAAGTTTGTCACCTCAATGTCCCAATTAAATGCCTTCTCTTTCGGAGGATTGGTACATGAATCCATAAGCTAAAATATAACAACACCGAGAGGCAAACGGTAATATACGGACTAAGAAATGAAGAGTTTCAACAACAGAAAAGAAATATCGTCAAAGTGAAGCATATCAATATATCATAACATGATATAATGGAAATTGGGTTCCATCATCACTTGAGAAAATTGGTAAAACAAATTGGAAAAGGAATGTAGTATATCATAATATGAAATAATGAAATAATGCAAATTGGTAAAACAATGCAGTGAAAGTGAACGCATAACCCCCATTTCAGTACAATCACACAAACGCCTATTTCAGTAATGCAAATTGGAAGGAAAAAAAAGTCACAAACCACAAATTTCAACCCCCATTTCATTTTAGCGTTACGGTACAACCATACATGGGGGTTTTCTTCCCCCATTTCAGTACAAACCACAAATTTCAACCCCGATTTCATTCTAGTCGTAGCCACAAATTTCAACCCCCATTTCAGTACAAAAATCCAAAATTTCAGCACCCAAACTCCTAATTTCAACCGACAAACACCTAATTTCAGCGCACAAAGTTATAATCCCAAATTTGAGAACCAACCCTTCAAATTTTAACCATAGATGGAAACCCTAATTTCAATATAACATATGGGTAAATAGAACACGAGAGGATGGGGATATATACGTACATACGAATCCTCAGTGAGCAGGGTGGAGGAGCCGTCGGTTGTAAGGGTGTTGGATGTCGACCCTGAGAGCAGGTCGAGAGCAGCGCTGGTTTTCTTCCAAGTGCAATGTCGACCAATTTGGATTTCGGAGGAGAGAAGGGGATAGTGGGTTTTATTTTAGATTGAGGGCAAAAGCGTCATTTCTAATGTCATAAAAAATAACCTTCTACCCACCAAACACCTTACCGAGATTATTTATCAAAACAAATCTCCACCTCTTCCATCCCCATAACCCACACAATAATCTCCACCCCATATAATCCCTTAAAAATAATATCCACCCCTTAAAAAATAATCCATTGCCAAACACACCCTTAATGGGATATGAATGTCATATTGGTTCACATATATCATTTTTATGGCTTTTTTTGGGATGTGTATATAGATATAGGTTATGGGTATATACCCTGTTTGATATATTTTTATCCAAATTGGTATATTGATATCAATCATATATCCCCATATACACACTAAGTATTTTCCACTTTTGATTATCTGCAAAAATTGGGAGCTATAGACATCTCTTTTGAATGACTGAGCGGTGTATGAGCGACTGAACATCGAAGGTACTTCTTCGAAATTTTCAAACCCTAATGCATCTGTTCGATTCAAAAATTTTGAACCCTAATACATCTGTTTGGATTCTATTCAAATTAGGGTTCGAACATAAGGGGTTTCCTAATTTGTTCGAAAATTAGGATAACTTTTTTTGCTGTTCTCGAATTAGGGTTTGCATTTGTCCCTAATCTGTTGTTTTGCTTGTTGCCTAATGTTACTAAGTATTGTGTTGAGTGGTGGTCTGATCTTTTTGTCGCTTTGAATTCCCTTTAGAAAGGGGTAACCGAAGCGTACCCGGGACGCATCGGGGATGCGTTTACTGGTGCACCCAATGGACACGCATCCAGGATGCGTGTAGATGTAGGTTTTATAAAGAAAATGGGATATATAAGAAGAACCGGGTTAAAAAAAGGCGATATAAAAGGTTCAACTAGCGCGCATCCAGGATGCGTATAAGATTATTTTAATTTTTAAAAATAGCGTTGTTTTTTTTTAATTAACAAAATAATAATATGGCAACGCACGCATTTAGGATGCGTGTAGGTGTTTTTGGCAAATCACGTGCTATCACGTGAGGGTTTAAAAAAAAAAATTACCCTGAGTAAAAATAAAAAAAGACCCACACGCATCTAGGATGCGTTTAAACTAGGGTTAAATGGACGGGATTTCTACTTCTCTTCCTATCTTCCTTCCTCTTTCGTTCAGAGCAGCCGCAACCCGTAGGCGATTTGTCTTCGTTCTTCCGGGGCGGCCTCTGTCTTCCTTCCCATCCCCTTCTTCCCTATTTCCTCTTCGTCCAAAAATCCCGACATGAAAGGGGACGGTGCCAACACTGGTAGGGTTAGGGATGGCGGTGGTCGGAAGGGATTTTTCGAGCCATGGAGGGCGTTCATCCCTTCGTCAGAGAGAACGCAAGCAGGGATGGCGGCCGATGGTGGTGAAATTGGAGGTGGCAGGGGCAGCGTAGCAACTCCGTCTATATATATATATATATATATATATATATATATATATATATATATATATATATATATATATATATGTATGTAAAGATTTTATCTTCACAACACATTTTATCACTTTGATATGAAGTGTTAAAAATGTAGGAAGATTATATCTCCATATTAATTCTTTCATCCACAATAATTTCATTGTGTGATGTAAGAGAAAAATATGAGAATATATTTCTCAAACTTCATTTCCAACTTAATTTCCAATGTAGGAAATGTAGGAAACAAGTGAAGTGGAAGAAATGTGGTAGTGGGATACATATATATAGCCCAATGCCTTCTCATTCTAACTCCATATTTTCGATGTGGGATAAAGCATTTGTCCCACATTGGAAAAATCAATTTTTCCAAAAAAAAAAGTATTTTGAAAAATCGGGTTGACCCGGTGGGTCGACCCGCCGGGTCACGGGTTGCAAAACCCCGACCCTAACCCTAACCCGCTACCCGTCCCCACCCGGCTACCCGTCAACCCTAACCCGCCGGATCAATGACCCGTATGACCCGTCGGGTCACGGGTTGACCCGTAACCCGTGGCCACGCCTAGCGTTGGCGTCCCAAAGGCTGGTGGAGCCGGAGTTTCGATTCCAACGACTCCTGCGGGAACATCTGTCGTTGTTGATTCATCCGGACAAATGCATCAGACTCCTGGTGCCCCAAAACGCGATCGTGAAGCTTCTAAGGTATGTACAAATTTCTGCATTTTTTTAATAATTCATTTTATTTCAATTAAATTATAATTTTTGGAATTAAATTAGGATTAGAATTTTTGGAATTATGTCTTAGAATTTTTTAATTTAGGTTATCAATAATTGAGGTTTAGGGTTTATGATTGTATCGGATTTAGATTATGATTTTATCGAAATTAGATTAGGGTTTTAGATCATAAACAGAATTAGAGGATTTTAGTTAGAATATTTGTAATTATGAAATTGTTTTGAGTGTTTTTTGAATTATATCGTATAATGTCGAATAGAAAATTTAAAAATTATAAAATACATTTATGTAAAATAATTAATTGAATTTAATATCGAATAGAAAAGTAATTAGATTGAATTGAAAAAACAGAAAATTCAATAATTCAAAAGTAATAGAAAATTTAACAAATTGTTTTGCGGAACAATAGTCGGTGACGTCGGATAAGCGAAAGATAAGGGCTCGTAAGCTTACTGCCTCGCTTCGGGCCGCTCGAGATGTTACTATCAATCCAGCTGACGTGCTTGAGGATAGTGGGTCAGGGTACTTTGGGTCTTCAGAGGATCCATCGACTGATGATGACGAAGACGTGGTTGGCACCACTGAGGGTCAGACCGGGGCTGAGGGTTAGACCGGGGTTGAGGGTATCACCACAACGGAGATGGGCACACCTGTTAGAGATGCACACCATTACACCCCGGAGCACAGTCATGCACACGAGGAGTTCGATATCGTTGGGGGCCCTGCTACAGATCTTGGTGCGGATGTCGATCCTGACCCATCCTTGGATCTGAGTCCTCCATCTAGACCAGCGCTGGAGGCATCATCGTCGGGGGCAGCCGAGCCAGATGCCCAGGCGCTAGATGCTCAGGTCCCAGATGACCTACGCTGGAGATCACATGAGCTCGTATAGTCGACGCTCGCGCAGATGGTGCATGTGGACACTGGTCGTCCATTGGCTGAGGACACTATCGAGAAGAAGAGCTACGGCAGACACATTGCCACGATGTTGTGGAAGGATCCAAACGCGGTACGATATAGAACAATAGTAAATCATGTCAATAACGAATAAACCATTGTATTTGAATCACGCCTGAAAATATCAAATTGTGTGATAGGTGAGGGGAGAGAGCTCGTTCAAGGTCTATTGGAAAGAGAGATGGTTGGACAAGCTCCGGGAGGTGTATATCAATGCGAAGGAAAAGGCAGATGCATGGGTGAAGTTAGTCGATCTTACTCCCTTACCGAGCTTGCTGACTTTGCCGGTTAAGGGTGTCGTTGATCATGCATTGGTCGAGTCGTTCGCAGATCGTTGGTGGCCGGAGACCAACACATTTCACATGCCATTTGGGGAGATGACCATCACCCTGCATGACGTCGAACAACTTCTTGGTCTTCCGATTGATGGCGAGTGCATGGGGGTCGTGTTGGACGATGGGGAACATGGACCTTTGCGTGAGGTCCTTGGTCAGATCTTCGGTTACACTGATGCCCAGGCTGGGAGGTACATCAAGAAGGGTGGGATTCCGTCCACGGAGTTGTTGTCAAAGTTGGTTGTGATGCAGGCTGACCCTGCGGTATCGGCGGAGAGAGTTGCATCTGTTTTCCTGATGATGGTGCTCGGGATCACATGCTTCCTTGACAAGTCTGGCAAAGGGGTCAAGTGCAAAGTGGCAGCGCTGGTTTATGACCACGGGAGGACTCCTCACATGGCTTGGGGCACTGGCTTGCTTGCCCACTTTTATAGATGCCTCGGAGAGGCATCTAGGGGGTCCTGCATGATTTCACAGCCGGGGGTGAGATATCTGATATATCCGGGCACCTAAGAGTCATGTAAAGGGTGGACAAGGAACTTACATGGTGGGCCACCATCTCTCCCGATGTGTAAGCGCCTATCATCTTCGTCATGTTAACTTCATGAATGTTGACATCCGAGGCGTCTGGAGCAGAGGCCGATCTTTACCCGAACCACTCAACCTGCCACCAGAAAGGGTGAATATCGTCCATTTAAAATATGCGCTTGGCAACCCGAATTTCTTCCACTTGATGGATACATGGAAGGCCACGAGACGTCCTCACCCACCAACATGTGCACCTCAGGGGGGACGTTATGTGCACGTTATGTTGCCTCTAATTTTATTGGAATTAGTGTCCGCGACTGCTCTCGCTCCCCCCGAACTTTGAGGATTTGATCCTCCAGCATTCTGTGGATGTGTTCAAACAAAGTGTCCAACCCATCGGTGCTTGACTGCAACTGCCTCTTAATCATTGTGTAAGCTGATTCAACCCTACATAAGATGTGTAAAAGTATACTAAAATCAACATATATAAAAACACACCAATTTAAAATGTAATGCAAATCATAATGAAAACTTACCTCCCAGTGCAATGGTTGCCTAAATGAAAATTCCGGTTTGCCCAACAATACACCAGCTTCTCCCTGTGAACTAGCCATGTATCCTCGAAGTACCCCATCAAGTTACCGTATTGAGTTCCCCATTCGACCTTCATTGCAGCTAACCGTCGATGGTAAGTTTGTTCCGATCCGGACCTGATCAGGCGCTTGGCTTGATTGCAGAACCTGCTTTGAATAGCCTCTGTCTGCGCTGTTTTTCTGAGAGCCATGCCCTCTATGTTTCTCAACACATGTCATTCACATAACATATGTTTCGCATCAGGGAAAACAATCTCTAAGGCCTTCATAAGTCCTAGCTCCCTGTCAGTGACAATCGTCATCGAAACATGTACGCAAACTCCTTTCACTTGTTGCAACACCCAACTGTATGTGTCTGTATCTTCCTTTGTCATCAATGCACATCCCAAGTGAAATGAATTTAATGTGCTCGTTACACCAACCATCTCCAACAATGGCATTTCGGGCATGTGACATAATTTTTGTTTTATTAACTGGATATAATGTAATATGAAGAAATAAATTAATTTAAATATTCAAAAAAACTAAGAAGAAGCATACTTATTTGTGCCATATGTCGTGTCCATTAGCAACACATATGAAAACATCTTCCACAACTTTATAGAATCTGGGTGGAAAAAGGCAAGATCTCCAATACGACCTTCAGAATCTAATCTGTATTGGAATAAATATCCTTTATTAACCAGTTCCGACAAGAGATACCGAGTCGGTGTTTGATCGCCCATTAGATTCTTCCTCATCCGAGCTCGTGCCGCGTATATTTGATCCCTCGATGTCACATTGGTTGTGACATCATGGCGCAATTTAGTTAGTACATCTTTTGGCCTTGATCCTGCTTTAGTGCTACTTTCGACGCCAACCAATTCTTTCGGCTTCAACCGTCCGGCGAATGAATGACCAATCAACTTCTTCGGATGGGTGTGATTGTGAACACCATCGATCACTTCGACCGTCCAACATCCCTTTGGACACTCTCGACCACTCAACTCGAACGGACATCGATCTTTTTTGGTTTGCGTATCGAGTTTGACAATTTCTTCATCATTATCACCGTCCACAACTTTGCGCCCCTTTCGGTATACTCCGTAATGTTCACATGTTAAAATAACTCTCTCAAATCTTATATCAGAGCTACTCCACGACTTATAAGTCGTAATTACGAAATTTCTTCTACTAGCTCTCTTGCGCGCCCAATCTCTCAACGAGTTCATATCCGACCACACTCTTTTAGTCGAAAAACCTATGGTGTTATCATTTCCTTCATTTATGCCATCACGTATCTACGCAAAACATCCGAAACTAACTAAATATACCAAGATTGGAAAGAAAAAATAACATTTACGCAATATAAATAACATCTATAATTCCTTTGTATATCTATCATGATTTCACCTAAACTAACATTCAATATATGAGAATTCATGATTTCATCTACTCTAGGATTTCATATCATAGAAATAACGATCTCTTCTAAACTAAGATTCGCTATCTCATAAATCATGATTCCTTTGTATATCTATCATGATTTCACCTAAACTAACATTCAATATATGAGAATTCATGATTTCATCTACTCTAGGATTTCATATCATAGAAATAACGATCTCTTCTAAACTAAGATTCGCTATCTCATAAATCATGATTTCATCTAATATAGGATTTCATTTCGGATAAACAAGACAATATACTATAAAATTGAATTTCAATAATGAATAGATTAATCAAATAAACATACCCGAGCATTCTCGCCTTCACTGTCGGATCTATGTTCCTCCTCTCTAGACATATTCGTTTTTTTAGAGTGAAATAGATGTAATACATAATACCACAATCTAAAGTCATTATATAGTAAAAATCGGTGGAACTAGCCGTTGTAACTAGCCGTTGTAACAACTAGCCGTTGTAACGGCTAGTTTTTTTTATAAAAAACATTGCACAAGAGACGCATCCAGGATGCGTGTAAAATATTAGACATAGATTTGCACGCATCCTAGTTGTGTGCCCTTATAAACCCTCTACCCTAAATGCGTGTACCCTAAAACCCTACAAACCCTTCTATGAACGCGCATCCTGGATGAGTGCAAACGCATCTAGGATGCGTGTACAACCCTAAACAAACCCTACAAACTCTAAACTACCTTATGTTACAAAAGGACACTCATCCAGGATGAGTGCACACTCATCCTGGATAAGTGCACACGCACCCTCGATGCGTATAATCTATTATATACCTAACAAAATCTTCATTTTATCATAATAAGCCAAGGTAACCTAACTTCATTACATGCCTAACAACATTTTAACTTATCATAATAAACCCGATTTATAGCTTTGAACTTACGATTGCAAGCACTCATTAGAAGAGTGTTTATAAAAGATTTCTTAAATGTTCAACAACAAATATTTACAATAAGCCAAAGTCCGAGGTCTACCACTAAGTTAACGGTTCATCTGAAACTCATCAATACGACTTAAGCTGTGTATGCAGTACGTATCAATTTCGTCTACACTCTCGTCCCTTTGGACACTCTCGACCACTCAACTCGTCAAGGGAGTCTCTCGAATAAGTGGTGATCGCATGGATTATAGTTAGAGTTAGGTTTAAGGTTAGGGTTAGGTTAGGGCTAGGTTATATATATATGAAACGATGCATAGGTTAGAGTCTGAGAAGGCTGCAAAGCCATCTGAAAATACAGACCAAGAATCGCCTAAGAAATTGAAGAGCTTTGATGGCCTCGCAATGTCCGTTGGCAATGGAAAGTCTGAGAAGGCTGAGTTTGGAGCTGAAAATAAGCGGCCAAAGAGGTTTGGGGCTCTAGTCCATACATGATATAAGAAATACATGTTCCATATAGAACACGAAATTTTTTAGGTGATAAATGGATGAACCTGCTGGATCAATCGAAGAGCCCATAGGCTCACCATCCAACTCCAAGAGTGCCCTAATCACCTTCAACCATTCATTCAATCCAAATAGAAGAGAAGGCAATGAAGGACCATAAACTCTTCTATAGCACCGTGAAGCTAGTAATAAACATTTTTTTAAACTTTGAGAAATTAATTTTTAACTTTACAATTGTATTCACATTTGATATATAGATCAAATTTGAGTTTTTTTGGTGTCCATTGGCCACCTCAAATTGTGTAACTTATACTTTGTAATGTCCATGTGTGTAATGTGTATATTGATATTTTAGGATTTGCAATGCTTGAGACTCTGGTTAGAGAGCACCCAAGAATTGGGTGCACTGCATTCTGATTTTTTTTAAAAAAATAATTGGCACTTTTTAGCCCGGGCCAGTTGAAACCCGGGGCAAAAAGTAGATTTTTTTTAATTTGGTGAATAAAAAACCGCCACAGTTGAGTAAAAAAACCGCCACCATAGATGAAAAAACGCCACGGTAGTTGAAGAAAAAACACCACAATAGATACTCTATTGTGGCGGTTATCATATCTAATGTGGCGGTTTTAAGCGTCTATAAAAAAACCGCTGCAATAGGTAGTAAAACCGCCACAATAGACCTAATGCAACGCCAGCAACAGAGGCGGTTGAAAACCGCCACAATAGGTCCATTGTGGCGGTTTTTAGGCCTTTTGTGGCGGTTTTGAACCGCTACAATAGGCTTTATTTGTTTTAGTGAGATGTACAAGAGCCCTGGATTTCAACAACTACTTTAACAATCCATTAGAGCAACTGCTTCAGCAATTCGAGAAAAGGAATAGAATTAGAAGGGATAGATTTCAGCAAATGCTTCAGCAATCCATGGAAACTGCACTCCGGTTGCTGAAACATTAGAGCACAAGCACGGAATAGATGTACAAGAAACATTAGAGCCACGGAATAGATATACACCGAAGTCAAGAACTGATTTACCTCGAAGTCGGGAAACAGAGAGTGGAGAGAGATTTCCGACGCCAAGAGCCCTGGATTTCACAGCCTATCAATTCGGCCTAGATTTCCGACGGCAGAGGGTTGTGGTTGTTGGTACGACGACAGTGAAGACAATCGGCGGAACCGGAAGATGAAGCGCGCGGTGTTTGATTGATCGGCGGAACCGGAAGACGAACCGGGACCAACTGCGAAGAGAGAGAAAGGGATGAGAGGGAGAAGCCAGAGACGGAGCAACAGTGTTTGATTGATCGGCGTGGCCGGCGAAATCATAATCAACTTCCCATCCCTATCGCGAGATCTAGGACCAACCGCGAAGAGAGAGAAAGGGACGAGAGGGAGAAGCCAGAGACGAGAGGAGGAGGGGAACGACACCGTTGGATTGGGGAAAAGGAAGGAGAGATGAGGGGAGCCCTTTGAGATAAGGGTTTAGATCTCATGAGGGTAATTTTGTCAAATTTTACGTGGACAAAACCCCAATTTGCCACACATGTTGTACACTCTGTTAATTTTGCCGAAAATTTGGGTGCAAATTTTCTCTAAAATAAAGTAAGTTCAATTATCATATCCAATTATCAATGCGGTGATTTCTAGAATGTCCATATTTATGGGCTTTGTTAGTGAAATGACCTACAAATGCTCCAAGTTAGCAAAATGTCCACTGCCCCCACTCCCTGTGCCCTTGTGCCCCCTTTGCCTCCCTCCAGTTTCATCAATTCTTTTTTTCCACCTTCATCAGTTTTTTTTTCACGAGAATCGATGCTGCAAGCGAGGTTTAGGGGAGGGGGGCAGAGATTTAGATCGTGGACTTTTAGCTAATTTGGAAGGGGTGGGGGACAATTAGTTAATTTGACCGAAAACAACCTACTCTTGATGAATGAATCTATCAAGATAAGATTTTGAAGATTATATATTTACTTTAAAATATTCTTTTTTATTTTCAAATGTTTTGATATAATAATTTATATTATTTACAAAATCTACGTATATTAAAAAAGATGATATGAATGCAATTTTTTTTATTTTAAACATTATTGTTAATTTTATGGATTTTATCTCATAACTTTATCAAAATGTAAGCTTTATCTTATAAATTAATTTTTTTTATTAAAAAATAACTAACATATATGCGCAAGAAAAAAAATTATTAATCTATTTTTGTATAATACATGCAATGTGAAAAAATATAATAAATTTGAAGAAAAGCGAGGAAAGCTATACAATATTTTTTTTTTACAAACTTAGCAATTAAAGTTAGTCATTATCCATTCTCTCTCTATATATATTTACAAAAATATTTATCACCAATAATAAATTGATAATAATGTAAAGCTATTTCAGAAAATTAAATATAAAACCAAGTACAATGAATAAGACAAATAAACAATTATAAAAAATAATTTTTTTTAAAGGTTTATTGAGACTTTTTATAGTTAAAAAAAAATTAACCCAAAAGAAGGAAAATCTACTTACCACTTAATTTAGTTTATAATTAGATGAAATCTTCTATTGAAGTAAAGCACAGGCCTTAAACGAACTCTGGTGCGATTTCGTATTCATGGAATTTTCAAGATTAAAACGGAATTATTTTTGCTTACGTGTTATATTTTTGCTTACGTGTTATATAGTTAAATAAAAAACTTATCTTTCTAGAATACTAAAATTAATTATATGACTATATTACAAAAGAAATTTATATATGAAATTAATTATTAATTATGATTATTATATGACTATATTAAAAAAAAATCTACATAAAATATATTTATATATGAAATTAATTATGATTATATTTAGGGCTATGCTTTTTAGAACAACTAAAAATCCTTTTTAAAACATAAACTAATTAACCCTAATAATCAAGTAATTTACTAACCTACCCCTCCTTCTAGGGCTGATCATCGGCTTAAAACTGATCCGAACCTGGCCAAATCGAACCGAACCTAAAACCGAAAATCTCAAAAATGAAAACCGAAAACCGAACCTAAACTAATAGGTTTGGTTCGGTTTTACGTCGGTTTGGTTTAGGTTCGGTTCGGTTATAACCTAATCGAACCGAAATAAAAAAATGCACAAAACAGCCCTACAAATCTGTATTCTATAATGCAAATAAACAACCCTGCAAAGTGCAAATCTGTATTATGTAATCTGTAATGTAATGTCCCAAAACAGTCCCAAGAAAAGCTTGATAAATAATGTCCCAAAACAGCCCTGTAAATCTGTTTTCTGTATTCTATAATGCAAATAAACAGCCCTGCAAGTGCAAAGTGCAAATCTGTATTCTGCTGTAATCTCCCAAAACAGTCCTGCACAGTGTGCACAGTCCCAGACTCCCAAACATCAGCAAACAATTGAGCAAAATTAAACATGATAAATGAAATGAAACATGATAAATATAGATTTGAACTTCATTGTTCATTAAGCAAAATGCACATGGGCAACCTAAAACAAGTGACAATTCAAATTCATGTAGCAATTGACTTATAATAGAGTATTATCCTTCAAAAGATAAGGTCATGGTCTCCTGAACATAACAAGCTAATAATATAGGCAATAAGAAAATCGAAAAAAAGTAGAGAAGATAAAGAAAAGGGTTCCAAGTGTTTGTTGGGCGTTGGCTAAGCCGATCTTCAAGGCTTCAAGTCGATATCCTCAATTTTTTCAACTCTAAAAGAGAAACAAAAGGAATTAAGTTAATAAACAAGCAAATATTTGAATTATTGTGTGCATTGCAAAATGCAAATAATACTAATAAGGTAGTAAAATGAAATACCATCTTCTATTTCCTCTGTCTCTCTTAATGTTTGTATTTCATCTGGATCAACCTCTTCGATGAACTTAATGGTTTGACAACCAATTTGAATTCAATGAAGAAAAATCATTGCATCAACAAATCTGATTTCCAAATCATCTACGAAGCTACCTAACATTTCATCAAAAAGGCTGAACTTAATGAGCCATATTCTGGAATCTAGAATATAACATAACAAAGGGGCAAAATGGCTGAACTTAACCTGCATTTCAGATTTTCATACCTCTTCGATGAACTTAATGGTTTGACAACCAATTTGAATTCAATGAAGAAAAATCATTGCATCAACAAATCTGATTTCCAAATCATCTACGAAGCTACCTAACATTTCATCAAAAAGGCTGAACTTAATGAGCCATATTCTGGAATCTAGAATATAACATAACAAAGGGGCAAAATGGCTGAACTTAACCTGCATTTCAGATTTTCATTTTCAATTAGAAACACAAACCCTAAACACTAAACAAGTAAACAACACAACAATTTCAATTTCCAATTCACACTAGGGCTGAACTTGTTGGGAGATTACTTGATGAGTGATGAACTGATGGCTGATGTCCTGAATCGATTAGGCCGTAGGGCTGAACTTGTTGAATCATTTAATGGAAGCCTGAAGTTGTTGAAGGGTGAACGCCTGAACGGAAGCCGGCTGCCAGTGTCACCACGAGAATGCGAGAATGAAGGACGATAGTGAGGGAGGAGTCAGAGGAGATCGAGAAAGAGAAGTCGAGAAAGGAGAGAGGAGAGTGAGAAGTGAGAAAATACCGGAGCGGAGCTGATGGGTTGATGGCTCGCCGGCGGCGCACGGGTCTGGTGGGCTAGAGCCTGGAGTGGTGAGCCACTGAGCCGGCGGTACACATTGCACAGAAGCGATGAAGAACTGGGAGGGATGACTCTGGGAGGCGCCGAGGTAGGCGAGAGCAGAGTAATACACACACAGACCCCTCTCTATTGACCTAATGCGCAAGGATATATTTTTTTTAATAAAACATGGGTTTTTTTCGGTTAAACCGAAACCGAATACAAACCGAACCTAAAACCGAAAATTAAAAATCCCTAAACCGAAAACCTAAACCGAAAGCCTTAGGTTCGGTTAGGTTCCAGTTATTTAGGTTCGGTTCGGCCGAAAAAATCGGTTTTAACCGATTTTGCTCAGCCCTACCTCCTTCAACCCCTTCTCTCCCATCCAAGCAAACCACCAGAAGATGCAGTTTTCTGGAGAAATTCAAACCTGCAGTCAAGCTCCTCATTGAGGAACATGAGCGTCCCGAATGTTATCCATCCTTTGCAATTCCTCCGTTCGAATTGAGAAAGTAGAGCTCTCTTTCGCTCGCTCGTTTAGATCTATTTTAGACCTCTACTCGAATTAAATTAGTGCTTCAAAATTTAGGCTATTGTGGTTTGATTGGATCAATACTTCGCCTAGATCGAAATTGGAAGAACATTGTGGTGGCTGAGACATGGCACTGAGCATCGATTCGAAAGAGGAAAGAAGAAGCTCTTCTCCTTTGTGCAGAGAGATAAATGGACTTTTTAGCCCGGTTTCAAAAAGAACCGAGCTAAAAGGTCCCCCTTTATTTTACTCCATGTACCCTTTTTTAGCTCGGTGAGCTAAAATCCCTTGGTCGTTGCGACCAGAACCGGTTTTGGTCGTTGCGACCAGTTCATGAGCACGTGTGCGATTATTGTCGTTGCGACCCATTTCACCCATAGTCGTTACGACCAAATCCACTTGTGGTCGTTGCGACCATGGTCATTAAGACCATGTGCTAAAGGGAAAAAATACCCTGCGCTAAAAAAAATTCGTGAACTGATTATAAAATCTAACATTTTATCGTAGATTATTTTTTTATTTTTTTTATTTTGAGTTATTTTATCTTTAATAATTGAAATTTGTGATAATTAATTATATCTATGGATAAGATTTTATATGACAAATTATATTTGAAAAGTTAAACCCACCTTTAAATAAATTATAATGTATAGTGATATGAACTAAACATATTATTAGTTTCATTTTATTTATTAAGAAACCGCACAACGGGCAAATAGTAATATACTAATATTAGTATGGATACTTTTTGTGAACATGTACTTGAAAGTTGAAACTAAATCTGTTGGCTTGACTGATATAATATCCTCAATAATTCGAGGGCCAGACAGGCATGACACCTCGAAAGGCCGACAAAGTCGGCAGGCGGGGAACCGTCAAAACATACAAAGACAATAAAAAAAGGTGCAAACTAGGCAGATACAAGCAAACAAATCCGAGCGGCCAAGCAAACCTAATCCAAAAAGTTGGGGACAACATAGACTACGAACCGAAGCCAACGCCACTAGCAGAGACACCGCTGGCCAGCGGTACATCAGGAGACCCTGTGGGCAGTGAAGACGAACCTCCAAGGAAATTTCCGGATCACGAAGACGCCTCGATACACACTGCCTCGACCCCAGCCAGACCTGACTCCAAGACGCCAAAGCCCCAACTAAGAAAAGGACCACCGAGACCAACCAGAAGAGCAGACGAGAACCGCTCAAGAACAACGCACCTAAAACCCTTTCGGGATATTAGACAAGTAATAAGTGTGTATATAATATATATTATATATTATATATATATATAATATATAATATATTTTATATTTTTAATGGGCAGTTTTGGTCTTGTCGAAGACATGGGCCCTAAACCACGCTTCGGGCCACCAAGGATCACTGGGCCCAAAGCCATTGTTCAGATTTTTTTTTCCTTAGGGTCAAGGACCCATAGCAAGTTTGAAGACAGTAGTACGTCGTACTCCCAAACGGAGCCTTGATCTTCTAGCGCCGCCACCAACTGGCGCCGCCGGCGGTGTAAAACGGGAGGGCTAGCACCGCTCCACCACCACCAAGAAAGGCAGCCAGGACAACCGGCGTATTTGGGTTAAATGATTCGAGAATCACAAGGACTGTCAAACACGTCGATTGAAATTGGGGGGTTGAAATTCTGAATTCGGCTCTGGAAATTGAAGAAAAAGGGACAAGAAACACGGATCTACAAAAGCCCATTCTCAATTTGATTATTGGTTGAAGTCTGAACAAAGAACTGACGTCCGAAGGAATCCGATCGAACAGAAGATGGTGACGGAGAAAGCAGCACAGGGGAGGCGACTCAGCGCCTAGCCCCTG
Organism: Persicaria tinctoria; assembly: GCA_037127255.1. Taxonomy (NCBI): domain Eukaryota; kingdom Viridiplantae; phylum Streptophyta; class Magnoliopsida; order Caryophyllales; family Polygonaceae; genus Persicaria; species Persicaria tinctoria. The sequence goes on along the minus strand of JBANSL010000018.1, from coordinate 25,043,005 downwards.
GAACAACCCACAACGGTCGTAAACAAGCCAGACCCGCACACCCATAGGTCGCCACACCACCGGAACGGCGAGGTAAGGACCAGGAGACAGTGGGGCTGGCGATCGGAGGCAAGAATCAACCATTGCAAAGGATGAAAACCCCATGGAAGGGGTGAATTTGGGTTGCTAGCAGTCGGTGGTTTTACACCGAAGGGAGGTTTTCAAAGCCCCGAAGGGAGGAGGTGTCGAGCTCCTAGTGTTGTAAAAGGGTGAAACCCTTGATTTTTCCGGACCGACTCTCTCTCAAGAAACCTAGAGAGAAGTCAGAGCTTTTGCACTTTCTATATATCACGAAATTGAGTGCATTTATCTTGCAAGACGCATGTCAATAGAGAAAACAGTGTACACACATTGCAAGGCGCAACTGAGCTCACCTTAGTCCAAAGCCAGAGCACCCAGCTATTCAAAGCCAGAGCCATAGAAAAGCAAACTGGATGCACAGCTCAAGAGTGGTGTCTCGTCAATGGGTGGATCTCTCGGCAAGGCAGCGTTGCAATTTGCAAACCAGTAGTACTATCCGCAACTGCACTTGACAGAGCAGGAAAACTTCGTCCCATGGTTTGATGCAAAATGTGTTGGGACGGAACTAGGAGCTACCAATTTCACCCCTCAATAAGTCATAACCATAAACCATGTAGACATGTAGTTAGTCATTGTTCAGTAATCCTTGGCTCAAACAGCTGATTGTTTAAATGGAGCCTCAAGACTCTAAACTTATCTGGTATACTTTTGTGGAAATAGATATGGAAAACCATTCCATACCAACGCTTAAAGGTTTTCAGTATATTATGGAGCCTTGTGAAGTTGTCTCTGATAGCAGTTGAAGAAGAATGCAATCCATTCTCCAGTTTTCTTTGGTGATCCAGAGTCAACTGATCATTCTATTTAGTAATCCAGAAGACTAAGTAAACCACAAACAGTGAGTAAATGGATTAACTATGAAAATGTTCCAGCCCACCAGTAATTCAGCTATGTTGCAGAGATGGCCAATCTTATTAAAAGAGTGAGCTTCAAATTCATATGGGGGCTATATTCATCTCGATGGCACGGTTTGAATAAGCCAAAGAGCCAAACTCAAGCCCCATTATCTTAAGCTTTCAATAAAGGGACTAAAACATGGTTGGTTCAAAAATTTGGAGGTGTGCGTAACCCTAACTCAAGAAATACATGACACGAATTAGGGCTTTAAACACCACAACAATCAATTTTGAGGAGCGCCAAAAGCATACACATTCATGTTGAATTCAATGCAATGCAATCAAATTAACACTCCTCTGAAAGATAACAATGTTTAAAAAACCCCAAAATTTTGTGAGACATAAATCTCAGATCTTTAGAAGGGTGAAGTGCTCATATACTATCCAGCTATAAATTGGCGTCTATCATACAGAATTCAGGGGTTAAATTAATTTATTTTATAATCATAGCACTCAAAATCCTTCTGGAATTGACGGATGTTGACAACCAAATGTGAGACGATAATTGAAGGCGAAACTTAGTAGAATTTTTGTAAATATTTGAAAATAACATCAAATAATTACTGCGAAAACATATAGGAAGATTTCAAAGTAATCAACAAGCATTTTAACTGAATTCGATCCAGATCTGAACGAATTTGAACACAAAACGCAATAAAAAAAAAACAATCAGGGCAAAAAGAACTACAGAAACGGAGTTCAAATCGGACGATTGAAGAAGATGAGGAAGCGAATGAGGGGGAAAAAGCTCATATTCTATGGGTGTAAATTGAGTCTGTCATGCAATGGCAATAGCATTCAGAACGAGGAATTTTTTTATAATCATCGCAAAATTACCCCTCCAGGTAGATTGGAAAATCGCAGAAAAAGAGAGAGAACCACAAACCTTGAAATTCCAGATGCAGCTGAAGGATGAATAGAGCAGCTATGGCGGTTGATTAATATAGGCCACAAGAGGAGTCCCCAGAAACCCTAATTGCTGCTTCGCTGAAGCCGCAACGCGCTTCTAAATATCTGCCGCCTCCGGCATTTTTTATTTGGTTTTAATTTCCCCACGAATAGTCCACAAGCAAATGGCCCAATAGGTCCATAAGAGCTTTAATGGGCCTTGAATTTTTGTGGATTAGAGCATTGAGGGTTTCAACTTTCAACTCCCATATAGCTACGGTTGTGCATAACCGTGTATTCGACACGATACGACACGGTATGTCAGATACACGAAATCGATAACCCTAAAAAAGTCGATCCGAACACGACACGATAAGTGCCGGGCATCCGACACGAAAACACGAAACGATTTCGTGTCGGATACCCGTATAACATGGTTATGACTTATTGAGGGGTGCAATGAGCAATGAAGGGCGAGCGAACTGTGTACACGACATGAACCATCAACGGAAGCTGATTTCGTGATCGATCTAAACTGAACAAGAGGAATCGAGGGCGAGCAAATTGAACATGGCGGCTGAGATTGTCCTCGTTGTAGGTGTAGCGATTAGGCTACCATTAGGGGTGTGCAAAAAAACCCGAAAAGGTTGACCCGACACGAAAACACGACACGAAAAAACACGACACGAAAATGACACGAACCGATAAAACACGACATTAAACGATTCGTGTTCGGATCGGGCATATACCCTTATCGGGTATTCGACACGAACCGTTTATTTTTAAAAAAAAATTTATATTACGCTGATATAAGATTAATATATAAACAATCCATTGAATATCACTATAACTCAATAGTTCAGTTGGTATTAGGCCTAAATCAACTTGTCTGCATGTTACTAATTAACCCAAGTTCGAAGCTTAACACTAGCAGTTTTTTCCTCATTTTTTTAATGCCCAAAACCCACTTACAGTACAAAACCTTAATTATCCTGAAGTCTCAGCCGACTCTCTATCTCTTCTTCTCTTCTCCGCACCCACAGACTAGGCTTTCTTCTTCTCTTCTCCACACCCACAAACTAAGCCACATCGGTTCTATTCGATCTCCACTTCTCCTGCGCAGACACAACCCACCGACGTCGACAGTTCTGGATGCCTGGATCTCAATCTCTTCTTCTCAACACTTCTCTTCGGATCTGGTTGCATTTGTCCTCTTCTGTCTTCTATATTCGATCTACTTGAGTTCCAAATTTTGAACATCAATTTTTTTGTAGTTCGAATCTATTGCATCCATTCGGAATTTGAACATGAATCTATTGCATCCATTCTCTTCTGTAATCTATTGCATTTTAGTTCGAATTCGGAGCTGTTGCTGCACATGAATTCGAATATGGGTGCATTAGTCTCTTCTGTCATACATAATCTGATGGATTTACTATGTATGACGGTATGTAAAGGACAACAGATCGAGTTACAGGACATCAGCATAGCAACAAACTGTTTTTTTTAAGATGGTTCGTGTCGGATAACCGCCGATCCGACACGGATCCGATTTGCTTAATCGTGTCGGGTACCCGGCTTTAAATGGTTCGTGTATGGTTCGGGCATTTTGGACTAAACGGTTTCGGGTACCCGATATGGTTATCCGGTTCGTGTCGGGTACCCGGTTATGCCCACCCCTAGCTACCATTCCATGTCGAGTGAACAGTGAACATGACACGAACCATCAATGGGAGTTAATTCGTGTTGGATCTGAACTTGAGCACGCCGGATCTGAACAAGAGGAGAGTCGGAGAGGGCGACCGCGAGATGAGAGCACGAGCGAGATCTGAACTTGAGCATGCCAGATCTGAACAAGAGAAGAGCCGGAGTGGGTGACCGCGATAAAAGAGGAGAGCTTAAAAAGGCGGTCGCGAGATGAGAGGACGAGCGAGAGGAGGGAGAGGACGAGCGAGAGGAGAGCTCGAGAGGGTGACTGCAAGAGGAGACTGGAGAAGACAGAACGAGCAACTGAAGAAGAGAGACGGCGCGCGACTGAGGGTTTGTTTCGGGTGACATAAAACCTAGTAAAAATGAAGGGTAAAAAAAAAAGGGGGGGGGGGGGGGGGGTTGGGGCGAAATATGGATTCGAACGCGAGACCTCCTCTTAAGGCCCATGCTCACGCGTTTTGCTCAACCAACTAGGTTGTTTGCCTGTTTGGCATTAATGTTTTCATAAGACAGTTATTGTATTTGTACTCTTTCGGATTACAGATATTTTAAAAAAAAAATTAACGTGTCGTGTCGGATACCCAATTAGGAAAATAGGCCGATCCAAACACGACATGTTTATTATCGTGTTTTACCGTTTCATGTCATAATCGTATCGTATCGATATCGTTTCGTGTTTTTTCGTGTCGTTTTGTTGTGGTTTCGTGTCGTGTCAACCATGTCGTATTATTCTACACAGTCAGCTATAGCGCTCTCTCTCATGCTAAGAGGGAGACCCATGAGGGCCATGAGTGTGGGATGAACCCCATCCATGAAAGGGGAAGGGGTTACCCTAGTGGAATGGGGTTCTCCATCCCTTTCCCCATCCATTTTCTATAGTAAAAAATAACTTTATTTGTTTTGTATTTTTTGTTTGTGAAATTAATTGATTTTTGATTGGTAGAAAATTGTGGTGAGGTATAGATGAAGTTGAAAAAATAAGTAATAGGGTAAACTTATGAGTGTGGAGAAAATCTTATAGGAAGGGGTAGAAGAATTGAAAAATGAGATGTCGAAATATTACGAAGAGAGAGAATAAAAATGAGGAGTGGGATTGCCCCATGGATACTGATGCTCTTAGTGGTTCCTCAACTTTAAATAAAAGTTAGGGTAAACGGCAGAAAACTACCCTTAAATAGGGTATATTGCTCAAAATCATCCCTTAAATTTGATATTGTAGAAAACCACCCTTTATATACCTTTTGTTTATCTAAGATCATCCTATCTCTGGTTTCATTAAGTTTTAGAGGAAAGAAATCGGTAAATTACCAAAATACCCTTATTATATGGAGATGCGATATTGAAGGGGATCTCGCATAGAAGTTGTGAACAAATTTAGGCATGGATTTAAGGGGCCTGTTATAGGACTGTAAGAGTTGTTGAATAATTTCAATTAAACAAGGATGTGTGGAGTTGAACATATGTACAGAAAGATAGACGAGTATTTATATTAAATAAACTTAATATAAATACTCGTTTAGAGAGATAATTAATTTATTTCAATGCATATATAGATATATTGATTAAATAGAGTTAGAATAAATTTTTATCTTATGCACATATAGATATATTGATTGATTGAATAGATATATCTAATTTTATCTTGTAAATATATTAATTATTTCTTTCAAAAAATATAATTGGTACATATGATTACTTTTAAGGAGAAACCGTCATTTGTCTCAGCCGACTTCTTCTTCACTATATATATAATTGATGATTGATGTTATTTCAAACATATTTTGAAATATATTAACCAAACACTATTCTTATAATTATAATGCAATATTTATAAATTCTCCCAAAGTTAATGAGCCATAAATGTATTTTGACTCCATGGATTCATGCATTGGCTAGTGGAATAACATCTCATCCGTGACGCCGTGATTTCATCTTAGGCCTTCACAGTCACACTCTGACTCTAGTGCTTCATTCAAAACATGTAAAACATTTCACTAGAGCTGATAATCAGGCAATATATATATGTGATTTGAAGTGTTTTAGATTTATGCTCCTTGGTCTTTGCAGTGGACCATCCAAGCAAATTAGCCCTTTTGTATTCCACATTGTTGACTAAATATATAATGCCTCCAATCTCTCTTTTTCTGGCTTGATGCAACCCTACCGCAAAGACTTGCCTTGAATAGGTAAATAAAGAGCGGTCATTACGGAGTTCGAACCGAGGACCTATGAGTACTACCCACAAGTCTTTTCCAGTGAGCCATTCCGGAATGGTTCTACAAAGACTTGCCTGTAATTCCTGTAAAGCAGACAAAAAGGATCCTCCTTTCCCGCCAGCAACGTCGACACCAGACCTCTGTTTAGACTAACAACGAATAGCTCTTCTACATTGTTAACCAGCAAAAACTTCACAAACTTGGTGATAATATATATATCAAGTTTTTTTAGCATAGATTTGATGAATCGCTGTCATTTCGCTTGCTATGATTGATGCATCAACATAAGAAATGGTGTCCTGATGGATTTTTTGAACTAAACAAGTCGGATGAGGTCCACTCGGCTTATGTGCTTGGCTATTGGTACTAGAGCTGCTATTCGAACCGAGTATTGCTTGTTTATATTCAACTCATTTAGAAACGAGACGAACACAAACTAAACATAAATTTGAATTCGAGCTTAAAGATGTGCTCATACTCGACTCGTTTAGAAAATGAACAAGCTCGAGTTTTTACGAGCATTAAGAAACCTTATTCGCTCATAATATAGTAATTTAAAGAAAAATTTAAAATTTTCACAAAATTCGAGCTATTCGAGTACGTTGAAATCGAGGGAGCCGAGCTAAGCTAAGCTTGTTTAGAAAATGAACGAGCTCAAACTTAGCTTTTATTGAGTCGATCCCGAGCCATTATGGAGCTAACTAGCTAGCGCACTTGTTCTAAGGTATTTCAATAATTTTGTCTCGACTGTATTGAGAATCAATCTAGCTAGGAGGAATACAAAATCAATGAAACAAGTCCAAGTGTTGCATGCAAACGTGGATGCTGTTATACCTACCACTCCAATTTATATCACTTTCATGTAAAATTCCTTTATCCTACAGTGAGTGTTTTTTTTTTTTCCGAATAATCAAAGATAGTTAGATAGTCCGTGATATGGTAATGGTGGTCCGGTCAGATCATTGTCAATTCCAAATGTAGACAATGGGCTAATTAAGTTTTTCTAGCAGACAATTTTGACACAGCTGCTCTTCTGTGGCACCTATTGTAATTATCTATATATGCGTTGATTCACCGACAGCGATATCGCATTGAAGGAGCTGCTAAGATAATAGGCGTAACGTGAAAGGAGAGCTATAGCTGCACTCAAATTTTGGTCCTCTACTGTCCATTTCATTTGACTCCCCCATTCCCATAGTTTTTAATGCTAATGTTCACACATGTCAACTGTGATGATGATCGATCACCTCCTTCCTTGAGTTTTAACCTTATCCCTTCAGCTCATTTTTCATTTTTTTTATAACACTTGAAGTCATTGCCAAACATATATATAATAAACTTTTATTTTCATTAATTAATTTAGACCATGGAACAAAGTTTACAGGAATATTAATACATCGATCGAATCAGGAGACATACAAGATCGAAAGCATCTCATTTTTTACATTTAAGTATTGAGCGAGAATTGAAGAGGTGCACTATATACTATATCATATATATAACCAAGTTACATATGGAACTCATTTTTATTAATTTATATATTTATTTATCTATATAAATGCATGCGTATATATACTTATAGGTAGGGTATAAAAACATTTCAGGGTGTGTTGTTGTGGCTTTGGGTGTAGATGTAGTCTAGATGAGCTACGAGCGTCCTCCTCATCAAGCACTCTTCGTTGTCGGCCGGTTCGTTGCATCTCTCATCAGCAGCAGCTTCCGCGCTCTCTGCTTCATCGCCCTGCAGGTGGTTGTTCGATCACACCTTAGCTTAATTAGTTCAGTCGTATCGTATACTAGGAGATTTCAGTTGGAAAAGAAAGTAGGTGTTTCGTAGTAAAGGATTCTGGTCCATAGCCACGGCCGGTTATACAATTCACAAGATCATGGAGAAATTAACGCACGATACGAAATTAAAGAAGAAGCAATATATATATACCTGCGGGTGTTGAGTCGTCGGATGAGACCGAGCAGCAGAGCTGATGATGGAGGAGAGGAGAAGGATGAAGATGAAGATGCTAAGTTTGGACATATATGTAATTGCTTACTATAATGCTTGCTGTGTTATTTCTTTCTTATCGGCCAACGGGATATATATTGATTCTGATGAGACTTGAGAAAGGTAGGCACAATAAGCCACTGAATTTATAGGCGGGGACGTGTGGAATAAGTACAAATCTACATTTGTCAAACTTCTTAAACTTGTGCTTTCCCAATTTTCATCTATATCATGCTTTTATTTTTCTTTTTTCTTTTTCTTTTTAATGTGAAGATTTGAAAGGTGTCGGTTGTCGACCACAAATGATCGACTTGTTCAAATTTCAATATCTTCCTTCTGATTGATAGCGTCTAATCGTGGATGTGTCACACTACATCTTCTATAGGAAGAAAAGTGAGCAAAAATAATTTGATTAATCGTGACCGTTGGCCTCTCTAAATATATGGTTCATATCTTAGGATTCAGGTTTAGTTTTGTACTAGTGTAATACCCGTGCCTTGAAGGCATGGGAGCTTGATCCATTTTAATTTGAACATCATTTTATATATCTATATAATACTATATTGATATATATATATATATATATATATATATATATATACGTGTTTACAACAAAAATATGTATAAAATATTTTTTTATAATTTATAAATTAGTTGGAAAGAGATACGATACAAATTTTGAAAATGATTTAATAAGGTAAAGTAGTAATAATACTCAAACACACCATCTAATATAATTTGAAATAAATATATAATTATTATCATTAGCATAGATCTAAAAAAGTAAAATATAAGCTCCCGTACAAATATTAAAAAATCATAAGCACATGATTGTGTGAATAATTTTGAAGTTAAATATGTAGATGTACATAACTTATTGATTATTTTCATGAGAAAGATGGTTAGAAAGATAGAGAAATTAATAGTGAAAATAAAGGTAAGATGGTAAAAAAAATCCTTAAAGGTAGAAAAGTGATCTAAGAAGCCTCATCCAAGATGTAAAATAAGCATTAGTAATGCTTGTGAGTCTTAAAATATTATTTATTTTTTGATAGTCATTTAAGATGTCTAAAATAATTAAATTATAAAATAACACTTATTTGGCTCTAATTGATTTTTATAATTAATTTTTGAAATCGAATATTTACAAATTGATTATTACATGTTCGTTGTATGTAGACATTGTGGGGAATATTGCAATCGGTTAAAAATGATAAATGAACAATTTCAATATCCAAGAATAAAACAGCCAAGAATTGGCGAATGTTCAATGTACGTAGACGATTAAAATAGATCACAAATTGACATACAACATATCAAATTAAATAATATTTTAGTATAAAAATAGGAAACAAATATGTTTAAAATAGGAAACAGATATTTTAAAATTTCAGCAATAATATTGACCAATAAGAAAATATCATTTGAATAAAAAATTCAAGTTTAATTGTGAGCGTGACACATCGGCAATATAACCGAAAAGAGATTGCAATCGGGAAAAAAAATGGAAACATGTCTCAATATTTACGACAATATAATCGAAAATAAAAAAAGGGAATAGATTCAAATCATATTTAAAATACGAAACAAATATTTTAAAGTTTCCATAATAATATTGGCCAATAAGAAAATCTCATTTGAATAAAAAATTCAACTTTAATTGTGGGCGTGACACGTCAGCAAAATGTTAGCAGAATTAGTAATATTAATAGATTTAGGTTTGATAGTTTGGGCTATATGATTGTATGGGCCGGTCTAGTAGTAGCTTGTATGGGCTCGAGTTTAAATAGGCCAATATCTTCATATTTTGTAATTTTAAAAACAACATAATTCAAAATTTTCCAAAATTAAGAGATAGAGTTCTTCCTTAATTTATTTGTCATCTTTTATCTACTACGGTTGACATGGTACGGTAACCACCAAAAAATGGTGATTATCACGTATCAACCACAAACTGGTGGTACGTAAATTTTCATACCACGTACCAACCACAAGTCGTGTTTACTGCATATGTGGTAACCACGACTTGTGGTTACCATCGGTACATTACCATGGTTACCAAGTTGTACTTCTGTTTGTATTTTTTTGAAACCCCTTGGCTACCTTCCGGTAGTTATCAAAGTTATCGAACGAAAAAATATAGTTACCACCTATTAAAAGTTCAAATAAATCAAATTCACAACCTAAAGTACAAACCAATTCAAACTAACCAAGTTCAAAGTCTTGAAACAAACCAAGTCCAATTGTTCAAACATTTAAAATGTTCGTGCAAGTTCAAACAAAACAATGTCAAAGTCTTCAAACATTTAAAATGTTCATACTGTTTCTAGTAGAAAAAGTAGAAATGATCAATTTAGATCAAAATCAAAACACAAAATATAAATTTAAAACTTAAAGGTAATAACAATAAAACATTAAATAAAAAAATAATATATATACTTGGTAACCATGGTATTCGGATTTCATTACCATTACCGTACCACATTCATGTGGTTACTGCCAAGATGGTTACCACCATGTTGGCTACCACAAGTGTGGTTACCAACATAGTCGGTTTGTGGTTGGTACGTGGTTGGTATGGTAATTTTCATACCGTTTGCCAGCCCTACTACCTATGATACAAAGCTCAAATTCCAGATCGAATTTGGTTTCCAATATGGTATCAGAGTAAGAGCTAGTGATTTGAGTTAGTATTGACTACAGATCCAGTTTTGATTATCTCGGTTTCCTGCTTGCTTCGTTTCATTCCGTGTTTTGCGCCATTTCCCATTATCGTTCATCATTACAAAGGAACAAACATGGATTGATCCAAGGGATCTGTATTAAATTCATGCCAGTGATCATCCTGGGACGATTCTCGTGACTCATGCGTTCGACGGAAAAGGTTTCGGAGGTCAATTCGTATTGCGATTTCAGTAAAGAACAAAACAGGTTTCATAACTGGTGCAATTGCCAAACCAGGTGCAAATTCACCGAAGCTTATTTGGTGGGAGTGTTGCAATGACATGGTGATTTTCTGGATTGTCAATAGTCTCAGTCTTGAAATCAAGCGTAGTGTCATCTACAACACCATAACTCATGCGATTTGGCGCCAACTTGAGTCACATTTAGCAATGTCGGTGGAAATCGGTTGTACATTATACAACGCGAGATTTGTTCTACAATATAAGGTACGAGTTCCTTTTCTTCTTATTTTACGAAAGTGAAGTCACAATGGGATAAGCTTGATAGTATGAAGAATATGCATGTTTGCACTTGCGGATTTGAGGCATATATTGCGAAATATGATGAGAATCATAAAATTATCCAGTTGTTAATGGGACTCAATGAGTCATATACAACTGTGCAAGGATCAATTTTGATGATGGATCTGCTCCCGGATGTGGATTGAGTTTATTTCTTGTTCTCTCAAGAAGAAAATCAAAGAGAAGGCCAATAGATTTATGGATCAGGCTCTATTGAAAGGGTTTCTATGCATGTTAAGACAGAGAATAGTTCTTGTGGCGCTAAGAACACTAGATCTAGTCCAAGTTCTGGTTCTAATGCTAGTTCAAGTTTTTCTCAATCTGGAAATACTAGAAATAACTTTGATAAGGGTGGATCTGACAGAGGCCGTGAAGATGGGAAACCTCTCTTCTGTACAAATTGTAAGAAGACCAATCATAAAGTTTATCGGCATTTCTTTATCATTGGTTTCCTCCTAGCTATGCTACTAACAAGGATAAGAAAGAGAGTGGAGATCGGAGGTTTGCAGGCTCAGTCTCACAGGTTCAGAATCCGGAGTTTACTAGTGAACAGATTGCTCAATTGGTAGCCCTTTTACAATTCACATGTTCATCTTCATCGCTTGGAAAAGAACCTAATGTGGATGATTTTGCTGGCTACTCAGGTACGACACTTTCCACACAGATTCTTGATGGTCGGGTTTGGATTGTTGACAGTGGAGCGAGTGGTCATTTATGTAGTGACTTGAGTTTATTCACCAGTTCATATCATTTATCTCATCCGTTTATGATTATCTTACCTACAAGGGAGACTACACAGATTACCATGGCAGGAACAATAGAGATTGTGCAAGAGCTTACTCTACATATATAATGTCTTATTCGTTCCTAATTTTGTGTGTAATCTAATATCTATGGTAAAAATGATCAGAGAGCTCAACTATTTTGTGTTATTCACTGCATAAGGTTGCTATTTACATGCTCCTTTGATGAAGAGTCCAATGAAGATTGGTGATATGGTCAAGGATCTGTTTGTTATTGGGTACAAATCACAGGATCAACTAGATGCTTATTCTCATACAAGTCAGAATAAATCGTCAATTGCCGTGGATACTACAATTTGGCATAAGAGGTCAGGGAATTTGCCTCCTCACAGACTTAAAACTTTGTCTTGTGTGTCATTAACAGACAAGTTTTATTCATCTTTAAAAACATGTTCTATATGTGCTCGCTCCAATGTTCTAAAAGACGCTTGACGGTGGGGTACCATCAAGCAGCGCCAAGACCGTTTGGCGTCCTTATTGGCGAATTCTTGACGGATGAAATGGATTTTGGTTATTTTATTATATTTAACTGTTGATCATATCTAAAACTCATATAATGTAATAAAATATGCATTTTCAAAGTCATTAACATCGTTAAAAAAAATCATCATACAAATCAAATAAACATCATGATCATTTTAGCCGTTACTAGATTCAAACATAAAATCACATGAAGATGTTCAAATAAATATAACATCCCATAATTTCTACATTAACAAAATAAAATAACAAAAATCAATATTGAATTCTCAACAAACCGTGAAAGTGCCAAACGCCAAGCACCTTGGCGGTATCTTGGCGGCTAGCCTACATCAAGCGTCTTGGCAGTGTCTAAGCGGACGCCAAAAGGGTTTTTAGAACAGTGGCTCACTCACCACAAGCTCGTTTACCTTTTCCATTAAGTTCTATTAAAACTAAGGATGCTTTTGAGTTGATCCATGTGGGTGTTTGGGGACTATATCATGTGCCTACTTATGATCATTTTAAGTATTTTTGACAATTGTTGATGATTATACCCAGACAACTTGGATTAAGTTGTTACCAAATAAGGCCATAGTCTTTACTATCGTTATGCAGTTTCTTGCCTTTGCTGAGAGGCAATCTGGTAAACAAGTTCGAACCATTCATTCTGATAATGCCTTGGAGTTAGGGGGAGTCGTGAGGATTCACATGTTCTTCTTGATAAGGGTATCGTTCATCAGCAATCGTGTGCTGGCACCCCTTAGCAGAATGGAGTTGTCGAGAGGAAACTCCTGCATATTTTTGAGGATGCTCGAAGTCTGTTATTTGAGTCTGGTTTGCCAAGGCGGTTTTGGGGCGACAATATCCTCACTGTTGTGCATATCATCAACAAGCTCCCTAGCAAGTTGTTGAAAATGAAGACTTCGTTTGAACTATTTCATCATATGACACCAGTTATGATTATTTGCGTTGCTTTAGGTGTCTCTATTTTGCTTCTACGCATCAGCACGGGCGTGATAAATTTTCAGCTCGAACTTCTCCTTGTATCCTTCTTGGCTATCCATGAGGGAAGAACGGATACAAGTTATTCAATATAGAGACCAAGAGTGTTTTTGTGTTCCGAGATGTTGTTTTTCATGATGAGGTATTTCCTTATAAATCCTTTTCATTTACTGCTTCTAGTGATTCCCCTTCTTATTCTTTGGTGCCTCCTTCATCATCGATTCATGTTGATGATCCTGATCCTGCTATTGCTGGACCTATATCACTTGAAGTGATCCAACCAGTCATTCCCCTTCACTTCGTCCGTGAGCATCATCCTCCCTCTTATCTGTCATATTATGTTTGTTCCCACTGTATATTGGTGTTTTCTTTCACAGCATCACCACCACATTCATTTTTACTTTAGCTTCTACTTCCAATGCTCTTCTTCTAAATCATGAATCGTTAATATTTCAGGAGGCTAGTGAATATTCTTTCTATCAAACAGCTATGCAAGATGAATTTAAAGCATTAGATGATAATGCTACTTGGGATATTGTAACCTTGCCCAAAGACAAACGAGCCATTAGATTTAAATGGGTTTACAAGGTGAAATGGAAGGCTGATGAGAGTATAGAGCGATACAGGGCCCATCTGGTTGCGAAAGGATGTACTCAGAAAGAGGGGTGGATTACACTGAGACGTTTTCTTTGGTTGTCAAAATGACAATTGTTCGGGTTTTGGTTACAGTGGCATTACAACGAGACAGGTCAGTGTTATAACTTAATGTCAATAATGCATTTTTGCACGATCATATTGGCAAAGAAGTTTATATGAAAATCCCACCTGGTCTAGTTGTTCATGGTCGCAATCAAGCTTGTCGTCTTAAGAAGTCTTTATACAGACTCAAGCAAGCTTCTAGACAGTGGTATGTTCACTTGTCCTCTACTTTGATCAACATAGGTTATATTATGCCTCTCAATGATAATTCTTTGTTTTTATCACAAGAGAAAGGGCTTAGTCACATTCATTGTTGTTTACCTTGATGATATCTTGATCACTGGGAGCGATACCACATAAATGACAGCACTCAAGGCTTTCCTAGATTCCAAGCTTCGAATCAAGGATTTAGGTTTCTTAAGCTTCTTTCTGGGGATTGAGTTCGTTCGGGTTGATAATGGCCTGCTACTCAGTCAGCAAAGGTTCATAAATGACATCTTCCTTGACTTTCCTTGCTGATGAGGTCCTACTGTGGTTTGCCCCTTGGATCCTCATCTCCAGCTATCACTTGATGTTGGGTTGTTGCTTGATGATCCCACTCCTTACCGATGTCTCATTGGTAAATTGAATTTTTTAGTTCATACCAGACTTGATCTTGCGTTTACAGTGCCATTTCTGAGCCAATTCCTTCAACCCCCCCCCCCCCCCCCAATGTTCCACACATGGATGCTGCACTCTCCATGTCTTACGCTATCTCAAGGGCATCGCTTCTAAAGGACTTTTGCTATCACGAAGTTCTTCTTTCACACTTTGAGCGTACTATGACGCGGATTGGGAAAGTTGCCCTCTTTCTCGCAAATCAGTCAGTGACTATTTGATTTTTTCTGGGATCATGTTTACTGCCTTGGAAATCAAAGAAAGATCATAATAGAGTGTCTCTCTATCATCTGCAGAAGCGGAATACCGCTCAATTCGTCGTGTATGCATGGATCGGAAAGAGCTTGGTTAACTAGGCTTCTTGATGAATTTGATGTTCTTGGCATCGTCCCGATGCCTGTGAAGTGTGATAATCAGGCGACAGTTTATATCTCTCGGAGCCCTGTGTTCCATGAACGAACAAAAGATATTGAGCTCGATTGTCATTATGCTAAAATAAATTGCTTGAAGGTCTGATTACTCTCAATCATGTTCCGTCTCATGGTCAGCTTGTCGATTTCTTGACGAAGAACATTCCTGGTGCTCACCTTCGGCCATTGTTACGCAAGATTGGAGTAGTTGATTCACTGTCTCCATCTTGAGAGGGAGTGTTAGGATTCGGGTTTGATAGTTTGGGTTATATGATTGTATGGGGCGGTCTAGTAACTTGTATGAGCTGGAGTATAAATAGGTCAATATCTTCATATTTTGTAATTAAAAAAAAACACAATTCAAAATTTACCAAAATTTAGAGATAGAGTTCTCCCATTATTCGTCATCTTCTACCTATGATACAAAGCTCAAATTCCATATTGAATTCGGTTTTCAACATCCTCAAAAAGATGTAGTGTGCAAGGATATCGGAGACAACCAATCCAGTCTTCCAAATGATATCATGTATCCCCTGATTTTGGTAAATAGAGAGCAGTCATCCGGGAGTCGAATCAGAAATTTACCGGGTACTACCTTTGAGATCCTTTCCAACTCGACCACCTCGATATGGTTGGATATCCAATATCTCTTTGACAACATTCACCACATTAATTAAACCAGTGCACCTTCAACCTCGTCGAACACACAATATACCCATTTTTTTAGCGACAAACACAATATCACCCAAAACTAAAGGAGAGGTCCTTTCTTCACACGTCGCACCCTGATGAATCATCTTCTCGATCAGAAGAATCTCAAAAGAGATGTTTTGGTGGAAGAACTATTCTTCCACACAGAACTATCGATAATGATGACTTTAAACTATGAGACGTACTATTGATTGTCACTCATCAATGTCTAGCAACACTCAATTAACCCTGATTGCCATCAATTAGCACTGTCTCTCACTTATGACTAAGGCCTTACCCGGTCATCTTAAGTAGCAATTTTTACTTGATTAGTTAACGCATTACTTATCGCGTTATTACATTTACTGATTGGAAATGTTAAGTATGCAAGATACAACTAAGGCAAAAGGGCAAACCTTGTTGATCATAAAAAGTGAAGAGTGTCGAAATATTCATCTTCCCTCATCCCTGGATCATGAAGAGGAAATCCGATGGGCAATTGATATGGCTAAAATAAGCAGATATAAATTTAGGGGCATAATTATCTTTTACGAGGTAAGCCTTAATCAAATCCTACTTTTCACCCTTAAATAGAGGACTAGTAGCCTCCATTAGAAATAAAAAAAAAGATTTATGACTTGAGCGTCGAAAGGCATTCATGACTTGCAAGGTTTAAATGTGTAGAGAGTAGAGACTATAGTCTCGTTTGTATAATCCTTAAGTTTTTTTGTTGTATTTTAAATGTTTGGGTTCTGGTGATTGGGCTTTATGTGTTGCAACCAGATTTGGACCAAGTGAGCCCATGGAAGGCAACGACTAGCCCTCTTCACTCCCTTCCTTATAAGCTTTGAAATGCTCCAGCTCTAGGGTTTACGGCTCTTTTGGTGATCTAGGGTTTATGCTCTCCCTCTTGCTCTGTCTCTTTGGCGACCATTTTGGTTTCTTTGCCTCTGGGTAAAATGTCTTGACATAGCCTCTTAATAGAGCTCCCGATCAATCCAAATAGCCTGAGACACTGAGAATCCAAGACGGATTCATTGGAATCCGCTGGTGCAAAAACTTCATTGGATGTTTTGCTTATACCCTTGTTGAATCTCTTTTGGTTGTTTCCTTACACACAGACACTTAGTTTCTCTTTGTCTTTCTTGTTCTTTTCTTGCGTTTTTTAGCGTTCTAGTTGAGGCCTACAATTTTGCATTCATTCTCGTTTTGATGTTGATATACATTGTGGTTTTTGTTGTCAATCGTTGATTTGTTTGTGCTTTCAAAACGGAACATGACGGCGAGTTCGGATCCGAATCCACCATTAATATCCTTATACAAGATTTATGCAAAACAATAACGATGACTTTAAACTAGATTTTTTAGTCCATACATGGTGCACTCGATATTTCACATGGTAATATATGGAATTCAAAATAAGTCGTTCAATTATTTCTCCTATTGTCAAATATTTTTAGATAGAAATTCACTAGTGTTATATATATGCTCGGTGTGGATCCCATGTCATACGGTCGCGATATTTCAAAATATCATTATTAATTTATTACTTGATAGAAGTTTATTGAAAAAACAACACACTTTTTAACGTTATCCCTTATATTATTAAGGGCTTGTTTGACATAGATAATATATATGATCCTACACTATCAAGTGTGGGTTAGATCGAGGGTATCCTGTGTGTTAGAAGAGGTCAAATGTACCGATCGATCATATCAAATTGATAGAAGCGTGACTCATAAATTTAGGCATGCCATCCTTATCTAGTTATCTTCCTCGATCTGCTCCGTATATTATATCGGTACCAGTCCCAGAACTCAAAAAAGAAACATTAAGGCTGTGTTCGGCAGCGTATTTGAGGGGATTGTGGAGATTAATTGAAAACACAAATTAGTTTTCTCCAACAAAAAGGATGTTCGGCAGTGGATGGAAGGAGATTTGGCGATGGAGATTCTGGGGATTTCAGGAGATTATTTTGAAATCTTCCTACTCCAAAATTCAGGAGATTGTGAGGAGATTTGGATTTCAGATCTCTAATATTACCCCTGACCCTTACAGAAAACAGATCTGGAGAGAGTCATGAAAATTCACCATTGCCGATACCAAGGTAAGCTTCCCACCTGACCTCTCATCTCTTCTAGTCGACAGGGGGTGGGGATTGGAGGCCGGCGGTGGAGAACAACTCCAGGGACGTCGGTGACGGGCTACGGTTCCTCAAGTTGGGAGCTTGGAACCCTAACAATGGGGACTCACAACCTTCCCTTCCGGCCGGCAGCACTGCCCTCCTCCGGCCACTGCGAGGCGCCAAGGGCGAGCGTCGATCCGCCATTTTTGGGGCTACAAGCTTCAATCCCCCATTTTATGGGCACCGATCGGATCCATGGACATTGCTTCTCAGACCGCCATTGTTGGGGCAGCACTGCCACCGGTCATCCACCGTTCTTCGATTCCACAGTTCTCAGACCACCACCACCTCTTCTTCCCTTCGACTTTTCGATTTCACCTCCAATCGCCAGTCGAGATTCGGGATATGCTTGATTGCTTTGGAGCTGCCATTGCCTTCGGCGAGATTACCGGTCAGTACCTCCGACAGTCCGACCACCTCCTCTCTAGACAGGTTGAGTCCGCCCTCCGCCGACTCCTGTCCACACTCCAGCCACCTCCTCTCCCTCTGCACAAACACTGTATAGTGTACACCTAATTGTATAAATTCATCAATTATGTACTGATTTTGTTCAAGTCTAATACAATATAGTATAGAATGAATAAATTAACGGAAATTTCGCCAGGTACCCCTGGGGTATTGCAAATTTCGTGGGGTATACAACTTTTTTTTACATATTTCGCGTGGTAACCCTGAGGTTTTAACCCATTTCGCCACGTGCCCTTCTCGGTTAACTTTAAACTTTTTGAGTTATTTCCGTTAGTTTGCTCCAAAAAAAAAAAGAAAAAGAAAAGAAAGAAACGAAGCATCAGACAGAGCGACACGAAGACAGAGAGCGAGGAGAGACGCGAAGACAGAGAGCGACGCGAAGAGAGCGAGGAGACCTGCTGGCTGGGCTCGACTTGGCTCGGACCTTCTGCGCGCTCGGACCTGCTGGATGCACCCTCTGCGCTCTCGGACTCGGACCTGTTGCTGCACCCAGCGAGAAAGGTTAGAGTTTTGGTGTTCTTTTAACTAGGGTTTGGTACTTTGGTGTTCTTGTTTTGGTTGAATTTGATGCATTTGGGGTTTTTTGTGATGTCAAATTTAGGGTTTAGGTTGAAATTGATAGATTTCGAATTCGAAATTTCGATTCTCAATTTAGGATTTTTGTAGAGGTTCGTCTGTTGATGAAATCTAGGGTTTAGGATTTCGATTTAGGGATTTAGGATTTCGATTTGATGCATTTAGGTTGAAATTTAGGGTTTATTAAACTAGGACCTCTGCTCGGATTTTTGGTCTTAATCGAATGGTGATGAAATCAGATTGTAGTGCTCAATTCGCTATGAAATTGGAGGTTTATTGAATCTGTTGGTGGATCTAGAAACCTTTCTTCTGTTAAATTTGTTTCTTCTCCTTGTCATCATTGTTTAATATTTTCTCTTGGGAAAATGTGGTTGGTGTGGATTTATTTTTGAATACAAATGTTTATTTCTTTAGCATTTGAAATTAGTTGGTTTTTTCTGCTTTATAGGTGGAATTCATTTCAAAAGAGCTCTGGGAAATTGATGCAGATAGAATTTGAATTGGCTTGCACTTTTTTCCCTTTTTTCTTCTCCATGGAATTTATTCTAGTAAAATTGATGCAGATAAATATGGAGGTTAACTTATTGACAACTCAGATACCTCAAATGAAAGAATTTGTCCAGATATCTTTGGATATTAAAAATCTAGTCTTGCTTTGGTTTTATATTTATAATTTCTGGATGTTTAGAATCAATTATCAAGAGGATACATGAGAATTATGCACATTCTCTTCATTTCCAGGGGTTGAGAATATAGTACATAAAACTGTCTAGTCGTTTCAACTGAATCAACCAAACCTCTAATCTAGAGCAATGCAGGTATCAACAAGCTTCTATATCAGAGTCAAGGTATGCATTTATGGAATAGGTTTCATGAGATCATTTTATGTCCTTTATATTGGTTGTAGTGAGACGAGGCTTCATTGGAGACAGAAAATGTTAGCAATTTGTTTTGAAAATTTTGGCTTATTAGCTCAATCGGTAGAGCATTGTGCTTAGGTACAAGATGTGGGTTCGAATCCCACATAAGCCATAAGAATATCGTGCAAGGGGAAAAAAATCTGATTGTCAAAACAATAAGTGCAGGGGGAAAAAAATCAGCTTGCTGATTTTTTTGGCAATCAGATTGCCATAAGAATAAATTGTAAGGGGAAAAGCAATTCAGTAGGAAAAAAAAAATTCAAATTGTCAATAGAATTAGTTGAACTTGAAATTACCATAAGAATGAAGCAATGGTAGGAAGAATAAGTCAGATTGCCATAAGAATAAATTGCAAGGGGGGAAAATCATATTGCCAAAACAAATCAGCAACAACATACAAAAATTAGCGATCCATACCTAAAATCCCTAAATCTGATAATCGATTCTAAACATCCCTAAATTTGATAATTGATTCAAAAGATACAACAATTTGGGACTCACGTCAAGTTGAAGAAATCTGATCCATACCTAAAATCCCTAAATCTGATAATTGATTCTAAACATCCAGAAATTAACAATCCCTAAATCAAATTTGAGTCAGAAACGAAAAAATAACAATTTAGGATACAAATTTGGAATCGAGTGAGAGACTGTAATTGCTAAAACCCTAACCCTAACACTCAGATTGCAATGCCATAGAATCAAAGATTGTCAATTCAGCATCTTCATCGATCCAACACACATCTAATAAAGTTAACAAAGTACTTCACAGTTAAATGGTTAACGAGTTCAACAAGCCTATGTGGGAATCGAACCCACGTCTTTGTGCATAAGCACAATGCTCTCCCATTTGAGCTAATAGACTACAATAATAACTACCGTCATAACTACTGTCATAGCTGAAAATATGACATGAATTTTTCATCCATATATAATATTGGTCCATACTAAGACAAAATCACATGTATGGATGTTTGCATGTATCAATGCTACAATCAGGAAACGATATTGACCAAAATTGTCACTGAATAGGATACCTACTACATTTTGCTCATATGAATATACACTAGCAATAGGAACTCTTATGTGCTATTGGAGTAAGACCAGCTGTCTATTTCAAATGCAAACAGTTAGAGAGAAGCAAAGACATAAATGAAATCGAAACACGCACTTGAGATGACAAGTCCTTGATCTTTTCTTCAAATACAACAATAGAATCATCTCGCATTTTCAAATCAGACTTTAGGCTATCAATCTCAGCACTTAAACCCTCAATACTTTGCTTCAAAGCATCACGATGTTGGACCAGTGACTTTCCTTTCTTAACAGCAACGTTTAACTTCTCACGGAGGGAGGCAGACTTTTGTTCGTTCTGATTAAGCTGCTTTGCCTGCTTTAAACTTTCCTTGAGAACAAGGATTTCATTCTGCTGCTGAAAGTTGAACGGATTTAAGGATTCAACATACCCATGCAGCTCACTCAACTCCATCATCCTAGAGTTAAGATCATCGGAATCCTTATATTTTCCAATGAGCAATGACAACAGAGACTGCAAAATTATAAGGGAAGGTTCATTTGAGTTAATTTCTGCAGGTTGCAACTTCAAAACATCTCTGACATCTTCCACCAACTTTAGAAGGAGATATGAGTCAAAAGACCTTTGCATGAGAACATCTACATCATTTGTTCTATCTAACAATTCAGAATGAAGGCCATCATTCAACACTTCCAAATCCATCAATTTCAACCTAAACCCTAAATTTCACATCACAAAAAAACCCCAAATGCTTCTATTTCAACCTAAATCCAAAATTTCGATTGACATTAACTTACCTCTCTGCAGCAGTAGCTTCTTCTCCTCCATCTCCGGTTGTCGGCCGAGGCAATGGGTCGCCACCGTCTTCGCGGTCAGGCACAACGCCTCCCACGTCTCCTCCCATGACAGCCCTTCGAGTAGCGCTGGTCTCCTTCGGTTGCAGCAGCAGCGAGCCGGCCTTCGAGCAGAGCAGCGGATCCGAACCGACCTTCGAGCAGTAGGGTCCTTCTCTTGTTCGAGCAGCGCTGGTCTCTTGTTCGAGCAGCAGGGTCCTCTCTTCGCTCTCTGGTGTATCGCCACGTTCTCCTGCCTTTCTTTTTTTTTTTTTTAATTGCAAAGTAACAGAAGAAACACAAAACTGTTAAAATTAGACGGAAAGGGCATGAGGCGAAATAATTTAAAACCACAGGGGTACCACGCGAAATACGCAAAAGAGTTGTATACCTCGCGAAAATTGCAATACCTCAGGGGTACCTCGCGAAATTTCCGATAAATTAATGTGTAATTTAATGGAAGAACAAGTATTGGAATCTTTTGAATTTTAGATCTGAGGTGAAGTTGCCTGGACTTGTAAATGAGGAGGTTGACGGTAGCTGGGGAAGGGTAATGATCCAAGGGCAAAAAAGACTTTTTCATCGTACACAATCTATCACAATCTTATACCCACCAAACACCAAAAGAAGATTTCCGCCAAAAAAAATCTCAATCTCCAAAATCCCATTAATCTACCAAAATAATCTCCATCTCCTAAAATCTACTGAAATCCTCATAATCCCCATAATCTCCATCTAGTGTCAAACACAACCTAAGACCAACCAAAAAGGAAACACCAAGACCAACCAGATTTGTAGTTGAGAACCATCATTGAAGACGTAGCAGTAATCCCATTCAGACAAACAAGATTTTTTTATCAAACCCATACGGGCGGTTTGTTCATCTCTAGAGGGAATATTTATATCAAAAAATTTGGCTAATCAAACCCTTTCCAGATGTACTCAAAGCGGATTTTTTTTTTCATTCTTCTTCTTCTTCTTTTTTGTTTTTTTCCCCTCTCCTCCTCTAATTGGGGCAAAATTGAAGAGACCACCATAGGAGGCCGACTCAATAGGAGAGGCGCGTCATCACCGACAAACGGAGGGGAGGACCGCTGGAAGGACATGCACCAACCCCGACACCGGACGGTGCACACCACCCACCACCCACAGGCGGACGAGCGGGCAACCACACCAAGCGAGGACTCGCATCAGCATCCATGGAGGCTGGGAGACACAATCTGCAACATAGTCAGAGCATTTGGAGGATGAGGGGCCTGAATAACCAAAAAACCAAGCCGATTGGGACCTAGGAAAGGGGAATCTGAAACCTAGGGTTTGCTCGGGATACACCTCCGCAGCGCAACCCACGAGCCCCTAAGGGCAATGACGGAAGAGAGGTGAACGAAGAGGTGACCGGACGACAAGGATGATAGAGATAACCTGATATTGGAGGAGATGTGATGGTGGGTAACCGGGGTGAAGGGATCGACATAATTTTGGGGTTGGGATTTTTAGAGAGTGGCAGTAGCCATATAATCAGTCTAGCTTGATCGATCATATATACATATACATAAGTTTAAGTATTATAATCAGTCTAGCTTGATCGATCATATATACATATACATAAGTTTAAGTATTTTTTTGTTGGTCGAAATATACATAAGTTTATATATAAGTATATAAACTCATAATTACCTGAAATTAGAGAATAATTAGAGGTAGCAAAGACACACACTCGGGCATCATTAGTTGCCGCATCAAGCATAATGTGGCCCCCACTCTACTCAATTTACACTTCCCCTCTCTCCTCGCCTGCAATTAACAACATTATTATATATGTACTGCGTACACTCCAATAATCAATCTAGTCCATTCTATACAGATCGATCATGATCCTAAGGTGGACAAAAACCACCCCTATATTTTAAAAAATTCCTCTTTTTTGACGGGATTTCAGCACCATCATCATTAACCTCAACTCAACAGGTACGTGTAATTACAAAATAACCAGGCAATTGGCCTATTACTGAAGTCCGTTGGGACTCGGGATCGGGGGTCGTGTGCACGTGTGCGCCCTAGCGCTAATAGCCTAGCATATAAGCCGAGCGGGGTTCCATCCTAAAACCAATTGGCTTTAGGTGGGGTAACCCACTAGCTTATATACTATGGCTTGATCTTTCATACTTTCGATGTGGGACTCTTTGGTCTCTTCACATCTTTCATTCTCTCAACACGCCCCCGCAAGTGCAACTAGGGTCGTCTTTCGCCTCTAGTTGACACTTGGACAACGGGTCTAGCATCTCATTCTCTTTTTAGCTAGCCCAGGATCGAGAGTCGGGCCGTTTGGCTTTTCCGCTCTGATACCATACTGAAGTCCGTTGGGACTCGGGATCGGGGGTCGTGTGCACGTGTGCGCCCTAGCGCTAATAGCCTAGCATATAAGCCGAGCGGGGTTCCATCCTAAAACCAATTGGCTTTAGGTGGGGTAACCCACTAGCTTATATACTATGGCTTGATCTTTCATACTTTCGATGTGGGACTCTTTGGTCTCTTCACATCTTTCATTCTCTCAACACCTATAACTGGCCGGCATTTCCCTTCAGTTATAAGAAGCTAGCTCGATCTCCACTCTCCCGATCGATATGGCTTCAGCGACGACCTCAACCAGCTGCAGCAGCAGCAGCAGCAGCTGCTTCTGGAACCTCCGCTCGGGATCGATGATGAGGCCGCCGCCCAGCCACGGCTCCTCCACGCCGCCGGCTTGCGGGAGGATGGACGGCGTGGCCACGTGGCTCTTCAACGGAGTGGCCGCGGCTTTCTTCGCCTCCCTGGAGAGGTGCTCCTGTGTGCGCGTCTCCACCGTAGATGATGCCGACGACGCCAACGACCTTCCCTTGATCTACAACGACGCCAACCTCCTCCTCGGATCCCACGACCACGGTGGCCCTGTCCCCACCGTCCGATCCAGAAGATCCAGGAGATGATCGATCGATGATTGATCATGATTCTCTCAATGGAGATCGATCAAGATCGTTCAATTCTTCAAGGCTGATCGATCAGCTCCTCTTACAATCGTACGTACTTTACCTTCATAAATCAAAATTGTATTTATATACAAGAATGTGAACAAACAAGTTGTTTTTAGTTATTTGTGGAATCGTCCTAAGTGTTTTTTTTTTTTTTAATAATCCAAAGTTATGGTAAGTCAAGTCTGGATCGATCGACACCGTGGAACATATGTAATTTATAAGTTGTATTATTTCATTTTTTGTGAGTTCGGTATGTTCCTTTAGCAATCTAATTGCATCTTTAGGGTACATGAGAATATTGATGGATTATATCTTTTCATTTTAATGGTGTAACGCACACACGCACAATTTTAGGGTACAACATTTTAAAAATTGCCTTTTATTAAAAAAAATGGAACTATTTTAAAAATAAAATATTAAGTGTGAAATAACTGTGTCTTAGAATTTTCCATAATTAAAACTCTGATTAAACGTAAAATTAGTATAAATAATAATAATTATATTCATAAATGAATTATTAAATAAGAAACAATCAGTTAAGGTTCTTGTTATATATATAATTCTAGGGGGTTCAATTGTTTAAAATATTAGTGAATATGGAAATGAATAGACAAAGTAAAATCATTTAGGGACCGAAGTGTTGCTTTAATTATAAAAAGTAAAAAACTTTGGTTTAGCTTTATGTCATTTCTTATTTCACAATCTCCACTAACACAATGATTCTTGTTTTGTTAGGTCGGGTCTCCGGGTGCCCGACCTAAACGTTTCCTCCTCTCCTCTTTCCAAACTTTCGGGTAGATTTCCCATTAGACAACGGAAATCACGACAGTCGAATCCTATGTTGATTTGGTGAGAAAATGAAAGAATGTGAAGAAACTTTAAAAATCTCATATTGATAATACATACAAAGAAGTTTTAATATATAACATATTTAGTTTTTTTTTTATTATCAATTGGTTTTAGGATGGAACACCCCTTTATTTACGTGAATATAATACATTGCAGCAAGGCACCTTTGTCTTGCCCTTTGTAACCGTTTGGCGAGCGAATTAAATGCCAAACTATAAGAGATGATAAAGTTTCTGTATAATGACTTAAGTTTTTATGTTAAAAAATAGGAATTTCAATTTTACTATAAAAACAAAGACATGATATTACTCTGATTTCACATGAGACAAATATATATGTATTTATTTTTAAGTTTGATCGAGTTTGAATAACTTGAATTTGGGGAAATTAACAAAGTTTTTCCATAAATTACTATATCATAAGCAAGTGAGGTTACTATATCGTTTATATAGCTCGAGTTTGACACACACTCGCTCAAAAAAGGTTCTATTAAATTCATTCATTTTTCTGACCATAAATTTGGTTCAAAACGATAACATATACAAATATAAGTGATATAACTAAAAAATTTAAGATTTTAGTGAATTTTATATGATATTGAGCGCAGTTTCAATGAGAATCATACAACTTGACCAATTTCATGTCATTGTTTTAAACTAATTTAGTTATGGTTAGAAAAATTAGTTAGAATACTTGTTATCAGAGCATGCCCAACAACTTCTCTAAAAAATTCTTTAAAATAGAGAATTATAAATCAAATATTCTGAACTTTTTTGGGCTGAATTCTAATAAATTATCCATTATGAAGTTCACCCCAAAATATATAGAGTTTTCTTCAAATTTAGCCCCCGTTTGTTTTTTGGTAGGAAAAAGTAATGATTACCCTCATGAATATATTCCATATTTAAGTTAAGATTCATTGATCCCTATCTAATCATTCCCCTCATACTCCCAATTTCCATACAAATGTGTTACCCTTCTATTCCCTAATTTTGAGGGGGTAACTAATACCTTTAGGATGGGCTAATATTCCCCTCCATCCTTTCCTCCAAGCTCACAAAAATTGGTGATCATATACATTTTATGTGTAAAATTTAATACCTTATATTTCCTTTCCCTAGTTATCTAAACAAACGAGCCTTAGGGAATGATCCCCATTTTTTCTCCCCATTCTCTATTTTGGATAATGAAATGGAGAAGCTGTTGGACCAAAATCAACCTTAATATTATCTAAAAACCCAATATAGAGAATCTGGTAGGGTTGTTCTCGTCTTATCAAAGATTAAGTTATTTTAATTAGTTTTTTTTAATGTATAAATATAATTCAATACATATAATGCTCTTTAAATTTGGTAGATAAAGAGAATCGGGAACCTTTGGGTGATAGCCCTAGTTGAAACATTATGAAATGGAATTTATACCGTACCCCCTGGTCAAAAGTCAAAACCATATGCTCTCTCGTGAGTCGTGACGGAGTACCAATACACCGTAAACCGTCCACCGTAACGTTTTCATGTGGGCCAAACCACACAGTATAATTCCTCCCCAGTCCCCACGCAATCCCACGGAAACAAACAGTCCCCTCCCCGCGACAACAAATTTCACAACACACTGCCGTCTCTACCAGTCAACCCGATCGACTCCGAGAGGAGCTGAGGTTTCCGATTCGATTCAAGCACCCTCTGATTACCTCTCCGACCAGAGGTTTATCAAGGAGACAATGATTCGCGACGGTGGCGAAATCCCCTCCAGGTACTGTTTTCTTCGTAAATTTCTACTTCACTTACCCCCTCATTAGGTTTCGTTTCGTTTCTCTCTGTTGCCGGAATACGAATTTTTTTATCTTCTGGTAAAAACTCCAATGTGATTATGTGCATTAATGTTTGATTATCCCTTGATTTGAATTTTAGGTTTTGATTTTCCTCTTTCAAGCATTAACTGTCGCTCCATTTATTCGAGTTCTAAACTCTAATTCGGTGCGTTCTTGGCA
The DNA here is from genome assembly GCA_037127255.1 of Persicaria tinctoria. Classification (NCBI taxonomy): domain Eukaryota; kingdom Viridiplantae; phylum Streptophyta; class Magnoliopsida; order Caryophyllales; family Polygonaceae; genus Persicaria; species Persicaria tinctoria. The sequence goes on along the minus strand of JBANSL010000018.1, from coordinate 25,015,340 downwards.
AAATAATTACAATCTGGAGTAGTAGAGGATGCACTTATGATCGGAAATCATGTATAACTTGGCAATCTAGTACTATTAATGGAATGTGGATATTTCTGTGCTTATTCTATATACGGTGAATAATCGAATTGGTACGGCCGTACGGGGCAGTGCCGCAGTGGCACTCTAGGAGATCCCCAACAAGCACATCCCCGTAGTGTGTCCATCTCTTCCTCCCTAACATGCGCGCACACTGCATAACATACAATTTCAAGAGCAAATTGTATTATTGTACAACCCCCTACCTCCGTGAAGTACATGATAACCCCAAATTCAGCCCCTGTTCATCCATCTTAGAAGTCCAATCAGCCATTCTGATACTGCACATACTAGCTACCTAGCACCCTTCATGTGATGTTCTAGTCATCAATCATCACCTGTTGGATTAGAAATCTGGCTGGGAAATTGAGCAAATCACCACCAGGTCAACTTCATTTTCCCCTAATAGCTAAGCATCCATGTTAACTTTCACCATATTCACCTTAGATCTCCCTGCCTTTGCTGTTGCGCATCACTATCGCAAGACCAGTTTCATCTTGCGCATGTACCAGTACCACATCATACATTTTAACTTTCACTTAATCCACCTTAGGTCATCTCTGAAGTGGCAACTCCGTAGAGGATTCAACATATTGGTCATCTGTACACCAATATATCATCCAGTCTCTTTTGATGTAAACACTGAAGTCCCCTTTTCTGAAATTGCTGACTGCCGACTAGATTTCTGCTTGAAGATCATGTTCGAGCCTGCTGACAAGATCCAGAGGTGGGCATGCAAATCACACCTTCTGATCTGCAGGGAACTTACAGAGGCGTAACAAATTGTCTGCTTTGTAGCTCCACATATTGGGCATTTGCTTTCCTGTAGAGCATTCTGATCCAATGGTTGCTGGTTAATAGACTTTTCTGGGCGAACACGCCACAAAAATAGTTTTGCAGATCATTTTTGCAATGCCTTGTCCGGCCATCCAGTGCACATGTAAAAGTTAGCACCAAAAATTACTTAGATTTTTTAAACGTATTTTTAAGCGGTATGGATTTCTTCTTGTTTAAGCTCATACACACTAGAGACTGGTTTATTTATTATTTGTGTTTTAAGAATTCAGAGCCATTTCCAGGGGTGCATTCTTCTGTCAAATTCCGTAATTGTTTGTACAAGCCTGGGATTGTATTAGTGGATAAATCTTTGAAGGGGGTTTCTCTTTGTTCTTGGTAGGTATGAGCTATTGCATATGGTGAAGAAGCACTCAAATTTGCCTGGCAAGACAGTTGTTGATGAGCAGGATGCAGCTGGTAGTGAAATGGATCAAGGTTTTTGGCATGATGTTCTCAATTTGTACTTCATTCTCGGCAGGGGATCTGGTGGACGCCAAGATGATGACCTAATATTTTTTGTTAAAAAGACGGTAATAATATTTTCCCTTGTAAGTTTAGCATCTCACTTTATATCTATGTTTTCCACCTTTTGTACAGCTATAGTTCCTGTTTGAACTTCTACTTTATAAATTGATCTGGGCTAAAATCTGCTACAGAGTTCTGATATAAGTGGATCTGATGATGATGACAATGGAAATCCTCCTTACTTTGTGCGTAGATGGGCTGCCAATGTAAGATGCAATTTCTTCTTGAGCTGTATCCAATTGCCTTGACTGAGGGTTGTAAATTTCATTCCAGTAATTTAATGCACACATTATATAATTTTGGTAACATTTTTCAATTTTTTGGGTTGAAAACCCAATGTATTGAATTAAACAACTTAGATTGGGTAGCACTATGGCTAAAAGATCATGACATTGTTTTCTATGTTTTCCTTTTCATCTGGAAAATTTGAAAATGATCTTGGTGACACAGAAATGCAAAACATAAGGTACCATGTAAATCTACGGAGTATGATGCAATTCATATTGTCTGTATTAGCCACCAGTTTGATATCATCACAAAACTTGAGGGTTTGAAATGTTATTCTCTCAAATTATTTTTTGTAGCAACTTCCTGTTCTGTTTCATCAATAGAATAGTAATTATGCTTGTCCATGTCATGACTAAGAGCTATATATTATAATTTCCTGCAGCTTGACAATTTGTTGCGGGAAGTCTCATTTGAGGTAGACTGGAGAAGATCGTTTTATTTGAACCTTATTGCTCATACTTCGTTCAGTGTGACTGTGGCAATTTGCAGGTAAATGCCTGCTCTCCACTTCCACGCTCATGTTCCTCAATGTGGCATATTGGGCTCTAATCATATCCATAAATTATATCTTTACACTGTGTTTGTTAATGTTGCCTATGTACGTCGTTCCTCTTCAACTAGAATTTGCGATTGATATTGTACTTATTCAGTATCTAGGCTGTTGTGAAATCAAAGATGTATTTCTTCTGCTGTCTTAAATCTCTTTTTTGTTTTAGGCCTTAGGGTAGGGTTCCTGAGTTTTAGTTATTATTTCTATCTACTGTTCACATTGAGTTTAATTATTCATCAAAACATCTTGTTGTATTGTGTTTCTTAAAAAACAGCATCTTGCTAATGAATACATGTTCCATGAAGAAACTAAAAGAGAACTCTGATGCATTTTACCCTATGTAGCTTGTGAAATTTGTTGATTTGTAAAGAAAAAAACTGTTCTTGTTAGCCGTCAGGGCCTTGAGAAGCTTCGTGTTGGAGATGATGGGCTTCTGACTTCTATATATAAGGTGTGCAACTTATTTAGTTATTTTCATCTTTGTTGTTCTTTCTTTGATATTGAATGCTAGACAATAACATTTAAATATTTAGATATATCGTCTTTATTTTCAGTAAAGCAACGTGTGATATCATAATTTGAATAGGGCTACTCCCCGTTTGGTGCCTGTGTAGCCCATTGTTTGCGTTTTATGAATGAGAGTCCGCCTCTCACGTCTTCCCACCAAAAAAAAATAATTTGAATGTTTGTCATGGTTGAGATTGGATTGCCTCATTCTGTTGATTATGTTTCTAACTTTCTAATCAGAGTTAGAAACACAAAGATTGAAACCTCAGTTCGATTTGGATTTGGATGTGTAATTCCTGTTATGGTTTAAAGGGGACTACTTAATCAAATGGAACCTTGTTGCAATATTTATAAGTATTTAATAGAGGAAAAGGAAATGTTGATTCTGCGGATAGTAGCATGTGTGGGAGTGATAGCCTTGCTTGTTGGTTCACCATTTTTATTTTATAACCTTTGTGCTTATCTCTAATGCACCACCTGTTCAGTTCTCTAGTCAAATTGCATCTATATTGGATGTATGAGCCATCAGGAAAGGCAATTATGCAATATAACAGTTGGTACATTACATTGATGGCTAAACATTAGAAAAGGTAATGAAGGATCCATCATGGGTAATTTCACAAAATTTCCTAATATCAGTGATTGGGGATTATAGCGTTTATTTTGCAACGTGTTGATGGCTAAACAAAATAGTAGACCTGATGCTGTAAATTGGAGTGTTTGCAAACCTGTATTATACAACTTTGTGTTTGATCAACCTTCTTTCATAGCACCGGATAGGTTGATTTAAATGCTCATATGCATGGTATGATCATTTCATATGCATAAATGGTCAAGATATGATTCTCTGATTTATCTTGTTCAGGTTGTAAAGACTGTGTATGCTTCTCCAAGCCGGGTGAATTTTCATTTAGATGCCCAAAAGGCAAGTGTCAGTGGCATCGCAATTCTCAATTTCCTTTATCAACCGTCTAATGCTTTGTGCGTTGGTCTGACATTGTTCAGAATCATGTATCCAGGAAGCAGAAACTTTTCCTGCATATCCTGATATATGTTTTGCGGTTGAGGACTTTGATTCTACCTTTGATACAGCGGTAATCATCTTCTGTTTTTTTCATTATCAGTATTAGCTATTGTCTTGATATGTTTTCTGATCTCAGAACCATATGTTAGTGGTTTATGCTTTACTGTAGCAATTCCTGAATAATTTGCATCGGCCAATATATGTTCATGTCACTGACCTTTTTGTTCTCACTTGTTCCAGGTCTTATCTGATAGGGACCACTGCTACTGTGTGCTTCTAAATGCCAATGGTGGTGCTGCATTTCCCCGTGACAAATCAGAAGAAGATTGCAGTAGTGGTTCCTCGGTGCCAGTTGAGCGAGTTCCTGAAACGATTGATAGAAATGAGGTCTGTAATGATATTCATTAACCATGCAATGACCAAAAAAAAAGAGACAAAACTTGAGAAATTCCTTGATTTGTTGTTTTTGGTGTTTAACCGCCCAGCAATATTTGGTTTGTGGTCAATGAAGTTTTTTCATGGCATTCCCCAATATGTAAAAAAATGTTGGAACTAAAACAATATTTAGGGCAATAGTGCATATTTCAGTTTTTGCTTCAGGTAAATTTGGTTAATAATAATAAAAAAAATTCTTATTTGTGAAAAGGTTCCACAAGAGAGAAGTGCTAATGATCATATCTTCTTGATTACAGTCTCGTAATTACTAGCCTTCCTCTTTGGTTATATGATAAATTATTGGTGATGGAGCCAAAACTTTTGGCATATAATTTTTGAGATCTTGGATGACACTTAAAAATGGAAGGTCCATGCCAATGTCCTTCAAAGACTTGGAGAAAATAACGGCATGATGCTCACATCTTTTGCTCTGAGCATTCGAATAAACAGCAAGTGTTGCTTACTTTTCATTGCTCCTTGTTAGTCTGATCTTTCTGCTTTGGTATCTGTAACTTTTACTCTGTAATTTTGTCAAGTGTGTGATCAATTGTCTTTCATGAATGTAACATTTTCATTGCAACTATGTGAAATACCTTTATAGTACAAAATTTCCAATTTATTAGAGGGCTCCAGTTTGCTGTTATTAGCTAGTAGCCTGACTGAAGGTTGTGTTCTGCAGGTGACTATTTTTTCAGGATTGGTTAACTATCAACTGGTTCGAGAAGCATATGATGGTAACATTTGTGTAGTGTATGATCACAGATTCACATGCTATCATCTTTTACTATTATCCCACGTTTCATGGATTCTGTCGATTGAACTGTAATTGAGTTTGGTTGGTCTTCTACCTTCTACATTGAATAACTAGAATTAAACACAAAAGGGTTGGATGCTGTCCTAAGGCTCAGCTCCTAATTGACACAGCACAAAACACACTCCCAACTCTAGAAGCTATTCGTTATACATATTGAGATGAGAATGCAAGTTTATCCATGCTGCCAAAACTTCTGGTTTCTCTATTCTTGTTTCCTCTCATATAGCTTTACTCTTGATATTAACTACTATGTTTCAAAACACCCAACTGGATGCTTCTGAATTTTGCAGCTGGGAGATCATGGTTTGATAGCCTTGTCTTCCATCCGGATCACTCTGGAAAAACTAACAGACTCTACATGAAAGGTCCTGGTGGACGTGGTGAAGTTGAAGTAGCTGTTTCAGGTGTTGAAGGTAGAGAGCTAATATTTCAGATATTATATGAGATGTGCTTATGTGAATGCTGAATACGATATGCTAATAACAATTCTTTATCAGATCAAAGTCACCAGCTTCATGGCCCTTCAGCACCCACCAAATCCAAGAAAGGCTTTGGGATTGCCATGCTTGCTCGCAAAGCTGCCTTTGTCGCATCTGTGGCAGCAAGGCAGGCTTTTGCAGCAGCATCTGCTTCTTCCATGAGTTCTGATGAAGAGATGCTGCCCCTCAAGTGCCGCTTGATGTCTATATCTCTGCCCTGGGAACACATCGCTCATGATCTCTTGTTCAAGGTTGTGATCATTCCCCTTTCTTCTTTATCTCACGCGGGTCTTTGACATTTTGATCTAACACTACATCTTTCATCCTTGTAATCTCTTGGCCGCAGGTAAGCCCACCCGTAAATTTGTAATCATTCTGATGCGAAATAAACAGATGGTACACTGTAGTATTAGAAGCTCTTACAACCGTTTGTGCTGGGCGCAAGTGGCGGAATCCATCACATTGTATTTGTACATAGTTCATAGCATGGATGTGATTAAAAAAAATAATTGGAGGAACTCCTTCATTACTAAGCTATGATGGGTTGAGTTGAGGCCGTTGTATTAAGGCAGTGGCACCCATCATGCCATGGCAAGGGACTGTAAAGTAGGTTGGAGCACAAAGAAGATAAAGAATGTAAAAGATCAAAAGTTGTTCCCAACCACCTCCCAAAGTCCTATATATGTACATGTATATAAAAACAGGGACACGAGTTTGTCACAAGGGGTGAAAAGGGAAGAAATAAAGGGAGGGAAATCGGTGCCTACATTATTAGGTTATCAGTGAGCTATGCAACAAATGCCCCCCACTACAACGAAGATGCACCAACTTTCAGGTTTTGCCTCAAGTGTGTGGAGAAATGTTAAGGTTGTGTGTGTTTGTGACTAGCTTATGTATAGCCAAGTACTCGGCGGGAGTATTGGATGAGTACTTGGTTGGTGTTTTGTGAATTTACTCGTGATTGGTTTGAAGCGATAAAGTGACATTCGGAAAAATTCACGACACTTGATCCACGGTGGAAATCGTTCACTTTGATGGCTTGTTTAGAGCATCTCCCAACGGTTTATCCATTTTAGAGTTTTTGATGTTTTTGGAAAATTTTAATTTTTTTTAAAAAAGTTTAATAGATTTACCATTTTATTCTTTAAAATAGGAAAGCAATAGGAGAAAAAAAAAGTCTCTTCTCCAAATCCGCAACATTCTCCAAACCTAAATACTTCTCTAAATCTTCGAAATGTATAAGTGGCTAGAGTTAGAGGAAAAATAATTCGAAGAATATGTCTTTTGCTTCCCTATTTTGAATTTTTTTTGAAAAAGCTGTTGAAGATAGTCTTACCATCTTTTTTTAAAAAAAATAAATAAATCATTGGTGCTACTTTCAACGGGGCAATTAGCTTATTTATATATGGGTGTCCCTATATATACCGCAAATCCACTTCGTAATATACAGTTAATTAACATTGAAATGAACGTTGTACAAACGTTGGATTGGACGCTGTTGAGTGTAGAAGTTGTCGACGTTGCTAGATGACAAGCAAGAGGACCGGGTTGCACCGAACTAGCAACGTTGGATTGGATGTCGCTGATATAAAGATTTTATTAAAAAGTGTTAGATTCTAGAATTGATGTAAAGTCCTCCTTGAGGGTTTCCATTCATTTATAAACATATATATAGGTTACAAAGGTATTGGACCTTAACGGGCTTTTAGCCCACTATACATGAGGAGACCTATGTAATCTATCAAACCCCCGCAGTCGAAACGGGAGGGGGCCGTATAGTGAGACTGGAATGAAAATCAATGAATAATTGTCTAGGAAAACCCTTGGTGAATATATCAGCGTACTGATACGAGGACGGGACATGTAGAACACGGGCATGTCCAATGGCAACCTTGTCCCGGACGAAGTGGAGATCGAGCTCAATGTGCTTCGTGCGTTGATGCTGGACTGGGTTGCTAGCCAGATAGACGGCGGAGACGTTGTCAGTGTAGACCAGAGTGGCCTTCTGAAGAGGGCAACGAAGCTCTAGAAGGAGATTGCGGAGCCAAGAGCACTCGGAGACAATGTTGGCAACCCCCCTGTATTCGGCCTCAGTGCTGGAGCGAGACACGATAGACTGACGCTTAGCCGACCATGACACAAGGGTGTCGTTGAGGAAGACACAGTAACCAGACGTGGAGCGACGTGTGTCAGGACAACCACCCCAATCCGCATCAGTGTAAGCAACAAGGTCAAGCTTAGAGGAAGGAGTGATCGTGGTGCCTAGCTCGAGTGTGCCGCTGATGTACCGAATGATCCACTTTAAGGCATGAAAGTGGGGTTCCCTGGGTGCATGCATGAACAAGCAGATCTGCTGAACGGCGTAACTGATATCAGGTCTGGTGAAGGTGAGACACTGAAGAGCACCAGCAAGGCTCCTGTACAATGTCGGATCATCAACCAAAGGACCAGAATGAGCGCCGAGCTTGTTGGATGTATCGACAGGGGTGGCGACAGGATTGCAGTTACTCATCTTAGCCCGAGCAACAATCCCAGCAGCATACTTACTCTGTGAGAGAAATAGCCCAGACGCATGCCGCTGAATAGCAACTCCCAAGAAGTAAGACAACTAACCCAAATCTGACATGGCGAACTCAACACTCAGCTGTGAAATAATCGATGTCCGAAGAGCATCAGAAGAGGCGGTGAGAATGATGTCGTCGACATACAGTAACAGAAGTGCCATGTCGGAGCCTCTGCGATAGATGAACAGGGACGAATCCGAGCGACTGCCAATGAAACCCAAGCGGAGCAGATGAGAAGCAAAGCGCTGGAACCAAGCTCGCGGAGCCTGTTTCAGACCATACAGAAAGCGCTTCAGGAGACAGACGTGCTTGGGACGATCAGCATCAGCAAACCCCGACGGCTGAAACATGCAGACGGTCTCATTCAGGTGACCATGCAGAAAAGCGTTCTTGACATCCGGCTGATGAATGGCCCAGTTGCGCGACAGAGCTAAACTCAACACCACTCGGATAGTGACAGGCTTGACCACGGGGCTGAAGGTCTCATCACAATCAATACCTACCTAATGAGATCGACCGTTGACCACAAGACGTGCTTTGTAGCGCTCTAACGTCCCATCAGAGCGAAACTTGTGACGGAAGAGCCACATACAGCGAACGACGTTCGCCGCTGGAGGGCGAGGGACAAGAACCCAAGTACCATTCTTTGTAAGGGCCCTTTATTCGTCGAGCATAGCCGCCTGCCAATTCGGGTCGAGGAGGGCTGTTTTGTGGGAGGTGGGGATGGGGGACAGGGAGGGCGAGGTGGAGGAAGGGGTTGATTGGGAGCCAGGAGGGGCGCGGGCAAGGGGGGCGGAGCTTTGTTGATTGGTGATAGCATGCATTTAGGTAGGCATAATAGGTTGCATTTAGCTTAGTTAAGATGCATATCATGCATGATTTAAGTAGAATTTGCATATTTGCTTTCTATGTTGGTGGAGTCGGAATCTACACGTTTTTATTGATTATTTAAGGTAACTGTGGATCCGAGAAGGATAAATGGGTTGATAACGCATTGGATGAGAATGTCTAGTTGATCAAAGAAGCTTACATGAAGATCTCAAGAGGTCCTGAGAAGAAGAGGCGAGCCTAAACGAAGAACAAGTCTGCAAAAGTTGTCGCTAGACATGCTGAACTTGTTTTGCACTTTCAGGAGGCCTCGGTTGTCCGATTGACTATTATGACTATGCGTTGGAAAGCTCTTTCAGAGATCTACAACTTTTCTGTTGACAACAAGAGCAAATTCTGGATATATTTTCCGTGAAAAGCCTCTGGCTGCGGCCGCCGGCGCTGCATCTGCCGTCAGCGCCAGTACACTGCGTTTTGATTACTAAAAACCCTAGATGCTTTTGTTTTGATTAAGGGCCGACTTTGGATGATTGATAAGGCCATTTTTATTTATTTTTCCAGAACTTCTATTTTATTCATTAATTAGATTAGGATTCAAGACGATTTTAGTTGGAGATTGAGAGCGATGTTCGCCATGGGCGGTTAAACTCTCTTCGTTCTATCTACAATTTGAAGCTTTATTTGGATTGATTGTGAGTTTCTGAATCTTGTTTCTTGTTTCCTATATTTGAATGCTTCAACTTCTTTGTGCTTGATTGTTTATTGTTTTGTTCTATCTTGTCTGGCCAATTTGTTAGATCAATTCAATTGCTAAGGTTTTGTAGATTCCTGATTGCGAACCTTAACCCAAGTAGCAAACTTATCCCTTTAGGGCTGATTGAACTAATTGGATGAGTAGGAAGTTGGATGTGTTGTTAAATCCCTCTTTAGGGACTGCAAATAGTCAAATACCTTGGTTAATCTCTGAAATTAAAGCTATCAATTGGGTTAAATCCTTCTTTAGGGACTGTTCGATTGATAAGGGTTTCTAGGACTGATTGGACTAGTAACTATATTAGGTCGGGACAAGGACATTCATAGGAAAACTAAAGGACAAGAGGAAGTTACAATATCAATTCAACCAAATAAAGTGGATAGTTGTAGGTAGAGCGATCTTCTCTAAATTATTTTGCATTATTTGTTTTTATTTTATTCTGTTTTCTTTTCAATCTCAATCAACCAAAACCCCCCTTTCACTAATTGGTAAATACACATTGCTGAGGAATACTTGATTCTCTGTGGGATCGACTTCTTACTTACTTGCTATACTAGTTTGTAGGTTTGAGTTTTATTTTGATACGATTTACGCGACTAAAAATCGCTTATCAAATTGGCGCCGTTGCCGGGGAATCAAGTTTATTTCTTTGTTTTGTGTATTTATTGATTTTTGTGTATAAATCTAACCCGTTGTGAGCCTATCTTACGGTTCACGACACCCTTGCTACTAACCTTTCAAGATGTTGAGATTAGCGCAGTTTGAAGGTGAGAATTTTCACCAATACTTCACTAGATTGCATGAGTATGTTGACGACCTTGGTTCATTGGGTTATCAATTCAGCATCCGAGATATGATTATTTGCATAATTGATGGGATGACTGTTGAGACGCGAGCGCTTGCTGAGTACATGAGTAACGGAGGCCTGAAACGGTTAGGAGGATTGTTGGGGTTGTGGGATTTTTTCTTTTATATGGATTACCATGTTTCACAAGAAGTCTTGCTCGCTACGTCTTCTCCGTCGATGGAGGACTCTGTCACACACCTGGAGGATCCATTGCACACTCTTACTCAAGTGGTGCAGCAGTTAGAGGAAGGAAAAATGAGTCGAATCAGAAAATTGGAGGAACAAATGAGCCGCTGTAAAAACTTGGAGAATCAGATGAGCCAACTTATTCAAATTCTAAGTGCAAAAGGTGAGACAAAAAAGAGCTTCGAAGCAGAAGAGGAGGAATTGGTTGCAGGCAACGATAGTGTCTTCGACGATGGAGGAGAGGGTCTAGTACTTCCTGACTTGAAATCTCACGAGTCGACGCATGAGGTTACATGTGATGTGTCTCCTACTCCATCTGCAACATCCATTCTGAGCTCGCCCATTGATGAACCAGGTCTAGAGCCATTAGTTGAGGCTCAAAAGGTAATAAAGGTAAACTTTTGCAATTTTGAAGGTAATGGTGATTATGTTGATCTTTTTGATTGCTATTTTGAAAAGCCACCAGCGGAACTGTGTTGGTGGTATTATATTTCTTCTGCAGAGAGTCATGCTAGACTCTTTGATAGATTGAAAGGGTTCTTGAGTTCCAAATTTTATGCTTTCAATTTATCGTGCTATGATGTCTTTTGTAAGATGTGTGCACAGGAATATGATAGGCTACTGAGGGCCTTGACGATGTCTAAGAGATAAGGTCTTAAGATTGAAAATAAGTCAAGCCAATGACATTAAAGAAAGGCGCTTCTCGGGAGGCAACCCGATGTAAGTTTTAGTTATTTCAATTCCTAGTTAGCTAGTTTCTTTTCAATAAATTAGGTTTTCCATTAGGCATTAGATAGTTGTTTTTAGTTTTTGGATAGACTAACCTTTCAGGAAAGGTCGCCGCCTTTAACCCGCCGCAATGCTCAGATCCGACCTATAGAGACGCATCCACCACATTGTAAGTATTTCATTCACCTCTTCCTCTATGTTTTTATGTTTTTGTTGTCTTTTATGTTTCATTGAGGACAATGAAAGGTTTAAGTGTGGGGGAGAGATTGCATTGCATATAGATAGAATTTGCATATCATGTTTACTTATGTTATCATGTTTATTTATGTTTTCATATTTATTTTTACTCATATATCACATTTGGAAAAAAAATCACAAAAATATCATGCATTGCATTTAAGTGTTATTAAAGATACCCATCTTGGTTTAGTTTGTCCTCTAATTTATTTTTATGATCTTAATGCATAAATCCCATGATTTGATTGAATTTCTTGAAAATGATTTTTGGAGCATGATTTGAGAATATAATTGAGCAATTATGGTTCATAGTTGAGGTTAAATTGAAATCTAAAAAAAATATAACCTTTGTGAGTTTGTTTTGACCTTATAGGAAATTTACATATTATTCCCTTTTGTTTTTATTGTGTATTATACTCTTCATATTCTTGTTTTTCATGACCGTATTGCACATGTTTGTTGCTTGTGAATTTCAAATGATTGAGGCATGTTTTCTTTAGCCATATTATACCTTATCTACCCTTTGCATTATCCTTTGCTTGAAGCCCATCTGAGTCTTAAAGCCTATTCTTTTTGATAGCTCCACAAAAATATATCATAGCCAATGATTAGCCTGACCCTATCCGGGAATTAAGAGGAGAATTGGTGAAAAATCTTTATGTTAGAGTTGCTTTGAGTGGAGATGATATATGTATGGTTGTGCATTGCGAGAGGCATAGCCAAAATAAGGTAACCCTTCTTGCATAATAGAGATGACTTGTTACTAGTGGCCTAAGGAGGATAAAATTCACTTAGGAGTAAAAGTCTAGTAAGCTTGGACCTAGGGAGGATAAAATTCACCTAGGGGCAAACGTAAGCATATAAGAAAAGAAAATAAGTCATCATAATGGAAAAAATGCATGAGTTGTATGGCTATTGAAATCGAAGAGTGCTTATTGATATGTAATGGAGTTTATGTTATTGGAATGGTTTGTAAAGTATGAAAGTTTTGGTGTTGTTCTAGTTGGTTGTTGTTCCTTTTTCCCGGATTTTTAGCACCACAAGCCTAAATATTTCTCATGCCTTATGTTCCTACCAAAGCCCCATTACAACCCTATAAAAGTTCTCATGATGTTGTTTGCAAGTGATAACTTTCACGGTGTATAGAGCATTTTGGATTGAGTTGAGAGTTGGACTTTAAAGACTAAACACATGAGAGTTTGAGTGAAACGCATCATCCCGGTGAGGTTGGATTAAATTTGCTTTTACTATTGGATCGCTCATATATTTGCTAGGATATTTGTTCTTTTATTCATGGCTCCTATTGCTTGATGTTGCTTTTCTAAAACAATAGCATGAAGATCTTATTTGTGGGATGATTAATTCTATATTTGTTTTTCATTGCTTGAGGACAAGCAAAAGCTTATGTGTGGGGGAGTTTGATAGGATGCAATTAAGTAGGCATAATAGGTTGCATTTAGCTTAGTTAAGATGCATATCATGCATGATTTAAGTAGAATTTGCATATTTGCTTTCTATGTTGGTGGAGTAGGAATCTACACGTTTTTATTGATTATTTAAGGTAATTGTGGATCCGAGAAGGATAAATGGGTTGATAACGCATTGGATGAGAATGTCTAGTTGATCAAAGAAGCTTACATGAAGATCTCAAGAGGTCCTGAGAAGAAGAAGCGAGCCTAAACGAAGAACAAGTCTGCAAAAGTTGTCGCTAGACATGCTGAACTTGTTTTGCACTTTCAGGAGGCATCGGTTGTCTGATTGACTATTATGACTATGCGTTGGAAAGCTCTTTCAGAGATCTACAACTTTTCTGTTGACAACAAGAGCAAATTCTGGATATATTTTCCGTGAAAAGCCTCTGGATGCGGCCGCCGCATGGTGTGCAGCGGCCGCCGCCAGGGCCGATGCAGAGGAAATGTTGATGCTGCGGCCGCTGCATCTGCCGTCAGCGCCAGTACGCTGCGTTTTGATTACTAAAAACCCTAGATGCTTTTGTTTTGATTAAGGGCCGACTTTGGATGATTGATTACTAAAAACCCTAGATGCTTTTAGTTGGAGATTGAGGGCGATGTTTGCCATGGACGGTTAAACTCTCTTCGTTTTATCTACAATTTGAAGCTTTATTTGGATTGATTGTGAGTTTCTGAATCTTGTTTCTTGTTTCCTATATTTGAATGCTTCAACTTCTTTGTGCTTGATTGTTTATTGTTTTGTTCTATCTTGTCTGGCCAATTTGTTAGATCAATTCAATTGCTAAGGTTTTGTAGATTCCTGATTGCGAACCTTAACCCAAGTAGCAAACTTATCCCTTTAGGGCTGATTGAACTAATTGGATGAGTAGGAAGTTGGATGTGTTGTTAAATCCCTCTTTAGGGACTGCAAATACCTTGATTAATCTCTGAACTTCAATTGGATTAAATCCTTCTTTAGGGACTGTTCGATTGATAAGGGTTTCTAGGACTGATTGGACTAGTAACTATATTAGGTCGGGACAAGGACATTCATAGGAAAACTAAAGGACAAGAGGAAGTTACAATATCAATTCAACCAAATAAAGTGGATAGTTGTAGGCATGGTGTTGAGCGGCGGGGTGATGTGTGGTGTTCATGGAGACGATCTGACGGGGTCGGAAGACACCGGAGACGCTGCGGATGTGCGGTCTGGTGGTAGGGGGTGGTGGTGGTGGGGGAGGGGGAGAGGCAGGAGCACCGGGAGGGCTCTGGGGAAGAAGAATGTGAGGGAACGATGACTCTGACTCAGACTGAGACACAAGAGGTGTAGAAGAGGGGAGGGGGGAAGAAGCAAAAGGGAAACGAGACTCATCAAATGTGACGTGATGAGACACAATGAGCTTATGGGTCTTGATATCGAGGCAAATGTAACCGCGATGATCAGACGGATAGCCTAGGAAGACACAAGGAGTGGAGCGCGGGTGAAGCTTGTGTGGGGCGATGGAGGACTGGTTTGGGAAGCACAAGCACCCGAAGGTACGAAGATGATCATACCTAGGCAAAGTGAAATAGAGGGCCTGACCTGACGAGCGATGTTGAAGGGTAGTAGACGGTAGAATGTTGAGGAGATAGCATGTGGTTGTTAAGGCGTGAGGCCAATAGGAGAGGGGAATGGATGCGTGGAAGAGGAGAGAGCGCATCATGTTGGTAATGGTTCTGATGATTCGTTCAGCCTTGCTATTCTGCTGAGAAGTATAGGGGCAAGACAAGCGATAGGAGATCCCGTTTGCGGCAAAGAAAGAGTGAAAGTCTTTGTTGTCAAATTCACGGCCATTGTCACATTGGAAACATTTGATGGATGTGTGAAATTGTGTTTTGATGTAGGCATGGAATCTGGCAAAGACAGGAAACACTTGAGACTTGAAATAAAACGGGAAGACCCATAAATAATGAGTGTAATCATCAAGAAATAAGAGGTATTACTTGTGACCCTCCTTGCTAGGCACAGGAGAGGTTCAAATGTCACTATGAATGATATCAAAGGGGGAAAGGGTAGAGGTCAAAGACCATTGGAACGACAGTCTGACATGTTTGCCTAGTTGGCAGGAAGAGCATAAACCAGAGCGTGGGTCTTTAGGACAGGTGACAAGACTCTGGGAACGGAGGACATCTAGAACGACAGCACTGGGATGACCCAAGCGTGCATGCCACAGGCTGGACGACGATGCCGAGAGGGCGACCGGGCACGACTGACTGGACGCAGGAGGTGGTATGACAGGGTAGAGCTCCCCGGTGCTGTTACATTTCATGCGAGTAACCCCCGTAGTAAGATCGTTCACAGAGAAACCATAGGGATCAAACGCAAGGGAAACGTTGTTGTTAGTAGTGAACCGACGGACAGAGATAAGGTTTTTGACAATCTTTGGGGCAATGAGGACATTGTTGAGGTATAGTGGGTGGGTTGAGGTCTGTAATTTGGCATGGCCAATCCCTGAAGTAGCAAGACGACCACCATTTCCGACGATAATAGAGTGTGCAGGGCCCTTAAAAGAAATAGATGAGAGGTTACCTGAGGAGTGCGTCATGTGGGAGGTGGCACCAGTGTCCATATACCAAGAAGAGTCGGGAGATGTCGGTTGCATAGAGGAGAAGGCGTGATGAGGTGTGGAGAGGGCCCAAAGAGTCCCTGTTGGCTCTGATACCATGTTAGATTCTAGAATTGATGTAAAGTCCTCCTTGAGGGTTTCTATTAATTGATAAACATATATATATGTTACAAAGGTATTGGGCCTTAACAGGCATTTAACCCACTATACATGAGGAGACCTATGTAATTTATCAAAAAGGAACAAATACATACATAAAAACAAAAAAATCACACACTCCCCTTTTGTTTTTTTTTCTTCTTCCTATTTTGTGTTCTGTTTGACCCTTTACTAACCACCTCCCATCCAATGTTATTTATTCGATCCGATCCGATTATGGAACTCGATTGATATTGAGCAACGTCGATAACTTTTTTTTTACTAAACAAAACGTTGTACACGTTTATATATACTAGTTGAGTTCCACTTGCTTCGCAAGTGGAAAACAAATAGTAACATGCAAATTTATTCTTAAGTCTGATGTTGTAATTACTTTTCATTAAATGTTTTAATATATATTGAATATTATTCTTATTATGTAATACTAAGGTCGATCTATATAAATTTAAGTACTGAAATGTTTTAATTTGAAAAAGTAATTTAATTACTGAAATGTTTTAATTTGAAAAAGTAATTTAATATGCAAAATATTAAAGAAGTTATGCCATTACAAATAAGAGAAGCAGAAATTATAAATAATCTAAAATCTATGTGTAATCAACAAAAGAGATGAAGCCCCCCTTTATTTAAATATATGACCTTAATAGTATTTTTTTTAAAAAAATTAATTAAGAGCTGAAAAGGCATTTCTCTTATATTTCTTACCTAAAGAATAAAAATAGTTTATTGAAACTACATTTGTTTATGATAGGAATATCCTTTTTCGAAATTAGCAACTATTAAAATTAGGTCTTTTTTCTTCATAAATTTCATAAATTTAAGGCCTTTTATAATTTAATTGAATATGAGGTGAGACACATTGTATTTCCATGATACAATGTTTATAATGAATATATTGATAATTCTTCTAAAATGAGGATATTTTGTAACTAATTTATGAGAACTAAAGAGAACTAAAGCATCCAAATGAATTAATATTACAAAAAGGGTCTTATTGCATCATTTAGCCTAAATTTAGGATTGCCAGTTTTCTTAAATAAAGAGATAAAGTGAGTTAGGAAAACTTTTTCAATTTTCAGGTAGTTTTAGACCTTTCTTAATTTTTGTTAAATACAAAGTCAAAATAAAGTATTGAAGATAATCAAGATTTCATGGGCATTTTTACAATTTCTTTGGAGTAAATATATTTTTGTCTTTTTTCATATATAAGAGACATAGTTTTATTATTTACAAATATACGCCTTTTGCAATTTTCCTAATTGTTTATCTTTTGTAATTCCTCTTAAATATAGGACTAAAATAAAATATATAAGTTATTGTTTGTAAAAGAAACTCTAGTTGATGAAATGTAAGAAGATGTCAACTTTGACCCCCAATATTATTGATCATGTATATTCCTGCAATTTTGATAAAATGTGTGAAATCTGAACTTCCTTTTTATTTTCCATAAATAATGGTTTAAAATAAGTTAAAGAGGAGCATCATTTTTAATATTTTCTACCAATGTATTTTTTCAGTTTATCTTATAAGAAGGGGTAGAATAAAATTGGACGTCAATATAAATTGACTGATAGTAAATTATAATTGATTGGCTTATGTTATACTTTGAAATTATTAATTATTTAATTATTCAGAACTCTAAACTGTATTTTTGTTAAACCAAACTCATTAAAATAGCCATAATATCAAGTTTTATACTTGGTTCAGGTAGAATGTAGATACTCTACATTTGGTGCATTTGATTACAAGGTTTAAAATCAACTTTGACTAAGCATTTTAATATTTTTTGGCTATGTTGCTAAGTAGACGTGTCAAACGGGTCATTCGGATCGAGGTCAGGTCGGGTCACTTCGGATTTCGGGTAAAACGGGTCTCGGGTATACTCGGGTTGACTCGAACCCTGATTTTGCCGGGTTTCGGGTCATTTTGGCTTGATTACGGGTTTGTCAATTTTTTCTTTTTTAAATTAAAAAAATCACGATTTCATAATTTTGCGATAATTTTAAAATTATGATATTAAAGACATTGTTCATAGGTTCTAGTGCTAATAATTATATACTATATCTGATCTAATATTTGCTTTTTATTATTTCTCGTAATTTTTAATAAAATGTAATAAATCAACCGGGTCAATCGGGTTGTAATAAATATAAAAGTTGATTTGAAAATGAAAGATCAAGTGATTGTAATTATAAAATGTAATAAGTTTGAATCTTTTTTTTAAAATAATCATATATAATATAAATCAACCGGGTAAATCGGATAAATCGGGTCAAAATTATGGGGTCAACCGGGTTGAAACCCAGATTACCCGTAAAATCATCACATATAGCATTTCCTTTACATATCTTGTTGTAATGATTAATGAATTCAAATTATATTTGTCCGGCCCAATTTGTATGGCCCAAAAAGAATTTTGGGTGCAAATTTTGGGTGCAAATAAATTAGTGCAATTTGGAAAGAGAAAATGGCATTCAATATACCAAAATTTTGGGTTGTTGGCAGATCTGACTCTCCCCCACCCAAAATTGCAAATGTGTTAAAAATGTCAAAAGTTTTGCAAAACTAACCGGTGGAAAAAAAACTGGAAAACCGGATGGGGGGTCATGATTACATTTAATAAAGCACCCATCAAACTCAAATCAAATGTCCAAATCCTCCCCTCTCATTTTTTTTGAGCATCTCCCCTCTCATTTCAGTTGTAACTTTAAACGAGAAGAGATGAACCACCATTGAAGATTGTTGAAGAGAACCGCCATTGAAGATTTGTGAAGAAAATCGTCATTGAAGCACCTTCAAACCGCGATTGAGAGAGAGAAAGAGAAGGGGGTCAGGCGAATCGAAAAGGGAGGTCGACGAGGATGAAGAGAACAACACTTCCAGCCCTTTTGAAGAAGAACACCCCCCTCCGAAATCAAGTAAGCTCTCATCCTCTCCCTCTTAATCTTGTGAAAAACTTGGTTGGAGAGTTGCATTTATTGAATGTAGAACTGGGGATGTTGGGGAGAACGGTGAGAGAGGAATTACAAACCCTAACCTTGTGGGTGTTGGACGTTGGCAGAGGATTTACAAACCCTAACCTTGGGGACGTTTGAGCATCTGAGCATTTCTATCCTGATAGGCATTTTTTTTGCATGAAAAGAATTATTTCAGTACTGGCTAGCTTTTTTTATTTATTGTCATTGGTGTTACCAACCTCTGAACAGGTTGTTAAATGGTGTCAGGTTCACACCGAGCAATCATGACTAGAGATAAAGAAAGGAAGATTTTTTGTTGTGTTAGGAATCCAACATGATTTGATATTGGCAAGACAATCATGCATGTGGACTCGTATGCAACTTCATATATGTGCAACCGACATTAGCGTTAGAGGGAGGTCTAATAACTTCTCGAAGACGGGCCTCCTGGATCGCATGGACCAAGCCCTCTCTACTGTAGACTGGAACATGTTGAAGGAAAGCAGCCGACATTAGCTTTAGTACTTCGTTGTGTTTATTTTAGGTCTAAAACGTTTCCTCCTTTTTGATGAATGATCCCTTATGTTCTGGATTTATGTATGGATGGTTTTATGGTTAGTTGTTCTGAATGTTATTCTGACTGCTTTAGTTTGTACTTAATATTGTTTATCCTGTAGCTGGGAAGTTTATGAGATTGACAAGATCCGATAGGGATTAATCTTATATTGGCTAAGACATCGTTTTTAATGGCAAGACAAAAGTATTTACTGGCTAGTAAGCATAAATCACAATCTTCGTGTTGCACATCTTAGGGAAACAAAACGAACAACCCCATAGTGTCAATTACGTACATGCAAAATAACAAAAACAATCATTTTTCTATGCAAAAGAAGAGACATCC
Source organism: Persicaria tinctoria (assembly GCA_037127255.1). Classification (NCBI taxonomy): domain Eukaryota; kingdom Viridiplantae; phylum Streptophyta; class Magnoliopsida; order Caryophyllales; family Polygonaceae; genus Persicaria; species Persicaria tinctoria. Next base: position 24,995,584 of record JBANSL010000018.1, on the reverse strand, counting down.
TTAAGACGAGCGTCATATATATGCTTTTTATGGTTCCTTTTGTGTGGTGTTTGAGACTGACTCGATCGATCTTCGGGGGCATTTGTGGGCCTTCGGATGTAGTTGGTATGGCATAATATTGGAAACAGATTTGCTATATACATGATCAAATTATCGCCATTTGCACGGCCCAACATTTGCGATTGCGCACCACGAAAGCGCTGAGGAATTTCTGTGAAATCTACATATATCTGCAGTTGCGCACTACGAGAGCGCGGATCCAAGTTTGCGCACAGCGAGAGCGCAGATGGGAGCAATCGCAGGCGAGGCACCGGCATGCGAGGATCTCGATCTGTTGCACCCGGATTTTACACTCTGACGCCATTAGCCCTTCGCCACACGGCATGACAACACTGCCTATTTCCTTCGATTGAATTGGCAATTTGGCATTGAACCTCCCAACGCCATTGATCTTCCAGCTCCCTTCGGCATGCCAAGGATTTTTTTGGACCGTCGTCTCTGCACAGCTTGCAGGCTGCAGATTGTCGCCGGCTTGTGTGGAGAGCTTACAAACATGAAATGGCTCCTATGGATTCTGATATCCTCCCTAACGATGTCAAGAAGCTCATTAAAGGGATCGAGAAAGTCGAAGAAGTCGCAACGCTAAATGAAGGTGAAGCTGATAACAATGGAGGTCGAGGATATGGGCAGCAGGTAAGTTCTCTTTATTCTTTAATTTATCAAAATTTAAAAAAAAAGGCAAAAAGGTAGGGCGGAGGTTTGATTTAATTTCAAATTTCCAAGTACAACTGTAAATCTGTACACTAGTCAAATCACAGCTGCAGATTTTTTTACTCCGTATCACAGCTGCAGATTTGCATAAATTACATAAACACATCCAGCTTAATTTGCGTACACAGACTTTGTTTTTTTTTTAAAAAAAAGGGCAAATGCGTATTACGAGTACGCGAATCACAAATTTTTTTTATAAAAAAATCCGTGATTGCGCATTACGAGTGCGCGGATCCGCGCACTCGTAATGCGCGGTTACAAAACGTGTAAACGGCAAAAAAATAACCGTGTAAATAGTAAGCCCCTATTGGAAAATTGCGTCGGGGGCACGCAGAGATCATCGTTGGGTGCTCAAGGAGCGCACAAAAATGTCATGTTGTGCAAGGATCACCCAAAGGTGGTCGAGAGCCCAACTTCTGGCATCAGTTGCGGCCACCACAGAGCTCCATTGTTGCAGCTGTTTCTTTTGACACAATCCTTGCATAGCCTTTTCTTGGTTCTAACTCATCACTCACTTGGATACGCCTCGAGTTGTCCGTGCCATGGCCCGAAACTTGATTGTTTGAACAGTTTTTTCCTCGCCGCTCATATATGATTTTGAGCCCTTTTTGTTGCTCATTTTGTGGGGCACTTGGGGCTACTTCGATCGATATTTGGTGGAAGTTGTTTGCCTTCGGCGGTAAGTGGCATGGAAAAGGCTTGACAACTTGGGTCGCGGGCATGTCGGGTTCATTGGTGAGCGATCGAGATGTGCAGAAAGATGCATTGACCACCACATAACTCCATACTTACCCATTATCGTCGATGTATATCAGGTACACAATTGCCACGTGTATCCTTGTATATGTCTACATATTTTCCGTTGATGACTAGGATTTCCCTTTGCCTGGCTAGTAACTGAATTTCTGGGTTTTATTCTTCCAACTTGACGTTAATGACATCCATGGAGAATAATCAGTTGTTTTTCACTTTTTGGTCCACCTGTCGAGCTCCCCCATCTCCTTTTATATTCCCTCTGAAACCCGCTGAACTCCCCATGTGATTTCCCTCCAATTTGCCTTGGCGGGAACTTTTCTTTGTGAAAAGTGGATCATCTCTCTCCTAGTGCATTAAATGCTAGTCATTTCAACAACAATCCCTCGTGAAGGTCGGTGTTCTTGCGTCAAGGGTCCCCTGCATGCCGAAGAGCTTTGTCCAACATCGCCTCCACATCGTCAGTGGACATCCTTGGAGCTTTTGGCCTTGAAACCATCCTTTCGGTCTCCTCCCTCTCATCATCGGATAATATTTCCATACAGCCCATTGATGACGTTTCCTCAAACGAAATGCTCTCCTCTATGAGCATTGCCATGTGGGAATTTCGACCTTCAAACACCCATCCCCCTCCTCGACGTTCCCACCGACCATCGCACACGAGAGTAAGTAAGAGCACCTCTTTCTCCCCTACCAAAATGAAGATAATAAGATGGTTTTATCACTTTCATTTGACGATAAGAAGAGGATGGGGAGTATCCATGGATGTAAATAGAATACTAGCAGCATACTAACCCATGTTCATTACTATATAATGATTAATGACTGAAGTTGACACGTTTTTTTCTTTGTATGGCACGAAATATTCCGTTGTTGTCCCGAATTACTTTTTGACTGGCTAGTAATTGTAATACTGGGTTGTCTTTCCTTCCAACTCCGCTTTTAATGGCTGCCCTTCAATGGTCCTAAGTGCCCCTTCAGCTTTTTGGAATTTTTTATCCCAAAACCCCTCACATAGCTCTCCTGAAACCCCTCACATAGCAAGCAAATCTCCCTCTTTTTTTTGGGCGGGAAATGTTGAGCATTAAATGGTCTACAAATGCATTTAATGCTGATGACATCATTCCCCCCCTCTCTATGCTGTTTCTCCAGCCTCTCACTTCACTTTCTGGACACCTGGCCAACCCATCTTTGGTTTCCCTTTATTTTATTTTATTTTTGTTACCTACAACCGGCTATATTGGTAAGGGTTTTAATTGCACAAATGACAATTTGCCACCCGCCTGCAAATTTTCGTATGACATGTATAGATTTGCAAACCTCACCAAAAATTGGTATATCTATGCAAATTGGCCATTTGGAAATCAGGTGATCAACATTCAACAAAAGCTGCGGGTGGTATATTGGTAACTAGTTTTATTCCCCGCGATCTTCGCGGGTTTTTTTATACGACTTTTATTATTTATGCATAAATTGTGTAAGATTATAAAAATTATATAAAATATTATTTTTTTAACTTTTTAATTTCCTACTTATTATCAATTTATTATTGGTGATAATTTTTTTTAACGACGGACTTTAATCACTCAAATATTATAAAATACAGTTTCTCTTACTCCCACACACATATAAAATCATTCGTTTAAAATCAGTCGTTCTAAAATATTATTATCAATGTGTCATCCAATAAATATATCTTGGAGTATTAATTGTTGAGTATATTAATCAAACCATCAATTATTTTTAAAAAACAAATTACGGTATATCATGGAGTATTGTTGAGTATGACCTTTTTTTTTAAACAAATTAAGCCGGTTTTTAAAATTGATTCTCTATATAATTTAATCAATTTTTATTAGTGATAAAACTATTCTAACCTTTTAACATAAAAATTATTCTAATCTAGAGTTTTTTTCTAAATAAAATATTTATTAAATAACTTAAGGTAAAATGATAAGATTTGTAAGATATGAGGGTTGAATATTTATACCGAAAACTAATTTAATCATTATTTAAAATAGACACATAGGATGACACTTGTATGGGGTTATCGTCTAACGTGGCTTCAATTTATTGGATCGTCATTAATTGACGTGATATAAAATCGGGCCTAGATTGCAAAAGAGAACGACACGTGTGCAAATCGCGCCAGAGCCCGCCACATAGGATTTCCACGCCTTTGTTTTAGTATTATTTACTAGTCTATTCCCCGTGCTTTGCACGGGTTTAATGCAAAAAAATTAGAGAATGCAATATTATAATAATTTTTTCATATTTAAATGTAAAAATATTAACATTGAAAAAAGTATATTCATCTACAAACAAAATAGATAACCTACATTTTATGATAATTTTTATATAGTTTAATAAAAATTTAAATAATATCATAGAATTATTTTTCAAATGAAATTAAAACTCCGTCATTAATTAACAATCATAAATTTCTAACAAAATTAAAACAAATTGAATAGATAAACATGTAATTGAATTGTTTGCCCTCCTAACATACATAAGATCAATCATACAATCTCAAAAATCTCCAATCCCGGATACCACCTTCGTCAAAATAAAACTCACACGTTCATCAAATGGGTTTTTTTATTCTCTTAAGCATATTGAAGTTTCATAATTAAGTAAAAAAACCACTTTTCTCGCCTAAAACCTATCGTATACTCAATTTTAAATAAAAAACTAATCACTTAAAAAATAATCAATTATTATTGTTCTTATAACCGATTAGCAATTTAAAATAAAATATTTATAGAAAAAAGTACTCTAGTTCTTTGGATAATTAAAAAAAATTGGCATCAACAGAATATAAGATAGACTCCGAATATAATTGACACCAATTAGCAAATGGGACAACCCCTTGAATTGGCCTCCCCCATTCCCATAATTAAAAAAATGATTAAAATTTAAAGAAAAATGATAAAGGGTGGTTTTTTTTTTATGAGGAAGGATAGGGTGGGAATCGAGATTTTGACACACGAATATAAATGAAAAAAATATAATTTCTACCTAATTCTCGTCTTCTCCTCATAAACTATACAGTAACATTTAATCTCTTATTTTCTTTATTTCTCCTTCCGAAATCTAATTAAACACAAACCATGGAGATAAGACACAACAAATTGATTCCGTTAAAGGTTCACATTTTTTAAACTTCATCATATTGAAATCCAACGTGTCATTATATTGTGGATCTCAATTAGTAAAACATTAATATTACAATAAATACATGTTCATTTAATTAGCCATTAAATTAAAGAAGATTTAAAAACCATTACTGCTATTATACAATAATTGATTAATTAAAAGGGATATGATACATAACTAATTAAAAGTTTATAGTAATTAATACTCAATTTTTTACGGCTAGGCAAGCTTTGACTGTACTACTACAATGAGTTGAAAACAAATACGTATATATATATATATATATATACTATAATGAGTTGAAAACAAATACGTATATATATATATATATAAAATAAATAAGATATATTATACATAAATGTAGATATATAATATCCTAAATAGTTAAATCTATATATAGGCCATTCGGATGGGTTTTTTCAAGTGAATAATTATTTAACATAAATAAAAATTATTATTTTCTAAATTAATTATGAAAAGAATTGAAATAAAGAAAAAATAGGTGGAAAAATTTCACACGTGGTGCACCATTTTAGGAGTAAAAAAAAGGCGGGAAAATTTTGAAGGAGAGTGCGACATGTGGCATATCCAGCCTCTACTTTAGTATTGTTTAGGATTGATATTGATATATTGATATTGATTGATTGATATTGATATTGATTTGTCAAAGTTTTAGGGGTAAAAAAGTCAAAAAATTGTTACTGTTCACAAGAGGATCCTCTCTTTTATATATAGATATATAGAGAATGGGTAACTTGTGCACAAGGCTTAGGATGTGCATTGTGCACAAAATATTATTCGGTGAAATGTGAAACATTATTCAGTGAAATTTGAAGCATTATTCGGTGAAATGTGAGTATTGTTTAGGGGAATGTGAAACATTATTTGGTGAAATTTGAGGCATTCCATATAAATTGTAACTATTGTTTAGGGAATTGAGGTTTCTTTTATTTGAAATGAATAAATAAAAAAACTAAACATTATTCGGTAGAATGTTATAAATTATTCAATGGAATTGAGACGTTTTCATATGAACTGAACGGAAAAAAAAAACATAACAGTGTTCGGTAGAATGTTTCACATTTCACTGAATAATTCTTAAAATTTCACCGAATAATGTTTCACATTTCACCGAATAATATTTATACACAATGCACACCCTAGGGGTGTGCACTATGGAACCACTCCCTAGATATAGATATATAGATAAACAATTAAAGAGGAATTTGGCACTAGAGATTAATCAAGATTCATTTATCCACAACAATCAGAATGTGTTTGTAACAAATCTGTATAATTATAGCAAATAGTCCGTCTAAATTATTCCTTTTTGAGTGATTAATTGGAAATGTGTATAATTAAGATTATCCCTCCCTCGCATAATAAGATAGAGGATGACATACAGACACTTAATGCTCAAGTGTGAAGCACATTGCCATGTTGTGGAATGACGCTGAACCGGATCCATAATCCATATGGGTTTGTACTTTGTGAGATTGTCGTCTATCTCTCTATTTTGTTATGTTATGTTTTTATGGTTGAATTACGCTTTTCTATTAAACAATACATGAAATCATGAATTGGTGATGACAAAATTGCACATGGAATGGAAGGACTCCATTCTCCGTAATAATTATTAATAACCGCCCACATAAACTATAAGATTCCATTCTCTAAAGTAATTAACCTCTTACCCCCGTACGGTTGCTCATTATTCTTTATTTCTAAAATATATTGCTTCTAGTATTTGTGTGTGTTATCACTATTTTTTTTTTCTCAGTAGGCAAAAAGAGGGCGATTCTTAAAACAGAACAGAACATAACCCTGATCATCAAAGGGAGAGTATCCATATTACAAATGTCATTAGATCTAGCTATGAAATCTGCTGCGCTATTAGTTCCAAGGAAACAATGTTTGAACTCTATATACTCAAATTCCGATTGCATCTTCTTGATTAGTTCAATTTGCCACCATATCTCCCATCTAGGCCTTGCATCATCGTTTATAGTCTTGATTACTTCCAAACAGTCACCTTCCACTATTACTCTGCGTAAACCTTTTTGCCAAGCCAATTTTGCTGTTTTGTACCTGCACAAAATGCAGCTGCTTTGTTTTGGATAGCGGAGCCACTATATATCTACCCGCTGCTGAAAAATATCCATCACCGTTCCATCACAATCCCTAAGAATTCCACCTACTTGGCAAAAACCAGTAGGTTTAGTTGAGCCGTCTACATTAATTTTATAGGTGGCTCTAAGTGGATTTTTCCACTTGATTACAATCCTCCGTCTGTCTTGTTTCGAACTTTTATTGGGATTGACATTCAACTAATCTCTCACCTGCACATAAGATCTAATTGCAATTTGTGAGATAGATTCAATGTTTTTATTTTTAAAAATTACGTTGTTCCTAATTTCCCAAATTGTTTGCCAAATGAAACAAAGGTCCTCAAAGTTCGGAATGGATGGTTTAGAGTGTAGGAGTTCTTTAAGAGTTGTGACCTGGTTATTTACATAACTTACAGATTTACCAGTTAGTTGTTCGTAGGCTGCTATGATTCATTTGGTGATGGCGCAATGCTTGAAAAGATGATCACTATCTTCATCTTTGTCGTTGCAAAGACAACATTGGGAAGGAACTCTATTGAAAAAGCAGTTTAGTCTTTCTTTTGTTGCGAGTCCATCTTGTGCTACTTTGCAAATGAGGTTCTTGATACGAGGAGGGAGATTTAGGTTCTAGATCCATTTTCCTTTTTCCTCATTCTGGTTGCGAGTGTTTATAATATGTTTGACCGATTTGGTCGTGAAGTAACCGTTCGCATTAAGTTTCCAAATTAGCTTATCACTGGCCTCCCGAGAGGGAATTTTGATCTTTAGAATTTGATCGACAATATTATTTGGAAAGAGATGTTGAAGAACTTGTAGGTTCCATTGTTTATTGTGGTTGATCAACTGATAAACTTTTAGAATAGGGTCATGTGAAAGTTGGTGGTTTTAAAGATTACAACCTACCACCCAAGGGTCTTTCCATACATTTATGGTTTCCCTATTTCCAACTATCCAATGTAATCCTTGCAAAAATTTGTCACGAAGTTGTAGTAGGCGGCCGAATTGCCATGAGGGGTTTGTAGGAGTTGCATTCATTATCTTTTGTTCTTGAAAGTATTTTTCTTTAATAACTTTAACCCATATATTGTCATTGTTAGTGTACAATTTCCATAAGAGTTTCATCTGAATACTAATATTGAGGTCTTCAGCTAGTCTTATGCCTAGACCACCTTGATCTTTTGGTTTACAGATTTTTTCCCAACTTATTAACGGGTTATATCGTTCTGACTCCAGCTTGTTCCAGAAAAAAAATTCTTGTTAACTTGATCAATCTGATGGAGGACCCCTTTGGGGAGCAAAAAGTTTTGCATTAGGTAGTTAGTTTTTGAGCTAAGATTTGCAGTAATTAGAGTTACACGGCCAGCCTGGGTTAAGGACGAAGCTTTCCATTTAGATAACTGTTTTTTGAGGCTCTGTATAGCATCTTGGAACGTCTCATTCTTAATTATACCGCAGAGAAGAGGAATCCCAAGATATTTTTCCAGAGTTCTAGAAACCGGGATGTGCATTTCGTTAGCTAGGGAATTTGCTAGCGAGGGACTGGTGTTACCAGAGACTTAGAGAGAACTCTTGCTATAGTTTATGGTAAGACCGGATAGGTTGGAGAATTTGTTGAGCATGTTCCAAATAGTATGGATGCTCTTGTGGGATGATGGTGCAAAGATTATAGTGTCATCGGCAAAGGTCAAGAAAGGAATAGGCGTACCATTTTTAGCAATCTTAATACCCACTAAAGCATCATCTAATCTTGCTTCCTCCTGTAGTTCTGCTGCTAGGTTCTCCATTACAAGGATGAATATGCATGTATGGTGCAAGTGGATCCCCTTGTCTAATGCCCCGTTCTGGTTTAAATTGAGGGCCTGGTCAATTGTTAACTAGAACCGAAAATGTTATAGTAGTTAGGCAGCTCATAATCCATCTAATCCAATGAGAGTCAAAACCAAACTTAGTGAGTGTGGCTTTAATGTAGTCTCAGCTGATCTTATCATAGGCTTTTTCCATGTCAAGCTTGAGTGCCATCCATCCTTTCGCTCCTCTTTGTTTGTGAAAATTGTGGAAAATTTCATGTGCTATTAGCGTATTATCCTGTATGGATCGTCCTTCCATAAAAGCTCCTTGGAAAGGATTGATGAGTCTAGGTAGAATTGTTTTTCATTCTGTTAGCTATTAGTTTAGAGAGTATCTTATAAATGGTGTTGCACAAGCTAATTGGTCTGTAATGATTTATATTTGACAGATTATCCGTTTTGGGTATGAGGGCTATGAAAGTTTGATTGATCTCAGAGAGTAGAGTTCTGGAGTGGAAAAAGCTTTGACATTTCTGCACACAGATTGACCAACTATGTGCCAGTATTTGCTAAAGAATTCCGGTGGGTAACCATTCGGTCCAGGAGTTTTGTTTGTAATCATGTTGGTAACGATTTTTTTTTATTTCCATATTTGATGGAATTGAGAGCAGGAGGTTGTTTTCTTCTTCAGTAATTTGTGGGAGTTCATGAGGGAGATGTTCAAGGGTTATGTTTGTGCACATTGGTTTAATAAACCTCTCAGCCATTTTTTTGGTGATTTGGTTAGCTATATCCTTTGGGTTAGTAAGGTTCTCACCATCCATAAAAGTGAAAGAAGATGTATAGTTTTTAAAGTTCTTAACTTTCACTATTGTCTGGTAATAGCTAATGTTCTTATCACCTAATTGAAGGTGCTTGGTCTTAGCCCGTTGTTTTCAGAATTTATAGTTGTAGTCAAGAAGAACCATTTTTTCTTTTCTAGATTCATAAGCTTTCGGTTATCCCAGCTGGAGAGTCTGCCCCAAGGAAGTTTAGCTTGAAGGGTTAAGATTTTTTTGTCAACTTCATAAAGCTGCTTTAATATGTTATTAGATTGTGTTTTGTACCAGTGTTTCGTATTGTTCTTAAGTAATTTCTGTTTTTTCATGAGTTTGTAAGCATGAGAGCCAGTGAATTTGTTCTCCCAAACTTGCTTCACCATTTTTTCATAGATGGGATTAGTAGTCCATGCCATTTCAAAACGAAAGGGGGCACCTTTATGATCGTACTCGTTACCAATTTGGAGTGTGTGACTTATCACTTTACGGTATAACATTCCATAGTAGATTGTCATTATGAATTTCAGAAGGCAAAAAAATAATTTATTTAACTTTTTAATTTTAAAATTAGACAAGGAAAATAAATTATTTAGTCTTTTAATTATAAAATAACTTAAATTAAAGGATTTGAACTTAATACTTTTATACAATTACTATTTATTTAACTCTTTCTTACCAAATAAGCTAATAAAGTAACATATAAATCACTCCAATAACATCCTCTTTTTTATTTATTTATTTATTATTTTTACAGTAGGCAAACATTAGGAGTCGCTACTTATATATATAGTAGTCTAACTTCAGGATCATCTTAAAGGATGATATTACAAAAATCCCTATGATAGGGGATAGATTGCAAATTACAGATGACACCTTTTCTAGCTATATAATCTGCTGACTTATTTGATTCTCTATAGATATGACGAATTTCTGCCATTGAAAATTTCGATTGTAGCTTGACAATATCTTCAACCTGTCGCATGACTTCCCATCTTGGTTGTTGACGTCGATTGATAGACTTAACCAAAATTTGGTTATCACTCTCAAGGATGATCCTCGATAAACCTTTCTCTTTTGCGCATTGCAAATTTGCAACCCCAAAAGAATTGTTGAGGCCTCCTGATAGCATGCATTTAGGTAGGCATAATAGGTTGCATTTAGCTTAGTTAAGACGCATATCATGCATGATTGAAGTAGAATTTGCATATTTGCTTTCTATGTTGGTGGAGTCGGAATCTACACGTTTTTATTGATTATTTCAGGTAAATGTGGATCCGAGAAGGATAAATGGGTTGATAACGCATTGGATGAGAATGTCTAGTTGATCGAAGAAACTTACATGAAGATCTCAAGAGGTCTTGAGAAGAAGAAGCAAACCTAACGAAGAACAAGTCTGCAAAAGTTGTCGCCAGACATGCTGAACTTGTTTTGCACTTTCTGGAGGCCTCGGTTGTCCGATCGACTATTATGACCATGCGTTGGAAAGCTCTTTCAGAGAGCTACAACTTTCATGTTGACGTCGAGAGCTGATTCAAGACGGATTTTCCGTGAAAGACCAATGCAGCGGCCGCAGCATGCATGCGGCGGCCGCCGCATCTACCGCCAGCGCGAATACGCGTCGTTTTGAATAATTAAAAACCCTAGATGTTTTTGTTTTGATTAATGGCCGACTTTGGATCTTTTATAAGGCCACTTTTAGTTGTTTTTCCATAACTTCTATTCTACTCTTTCATTCATAAAACAACAGGAGAGAGAGAGAGAGAGCGATGTTCGCCATGGGCGGCTAAACTCTCTTCGTTCTACTCGCAATTTGAAGCTTTATTTGGATTGATTGTGAGTTTCTGAATCTTGTTCCTTATTTCCTATATTGAATGCTTCAACTTCTTTGTGCTTGATTGTTTATTGTTTTGTTCTATCTTGTCTGGCCAACTTGTTAGATCAATTCAATTGCTAGGGTTTTGTAGATTCCTGATTGCGAACCTTAACCCAAGTAGCAAACTTATCCCTTTAGAGCTGATTGAACTAATTGGATGAGTAAGAAGTTGGATGTGTTGTTAAATCCTTCTTTAGAGATTGCAAATACCTTGGTTAATCTCTGAACTTAAAGCTATCAATTGGGTTAAATCCTTCTTTAAGGACTGTTCGATTGATAAGGGTTTCTAGGACTGATTGGACTAGTAACTATATTAGGTCGGGACAAGGGCATTCATAGGAAGACTAAAAGGACAAGAGGAAGTTACAATATCAATTCAACCAAATAAAACGGATAGTTGTAGGTAGATCGATCTTCTCTAAATTGTTTTGCATCAACTTGTTTATAGTTTATTTTGTTTTCTTTCTTATTTCAATCACCCAAAAATCCCCCTTTTCACTAATTGGTAAATACACATTGCAAATGAATACTTGATTCTCCGTGGGATCGACCTCTTACTTGCTTGCTATACTAGGTTGTAGGTTTGAGTTTTATTTTGATACGGTTTACGCGACTAAAAACCGTCCATCACCTCCGTTTGAATGATAGAACATTCAATAATCTCCTTATGAAAGATATCAATAATCGGACCTTCGGAATCCCGAATGATTCCTCCAATCTGGCACTTGCCAGAAAGGGCAATAGAACCATCTACATTAATTTTGTAGATAGTTCTTGGTGGTCGACTCCACTTGGCATTAGCCCTTTTGTTTTTTACTCTCTTCATTTCTGGGCTTTTGCAATCTCCCTGGTTCCAGTCAAGCAGGGTTTGTTCGATTCTCTTGGACTATTTGAGCTGCATCATTCGATTTCTTTTGCCTGAAAATTTGTTGATTTCGAATTTCCCAAAAAACTTGCCAGGTGCAAGCTAGATCTTCAAACCTGTTATTTGCTCTTCTAGTTTGTTCTAAATTTGTATTGATAAGACACGAGTTATTGAGCTCAAGAAAGAACATACTTGTTTGTTGTTCATACTGCGCTATCACTTCTCTAACAAATGTACATCTTGTAAATAGGTGCGTCACATTTTCATCTGATTGATTACAGAGAGAACATTGGCTAGGAACCCTATTAACATACCTGTTTAGGCGAGCAGCCATCAGAAGACCATCTATTTTTATCTTTCAAAGAAAGTTCTTAGCTATGGGGGGTAGTTTTGGCTTCCATATCCAGGTGTGTGCGAATCAGGCTCATGACTTGGTGGCACTGAAATGTTTCTAGCTAGCTGATTTGGTGGTAAAGTTTCCTTCTGGGTCTGGCTTTCAGATCAATTCATCATAGGCCTGACAATTTGGAATTTTAATAGCAAAGATTTTTTGGATTACCTCATAAGAAAACATTTGTTTTAGAATGTCTTCATTCCATAGGTAGCTGTCAGATATAAGAGCTTTGACTTTCATTTATGGGTCAAAAGAACTCAAATAGATTTTTATGTTGATAGATGAAACCCATGGGTCATTCCAAACATTAATAACATCCCTCACTTGTAACGTATAAATAATTAAATTTGGAACACTTAACCAATAACATTAACAAACAAGATTACAATGAAACCCGGGAAATATTTGTTTTTTTTAGTTTCAACCTCTAAATCTTATTTGTGTTATTATGTGCCCATACTACTTAAGAATGATAGTGCTGCGGCAATTTAATGTTTATAAAAATAAATAAAATAACATTGATGCACTTTATTTTTAACTATAAAAAAATGTTAAAACTTCTATGGAATATTCCCCCCGGCGGTTTATAAATTTATACTACTTGTTAATTAAGGGAAATCTGAAAACATACACTGAACGTGAACACTGGAGAGATGCAGAGAGAGTGGGCTTACATGTTCATCAAGTGTTTCCAATTTCCTTAGACACCAAAAAAAAAAAAAAAAAAAAAAATTCGTCAGGTACCCTTGGGGTATTGCAATTTTCGCGAGATATACAACTCTTTTACATATTTCGTGTGGTACCCCTGTGATTTTCTTTTTTTTCACCTCGTGTCCTTTGGGGTTAAATCTAACGGGTTTTTTTTCTTCCGTTAGTTTCCAATTTAAAAAAGAAAAGAAAAGAAATAAAGCCAGAGAAAGAGAACAACACCGATACGAGACACGAGAGAGCGAAGCGAGGGAGACTAATCGAAGAAGACGAGCGCTGCCGCCGGGAGGAGGAGCTGTTCCTCGCCTGCTCGGATCCGGTGCTTGAAGGCCAGGTCGCTGCTGCTGTGTCTAGGAAGAGCGTTGTTGCCGCTGTTCGAAGGGCCAGGTGATTACCATAATCTAGGGTTTGGGGATTTGGAGGTTAGGGGTGAGACAGGTGAGGATTTGGGTGTCGAATCCATAAATCGTCATTCGAGCAGGTGAGGATTTGGGGAGTTGGGGGTTAGGGGCGAGGCAGGTGAAGATCTATGAATTATAGATCGGAAATTTCGGGTGTTCGCTTGGGTCTGTAATTCTTAATCTTGCACAGTTCTGTTTTTGGGACTAACTTTTGGATTCTGCAAATAAGGAATTCCTTTCGATCGTGTCAACGTTTCAGAACAATTTGTTGTTCCCCCTTTCACTTGCATAGCTCATTGATCGTGATTTACCCTTTCTTTTTGCTTATTTCAACCAGTGGTTGTAATAAATGAATTTGGATTCATTTCAATTTTCAAGTGCGTTCAATTTGGATCTTTGTTCTAATGCTCACACAAGTAATATCCCAGTAAGTTTCCTCACTTTTGTTAATATTTTGTTTTATCTCTTTTGATTTGTGATTTTGTGCTTGTGGTTGATATGATTACCAGAATCAATACAAATATCCAATCCGACCATGGCAAGATCTTCTTCGCGTTCTTTCTCTCTCTCGTCTGTTCTTTCTCCGTCCGTCCTTTCTTTCTTTTTATTTTTTTTAATTGCAAACTAACAGATAAACACAAGGGCTGTTAGATTTAACCTCAAAGGGCACGAGGCGAAAAAAAAGAAAACCACAGAGGCACCATGCGAAATATGTAAAAGAGTTGTATACCTCGCGAAAATTACAATACCTCAGGGGTACCTCGCGAAATTTCCGGAAAAAAAAAAGTGTTTCCAATTTCCCATGTCTTAATTTTATCCTTATCCTCTGAAAGATAAGTGGATCAAAAAATAAAATAAAAATTTATATGCTTTTTGGAGCTTTTAGATTGATTTTTCAGCACTTAGATCTTATTTTGGGGATTTGTCCTTCCAGAGACTGAGAAGCCAGTTTTCCAACTTTAGTTAATCAACTTTTTATTTTTGGTAGAAATTTTACAATGCCGTCCTTATTTTCCTTACTTTCAACAAATTATCCTTTCATTTTTTTGAAATTATTATACCCCTTACTTTCAAAATTGCACAAAGCCATCCATTATTTATAAAACATTTTGTAATTATTTTTTCTCATATATATCTTCCTGAAGTTACTACATTGTCCATCTTCATTTAGTTAATATGTTCATAAAACAATGTTTGGAGTTTATCTTTAAACTTTAAAAGTTATTGTGAGTGTGTTTTATTAAGAATATAAATAAATCCCAAAATAATTTGGAGTTTTTTTTGCCCCATACTGATAAAAATAGTTAAAATTTGGATAATTTTCCTAAATGTAAACTGTTAACTTATGCCCAAAATAAAGATTATAAAACTCAATAAAAATATCATTTTATAATTTTTATATTTAACTATTTATTATAACTTGATATCTCATATTAGAGCTTAGTATATATGTATATAAAATGGTTTTTTTATTTACTCTAACTTTGGGCATAGAATTAGAGCTCTAATTTAAAAATATTTTCTAAATTCTAGTTAGTTTAACTTGTCTTTTAATTAGATTTTTAGGATTCATTATTTTTTTGATAGAAAATCATTTTCTATAAAAAAATATTGAAAAAACCAATATACAAAAAGAGAAAAAAATCTGATAAGATAGAAAGACCGAAAATAAATAAAAATCGATATAATGGGTGTGTATGGTTCACAAAATAAACAGATAAAATTAATTATTTGTGGGTATTTATTTTTTAAATAGCTTTTTTGGTTGTTTGAATGACTAAAATAAACAAAAACGTGTTAAAAAAAGCTAGAAAAGAGATGTTATTTGGGTGTTTATTTTGTACAAGTGTTGTTTTACTCCTTCCCTTCCATCTTATTTGGTTTGAAAGTACTACAATACCCCTAATAACAACCAAATAAACTCCATTTTTTTTATACAAATAAACAGTTTTTCGCCCAATACGGAGATTATCTTGTTGTTTAAATTTTTAAGAGTGAGGCTAGAGGCAAGATGCCCAAATGGCTATTGACAAGATAATTTCATGTAAATTTTGCGCATGTCCTTTTCATTTTTTCCGAACACATTGCAAAAAGGCTCAAAACTCTCTTTTCTCGAATCGAAACCTAAATCTGTTGAACAAATCGTTTTGATCGAAAATAGCTTAAAATCGATGAAATTAATCAAAATATCTATTGATCGACTCACGAATTGGTATATCGATCGCTTTACATGATTATCGAATGGTGATTTTTGGTCTTCATTAAAAAAAATCACCGAAAGAAGGAGCTCGACAGGTAAAAACGAGGTACATGATGGAGCTCAACAGGTTTAAACGAGCCTTCATCAAAGCCTCGGTGAAAGAAGCCGAACCTCAATCATCACCTCGGTGACAGAAATTGAGCTTCCATTATCAGCTCGGTGGAAGCAGTTGAGCTTCCATCATCAGCTCGGTGACAACAATTGAGCCTCCTCGACGCAGACAACAATTTACGAGATTTATGCCTCACGTAAACGACATCGAAAATCGCAAACAAAAGAACCAATTTCTTTCGTTTTCATTCCAATTTGTACTCATAATTCAACTCAAACAATACTCAAATCAATGACAATCAAACAAAAGACACAAAAACCAACCAATTTCATCAATTTTAATTCCAATTTCAAACCCTAAAATATACAATTTCTTCTCCAAAAGCTTATCAAAAACAAATTATAATGAAATTTCTTATCTTAAAGTTGATATATCTATAGAACTCTCTCTCAAATGGACCTCAAAACTCCAAAATATTTTTGCTCTTGTTTGCTCATTGAAAGCACACGAGATGTTCTTGGTAGCGTGAAAGGGAGGATGACGTTCCATGGAGGATGGGTTGGAGATCGATTTTTGTTGGAAAGAACTTTGTGTGCAATTGTTTGAAAAAAATGAAAAGGACTGTGTGTAATTTAGGTGAACTTATCTTGACAATATCCATTTCTCCATCTTGTCTGAAGCCCTTATGAATTTTTAACTAATTTTACAAACAATTTATAAATTTTACCCTATTTATAATTTTAATCAGTTTATTAACCTCATCCCATATGAACCCAATGTTAAATCTACTCCATTAAAAAAAACACGTTTATATTTCTTCGGTCCAAACATACAAAAGACAACCCTTTTTTTTTTTTTTTTTGGTTTGAAGAAATTGGGTGTCAAAATGTGGATTTGGTTGATTTTTTTTTTGAGTTGGTTGATTTTAGACTCTTCGTCACTAAGCTAATATCTAGTGGTCGCCCACACAACAAGTCAAAATCCAAGTTCCCTTGTCACAAATTAACGAACTATATTCATCTTTTTAACTTATGCCAACCACATTTTTTCTAGTTTACATCTTAAGGAATAAGGATATATTTTCAATTTATAACAAAATTTCATTAGATTATTTAATTTAGTTCATTTTTAAATATTTTTAGAGCTCACTAGTTTTCTTTTTCAATAGAGGATGCTTATGATTTTCCCCTACGAGAAAGATTAGATAAACCATATTATTAAAATATAGGGTAAAAATCTATATTTTTATTTTGAATACTATTAATAGATTTAAACTAATTTTAGTTTAACATTTTTGAAGTGGTATCTTAGAAAATTTGATTTATTGTTAAAATAGAATGTCGGTCTGTTCGAGATTTTTTTTTTTGATTAAGTAGGAATTCAAGATTAAAAATACCCGAATCTCGATAGGCTAATAAGGGGTGGCTAAGTGAATTTTTTTTAATAAGGGGTTGTTAGTTCAAAACAAGGGTGATTAAAAAATAGTTTTATGCATTTTGACCTAGAAAATATACAATAAAATAAGGGAAATAGAAACTTACAAAAGAAGAATTTAGGTAAAACTAAATCAGTTAAGTTGAGGATATAAACTAAATGAGACCACCTTATAAAAATTCTCAAATTGGTATGTCTATAAAAATTCTAAATACTACATAATCATGCAAAAGACCAATATACCCTTAAATCCTCCAAAGCGGGGCCCACCTATTTGTCCCCTCGGCACCCATAAATAGCCGACTTGTGGTATGATATTCTTCCCTTTTCCCTCTCCTCTCCCTCCCTTCACAAACTCACAAAGCTCCTCTCATTTCCCACACACGCTCCTTTTTTATTCGATCCGGTTCGTCAAAATTATGTGGTCCGAAAACCCGGTTTGCCTCCAACTTCCGGTTATTGAACCGCGGTTCACTTCAAAGGAGCTGGACGAGCTCCTCTCCTTTTTCCAATCCGCAGGCAATGCAGCCAACGTGGACGAGCCAAGTGAACCGCTTTCATCGTCCCCCTCCAGTTCGGACAACCCATCAAACCCAATTGCCGAAGAAATGGACGAAAAAAGGAAGAAGAGGAAGATATCGAACCGAGAGTCTGCTCGCCGGTCCAGGTGGCGTAAGAAGAAGTACGTGGAGAACCTGAAGGCCGATTTGAAGCGTCTCAAGGCTAAGAACCGGGAATACAACGACCGGCTCGCTGTGGTCTTGAACCGGCTTCATTTAGTGAAGACTCAGAACGAGCTGATCCGGTTCGAATCTGTAAATCTTATTCAAAGACACACGGTTTTGAACCGGGTTTTGCAAGCCAATCGACGCTACCGCGACAATTTATTTGTTAGTAATTTGAATCCTGGCCGGTTCGTCAATGGAAATGGACTATTCACTTAAATTGACTGTAGGGATAAGTTTTATTAATAAAATTACGGAGTAAAATTTACCGTCGGAGCTTAATCAACCCAAATCTAGAATGTGAATTCACCTGTTTAATTTAATTTTTCTCACTCTTTTTTTGCTTTTTTTTCCTGGTTAATTTTATCATTTCATTTTTTAGTTATAATCTTTTTTAATTAGTAAGTTAACGTGTTTACTATATACGTCACGAATCACCACGTTCATTGCTTAATTTGAATGTAGATGATTAAAAGTATGATTAATTAAAAATTCTACCACTTTTAATTGAACGTAGACAATGGGATGATTTTCTATATATCTAACAAGAACTTAGTAAATTATACGGAGTATTTAATTCGAACTCCACGTGTCCGATGAAGAATCTGGAACGTACGCATAATATATGTTTGATGGTTTAATCTTCTCATTTTCATTTGATTTTGAGATAAAATTAAAAATAAATTAATTATCAAACACTATAATTTTCTTAAAACTTTTATTTACTATTACAACTCCTTTTTTTTTTTATACCAGTCACTAAGCAGCAACATCAAAATATCTAATTGATCCTTAGTAACGTTAGAACTTAGAATAATATTAGAATATTAACTATTGTTACTAAAAACCTACCAATTCTACAATACATATTTGCCAATACAAATTATAGTAACAAGTATGAAACTATTAAAAAAATTAATATTTCATATAGTTTTTAATACCTAAAAAATATGCATAAATTATAAAATATCAGATTTTATAAATTAATAGAGAGTATATTGTTATTATTTTATCGAGTGCCACTGTATTTCCATGTTGGTACTATAAAAAAAATAGTTTGCTATTGACAAATTAATAAAGTTATAAAATTATAGTTTTTTATTTATTTATAAAACCTAATTAAAATGATATCATAGATTTGCCTCATATATAGGCTCATGCAGAGGGCTGTTATTCAAGCCGAACGAGCCGAGTATTGCTTGTTCATATTCAGTTTATTTAGAATATGAACGAGCTCGAACCGATTCTAAATTTTGATCTGAGCTTAAAAATGTGCTCATATTAGGCTCGTTTAGGAAATGAGCGAGCTCGAACCGAGCTTTTTTCGAGCTTCAGACAATTTTACTTGCTCATTATACAATAACGTAAAGAAAATTTTAGAAATTTCATAAAATTCGAGCTATTCGAGTTTAATTCAAACGAGCCGAACTTTGGACCGAGCTTAAAAATGTGCTCATACTCGGCTCGTTTAGAAAATGAACGAGCTCGAGTCGAGTTTTTATCGAGCGAGTACGAGTTGAATTCAAGCTACCCACGTTCACATATAACACCCCTACTCATGCATTATAAGGATAATCTTTCTGTAATGTTTTTAACACAGGCATAAATAAAATGCAACCTTGTCCTCCCATGACAAAGTGACGAGGATCCTCTAATCATCAATTATGGTTCCTTATGCGGTCCATATCGCTTGATTGAATTTACTGAATTATTTTATTATTTCTCTTAATAAATTTGGTAGTGTTATATTGTTTTCAACTAATAAGAAAAGGTGGATCACATAAGGGACTGCGATAGCGGACTAGAGGATCCTCACCGATGACAGTGACAGAGCCTAAGCATAGTAGACTAGCAGATCTAGAGCACGTGATCCCTCTCGATCTTCTAACGAACTATTTGCACATATATATTTTCATTGTTAAAAGCTTTATTATGATATATATAATAGGCTTTAATATGATATCCGAGTAAAAAGTTATAAATATTTAAAAATTGAAAGTATATTAATTATTTTTTAAATAAATTTAAATACTTTTATATTTTACTTACATTCGCATTCATATACAATAATTCATCTTAAGAGTTTCGAAATGAAAGGTTATATTACTCATTTCGATAAATAGGTATAAGTAGTTATACAAGTTTTTTTTTTAATATCTAATTGTATATTATTACATGTTAAGAGTATCACATAACATGTTTTATATTACCTCAATGCTTATTGTATTGCGTTTTCTATATATCTTTATTTTGTTAGTTTTATTTCTTTGTCTATAATTCATTTATTTATTTTTATATATTTTTAACAAAAAAAAAAAGGATGACATCTTATCATAAATTAACTAAATTTTATCATAAAATGACACAATTTGTTATCATATTATATATAGAGTGGTTTATGTCACTTCAGTTCAAAATAATATCGCGCACGAACATAGAGGCGGATCCTCTTTAGGGCCAGTGGTGGCAGTCCCCCCCCCCCCCCCCCCCCCAACCCCAATCGAAAATGAAATTTAACATATATATTCCTTTCGCCGATATATAGTTTCGATTTGATATATTATAAGCTCAAATCTGATATCTGAGCAAAAAGTTATAAGCGTTTCAAATTTCAGCACTGAATTACAATATTTCCTACATCATTTACCAAACCGATATATTTTTATTGTAATTATCATTTATTAATTTCATATCCAAATAATATAACTATATTCGAGAACTTCAAATTCGGAGGTTATATTGAAATATTTGAAAATCATGAAATAAATCATGCGAGTTCAGGATACATACTATTGATGATTTTTCGAAAAAGAAAAATTAGAGTTTAATCTTACATACAATATTTTTTTATCATAATTTTTTACCCCCTCAATTAACAAGTTTAGGATCCACCACTGCACGCACATGCATACACATATATAATTGTGTACAGTGTACCCATAAAAAAAATTCTAACTCCGCCACTAATAACAGCTACAATGTTTTGCATGAGTTGTTCAAAATTTATATGCTAAGGTACGATTTTAAATTAGCATGTACGTAATTCATGTCTATATCATATCACATGTGTTATATAATCCACGTCAACGACTTTAAATTAGTTATAAGAAAGTACTCCGTATTTTACTTTTCTTACTTTTGTAAAATCTAATTAAGAATATATTGAAGATAATGCATGCATGTCTATATATATATATATATTACGTGTAGATCGAGATCGATCATATATGGTACGGATGGAGTTATAACTTTTCTTTGTCCGGTTTATCCCAGTAGTCATTTAGTGTGTGCGTGTATTGAAAATTTGAAATAGACTACCTAATTATTACTAAAAGTTATAAATATTTTCAAAGGCATATACTATATATATACTATATAGTGCGTATATATATATAACTAACACATGTATTAATTGTGTAGCTTAGCAGGTGCTCGGTTCTTTCCTCACTGTTATACTAATGGGCCATTTGGAACACAATCGTCTTCGTCTTTTATCAGGTACATTTAATTATTGAAACTCTAATCCCCGTTATATATAACTAGAGTTGAAGGTCGGGGGCTTTTCTCTTTAGCTGACAAACTCTAACTTGAGCATCGGAGGCTCCTCCGGGGGAGCGAGCCCCCCCCCCCCCCCTCCTTCTATGCAGGGGAAAATCGATCGAAATGAAGAAGGATCGAGGTGCAGATTTCTCCCAAATTAAACAGGTATATTATTGAATTTTATATCTCTTGTAACATATACTAAGTACTAACCATATTTAAAAAATGGGTTGAAATGTGACAACTCGTGTAACCCAATTTAGAAAATAATGCACAAGTTACATTGCTAGTAGAGTATATTAGACATATATATAAATCACAAAATGTCACATATATAAAATATTATGTATCAACTTTAAAAATATATAGATATTGATATAGATGACTTTAGTAATATATAGAATAGATATACACACACTTAGATTAGATCACACACAAAAAGGTGCATTTATAAAAGTTGCACGTACTAAAGTGTATAGTATAGTCCAACATAAAAATTGTATTGATCCACAATCCGATTAATTTAATGCCAGAATAATTCAACATAAATGGTCCTACTCAAATTTACTTTAGCAAAATAATAAAGTTGAAAATTACTGAAAGCACCGCACGATCATGGGGATGGACTAGTCTCCCCACGGCCTATTCATGATGGCCCCCAACCCTACACAGTAACACTGTTTAAATGTTAATTAACCAACGGACACTTGCTTTTTTAAATTTTGAATTAATATCCAATTATTGTTTTTAAAAAAAAAAAACAATTATCGATCAGACAATAAATTGAGCATGGTCAGTCCTCTTAAGACCATAGTATAGTACTGTATATATTAGTATAATGCGGACGAGGAGGAAGTTGAATGTAATCGAGTGTGTTGTATGTATATATGTATTCTTGTCGGCCACTCTATTGATTTTGCATAAATCGTGGAAGATCGATTGTTAGATAAAGAATATGAAATTTAAGATCAATTTAATTTAGATTGTAAGATAAGCATTATGTATGGAATTGCTATAAACGATATTCAAAACAACTGGCCAAGAGATTGAAAATAAGTGGGGATGGAGAGGACATTTATTAGGTAATTACAAAAAGTGATAGCCCATAAGGTGGTTACTGACTTACTGGTGTACGTTTCTTACAGAAATCGTAAGGTGTTACACTGTTACTGCTACTGGTTCGTTCAACTCCCTTTTTGCCGCCTTTAATCAAGCTTTGATCAAATAAATTGACATGAACTCTATATTGTGCATTTGAATTGTATGGTTGCAGATTGGTCACTTAATTAAACAGCTTTTGGTTGTCTGCTAATTACAACGTCTGAAGTGAAGAAATTAAGATTTAGAACATTTCTACTGTGTTGTATTGCTGGTTGAGTAAAGTTGCTGACCTTTATTGATTCAGAGATCAAGGAGCTACAGAGATTAAGATCAGTCAAGAACACTCAAAAGAAAGAAAGGGAAAAAACAGAACTCTCATATACCGAAGTTTATTGCTTTGTAAAACGATTTCCAATACATTCTGAGTTGGCTATTTATAGCTCAACACACACACACACACACACACACACACACACACACACACACCCACCCACCAGTACACAACATGCTCAGACACACACACACACACACACACCAGTACACAACATGCTCAGAGTTTGTTACATTCTAACAGATTTCCCGAGCTTCCTCTAACTAACACTCCAGCTCAACACATGTTGAATCACTTGGATCTAACACTCCCCCTCAAGTTATAAGTTTGAACATGTTTACAACTCCTAACTTGTTCATCATCTTCTCATAGATCTCCTGTGTTACAGTCTTAGTAAAAATGTTTGTTGGCTGCTCCTTGGTAGGAATATAGCCTAGAGTAATTTCATTACTTAGAACCTTGTTTCTCACCATGTGGCAATCACCTTCAATGTGTTTCGTCCTCTCATGAAACACTAGATTTTTTTGCTATGTGTATGGTTGACTGATTGTCACAATGAAGCTCCACAGATCACATGTTCACTCCTAAGTTATGCAACAGTTTCACAATCCATGTAACTTCACAACATGTCATAGCCTCAGATTACTCATAACTTGCAGCCCTTTTGTGATGCAGACTGGCAGAGTTGTCCAATGACTAGAAAGTCACTCACCGGATTGTGAAACTAACTGTCAAAATGGAGAGCAAATGAACTCACTGGTGGGTGAATGACTATGCAACAGTTCATTTGCTCTCCATTTTGACATTTTCTCTCCATTTGCTCTTCATTTGCTCTCCATCATATCATCTACATATACTAACAAAGTTGTGATACTCTTTTCATGCTTCTTGACAAACAAAGAGTAATTTGCCTCAGATTACTCATAACTTACAGCCCTTACAACTTCTGAGAATTTTGCAAACCATTGTCTTAGAGCTTGTTTAAGACCATACAATGATTTCTGTAGTTTGCACACCACATCAGACTGATGATCCACACCCTGATACTCCCCCTGAACATCAGATTGGACTGCCTTGAGATGATAATAGGCAGGTGGTAATTCCATAAACACTTCTTCCTCTAGCTAGATCACCATGCAAGAAAGCATTAGTGACATCCAGTTGAGAGATATGCCAGTTCTGCACACCAGCCACTGTTAGAATAGTTCTCACATATATCATTTTTGCAACAAGTGCAAAAGTTTCACTATAGTCAATGCCCTCCACTTGACTAAAACCTCGAGCCACTAGCCGAGCTTTATGCCTATCTAGACTTCCATCAGCCTTCAGTTTGAGTTTAAAAAGCCATTTGCAAGTGACTACTGGCTGATGCTTGGGACGAGGCACCAAGGACCAAGTGTCTGTCTTTTCAAGAGCATTCAATTCAGCGATCATAGCTTGACACCATTCCTTGCAGTGTAGAGCTTCTTTCACAGAAGATGGCTCAGATAAAGGTGCACTATTTGAAATGAATGTATTGTAGGCTGAGGGACAAGATGTATAAGAAACAACTGAAGAAATAGGGTAAGGAGAAGTGAACTTACTGCTAGAAGATCGAGGCACATGTAGAGATAGAGACATTTGGAATTGTACACACATAGTCCTTCATTCATGATGATGGTTTAACAGATCTAGAGGACTATCTTATGACAGGTGGTGATGGAGGAGAAATGGTATGAGTATCCAAGGGTGCAGGAATTGGAAGATCTTCAAAGGCTGGTGGAATAGGAGAGGGAGAGTAATAAGCTAGAGTCTCAGTTGTGGTGACATGATTTAGAGAGGGTTGAGCAGGTGCACTTAATGGCACAATGGGGGTGAAAGGCCAGTCATTCGCATAAGATTGTTGCGGTTGAGATGTAGAAGCAAAAGGAAAGAAGTCCTCTACAAATTGTACATCTCTACTAACATAGCATTTTTGAGTTTGTAAATTGTACACCTTATAGCCTTTGAAACCATATAGATATCCCAAGAAAACACAAGGATTTGACCGAGGTTCAAATTTCTTGTGATGTTGAAAAACAGTTGACATGTAACAAAGGCAACCAAAAACCTTTAGTCTAGAGTAATCTGGTGAAGAGCCAAATAAGACCTCATATGGTGATTTGTTTTGCAAGAGAGGAATAGGTAGTCTATTTATAAGAAAAGTAGCAGTCAAAATACAATCACCCCAAAATTTAATGGGCAAGGAAGCATGAAACCTGAGAGTTCTAGATGTTTCCAGTATGTACCTATGCTTCCTCTCAACTCCACCGTTTTGTTGAGGGGTTGCAGTACATGAGCTCTCATGTTGAATTCCTTTTAAAAGTAGAAATTGAAGCATATCATTGTTTACCAATTCAGTTCCCTAATCAGTTCTTAAAATCTGTACTTTTGTGTCAAATTGATTTTCCATTTTCAGAATAAAGTGTTGTAAAACAGAAGCAATTTCAGATTTTTGTGTGAGTAAATGAGCCCAAACACTCTTACTTTTGTCATCTACAATGGTTAACAAATATCTTTTTCCATTATAGGTAGGAGTTTCATAAGGGCCCCAAAGATCACAATGTACAAGCTCAAAAACTCTTTTATCATGAGATGTACTAGTGTAGAAACTATTCCTTGTTTGCTTTGCAAGAGGACAAACTGAACAGGAAAGGTCTGAATTTTTATTCATATCAAGTGTGATGCAAGATACATGTGAAAGTTTGCCAATATGGGCAAGACCTAGCCTGAGATGCCACAAGGCATTAGAATCAGACCTACAATGGGATTGAGGCAAAAACATAAGTAGAATGGGACTATTTGCACAAAATTTGGTATGGTCTTCATCAAATTTCTAAGACTCTTCAATAAGACTTGAGATGTCGGCTTCATAAACCAAGTGGTACAATCCATCAATGTCCCTACCAGCTGCAATGTTCCTCTTCTTTATAGGGTCCTGAATAAGGTACATCAAAGATTTGAGATTAGTATGGTAATGTTGAATTCTCACCAAAGGGGCTTAGTGAGATCAAGTTAAGTTTGAAATCAGGGATGTAAAGCACATTGTGCAGAGTCAAAGAGGGTGTTAGATGAGCAGTACCAGAGTGAGTAATGGTACTTGTATGGTCATCAAGAAAGTGTATCTTGGAAAAGCCATCATATGTTCAATGTTTGTCAGATATTTAAGATCACAAGTCATGTGATAATTTGCACCACTATCTAAGAGTCAACTATCTGTTAGAGAAGTAACTACACCACAAAAAAGAGTACATGCTAGATTCACATCATGATGCTTGTTTGTCTGAGGTTGGTTCATGGCATTCAGAAGAGAGATCATCATCCTTTGCTGGTCCAAGGTGAGATTCTGAAACAAGTTTGGCTGTCTCTAGAGCTTTATCAGTAGTAGTTGCAGCATTTGCTATATAGTTTGTGCTCCCAGACCCTAATTTCTTGCTATCAACACTGTAAGTTTGCCTAGGTTTTTGTGGCTTGAACTTACTCTTGGAATGCCAGCTTGGATACCCTATTACTTCCCAACATTTCTCAGACGGATGGTTTCCATCACAGTGTGTGCACTTTCTCTTCCTGGGTTGATCTCCATCACCATCTTTCTTGCTGAACATAATTGTGATGTCTGGTGATTTGGTACTGGTCTCAGGCTTCTTGTTGCTAGTCTCATCTTGAACCAACAGAGAATGTGCATAGCTAGCAGTTGGTAAAGGTGAGCTCAACAAGAATTGCCTTCTTGGAACAACATATTGCTCATTCAACCCCATGAGAAATTTCATCATTTTCTCTTCATTTTCTGCAGCTTCAATTCTTGAATTAAGATTACACTCACACTTTCCACATGTGCAACGAATTGGAGGATACAGACCTGCCAATTGTTGCCATGTTCCCTTGAGTTTGGTGAAATATTCGGTGATTCCTGTATTCTTCTGCTCACACTCCTACAATTCCTCCTTTGATCTGAAACAGAAGTGGACCATTTTTCTAACCAAAACTTTCATGAAGCTCATCCCACATGTCCTTTGCTGAATCAAATTCATCAAGAGTTGCGTATATCTCCTTTAATACAGTGTTCAGAATCCAATAACACACCATATCATTTCCTCTATTCCATAGAGATGAATTTTCAGCAGTTTCAACTAAAGACGATCCATCAACAAAACCTAGTTTGTTCTTAATAGACAATCCTTTCATCACAACTTTCTTCCATCGACGAAAATTCTCACATGTAAGCTGAATTGTGGTGAGAATGATACCCGAGTTATCGGATGGATGAATGAATAAAGGATTCTGCAAATCCATCGCTGAAATCACATCACTTTGACGACAATCTGTCCTTTCTCTAAATCTGTTTCCTATTTCCGTGCTCTTCATTAAGCGTCATGGATGCTTGAATGATTTCACAAAGAAAATGAAATCAAACACAACAATTGGATGCGGAAGCTTGAAGATTAATGATCGATGACAATCGCAAGCTCTGATACCATATTGATTCAGAGATCAAGGAGCTACACAGATTAAGATCACTCAAGAATACATTATGAGTTGGATATTTATAGCTCAACTAACACACACACACACAACATGCTCAGAGTTTGTTACATTCTAACAGATTTCCTGAGCTTCCTCTAACTAACACTCCAGCTCAACACATGTTGAATCACTTGGATTCAACAACCTTCATAATAAAGGAATTTCATTAATTATTCTAAGGGGTCTCATTGTACACTGTCTTTCCCCGACTAGGTCGAGAGAGAGTTTCCGTATGACCCGGTAGAAATTCTCATGGACTCGCACACATTCATTAATCAATATATTTGTATTATGGGTTGGCTACAGAAAGCCTTTGCGGGGTGCCCTAGCTTTATGTAACCAACACTATTCATTATGCCCTACTTTAATTTAGATTCATTAAACTAACACTCCAGCTCAACACATGTTGAATCACTTGGATTCAACAACCTTCATAATGAAGGAATTTCGTTAATTATTCTAAGGGGTCTCATTGTACACTGTCTTTCCCCGACTAGGTCGAGAGAGAGTTTCCGTATGACCCGATAGAAATTCTCATGGACTTGCGCACACTCATTAATCAATATATTTGTATTATGGGTTGGCTACAGAAAGCCTTTGCGGGGCGCCCTAGCTTTATGTAACCAGCACTATTGATTCTGCCCTACTTTAATTTAGATTCATTAGGAGAGCAGCTTCAGTCCTCAACTAATTGTGTATAGGCATGGCCAACTCTCCTTCATCATTGTCAAGTCCTCGACTAGTGACAAGCTCTCCGAACTTAATCGAGTTGGTATTCTTGAATATCTGAAGGTTCATCACTTTAGCTCCATACACAACACCACTGAAGCACTCCTGTCTATATATCTCAGGCATCCGCCGGTATGTGTTCAAACACAAGGCCACAGACCATGTCGATCACTTTACATGCTGAGAACTTGCGCGCATTCGTCAAGGATATATCATATATGAAGTCCTTAACTACTTTTGTGTACCTCCACAAGTCATCATGTGGTAAAGACACAACATCAAAGACTACTATGTGTGCTTGTGGAAGGATATTGATCGAGTAGCCAACCTCCGGAAGTCTCCAGAGAGCAATACATCAAGCGCCTTTATCTCTTGAAAGAACAACCATACTATTGCTATTGATCAGCTGCCTATAGTCAAATCTCTTGGCTTTCAGATCACTTATTAAAGTCTGACTCGGATCGATTACTGAGGGCCGTGTGCACGGTTGCACATCCGTTAGTAGGCTGACACATAAACTAAGTGAGGTTCCATCCTAAAACCTATTGAGAATATGAGGTGTGGGATAAATCCCACATTGACTTATAAAGTGAATCCAAACCTAGTACATAAGTGGGTGGGCTACTCCTCCTAACACCAATTGGTTTTAGCAGGGCCGTCCCGATGATTTCGGAGGCCCGGTGGGAGATTATAATTAGGCCCTATTTTTTTCACATTTTTATATGAAATTAGAGATTCATTTTTTCATTATAAAAAAATATGAAATTCGATGGATGAAGAAGGTAACACCAATCAAGGATTTTTTTTTGGGTAGAGTCCCTATCTAATTTCTTACCTAATAAAAAAAATCAAGGATTTTGTTAAAAAATTATTTAAAAACAAGAATAATTTTTAAAACGATGCATAATTATATATTGTTTTGTGATTTATCCAAAATTAAAAGGAAATAAACTTTAGAAATAATATTGGAAAGAGGAATTGAGGTGAAAGTAAAAAAAAAAAAGGCCCTGGAAGAAAAAATAGGTGTAGGAGGAAAAGACGGGCCCCACCCAAAAAATAAAAAACTGAGGAAATGGTAAAGTGGTTGATGGGAATCGAACCCGCAACAAAATTTCCAATGTACATTGCCTGATTGCCAGGCTATCAATTACCACTACGCTACCATTGTCTTTATGTAGGTGAGAGGAAGCTTATAACCGGGCCTGGGTTTTAGGATGGAACCTCACTCGGCTTGTGTGCTCAGCTTGGTTGGCGCGTGTTGCGCTCGGGACGTGCGTGACCCCCACGTTGAGGTCAATCACTTGTATAACACTTGTTCTTTCACATCTTAACAGGTGAGTAGTTAGTGTGAATTGTAAAATGGTGAGTTGGGTCAGCTTTTGTGTCACTAACAAACATGAATATTTTGCAAAGCTATCATTACAACAGATTATAATTATATAAACTTTTCAAGCATGACAGTATAAGAACAAGTACAGGAGCTCAACCAGGAATCCATTCAACCACAGCTAAGTCTTACATTCTACAACAACATGATGCAATGATGTGCCCGTACAAGCCTTTCAGTTTTTTCGCTGCAATTCATTGCGACAAAACTAAGTGTGATGGCGCTTCTACGCTTTCATTGAGAGCTAACTCGCTTTTTTGGGAGTTTTTGGGGGCCCTCCCTCCCTAACTCTTTGCTCTCCAATCCTAAAAACACAATAATTTGTCTTCAACCCCACAAAGATAGACTGCCTTGGGTTTTACCTTTTAGTCTTGTCGTGTAGCTACCATCTCGTTTCCTTGAGACGAGCTCTATCTATGATGGAGCGTAGTCCAGAACATCGATCTACTTATCTATAAATGGTATAAAGAGACACATCCTTTGATCAATATATCTTGAATATATCGCGCCAGACAAAATCCGATATAACATATCCTTTGATGGCTCCCACGTCGATGATTTTGCCTCCAATTGCTTGAGCTAACCGCTACCACCACACTATGATATGTATCCATGGCCCCTCCTACTCCATGTGATTAAGTCCTTTGCTACTATTCAACTTCTTTATTGTGTCTTTTCACATTTAATTTAGTTCATTTCCTCCACTTTAGGCCAAACCAATTACATATTATCTCATGAATTCAAGGCCTTGCAGTTGAATCTATCCAGCAAGTGTTTGAATTGATTCATCATGGCCTGAATGCATATAAAGCCTGACAATTTTTGCCAAATTGGAATTGCTGGTGTTGCAATTTTAATCTTTGTTCCCATTTCCTGTTCTGAACATAAGACAATGCAAGTAGTGATTCAAGAGGAGGGACAATCCAAAGAAATCATGAAAATAGGACATGATAAAGAATTCAGAGAAATCACAACATTCAATCTGCCTTTGGTTCTTACTTTGCAATTTTGCATCTCTATCTGTCAATTTGCCTGTTTCTGTAGGGACCATTTCTTAATTGATGTGTTTTCATTAAATGTATACAGGGACATATCATGGATATATGCAGAGACACTGTTAAATTAAAATTCAAAAAAAAAAAAAAAAAATTCTCATAGATACTCATTTAGTAAAACAAAGTATTTTTTCTTGCAGCTGTTAAAACAATTTTTCAAGGACAAAAGATATTGCTTTTGCTTTTGCTCTCTCATTTTATTGCTCTCTAAATAAAAGTCCCTACCAACAACAACAACAAAAAGCTAAGCTATGAAGCTTTGTAAAGAATGAGAGAAAAGCCCCTTTGTTTCTTTTCTTGTTACTTTGTTAGTATCATCATTCTTCAATTTGATCTCCTCTTCAATGGCTTCAAATTCAGTGTCGAAATCGACTTCAGGGTCTCCAAAGCGACTGGCTGAGCTCCTAGACCAGCAACAAGAGCCTTTCATACTAGAGGTGTACCTCAACGAGCGCGGCTGTAATAAGAGGAGAGGCTCGGGTTATGAAGGCGTTTCGTTGGGGTGTTTGTTTGGCGGTAGGAAGATGTCGAAAGGATCGACTAGGAATGTCGGTTTGCGTATTGCAAAAGATCTTTCTAACAAACTTGTTTGCATAAATGAGAAGTTAGGAATGAAAGGCTGTGATCTTAAGAATGTAGGATTGCATAAAGAGGCCGCCGAGTCAGCAGACAGATTGTCGTCTGGTAGCTTCTCGACCGAGTTCCATTCCTGCTCCGAGAGTGATGTAGAGGATTCGGCCATCAATGCCAGCCAAAGCAGAAAGCAATTGAGCCATCAAACTGATGAGGTAAGTGTACAAAATGATTCACAAAAAGTCCTTTGTCAAGTTTGATTTCGTCGCCTTACTGACTAAAACGTTGCAGGATGCAGCGGATGAGATGGTCCAATGCAGCCCAATCTCGGTCCTCGATGAAATCGAAATGATTCCGAATCTGAAGAGGGCAGCCGAGGCATCCCTCTGGGAGTTGTTCGTTCGCAAGAGCAGCTGCTGGCGGCACATGAATTCGAAGAAGGCGCTGCAGCAAACGAGGCAGCTCCTCTTCGAAAGCCATGGGAGGCCGCGGAAAGCGAGGCATTTGATCATTTGCGACAGAATCAGGTGTTGGGACAAGCAATCAGTAGAGGGTAAAAAGAAGATACTCAAGCTTCTAAGATCAGACCTCCTGAGCTCCTTCAAACAACCGCATCGATATCATTTCGATGCCTTTACCGAAGAAGTTGTCAAGGAGGTCGGAGATCGGATACTAGACGAGATCACCGACGAAATTGTTCGTCTCTACTTGTGCAAATCTCACCAAATCTCTTATGACAGCTGAAGGATTATTCAGACATTTAAATTGTCTTCCTTTGTTCTCTAAATCAATAAATATTTTTTTGTAAGTGCAGTGCAAATGTGCACGTGTGTTCTCGATCCCTAGGCAGTTAATATGTAATTAACTTCACAAGTTCAGATCTCAGTCAGTATCAATGCCAAGATACATACTAACAAAATTCAAGAAAACCCTCCATTGTTCTCCAATTCTAACCTACCGACATCAGATTTACACCAGTTTATATCGACGACCCTCGATCGTCGTCGTCTTTGGCGCACCATAGATTAATGTAGTTTAAGATTATAATCTATATATTAACATTAAAATCTAGATGAAATTCTTGTTTGACATGTTAAATTACCTATTTCAAAAATCGTGAAAAGCTCTTTGACGCCGCTCTGAAAAGCTCTAATAAGCTTATGCCAGACAGATCCTTAAACCACCAAACAAGGTACATATTTAATTCAAATTGGGGTTTATAGTTAATAAGACTACATAACTTTTGGACCACAATCTTATTGATCAATATTTTTGCAACTCTTCATATTGACAATTTACTCTTATTAATCAGTAAAAAAAATCACAAGTAGCTAGAATTAAGGTGAATCTTGACAAGAGCATCATCTCTAACACCACAAGATTTCTTACAACAAAATCTAAAGAAGCCCTTCCTGATCATCACACTACCGACCCTAGGTTCCGTACCGGGTTTCGGAGGGTCGGAGATAGGCTTGGTGCACTCCTTAAAAGCCACAAGAAAAGGGTCTTTCTCAAAGCCTGCCAATTGGCTTCCATGGGCTCCCTTAGAGGAAGAAGAGATGATGGCGCGTCGATGGCCGGGTGCCTTGTTCGGGTGAGACCAACAGGGCGGGAGGGGCAAGAAGGGCTGATCCTTGGCGGGTTCCATGATCGGCTTCGAAGAGATCGAAACGCCGGGCTGCTTCTCCCATTGGAAGGGCACGCTTAGCTTAGTGTATGAATCTGAATGGACCTTGCTCTTGTGGTTCATCTGAATGTTAATTGTGTTTGAGATTGTTGTGTGATTTGGGGGTTTTTTGAGGAGTGATTACTGATTTGTTAGGTGAGGAGCAAAATAAGCCTAGCAAGGACAATGAAGGGTGAGGTCACATGGAAGTAGTGACGATTCTAACTTGAATAAATGGAACAAGTAATGTAACGTCGATCGTTACAGTTATGAAGCCGAAAAGGCGGCAACGTTGCAAGGTGTGCAAAATTTTCTCGTTGAAATTTCTTGACACACAAAGAGTCTTGCCTTGATTGCGTCAGTTCAAACTGCTCTCGTTGCATTGAATTGAATGTATATATAGTTACTAGTGTAGGTCTCGTCACGTGCACAGACAATACGTTAATGTAATATTACAATTAATTTAGATAAATTTCAATAAATAAAAATAATAATCTAAATATAAATTATGTTTTCCACCAAAAAAATAATACAGATATAAATAAAATTAGTTCAACAAATGATATATAATCTAATGATCTTTTATTTGTATTCTCTCAAAATATAAATAAAATTCATATTTATAAGGTAAAGGTTTTTTTTTTTTCATAATATCGTTAATTAAATATCATGTAATTAAATAGATAGTTGATGTTTAAAAATATTTTAATATTCTTTTTTTTATTAAATATTGTATGTAGATATTTATTACGTTAGTTTACTCAAATATTTATGCACATAAAGATTGTGTTATATTGATACTCCGTATAGTTTTTCCTTATATAATATTTACTCTTTTATAAGATTCTATCCAATTATATAAGTTAATGGTGAAATAAAATAATTATTTAATCATTTTTAATTATATAGATTAGAACTATCTAATTATTTTTATTAGATTTCATTTTTGATGAGAGAAAGCTTTGCAAGATGCATCCATGCGCCGCCACTAGACCTGAGCAGACCTGGGCCAACCCGCCCGACCCGCCCAGCCCGCCCGGCAAAATGAGCGGGCTTGGATAGAGTAGGTGGCCCAAGCGGGCCAATAGGCCCGACCCGGTAGGCCCACCGTGCCGGGCTTGGACTAGGGTTTTAGCCCAAGTGGGCCGGCAGGCCCGCCCAGTAATATATATATATATATATAGAGAGAGAGAGAGAGAGAGAGAGAGAGAGAGAGTATAGATTATATGTACTCAAGCCTTATTGAGTATCATGTACACAAATCCTAACCGTTGATTAAGTACAATCTAAAGGCTGAGATTAATTGGTAAAGTTGATTAATTGAAAAAGGGAAATGGGAAATAAACCCCCCACGATCAGTTTCAATTGACGATGCGCGTGAGGCAAGTGCAAGGAAGAGAGAGAGAGGAGGATTTCGAAGGAGGCGAAGGCCATGGCTTCCGGCGACTGCAAAGGAGATGGTGAAGGCGATGGCTTCCGGCGAAGGTGATGGCGGAGCGGGCGATGGCGATGGCGGAGCGGACGGCGCCGAACTTCTGTCCATGTCGGATTTGCGGAGGATTTGCAGTGGCGAACAGGGAGGGCGACTTCCTGGTTATCGGGAGAGGGCAAAACCGCCAATCACCACTTCTACTCCGGCCGGTCATCCACAGCCACTCCCGCTAGAGTTATCGGGAGTTCATTGGCCTAAACCCCTTCAATCAATCTCTGAAAACCCTAACATCGCGCAAGCAATTCCGGCTTATAGAATGCGAAGAAATCAAGCTCCTCGAGGATTGGATCGAATTCGGTAAGCCTGAACGTGCCTCGAACCCGCTCTCTTTGCCTCCTTTGCCTACGAACTCTCCGATTGGGCGCCTTGAAGATGGTTCCTTCTTCCGATACGCTGGCTGCGACTTGTTCAGACAGTTGCCTCTTTCGAAGAAGACCAAGGACTGGTTGAAGGACGCGAGATTCGTTCAGATGACTGATATCCAGAGGGCTTCGTTGCCGCACTCCTTGTGTGAGAGGGATATTCTCAGTGCTACCAAGACTGGATCTGGAAAAACCTTAGCTTATGCTATCCCGGTCAGTTTATCTGCCTAGATTGTTCTTATGTTTTTGCTGCTTTCCATTTGCCCTAGAGTTTGTGTGATTTACTTGGTCAAATTGTTCATCTGTTAGGTGTCATTTAGCCTCAGGATCGGTCTGGTAATATATGATTGAACGTAGAAAATAGAAATCATGAATCTGTCAGGGCTTAAGCACTTTGTCACCATCTTGAGATGCCGTTGTGTAGTTGCTAAAGCTAGATGTGGAAAATCCCTTGCTTTTGTCAATTTATATTCACTGCAAATTACTTCTAATTGTAATTTGACTAAATAATGTGTTGCTATTGCCGTTTGTGTGTGCTCTTTTAGGTTTTAGAGAAGTTACACAGGGCAAGATGGGGCCTGAGGATGGGGTAGGCTGCATTATCATATCTCCAACAAGGGAATTGACCAATCAACTCTTTGATGTCATAAAGACAGTTGGAAGGTATCACGACTTTAGTACCGGTCTTCTTATCGAATTTGCAGTGGCGAACGGCGAGGGCGACTTCCTGTGACGGATTTGCAGTGGATTTGTAGTGGGAAAACCTCGAATCGAACTGGCGAGTGGCGAGAAGGCCGAATCGAACTGGCGAGTGGCGAGAAGGCCGAATCGAACTGGCGACTTGGAACTCCGGTGACTCACGAGAAGCGCTTCGCGCACACCCAGCTTCAACGGAAGCTTTCCAATTCATCAATGGGTAAGTTTTTGTCATTGCAATTTGGTTATTTGTTAGAGTGTGAATGAATTTGGGGGTTTTTCAATTCATCAATGGCGAGTTGAATCTGATGAACGAATTTGGGGTTATTTGTGTGTTGTAGCTGGAATGGTTAGGATGGTTATTTGTTAGATATGTGGAGTATTGGATGAATACTTGTTCGATTATGTGTATGTGAACCGAGCGTTGATAGGGAGAAAAACCGTTTAAAAATGCATCAATACCGTCTAATAATCATGTGATACCGTCGAATAATCCAGCGACATTATTGAATAATTTTTAGTTACGTGTGGAAATGGCATAACTAACCGAATAATATTCTAACACCATCGAATAATAAAGCGATACCATCACATAATCCGTCAATACGATTGAATAATATAGTGATACCATCGAATAATCAAAATGACTAACCTACTCAACAGACCCATACGACTGAATAATTTTTCATATACTAGTGCATAATCATTTATACCCGACCGAATAATCATCTATCCAGACTATCTAGTGAATGAAAAAATGCATTTATATTATCGAATAATCATGTGATACTATCGAATAATCCAATGATATCATCGAATAATCCATCGATACCGTCGAATAATCCATCGATACCATCGAATAATCCATCGATAAAATCGAATAATCCAGTGATACCATCGAATAATTTAAGGATCCCACAAATTCTAAACAATCCCAAATCCACCCGTGTACACTCGTGCACGCGCCCAATTCCATCAGTAGGTGAAACATAAAAGTTGGTGGGTCCCACCATTTTCTTATTTAAAAAAATTTGTAAAATTGCCTATTAATCTCATCCACCCATTTAACTAAATCAATGGCCTAGATTTGTGTATATGATACACGTTAAGCCTTGAGTACACCGAAACCAACCTCTCTCTCTCTCTCTCTCTCTCTCTCTCTCTCTCTCTCTCTCTCTCTCTCTCTCTCTCTCTCTCTCTCTCTCTCTCTCTCTCTCTCTCTCTCTCTCTCTCTCTCTATATATATATATATATATATATATATATATATATATATATATATATATATATATATATATATATATATATATATATATATATATATATATATAATGTTTATATATATAAAATATACCGAGTGTGTATGTATACATACTATTTGTATATTACATAATTACCGTGTGTATACACACACATGCAGTCTACTTTACACATGCAGTTTATGCTATTGTATTCTTTATAATAATTTTATTTATTTTAATGTTGGGATAAAATACATATTAATATATAATATAAATATGTTTTAAATGTTTTTATTAATTTTAATTATATATATATATATATATATATATATATATATATATATATATATATATATATATATGCGGGACGGGACGGGATATGCGGGACGTGAACTCTCCGTCCCGCGCAATTTTTAAATGTTTAGGCCCATTTGGCCCGGTGGGCAGCCCGGCCCGCCAATGTGGGCGGGCTTGGGCGAGGTAAGTGGCCCAAGAATCGGGCCTGGCCCAAGCCCGACCCGGTATAGTGGGCTGAAAAATACTCGTAGACCCGGCCCAAGCCCGCCCATGCTCAGGTCTAGCCGCCACGTATGCAGATGCACTTACGCACTGCCACGTAGACAACAATGCATCGGTTTTACTAAAATATTTATGCACAGATAGATTGTGTTATATTGATATAGTTTTTCCTTATATAATATTTACTCTTTTATAAGATTATATCCAATTATATGAGTTTACAGTAAAATATAATAATTATCTAATTATTTTTAATTATATAGATTAGAACTATCTAATTATTTTTATTAGATTTTCTTTTTGACGGGAAAAAGCTTTGCGAGATGTACCCACGCGCCGCCACGTAGACAACAATGCATCGGTTTAAGGATGTGCCACATGGCGGCACATCCTTAAACCAGGCTTACGTGACAAGTTTTCCTTTAATGTGGCCCCACCTAAATAATTAATTCAATTTACTCAATTATTAATTAAAATAAATCTCATATCTTTTATTTTCGAATTAAAGTGATATAAAAAAATTTAAATACTAAATAATTATTTTTCTATGATAACTTTAATTTATTTTTTCTCATTTATTTTGAATTAAAGCTCAATATATTTTTTAGTTACCACACTTTACCCAAAAATTAGTGTTTTTTTATTTAGTAATTCTTTCACCATGATTGAAATATCTAATCTAATATCTAATATATCTAATATAATACTAAAACACATGTTGAAGATGCCACATGAAAGATTCTCCTTCAATCATCCTATGTAGCATGATGCACTTAAAGATGGGTCCACATTTGATTTAAAAAACATTTTTTCAAATTAAACTTTTATTCATCAAACTAATTCATCCAATATTTATAACCATTATCTATTTCTCGAATCCCTCAAAATGAGGGATGTTTATCTCTTTACTAACCAAAATATTTCAATATCTAATACAATTACACACTTGATATTTCAGATTGTAGAGAAGTGATTTTAGTAACAAATGAGATTTAATAAGATTTTCCAATCTGACCCAATAAAATTTTGTGATTTTTTTTTAAAAATTCGGATGTTTATCACTTTTTATCTAATTAATTGCTAACTTAATTTTCTAATTACTCTGGAGCATATCTTTAATTTTTAAAACAAAAAACAATTTGTTTAACTTACCATACAATTTACGTTGACATAGATTTAACATTTTCTCATTAACCCAAATAAATAAAAAAGAATAATTTTTTAAAACAAAATTAAGGTTGACCATCTTCATAACAAACATGAAATAATTATAATGAATATTTTTAAATGTGTCATCTATTTCACTTATCATACAATCTACTCTACTCTAGCTCATATTTTCCATTTTTGTTCTCTATACCCAAATCAAACAACAATATTTTTTAATCCGCTTTTTTCCAACAAATTAAGGCTACCTTCATAACAAACCTGAAATTAATAATTAAACATTTTTTTTATTATGGATTGATTTAAAATTAAATGATTTGTTTTAAAATTTTAATTATTATTTAATTAGTTGAATTTTTAATTATATATTATTTAATGATTTTAATTATGATTTGATTTTAACAAATATTTGCAATAAAGATGATGACATTGATGAGTACAAATGTAAACGATGGTCGATTCCATAGTTAAATTATTCAAATATTTGTACATATATTCTTTCAATTATATGTACAACTATTAGTCAAACATTATAATGAAAATGGTATCATTACTTTTTTAGTATTTTGTATATGTTATAATTAATAGAATATGAAAGATGGAGGATATTTCAATTATATACTTGGATTTGGAAAAGATATATGCTCAATGGTAAAAATAATATGCTTAGTTAATTACATGAGTTAATTTTTTTTAAAGTTGTAAAATATATGGGATATCAAACATTTCTTTTTGAAAAATAGGATTAAGTTTTAAAAAATGAGAATATGAAATAAATGAACAGATCGAATACAATATATGAAAGTTTCGAAAAAATATTATAAATAATTTTTTTTAATAAATTATGTCCTAAATTTTGGATAATTTTTTTAAAATTAAATATTTTTCTATTTATATTATATTATATTTTAAAATTTAGGTTGAGATAACTTAAAATTATTATCTTTTACTATATAATTTATACTTATATTTTAATTAAATAATTAATAGTTCAAATTTTGTATTATATGTAGCGCACACTACATGTAATGAAACAAATTTTATATCAATACTCGCATAAGGTGTGGATACCAAATTAGCTTCTTAAGATAATACATGATAGTCATACGTTAAAAACGTCACATCGCGACCAAAGACTTACGTCACATCCCCCATAGAGTTCTATAATTTCATTGGTTTATAATTACTGGTGGGTCCCTCTTTATTTTGATAAATCTAATTTTATTAATTAACATATATAATCTAACTTTAAATTTTCATATTTTTTACTTTAATCTATATATTTAACTACTTTTAAAAAATAAATAAATACTTAATTATTTGAAATGTTGAACGGTACAAAAAAGCTTACCTTCTTAATAATTTTAGATGGTTTATTAGGGTTAAATCTTACACAAATCACTTTTGCTAATTTTAGATTTTTTTTACCATTTTAAAATTAGTAATCAATCAAATATCAAATTAAGACTAATGAATAATACAATTATGATACTCCGTACCCACACCTTAAATAACTCATAATTAATATATAGTTAGAATATATGAATGTTTGACTTTAAAAAAAATTAAAGATGTTTGCGTTAAAGATATTGATATGAGAGTGGTAATTCAACCATTTTTATTTCATGTAATTTCAACTAATAAAATTGCACAATTCAAATAGCTTCATGTACGCTCCATTTTTGGCTAACCATATATAACAACAACTTCTTTGTCCATCTTAAGCTTTAATCCCTAAGTTATTAATTAATTTATATTAAGGTATGGGTGTATGCGCGCACGTGTCTTAGATACAATTATTGGAATAATTGTGAAAGTTTTACTTGAACAAACTTGGTCTCTTTAGGCTTCTTTTATAATCCCAAATATATTGACGTTAAAATGATACAACAAATATTTAGAAAACTATATACATGCTTTTATAGCTTAAGTTAAAGTAGAGTTATGTAACAACAATACGGGCAGAGTTAAAAAAAAATTATAACCGCTACAAACAATTGAATGATTTACTTTTTAACAGTCATTAATTTTATTTTAGCTTTTATAGGGTTCACTATTTTCTATTAGGGTAACAGATAAATTATATATCTAGATTACCTTAATAGAGCAAGATTTGCTCTATATAGTTTTTTTTGTATAAATTAAAAGTCTTCCGTATACCAATATGTTTTTTTTTTTTTTGGTTTAGGCAATGATTCGGGAGGGATGACCTACCCGATAGCATCCTATCCGGTTTCGTATACCAATACGTATTCATTATTGACATGAGTACCTCTGAAATAGTAAGCCCGTGCCTTAGGCACGGGTACTGTACTAGTATATTACTAAAACAGAGGCGTTGAAATCCGATGTGGCGGGCTCTGGAGCGATTCGCCTACGTGTCTTTTTCTGGTGAATTCTGGCCCCGTTTCTTTGACACGTCAATTAATGAATGTCCAATCAATTCAAGACATGTCATACAAATAATTTCAATCAATTTTGTATATTTTATGTTAAAAAAATCTTCACTTTATTCTACATAGTCAAATCATATTACGTAAAACATATCAATACACTGAAGAAATCAATTTTGTAAAATTTGATATTTTACCGGCTATAGGAAATTAGAATTTTAACCTATCATTAATATAATATTTTATCTTAAAGTAATTTTTGTAATATTTTTATACATCTAAGTTAAAAATCTTACTTGAATGAAGAACATAGTCAAATCGTATTATATTTTGCCGGCTATAACTAAAAATTATGATTTTATGTTAAAAAAATTATCAATTGATTCTACATAATCAAATCATATGGCGTAAAACATATCTATACACATTGATTAGATATTTTGCCGGCTATAGGATATTAAATTGAAAATAGCTTTAACTAAAAAAATATGGATGCGGGGATCAAATTGTAACTGTATGGATGTATTTGATTTTTTTGGCTATAGATATTTAGATAGATTAGTTCAAATTGGGTTAAATTAAAATTTTAACCTATCATTAATATAATATTTTATCTTAAAGTAATTTTTGTAATATTTTTATACTTCATATCTAAGTTAAAAATCTTACTTGAATGAAGATAATATTTTACTTTTAATTAATTTTATTATTTAATAATAAATAACTAATTATAAAATTAAAGATAGAATATTCCAATTACTATATATATATACATGCACTCATCTATCTATCCTAATCCTAAACAATACTAAAGTAGAAGCTATTTAGGACACGGGTCGTAACCATATTAAAAGTTTTCCCTCCAAAACCTTTATCCATTTATATCTTGCCTTGGTTTAATTTTGGCGTATACCATTTTATTACTATTATAAATTTTCCACTCACATAATACATTGAATACTTGCCAAATTTTTATAATTGGTAATCATCTTTTCATCGTATAATATTATTCAAATTTAATTAAGTTAAATTTAAAAAGATATAGTTGGAAAATATATTATTTATATCACTTAAATATTATTTGCACGAGTCGTTGAAGATAATATATATCATACTATATTTAAATGTTTTAATATTTTATTTAAATTTTGTTTTAACTTCATTTAATTAGGTGAATTATATTTAAAAAATAATTTAACTATATATGTTTAAGTAAAACCTCTAAAAACTAAATTGTTTGAAATGAATTGAATTAACATTTTCTTAAACTTTGAATATACGTAAGTCACATTTTAATCTATACATTTGTTCTATACTTAAAACTATAATTATGATTGACATAGAGACTTTATCCTTCTCGATATATTTAACATTCAAACATTCAAATTTTGTTTTTAGTTTTGATTTCTCACAATATTTCATTAAAATTTCAACTTCTCATATCCTTCTCTTTTGTTCATTAGACAATTTGATTTTTATCTTATATATTTGATGTATTGAAAATCAAAATTGCTAAAAAAACATAATTACTACTCCCTCCGGTCGGAAATATTTGATGTTTTAGGAGCTGAAATTTAATCAACAATATTTTATGTTTTAGAGGTAATAATTACCCTATTTTTAACTTTTGCACTAATATCAATATAAGTTGTACTTTTTTTTTGCTTAACCAATTATATTTGTGTATAATAAATGTGATGGGGGATTAAAAATAGTATTTAATAGGGTATTTAAAGGTGGAAGTAATAATTAAGTGGTTTCTTAATTTGCGCGTAAAATTCTAAAACATCGTTTATTTTGGACCGGATGGAGTATTATTCTTTTTATTTTAATCTCTTCAAAAAGTGTGAAAATTATTAGAAGAACAAGTATTGTGATGTGAAAGAAGTACTCCTGACGAGGGCAAAGGAGTTTTGTGTGCGACATAACAGCGTCATGGTCCATATGCGCCTTAGTTGCACAATTTCATCTGCCACTTGGTTGATTGCTATGAAGACGTGTATGCAATAGTACAACTCAAAGTGCTAGAGGATGTCCATGATTCTCGATCTCACAAGGACATTTCCTCTAGCTATTGCTAGGCTAAATAGATCGGAGGGTCAAAACTTCACCCATCAAGAGGCCGGGGATGCATCATCACATGGGAAACTACCGGAGCCCATTTGTTACTTAGTTATTTTTAGGATATGTTTATATGGATGACATTTTATTTAAAACATTTTATATTCTAACAGTGCAAGGCAGAGAAAAAAATCTAAATATGTTAAATAAGTATAATTGTTGAAACCATGCGTAGCACGGGCATAACACTAGTATAGATACTAAACTGAGATATAACGTCCTACATCACGTGATGGGTTGCGACTTGCGATTGATTTTAGAATTAAAAAAAGTATAGCAAAATAAATATTAAAATAATATATAAAAAATTATCATAAGTCATAATCTATCTATACACAACGACGGATAAGATTCCATTTTTAACGCCGGTTAACTCACGAGTTGGGTATTCTCATCCAAAAGGATGACTCTGACCCCACCGAAATCTTTACATTTTCAAAAAAAAATTATACATATATTTTAGTTAATTGATAAAGATATAAATCAAAACAATTTTATTGACTTACAACAACAACAACAACAACAACAACAACAACAACCCAGTTAATCCCGCAATGGAGCGAGGTCTGGGGGGTCAGGAT
Organism: Persicaria tinctoria; assembly: GCA_037127255.1. Lineage (NCBI taxonomy): Eukaryota > Viridiplantae > Streptophyta > Magnoliopsida > Caryophyllales > Polygonaceae > Persicaria > Persicaria tinctoria. The sequence continues at coordinate 24,951,983 of JBANSL010000018.1, read as the reverse complement.
GTACGCACTCGTACCCCGAACAAGTCGGGAGAGTGTTTCCGATAGACCCAGAATAATAGGACAATAGAACCACATATATAGTAATAGGACTCAGAGAAGGGAGCAGAGAGGGAAGGGAATAAGAAGGGGGAGGGGCAGGGAAGAAGCATGAAAGTAAACAATGGCACGAGGGCCCAACTCAGATAAAAACCAAAACATATGACACTAGACATCAACAGCTCGGATGCTCCTCCTCCAGTGGTCTCTGTCCGAAGTCATATCCTCCGATAGGTTCAGCAGATTGAGATCGTGTCTGATAACCTCCAACCAGCTCTTCTTAGGTCTACCTCTCCCCCTACGGAATTCACCCAAATTTAGCAATTCACATCTCCGAACAGGGGCCGAAGCAGGTCTCCTACTAACGCTCCCAAACCAACGTAGTCTGGACTCACGCAATTTATCCACAATACTCGCAAATCTAACCTCTCTCCTGATGTCAGCATTTCGGATCCTGTCGAGTCTCGTGTGCCCTGTCATCCATCTCAGCATTCGCATCTCTGTAACTGGCAGCTTCTGTTCTTGTGCTTTAGTTTTAGGCCAACACTTCGAGCCGTACAACAAGGTCAGTCTAACAACCACTTTATAAAAATTTCCCTTCAGTTTAGCTGGGACTTTTTTGTCACAAAGCACCCCCGACGCTCTTCTCCATCTTAGCCACCCAGACTGAACTCGATGCTCGATGTCTCTATCAATACCCCCATCACTCTGAACGTACGAACCCATGTACTTGAAAAACTCCTTCCCCGGGACTAAAACCTCCCCCAAAGCAACAACGGATCCCTGTTCAAACCCCTCTCTAAAGCTAAACCGAATATACTCAGTCTTGGTCCTACTCAATCTGAGACCCTTAGACTCTAGCACCACCCTCCAGTTTTCAAGCCTGCGAGCCAAACCCGCTCTAGAGTTGTCCACAAGCACAATGTCATCTGCAAACAGCATACACCATGGGATCTCTTCTTGGAGTGGGACAGACAGACAATCCATGACAAGAGTAAAAAGAAACGGACTGAGAGATGAGCCTTGATGAAGCCCCACCCGAACATGGAAGTACTCAGAATCTCCACACGGCGATCTAACACTAGTCAAGGAACCCTCATACATATCTCTGATAACTCTGATATACGTCCCATGCACTCCTTTCTCAACCAAGCAACTCCAAAGCAAGTCTCTCGATACTTTGTCATACGCCTTTTCAATATCGATGAAAGCCATATGCAAATCCTTTCTCATATCTTTGTGCATCTCGATCAAACGCCTGAGCAAGTGTATAGCTTCCATAGCAGATCTACTAGGCATGAAGCCCAATTGGTTCTAAGAGACCTGCACCAACTTCATAAGTCTTACCTCTAAAACTATTTCCCATAATTTCATCGTGTGACTCAAAAGCTTGATTCCTCTGTAGTTGCTGCAGCACTGGACATCACCCTTGTTTTTGTAGACCGGAACCAATTTACTAAGTCTCCATTCTGCTGGCATTTTACCCGAACTTAAGATGGCATTGAAAAGCAAAGTTAGCCAAATCAAACCTTTAGCCTCTAACAATTTCCAAACTTCCCCCGGGATATCATTTGGACCAGAAGCTCTGTTGTTCTTTGACCTACATATAGCTCCTTTAACCTCCTCAATAGTGATGCGACGGTGGAAGCCAAAGTCAATACGCTCTACGGACCTGAGACTCTGCTCGGAGGGGAGGAAATCCTCGTTAAGTAATTCTGAGAAGTATCTCTACCATCTCTCCTTGATCTGCTGATCTTCAACCAACACTTGAGCACTCTCATCTTTGATACATCTGACGTTGTCTATATCTCTCTCTCTGATGAGCCAAACGGTAAAGAACCTGCTCCTCTCCCTTCTGATCTAAGGCCTTGTACAAATAATCAAAGGCCTTGTCTTTAGCCTTAGCTACTGCTCGCTTGGCCCCTCTCTTTGCCACGTTGTACCTGAACCTAAGCTCTATACTGTCTTCTCCAGGGCCTCTGTGTAGCCACCTGCGAAACGCTACTTGCTTCTCCTTCACTTTTGCCTTCACATCTTCACACCACCAATTTGCGCCCCGGCTGGGCCCTTGACCGCCTTTAGACACACCCAACACCTTCCGGCCAACTCTGCGAATACAACCAGCCAAACGGTTCCACATTGCGTCAGCACTGCCCTGCAACTCACTAATCCCCTCCTGTCCAGCAGCCTGCCACACCTTCTCTTTGAAAACAGACCCAATAGATTCTGAGAGGCGCCACCACCTGATTTTCGTGGACTGAATATGCTTTTTCTTACGAAATCGACCATGCACCATAAGGTCCAAGACCAGAAGATGATGGGGCGTGGAGAGACCCCCAAAGAGGATCACTTTACAATCTCTGCAGCTTCGTCTGTCTTCCTTTTCTCACCAAGAAATAGTCTATCTACGATCTTCCGACTGAGCTATCGAAAGTAACCAAGTGCACATCTCTCTTTTGGAACAGCGAATTACAAATGACACTACCTAACGCAACAGAGAACTCCAACAACGCAATCCCTCCATCATTCCTAACCCCGCCCCAAAACCTCCAGGAGCTTCCTCAAACCCGTCGTTTCTTTTGCCAACGTCAGCTTTGAAATCTCCTCCAATCACGTACTGATCTGACCCTGGGATAGTTCCGACCAACGCATCCAAGGCCTCCCAAAATTCTCTCTTCTCCTTTGCACCCCGACCTACTTGGGGAGCGTAGGCACTAATCACGTGCAGAAAGAAGCCTTCCAACACTAGCTTGATAGCCATCAGTCTGCCACTCACCCGGTCCACTCGCACCACCCTGTCTTTCCAGCGCTCACCGACCAAAATACCAACCCCGTTCCTCTTCCTGTCAAGTCCTGTGTACCACAGCTTCCACCCATCAATATGCCGGGCCTTGCTTCCCACCCACTTAGTTTTCTCCACACACACACGATGTCTACTCTACGTTCCTGCAGAATCCTCACCAATTCAAACGACTTACCAGTCAGAGTTCCCACATTCCACGAACCAAACCTCAAAGAAGACCCCAAAGGCCAAGGGCTCCCTAGATGATCCACCCTCTGCCTAGGACCAGAGACCACCCGACGAGCCATACGAGCAACAAACAACCAGAACCAAGCAAGGAGCACCGACACACACCAAAAGTAAAACAAGACGAATATATGGAGATGAACAAAGTAACTGATATACACCACGAAAACTAAAAGATTCCTACTCCAGGTAAGAAGCAGCATAGAGAGGAGAGAAACACACACCACAATAAGGGGGAGTAAAATAGATGGATGGGAAGCACCCTAAAGACCAACAAGAAGAGGACCAACAAATCAATGTATCAACTCAGCAGAGTAGGAAGTAGCCAGTATAGTTAATATGAAGTAGCAGACAAGAGAGGCACACAAAGCACTAAATCAGACAAATCAAATGAATGAAGTACTCAAAATACTAAACCAATTAATACAATCAGACGAAGGGGGAAAATTAAAGCTTACTAGCCCCGTAAAGGGGCGTTCGAGTTCTTCAATCTTTCAATCCACCGATTGAGTCGATCTTGCCTCCACCAACTCCGTGGCTGGAAGCCCTGGGTTTTAGGGGTTGGCTTGGGGGTTGGGGTCGGGGAACTCGAAGGACAAATGGTCCGGTTTTAGGTAGGCGGGGGAGGCCTGGGTGGGTCGGTCTAGTTCCTGGGCGCGGGGACAGGAGGGGGATGCGGCCTGGGTGCAGGAACAAGGGAGAGGGACGGAGATGCGAGATGCGATGGAGAGGGAGGGCTCCAGGCTAGGGCGCGAGGATGGGAGTGTGGGTGGCGACGAGGCTCGGGGTAGCAGCACCGGTGGGAGGGGGAGGGAGTAGCCGGCAGGGGGTGGCGCAGGGTTCGGTCTCGCCGGAAGGGAGGAGGGGTGAAGGGAGGAGATGTGGGGCGCGAGACGAGGAGGAGAAGAGGAGGGCGGAGAGAATACCTGGTAGGCTGCAAGAGGTGGGCGCCGGGCGGGTTGGGGGGGGGGGGGGGGGTCGGTCGGCGGCTAGGTATCGCCGGAGGAGGTGGAGGAGCCCGCCGCTAGGGCCAAGCGCGTGAGAGAGTGCGAGCAAGCGAGAGGAGAGAGCGAGAGGAGAGAGAAGACGAGCTTGTGTTACCAAAAATATTAATAGATAAATTTATCATAAGCCACAATCTATCTATACATATTTTATTTATATCTAGATTTTTTTTGGTGAAAATAATTATTAATATCGAAATTAATTATTTGATAGTTATTATTTTATTTATATCTAGATTTTTTGGTATAATTAATTGTTTATATTTAGATTAATTTTTATTTTAAATTTTCCTCACACTTTGATCGTTATTAGTCTAAACATACAACATAGAAATAGAAAATACAACGTTGAAACAGAAAAAAATGTGCAGTACAAGCGAAGGAAGACACGCAAATGCAGTCGAAGAAGCGAACTAAGCCCACCCGGCTGGAGACAACGTAGACAAGAGCCGGCGCCAAGCACCACCAAGAAGTGACACCGCTGGCCAGCGGTACATCAGGAGTCCTGCGGGCAGTGAAGACGAACCTCCAAGGAAATTTCCGTAATGCGGAGTCGCCTCGATACACACCGTTTCGACCCCAGCCAGACCCGACATCGGTCGCCAGAGCTCCAACTCAGACGAAGAACGCCACGAACAACTAGACTCGCAGCCACCATAGTACGACGCACCAAAAGACCCTTTCAGGATTTAATTGAAGCCCTCTCGGGATTTATTGTTATTTAAATATATATAAATAAATAAACCAAAATCTTTATTATTATTTTAATCCCCATTTTGATGTCCCCATCCAAATGTGAACTCCTCCCGTGCCTTGCAAGGCAAAAACAGGGAAAGGATCCCGGAAAATCCGGCCATCAGCCTTCGAGCGCAAGGAAGGCTAGAACCCGAGAATCGCCGGTGGTGACGGGGAGAGAAGACACTGACACCGAGATTACACCTCCAGCAACATCACGCAAGAGAAGGTGGAGGGGTGAATAGGAAGATGGTGGCCGGACAAGAAACAGGAGGTGAGGTTGGAGGCCGAAACCCGGGTTGCATCAAAAGAGATCGGAGACGGCAGTAGCGCCTGTCGACGGCGGCCAAGAAACGTCGATGAGCAGGGACAACAGCCGCCGATGCAAAGTAGGGAAGGTTGAAGGCGACAAAGCTGAACCTTGGTGATGACGGCGCCACCGCAAAGAGAAGATGGCGAGGAGGAGAAGGAGGTGTAGCTTTGGGTTTTGAAATTTGAAGCACTAATTGGACATGGGGAAGATGAGATCGAGACCATGAGCCAAGAAGCAATAAAAGCCCCAAATTGATTTTTGATTTTGTAAACATCCCGATGACTGATTTCGGAATTGAAATTGTCATGTTCTTGTTATACAGGGATGCCGGAACACATGTGTGGCGGCGCCACTGTGGTACGGATGTTGTCGACGCTGGAATGGGACGGCCGGAGCAGGATTGGGAGCGCTCTGAGAGAGCCGGCTTCCCCACCAAAGACCGGCGGAGCTGAGAACCGTCCTCCGAAGAGATGATTAAGAACCCCCGATGAGAAGCACCGCGATCGAAAGGATAACCGACCTCCGAAGAGGGATTGATTGCCTCCGAAGAGGGGTTATTGAGCCTCCGAAGAGGGTTTCAGATCCGACGAATGTCGGAAACCGCCGTAGGATATTTAAACGCCACCGTATGGAGTATATATATGAATGTCTATGCATGGAACATGATATATGTACCACTAATAAAATAAATTTGGTTTTTTTTTTATTAATCTTGGGCAGATTAGCTTAGGTGACGAGAGGAGTAGTTAGAAGTACGTGGAAAAATAATGTATAAAGACTAATGTGTTAGCTTATACGGTGGAATTTATGAGCAAATCCGGAGCGTCGGATTAAAAAATACGTTGCGGATATATACACCCCAAAGGACGTGCATGGTTAAAAGGGGTTAATTAATTTTTTTAAAACGCTAATTAGTCAGAAGGATTGCACGTCCTTAAGGACGTGCATTTTTTTATCTTTGGATTTGCGGTGTATATAACAACACCTAAAAAATATGAAATGATTGAGAGTAAAAGTAATTTGTGAATATTAGCATTATTAGTAGGTACTATTTTTTTTTATATACAAGTAAGGATTTGGATAGGACTAGTCCCTACTAGATCACTATTCAAGAGTATCCTTGCGGATGAGAATACAAAGATGTCTATCTATCCGAACATCTGGGCATGCAGCAAACTCGAAGAGGTGGGAGATGTGGTCGGCGCATCTGTTAATCTCCCAGAAGCAGTGTGAGAGCTCAACATGGTTGAAGTACCGGAGAAGCATGAGAATGTCTGTCGTGAGCATCTCTATTTCCCATGGGCAGGACCAGCACCCCTTGATTGCGTTGATCACCGTTAGGTTGTCACCTTCGATGTGAATATTGGACAGACCCAACTCCTTTGCCTTCTGGATGCCCAAAAGAAGTCTCATAGCCTCAGTCATAAGTGTCGACCTGAGAGTAAGTTGTCTGCCACCGCAGGCAATCAGCGAGCTTGTGTGGTCGCGGATGATGAAACATGCACCAGAAGAACCAGAGTAGTTGTAACTATTGTCGAAACTTATTTTGAATGTACCTTCAGGTGGTTTGTTCACCTCAGGTGTCGTTTCTTTCTGGTTTCTGTTCTTTTGGTGGAAACATTAATGTTTGGTTCATCCAAATGTTTCGTTTTTTTTTCCCAATTTGTGATCGTTTGTCTTGTCATATTTTCCATGTTTTGGATTGTGGTGGTGTTTACATTGTCGAAGATTTTCTTATTTCTAGATGCCCAAAGACACCACCAAGCAATTGCCAATTTTTTCTTTTGTTCTGGAGTTATTGTTTCAAAAATTTTGACATAATTCTTTTTATATCTTGTTCATTTTTGCCTAATTCTTCTAGTCGTTTTTCTATCACGGGGTCAATTTTCCACATGAGGTTTCTACTAATGTAGTATTGTGTGAATAAATGAGTTGGAGATTCTTCACTCGCATCACATAGTTCACATGCGGATGGAAGAGCTACTCCTTTGGTGATTAGTCTAGTCTTTGTTGGGATCCCATTGTTATACAATTTCCATAGAAAATTCCCAACTTTTGGGGCAATGTCTATTGCCCATATCCATGCTGTTTTGGGTGGTGTGACTCTATTGTTTTCTGCGATGTATCAGAGTGCACTAGATGTGTTGAACCAGCCAGACTTGTCTTTTCTCCGGTATAGTCTGTCCTCTATTTGGTTTTCTGGGATGAATGTTGTTTCGATCTTCTCGATGATCGGTGTTGGTAACATGTGTTTGAGGCCGATAGTGTTCCATCTTCTGTTTTCGTTTATGTATTTTTCTACTTTATAATTTTTGTTGATTCTATCTAGCATTAGGCATCTACCTTCTAGCGTGTCATCGTCTAACCATCTATCGGTCCAAAAGTTGATCGTTTTTCCATTTCATATTTGCCATATAAGGCCTTTACAGAATTCCTCTTTTATCTCCATTAGTTTTGTCCATTGCCAAGATGTTTTTCCTTTCCTTTTGTATTCTAGAATGTGTTCATCTCGATGATTATTAGTATGTAATGTACATATATATATATATGAATAATCATTTACTAAATACTAATAATTACACTGGTTTATACATACGAATTGAATAATTCCAATACTATACATGGATAATCACTTGATACCAACGAATGATCACTACTTACAAATCATACCGTAAGGGCTGCGCAAACACACACGAATAAATAGAATTAGAGTCCTATAAATAGAATTAGAGTCGACTATGAGCTTTTCAACAGTATCCTCTCATAGTCGTATATTAGTATTAAAGTTGAATATAGGCTTGAAGATATTCCGATGGTATGGTGAGAGTATGTTTATTGGTGAGCTTTTGGGCTTTTAATTATAACCACATAAGCAAATAGTTTTTAAAAAAATAATAAAAGCTAAGACTTATATAAGACTCTAAAAAGGCCCATAACACGAATTTTGATAACACATGCTTTAAAAATTATTTTTCAACTTTTTCACTTGTAAAAAAAATTTAAAAAAATATTATTGACTGTAATTTAATTTTATCTATATATAGTCACTCATTTTGAATATATTATGGAAAAAATTCATTCGACTAATACTCCTATAAAATAAGTTACAAGCTCAAAATTTGAGCTCACGAATGAGATTTTAAAAACAAAAGTTAAAACGAACAGATAAAAGGTAAGATGAGAGCTCAAACTTTAGGCTCAATTATAAAGCTACTTACACACACGTGTGTAAGTAGGTTGTACGGTGTAATTCATGAGCAAATATGAAGCGTCAGATTAAGAAGATCAAATGACTGAAAGTAAAAGTAATTTGTGAACAGTGACATTATTAGTAGGTAATAAGTTATTATTCGTATGTATAGACATATATATGAATAATCATTTATTAAATACAAATAATTACACTGGTTTATACATAAGAATAATTTCAATACTATGTATGAATAATCACTTGGTACCAACGAATGATTTTACTACTTACGCACGCACGCACGCACGCACGCACGCACGCACGCGCACACACACACACACACACAATAAAGCTAGGTGACATTTTTTTTACAGTAGGCAAGAATTATGAGCGATTACACAAACTGTAATATGTCTCCTTGATCATCCTTAAGGATGATGGTACAAATGTCCTGATGAAACCACATTTGAAAAGTGAACCTCCTTCCACGTCCCCGTGGGGGAGGTGAGTCGCGTGTCGATTGTTAGTTGGTCGGCGGTCTTACCTGGAGCCCCCCTTCTCCTATCGTCCACCCTGAGTGGGGGCCTCAACCTGTGCCGCCGGACCTAGTGCTTGGCTCGTTCCGCTTCCCGGGCGATAGTCTCGCCGGGTGTCTGCTCGCTGTTGAGACGAACTTGCTCAGACAGGCTCGTAAAAGCCCCACATTCCCGGCCTACACTCCTAGGAATAAAATCGGAATCGACCCTTGTTTATGAGGCTTCCACCTCTATTTATAGTGCAAAAGTAGATCTACATGCAACCCTTTTGTCGCCACATGTCACGTGCTCCTTGACACGTGTGATGGTGGCATGGATGCCAAGTGTCCCGTCATGCATGTGAGAGCCATGGACGGTTTATCGTCCGCGGACGTCTAGAGTCTCTATCTCGACTTGCACTCGCCCCTTTTTCATGCTTTGTAAGGTTCTATTTATATAGCGGGGAACCTTATTTATTTATGATATTTGTGAATATCATTATTTATATTTCGGACATCATCATGTCCTATTAAAAGGGATAGTAGAGCTATTACAAATGATACCCTTCCGTGCTATAAAGTCGACTACTTGATTCGCTTCTCGGTACCAATGTCTGTATTGAACAAGGTCAAAAGCAGATTCTAATTGCCTGATCTTTTCAACGTGATGTAGAATCTCCCATATGACATTATTGCTGTTGGTGATGGCTTTGATGAGCTGTAGATTGTCCCCTTCTATTATTAATCTTCGTAGTCCTTTCCTAATTGCGTGCTCCATATCTGTCTGAATAACGATAGCTTGAGTTTGAATGACTGGGCCTTTGACATTTTCCTTGTAAATCATATCAATGACATGGCCCCGGGAGTCCCGAGTGACCCCTCCCACAGTCCCACATGGAAAACACCAGTGAGATTAACAGAGTCATCCACATTGATTTTATAGACAATCACATATGGTCTGCTCCATTTAAGCTTTAGTTCTCTTGTTTGTAGTTTTATTTAGGGGTGGACACGAATCCCGCAAATTCTCTATATCGGCGTGACATTCCATGAAGCGAGAGGTGAAATGTCTTAGATCCTCTCCTCAGCGGAGTCGAATAGCAAACAGGGAGTCCATCGATGCCAGGTTGCGGCTGTTAGCGATGTATCTTGCCACAAAGGTTCGTTCCATCTGTTTCCATGAAGAGATGTAGTCGTGCTGGAGCGCGTGGAATCACTTGGAAGTCGTTTTGCCTAAGATGGAAGGAAACATCTTGCACATCATTCCGTCATTCTCAAACCACAACGCCATCTTATGAGTATATAAAGCAACATGATTTACCGGGTCTGATTTTCCAACATATAATTCAAAAACAGGGGCGGAAAACTTATCTGGCGGCCGCTGACATTGAATCTCGCGTGTGAAGGGGGTCAACGTCATTTGATTCAATTTGGATTCCGCCTTCTCCTGGACTGATAACAGCGATTCACCCTTTTTGGTGAATAATTTAAGGAGCCTTTCCTCTGCTCGGGAGAGCTGCTCCCTCCTGGAGCGGGGTCGTTGTTCTTCATGGCTTGCGTTGCTCGAGGCCTCGCGGTGGCGCCTAACCGTGCGCTCGGGGGTCCTCGACCGCCTTGCCCATCTCCATCCACGGTCGGGCTCTGGCTCCGACTCCTATGACCGCTCCTTTCGGTGGCCGTGGCCTTTGTGGCGAGCGCGACGAGGTGATCCCCTTTGTCGAACGTGGTGCCTTGTTGCCCTGAAAGGGGGCGATGTTATGCTCCCTTGACGGTGACGGGGCGACTGAGAGTAGAACCTCTCACCATGTTCCTCCTCTACCATCTCATGGACTTGGAAACGATCAGACCAGAACTCACCAGTCACATCCGGACCTCGTCTCCTACAATCCCCTCTGGTCAGGGATAGCTCCTGTGCGTTGAACCCGATGGCGCTGGCGAGCCTATCACCTTGCCCTTCCATGGGACGCTTTCCCAGGGCCCGCTCTTGTTGTTCGCACTGTTGGCGTAAAGACACTCGCTCTTCTTGAGCCGCCTGCAACTAGCGGTTCCTCTCCTCGAGCTCCTCTTCGAGTTCAGCCACTCGAATGAATTGCCGACAGGCCTTCCGTTCAGTGCCGCTGATTTCCCCATCCCTACGGATGGTGCCAATTGTGAGGGAGAATTCCCGCTTTGAGTTCTGCTACTTCGAATGGTGGGAATCCAAGGCTGCACCGGTTGGTCCTGCAATGAGATTAGTGGTCGGAAGGCGAGGCTCGGGTCCCCGGGGTGCCTCCGACGCTCAAGTCAGTTTCCGATGGACGTGTGTTTCATCTGTTGTAAATCGATCCCCCTTTCCCTTATATACCCTTTGCCGAAGTTGTTTTATTAATCAAATAAAAGGAGATAATATGAGATATTTTTATTCATTAGTTAAGATTTCCCCGAAGATTGAGGATTAGATTTAACCGTTACAGCAGGGCGAATGTTGATCCGCTAAATCTTTACTCACTTGAGAATCAGGTTTTCCTGATCTCGAATTCTTCCTTAATTAAAAAAAAAAAAAACCTGACTCACCAATCAAATTCGACTACGAATTCACGCCTCTTGAACGTACGTGGCTAATTTTAAGATCGACATAATTGACTCCTATAAACACATTGGAGATGGGAATTGTATCAGTTTGGAAATAAGCCATAGAATTCTAGAGATAAATCATTTTATTGGGCTCCCTCCCTTTGGCACAAAGATTATCTTATTCGATTCCGAGATTGGCTATTTTTATTGGTTCCAATTAGTCATTGTAGTCGAACTCAATTTTTTATTTTTTTTTATTTTGCCATTGTAGTCCAGTTCATATAAGCTTGATGACGAATGACGGTATGTATTTCATTATTTGAATTTATTTCCGGGGAGGGTATACGAACACCAAGTGTAGAACCATATCACATATCGAAAAAGAGCTAAGCTATGTTTGATAAAAAGGTAGCTGATGAGATAATTAAAGTTAATTTGATAGTTGAAACTAATGAATCATTTATTTTAAATATATGCTAATAAGTTATTATAATGTTTGCTAAATCTAAAGATTGGGATAGTGGTAATATATCTCGACCTTTGAGGATAGTGGTAATATATTACCACGGGTTTTCTCAGGGGTAAAAAATGTTGACAATACATCCTACCTTGATTTTTTTTTTGACAAGGCAACCTTGTTGAAAGCCTTTTTACAAATTAGCATTAAAATTGAGTTTCTTAAACGGTTTTCTTAGGAAAAAAAATAAATCGACAACAAAATTAAACCCGAAAAACGAAATTGATTCAACCAAACAACTAATCAGGTCAAAATTGTCTCAAATTAACACAACACGACAACAACAAAGAGGGGAAAACCAAACCGAAAACAAAACTAAACCGACAAAAACAACAACAAAGAAGGGGAAAACAAAATTTACTCAGCCAAGTCCGTGAACGAATTGAAGAGGAAGAAGATGTGAGAGAGACAATTCAAGATAGATGACCACGAGGGAGGAAGACTGTCATTGAAGAGGAACCATGAGCTATCCGGAAGACCTGGAAGAAAGTTCAAGAGATGAACACAGAAGAAGATAGGAGGGAGGAAAAGGCGTTTGATATAAACCCGGTCCAACTATTTATTTATTTTTCCTAAGGAAGCCGTTCAAGAAAACCATTATAAAAACAATTCATGTATGCTGTCTTGTCGGCATTTTTGATCTGAGAGAAAACTCGTGGTAATATATTACCACTACTCTCAATGATCGGGATATTTTCATTATATTTGAAAGTTGATGATATTTTAATTAGTTTTCCCTGTAGAAAACTAAAAGCTCCCATTTTTAAAGATAAAACTAAAAGCCATAAGCCCATAATTGTTTGGGTTGGGCTAATATTTTACAATAGGGCTTATGTATGATATATCTAAGCGATAAGCCCATGTTACCGGCCCATTTAACCTGACTTGCAGCCGTTGACGTCTCTTTAACAATCCCAATTAGATCCCAAATTGCATTTATAGTTCTTCTATTTTGCTGGATCCATTATTTGCCCACTTTCCCATTTGATTCGTGTAATTATGGGTGTTAGGTGAACACGAGTAGTTCAAATTCAACTCGTATTCACTCGGTAAAGACTCGATTCGAGCTCGTTTATTTTTTAAACAAGTTGAGTATGAAGACATTTTTAAGCTCGGTTCAAAACTCAGCTTATTCAAATTAAGCTCGAATAGCTCGAATTTTATGGAATTTCTAAAATTTCCTTTAAGTTACTGTATAATGAGTTTGGATTTGTGGAATCGAAAATTACAGATCACAAATCAAGCTTCATCAATTGAGCTTTCATAACCAAAACCAAAAGAGAGAGTTTTACAGAAATCGAAAACCACACAAAAATGAAATCTGAAGTTCTTGGCGCCAAAACAGCTAACCAAATGGTTGTTGTAACAACCTTACATGAAATGTCCTAATTGCCCTTTTGAGCCACTTGCCACACGTGACCATAGGCCCCCCTCAAGCTGGACTTGCCATGGGAACCATAAGGCCAAGCTTGGCTCGAAGAAAGGTGTGTTGGGAAGCACCAAGTGCCTTGGTTAATATGTCTGCAAGCTGTAGTGAGGAAGACACAAGTTGAGTGATGATGAAGCCTTGTTGAACCATTTCTCGGATGAAATGTGAATCAATCCTGACTTGCTTGGTTCTCTCATGGAACACAGGGTTGATGGCAAGTTGCTGAGCTGACTTGTTGTCACAATGTAGCTGAATTGGAAGAGTGACAGGCAAGTGAAGGTCAAACAAAATACCTTCAAGCCACACAAGTTCAAAAGCTGCAGTAGACATGGCCCTGTATTCACTTTCAGTGGAAGATTTGGAGACCACCTTCTGCTTTTTGGTCTTCCATGAAACCAGAGATGAACCCAAAAAGATACAATAGCCTGTGAGAGATCTACCAGTGTCAAGGCAATTCCCCCAGTCAGCATCACTGTAGGCCTTAATCTGGAGTGAGGAAGAGGCAGGATATGATAGTGCCAAGTGAAAGCTGCTCTTGAGATATCTCAGAAGACAAATCAAAACATGTCAATGAGGCTTGAGTGGTGTAAGGAGGAATTGGCTGAGCTGTTGTACTGTGTAGGCAATGTCAAGACGAGTTAATGTAAGATAAAGTAATCGGCCAACAAGTCTCCTATAATCCTCAGGATTGGAGATAGGCTCACCAACAGAGGCAGACAATTTAATGCCATGCTGCATAGGGAAATCTGTAGGCTTGCAGTTGTCCATTTGAGCATCCCTTAATATGTCTAGGATGTACTTCCTTTGATTGAGTAGAATCCCTGAAGAGGACCTGGCAATTTCCATTCCAAGGAAGTATCTAGGAGTGCCAAGATCTTTGATGGTGAATTCCTTGTGAAGAGATGCTTTGGTGTGAGTGATTTCAGAGGCTGAGTTACCTAGAATGAGCATGTCATCCACATATACCAAGACTACTGTCATGAAGGCACCACTTTTCTTCACAGACAAGGAGTAAGCATGAACAGATTGAGTGTAACCAAGTCTGATCATGAACTTGGTGAGTTCACAGTTCCACTGGCGACTGGCCTGTTTAAGGCCATACAAAGATCTCTTGAGTCTGCACACATGACCAGGGGGAACTGTGTAACCAGGAGGAGGTTTCATGTAGACCTCTTCATCCAAAAATCCATGCAAGAATGCATTATTAACATCCAACTAATGCAACATCCAACCCTTGCAAGCAGCTAAAGCAAGAATCACTCTCACAGTTGCAAGTTTAGCAACAGGTGAGAAAGTTTGCTTGTAATCCTTGTCCTTAACTTGATTGTATCCTTTAGCTACCAACCTGGCCTTGTATCTCTCTATTGAGCCATCTGGTTTGTACTTGATTTTAAAAATCCATTTGCATCCAATGGCCTTCTTGCCATCAGGAAGGGGAGTGACATGCCAAGTACGCTTTGTGGTCAAGGCAGTGAGCTCAGTAGCCATAACTGTCTCCCAATTAGGATTTCCCTTAGCCTGAGTGAAGGAGTTAGGCTCAAATGTATCACACATGCTGATGAATGAGTCAATGTAGTTAGGAGACAGATGAAGTAAGTGCTGAGTAGAGAATACAACAAATGATTCAGATTGAGAAGAAGAATCAGGTTGGCCTCTGGATGGAATATTTGAGCATATGTACTCTTGGAACCTGTTGGGCATAGTGATGTGAGATCTAAGGACCCTTTGAGGATGTTGTGGAGGAATGGGAACAGTACTAGTGCTTGCAGTAGTGTAGGAGCTGTCATCACTAATGTGCCCAAGAGGAGAAGGTGAATTGTTGGGTTGATTCTCAGAGGAGCTAGAGGATTGATGGGGAAGGTTATTATTGCCAGTGGTGTGACTAAGGATATGTGAGGAGCCTGAAGAGGTATGCCTATATTTATGGATTGTAAGGCTCTCCTCATCATCAAACACTTGATCAAAGGACTTTTGCAACTCAGTACTGAACTCATGTGTGTGCAGTTTGTAAGGAAAGATATGCTCAACAAATTTCACAGGCCTGCTAATGATGGTAGTCTTTTTGTCCAGGTCATAGAGCTTGAAAGCTTTTTGACCAACTGGATATCCTATGAAGACACACCTTCTAGCCACAGTTCCCATTTTATCCCTGTAGTCATTTGGTTGAACTGCATAACACAAGCAACCTATGACCTTCATTTGATCATATCTGGGGGCAACTCTATATAGAACTTCAAAGGGAGATTTCCAGTTTATAATAGAGGATGGCATCTTGTTGATGATGTGTGTGTCACTGAGTATGCATTCACCCCAAAACTGAATAGGCAACCCTGCATGAACTCTCAAAGCTCTTGCAGTTTCAATTAGATGCATGTGCTTTCTTTCCACCCTTCCATTTTGCTTATGAACCCCAGGTGCAGTTCTTTGGTGCAAAATTCCCCGAGAGCTGAAGAGTTCAACACATCCTTTTTGAGTAAACTCAGCCCCATTATCTGATCTAATCACCTGAACTGAAGTGTGGAATTGAGTTTTCACCAAATTGATGAAACCTGTAATGATCCTGAGCACTTGCTGTTTATCTTGCATCAAAAATACCCAAGTAGACCGTGTATGGTCATCTAAGACAGTAAGAAAGTACCTAGCTCCACACATGGCAGGAACTCTATAAGGACCCCAAATGTCCATATGAATCAATGAAAAAGGAAGTGCTGCTAAAGAGTCACTTCTATCAAATTTCAACTTGTGAGACTTAGTCATAGAGCATGTATCACAAAACATGTCTGAAACATCACCACAATTACTGTCTGGCACATGGTGTAAATTGGAAAAGGACATATGTCCAAGTCTAGCATGAAGTAACTGAACATTCTTCAATTTATTACAACTGGAAACAACATGACTGGAAAAACAATGGTTGGTCTTGATCACAGCATCTCTTCTGCAGCCAGATGCTCTGAGCATGTACAGTCCTTTACTCTCATCTCCTTTGGCAACAATATGCTTAGTTATAGGGTCATGTATCCAACAAGACACTTCATCAAAACTCACATAAAGCTTCTCTGTACAGGCTATCTTGGACACAGAAAATAAGTTGTGTCTGAAGCTTGGTACAAAGAGAACATCCTTAAGCCAAAGTTGGTCACTGATCCAAATGACCCCACTTTGCTTTACTGAGATGCAAGTGCCATCAGGCAAACCCAGTCTAATAGGGGTATGCAAATCAACAAGATCAACAAAAATATTGCTATCAAATGCAATGTGGTCAGTGGCACCTGAGTCCACTATCCACACACCATTCTCAGCCTTGTTCACACCAATTAGAAAGGAAACACTTAAGGTACCTGCAAAGTGAGTCATAGCCTGATTAGCTGAACTGTCCACTGACTCCACAACCTTGCCCTTCATCATCTTCCAAACCTCCTGAAACACAGCATTGACAATAGCCTGGTCTGGTTTGTGAGTGGGCTGGTTTAGCTCAAAACCATGATCAAAAGGACTATCTGGCTGGGTGCTTTCAAATTGAGCCACAAATTTCTCAGGTTGCTTTGGCCTTTCTTCATCCTTGGGTCCCCTAAACCACTCAAGGTACCAAATCAGCTTGAAACAATACTCTTTGACATGTCCACGTTCCCCACAATGATCACATTTCCTGTCCATTTTAAACCTTTTGTAGTCTCTCCTACCTTGATCACTCTGTCTGTATTGCTCATATCTGAACTTGGAGGCTGCATTAGCTTCCACTTCAAACTGCTCATCTCTATTAGCCAAAAGAATGCTAGAATCTGAAGAAGGAATAGAGGTAACTCCCTTTGACCTCTCAATCTGTACAGCCATTTGATACACCTTATGAAGTCCTGGAAAAGGATCTTTTGACAGTACATTTCCTCTGAGATGTTCATAAACATCATTCAAGCCTAACAGAAACTGCATAATCTTTGCCTTTTCATCCCTGTCAAGTATTCTTTGAGCACATTACAAGAGCATTGGTTTAAGCCTCCACAATTGCAAGTTGGAAGGGGATCCAGTAACTGAATTTCCTCCTAGATCTTCTTCATTTTCATGAAGTATGCACCAACTGAAAGATTCTCTTGCTTAAGATTGCTTAAATCCCTTCTCAATTGAAAGATCAAAGGATCATTCGATTCATAATACCTATCTCTGATTTCATCCCAAAGCTCTTTCGAAGACTGAGCATATGTCAAACTCTCAGCTATCTCACAGTTCAGCGAATTAACTAACCAACATTGAATCATGTAATCTGCACGCACCCATTTTTCATGATCCTCACTCTCCTCGTTAGGCTTAACACAACTCCCTGTCACAAAGCCTAGTTTGGCCTTGGCTCCTAGAGCCATTCGGATACTTCGACTCCAGCTAGTGTAATTTCCCCCATTAAACTGTGTAGCTACTAAATTCATGCCTGGATGATCCGAATTTGAAAGGAAATATGGATTAACATGCACGTTGTTCATACCTTGGTTGATATCCCCAAACTGCATTCCCGGAAATACTAAATTCCCGATGTTCCAGCCTCGTCCTGCTCCCGGAGCTGATGGAGTAACAAATACTCCTCTTCCAGCACCATTTCCATCAGATCCTTGACCAGGTGTACTCGTCGAACCTCGTCCCACCATATTATCTTGGAATCACAACTTTCATCTTCGAAAAAAAACGAGAACCTAAGATCTGGAAAACTCAGATCCAGCAGCAACTAAGCGACGATGGAAAATTTCAGAAGAGCCGAGATCATCTCCTTTAGCTCTGATACCATTTGGATTTGTGGAATCGAAAATTACAGATCACAAATCAAGCTTCATCAATTGAGCTTTCATAGCCAAAACCAAAAGAGAGAGTTTTACAGAAATCGAAAACCACACAAAAATGAAATCTGAAGTTCTTGGCGCCAAAACAGCTAACCAAATGGTTGTTGTAACAACCTTACATGAAATGTCCTAATTGCTCTTTTGAGCCACTTGCCACACGTGACCATAATGAGCACTGCTTAAAGCTCGAAAAAAATTCGACTCAAGCTTGTTCATTTCCTAAATGAGCGAGTATGAGCACATTTTAAAATTCGAGTCAAAATTTAGACTCAGCTCGAACTTGTTAACATATTAAATGAATTGAATATAAACCAACAATACTCGGCTCGAGATCGTTAGTAAAACCAGCAATATTTATACATATTTCATTTTCACCTTCGACTTTAATTTCCTTACTCCGTATATACTATTAGAGTGTAAAGCAATATCTGTCAAGCCTTACTATCATAGTTGGTAAGGATGACATGTAGTGACCAATAGGTCAGTAGGTCACGAGTTCGAATCCACCCTCTTTCAATATTGTAATGGCCTAAGTGCATACCTTTGAACCAAAATAGAAAAGAGTGTAAAGCAATATTTTAATATCAGTACATAACATTCTAAATTCATATGTATTGGTATTTGGTGCAATCCCTTAAATAAGTTAACGTGTAATCACTCTCTATAGCTGTATTTCACTAAACAAGCACTATTAATTAGCTGACATATATGATGATCATCAGTTTAAAAGACTCATTCATAACTGCCCATATACATTAATTCGCTGCTTTAGTTTACCAAATCCGGTTACTAAATTCACAGAATAAAAAATAAATCAACCGGTCAACTTAACTACGCGTCATCAATAATATACACAACACAATCCAAAATGTATATTCATATATCGTATGTCAAGGGAGTTAAGACCAAGTCGCTTATATCTCATTTAATTTATTTATTTATTTATTTGGAAAATGTCTTCCTAAGTCCCCACCTTTATAAAAACCTCCCAACTAATCTCAAATCTCCAATCATTTTTCCAAAATTAAAAAAAAAATGAAAGAGAGCGTGAAGAAAAGCAAATTCATTCGGATAATGAAGATCCCGGGGAGGGCGCTGGCGAGGGCGAGAGACCTCTACGTGAAGGGCATGAAGAGCTACGCCGACCGCGGTTGCTACGGCGGCCTTGGCGGAGGCCCCGCCTTAGGCTTCCAGGTGGTGGATCCCCTCCCCCGGAGCTTCACCACCACCAACTACCGTGTATCGAGTCGCATCGCCGCCAATGATCTCGACGAGCTCCTCAGGGCCGCGTCCTCTAGGGCCCACGCTGACAGCGTCGGAGTGAGGCTGCAGGGGGCGCCGCGGAGCGCTAGCGTTGGCATGGCTAAGATCGACGAGGACTCGCCCTGTGAATTCGGAGTTGATGACTACCGCCCTGCCGGCCTGCCGCGAGGCTTTGATCGATCGATTGCTGTATCGACCGGTTTTCGGCCTTAGCTTTTTCTCTCTCTTTATTTTCAATTTCCTTCGATTTGCGTATTAGACGTTCAGAATTGTTAGCTTGGTTTCATAAAACATAAAACGAATAGCTTGCATATCGGTAATACCAATTTTGCAAAAAACGTTTGGCGTGTTTGATGGTAGGGTAAGGTGAAGGGTTTAGACAGGGTAGGCGAATTTCATGGAGTTTGTTAATAGTTTAGACTGGTTTTGATGAACTTGACAGTTTTACCAGTGGAATGAGTTAATAAGGATTTAGACGAGGTCTAAGCAAGTCTTCAAAATTTTTTTATAACAGTGGGTAATACAGATTTATATGTTAATTAAACTTATTATAGAGAATGACATAAAATTATACTACCTCCGTTCAGAAATAGATGTCGTTTGACTTTTTAACACGTTTTTTAATGAGCTAAAAACTATATAAAATATCAAATTTTTTAGTAATTTTTTATTAGAATATAAATCTTATTGATAATAAGTGTCATATTATAAAAAAAATTGTTTAAAAGTTAATATTTTGTATAGTTTTTAGCTCATTAAAAAACGTGTCAAAAAGTCAAACGACATTTATTTTTGAACGGATGTAGTAATTGTTTACCATATTTCATTGGCATTTTAGAATGCAAAACAGTAACGTACTGTTTTATTTTCCTTTCATGAAATTAAAATCCCACAAAAATATCGTGAAGAGCTTTTCCAGATGCAGCGGTTAGGTACAGCAACTGCAATGCATAAACCGTATTGAAGGGAAAAAGAACTACTCCATCCTCTCCGGTTAATTAAAGCTTATCATTTTACAAATTTACGTACATACTTACTAAGAAAACAAAAAAAAATACACTTATACTCATTATTGCTCTACTTTTTACTTTCTCAAAAACTACAACTAACCAATATCTAATCATTACGATGACAATTTCGTAAAGTAGATTGCAAAATAACTAAAATGACAAGTTTTTCTTAACAAGATTTAATTTTTAAAAAGACAAGTTTTAATTAACAGAGAGAGTATAGTATTATATATCAGATATTTGTAGGGTAAAATTTTCTTATTTAGTGTGTTTGTGTCTTGCAGTGGGTACTTTGAAGAGAAATTAAGATATTCTCTTCTGTAAAATGTCCGACAAATGTCAATTTATTATTATTTTCTTTTTTAATTAATTTTGAGAAGACACCCACCTATTAGGATTGTGGATGATCTTACGGAGTACTACTTATTACTCCATCCGTTAATTAAAATTTATCATTTTAGAAATTTACATACTTAAAAAACAAACAAAAAACGCATTTATACTCCTAATTATTATTCTATTTTTTACTTCATCAAAAACTACAATTCCGTAAATTAGATGACAAAAATGAAAGTTTTTATTAACAAGTTTAACTTTACAAAACGACGACATCGTTAGAAGAAATTAAGAGGGAGTAATCCTAGAGTATTGTGATTAGGGAATGATGTGAACGATGGAAGTCCACAAATTAAAGACTTTGACTTGCGTGTTAGAAACTTCAGTGTATCCACAACACAGTCCTATCATCAGTAATGTCATTCGACTAATGACAAACATAATTAAGCCCATTGCTCTCAGCCCCTTTAAATAAGCCAACACAGTCTTGGAGAATTGTAAGATGTTTTTTGGTATAATAGATTTCTCATCAACAAATAAAAAGGGTTTTTTAAGTCTGTAATATTTTTCAAAATTAAATGATTCTCCATATATTTGAAATGAAAAGCGGGTTAAAGTTAAGGCAAACATAATTTGAAAAATATTTAAAAATCAAGTATTTTCGATCAATGATAGTATATAAAATCATCAAGTATGTGCATCTTTAATATCATGAAATATCATTTTTTTAAGTACTTATAAACCCGATTCAATTAGCAATTTGGCTTACTACTAGGGTGGGAACAAATTACTGGTACAACGTAGGAATTTATGAGACATTACATGTTAAGGGAACAAAAAACATGTGCATTTTTCGTATTTTCTTCCTGGACGAGAACAATCCTTCTATAAAAAATATCTAAAATTGAGGACAAAATAGCAAAATCTCTATAAAAAATTCACCACAACTCCAACAATTTCTCTTTTATACAAATTTCTACATTTAGTAAACAGTGTAATAAATGCATAAATTCATAATTTAATAAATAAAATTTTAATAACTTAATTAAATCAATAGTTAACAACCAATTAACAAATATGTATACATTGGAAGAGTGAATGCATATATTTTTATATATTATAAATCTTCCTTTAGATTTAGAGATTGTTTTTCTCCGCTCCCATTTCTCTATTTTACATATTGTTTTAACAAGAATCGTTGAGGTTAAAAAAATCATATTTCCTCTACAATTGTCCATTTTTTTCTATTTTACAAGAGTGGTTGGGATCATCCTATAGTGTTGTGAACTTGTGATGACCTACTTGTGGAAACTTCAAAGTCGTTCATATTCATCCTCTTGAGTCTTGACTTTCTTTCAACGTCAAGTCAATGGGTCAACGAAAAGTGCTTCGGATTTGGGCTAACAGCCCAAATTACGGACCTCATTTGATTTGGGCTCGTTAAACATAACGGCCCAAATCACATACCAGAACACAGAGACATTTTTGCCTTACAAAAAAGACATATCACGTGTGCAGTGTCTTTGTAATAATAAATGGAATCTATAAATCCATTGGGAAACCAGAAGCTTTCAATAATTATTTTCAAAATTCTTTATGAAGAAAATAACAAAAACAAAACCCAAAAGAAGATACAATATCTACCTTACATTTCAGCACAGAAATGGGTTCCCTGATCTCTTATCTCAATTAGCCACTTTCATTGGATCAAAAAAAAAATTAGCCACTTTCAGCTAATTAAATATGGATTGAAGTTGAAGGACAAGGAACAATATATGATAGTTGCAGCTGATTTGCAAATGGCAAGCACTGTCAAAGCCTCTATGTTCTTCTACTTGTTGCTTGTTCTCCAAACTGCACTCTCCCACTCCATGGTAGAGTTCCTCCCTGGCTTTGATGGCCCTCTCCCCTTCGCCCTCGAAACTGGGTTAGTTAGCTTCTTGGTTAAGGTTTTTTCCATTTGAATTGGTCGTTATTGAAGCCCGTTGAAACTCTTTTAATCTCTTCACATCTCTCAACAGATATATAGGAGTAGAATCAGAGGGTGTGCAGTTGTTCTACTACTTCTTCCCTTCGGAGAGCAACCCGAAGGAAGACCCTCTAGTGCTTTGGCTCACCGGAGGGCCAGGCTGCTCTTGTGTCTCTGCCATACTCTATGAAATAGGTAACAAAAACCATATATATAACCATTTGGATTAGGATAAGGTGAGTTTTTATACACCACTTTATATGAGATGAAGGTCCAATAAAGTTTCAAGAGGTGAAGTACAATGGAAGCTTGCCTAGTTTGGAGCTCAATCCTTACTCTTGGACTAAGGTGGCTAGCATTGTATTTGTGGACCTCCCTGTTGGGACAGGGTTCTCCTATGCAACGACACCCGAGGCTTCTCATTCGAGCACGTTTAAGGCCTCTCGTAACACGAATGAGTTTCTTAGGAAGGTAACTAAATATATAGGCCTTCCAAGATTACAAACTTCATCGGTATTTAGCAACTGAATTGGGGGGCTTTTCGCGCAGTGGCTGACCGATCATCCTGAATTCCAATCGAATCCAATGTACTTGGGAGGTGATTCCGTAACTGGCCTCACCCTTCCGGTCTACTTTCATGAGATGTCTGAAGGTCAGTATACCTTAACTTTTGTGTTAGAAAGGTGAATCCCGAGCCCCTGTCTCAACGAACTCAATGTATTTGTATGTTCATGTAGCAAACGAAGAGGGCGTGAAGCCATTCATCAACCTCAAGGTTTTGCCAATTCCAACTCTCTAATTACTTAACTGAACCAGCTTGGCTGATTCATATGTTCATTATTAGGGCTATTTATTGGGCAATCCAGTTACAAATTACATGTTGGAACAAAATTTTAAGATCCAATTCGATCATGGAATGGGGCTCATCTCGGATGAACTGTATGAGGTACTCGTCGCAAACTCCTATATATATCCATCTCCGAAATGGACTATATTGTGTGACACATATGTTGCACATTGCTTGTAGTCGCTGAAGGAAAATTGCAAGGGAAATTATAACAAACAAGCCCAGGATCCAAGTAATCTTGAGTGCCAACATAACATCCTCGCCTTCGACAAGGTTTGGCCTGTATGCACTTGTGTTTTCTTCCGGTTCATGGAAGACTTATCCTGTGAGGTTTATTGCAGACCATTCAAGGAATTCAATCTTCACATGTATTGGAAGAGTCGTGTGAACTCGAGTCACCAAAGCCACCACATGGCTCACCCGAATCCTTGAGGAGATCTCTATACCAAGATGACTCCCAAGGCAGTACTCTTAGTCGACACACATCATCCTCCTCACTTGGAGCATTTGGTTGTCGAGTACGATCTCATTCCAACTATACTTTTCCATAATTTTTAGCCTAAAGATTCTTGTTGAGATATGTAAAGAGAGAAGAGAGAGAGCCTCATATTGAAAAATATGAATGAACAAGCCTTAGCATATAAGCTAATGGTCGGACTACTTCTTCTATTGTCAATTGGTTTTAGAATGGAATCTCACTTGACTTATGTATCCCATGGTTAATGTTCTATTTTACACTTGCAGTCGGAAGGATACAGACTCTCCAGTTACTGGCTCAACGACGAGAGTGTCCGAGAAGCAATTCATGTCCGCAAGGTAACATCCAATATCTATAAGTACTCGACTTAACATGTATCCTAACGTTTCTAGTATGAACGAAATGCATAATGCGACGACAGGGAAGCATAGGGAGATGGATAAGATGCAACTTCGATGTTGATTTTACGATGGATTTGACTGATACCGTAGCGTACCACAAAGGCCTCACCTCCAAAGGCTACCGCGCCCTGATCTACAGTGGTGATCACGACATGTTAGTAACGTTCTTGGGTACTCAAGCTTGGATTCGGACCTTGAATTATTCGATTGTCCATGACTGGCGGTCATGGATCGTCGATGCCCAAGTCGGAGGGTAATTAAGTTGATTGGTTAAATCTCGATCCCTCCTTAATGTACATATGCTAACATATCATATCCTTAAGGAAATTGCAGATACACAAGGGCATACTCCAATAACATGACATTTGCAACTGTGAAGGTGATGAGCATCACTTGAATCGAAGTTATATCGATCTATATTTACATTTTGAATCCAATTCAAGTTGTTATTGTTTTTGTTGAGTGTGTGGATAGGGAGGAGGACATACAGCGCCGGAGTACAGGCCTAAAGAATGCTTTGCGATGTTTACGAGATGGATTTCCGGGAAGCCTCTTCATTTTTAGTCGATCCGTTCGAATGATCGTTCGATCAAATATGGCTTCAAGTCTGAATTGATCGAACATCGATCTACATGACTACATGTATAGGAATTTATATGTTGTACTACACTATATATACGTCTGAGATGATATGAAGTTGATATACATGTTATGTGCTTTCCTAATGCATATAACAGATGCTGTCCTAGCTCACTAGCAGCTCACTTTGCTGAGCTCACTCTTCTTCATTTACATTTCATTCCAGCTGCATTTCAATTTGGTTGTAATAAGGGATAGCTTGCACTATTTTGTTTGCTTGTGATCATCCCATCATAGGTGAGGATTCCATGCTATATATGTTGGCCTCTCTCTATGTTTCCGGTGTAGGGTTTTGGGTAATTGTGAGAGCTGCAAGGTCATCTGGCCACCTCTGCACATTTGCCATTTTGCATATCAATGAAACAGTGACTGAGCTTCACTGATTTTGCACCTTTCTTCCTTTTATTTTGCCTTGATCACTGCTAGTGCAGTATAAATATTGATCATTTGATCATTTTATTCACATGGTATCAGAGCTTTAGGCTTTCGATCTGAATATTTCCGCTACAAAGATCAGGAAGAAAGAAGATGGTTGAACCAAACAACACTCCCAATCCAGGAGATGGAGATGGAGACAGAGATGTCAATAATCAAGGTAACTTGAATGATCCTTTATTTCTATCAAACTCAGATCATCTGGGGTCTCAACTGGTTGTTGTGACCTTTGATGGAACTAATTTCATGACATGGAGCAGAGGTACCATGATGGCCTTAGGGGCCAAATGCAAACTTGGTTTTATTACTGGGAGTGTTGTGAAACCTGTTGAAGAAGGTATGAACCTTCATAGGTGGATAAGGGCAGACTATATGGTGAGATGTTGGATTTTAAATTCTGTAAAAAAGAATATTGTTGAGAGTTTGATGTATGTTGAATCTACTAAGCAACTCTGGGATGATATAGTGGAGATTTAGAGCCAAATCAATGCTCCTTTGATTTTTCACATTAAGAGGAAACTGAACAATGTAAGGCAGGGCAATATGAGTCTTACAGATTTATTTAACACTCTTAAGAAGCACTGGGATGAGCTTCAAGTGCTGGAAAAGAGGCCAGAATGCTCATGTGGAGCTATGAAGAATTGTGGATGTAATTTGGCCAAGCAGTTGAGTGAGATGGAGGATAGAAATAGACTGATGCAGTTACTGGCCAGTTTGAATGACAGCTATGAAGGGGCCAGAAATTCAATTCTAGCAATGGATCCTTTGCCCACAGTTGGCAAAGGATACTACATACTGCAGCAAGTTGGCTCTGAGGCATCAGGAGGAATTGCTAGTGGCATGACTGATGCAAGTGCTTTTGCAGCTAATAAAAATCATCTTTCTGGGAACTTTTCTGCACAGGGAAATCAATCTTACAGTGGTCAAGGAGCTGGAGCTTATTCACAGAGCAATGCATCTTATGGTGCACAGAATCAGAAAAAGGATTGGAAGGAACTGAAAAGGATCAAGCTAGCTTCCAAATGCAGTCACTATGGATGGAAAGAGCACACTTCTGAGCAGTGTTTTAAACTGCATGGGGTACTTGATTGGTTCAAAGAGTTGAAGGAAAGCCAAAGAAACAACTCTACTGGCAAGAGTTCAGCTAATGCAGCAGGATCTATGAGTAGGGCTATGATGAATAATCCTCTTGAAGAGAGCTCAGGTAACACAGAATGGCAGATTAACAATGCTATGGTGAATGCTGTCTATCAGGAAGTCTTAAAGAGGATGAAGGCCAAAGGTCAAGCAGATAATGCTTTTGCCAACTTTGCAGGTAATCTATCTATTCATGCTAGTTCAGTTAACTTGTCTTTACAAGCTAGAGATGAATGGATTGTAGATACAGGAGCTAGTGATCATATGATGCTTATTGATCTTTTCCCTCACACCAAAGTCAGACTTTGCAAACCTGTGCTCATTGGTTTACCTGATGGGACTGTGAAAACTTTCACTGAATCTGGAAAGTTGCAGATAACTGATACTATTTGGTTGAATGACATATTATTGGTGCCAGATTTTAAGCACAGCTTACTTTCAGTTGGAAGGTTGTTAGATGACAATGAACTGATAGCTGTATTTACTCGTACATCTTGTTATGTTCAGGACCCTGGAACTAAGGAAGTGATGCTGTCTGGTGAGAGGAAGCATGGGCTATACAAAGTGTTGTCAGTTGATCAAGCAAGAAACTGGGGAATCAAGAAGCAGTGTCATGTTTTGCCTTCAAAATCTTGTAATAAAGCTAGCTGTGATTTAGATGTAACACATGCTAGACTTGGACATAGTTCAGTTTCAAAGATGAGACATTTGCAGTTTATGAATCAGGCAGACTTGAATGATTTTCATTGTGACACTTGTGCATTGTGCAAGCATCACAGACTTCCCTTTGAGAGGAATTTAAGCAAGACAGATAAGCCTTTTGATTTGATCCATATGGATTTATGGGGACCATATAAAAATGTTACTTATAATGGTTTTCAGTATTTCCTTACTGTCCTAGATGATTGTTCTAGGATTACTTGGACCTTCTTGCTCAAAAATAAAATGCAGGTATGCAGAAATGTGACAGATTTTCTGGCATATGTGAGCAATCAGTTTGAATGCTGTGTGAAGTGCATAAGAACTGACAATGACACTGAATTCACATCAAAGCAGTGTCAAGAGTTATTTGTTGAGAAAGGAATTGTTCATGAGAAAACAGTACCTTATACTCCCCAACAGAATGGGAGAGTAGAAAGAAAACATAGGCACCTTGTGGAGACTGCTAGGAGTATGAGATTGCATGCAGGATTGCCAATCAAGTTTTGGGGAGAGTGCATTTTGTCTGCAACTTATGTGATCAACAAACTGCCCACTGAGATTTTGAAATGGAAGTCACCTTATGAGGTGTTGTTTGGAAAGCCTGCTTCATATGATGAGTTGAAGGTACCTGGCTGCTTATGTTATGCATCAGTAAATCAACCAGGGAAAGATAAAATGTCTGCTAAGGCAAGGAGATGTATATTCCTTAGCTACCCTCATGGCCAGAAGGCCTATAAGGTGTGGGATTTGGATTCTAGAGTCACATTCATCAGCAGAGATGTGACATTTCAAGAAAAAAGGTTCCCTTTTAAGGAACTAGAGAAGCCAATGCAAGTGGCTCAAAGCCAAGAGCAACATACTCTACCTCTTATGAACCCTGCCACAGATACTGAACCCCAAACACAATACCATACCCTTTCTAATACACATACTACTAGTCCTGTACTCAGCTTCAATGATGAAGTGGTGCCTGATACTTCTTCCTCTTCTTCCTCCCATAGCTCTCCTTCCCAAACACATGTCCATAAACCCATACAAACACAACCCAATATAAACTTCTTAGATGATCACACTGAGTTTCCACCCTTGAGAAGATCATCTAGAGTCATCAATCCACCAAGACACTTGCAGGATTTTGTCCATCAAAACAGAAGAAGTAATTCTTCTCAATCCCAAAGCTTCCTTGTCACTTGTCTTGACAAAACCCATGATAAAGATCCTGCATTTATTCCATCCTTTGCTCTTATGGCAAGCTTACACGAACCTGTGCACTACAGACATGCTGTGACAGAAGATCATTGGGTGAAAGCAATGAATACTGAAATTGAGGCTCTTGAAGCAAATAGAACATGGGAGATGGTGGATTTGCCTCCTGGAAAGAAAGCTATAGGAAGCAAATGGGTGTATAAAATTAAGTACAGACCTGATGGATCTGTAGAAAGATTCAAAGCCAGGTTGGTTGCAAAAGGATACAATCAAATAAAGGGAAAGGATTATAAACATACGTTTTCCCCGGTTGCGAAGTTTAGCACAATTAGATTGTTGTTGGCACTGGCAACAGTCAAAAATTGGCCATTGCATCAACTTGATGTGAATAATGCCTTCTTACATGGGCATTTAGAAGAAGAAGTTTTTATGCAGCCACCTGAAGGATATGCTTTATCAAAGCCTAATCAGGTTTGCAAACTTAGAAAATCTATTTATGGGCTCAAACAAGCTTCTAGGCAATGGAATGCTGAGCTTTGTAGATTTCTTATGAGTTTGGGATATGAAAAATGCCTTGGGGATTATTCCTTATTTGTGAAGAAAGTGAGAACTGGAATTGTAACAGCTCTTGTATATGTTGATGATCTCCTTCTGACTGGTGATGATGAGGACTGCATACAGCAAACTAAATTGGCTCTACATCATGAATTCACTATCAAGGATCTGGGATATGCCAGATATTTCTTAGGCTTAGAGATCTCCAGAAATGGTTCAGGCACTCACCTTCATCAAATGAAGTATGTGGTTGACATATTATCTGACTGTAACATGCTTGATTGCAAACATGCTTCTTTTCCTCTTCCTAGGGGATTGAAACTATCCACTGATGTAGGAGAAATATTACCAGATCCTGAGATCTACAGAAGGTTGATAGGGAGATTATTGTTTCTTAATCTCACTAGACCTGATATTACTTATGTTGTTCAACATAATTTATGACTGAACCAAGATATCCTCACTATGAAGTTGCTTTGCATGTAGTAAGGTACTTGAAAGGCACTCTGGTTGTAGGCCTTTATTATCCTGCATCCTCTTCTACATCTCTTGCAGCCTATTGTGATGCAGATTGGGGCACTTGTCAATTTAGTGCCAAGTCCTTGACTGGATATTGTGTATTCTTGGGCAATTGCCTTGTTTCATGGAAAACAAAGAAGCAAAACACTGTCTCTAAGTCCTCTGCTGAGGCTGAATACAGAAGCATGTCAACCACCACAAGTGAGTTAATTTGGGTAGAAGGCATATTGCAAGCATTGTCGGTCCTTGTGCCACAACCTACACCTCTATACTGTGATAGCAGGTCTGCAATCCATATAGCTGAGAATCCTGTTTTCCATGAAAGAACCAAGCATCTGAAGATAGATTGTCACTTCATACGCCAATATCTCATCACTGGCTTTATTCATCCACAACATGTGAAGACAGGAGTCCAACTTGCAGACATTTTGACTAAACCTTTGGGTGAAAAACAACACTTATTCTTTGCTCTCAAGTTGGGTCTTGTAGGATTCTCAACAAGCCCAACTTGAGGGGGGGATATGAAGTTGATATACATGTTATGTGCTTTCCTAATGCATATAACAGATGCTGTCCTAGCTCACTAGCAGCTCACTTTGCTGAGCTCACTCTTCTTCATTTACATTTCATTCCAGCTGCATTTCAATTTGGTTGTAATAAGGGACAGCTTGCAGTATTTTGTTTGCTTATGATCATCCAATCATAGGTGAGGATTCCATGCTATATATGCTGGCCTCTCTCTATGTTTCCGGTGTAGGGTTTTGGGTAATTGTGAGAGCTGCAAGGTCATCTGGCCGCCTCTGCACATTTGTCATTTTGCATATCAATGAAACAGTGACTGAGCTTCACTGATTTTGCACCTTTCTTCCTTTTATTTTGCCTTGATCACTGCTAGTGCAGTATAAATATTGATCATCTGATCATTTTATTCACAGATGATATATCATCGTTTATTATATCATCAATGTATTATTACATTTTTTTTATTAATTTATAAAGGTTAAAATAGTTTACTTAAAATCGTTCTATGGAAGTTTATAATTATTATAAATTAAAATAAGATTAAATTCATTTTAAATCAATATATAACATGTATAAATAAATTAACAAATCACTTTATAATACCTTTTTAAAAAAAAAGATAAATGTTTAATTACCAATAATATATATGTAGTAAAAATAATTGAGTATTTAATTTGTATTAAGATTGACTATTTAATTCAGTTCAAATCACTATGAATGTATATGATTTTATGGTATAAAAAAAGATCAATCTATATCTATACATGTATTAAAAATAATTAATATTTTTTAATTAGGTATATAAAAATTCGGGAGAGCAAGCTCGACCTTCTTTGGTTATCATCTTGATTCGAAGTTGTATCGATACCAATATTTGAGTGGTTTTGGTGATTTGTGTTGCACCCAAATTTTAGCGGGTTGCATAAGTATCTCTTGGAAGAGAATCAAGTCATACGTAATTCGAAATGTTTGAACTGATTTAGTTTATGATTGTTGATTAAACCCGGCGAACTTTAGCTTTACGTACCCTATTTAGTCGGGATCAAACCACCCTAGTTCTTTTTTAGAACAATTTTAATTTGAGGTTATGATTCCGTTTTCGTTTAGAAGCCAATTTGAATATCGACCTACTAGATTAAACCGGCAAAGAAATTTTTTTGAGTTTAACTTTATAATCTTATTAAATTCAATTTCTAATTTGTGTCAATTGTAATTCTTATATTTGTAGTGGGTCACTTGTGTAATTAACTAATGAGGGAATTAAACTATATGACCCTTGCCCCGAAATGGTTTGCTAGCCTAACCCCCTATCCACAACATTTGCAAAGGTTACACCCCCCCCCCCCCCCCCACCAAAAAATGGCATATTTGCCGGTTGGATTTAACCGGGACAGAGCAGATAGAAGGTAAAAGGAGGAGAGAGAGAGGAAGCGGGGTGGAGAGAGACAAGTGGAAGTTATTGTGGAGAGAGAGAGAGAGTGGAAGTGGGAGAAGTTATTGTGGAGAGAGAGAGAGTGGGTGAGTGAGAGAGGAAGCAATTTCAATTGAAAACTGACGACCCTCAACTGCCTCTCACGGCTTACAAAAGAGGAAGAGAGAGAGAGAGGGCAACAGTTCCACATGCAAGTCTGAAGAAAACAAGAAGAGAAGGAAGAAGAAGAGGAAGGGGACGACAGAGCGCGAGAGGAAAAGAAGAAGCAAAGGCGAGGAAGAGGGCGATAGTGCAGAAGAGGAGACGAAGACGCCGAGTTTGAAGTAAGTAAACCCTCACAATGCCGATTAAATACATTTTGCTTCGATTGGTAGGGGAGGAACCGATTTGAAGAACGAAAACTGGTTTGGATTGTGTGAAAATGGGAAGAAGGGGTCGAATGGGTTGACAGTACGCAATATCGACCTGTCATGTAGGAAGTAACCGGCGTCAAGTTAAAAACAGTTGGTGGAAAGTTTAGGTACTGGGGTTTGCGCGTCTGGGAGAGAAGTGGATTTTTGGGAATGGGGAAATTGGGCAACTGTGTTGTTGAATCCAACTTATGAGGAGAAGGGGAGTCTAGATCCGTTCAGTTTAGGGGGGAATTGGGCGAAATGTGACTTATGACTGTAGATGCGTTCAGGTTTGGGGGAAATTGGATGAAATGCGGCGCATTAGGATTAGGGAAAATTTTAGAAAGGGTGAAAAGTTTATGTGGAATCGACATTATCTGGAATAGGATGACTTGTGGGCAAATGGAGATGGACAGATTGAATAAGTATGCTGTCATGTTTTCACAACCATGTGTCATGTGTATATGTGTGTGTGTCATGTGTAATTGTGTTTGTGTCATGTTACATTACATATTGATATGAAGGGAACTGTGGGTTGGGGGAGAAGAATTGATGTGTAGAATACTAAATTTGGGTCTTCCACTGTGCAGGATATCTGGTGAATATTAAAAATGTCGCAGCGAAGTATGAAGAAGATTGTAGACCGTACAGCTCAAACATCCGGCGTGGTAATATGGCTTTCGTTCGAGTAATGTAAGTTGTGATTGTTGTGCTGCAGTGTAGCTGACATGTTGAAGTCTGAGCAGGTTGTGTACGCCGTAGAGGAAGAAAGACACTTCAAAGCAAAAATTAACCAACACTCCCGGATGGGGCTCCTGGTTAACATTGACAACCGGTTGAGCGAGTCCCATTGGAAGCGCCTGACCGACAGCCCGTTGGGGGGCATTGCAAGACTGGGCACAAGGGTCCAGTTCTCGGGACAGCTTGTACACCATGTTCTCCAACGACAATTGAAGTCGAAGAAGGAGAATGAAACATGGTACAAGATCCATGAAGCGGTCGTCAGGTTCTCAATAGCTGAGTTCGCCATTGTCACCGGTCTCAACTGTGGCTATGGCGAAGAGCCCGAGGACGACGATGGGTTCGAGAAGGCAGTGTATGATTTCTTTGGAGTTTCAAAGATGAGGATGTCTGAGTTCGAGGTATAGTTCCGTGTGGCGATGACATCTGAGAAATCGTCAACCAGAAAGTTCAAATTTGTCCTGCTGATGCTGGTCGAGGGAGTATTGTTCGGGAAGGAACCCAAAAACTACATTCATGGGTGGGTGGTCGACGTTGTCGGCGACATTAACAGGTTCCTGGCGTTTCCGTGGGGTCGGCTTTGCTACGAGCGAACGAACGAGTTCCTGAACCGTGCAATCGAGAGGAAGCTCCAACGTGATGAGGGCAGCTCCAATGCACGCCCGGCCTATTGCCTGCTGGGTTTCCCTCTCGCCTTCCAAGTTCGTACACAGATATGACTGGACGCTGTAAACTCGTTTACTAGGCGTCTTATATTTATTGACTGGACAGGAACTGATTAATTACTGGACAATATGTAATTGCAGCTATGGGTGTACGAAGCCCTCACTCCAATGGTCGACCAATTCGCGAATGTCACAGACGAGAAGTTGTACCCTAGGTGTCTGCGATACGAGTTTAGAGACCTGAACCTCGAGTACGCCTCAATCGAAACCCGACTGCAGGAGGCGAAGGAGCTCGGGCACTTCAATGACCTTGCAGCAGTGAGGCCTCTTCTGCTCCCCGATGATGTGGAGAGAGCAACCGGTTTATACCGCGATGCTTGAAACACTCACGACAAGCGGGACAACTTCTTCGACGACATAGCCCGGGCGTTCTTATCAGCAAATGTCAAACCCTCAGCAAAGAAACAACCAAAGGGAGCAAGTGGGTCAACGCAAGAATCAGGGGAGGGGATGCAGACACAAGCTACCCTATTAGAGATAGAGTCATGGTTAGTGGCAAAGATGGACGACATGCTGAGGAGTATATCCGCAGAGGTAAATTCGAAGATGGCGACGCTTGAGGAGGTGATTGAAAACATGAGGAGGGAACTGCGGTGGAAGGGGACTAGGGAGTCGGAGGAGCGAGAGAAAGTTGTGGGAAAGGAGGTAAGGTTCTCCTGGTATTAGATCACAATCGTCATGTCATCTCCTGTTAATGTCATGTTGTTAATAATGTATGTCATGTTAGTATCAATACATGTCATGCCAATTCCAGTATATGTCATGTTCATAAGAGGTCATGTGCTTAGGTTCAGGGATCAGTGAAGGACAAGGATAACGGCAAGGAGGAGGAGGATGAGGACAAGGACAATGAAGTTCTGGGAAAGGAGGTAAGGTTCCCCTGGTATCAGATCATAATCGTCATGTCAATTCATATGGCTGTCATGTTTTTAATTCTATATGTCATGTTAATTTACGCAGAGGTCATGTGATGAGGTTCAGGGATCAGGGAAGGACAAGGATAAGAGCAAGGAGAAGGACAAGGACAAGGACAAGGACAAGGACAAGAGCGAGGGCAAGGACAAGAGAAAGGAGGACAAGTTGAAGGCCAAGGCCAAGTTGAAGGAGGACAAGTTGAAGGACAAGGACAAGGTTTGCGCATGAGACTGTCATGTGAATATATAACTGAGGTCATGTTATTTGTCTTTACTGTCATGTCATACGCAATGGGCTTCAAGTTGCAGGAGGAGTTGGTGGCACCCGGTTCTGATGTTGAGGCTGAGGCTGAGGTGCCCCTCATACGGCCGAGAAGAAGCACCCGTCAACATCCTGATACGTTGTCCCATGCGGAGGAAACGCAGCCAGCGAAGAAGCCGCGTGTGGGTAAGAAGCCAATGGATGTCGTCGAGCTAGGCATGACGACCAGAGCAGATGCTGATGCGTTCGCTGCGTGGATGAAGGACGGAAGTGACCCCGTCAGGTCGGTGGAAGGCACCCTACTGGCGAAGCAGTTCTTTGGGACACTTCAATCACCCACCAACTGGGTGTCATCCGAGGTTATTTACGTTCCCCCATTGCGGTTCGAGTCATCACCTTTTTCCTCATATGGTCTTCCAAAATAATGATTTTTCCTTGCGTCCAGCATATTGAGCAAGCTTGCGCCCTACTGCGGAAGGAAATCAACACCGGTGACAAGTACGAAGGGGTCGCCGTTCTGGATTTCTTCTGGGGGTATCTCATGCAGAAGAAATTGGCGGACGCGAAGGGGGACCTTGAGGTGGTGAAGGGAGACGACACGGTGACCCAATACTTCGACGGCAAGTTGCCGGAGAAGTTTTCGACGGGTTGGGCCGATGTCGACCGCGTGTTGGCACCTTAGAATCTGAAGAACGAGCACTGGGTGGCCCTTGACATCAACTTCGCGGAGTGGACATTGGACGTGTACGATTCCGACACAAGCCACGTCGTTGAGCGCCATATGTCGGGCCTCCTGAAGTCGGTTACCCACCTCCTCCCCATTTTGATGAACGAGCACCCTGAACTTCGAGTCAAATGGGTCGGCAAAGTCCCGAAACCCTTGCCGTACAAAAGGGTGAAGGGGATTCCCCAAAACAAACAATCGTAAGTCATTATCGGCTCTTCATTTAGAAACCATTGGCACAGGTTGTGTGAGCAATTTTCGTTATTTTGATGTAGGGGCGATTGCGGTCCATATGCCATCCGTTTCCTCCAGCTCATCGCGACCAGCGACACCAAGTTCCGTGGCCTGGACGATTCATTCATTGCGGCGTACCGCCAATCCCTTTGTGTTGCCATGTTTCACGGACGTCTTACAACCCCATCCGATCCTTAAAAAAACTCCCCCATTGGTTTTATATACATTGTTGGTTTGTGTAGACTTTTTAGTTGGTTTAGACATTTGGATATGCACTTATGTTTGTTGGTTTTAGACATTTGGATATGTACTTATTGTTGGATTGTTGTATTAGTTGGTTTTTAAACATGAAATGTCAACCGAGATACATGTCATGTCAATATGAAGCTACTGTCATATGAATATGAAACTAATGTCATGCCAAAATCCGATAGTGTCATGTCAAAAGGGGGTAATGTCATGGCATTCCGTTAACATAATAGAACAAACTAGAACTAGAATAAACTAGAACAAAACCCCTCATACGAAGTTGCAGAAAGGCAACATAATTCTTTGTGAAAGGCGTCTAACCAAAATGGGCGTACTATCTACTTCATTCCGAAAGGCCCCGCAGATGGAAGTTCATATGCCCCCGCTACGTGCGGCGGCGCTTCTTGCAATTTAAATTTCCCATTAGCGGGACGCGCCCACTCTATTGGTTCAAGTTTCACAGTCGTCGGAAACGCTACGGTCTTCCCTTTTCCGCGTTGGTATGCTTCCTCTACTTCCCTTACCGCTCGCTCCGCGTCGTGATCCCACGGGCTGACTACGTCCTCGACGTCGCTGCTCACAGAAATGACCTGCTTCCCACGGTCATACGCAACTGCGTTGTACAACGCATCACTTGATTCTAACTGGACACTCTTAGTTTCGAACTGGACACCTCCTCCTGCTCGATCGACACCTTGTGCTACCACAACTTCCAATTCTTCATCCCCTGCCAAGAGGGTTTTAGTTTTTAACTGTGGGTGATCTTCTTGGGTCCAGTGTGGCCCGCCCCTGAGTGGATGGGCCATTGTGGATCCTTCTGTTGTGGTGAAATCGCCGCCAAGCTTGCGTACCAGGGAGACATGGAGGTCGATAGGCCAGAATCGGTCACCGGAAAGACCGTTAACGAACTTGTAGGCCTGCAAGTCTTCATCATCCCCAATGGAAAAAGGTCTGCACCCTTCCTTCTTCGGCTTTACATATGTGAGCTCAACGTCATGCCTCCTCCCATCAACATTAAACTTGGCCATTAGTTGTTTCTTCAGCGAGACGTAGTCAATACTTTCGTCTGCCAGTACGGCCTTTTGACTCCTCGACGACTTGACGACCCAAATGTCCTCTTCACAATACCACCATCCGCCAAACAATACAGTGATACACACGGACGATTTCTCCCCTGTTCCATTAGTTAGTGGGGGGGGGGACATTCAGTTTTACAGGGAGAAGAACATATTCTTTTAAGGAGAGACGCATCGCATAACCTAAATGGAAGGATGACTTACTCATTTCCGCCAAGAAGTCGGTGTCTGTCCAGTTAACCCCAGTAGGTGTCAAGCGCGTGAATGGGTTTATGGACTCCCCCTCCTCCCTCCTCTCCCTCTTATTCTCTTAAGGGGTAAATGATAGGGCGGGAGATTTAATCTCACTCCCGCCTTCTCTCTGTCCCGCCCTCTCTCTCTCTCTCTCTCTCTCTCTCTCTCTCTCTCTCTCTCTCTCTCTCTCTCTCTCTCTCTCTCTCTCTCTCCTGTCTTGTCAAATGTCTTTACCCAACCTCTGCGAGATTCCCCCCCCCCCCCCCCCTTGGTCTCTCTGAATTTATTGTTGGGTCAAAATTTTATTCATTTCTTTCAACATAATATATTGTTTGAAAATGTATTTCGTGGTTTGAAATTAATATGGGTATACTCCTCTCTCTATGGTATTGCATTTTTTTTAGTATTAATGGTGAGTGGGAAACCAAATTTTATACAAAGGTCAAAATTTTACTAAAACCACTGCTAAAGGTGTATAGTGGAAAACTGTTTGTTATCCAGTCGGTATTAATTAAATGGCTAGTTGTTTTAAAGGGGTTTCATGTAGCGTCTAACGACAAGAAGTAAACCCACTTTATCGCTTGTCATGTCAGAATTGACACGTGTCATGTTTAGATAAGACCACTGTCATGGTCATTGTAGACAACAACAAAACACTGCCATTCAATCCCATTTGCTTTTTGTTTCTTTTTTTCCTTCCTCAACGGTCACATGCTGAACAATTTTGCTATTTCCCACACACCCCACTTATATGATAGCCATTCACCATCCATACTCCCCACAAATCGGTGAAGTTAACTCTCCATTTCCATTTAACAACCTCTCCAACAACCCTTCATCGAAATGGCATCCTCTTCACACTACCCCAGCTCCTCATCTGGCCTCCCTCCCCGACCTGTCCCCATCATTATATCATCCGACGAATCAGACGATGGAGGTTTGTCGATCACTTCATTTGTGTAGATTTCAGTTGTGCTACTTGTATCATTATACTACCTTATTTTTTTCATTTTCTGCAGGACCAATGTCGTCGCCGTCATACCGACGAAATCAAAGAGTAGAGATTGTCGGCGGTGAGTCTGGGATGCTCGGGTCGTTCTACGAGGCGACCCTTGTGCGCAAACTGGACCCTAACCACTGGGAGGTCGAATATGTGACCCTCCTACGCAACAACAGAAGACAGCTGCTGACGGAGGTCCTCCCGGTTCAACGAATGCGTCCACGGCCGCCTCGTATTTCTTACGACGCCTACATGCCCGAAGACCGTGTCGACTGCCGCGACAACGATGGGTTTTGGGCCGGGAGGGTCCTTGGTGTGTCCGGTTATGGGAGTGACCGAACTTTCACGGTCTACTTCCCACTCAGCGACGAGACGTCTGACCATCGTGCCCGCAATATGCGCCCACACTTCGATTGGGATGGATACAGATTCACCACGCAGCCACAATTTCGCGGCTTGTTACCGTAAATTTGATTTTCACTGTCTCAAGTTGCTACGCTCTCCTACTATCTTTTAAATGTTTGCTCTTGTGTCGTATTTGATTAATGCAAGTGATTCTGTCTCCGCCATTTTGTGTCTAGTATATTTTAATGTCTGTCATGTCGTTTTTATTTCGCGTCCAGTGAACACTAAGCGATTACCATCGGTCCACGAATTTACCTCCACCCACTTTATTGTTATTCCATGGTTTTTCTCTTCACCTTACCATGTCATTATAAGTATGTTTATGCCCCCTCACTGTCACTCTTATCCATTCGATTCCAATATGGGTCAAGCATGCTAGTGACGGCCGGAGATATCGAGATCATGGCATCCAAGTATGGGTAAATATTATAATTGGGCACACATAAAACAGTATGTCATTATAGAGAATATGCTTATCCCATAAATCTTCTCCATTCGATTATGGTAGTTAATGACCTATGTTTTTCATAGTTACAATCGTGTCCAGTAAAAGACAATAGCTGACATGTTTATCGAATATGGATGTCCAGTTACAACTTACTGCTTACACGTGATCCTTAAAATAAACCCCGACACCCTTCCTTCTTCAATTGGTTTTATCTCAAACAATATGTCATTTAGTTGAAAGAATATTTTTCCCCTCACTGACACTCTCACTGATCTATCTGTCCTCTTAGCCTGCACTTTTATATTTAACCTCTCTCTCTCTCTCTCTCTCTCTCTCTCTCCGTCTCTCTGTCTCTCTCTTCTGTCCTCTGCCACTGCAGCAACAACTACTTCTTCCCTCCTCTCTCACTGGTCCTTGCTTTTGCAGGAGTAAAGATACCTCCCACCCACCGAGAGTGGAGTCCAGCTGTACCCCACAGGGTGACCGGCCACCGACTCCCCTTGTCAAGCGGATATCCGCTTTTATGCAAATTTTTTCCGGATTGGATTACTCTTGCAAACCTTCAGGATATGAAGGTCATTTTAGCAAATTTACCTTAACTAATTTGCCCCTCAAACATATAGCATAAACGACCGTGACAAGATAATTTCCTCAAAATTGCATAAGTGATCCCAATCTTCAATTTCAATTTGACAAGAGAATCAACCTGTAGAAAAGAAATCAAAACCTGCAACTTCATT
Organism: Persicaria tinctoria; assembly: GCA_037127255.1. Lineage (NCBI taxonomy): Eukaryota > Viridiplantae > Streptophyta > Magnoliopsida > Caryophyllales > Polygonaceae > Persicaria > Persicaria tinctoria. Next base: position 24,912,246 of record JBANSL010000018.1, on the reverse strand, counting down.
TCACTCTCATTATGCCACACTTTCCTTCTCAATCTTCAATTCATTGAAAAGTAAATCCATAGTTGTTTTTTCTCTTATTTTTAAAAATTATTCGATAACTGACTACTGTCATCCATTTTCTAATGGAGGGTCAGAAGGGATTAATCGACTAATTGAAGATTTCAAACTTTCAAATCGCCTTCATATCGAATTGCATACATGAATACTATACTTCTTCAATTTGTTCTATCTCGATTCAAGAATCTACCCAATTAGGTTTTTGAACTTTTGAAATCACGGTTTCCTTTTGACCCTTGCGTGTTGATTGTTGAATTGCATATCGAGCAGGGTTTACAGAGTCTCTGTCGCGATGTATGAAAGATTGACAATAGAATTGCTCTCTCACTCATGAGTCATGGAGAAGTACGTTGTGCTTCGTCAGACCTGCTTCTCCGTCGTAGTCACACTTGTTCTTTCCCCTGCCATCCATTTTATAATTAATCACCATGGAAACCATCTTTAATTTTGCTTTGATTTCATGTCTCCTCAATCCCCCATTTCAATTTCAATTTGGCATGTTACGATGAAATTTGACTTTTTCACTTTGAAAATTACTCCCTCTGTTAATACAAGACTTTTACTATTTACGCACGCTTTCTTAGAATAATAAAAACCATATAAAATATTAATTTTTTTTAATAATCTCATACTTCTTACTAATAAGTACGAGATTATTAAAAAAAAAATTAATATTTTATATAGTTTTTAACATCTTAAGAAAACGTGCGTGAATAGTTTATATTTTAGAACGGAGGGAGTATGTTTTATATTTATGATCAAAATGCACAAAACCACCATTTATTCACCTTGTTTTTTAATTAATCACCCCTTATTTAAAAACTTTCACTTAACCACCCTTTATAACAAACCGTTTGCAAGTAACCACCCATCCTCCCATTTTCCCTTAAACTTCCATAATTTAACTTGAAAGTGAAAGACTAAAATGCCTCCAAATGTGTTTTTAGTACAAAATGTTTGCAAGTAACCACCCATCCTCCCATTTTCTCTTAAACTTCCATAATTTAACTTGAAAGTGAAAGACTAAAATGACCCTAAATGTGTTTTTATTACACTACTATTATTTTTCTATTTTTATAGTCTCGTGAAATAAATCAAAGGTAGGCATAAACACATTCAAGGCGAAGCACGAACAACCTCCACCTAGATCCCTATCAAGTAGACTTATCAATTGGGTCATTCAGGTCGGGTCATTTCGGGTTTCACGTAAAACGAGTCTCGTGTAGATCCGGGTTAACTTGAACTCGGGTTTGACCCGATTTCGGGTCAAATCGGGTCGATTTTGAGTTTGTCAGTTTCTATTTTTTAAATTAAAAAATCTCGATTTGGTAATTTTGCGATAATTTTAAAATGCTAAAATTAAAGATGTGGTTCTTAAATTCTAGCGCTTGTAATTATATACTGCTCCGTATATCTGATCTAAAAATATTTGATTTTTATTATTTCTCGTAATTTTTAATAAAATTTAAAAATATCTAAAATATCAAAATTTTAAATAATTTCATCCAATTAGTATTAAGCATAGAATTGTTTTAATATTTTAATGTTTTTTAGAGTTTTTTTATCTTCTTAAAAATGTGATGAAAAATCAAAAATCAAATATTATCGATCGGAGAGAGTATTATACAATACAAATAAATATAAAGGTTGATTTGAAAATGAAAGATCAAGTGATTGTAATTATAAAATGTAATAAATTGGAATCTCCAGAAAAAAATTAATCATATATAATTATAAATCAATCGGGTTAATCAGGTCACCGGGTCAATTGGGTCAACCGGGTCAATCGGGTCACCGGGTCTAAACCCAGATGACCCGGAAAATTACTGGGGTTTCGGGTTTGGGTAGGAAAAAAATTTCGGGTCACTCGGGTCGGATAATCAAACTCCCCCACACTTAAGTTTCGCTAGTCTTCTAGCGAGCTAGATTAGAGCGTAGAGGTGGAGACTTCTTCATGTCTAAAAAAAAAAATTATACCATAACAAGCGCAAATTAAACATGAAAGAAGCAAACAAATTGCCATAACACCACCAAGGAGTGTTTGGGCTCGGTTCAAATCGGTGAAGGGTGGTGCTTTTCTGGTGATGGTATGTTTTGGTGGTAGAGGGTTGTGGGTGGTTTTCTGATTTGTGCAGACTGTAGAATGAAATAAGAGAGTGATGGTGGGTGGTCCTTATGTAGGAGAGATGGGCAATCGGCAAGAGACAAAAGAGAGTCTGGGAAATTGGTAGGGAAAGGAATCCCCAACGGCTGTGGCACGAGAGAGAGAGAGAGAGAGAGAGAGAGAGAGAGAGAGAGAGAAAGAGAAGAAAAAAGGGAAAAGAAACACAAATTTGAGAATGGTCCCCAACAATACCAATTTGAAATCCTGACACTAGCTCGATCTCAATCCCGCTCACTGAAACGAAATTCGGACACTCGAGAATTTAAATTGAATTTTTAGATCATTTTCAAGATAATCGGAATTAAATTACTTTTTATCAAAACTCGGAGCTCAAAAGCGGAATCCAATTCCGTTAAAATCCAAATTCTAAAACGATGAAGGACGAATTTTAAAATCGAGACTTGGCGTTTGAGGACGAGTTTTCTCCAACTTTTATAAGTAACTAGGTTATTAACCAACCGCGCGCATTGCGCGGTGTTGCCATCTTTTATAATCTGAATGCACTTTCAACTAATCTAAAACAACTTTATAAGTTTGATGAGAAAATATGTACAATGTTGTCTCGCTTTAATTGATTAAAAAAAATACAATTGCCTAGAATATTTGCAACTCCACATGCTGCTATATTGAAATCTTGTAGCTAGTAAATAAAAGATTCATTATGAAACAACGTCAATCTCTTAGTCTCACATTCATCCATCCATATCATTCAACTCAACCTCCTTTGTTTATTCCATTGATTTCACTACAATACAAAAATGTAGATCAACCAAATAAATAATTGAGGAAGAATCAATAGAAATTTCGTCAAAAATAATGTAATTGAGCAGTTCTATTTGATTTTACCCATTTGGTTGCTCTCATCACAATGATGCCTTTTGTTTGAACCACGTCTGTTAGTCTCTCGTCTGGCTGAAGGCAGTGAAGGGGTAGTGATCGCGCATGTGGATCCAACCCAAAGATTTCCTTGGGCGTTCGGCTAGAAGTAGCCGAGCTCTCTTCTAATCGAGTCTAGCTTTCTTCCTTCTTCATGAGCAACTCCATGAAGGAAAGTGGGAACTATAAAGTACATTGCAGAAGATTCATCATCATAATTTTAAAGATATCAAAACGTCGCTAACCATCGATAAGTTAACAACAATTCATTCTTTTATTTCATAAACATCACAATGTGTGATAAAATTTGTTCTCTCTAATTCTGGCGAAGTAAACATGCAATAAAATTATAAGAGTGCTTATCAAAGTCAATAACCTCTATAGTCTAAAGTAGCCCTAACCATTGAAAAAGCAGCTCCTCATAATGCACATGAATCCGCTGCTGGCTTTGAAGCCAACTTGAAAAGGAGGGTCTAAGATACCCTATTATAAGCATCGTCTTCAAACTTTTGGTAATGGCCACTTCAGGGAATATTTAAAGCTCGTTTAATTATTTCAAGAGCAACCTCATTGCAGCAACCAAGCATCAGATTTAGCATTGTACTCCTTTCTACCATTCTCCACAATCTACAACAAAGAAAAGACATTAATCTCATGGATCGCTAAAGCCATGGTAAAATCCAGGTTTCATGATAAGATCAACTTAGATTTCGTTACGAATCAAATCAGAATTCATCACTCATTTGACACATTTTTAATGACGTCAAAAAAGAGAACAAAAGGAAAAGAAAACCCATGGTTAGTTATCTATCTATCTACTCGCAATCATAATAGTTGAAAACAACATTTATCATAGTCAAACATCAAACGTTCAAAATGAAGATTAGACTCTAGTTGTCTCCTTAGAATTAGTCATAAGATTAAAGCAATGAAACAACATAAATAGCCTACATAGTCTATAAACCTGAGAGTTTTAGTTACATTATTTTTATATTCATTCACCTATCCTTTGTTTTCACATATGAACTCTATTCTTCCATGAGCTTTCACTCACATAGCCAAATACATATGCTCCATACTTGAACTTAGTGCAACTGTGCCAATGCAACTGGTTTGAAAAAAACATAGATTAATGCCCAAGTAATGAGTGTTCCTAATATAAGATAATATACATTTCAATTGACCGAATTATTTTGTTCAGTTCGAAAACCAAAGCAATAACAGTGAAAGTCGAAAGGGCACAAAGGAAAAAGGAAGGTTAAGCAACTACGCATTTAAAGAGCGTGGAGAGGTGAAACCTCCATCCAACACCCATATAACCTTATGCAGCGACAACATCTGCAGCGAAGATGCTACCAGAGTCACACCAACTACTGATATTACAACACTAAGAAAAATTGATGTGGTAAGTTGAATTATCATGAGTGCAATGCATGAGGCAATTGAGGCAAATGAGAGATATGTTGGTGTGTTGGTGCTTTGGAGAGTCTAGCATGATAAAATTGAAAAACTTCTAAACCTTTTGGTTGACACAAATACAAATAATGTCATTCATACTTGACTTAAGATGAACCTAGCTACAGATTGCTAAAAAAAAAAGAACCTATAGATGGCCATGTTTAGTTCTAGAAACTCGGTGGCTTTTTTATGTTGAACAATCGAAAAGGAATATAACTAAGTAAATTTTTTACTCCAAGCGAGCTTGAGTCTCTCCTGAATGAAAATATCTTCTTGTCTTCAAACCATTGTTTGCAAAAGACCTGAATAAGATTAAGAGGAAACTCTGATATAGTGTATTTTTCTTCATTTTTCTCTTTTTTTTGGTTAGCTGTAAGCCTGTAATGCAACAATGTTGGTTGATTTGTTTGAGCAAGCTCGTTATCCCCACATTTGGGCAAAAATTAAAGATTAGTAATTCATAAGCACTATCCCACGAGATGGGGACTTAACTACTCTATAGAGAGATATTACTTTAAACAAACAGATTTGTAAATGGAGTGTAGAAAGGGACCTTGAGAAAACAAGACATATCCCTTGATTCATTTTCATGTCAGTGTATAAAATATAACAAAACATGAGAAATTAATCTCGCATTCCAAAGTTTCATAAAGTAATTATCTCATCGTCTAGACCCTGAATATTAGATGTAATTGAGATCTATAGATGAGAAAGCAAGTTCATTGATCTACAATCAAAAAGAAAAAAGAAAGAAAGAGAAAAGTAGTGCCACAAATAATCAGCATTAGTTCATTCATAAATAGTGCAAAACTATAGTCACTTGCTTTAATTATGGGAAAAGTACAATGATTTTCGACTCAAGCAAAAATTAATCATGAAAATGCATAAATTATGAATCGTATAAAGACACTTGATGAATCGTATAAAGACACTTTACATTGGAAGGTATATTTGAAGGTTTGTACGGTGATTTTCACTCGTTCGATTAATTATGATCCCAATTACTTTGTTCGATTCAGGGTAAGATGGGGTCATGGGGTCCCAAACAGATGATGCAGGTTTGCTTAAGTTTCATGGAAAATCTAATATTTACCATCAATTAAAATAAATCCATCATGAAAATATCTCTCCCCGGATATGCTAATTATCCTAAGTGCCCTATTTATTTATTTTTATAAGAATCTACCAGATATCGTAAATATATAAAATCTATCATATATTTAAAAAAAATCAGATTTATAACAAATACAGGATGTGATTAGGCGTCCTAAATAGAAGCACACACCCTAAAATAATAAAAACTTAACCTTGAAATATAAAATAATTAAAAAACATGATTTGCATCCTAATAAAATATAAACAAAAAATGTGCTCCAAAAATCATGATCGATCTATTCCATCTATAAACAATTAACTAACTACTAACTCATATAAATTCAAGTTTGAATCGGTGTAGTTATGAGTGAGACCATATAGTATCGGATCAGTAGAACGATTAAATCCGATCAAACCGAATAAATATGAAAATAAAAAAGAATTTACGATACTTGTATAATTAATTAGTCTTCCGACGGCAATTTGAATCAGCATATCGGACAGAACGACCGATACTCGAGCCACTTGTGTATACATTCTTCATGGAAATCATGCTCGCAGGGCATCCTCTTGGAATATGAGGCAAAGCAAAATCAATGAAAAAACACTAAATAGGGTCAAGAATCTCCAAGGAGATCGATGAGGTTTTATAATTATCTCCTTGGTCCATGCACCTTTTACAAGATTAGGGTCAAGAACTTTATGCCATTGATGCAAGCACTGAACATCTGTTAGCTCAGGAATATGTTCATCTGTAAGGAAGAAGCACATTCTTAAGCAATTTTTCAACAATTCCTAACATATTGTGGGAATACTTCAATGCATTAAGAAAGACTAACAAACAAAAAGATAATAGGATTAATGTTTAGAGATACATACCTATCTTTTTCCAATTCTTCCCATTTAACTCTTGGACGACGGTAGCTAAGATCTTACCCTATTTGACAACGGAATGGAGAGGTACAAAAAGATTTAATATTTCAGATGATGCCATTAAAATCCTCAATAAAATCAAATTGCAAATATTGTTCTTTGATGATTGTTTTTTTGGGCTACTCAGCCTCTTGAATCAGCATGGAAATAGCTAAGTTAATTATGTTTAAAATACAAAGGTATGTCTGACAATTACATTTAAACCCCAATGAAGTATCGAAAGCACTTGCTAATATTCAACATAACAGGGATGCAATCTAACACAATATAGATTCAGATGATTTCGTAATGGGACTCAATCCAACAAATGTATATATATATATTCACCCAATTCAAGTACGCTCACAATGAACATCGAGAAATTTGAATATCAGAAACATCACATATTCATTCGCATGGAAGAAATTAAAATTATTATATTTATTAATCGTACCTCAAGTATGAGCATTTTAACATCAATGCAAAATGTTCAATAAAGCAATAAATCTCATAAACTATTAGTGAAACAAAGAGTGGTTTCACTTGAGCATTTTATCAAACACTTTATGTGCATTATGATTAAGCATTCATGGACCTATAGCTAAAAGAATTTTTACCTCATAAATTTCAACATTCAATCAACCACACATAGGAATATTCATCATAGTTTCACTAAATTAGCAAACCCTACATATTAATGATTCAAAATTTAATAATATGTATCGCGAATAGAAATTACTTGTATTATCCTTGTAGTTCAACAATAAGACCGTTCACAGGGCCTTGTAAAGAGGCGTAGTTCAACGTAACCACATCCCATGGATTCAGAAGATCCTTTGCAAATTGAAATCGAAGGAATCCCCTAAAGTCCCTAAATTCCCAAATCAAACCCTAAATTGAGAGGAGAGAAGAAAATGGAGATTCAGATCAAATAAGTGAATAAAAAACCTAGAAATAAAATTAGGGCGATGAGAAATTAAAAAGGGGATCAAACCTTTGGCGGTGCATTTCTAGGCGGTGGAACTTCTAAGGTAGTGGAACATTGGGGCTTATCGAGCAAACCACCCATATCGCAAAAGTTGGGGGCCTTCACTAGTCCAAACCCGCCGATGGCTCTGGCTCCGATGACCGCATCCCTAGCCGATTCGTTGATTGAGAGGACGCCGCCAAAAAGTAGAGTTCAAGTCTACCTTCAATTTGGAGTAGAAGAAACCAAATCAGCAAAGGAAATGATATGTGCAAAATCGATCTCACAACCAGCCCTGGAAAGAGAGGGACAGGGAGAGGAAGATAGGAGGAGGTGAATATGAGTTTACCGTTCACTAGGAGTGAGGAATCAATGGTCAGCGAGTTCAGAGAGAAACGCAAGCAATGAGATCAGAGGGTGAACAAAACTGGGAAGGGGTGGGAGATGAAGAAGGCAGATGAGGCCAAAGAGTGAAGCGGTAGAATAGAAAAAGAGATTGTGTGTACATGCAAAGGGCAAAGGAATGGAAAATTGGAAAACAACTACTTGGCCCAAGAAAATTATGAATTTACCCTTGATCATTCTATAGAGATGAATATAAGATGAAAGGGTAAAATTGTATTTAGCATTGATGAACAGTAAGATTGAACTCAAACTTTTATATAGTAATGATATATTTTTTAATTAAAATTATAATAAAATAATATATAAAATATATTCGGCATTTACAACACTTTGCACCTCATTCCACATCGAATATTATGAGGATGTTCGGAGTGATTTATAAGATATTTAAGTTCTACCCATGAACCATGTCAAAAGAGCTATTTATTTTTAGTCTCCAAGTAAGGAAAACGGACATAAGAGGGCTATGTGGCATGGGTTTGCGCCTCTTAAGACCTCGGGTCTTATATATATCTTCATTTTCATTTCATGATGTGCTTTATACATTTAAGTAGGTTCAAGATTTAAAAAATTTGAACTCATAGTTATATAAACCCCTAAATTCCTATTTTAAATTAAATGTACGTACAAGTCTAATGTCTTAAGTGAATATGGATGAGGTTATTTATATTTTATTTTTATGTTTATGTTTTTTACATAATGTCTTCACACAAGAAGAAAATTTTCAAAAATCTTCAAGGATACCACCCCACTTGCTAAAGTTTTGTTTTAAAAAAGAAAAAGCAAATGTGTGGAGAAGAAAGTGAATCAAAAACCTCTAACTCATATGAGGTATCGATAGAGGAATCAATGTAAGAGGCCGAAATCAATGGAAATGTTTGAAACTAATTTTGACTTATCAAACGAAGAGATTAAAAGACGTGTATACAATAGAGAAAGGTCAACAACTGTTGTCATAGCAAAGGAAGTCAAACAACGGATGGTACGAGGTAAAGGAGAGACAAAAGTAACAAAGAAGGTTGTGAAGAGACAAAGTGGTGAAATTCCACTAAAAAGACTAGATGTTTGCACTCTCCCACAAACATTAGTTAATGTTATTGTTGTGATGAACCAGTCACATAATGATTGTGTTGCATCACTAGGATTTGGATCATTCCTTAAACTACAAGTGAAATCAGTGCCCATTATATATTGGGTATTGGATTATAGACAACTTTGATTTCAACAAGGTTGGATTGAAGTTGAAGAACAGGGAGATAATTTTAATGGAAGAACAGGATGTGCATATAGCTCTAGGCTTGCAAAAAGGAGTACAAGCTATAGTTTTTTTTTTTTTTTTTTTTAAACGGAAAAAATTTGACCATAGAGCTGAACTCTATCAGCCAAGAGCATCCTTGCGGATGAGACTATGCAATAGAGAGTCATCAGGAGTCCAGATACCGTAGAAGGATGGAGTGATACGGGACAAGCGATCAGCTACCAAATTTGCCTCACGGAAGACATGGCGAATCTCAACAGAACCAAAAAAGCCCAGCGAGACTAGACTGTCCGAGACAATCATTTCAGAGTCTCCAGTAGGCTTCCCTAAACCTTTCATACTTTTTATTATTGTTGAGTTGTCTCCTTCAATAATAAGATCTGTTATTTTTAGTTCTTTCGCAGCCCGAAGTCCCATCCAGAGACCCAAACTTTCACAGCCACTGACAGAACTGATTGGTGATGGTCCATTACCAGAGAAAATCGACGTTCCTACAGAATCACGAATGATGAATCCATAAGAGCCCAAACCATCCGCGGAGAACGAACCATCAAAATTTAGCTTATGAGTTCCAATTGGTGGAGGTTCCCATTTGGTTCTCTTTCTCTTTGATATAGATCTTTGTTTGGCCACTTTTGTGGGCGTATTTTTGTTGTTTTCACAGTAGTTCGGGCAGTTTAAATTTGATGTCTTCCAGACATATAATTGTTCCTTTATAAAGGATAATATGCGTCTTATGTCCGGGTTTATGTCTTCAAAGAGTGTTTTGTTTCTGAAGTACCAGATACCCCACCAAGCAAAGGCGAGGTCTTCAAAGCATTTTGTTCCTATTGTATTTTTTATTTCCCATAGCGTGGTGTTCAAGTGCTCGTCTTTGCTGAAACAACCATTCATTTTCCGAAATGTACCCGGGTTATTTGCAATTAGGGTCTCCCTCGTTACATGACATTTCCATAATAAATGGTTTAGGTCTTCATAGCAAGAGTCACAGTGAGGGTAGTTTGTCGGAATCCCAAGGTGTCGAGAAGCTAGCCTGACAGAAGTGAGCACTCCGTTCTTAAGGATTTTCCATAGGAAAGATTTTATTTTTGGGGGGATATCTAGTCCCTAGACCCAATTTGCGTCTGATGTTTCATGTTTCTTGTGGTTGTAAATCATATCAATAGCAGACTTAGTGCTGAACCATCCATTTTTGCTCAATTTCCAATAAAGTCTGTCAACTTGGATGTGCTGTGGTATTGGTATTGTCTTGATAGTTTCAATTAGGTTGTTTGGAATTATGTTTTGTAACTCTGCGTGTAGTTTATCTTGGTTCCATGTTTTGTTGTCTTTGAGAAAATGTTTTATGTTGATTGTATCGTCTATATGTTGGGTTCCTAAGATAGATGAATTTAAAGGTGTTTGGCCTAACCACTGGTCTTGCCAAAACTTGATAGATGCGCCATCTCCAATAGACCAATTAAGGCCTTGTTTGAACAACGGGATTAGTTTTATTAACTGGGTCCATTGCCAGGAAGAGGTGCCCTGTTTCTGATATGTGAGTATATTTTGGTTTTTAAGATATTTTTCTTTAATTAGTTTGACTCATGGGCTAGTTGGTTCCGCTAGTAGTTTCCAGAGTAATTTCATCTGAAGAGCTGTATTCATATCCTCTGAGCTACGCAGCCCAAGTCCTCCATTTTCCTTGGTTTTGCAAACCTCATACCAACCGATGAGGGGCTTATGGTTGGGTCCTTTGTTCCAGAGGAAGTTCCGGTTGATCTTATCAAGTTCCGTATGGACTGATTTTGGTAGCATAAAGCATTGCATTATGTGTAGAGGTTTGGCTGCTAGCGTTGTTTTGATTAGAGTGCAACGGCCAGCTTGTGAGAGGCAATTCGCTTTCCATCTGTGAAGTTGTGATTTGGTGTTTGTTAGAAGTTCCGTGAATTCTTCCTTTGTCATTCTTCCTTCTATTAGGGGGCAGCCCAAATAGGTACCCATCTTAGGGGTGTGCGCTATTTCTAGCTCGTTTCTTATTAGATTTTTCTGGGTGGTTGTGACGTTTTTAGATGTTTGGAATTGGGATTTGTGTCTATTTACCTTTTGTCCTGAAATAGCTGAGTATTCAGCGAGAATTTTGTTAATTTGGTCGCAGCCAGTTTTGGTTGCTGATGCAAAGATGACGATATCATCCGCGAAGGCTAAGAAAGGAATTTGTGTTCCCCCTCGCATCAGTTTGACTCCTAGGTGGCCAAAGACGTTGCCAAAATGATTATTGTTGATGCTGATTCTATTTTCTTCAAAAAAATCATTTGTTGTATTGTTTATCACAATTCACAACAATGATTGAAAGCACGTTAAATGGAGTGGTGAATTTAGATTATTTTGATATTCCAGTTGAGAACAAGAGGATCATCCCTTTGAATTGGTGCAAGTTTGTACTAGAGAGATTAATTAAAGCAAAGAAATATTGGGTTGAAAAACTCAAACGTTTTTCAATGGATCAATTCTTTTTTTAGTGGTGAGATGATCTACCTTTGTTTGTTTACTTAAATATTTCTATATATTTTATTTTATTTCTTTTAATAAATTATTGTATTCTAATTCATATTTATTCATTTTATATTATCTATTTTATATTGATAGGGTGGAATATGAAGGCAAGCACTTCCCTCGATCAATTCTTTCTTTTGGTTCATGGAGTAAAAATGAAATAATGAATAGAAAAAAAAGTTGGAAATGAAGGATGGAAATGGCTTTGGTACGTACATGTATAACAACTTTCACAACTATCACAACTTCTTGTATATGTATTTTTCCCTATTTTGGCCGGGGGACATTATTATGTCATATGTTTCAACTTTACAAAATCCATCATCGACATTATTGATAACAAGTGATCAAGTGGGAATATTTCTAAAATCTATGGTGACGTCCCGAAGAAATTGGCAAGATCGTACAACCTCTATCCCTCTTTTTAATATCCGTGATTGAGTAAAAAAAATTGATTATGCTTGAATTGGATTACTATATTTCTATTCAGCTTGTACATTCCAGGTTGGTTTAATAATCCTTGTTTCCTTAATTATATCAAATAATTGTTCTTATTTATATCATTTAAATTGTTTTGATGATATAAAGTTGAAATATAAATTTTTTGAAAGTACATTGGTTCAAGATCTTTAACACATAGTTATATTTATCTCTAACTTCATATCTTTTAAGTTTGCTACGTTACATTTCATGTTGGTTGAATCATGATGTTGTTTTATGATTTTTTTTATGATGTTGGTTTAAATAGGTTCAAAAAATTTTAATATTGAACCCATAGTTATATCTAACAATAAATTTATATCTTGTAATTTTACTATTATTAGAGTCCAATATAAATATTGTTTGAATTGTAGTACCGATTGTTGATGAAATATTGTTATGACAAAAGTTGGGACAAAATCAATGAACAAATGTAAAAAACAAAGACCTCCATTGTGAACATTAGCTATGCTAATGAAGATAATGATACCGATTGTGGTATCTATACAATGAGGCATATGGAGACATATTTTTGTTGTCTGGTTGCTTATCATTGGGACCTAGGGTTTAAGTTCAATTCTAACAAAAATGTAAAACGTCTAAGAGAACTTTATTACAAGGCATTTATTGAAGAAACCCTCAACAAAGTAAAAGATCAAAATCCTGCTAATGTACATAAACTTTGAGGTTAGTGTGATGCTAAATCAACTTTTTGTTGCTATCTATTTCAACTTTTTTTCCCACTAAAATATGAAATAAGGTGAATTTGCTTCATAATTTATGTTATTTTGATTGCAACATGAAATGTGAAATATAATGTGCAGAGTGGACAAATGATTTAGAGGCTATGTGTCGTGGTTCTTTAGGTGGATCTTGTTCCATTGAGTTGACTTGTACATGATACTGATTTGTTATTGCTTGCACTTGCAAAAAAAATAAAAATTGGTTGTTCCGCATGTCTGCACCTGATGTGCAATCTTGATAAGGGGCATCTTGTTTATTGAAAGAAGGGATTAATAGAGAGTTTTCTAGTTGAAACCATATTAACTTATTTTCTTATAACACAAGTCATTGAAGTGCTAGTGGGTGTACATGAGTTGCCATTTACGTGTAAACCGAGTATTGAGTATGAGACTCACTTTGTTTCAACCTTATCTCTTAACTTGTTCTTGTTTTGAAGCTAAATAGCTGTTTGTGACTTGTGTAAGATCCTACACCTTTATTGGTTATGCATTGGAAGATCACCTTGCATCTTTGCAGGTGTTATTTTTGTTTAAAATCTTTTTTAAATGACACTTTAAAAAAAAATTGGTCCAAATTAATAAACTCAATTGTAATCTACCAACACCATATTGACCTGCTCAATAACTGAGGCACCATATTGTCCTATCATGTTTATACCTTACTATTTCAGTAGCCCTCGCGAGTTCAACTAATTGAATTGGAGTTTGCAACAAACTTTATTAGTTGGTTAAGTAGTTTTGGTTTTGATTGGAACCAAGTGCAAAACCTCGAGTGTTTAGCCCTAAATTATATATATAAAAATAAGAGTAGGTTTAAGATTTTTGAATATTGAATATATATACTTATTATCTAACACTAAATTTATATCTTGTCTGGTTATTGCTATATTCATTTTTTTTTCTATGATGTATTGCCTACTTTTAACTATTTACTCTATGAGTTAAATGAAGAGCCTACGAATTAAACATTTGAAGTCTTATATAAAATGAAAAGATCAAATTTTTATTAAGTAGGTTCAAGATTTTTAAATCTTGATCCTCCTTGTTGCCTTCATTTTTTTCCATGTTGTATTGCCTTCATTTAAAGTGTTAGGTAATCCTTATTGTCTTATATTTCATATTGGTTTATTAAGTAGGTTCTCTAAACTTCCCCTCCTACTTGAGAAACCTGATTGTATTTTTATTTATTTCAATGTTAATCTTAGTATCTGTTATATGATGATGCGAGTTTTATTGAGAAGTTGTCCACTTGGTAAAAAGAAAAGGAATTTGGTGGTGCTCAAGAACTACGCAGATGAAAGTTCAGCTATAACCAATTTTCCCTGCTTAATTCATAAACACATGCCAGAAAATATGATTCAGCTAAATAATTGTAGGAACTGGAAGAATTCATGGTTCAGTGCTCAAACAAGGATCCCAGGTAGGCTTCTAGTGGAAAGCACTTATAAGAACTGGGGTGCAACTCAAGGTATGTCAATCTTCAAAACTCTCAACAAAAAACTCAAGCCAATCCCCACTGGTGTCTTTGATTACCTAGTGGTGGTAAGCTGCCCCAACCTTACAATCAAACCCTTGCAAACCAAATTTTCTGCAAAACTTGCTTCCACAATTCCCAACTATACAGCGATTTCAAGAGAAACTCAACAAGAGCAACTGTCACCCTGCCTGAAGGAGATTCCATACGAATCTGATGAAGGAAGAAACTCAACCATAGCGAATGAAGATAACAAGAAAGCAGAAGCTGAAAAGAAGACTTATTGTAAGATTTCTATTGTATGTCAGTACATTGTACTATGTAAATTCTATGGTAGAAAGAAACTTCAAACTTGTTACTATATCAAGTTATTATATGATTAATATAGCATATTGGAATGTAAGAGGCACCAGGAGGCCACTTCTGTGGCAAGAAATCAATTATTTGAGACATACTAACAATCTGGATATGCTAGTTCTTACGGAAACCAAATCAGAGTCACCACCCGTGGAGGCTCAGCTAAAGGTCTCAGGATTCCATAAATCCATCTGCATCAAATCTAATGGTAGTAAGGGTGGATTATGGATCCTCCAGAAAACTAATATTGCAGAGGTCAGTGTTGTTCTTGAAGAAAATCCTAGATATATTCTAATTAAATGCACAATAGAGAATCATGATCTTATTCTTGCATTTGTCTATGCCCCCTCTGTCGAAAATGAAAAAGATCACTTTTGGCAAGAAGTTTTTAACTCCCTCAGCAGATTTAATATCCCTCTCATGATAATAGGTGACCTTAATGATATTGAATCCGACACAGAAAAAGTTAGGGGTGCTAATCCCACCCTTAACAGATTTAGAAGATTAAGATTTGTGAAAGAAGAGCTTGATCTTCATACTTTTCCTTTCTCTGGCTCTCCCTTTACATGGAGAAAAAGCAAATCTGCTCAAAACAATACTTTTGAAAGACTTGATAGAATATTGGTTCACCAACAAATTCTAACCTGGTTTCCTAATCTCTGTACTAAACACCATTCATTTTCAAATTCTGATCATTGTCCTATCTCCCTTGAACTTGGTCTCCAAAGAAATAAGAAAGGCTCACCTTTCAGATTTGAAATGGCATGGACTTCAAATAAGATGACTGAAACTTTGATCAAGAATGTTTGGTCATACAAGTTAGAAGGCTCTAATGGCTATAAACTTATGCAGAAACAGAGATTACTTAAGAGAAGAATAAAATCTTGGTGTAAAACTCACCCTAACAACATCACTAGGCAACTCTCCTTTGTTGAGAATCAAATAAAAGATCTTCAGGGGCGTCTGCCATGGGGCTCTGTCTCCATAGCTGACGAGCTTAAGCTTAAGAGACTAGAGCATAAAAGATCCCGTCTTCTAGATTTTAATTATAAATTTTGGAAACAAAGAGCTAAAACTAAACATATTCAGTTAGGTAATAGGAATACTAAATTTTTCCAAATCTCTGCTAGAATCAGAAACTTTAAAAGATCTACTAGATCCTTCACAACAAAACAGAATGTGATCTTAACAGATCAAGATATGATTTCAGACCACATTACAGCAGAAATGTCGGAAAGATTCATAGGTTCTAACCAATCCAATGTCACTACAAATCAAGTTTGGAATATACAAGCCCAAGTTACGCATGAAGAAAATATTAAGCTCATCTCCCCGCCCACAAATGCAGAAATAAAAAATACTCTCTTCAGTATGGCCGATGACAAATCACCAGGACCGGATGGTTACCCTCCAGAATTCTATAAACGCTATTGGAATATCATAGGCCAATCCTGCTGTAAAGCTGTTAAAGCCTTCTTCCACTCTGGTCAAATGTTATCTGATATAAACCAAACTTTTATAGCTCTCATCCCAAAAGTTGATAACCCCACTTCTATCAATCACTACAGACCTATTAGCCTTTGTAATACGGTATATAAAATTATCTCAAAAATAATCGCAAATCGCTTGAAACCGATTCTTCCTAAACTAATTAATCCTTTCCAAGGGGATTTTGTGGAAGGAAGATCGATTCAAGATATCACTCTAATAGCTCACGAGATTTTCCATACTTTCCATAAACAAAAAGGGAAAAAAAGATTGATGGCTCTAAAATTAGATATGGAAAAAGCTTATGATAAGTTAAATTGGAATTACATTAAGGCGGTTCTTGATAAATTTGGATTCTATCAAACGTGGATCAAATGGGTTATGAAATGCATATCAACTACTTCTTTCTCTGTCCTTATTAACAATACACCTGGTCCACGCTTTAAACCTAATAAGGGAATCCGACAGGGTGATCCTCTAGCTCCTTACCTTTTTATCCTAGTAATGGAAGGTTTATCTAGGGAACTACATAAGGAAGCCCTTCTTGAGGATGCATTAATCGGTATCAAACTGGCGAAAAATGGCACTTCTATCCCTTTCTTAACCTTAACTGATGATACCATTATATTTGCAAAAGCTGCTCACACCAGTTTAAATACGATCCAAAACATGATAAATAATTTTTCAAATCTATCAGGCCTAACCATAAATTATAGCAAAAGCTCTCTCCAATGCTCTAGAAATGTTAATCCTAATTTGGCTCGAGATTTGGCAGCCCACATGGGTGTTCCGGTCTCTAAAACCGTCGAAAAGTATCTAGGAATCCCTCTTGTCAATGGTAGAATAAAAAATAGTGTTTTTGATGATGCAATTCAGAATATGAAAAAACAACTCTCGAAGTGGAAAGCCTCAACTCTCTCCCAAGCCGGTAGAACTGTTCTTATCCAGTCAAATTTAAGCTCAAAAACTAACTACTTAATGCAAAATTTCCTACTCCCCAAAGGAGTTCTTAACCAGATGGACCAAATCAACAGGAATTTCTTTTGGAACAAATCCCCAACAGATAAATACATACCCCTGATCAGTTGGGACACAATATGCAAAAGCAAGTCATTAGGAGGTCTTGGCATTAGGAAGGCCGAGGAATTAAACATTGCTCTTCAAATGAAGCTCTTATGGAAAATTTATAAGAATGAAGATAGTATTTGGGTTCAAATTATAAAGGAGAAATACCTCCAACAAGAAAGCATAAGAAATTTTCAAAAAAAAAAAACATCTTGGCAATTTGGAAGACTCCTCACCTTAAGGGCAAAATTTGAGGAAGGTCTTCTCTGGATTGTTGGGAATGGTTCGACCATCAATGTGTGGGAAGACCACTGGATCCCTTCGATTAGCCTCAAGGATTTCAGAGGATCAAACGACCCTAACATGACAGTTGAATCTCTTATCAATGACAGGAAGCTATGGAAGGAAGAAGTGTTAAGACAAATTTTCCCCCGAGGGATCATTGACAAGATTCTAAAGGTAAAAATCCCCCAGTGGCAGACTCAAGATATCCTGATCTAGAGGCCCGATCCGGAAGGGAAGTTCTCTACTAGATCAGTGAAGAAAATTCTGGGCACACAACCCCAGGACTATACATCACAAAGCTGGATTTGAAAGCTCAAGCTCCCTCCCCGAATCAAAAACTTACTTTGGAAGATCAAAATTGATGGTCTCCCTACGACCACTAGACTAAAGAGGTATGTCAATAGAGCTCCAAGTCAATGCTCTCTTTGTGATCAAGCAGATGAAGATGCAGCCCACCTTTTCACTAAGTGTGCGTTTATGAGGGAAGTAATAGCTCAATACGAACAGAAATCAGGTTTGTACTTTCAGGACCTTAATATCCAAGGTCCCTTGCATGAAAATTTAGAAAGAATCAGGAATACTAACAACAGGTTTATAAATCTAGCTTTTATTTGGCAATCAATTTGGGATGCTAGAAATGACAAAATTTTCAGATCTAAAGATCCAACAAGAGCATCCATTATGATACAGAAGGTTAGCCAGAGCATAACCGACTGGATCAACGGAGGACATGACAACACCAAAGTGCAAACAAGATCAACAAGGAGGGAGAGAGGCAAATGGACAAGACCACCTAGAAATATCTACAAAATTAATGTAGATGGTTCTTTTACCCTTTCTGGCAAAAGTCAGGTTGGGGGGATCATTCGTGATTCTGAAGGACAGATTATCGATATTTTTTCTCAAGAAGCTAATGTTGGTTCAACAATCCAAACAGAAGCCTCTGCAATGATTTTAGGTCTTCAAAGAGCAAGACAGAAGGGACTAAGAAAGATTATATTGGAAAGTGACAATCAGATACTGGTAAAAGCAGTCAAGAGAGAGCAACCACCCAAATGGGAAGTTCTACATCAAATAGAAGAAATCCAAGGCTTGCAGCCGACTTCTCCTCAGCAGAAATCCGACATATATTCAGGGAAGCAAACAATACTGCGGATTATATTGCTAAAAGAGGTGTAATTTGTAATTTAAACTCTATCCCCTATCATAGAGATCTTTGTAACATCATCCGCCAGGATGATCCGGGAGTTAGGTTGTTGTATTAGCAGCAGCTCCCAATGTTTGCCTACTGTAAAAAAAAAAAAAACTATGTACCCTATCAGTTAAATCAAGAGCTTATGAGTTGAATCCATAATTATATTTAGCCCTAATTAAATTCATATCTTGTAATGTTATAGTATGTTACTAATATATTCATTTTATTTTAAATGAATATATTCCCTCCATTTAAAGTAGGTTACATGTAGTCCTAGAGTGACATCTTGTTGTCTTACATTTCATGTTGGTTTATTAAGTAGGTTCAAGTTTTTATTATGATGTATTGCCTCAATTTAATATATATATATATATACTACTAGAAATATGTCATTTAACATCGGATAATAGCCGATGTCTTTAAAAAAATCGATGTCTATGTGGGTGATGTCAAAAGTTTTTCACATCGGTCATAGCCTGATGTCTTTGTATATTATAACATCGTTCATATTTTATAAATCCGCGATATCTTTGTTATCCTATAACATCGATTATAAAATACAACCAATGTTATAACATAAGAAAGACATTAGGCTTTGACCGATGTTATACAATTTTGAGTTTTAAGATCGCCCACATAAACATCGGTTTTTTATTTTGATTAAACTTGGTTTGTAGCTAATGTTAAATGAAATATTTGTTTTTTTTACGTTGTAGCCTATACAGGATTTGAACTCGCACCTTTGTGCTTCAACACATCGTTCTACCAATTTGAGCTAATAAATGGTAACATTTTTTACTTTTTTCGTTTGAATACTATCTAGATTATTTTCTATAAATGGTAGCATTTTTTTTAATCAGGAAACAATTTGAGGGCTAGACAAACCTAACACCTCGAGAGTTTGTTGGCAGATGGCGAACCATTAAAACTTGCAACGTAAAATAAAGAGGTGCAATATAAACAATGGCAAGCACATAGTGGTAGCATATATTTTGTTTGCAATGGAAAATTTTAGCTAAGAATGTTATTTTTAATTTATTGGGTTAAAAGAAATAGTTTATTTGTTAAAAAATATTTAGGTGATTTTTTTGTAAAGATTGATATATACTATATACTCATTCCACATAACATTTTTTATTATTAAGACACTTACTGGGCCTTAGGCCCAAATATCAAGATCTGAAACCCGAATAAGATGATCCAGGTTTAATCGGGTTAAAGCCGCGAATAGCTTAAACCCTCAACTAGTGCAGGAGAGACGCCCCTCCTCTTTCTCCTTCCCCATTCTCCGTCTGCATCTCCATCTTCGTCTTTCTCCGTCTGCATCCGTGTTTTCGACCCCAACTCATCGTCGGCGAGCCTCGGAAACCCTAGGATATAGGTTATCTGAATTCAAGGCACTTTCATAGTCTCTTTGGCCAAGCCCTAAGCGTGATGGATGTAGTTTACAGGATCAGCTCAATTGATTGGAAGCCGACGCCGGTAGTTGCCCTAGCCACCAGCGCCGATGGTTCTACCGTCGCCGCCGCTCGCCAGGACGGCACCGTTGAGATTTGGCTGGTTTCTCCTGGCTCGATCGGCTGGCACTGTCAATTGGTACTGCTCGTTTATATCCTGATTCGTAGTTCTCTCACTGCTGTCGCGTTCCTCCGTGGCTAATTTCCTTCAGTTTCTTGTTATTTAGACGGTACACGGGGATAATAGTCCAGAATCGAGAGTTTCGTCGCTCGCTTGGTGTAGGTCAGGGAAGAGGGGTGAACCATCAGGTCGTTTGTTTTCGTCTAGTGTTGATGGTTCGGTTTCAGAATGGGATCTCTATGATTTGCGGCAAAAGGTTAGTTTTGCTCTTTCCTGATTTGTAATGCTACAACTTGAAAATTCTCTCAATTGAATGAACTATTTCAGTTTAGCACACACTCTAAATAATGAAAACGTTCCATGTGAAAGGTTTTAGCAAAGATAGAGAGGTGGAATGAGAATATTTGGCAGTGTTTCTTTATCTATTTATAAATGTTCATAGAGTTGTATTTTTATTCTGTTACAGATTGCTCTAGATTCCATAGGAACATCGATTTGGCAGATGGCAGTGCAACCTTGTTGCGAACAAACTACTTATAATGATCATGAGTCACAGAGTAATGGGAATGGTATTGTAATAGATAGTTATAATGACAGTGAAAGTAGTTCAAGCGATGATGATGACAATCTTGCTGAGCTTCATGAATCTTTAAAGCAAAATCCTTGTGTGGCTCTTGCTTGTGATGATGGTTGTGTGAGATTGTACACTGTTTCAGATGCTGATATGTTCATTTATAAGAAATCATTGCCTAGGGTCAGCGGTGAGGTCTCTCTACCTTTGACCTTACTTGAGTTATTCCGCTTAATTGGATCATTTTGTTAATGGCAATCTGTTGTTTCTTTTCTATTAGGCCGCACACTCAGTGTGACATGGAGTCATGATGGTAATAGGATCTTTTCAGGAAGCAGTGATGGGTATTTATTTTGTTTTCTGATTTTCGTAGAGTTTCTTAAAAAACTGGCATTCTTGTTTTGAATCTCAGCGTTCTTTTCTTTTTTTTTTTAAAAATGTGAATGGTCCTGATTATTTATTTATCTTATTTTTCTATGCAGGTTTATAAGGGGTTGGGATGCAAAACGAGCTTATGAGCTATATAGGATAACTGTTGGACTTGGAGGTTTGGGTAGTGGGCCTGAACTTTGTGTTTGGTCACTTCTTTCCCTAAGGTAATATAATGGGATAGTTAATTAACTTTGAATATGCACATCATGTGGATGTAATCGTCTTTTTGACTGAATTTTGATTTTTTTTAAAGGTCTGGAGCACTAGTTAGTGCAGATAGTTCAGGATCTGTTCAGTTTTGGGACAGTGAGGAAGGAACTCTGTTGCAGGTTTATTCTCTTCACAAGGGCGATGTAAATGCTCTAGCAGCTGATCCGTCTCATAACAGGGTGTTCTCTGCTGGTTCTGATGGCAAGGTATTGTATTGTTTCTAAAAGTTGCAAATGGTTGAAAAATATAACTTCTTGGTTGCATGGTATATTTTGAATTACCACTGTACTTAGACTTTTAGTCAAATATTTTTGTTTTAATCAATATTCATTTATTTTTTAGTTTTTGCCGAGACCTATAATACAGCCTTATCATGACAAATGTAGCTTGTCTATCTTTAGGTGATACTCTACAAGCTTTCTAAGAGTGCTACTAGCTCCAATCACTATCCTAGATCTCCAGCAGAAGTGGTAAAAAAATGGGTACATGTTGGTGATGTTAGATCTCACACACATGACGTGAGGGCGTTGGTAGTGGCCGCCCCCATTACAGAGGAAGGTCTGTCTGTTTCCTTTGCAGCTTGATAATGCTTCATGATTGGATGTAGATATTTTATTTTTAGTATTCATTATTATTTTCTCTCCTCCCTTATCATGGTTCTTGTTTTATTAGCAGCACCTTTACCAGATAAGAAGGGAAGGAAATCCCGCCAGAAAGAAAAACCCGATGACAATAGTTACCACAAATGGGCACATTTGGGAGTTCCTATGCTTCTCTCAGCTGGTGATGACACCAAGTTGTTTGCCTACTCTGCCAAGGATTTCATGGACTTCGCTCCTCATGACATCTGCCCAGCTCCTCAGCGAGTCCCATTGCAGATGGTGCCAAATCCCGTTTCCCACCATTCTCCCCTACTTCTAGTTCAGGGAGCATCTTGTATTGACATACTATCTATCTCCATAAAAAATGGGCTGTCAACTGGAAAGAGTTCTAGTCCTACATCAACTAAGTTAGAATCTCGAGTTAATTGTAGCGGTCATATTATTTGCAGTGCAATTTCTCCATCTGGGTCGCTGGTCTCCTATTCTAGTAATGTGCGGACGAGCTTATTTGAATTGAAGAAGTCTAAAAATTCTACATTGAGTATTAATAAAAGGAAACTTCCATCTAAACTGCCATCTGCCTGGTCTATGGCTTTCACTGCGGATTCCTCGCGGCTTATTATTGCCGGTCATGACAGGAGAATACATGTAAGTGCCCTCTTTTTCTAGATAAATTCTTTTTTGTTCCTGAAATTGTTATGATTGTTCTAGCCGTTTTGGGTTTTTAACTCAGGCTTTCGTATATTAGGATCACCTGAGGAAATATGCACTACACATAATACTTTTTCATTCAATGTGATCTTCATCTCTCTGTTGTAAGAGACTAAGAGTAAGATATGGGTAGATGTATTGAACATGTAAAGAAAAAAGGTGACACTATAAAAAGGATGGTGTTGTTATACAGTTTGAAGTCACGTTTGTTTGCACACAATGGGAATAGCAGACAAGAAAAGTAACTGGAAAATTAATCCAGTAGAAGAAAGAGCGTCATCTTTCACGGTCAGGCTTCTGGATAAGCTTAAGTTCCATGGATTCGGATTATTGCTGGTTGCTTCTGTGTCAAAAGCTTGACTTGCTAGCCCCAAGATTGGTTGGTGGGATAGGCCTTTTATGATTAAGATCAAGATACATGTAAACAGATGAAGGCGGTTATTTCTTGAAAGAAAAATACAAACAGAAGATGGCTCTATATCTTACTTGTCACCTGTTGAACTGGCAAAACCTTGCTAAGATAACAATTACGTTCTCAACATGCTTTCAAGCTTTCATTTTTTCACTGCACGTGATGTGGTGTGAAATCTTATTATTATACCTTGCTCAATTAGACTGATCTCATAAAATGTTATTTAACAATATATTGTGTCGCAGGTAGTTGATGCAGAAAGCTCTGGGTTATTGTATATTTTAACACCTCGGCGTAAGGATAGAGATGAGGATTTGTCCCTCGATGAACCCCCTATTGTGAAAATGTTGGCTAGCTCTAACGGGCAGTGGCTAGCCGCAGTTAATTGCTTTGGTGAAATATATATTTTCAACTTGGAGATGGAAAGGTATCAACTTTTGCTCTCTATTGATCCTAGGAAAATGTTGACTTCTCTAGTTTCTCTGTTTTGTCAGTTCACTTTGGGATTGAATGTCCTGTAATGATGATATGTGGCTCAAAAAAAGTTGCAGTTGACTTATTTTATTTTATTTAAACCTTCTTTAATCGAAAAAGGTAAATAGGTTTCATTACTTCAGTTGTTGAACTATAAACTGATGTCATGTTCTGGTCTTGAACTAGTTGGATTTGAGGTGCTTGTATATCATCAGTTAATTGTATTTTACCATTATCTGTTTAGTCTCCATTTGAGTATATGTATATTTGGCGATGGGAGCAAGTCTTTGCACCATCATTTGCAGCTACTTTACTGCTTACGAGCCTTTGCATGCCATTGTTTTGATTCTGCCTTTGAATATAAATGAGAGTGTAGTTGATGTGTAATTTCGTGATATAAGAAAGTGAGAGATGGATGGGGGTGATGGGGTGTTGCAGCACTATGAAGGGGTTACCATAATTTAGTGTTGTTTATTACTGTCATCAGATTAAGCTAAACGAAATGTATGATAGTTCACACCATAGGAATGAACCAAGTAAAATGGGGTTTCTACCATACCTGAAGAAGGGGATACTTGTGAATCGATGTATTATAACAAATAGTATTCAATGGATTGGTGAATTTGTTATCTGATCAGAATGCTTACAACCATGTCTATATTTTATGGAGTTAAGGTAGTGATGGATTTCCAACCCGTTGTGGCAATTATCTTGCATTTTTCAATCAAAAGTTATCTAATTGATTTAAATTTCTGTGATGGCAGACAATACTGGTTCATACCAAGGTTGGATGGTGCTTCTGTTACTGCGTGTGGCTTTCATCCTCAATCTAGCCATGTTCTTGTCGTCACAACATCCTCAAACCAGGTACATCAATTAGATGTGGAGGCTAGGCAGTGGTTATGGTGGTCACAGAGAAACTCTTTTTATCTGCCCGAGAGTTTTCAGAATGTCCCTGGGGAGGTTATCGGTCTCACATTCCCACCATCCACAAAGGCGTCATCTGTCGTGGTCTATAGCTCAAGGTTCATGTTCATTCTTCTCTAGCACCATTGCTTGCTTTAGTCACACAAACATCCATTTATTGATTTGCTGGAAAATGTTGTTGCTATATCATTGCTTGTCCATTGTCCTCGTAGCATGTCCGTCTTGTTAGTTTTTCTTCCAATAAAAACGAGCATGATTGTCTTTTGCTTGACATAGCATCATCTAAGTAGATCGTCTTTTTTACCTAAATTGTTTGCATATTTGTGCATCCTTACTATCTCATTATCTTTGATTTCAAACACCATTTAGGTATCTTTTTCATTTGTATGAACTGTGTATGTTCTTTGCTTCTGCTCTCTCTAAAAAAAATACTTTTTTGAGTTCAACGATAACCTGCTGACAAATCACCTGTTTGCTCCAGGGCCATGTGCTTGATTGATCTTGTTGATCACGACAAAAGTAGCAAATCTTTGATAGAGCAGGAGTTCCCCATACCTCAAGCTAATGGCAAACCTCTGATCAGCAATATATATTCTCTCTCAAAGTTAGAAAACATATCATCCAGGAAAAGGAAGCGTCATCATAAACAGAATGCAGAGTTTATCAGCTTTAGTAACCCCGTTCTATATGCCGGGCATCTATCCGAATCATCCATGTTAGTTGTAGATAAAACGTGGAAGGAGGTAGTAAGAGGCCTTGAAGCCTTACCTGTCCACAGACATATATATGGAAGCTAAAGGATACCCAGCTAAGGATTTCATCAAAGCCTCGTTTTGTTCTGTGCAGAGAGCCTACAGGAGAAACTCAAAACACTCGATCGACGTCACCCAAATCACAATTTTGACATTGCAGTTTTGTGCGTGCCAGAGGGATTTTGGACCATGTTCCTTGTTGTAATAGACTAGAATTTCAATCAAATGAGCTATTAATTGATAAGGTATCCTCCTGTTTTTCTTTGGCACTTGACAGAGTTGAAAATCTTTGATTTATTTGTTTGTTTTCCCTTGCAATTTTGGTTCGATCTGGGTAGGTCCAAAAGTTTCAGTCTTGTGAAATCGAAGTTTGTAATTTCCAATCTTTTTGATCCACGTGGACCATGCCATTGCCTCATCAACGAAAGCTTCAATCCGTCCCACTATATTTGACTTGCCATGTGCTCTTAATCTTCAATCCATTGAAAAGGGCCCCAGCCCTCCATGTTCAATATATTGAAAAGGTGTTTTACACTGAAAAGTGTACAGTTTTTTAACTATGTTATTGTACTTCTGTCGGATCACTGTCCTAAAAATCGCGTCTAAGCGTTAGGCGACCACCTTCGGTCTAGTGCTAGGCGGACGCTTAGACCACTTAGACACTAAGCGGCCTCTCACTGCCTAGCGCTTTTTAAGAACAATGAAAAATGTCATTTTGCCTAGGCATGTGCCTAAGTGCTAGACAACCTCTCATCATCTAACACTTTTTAGAACATTGTGTCGGATACAATGAAAAATGTCATTTTTTAAGTGTTATTATTTTTGTTAGAAAAAAGATATAATCACAGGTATTATAGTCTTTGAAGTCATAAAATGTTAATAAAGTCGGAGACTTTTAAGTACTGACTAATTAATTCAAAAGCTTTGGTAAATTGGGTAGTTTGGGACTTCCATCAAACTAATGACACATCAATTTATTCCCTATCACAAAATAAGACTGAAATAACAAGACAAGAGAAAGGGGGAGCTCAAATCAACTGCAAGGACAAGAAAGGGGCTATATAAGATACAATTTGGGTCGGACCCATCCGAAGCTGCAAAATGACAACCCAAATAAATGACCCGACCCGACCCAATTGCACTCTCTTTGTCAAAACAAAGTTAGATAGGTAATTTGGATGAGTGGTGGTGGTTACTCAATTCACTGATTGGTACGTATGACCAGCAATCATCTTCATCGATCCCCCTCCCATCTTAAGCTTAGCAAATGATCGATTACAGATAGCGACAGAAATCAAATCCCCAGTGCACGTGGATGGGACTCATCTGTAGCCCCCCACACCCAAATTATTCCCTCCCTCTAGGGATTGAAGTTGCATGATTAGCTAGGTTTTTTTTATTTTTATTATTATTAAAAAAAAAAATTAAATTAATCCATGAAAATTGAAAACCAAGCGTGTGCTTCTGTTTCCACATAAATGATTCAATTCAGATTAGATTCTTTGTTGGTGGCAGTATTAGTCAAATTTAGCGGGCCGTTGATTCATATTTAAAGTCAGGTCATGTCAAGCTTATGTTTTTAGTTTGGTACTAATCTTATTTGTTTAGCTTTTAATTGGGATCCAGTCAGGTAAAGCTTGTACATTGTGATCACTCTAATTTGGTCATTTTGCATTATACTCTACTTATATATGAATGAATGAATGGACCACCTTTAATTTAAACACTCTTTGGTTGGATGCACCAACTCTCTCCCAACCCTAGTTTGAGTAGTTTCCTCCTTTCCCATATTGCAACCTTTTATTCTACTACCATGCGCAAATGAGCACCACTGCACCATTGTCATTTTTATAATCTCTCCGCATTTGACTTTTTGACACACTTTTTAATGTGTTTAAAACTTTATAAAATTATTTTTTTATAATTAAAAAAAAAAAGAATTTCAAACTTATTACTAATAAATTAGAAATTATTTTAAAAATTTTGAAAAAAAGTTTATATTTGATAGTGTTTTAACACATTAAAAAGCATTCTAAAAAGTCAAACGACTTAAATTATGAGATGGAGGTAGTATAATAAGAGTTATTTGTCATGTGTGTAGAAATATATGATCGAGTGAAGCAATTAATTTAAGTAACAAAATTGCAGAATTCAAGTATTAAACATTCTTTCCCTCTCTCTCTATACAATTTAATTTTTGAAAATTTAGCGAAAAAAACCAAATAAAGGGTAAATAATGGTAAGATGTATTTTTTTAAAATGTAAATAATGGTAGCCTTTGAAAATATCATCAAGGTTTACCTTGGGCAATTTAACCAACAACATAAAGTGTGGTAATTTTATAAAAATATTAAAAGTTATAATTTCGAAACAAATCAAAATGGACATGGAAATTGAAATATAGGTTTTTTTTTTTGAAAATTTCTTGAAGTTGTAATTTGGGCATTTTAATTAAAATCATAAAATATGGTGGATTTGGGAAAACAATCAAAGATATAACTTTGAAAGGACCAAAAAGAACGTGGAAATTAAAAAAATAATGTTTTTAAATTCATACTTTTAAGGGCATAAAAATCAATTAATAAAATAAGATTGAAATTACTAGAAAGGGCATATTGTTGGAAGGAAATTGAAACAATTTACATATATAAAATGGGCATTTTAACAAAAATAAAACAATAAAAAAATGCTAGTGGGAAATAGACCAAATAGTATTCATTTGGATTTCCCTTTCTGCATGTGCTTAGCTCAATAGGTGACATTTAGAGTAAGAGATCAAGGATTAAGTCTCATCAATGACAGTGTGAAAGTAACTTTTTCTGTTGTCGGTTGAGTCACTATAATTTACCTCATCTTATAATTATGGGTGAGCGATTTCACCCTTTAGAGCAAGATTTCTTATGCTTTCATATAGCTAGTGTAACGATATAAGCCTATCATTGATCTATTAACTAATGTTGTGTACAAGTGGCACATTGTACTATAAGTACAACATATAAGTAGCACGTATGTTTTATTTTAAAATCAATTAACAATGAGAATTGCTCAATTGCATTTTATCATTACTTTATTCAATTTCTTTGATTATTTCTGATTTGTGATTTCTGATGTGAAATGCAAACAAGTTTTGATTGATTCATAGAAGCAAAATGAAACCCACACAAATATATGGATTTCATCTCTTTTCATCATCATTATTGGACTTGAATCTAGCTTCTTAATGTAAAGAACTCAAGCAAATGTATCAATTGGATATATATTACATTGTACTAACAAACCCCACACTTGAGTTTACCCTTAGAGAAAACCATTCATATAAATACTACACTTCATCATTTATTCAGAAATTGACACCCCCTGACCCTCCCTGATTAGAAGTTAGAAGAAGACATAATTAATTAAACATGAAAAGGGGGAGTTGCAGTGATAAAGACAAGAGCTTTTGTCCATATCCAAATATCTAGTCATCTTCCAGATATGGGTTTTTAATTACAAAGGACACAGACCCACCACAATTAAGGACTTTGGATGAATATAATCACCACTTGCAAAGAAAAAAGGCCTTCAAATTGGGGGTTTTGCTTGATTTCTTTTGGTGAAGATTTTCAAGTGCAAAACTTGATTGAGAGGGTTTAAGCCTCCCAAGTAAATTAAATTGTTAAAGACAATGTACCTTTAAAGACAGATGAAGATGGTTGAATTCATTCTATCACATTACCATGTTTGCTAGCTTTGTCCTACATAGTATCACAGCTTTGCTGGCAAGATCCAATTGCAGAAAGAAGTGGGACACATTGGTATAATTTGGGGGTTGGTCTGAGTTGTACATGGCCCCCTCCCTCCCAACTCCAAACACACCTCTTTCTATTTCTATCTCCCAAAACCCATCAATGAGCCATTCACTGATTCAGAGGGAGGAGTCAGTTTTTGGCAGGACCACCACCTAGCTAGCTCCTCCTAAATTATGGCTGTGGGTTCTATCTAATTTGTTTTCCATCTACATTTACTAGGTTGTTATGGCTCTATGCCCTGTACTTGACATGTAATATATATTGAGGATTGATGACCTCTTTTTTTTTTTTTTTATCCACCGGACCTGTCTGGTGTATTGAGAGGCCGGAAAACAGTAAACATACTAACTGTAATGTAACAAACTAACAAAGAAACATCAAATGGTTATAGAGGCCCTTGGCGCTTCTAGAATATCCGATACAAAATTCATTTGTCTCTAACTAGATCAACTTCACTCCAACAGTCCATTAATCAAATACTCCCTCCGTTCCAAAATAGATGGGTTTTTGCTTTTTGGCACGTTTTTTAAGGAGTGAAAAACTATATAAAATATTATTTTTTTAATTAAATTTTTTATACTATTTGATACTTATTACTAATAAGCATCTAATTATATAAAAAAAATTAATTAAAAAATAATATTTCATAGAGTTTTTCGCTCCTTAAAAAGCGTGCCGAAAAGTAAAAGACCATGTATTTTGGAACGGAGGGAGTAGTAAGTTCTATTAATCTCGGAGTTGTTGTTACAACTTGTAGATGTAGGGCCTTGAAAACCAATGAAAAATCCAGATGGTTTGAAAACATGAAGGTTGTGGCGTGGTGTGGGATATCTGAATCCAATGCCTTAGAAGCGATTTCATCCCGACCGTAAATGCAAGTCGGTAGTCGACATTGCACAAAAACCAACCTCTAATATCCGTAGAAATCAATGTGTAACACAAAAACCTTTCACATTCCATAAAACCCATTTCTTTCTTCCATGTGAATCAGATGAATGAGACCATGAAAAGCCATTTTTTGAAGTGATGCATGGTAAGAGAATACAAATTGCATAATTCAGACCATCCCCTTTTCCTTTCCTTTTGAATTAAGTTTTTCTGAGACCTATTGATGACAGGAAAAAAAAAAGATAAAAGTAATACAAATGGCAGTGAAGGAAATATTTATGTTCTCAGGTTGTTTCCCACTGCATTGACAAATGACAACATCAAATGAAGGGAGAAGACAAAAGTAAAAAGTAGATGAACATGAAGGTCAATTACATGCCCCCCCAAAAAAAAAAGAAAAAAAAAAGGCAAACTACAAACAAGACAAACATAAATCTTTTGTAGGATCCAAACCCACTTTTTGAGTTTTCTTCACCTAATTGATCATCCAATTTTTCTTAGAGCATATATGGAGATATCATATCAGCATCAGCAGCCATTGCTTTCACCCCCTTCTTCTTCCTCGCGGAGGCCGGCCTGTCGAATAAACCTCATTGAGCTAAGCAAATTGCATTGCCATGGATTCATTACCAAAAGAAAAATGACTAAGAAAATAATATGTAGCTTACTTGGTTCCCCTGCTTATAACTAACACATCAGTTGCTTGCACATACACTACATGAAATTCAGCTCATTGAAATGAACCAAAATATATATATATATATATATATATATATATATATATATATATATATATATATATATATATATATATATATATATTTTAAAAATAATAATTACCGCGAATCCATTGTGTGAGAAGCCAAATAAATGATTCATAGAAGGTTGATTGTTGGAGGGATCCGTACACATCTGCTGTATACATATGAATGAACAGTTAAACAAGAAAAAAAAACTGCAAATTAATAAGGAAAAAATATAAAATATATATATAGTGAAATTGAGATGGACTTACATTAGGGTAGGAGAAGGCAGGGGAGCTAGCAGTGTCATCAAGAAAAGAGTGATGTTGGTTCTTTGAAGTTATGGGCTTCTTGGCCGCCTTCTTCGTCTTCTTGGATTTCTCTGAAGAAGAGGAAGGAGGATAGGGAAACGGGGCTCGTCCATGGCATTCGACTTCCTCGTCCTCTCCGACTCCATAATGGAAATGGGGAGGACCAGAAGAGGCATCTGAGACCATGGATAAGTCCTCTTCATCGTCGGCATTCGGCCTGTAGGATTGATGATCAAGAGCACTCCTTTGGTAAGAGTGTGAGGACTCATCCAAGTAGACCGTCCACCCGGATTCGCACCCACTGCTCCATTCTGATGCCGAGTTATCCATCTTGGATTGCTACACCTGATTTCGGAGTGGTTTATAAGTGAATCAAAAGCAAATCAAATGGGACTCTCTTTGTTTCTTTGTTTGTGTTTCCCTCCCCAAAATTTTTGATTTTTTTGGGGCTCTCAACCAATCTTGAATCTGTTTTGTTGGTTCTTCCAATTGCCACAAGTATTTGGTGGGTTATATAAGTAGAAAAGGGGCAATGAATCACTCTAAAAAATCATAGGCTATGTTAGTCCTTACTCTCTATCTCACCACCTTCTTTTATCCTCTTCTCAAATTGAATCTCAATTGCCAGTTGTCTTGCTATTTTATTGATAGGGGCCAGCAGATAAAAAGGGAAATTAATAGTGTACTAATATTCAACCTTTTTTTTTTTTTTTTTTTTTTTCTGATTTCAAAAAAAAAAACCCTTTTTTTTCTTTGTTCGAACAATCCACATCCCTTTCAATACAAAGAGGCTAATCGAGTAGCCGATCGTCTGACCCATGAGACTCACTTTCTCCAACCCGGCACTTTCAAATGACTCAGTTCTTTCCGATCTCATCCGTGAGGATGCACTTGACTAGATTGGAGATTCCAATCAGTCAAATTCTTTTCGGTTCAAAAATAAAAATAAAAATGAATATCGATCCCTTCATATATTAGACTTGAATTTCATCATGTTTTCCGTCGCGGACACTTATTCTCGCATAATTAAGGAGTTTATCCTCTCACCTAACAATAACTCCATATTTTTAAGAGAATTCGAATTTGTACCAGGATGTATAATTATTGAAACAAATTGGAAGATTTCCTTTAAAAAAACACTTTCCCCTTTTTACAATACACTTTCACTTATGGGTTACCAAAAACTAATAACTAAAATAGGATGAAAAATATATAAGAGGCTTATATGTAAGCAGAAGGTGGCTAAATTAGAATAAAAAACAGGTTAATTAAGATTCCGGTGTTCCTTAAATAGAAGCAGCATCAAAAGTTGGGAGGGATTAGGCCTAATTATTTTGTAATTAATGTGTATTTGATTAATTGGATAGGATTAAAGAGAGAACGGCGGTCGACTCGTGTTAGTTCCATTACGTAGCCATGTGAACTTATTTAACTATCACTTCCTTATTATATATATATATTAATATTTCCTTAATTTATTATATAAATTGTACCCTTTCGAAGTTATCCTTATTAAGAATTATCATTATGATTTATAACTGCAACAAGTTATAATTTGTGTTTTCTTATTTAAACCATTTTTATTTTTCTCTGAATCAAAAACTTATAATTGGTGCCCGTGGGCTTAATTTTATATAGTTTATAATAATAAATATATTAAAGTCTAAGTAGGTGATGACATGTACATATATATATATGCAATTATATAAAGCTCAACAAATACCACTCCCATGTGGTAGACTTATTAAAAAAAAAAAAAAGTGAAATGCTTGACAGCCAAACTTTGTTTTTTAAATCAAGACAAACCGAAAGCAAATGGAAGGACCTTAGAACTATTTATAGAATGTCTGGATGTGTTTGGTATTGGAAAAATCAATTTTTATTTTGGTTTATTTATAAAAGATATTTAAATATAAAAAAATTTAATGTACAATAATTTTAGGATAAAACGAGTGTAATACCCGTGCCTTCAGGGAGATTGATCAATTTTAATTTGAACATTATTTTATATATCTATATAATACTATATTGATATATATATATATATATATATATACACACACACGTGTTTACAACAAAAATATGTATAAAATATTTTTTTATAATTTATAAATTAGTTGGAAAGAGATACGATACAAATTTTAAAAATGATTTAATAAGGTAAAGTAGTAATAATACTCAAACACACCATCTAATATAATTTAAAATAAATATATAATTATTATCATTAGCATAGATCTAAAAAAGTAAAATATAAGCTCCCGTACAAATATTAAAAAATCATAAGCACATGACTGTGTGAATAATTTTGAAGTTAAATATGTAGATGTACATAACTTATTGATTATTTTCATGAGAAAGATGGTTAGAGAGATAGAGAAATTAATAGTGAAAATAAAGGTAAGATGGTAAAAAAAGATCCTTAAAGGTAGAAAAGTGATCTAAGAAGTCTCATCCAAGATGTAAAATAAGCATTAGTAATGCTTATGAGTCTTAAAATATTATTTATTTTTCGATAGTCATTTAAGATGTCTAAAATAATTAAATTATAAAATAACACTTATTTGGCTCTAATTTATTTTTATAATTAATTTTTGAAATTGAATATTTACAAATTGATTATTACATGTTCATTGTATGTAGACATTGTGGAGAATATTGCAATCGGTTAAAAATGATAAATCAACAATTTCAATACCCAAGAATAAAATCAGCCAAGAATTGACGAATGTGCAATGTACGTAGACGATTAAAATAGATCACAAATTGACATACAACATATCAAATTAAATAATATTTTAGTATAAAAATAGGAAACAAATATGTTTAAAATAGGAAACAGATATTTTAAAATTTCAAGAAATAATAATATTGACCAATAAGAAAATACCATTTGAATAAAAAATTCAAGTTTAATTGTGAGCGTGACACATCAGCGATATAACCGAGCAATCGGGAAAAAAATGGAAACATGTCTCAATATTTACGACAATATAACCGAAAATAAAAAAAAGGTAATGGATTCAAATCATATTTAAAATAGGAAACAAATATTTTAAAGTTTCCATAATAATATTGACCAATAAGAAAATCTCATTTGAATAAAAAATTCAACTTTAATTGTGGGCGTGACACGTCAGCAATATGCTATCAGAATTAGTAATATTAATAGATAATATATAGATAGATAATAGATAATAGATAGATATATAATAGATATATTGCAATCGGAAAAAAAAATTGGAAACATGTCTCAATATTTACGGCAATATAACTGAAAATAAAAAAAAAATGAATGGATTCAAATCATATTTAAAATAGGAAACAAATATTTTAAAGTTTCCATAATAATATTGACTAATAAGAAAATCTCATTTGAATAAAAAATTCAACTTTAATTGTGGGCGTGACACGTCAGCAATATGCTAGCAGAATTAGTAATATTAATAGATATATATGAATATTCTTAAATTAGGTGGAATCATTTTCACAAGAGCACCCATACATTGCTAAAAAAATACATTCAATTATAACTTTATTTTTTAAATATTTTAATTTATTTATACTATAATAATATTCAATCATAAATTGTTCTTAATTGCTTTAATTAATTCATACTATAATTTTCATATATTTAAAAAATATATAATTTTAACTCTACTCTAACTTTATTAGCAAATAGATTGAATAAATTTATAAGTGATTTAAAATTTTAATTAACTACATTTTGGTTCTGATAATCTATATTAATTCACAGTGGAATCCATTAATAGTATTATTTTTGTCATCGTATAATATTTCGCAATAGTAGAGTAATTTAATTTATAATAATTCAAGCTTATCATGCAAAACTCTCCTTTAATCTAACTACTTTAATTTCTAATAATTAACTTACACTGTTAGAACCCTAGCTATTTTAATTATCCTCAGGTGGACCAACTAGGAAATTCAATAATTTCAGCAATAATTTAGGGTTGTGTTCTTATTTCTTAAACTTCTTTTTTTTTCCCCCAATTTACAACACCTAAATAAATAAAAGTTAAATAAGTTTGGTTTTGGAACAATTAAAAAGATGCATGCATGGTGTAGGGTTTTTTCCCTCTTGTAATGATCATTATATGTACTCCCTCCGTTCCACAATAGATGTCCTTTTAGTTTTGGGCACGTTTTTTAATGAGCGAAAAACTCTATAAAATATTATTTTTTTAATTAATTTTTTTATATAATTTGATATTTATTAGTAACAAGTATCAAATTATATAAAAAAATTAATTGAAAAATTAATATTTTATAGAGTTTTTCGCTCCTTAAAAAACGTGCAGAAAAGTAAAAGGACATGTATTATGGAACGGAGGGAGTATATGTCTGTGTTATTAAAAGCTAAAAGTTGGAAATGATTTATTCCTAAATTAATTAGTTGGATTACCATGCATATGGGTTGATCTGATTGACTGAGTTAATCAATAATCACTTGAGTGGATAGCAAAAGTACTACTTATATCTGTCCACCTTTATCAGATTCCAATCTTTATATATTCCGTACGCTAGCCTCCTTTAAATTCAACCCAAAGGGTCATCAGTTGGTGTGTTAGGTACTGATTGAAACAACTGAACTATAAGATCCCTATCAATTGAGTTATTAGATCCAGTTATTAAGTTAAGGGTTGGATTATTTGAATTTTGGAATTATATATATATATATATATATATATATATATATATATATATATATATATATATATATATATATATATATGGGTTTTAGATTACTTGAATTGAGTTAAGGGTCTTCATCTTTATCAAAGTCTGATGATCCAATAACTTGATTCATTCATATGCGTGTAACTATATGCACATATATGCAATAACCAACATACAAATCTTTTTGATCAATTAGGTTCATATTTTTCAATATAACCAAAACGATTGGTTGAGATTGAGATAAGTGTTTCGAATCGAAAATATGAATCGATCAGCAAACAAATCTTGTATATATTTATATAACTTGGTGGACTACTCTTTCTATTGTCAATTAGTTCATCCACAGTCTCAATCAATCAGCAGTGGTCGTCGAAGGATGGTGTATAGCATGTACAGTGAATGGCCTTATTAGTTTGGGGCTAAGCCATGGCGGGCTCTGCAGGTCAGATATATATGATGAAGACCCATATATGTATTTATAAATTATAATTAATTATAAAGGCAGGGTAGGTTAGTTGATGATGGCCGTATACAAAGCTTTTAATTTGTCCTTTGTTTGAATTTCAACAATATAATGTAGCTACCTAGCTAGCTAGTAGCTAGGTCAAATCCATGTATGTATAATGTATATATGGTCCCGTCACGGCCCCAGTTTGTAATTAATCTTGACATTTTCACATACGTTAGACACATACATTATTCAATATTCTTAATTAGTTTTGGCCCATCTCATCTCTTTTGATTAGATACCAATATACCATATACACACACACACATTGATTTATAGACCGCTACCTAATGATTTCGATCAAGTTGTGTGCAGTGGCGGAGCTGGTGTGTTCAATCGAAAAAATAAAATTACATATATTGAGTATTTTGGGTAATAATGTAATATAAAATATAAAGAGTAAATAATATCCAATATACCACTTTGTTGGGCTCTTTGCAAAAATGACAATCCTCTTCAAAATTTGTAAAAGTAGCAATTAAGCCCAAAATTTGGCAAAAATAACCGGTTATCTTGACCTCTTTTCATAGGTCACCTGTTGAGCCATACCCTCGCCGCCTCCACCTCCTTCTTCTCTCCGGCCGTTCCCAGCCCTCCACGAGCCACCTCCGGCCAACCCCTCTTGCCAGACCGTTTCATTGTAGAGAAGCGAAGACTGAAGAAGCGAATCGTTGTTCCCCCAGTCTCCATCGCCATCTTCATTTCTTCGTCCTTGGAATCTCCAATCTCCAGATCGAAGATGGGGAAGAGCCACAAGCCATGGATCTTCTCTCTCCTTTGTGCTCTCCTCTTCTTCGTCGCTCCGTTGCTCTCCTTTTTCAATTTGTTCCATCTTCATCTGTTGTTGGCTTGAGGATTTCGAAACAATGTCGATCTTTCACGAAATTCTCTTTCCGGTTCTCGTGTACAAGAACCCTAATTCCTCTGCTGGAACCACAACAAATGGATCCCGATGAGAAGGTCCTTAATCCCGCTGGTGATGGCGCCAATCTGAACCCTGATATTATCGAGGATTTCGGGGAGGTGTTGGTAAGGTCCTTAATCCCTAATTAGTAAGCACCACCTACTAATTCATCTTTTCGATTCGGGTTGTTTAAATCTTATAATAGTTTGCAATTTTAGTTTGAATTGGGTTGCTTTCACCCCTTCTTTCAATTTAAAATTTGCATATTTTCGAATTTGGATTGTTTGTAGACTACATAGGCTCGCAATTTCAGTTTGATTTGGGTTGGTCATAGCTCATAAAAGCTTGCAATTTTATGCAAGGAATGTGAAATTTATTACGCACGCAAGGTGCTCGATGAAATGCTAACTAATTAACGGGGTGTAAATAGAGAACGTTGGTGTTATATTGTTACATTTTGTTTGACGTGGATATTTAACTATGTTTTTTAATTATACTAACGCATGATCATGTTATTAGTAGAAGTGACTTGGTCTAAATTACAACTTTGGATCATTAGTAATGTTTTACATCTCATTTAGTCCATGAGTGTACCGAACAATACAAGAAATCAAGATAAATGTTAATAGGAGCAGCTGAATGTGACATAAATTGATCCCAAAGGTTTAACTTTAGCACTTGCAAATCAGAAAATTCCCAAAAAGCTTGCTAAATTATGTAATAACATATCCAACATCTCAAAGAAGTGTGGGAAGATTATCTTGCTTTGTATCTTCCTTCCCCTCACAAATCGATATTCATGTGATGTTACAAAGTTATGATGCTAGTTTGAAAATTTTTAAATCATACAGTATTGAAGTGTGATGCATTGAGATTTGTTCAGTAGGATGCACATGGAAACACGGTTGTATAGTTGTGTCATTTGTGTAATGTTATATGTTTTGGCAGACGTATTATTTTGATTGGATAGACATATGTATATATTGGCAAGGATTATTGCTAAAATGGGTATTATCTGAACACATGTATGACAGATTAAGGAGACAATGAGAAAAATGAAAGGAAAAATTGTATTTCATAATCTTGTTAATGCAGCTGCAAAAGTAGTCATACATTGTTTCCCTTTGTTGCATAATGCATTGTTGTGACATGGGCATATGAGCATCTGAGCATTTCTATCATGGCAGACATTTTTTTTTTTGCATGACAAGAATTATTTCATGACTGGCTAGCTTTTTTTATTTACTTTCATTGGTGTTACCAACCTCTGAACAGGTTATTCAATCATGCATGTGGACTCGTATGCAACTTCATATTGTTGTATTTGTGTTGGTGATATTAATCGTTAAGTGGGATATATGTGCAGCCGACATTAGCTTTAGAGGGAGGTCTAGCCACTTCTCAAAGATGGGCCTCCTGGATCACATGAACCAAGCCATCGTTGCTGCATACTGGAAGATGTTGAAGGAAAGCAGCTGACATTAGCTTTAGTACTTCGTTGTGTTTGTTTTAGGTCTAAAACGTTTCCTCCCTTTTGATGACTGGTCCCTTATGTTCTGGATTTATGTATGGATGGTTTTATGGTTGGTTGTTTTGAATGGTGTTCTAACTTCTATAGTTTGTGCTTAATATTGTCTATCCTACTGTTGTGAAGATTCTGAGATTGAAAAGATCCGACAGGGATTAGTCTTATATTGGCTAAGACGAGATCCGGCAGGGGTTACTTCTACATTGGCTAAGACATCGTTGTGACCGGCTAGATAATAGTACTTACTGGCTAGTAATTTACATCGCAAATATTCGGGGTTTGCATCTTAGGCAAACAAAATAGACAACCACATACTTTACCTTGAGTTCATGCAAAATAACAAAAACCATCCTTCGCCGACTGAAAAGAAAAGGTGTCCGTACGACGAGCGACATATGATGACCTTACCATTCCACACTTACTTAGGTTTTAATTGTTTAATCGTTTCCACCTTTTGGATGACTTCTGTTTGATTACTGATAAGGTATGTTGCGGTCTTGTGGTCACTTGTTTATATGTGTTATGGATGGTTATTGTGAATTCTGCGTTATGACGCATTTCGTTTGAGTTTAATGGTCGATATACTTAGGATGAGAAGTTTATGAGATAGATTAGATATGTCAGGGGTTATTATCTTATTGGCATAGACTTTGATTTTATTGGCTAGGGAAAATCATATACTGGCTAGTAAACAAAAAATCGCATACATTTGTCTTTTGCATCGTCGACAAACTAAACGGCCAGTTATGTACATTCAAAACCACCAAAACCCCAAAGTCTCATTGAGTTACAAGCAAACTAACAAAATACTACATCCGACTACGCAAAAGAAGAGTTACCCAACTAGACATCAATTTCTTGACCTTGCCATGCCACGCTTGCTTATGTCATCCGACTCTTCCGGCGAAGGAACTCTCCCCAAGACGGGTACCTGCTTGTCTCCATTATCTTGCTCCTGACGGACCCAAACGACATGCTCTCCTCTATGAGCATTGCCCTCTCCTCCATGTCCACGTCGGGAGCTTGACCTTTCATCTCCGGAGCAACGATTGTCGGTTCTACCCATTATGTTGTTTTGTACTTAACTTGTTATGTATTGGTTAGGAACTTTAGTACTTTGTAGTTTTTGGTTTAGCTCTTAATTGTTTAATCGTTTCCACGTCGGGAGCTTTACCTTTCATCTCCGGAGCAACGATTGTCGGTTCTGCCCAGGTTTTCTTGTTTATCTTACCAGTTGTGTGAATTTCTGTGCCAGCTGAATTGTTGTATTTGTCATCCAAATGATTATCCATGCCATACTCCAAATTGAGATCAAGATGCGATATAGACCAAACTTTACTTCAAAATATTTTTTTTCATAAACATATACAAAGTGGGTGTCTATAGATAGATAAAATTAAATTAAGTTCAAAAATAAATTTATTTTTTAATTTTAACAAATAAAAATGGATGAAATTTAGTTTAAAACAATTAAAATTTAAGTTGAGCCACTTGTCACCATCTCATTTGCCCCCTTTCAAATTTGGTGGGAAGGAGCACTGACGTTATTCTTCCTTCTTTTAACCGGGTAAGGGTTGAATAGGTAACTTTTTTATTTGCAAAACTAACCTTCCACTATCACTTTGCAATTTGTGCTATGACAATGTCATTTTTGCAAAGTCCAAATTTTTTTGGTATATTCATGCAAAATGGCCAAATATAAAATATTTAAATAAAAAAAAGTAAGAGCAAAGAAAGAACAACAGGTATTAAGTTCAAATTTCAATATCTTCATTTTAAAATTTATTTTGCTCTATCTCTACTTCTCAATTATTTAAACTAAAATTTAACGTTTTCAAAATTAATCCTTCTTGATTTTTTGATTCTACATTTTTTTGCCTTATTTTAATAAACTGTAATGTATTTAAATCATAATTTTAGTATTTTTTCAATACTGTATTTTTTAAAACCAAGGAATACATTCAAACTTTCAATATGAGATAATTTTAGTGGTTTTCCTCTTAGCTTCGCCACTGGTCGTGTGCACGCAGGTGTATATGTACAGTGAGATTCCATTTTAAATCCAAGGAATACATTCAAACTTTCAATATGCGATAATTTTTGTTTCATATCTCAACGTTCACTACTCAACAGTATTGTATCTTAAGAGGATATATATACACATACAAAGTACAACTAAAAAAATCAAGGTGTTGAATTTTTGATGGCGATCAATCAAATTTACAAGTGTACTGGTTTGCTACGGTGTAGTGTTTTAGGCCACGCCCTTACCCGCTGCTAAACTACAAATTACTACGTATAAGAGAGGGGAGACCCCCCTTGGACTCACACTCACACTCACACTTATTGGAATCTCCACAAATTCCCCTAAAATATTGCCTATTTGCAATTAATGGTCCGTATTTTGTCACATCGATCACTGCAGTTTTGTTTTCACCTTTTGACGTACTTTGTTGAATATGTGAAATGAGTCAAATGGCACTCCCTCCTGTTCGGTAAAACATGTCATTTTAGAATGTTAATTTTGTTCAATAAAACATGTTATTATATGCCCTTATAATGATTAGTAAATTGTTAGTTGTAGTTTTCGATAGAGTAAAAAGGTGGTGTAATAAATGAGAGTATAATATAGTAGTATATTTGTTGATTTTCTTAAAAGCTGTGAAAGAAACTAAAATGACATGTTTTAACAATGGAAGAATATCGAGTATAAATATATCTCACATTGATAATATAAAAAATTCAATCCTTGTATAAGCCGATGGATTGAGTATCTATTGTCAATTGATTTTAGAATGAAACTCACTTACTAGTCAACTTACAGCACATGGAGATTTCACAGAATTCCTCTAGGTACAATACATATTAAATAAATACCCGTCTAGTTCAAAATTAATTAATATCCTGTACTATATATAGCATAGCTGTGATATTTTATACATAATACATACATATATGTATATTAGGTAACCACATAAATATTAGTTATGATAATTAATAGTAAATGCAGAATGAAATTATGAATTGATCAGCCCAACATGCATATATATGCAAGATGGGTCATCTGACGTACGACGTTGATCAATCATATATGTGCATGGGAATGAAAAGGGCGTGTGATTTTGTGTTACCATAAATTTTATGTATTATATATATATAATATTAATTAATTAAACATACATACAATATATATATATTGATGAAAGAATCTGTATAGCTAGCTGGCCGGCCAACGGGTCGATCTATCTTCAAAATAATGCAGGTTTCAACTATTTGACAGCTCCATATAACATGCTCCAGATTTCGATTTGGGGTTGGGGCAACATTAACCAGGTACCAAAAGCAATCAACAAATTACCTCCATTAATAAAAAATGCGATCGATTTCGAATCCTATATACAATATATATGATCGATCTATCAGATACAAAGCGCGCGTGGTTTCGATCGATCAACTAACCGGCCAAAGAGGCTTATGATCTACAGTATATTCATGTCATGACATGGGTGCGTAAATACCATCGACGCGCCAGCCAGCTAGCGGGTATGGGCTCGGGTTAAAGCCGTGATCTTGGCCAGCAATGCAAAACACGTAAACCGGTCGGTCCCCTACCTGAAATAGATATACATGCAAAAGGGTCAAACACAGTCCCATGTACTAATGCATTGGCCGGCGTGCTAGCTGTCCCTTGCTACTTCGCAGCCATAATTAGACACTCTTTTGTTTCTTCGCCGTATTCACCATCAAAGGCTTACATTTTTTCCCAACCATCCCCACCCGCCACCCGCGTCGACCATCCCATACTGGTGATCGCAGGTGGTGGGTGAACTCAAACTTTAAGGATACATACATTTTGGCATACATATGGAGTGAAGTAATTAATGGAGCGAGTTAATGGGTGAAAAAATATCACCCATAATTCACCCGTCAATCTATCTATCATCCTTATTAAGGGAATTGAAGAAATGAATACCCATGCCTTCACATAATGTCTAAGGAATGTCATTAGACATCAATGCAAAATTTATGCGAGTTGGACCATTTGTCTATTTTTTTCATTTATTTTGCTTCGGTTTAGAGTAATTGTTACCGGGCCCATATCTACGCTGGAAAGGTGGTAATGTTGCCCAAAACTTTGGGCTTTTTTTTACACTACAATCTTGGGTTGTTGTAAGGCCCAATAAAGCCCATTTCATTATTACACGCAGCTCGTCTACCATTTCAAATGTTCAATTATCAACATGTCATTTTTAGCACTTTCTACCTTTTCTAAAGTGATTAACAATTAGGGGAATTACTAGTAAATACCCCACTTTGATATTTGGTTTGCAAAAATACCTAGGCTTGAAAACAATTGCATCAATATATGAAAATTTGCAAAAATACTTTATTTAATTATCAAAACTACCCACCACCCCAAAAATTCAGGAAAAAAAAAGTTAAATATTTTTGGTATTTATAATTTTTCTTATATTTTTAAATTATATTAAATAAAAAAATAAAAAAATCTGGAATTAAAAAAAAATAAAAATTTCCAATCCCAATCCCTAATAGTTAGCCCCCGACCGACCCAATCTCAATCCCTAACCCGAACACACAAGAGCCGCCTGACCAACCCTAAGTCTCAGGCGCTCTGACCTTGGCCAACACTAATTCTCCGGCTCCGTCGTTGTCCTCACCCTTCGTCGCATCGCTCACTCTCCGACGCAATCATTCTCTGGCTCCGGCTCCATCGTCGGCCTCTACTGTCTTAACCCGTGCTCGACCCCAGGAGCAGCCCGACCAACCCTCCGAACTTAGCCCTATCTCTTTACTCGATCTCCCGCCGATTTTTTTATTATATCCTGTCAATGTTCATATTTGGATTGTCAATGACAATATTCATCCTGTCAATGTGATAATATTATGGTTTCAAGATATATTTTGACAATCTTTTATAAATATGGTTAATAATTTTGAAGATATGATTTACTGTATCTTCTGCGATTCTCTCCCCAATTATAGCTT
The DNA here is from genome assembly GCA_037127255.1 of Persicaria tinctoria. NCBI lineage: Eukaryota > Viridiplantae > Streptophyta > Magnoliopsida > Caryophyllales > Polygonaceae > Persicaria > Persicaria tinctoria. The sequence goes on along the minus strand of JBANSL010000018.1, from coordinate 24,868,382 downwards.
CAATCCTGTCAAAGTAAACCTACAGCCTTGTCACTATAAACATTACTCCTGTCGATGTGAACAAATAACTTGTCATCTTGGACATACCTTTAATTTCTGTTATGATATGGATAAAATCGTGTCTTTATTATCTTCCCTATTATAGACTTCATCCTGTCATTATTAATTATTAGCTTTGTCATAAAGAACATATATCCTGTCAATAACAAATTTTATTCCTGTCACAATTAATTCTCTTACTAGGACAGCGATTTTCATCCGGCTAGTTTAATTATTTTTAAATTTCTGATAAAAAAATATTATTTTAATATATATTTCATTATTTTATATATTTTTTACTTTTCTTTTAATTCATTATTTTTTAGCACAAATGACCCACCTATCCTATTTTTGCTATTCTCAGAAAACGGGTATACTTTTGCAAACCGAACACCAATTTGGTGTATTTCTGCAAATCGGCCTAACAATTATAGCATTATATCCTTATTTGGTTGATTTGCACTTACAAAATGTCTTATAGTTTGTTTTATTGGTTTGCAGGTAAAAAATTATGTAGCTATATTTGAAATTTTTTCGAGTTTTTCGGATCAGGTCATGTTTTGACAGGTTGAATACTCTTCTTATTGTCAAGACTCAAGATGAATGTCGACTTGAATCAATCTTTTTCATTTTCATGTGTTTCTTTCAATTCTTTTTTTTGCTAGTGGATTGCACTTCTTGAAGAAATCAATATTTTAATACCTAAAATCTTTCTAAATCTGGTGGATGAAGGTGAGATGCAGAATAATAGTTTTCATTTAGGCATTGGGGTGTCAATGATTGTAGGGATGATGGTAATCAAACAACTTTTGAAGAGTCTTGTAGGTCCATGGAAACTGGAAAGGTAAAAAATAAAAATGATTGATTGCAATTTTTTTGCTATGCTAATGAAAAAATTGATTGATTGTAATTTACTTATTATGTTTGCAATTTTTTGGTTGATAATGCAAATAAACCAACTATTGCATTGGAGGGGAGCATATACGGAGTGAACTAAAGAAGATTCAAAATCAGTTGAGAGTGATGTTTTGCATAGGTTGTCTTAGTTATATATTGAGTGGAGTTGTTACCTTGATTTTGTTGATGGCAGAGGGGGAAGTTAAAAGTTGTTGATGGAGTTCTATTAAAAACTCTACCATAGAGTTAAATAAATCTAGTCCATTGATTTCAATTAACGGCTGAGATTAAAACAATTACAATTTCTATCTTTAATTAGAAAAAAAGGACTAAAAAAAATAAAACAAACTATGGAGAGAATCAGAGAGAGCAACTGTCGACTGCCGGAGAGTTGCCTCAAAGGCTCAAACTCTTTCTCAACCCATCAATGGTGTGCAAGGAGATAAGGTGCCGCCCGGACGTACGATCCCGTCGATGGCTGGGTCGGGCTTTCATTAAATCGTTCTTGCCTCGATGATATGGAATGCGCCGACCGCAGAACTCGTAGCTTTGCTTCTAACGGGCTCTTATAGGCTCCACGATGGATATTGCTCCCTCTCCGACCTTTGCCTGTCGTTTGACTCTCTTTGAAGATAGAGATCCGGAATTTCGATGGCGGACTAGGCAACTCTTCTTGAAGATGCCTCGATCTATCAGGTCTGTGAACCCTAATTTGTTAATCCGTAAATCCTAATCTTTGTTTTGCCCTCTAATTTACCCGATCAATATGAGGGGTTTATTTCATTATTATCCCTAAATTAATTTGTGCAAGTTGGTTGGTTTGATTACACTTGGTTTTGCTTGCTGATTGAATATGAATGTTGAGTTGGGAGGCTTTCCTGTGGCTTGCTGCAGATGTGTTCTATGACCCTGTCGCAAAAATGTCCATTGATTAATATGGTGTGGCAATGCCCTGAGAACTGTTTGTTGTCAATTAGCATAGTATATCCTGAATTTTTGTTATCAACTCCTGAGTTTTTGCAAGAGTAAGTATATGGCCCCTGTTACTGGATTCCCAATGCCTAGTTTGGTTGTTTGGATTAGTTGTATATTTATGTACTTGTGTTACTGAACAACCTGCAATGAATTGAAGAGCCAAGGCAAAAAAACCTTCAAAATCAGGAGTAGTATATGTGCTATATTAACACCTCAATAAAATCACCTTGACAGGAGCCTAGACCGTGCTATAATGACATGAAAATACAGTATACCGTAATGGTCTCTTTAGAGATCAGTCATTCATTTTAAAATACGATAAATTACCCACTGATTCAATGGTTCAATATCTACTCTGTCAGGCTTAGTCATAGCAGTAGTCTTCTCTGAGTTTTCAAAATTTCAGGCAGGCTTTCTACCATGGGATGTGGAGGAAGGGCACTTCCTTGGCTCATTTTGTAAAGAACAATTAATCTATTGTGATTTATGATGTAATTTCGTAGCCTATTAGCTCAAACGGTAGAGCTATGTGTTTTTACACATCGGTGTGGGTTCGAATCCCACATAGGCTTCAAAACTTGTAATTAACGCTCGAATGAATAAGTCTTATTGTCATAAAAATTACAGCAAACATTAGTAAGATAGCAACTACCAACAACTTACTGTCATAAAAATTATGGGAAAAGGGGGTGGTTTTTGATGTTAAAATGCATATATATTTTTATTAAATCAAGTTCAATTAATTGAGCAAAATTACATGGCAAGGTTCTTGTACAAATCAGTTTAGCTTGACTAAGTGCAGTCAGCCAAGCACTTAGCCACATATATATCCATATATATTTTACTGATTTCAGTCAATGGCTATGATGGAATCAATTGCCAAATTATATATGAGATGCAACAATATAGAAAAAAACATCTGAAAAAAAATCAAATCTTTTGACAGTTCAAGATGGATCACATAAACTAGACCAAATCACTTGGCGAGTTGAAGGTTTGTTTTTCTTCTAGCATCGCCATTCCATATCATAGGTAATCTTGCTCATCTGAATTAACAGTCTCACAAGCAACTCTATGTTCAGATGATTCAATTTGAATCTCATCCCCCTATTCAGATCCTTTCAAAAACTCAGCATCTGATACAACTCACTCACTGCAATCAATTCCCTCCTCACCATCAATTCGCAAACCCTTGCCACCAACATTATCTCCACTTCCTTCTAACTCGTTCTCTAAATGATCAACAATATAGAAAAAATTCAAATCTTTTGGCAATTCAAGATGGATCACATAAATTACTTTATGTAGACAAATTCCAAAACCAAAACTTGGCAATTACAGCTCCACAGAAAGGAACATAAAATTTCATGACAACATTAACGCACAGAAACAATAAATAATACTGAAGCTCCAAAAAAGGATGTCATTACAATCTAACAAAGACATTGTCAAAATAGAAAATTTCATGACAACATACTATGCTACTAACACAATCTTGGTAGAAGCCATGCTGTTTTTGCTGAACCATAACTTTCATTTGATGATCTTCCTCCCATAATCATCAATCATAGACCTACATTAATGTATTATAAGTTATAACTCAAACTCACCTAGTATATAAACGAAAGTAAAGCAAACAAAAAATAGGATACATATTATACGTACCAAGGCTAATATTTGATACATTATTTAAAAAATCATGATAAGTATGTTGAGTAGATTCCGTGTTCATATCCTATATCAACCAATTCTTGTTAGAAACTTCATAGACATTTTTTGAATAACTATATAAGAGTAAAAAAAAATTGAAATTACACCTGATTTGAAATCTGAGATGTACCCTCTAGGGAATTAAAAGAGAGCATTACTTCAGGACCTTCATTCGTTGGCCCCTAAACAAAACCACAAAATATGTTATGAAAAAATGAAAAACTAAAAAAGAGCATCCCTTCACTGCATTGTTTGACACAAATAAATAAAAACAGAAGTTCTTGGTTATATATATAGTATACCTCTAATGGTTGATTTCCTTTGTTTTCTTCATCTTGTTTCTTCTTCTTTCTTTGTTTGCTCACAGCAGATTGTTCTTCAATATTATGAACTTGCAGGTTCTTTCTTTTCCTCATATGTAGTTTTTCGGTCCAAGATTTTAATCGTCGCCCTCCTTTCCGCCCTTCTTTTTTCTTTAAACCAACATTGCGAGGAATTACTGCAGCATCTTACTGAACACTTTCATTAAGATCAGGAACTACTAGAGCAGTTCCATGCCCTTCATCTTGCATGCTTGACAACATCTTATCAATCTCAGCAATCAAAGTATTCAATTTGCTGTCTAAAAACACTGAGGAATCTTCAAAATTAGCGGCACGACAAGCTAAGCTCACAAATTTCCGACACAAAGCTCTATATCTTCGTGTTGCACTCAGTTGTGGATCCTCAAGAACGATTCTCCCACTGATATCTCTCACTGTATCACTTCGTGCCTCATTAGTCCATCGCTTTAAAATGTATTTCTGAGGTATTAATTTAATTTTCATCGTATCAAGGACTTTTAAAGCATGAGCACATAATATTCCCATTCTCTCAAACATTTTGCATTCACAAGAAACTGTTTGAGTCAAAGGATCGCTCCAAACTGTATACTGCACATCAGCAACGTTATTGTCATCAATATTAGAAATTGCAATGACATACTTGTTACTTTGTTGGCCTTCAACTGGTGGCTTGATGTATGCAGCAGTAGACCAGTCATACTCTTCTTGAAAAGCTTCAAAAATCTTAGGAGTATACAATTGACCTGCTTGCTTGAGTAAGGGCGTCCTCCGCATTTTCATTCTAGGCAATTTTTCTCGAGAAGCAAATTCAGAATTTATCTCATTATGTTGTTTCAACCTAAGAACACGCTCAAAGTGCTTGAAGAATCGCATTATATCCATTTTGCAATTTAGATAACATTTCAAATCTCGGTTGAAACTTTCACTTAATTGTGTGCTTCGCATACCCAAAGAATGCACATCTTGCATGTAACATTCAGCCCACTTTTTCTTCAAGGCGTAAATACTTTCCAACCAAGAAACTTTTTTCACCTTTCCACGCAAAGCATTGAAAGCTTCTTCGAATTTATCAACTTCCTTAAAATCATACATACATGCCTTAAAATCTTGAAGAACATTTGACCCATCATGAATCAAGTGCTTCAATGCATTTTCCATTATATGCCATGTGCATAATCCATGTGAAGTATATGACATAACCTCACTTATAGCCTTTCTCATAGCAATGTCTTGATCCGTGAAAATGGTCTTCGGTTGCTTATTGTCATGCGCTGTCAGAAATGTCTCAAATAACCATCTAAAAGATTCCATGGTTTCATCATACAAAAGTGTAGCTCCAAAAACAACAACTTCTCTGAAATGATTTAAACCAACAAAGACACCAAGAGGTCTATGTTCCTTGTTTGTACCGAATGTAGTATCAAAGGCAACCACATCTCCAAATGAAGCATAATCTATAAGCATCTTTGCATCAGCCCAGAATATATTAGTTATTTGCTCTTCATTATCCAACTGAATTGAGTATTGAAACGAAGGATTCTCCACAGTTTGGATATGAAAGTACCTCAATAAACTACCAGCCTCCCCATACATCAGATTTCGTTGCTGCTTTCTCTGTAGATAATTTCTGTGATCTTGATGGGTGTAGCCTAAATTAGTTGATCCTCCAACATGTGCGCCTAAAAATTCATGAGCTGCTCTAGGATTGATACCAAAGTCATCCGCAAGATCAATCTGAACTGCCTCTGCTTCAGATATGTTTCTTTGTGACCTCAGTAGGTGACTGGTCTCTGTCAAATGAAGGAGGTAATTGTGCTCGGATACAAAATCATGTACTTTGTATTTCTTTGTTTCCTTGATCAGTGAAAAACCAATCCGTACTTTGCATCATGTTCTAGTTTCAGCCCGGTCTCGTTTACCCAAGTTATCTCCCTTGTTAATCGCACGATGACCCTCTTTAGCACATACAAATCTTCTCGAAGTCACCTCTCCACTCTTATTCTTATTCTCATAATGTCTACGGACATTAAATCCCATCTTTTGTCCATATTCTTTCCAGAATTTCCACACATCCTCTACAGAATCAAACACCATGCCTATTTTGGGGGTCGATTCGACCGAAGTCTCCATGTCTATTTTGATACTACACTGGGACGAGAGAAACTCTGAGCATTGAATTGATAGAATTACAAGGAATCAACCTGCAAAGACCATAAAGTGGTGCAAAATTAGTAATCCGAATTTGATATAAGTCAATATTAGGAAGAATGAATTGATAGAATGATGAAAATACAGTAGAGAGGAGATGAATTTCACCATAACTGATGAAGCAATGAAGCTGGCGGGAAGAAGTAAAACCTAATGTAGGCGTATCAAGCAAACAGTAGCGTATCAGGCAGTTACTTTCTCCATGATTTTTTTCCTTTTTAATTATCTCCTATTATCCTATTATATTGATAGATCTTAGCCATTAATTGAAATCAAGGGCTGGCATTTATTTAACTCTACCGGTAGAGTTTAATCAACTCTATGGGAACAACACCGATGTAATACATAGTTGTTAGTTTGCATGTTGTTAGGTGGTTGTTAGAATAACAAACTGAGAATCAGTTTGTTTACAAGGGAAATCTTTGTATATATAGCACTTCCCTCTCAGCTGTACATTCACGAATTCATTTTTACTGAATATGAAAATCCACTTTCTCTTCTCTCTGATTTTCCCTCTTTCATTTCTTTATTCATGTTCAGTCAATCAAACTTGATCAATCTCTAAATTCAAGCTCAGATTGTCATCATGGTATCAGAGTGATTTGCGTGCTTGATCTGTGTTGAGATCTGAGAGTCTTCCATCTACAAGATTCTCAAATCGCTTCATGCGCGTATTCGATCGTTTCGTTTCTTTCCGCAAATTCTGAAGAAAGCTTAGCATCCATCAATGGAGACTCCGGTGGGAACTCCGAATGGTAAAAAGTCAGGAGAACGGCGAAGAAGTGAAGGAATCACGACTGCCGATCTACAGAGTCCGATGTTTATCCATCCATTGGATAATTCAGGGCTTGTTCTCTCCACGATTCAACTCACCGGCGACAACTATCGTCGATGGAAGCGATCAATGCTGAAAGCCTTTTCTGTCAAGAACAAGGTATGGATTCTCGAAGGCTCAATTGCTCGCACTAATGAGAATCTCTTACAGTGGAATCGATGCAATGACATCGTCTGTTCTTGGATACTGAATACGGTCTCCAAGGAGATCTACAACTCCATTGATGAATATGAAACTGCGTTCGAGATGTGGAAGGATTTGGAGGAAAGCTATGGCCAGAAAAGTGGTCCGCTTATATACCAAATCAAGAAGCAGATCACCGACTGTGATCAAAGAAATTCCTCTCTTACGGAATACTTCACTCAACTAAAGGGATTTTGGAAACAACTTGCTTCAGTTGCAAATCCCATTGTCTGCAAGTGTGGAGGCTGTGTTTGTGGCTTGCAAAAGAAACAAGAGGAAGCAGATCAGGAGGCAAAATTGATGACCTTCCTCATGGGATTGAACGAGAAGTATGAAAATGGCCGACGTCAAATCTTGCTTACTGTGCCCTTTCCAAATGTCAGTACTGATCACTCTCTCATGCTGCAAGATGATCTCAGCAACAGGAAACTCAAGACAATCTTGACAGACAATACAACTTTTATGGCAAACAATGGGGATTCAAAGGCAAAGAAAGAGAGGTGTGGTCATTGCAATGGCAACCACAAAATGGAGAAGTGCTGGGAGATAGTGGGATATCCAGAGTGGCACTCAAAGAGCATGGAAAAGCCACAAATGAGCAAATGTCAGGATATGAAGAAAAAAGATTTCAAGAAATCTGGAGATCAAAAGGGATCATACAAGGCCAATGTTATTAGATCAAATCCATCTTCATCTCAAGGGATGCTCACCGGGCTCATTCCAAGACAACAGGCTGTCTGTAGAACATCAACAATTGGTGAACAATTTCATATCCTTTCTTGGCAATTCTCTCACACCTAGTCATGAATCACACTTAGCAGGTAAGCTTTGTTTACATGCCTCTAAAGTTTCAAAGCTATGGATCATGGACAGTGGTGCCACTGATCACATGGCATATGACATCTCTCTCTTTACAAACCTAACTCCTTTGTCAAACACTTTCATCCATCTGCCTGATGGCAGTACTTCACCTATTTCTCACAAAGGTACATTGACAGTGTCAAACATTACCCTTCACAATGTTCTATGCATCCCAAACTTCAAATACAATCTCTTATCTCTTAGCAAAATCTGTATTGAGCTCAACTGCAAGGTCATCTTATAACCCAATGCTTTCCTTGTCCAGGACCGAGCAAGGATGAAGATAATTGCATTTGGTAAACAGGATGGAGGTCTATACTACATGGATCCGGACATCCCTGCCACTCCACAAATCAAAACCTGTGCAGCTGCTACACCTCATGTAGACTTTAATCCTCTCCCTATTTTCTTACCAAAGCACAATGATTGTATTCCAAATACTACTGCCTTATGGCATCTTAGACTTGGGCATGTCCCTTTTGTCAAGTTGAAACACATTTTTCCCGTTAAAAATGACATTTTAGTTGCTTCTGATCATATATGTTCTGTATGTCCTATGGCCAAGCAAACAAGAAATTCATTCTCTTACAATGCATCTTATGTTGACTGCATTTTTCAAGTTTTACATTGTGATGTATGGGGACCTTATGAACATAACACTCTAAATGGATTTACATACTTTCTAACCATTGTTGATGACCACAGTCGTGGGGTGTGGGCTTTCCTCATGAAACAAAAATCTGAAGTTCCACACCAGGGCCAGACCTGCGACGAGACCCAACAGGTGCTCGTCTTAGGCCCAATATGTGTAGGGGGTCCAAGCCATTATTAAAATATAATATATAAAATAAAGGTATAATAATGAGCACATTGTGTGTTTGACTCAATTGGCAAAGTGTATTTATAGGGGGAATAGTGTTTCATGTGCGCGGGTTCGAGTACCAGTTCTCATTCTCACCTTAATTTTTTTATTTTATTTATTTTTATTGCCGATTTTTTTTGGTTTATTGATTCGTTTCTTTTCCTTTTTCATCTTTAATCTATTTACAAAATAAAAATAATTGGTTAATCCCTAAAAATTTAAGGCCGATTTGCAGAAATTAGGGCTGGGCAAAAGTTGGATCGGACCGGAAATTACGGTCTTTGGATCGGACCGGAGTATTACGATCTGATCCACGGTCCAAGAAAATCAAGATTTCGGGTTCCGGTCCAAACCCGGGACCAGACCGGAATTTCCGGGTCGGACCGGAATTGGACCGGATTCTATTGATTTAAAAAAAAAGAAAAGAGGAGTGCACTACTTGTGAGTTCTGACCTACTCCCCCGAAGCCGCCTCTTCTATTCAGTGTTCAGACTCTCCTCCGACTCTCCAAGTCTCTCTGTTCCCTGCCTCACGCAACCTTTCTCCTCCGACTCTCCAAGTAATCTCATGCAGGTGGCGCAGCCTCTCTCCGAGTGGCGACTTGGCGAGTGCTCTCTCAGTCTCTCTTCTCTTCTGTCTCCAATCTCCATTCACACTCGCCTTGGTACGGTGCTCGCAGTAGTCCTCGCTACAATCTTCAGTCTCCTAGTCGTCGCCGCCCACCGCCAGTTCGCCACCGCCCTCGCCCTTCTCCACCACTCTCACCCTTCGTCGCCCATCACCAGTAGGGATCCCTCCCCATCTCTAGGGTTAGATAATTTTTTTCAAAAAATTTCAGATCTAGGTTTCAATTTTAGGGAATTTCGATTTGTACTTAAAAAAATTAGTAGTAAACATTGTGAATGAGCGAGCCTAGATTCAATTTTCAGATCTAGGTTTCAATTTGTACTTTATGGATTTTGTCTTAAAGTTTAAACTTCAATCTAATTGTAAATTGAACTTGGTTGGATTTGTCGTTGTTCTAATTTGAAGGAATGAATGGAACTTGAATCTGGGTTGTACAGAAGTAACAGAGCTACATATTGCGTAATTTTTTTTTCTTCCATTCGAGTGCAAACAAGCCAAACAGGGGCCATAGGAAATTACGGTCCAATCGGTCTTTCCGGTCCGCGGACCGGAAAACCCGGTACCATATTTATCGGTCCTGGTCCGATCCGCGGTCCAAGTTTCCAAAAATTCCGGTCCGATCCGGTCCAGACCGGTTGATCAGCCCTAGCAGAAATACACCAAATCGGTGTTCGATTTGCTAAAGTATACCTGTTTTCTGAGAATAGCAAAAATAGGATAGGTGGGTCATTTGTGCTAAAAAATAATGACTGATTTTACCTTTAAATGTAAATGTAAAAATCATTAAAAGGAGAATTATAAATTTAAAAAAATATATAAAAAATGAAATATATATTAAAATAGTGTTTTTAATATTTTTTTTCTCAGAAATTTAAAAATAAGAAAACTAGCGGGATGAAAATCATTGCCTTAGTAAGAGAACTAATAGTGACAGGAATAAAATTTCTTTTTTGACAGGATATACGTTCTTTATGGCAAAACTGGTAATTAATAATGACAGGATGGAGTCTATAATAGGGAAGAGAATAAAAATATGATTCCATAACTAGAAATTAAAGGTCTGTCCAAGATGACAAAGTTATTTGTTCACAACGACATGAGTAATGTTCATATTGACAAGGCTGTAGGTTTACTTTGACAGGATTGAAGCTATAATCGGGGAGAGAATCGCCGAAGATACGGTAAATCATATCTTAAGGATTATTAACCATATTTACAAAAGGATTGTCAATATATATATCTTGAAACCATAATATTATCACATAGACAGGATGAATATTGTCCTTGACAATCCCAAATATGAAGATTGACAATATATGATAAAAAATCGGCGGGAGATTGAGTAAAGATACGGTTTTGACCTAAATCATAACCACTAGATTATTAACCCTAACCGCTTAATTGCCGCCTCACCAATAATGCAGAAGTTGTGGTAATGATCTTCAAGGATGTTGTACAGAAATGAAAATGACTATGAAGCAAAGGGGTGCCACTCAAGCAATTTGAATGGAATCAACAAGAACTCAACTTCAACACCTTCCACAACTGAAGATGTTCAAAACAAAGTTTAGCTAGTGGACACACATCACTTCTGAATTTCACTATAACAAAAAAAACTGACAATACATCAAAAAGGGGCATCACATCCCTAAGGCCAAAACTGAATCGATTCTAATCGAATCATAAACTCCACCGCCCACTTCAGTTAGATTACAACAACACATTTATCTGTGTTCCCTATGAATCCGCAATAGAAACAGACTTGTGCAGTGAAGGTTCATGGACTAAACTTGGAAGTTATGAAGCTTTAGCCAATGCTTCATGCTCTTTTACATCTTAAACACCATTCTTCTCTTGGGGCCTTTCCAAAGCTGTATGTGGAAATAAAGATCAAGTTAAAAACAAATTTTAAGCTAGTGAAAAAACCATCAATGTTCTTTAGTGTAAGCATAAAACTACCAAACATCAGAAAAATTGAATAGTTTTATGCTGAAGAGGATTACTTACACTTGAGATTGAAAGTAGAACCAACAAGGCAAGTAAACCTTGATTTTGTGTTAACTTCAGCTGAAGGCGTTGAGCTCTCTTTGGCGGCAAAACGAACATCCCAGACACGTATAGACCCATCTGAAGACGCAGACGCCACCATATACGAATATTCAGCATCAACTTCCGTAGAAAGTCTAACTAATTAATATAGCTTACAAAAATGATTTGAATTATATTAAAGATGAGTTGTACTAACTTTCACCTCTGTTTGAGGAGTAGATGTTTTAGGTTTCAACTTGCTTCTACTAGTACCCACATCTTCCATGTCATTTGAGTCATCCAACTCAACGATCCCCTTCCTTTTACCCTTTGCCCCCAAAGAACTTGCTTTCACCGCCTTCCCTCCTCTTGTAATAGCCATAGAAGTTACCGAGTAGTTCTTGTAGCCTTAACCCACAAATCTGTAATTCAAATTCAGATTGAAGAAATTATCAATCAATATGAAAAAAAAACCCTAAAGAAAATCCATCCAAATAACTAAATACTGATGGAAAATAAAAAAATTTAAGCAAAAGGGGGGAAAACCCTAGAAATTGATCAAGCAATTAGAGGGAGGATTGTTTGTTGGTGGTCTAACATATACATACAAAAGCATATCATCAGTCAAACAACTACCAATATGTAGCTATTGCTAGTGCTTATGTAGTAGGCATGATCCAAAATTAGCAATATAAGTGAGAATATGCAAATCAAAATGGGTAAAAGCAAGTAAAAAGAATCTAATTTTTAAAGGGGAACTCAAAATAGCAAAAAAAAAAAAAAAAAAGCCAATAAAAAAGGATGGATACTATCAATCCAAAGAATGTCAGTTCCTCAACAATGAAGACGATATTTGTCACTTTAAGTAACAACTGAAGTTCTTAAAATGAAAATTAACTATAAGGGTACACCAAATCGGATGTCAGTTCCTCAACATTTAGGCACGAGAATACAAAGGCACATACTTTTCATCTCAAATCGGAGTACATTATTAAGCGAAACAATGAAGACGATATTTGTGACTTTAAGTGCTACATGTAACACAAATATCTATCAATGCAAAGAATGAAGAACTGGAGTTTATTTTCTTCTTCTGTTTTTACCTTTAGGAAGTCGAGACTCGAGAGAGTTTCTAAGCAAGACAAGTTGTAGGGTGGCTTGATGGAGCCGGAGGGTTGGTATGCTCTTGGGGTCGAGGCCGGAGCCGGAGACTGATTGCGCCGGAGTGTGAGCACAGTGATGGAGGGTGAGGGCAGCGACAGTCGGGATGCTCTTGTGTGTTCTGGTTAGGGATTGGGATTGGGTCGGTCGGGGGCGCCGAAGTGTAGGCTCAGCGCCAGACGTTGAGGGTAGCGACAGAGCCGGAGACGCGGGCGAAGGCCCTAGCGTCGGAGACTTGGGGTTAGGGCTGAGCGCCGGAGACTTAGGGTTTAGGCTGCTCTTGTGTGTTTTGGTTAGGGATTGGATTGGGTCAGTCGGGGCTAACATTTAGTAGGGATTGTGATTGAGAATTTTTTTTTTAATTCCAGATTTTTTTATTATTTAATTATTTAATATAATTTAAAAATAATTTAAAAATATAAGAAAATGAAAAATATCAAAAATATTTAACTTTTTTTCCCTGATTTTTTGGGGTGGTGGATAGTTTTGATAATTAAATAAGGTATTTTTGCAAATTTCCATATATTGATGCAATTGTCTTCAAACCTAGGTATTTTTGCAAACCAAATATCAAAGTGGCGTATTTAGTAGTAATTCCCCAAAAGGTAAAGGAAAAATTATTATCTTTCATAGGGAATTAATTCTATTATTGATAAATTAAATATAGATAAAAAAAATTGATTCGTGCTTTTTAACTAAATAGATATATAGTGACCTATAGAGGAAAAAAATAAAAATTATATGCAAATCCAGCCAACCCAAAATTATAATCCTGACTTGTGCCTGGTAACTTGTGTGTTTGGATTTTGAAACTATGATAATTTAGTTTCTTATATAATATAGTACATTAGTACGTTAGTATTAGATGACATATTTGATCGATCAACAATATTTTTTTAACTATATAGTAGAGGGTCCCATATTTATAATTCGCCTCAGGCATTATAAATGTCACGTCTAACCAGCCCGGCATGAAACACAGAGAATATTGGATATTTAAAAGTTGACGGAGAAATTACCAGTGAGAATGCAAAGTTTAGTTGATGAAATGAATGGCGCGCCGATACTTGAGCTGCCTTGACTGAGATTGAAGGGGAAATTAATGTAGACATTAAAGCCTCTTGACTGAACCAGTTGTCTCCTTGCTGGTTTATCACTTAGTCGCTAAACTCATTTCAAAGGCTACGCTTATTTGTTTAACTGGAGCATAGAAAGAGCAACCAATTCAGGTATTGTTCATAAGGAAAATGACTATCAGTTTGGGTCAATTACTTATTTAGAGCATCAATTAATTACCCTTCTATTTCACGAAAAAATAAAGAAAATAGCCTTACCTCTCTCTTGAAACCCTAGCTAACCAAATCCAAAAATCAGGATGCAGATGAAAAACACATCGATGGCAACTCCGATGGCGAGGGCGAGGATAGTGCAAGAAGCCTGCTTGTGTTTGAATAAGTGAGAAAAAAACGAGGGTTGTGTTTTCAAAGTGGTTGAGTTTACTTAGGCAGGTTTTTAGAGTGTCCAGGTTTACTTAGGCGGGCTTTCAAATTAGTTCAAGATTACAATTCCGCGCTTTCCGGATCATTTTTGAAAAAAAAATAAAATTTAACATCAGTCCAAAAAATAGGATGATGTATTTTTCTTTATTTTTGACATCTTAATTTTAAAGACCGATGTTAAAAAAAAAAACTATTTTACATCACGTGTTTTTCTAACTGATGTTAATCATCTGATGTTAAATGACAGAATTTTAGTAGTGAATTAAGTCGGGAGATTTAGGCCTTTTTTAGGGATGTTATGTGAATTGAGCTACTTGTGATCAGCTCGGACTCAACTTGTATAAAGCTCTGCTCAAACTTGTTTATATTTGAAAACAGATGAATATGAGCAAAGTTTGAAGCTTATTATGAGCTCGAGCTTCAAATGTATTGGGTTTGTACAGAGATTGGGCTTATTCAGTTGTGGGTTTTGGTTTGGTTGTTATGGGCTAGCCCATACTATGTGTATAAATAGCTTTGTATAACCAATTTTACACAATGAAGGAAATGTTTAGATTTCCCTCTTCTTCCTCTCGCTCTCTTTCTTCCCTCTCAATCTAGAGTGTTCTTCACTGGTTTTCTGTTACAACTTATCATTCCTTCATGGTATCAGAGCAAAGGTTCTGAATCTTGAAGTTTTCTGTTCGAATCGTGTTCCTTTACATTTGTTTTCATTGGATCTTCTTTAGTTTTGTGTTTCCGCATTGCAATGGAGAACGAAATTGATCCCAATGATCCGCTCTACTTTCATCCTAGTGACAATCCAGGAACTCTGCTCGTGACGCCGACATTTGATGGCCGGAACTTCGGAGAATGGAGACGATCAGTTCTGATTGCACTTTACGCAAAGAATAAGCTTGGTTTGTTGAACGGGGATGTTGCAAGACCAGATCCAGGCTCTCCGAGGTTCCGAATTCGGAAGAGATGCAATGATATGGTCATTGCGTGGATCGTGAATAGCTTGAGCGTAGAAATCAAGAGGAGCATCATCTACAATGAGTCTGCATAAGGGATTTGGCGTGCTTTAGTGTCCATGTATGGGAAACTTGGGGCAAGAAGCTTGCATGTGTGCACAGAAATCAAGAGGAGCGTCTCTATCATATGCGAGATTAGTCGTGCAGATCAAGGTGCGATTTCTTTCCCTGCTTACTTTACTAAGATCAAGTCACTTTGGGATGAATTGGATAGTGCAAGAAGCCTGCTTGTGTGCACTTGCGGTGCCGCAAATGAGATGATGGAATTAATTTGTTGAAAATGAAAGGATAATTGAGTTGCTTATGGGTTTAAATGATTCTTTCTTGAGTGCTAGAGGATCTGTGCTTATGATGGATCCCTTACCTAGCATAGATTGAGTTTATTCGCTTCTGTTGGAGGAAGAAAATCAGAGAGATGTCAAGCGACCTGGAGATTTAGATGAAGGCTTGTCTTCGCATGCTACTGCTCAAGCTCCTTCAATTTCTTCTAAATCTAACTATATGGGAGATGTTATGTCAATGTATGCTAAATCTCAGGGATCTCAAAATTCTTCCTCGAAGGGTAACCACTCTAGGAGTTCTTCTGGTAATCCCTCAGTGGGAACCTTAGAGTGACGACCTTTATTTTACACAAACTACAGGAAAACAAACCATACGGTTGATAGATGTTTTTTCTTGATCGGGTTTCCCTCTGGATATGGTAAAGACAAGGAGAAGAAGTTTGCATGAGACGAAAGGTTTGCAGGCACAGTGACACAGAGTGGCAACTCAGACTTCTCTCCATCTCACTTGGATCAGATCATGAGTTTACTCCAGAATGCAGGGGTTAGTTATCAGGATAAACAACAATTTGCCGATGATTTTGCTGGGTTTTCAGGTAGTTCTTTTTCCTCTCAAGTGCTTAATGGAGTGACTTGGATTGTGGACAGTGGGGCGAGTGGCCACATGTGTGGTGATATCACCATGTTCACAACCTTATATCACCTTGCAAAGCCTTTTGTTGTGACCCTTCACACTGCTGAAATGACAACTGTTACTCAAGCGGGGACAGTTGAGGTTATGAAGGATTTGAAACTGGATAATGTGCTCTTCATTCCCAGTTTCAAATACAATCTGATCTCAGTGGGTAGGATGATTCGTGATTTGCAATGCTTCGTTTTGTTCACTGCCAAATGTTGCTCTATGCAAGGACCTTCAATGAAGATGCCTGTGAAGATTGGTGATTGTGTCAAGGACCTGTTCCTTCTACAACCTTCAGGTGTTCAAGAACCTAATTATGTGTTTTCTTGTCATAAGTATGCCGCTGCAGTGGATGCTGATCTGTGGCATAAGCGGTTGGGGCACTTACCAACCTATAAACTTCGATCATTTCCTTTTGTTTCTATGGATGGTGAATGTAATAAGCAACTCAAAGCGTGTGACGTTTGTGCTAAGGCAAGACAAGCTAGTCTCCTATTTCTTGATAGTTCTATTTCAACTATATCCTGTTTTGAATTGGTTCATTGTGATGTGTGGGGGTCGTATCGAATTCCTACTCGAGATGGCAACCGGTTCTTCATCACAATAGTGGATGATTACACTCGACATACATGGGTCAAACTGTTGCCTACTAAAGGATATGCTTTTACTGTTATTAAGCATTTTTTGGGATTTGTTGAAAGGCAATTTAGTAGCAAGGTTCGCATTATTCGCACTGATAATGCGTATGAACTTGGGTGCTCTCCATAATATGCTCAATGGTTTTTAGACAGAGGTATTGTTCGCCAAACCTCGTGTATGAAAACACCCCAACAGAACGGGGTGGTCGAGAGCAAACACAGGCACATCCTGGAGGTGGCTAGGGGCTTAATGTTTGAGTCGAATTTGCCTAAGAAGTATTGGGGAGATAGTATTTTGATGGCAGTCCATTTGATTAACAGATTGCCGAGCAAGGTTTTACATATGAAAACCCCTTTTGACTATTGAGTTGTTGTTTTCCAAATCCCCAGATTATGAAAACATCAGGTGCTTTGGGAGTTTGTGTTTTGCATCCACATTGCGCCATGGACGAGACAAAGTTTCCCCAAGGGCTTTGCCTTGTGTTTTTTTGGGTTACCCAATGGGTAAGAAAGGTTTCACTTTGCTCAGTTTAGATGATAAAAGTGTTTTTGTCTCAAGAGATGTACAGTTCCAGGAAAGAATTTTTCCTTACAAAAGTTTGTCTTTTGGGCAACTCAGTCACAGTTCTCCATCTTTTTCTATTAATGGAGAGTCTGGTGGTGTTGATGATGGTCTTCCTTTACCATCATCTTCCTCTCTAGCTGTCAACACACCTGCTGTTTCAGTTGATCCTCGTCGGTCTTCGAGAGTATCTCGTTCATTTTTCGTTTCTTGATCTTCCTTTAATGGATCATCCTGAGTCAGAAGCCGTTTCTTATGATGATGCTTGCAAATTTCAAGTCTGGCAAGACACCATGGATGCAGAATTCAAGGCGCTTGATGCAAATCAGACTTGGTCTATTGTTCCTTTTCCGAAAGGGAAGAAGGCAATTGGATGTAGATGGGTTTACAAAGTGAAGAGACGTGCTGATGGAAGCTTAGAATGATATAAAGCTCGCTTGGTGGTTAAAGGTTACACTCAAAAGGAGGGAGTAGATTACATAGAAACTTTTTCTCCAATCGTCAAGATGATGACTGTTCGTGCCTTGATTGCCATTGCTCTCAAAAGGAAGTGGAGGATTCTGTAGCTGGACGTGAATAATGCTTTTTTTGCACGGTCAGTTGGAAGAAGAAGTCCATATGAAGTTGCCTCCTGGGTTGACAGTAGTAGGTTCGAACATGGCTTGCCGTCTGCAACGCCCCTTGTATGGTTTGAAGCAAGCATCATGGCAATGGCATGCCAGGCTTTCTGTGTGCTTGAAGGCAAGAGGCTACACGCAATCGAAAAACGATTACTCTTTATTCTACAGAAGACAATCTTCTTTGGATGTTTTCATTGGAGTTTACGTTGACGATCTCTTCCTGACTGGCAGTGATTTCTCTGAGATGTTGGCTGTCAAAGAGTTTTTGAACAATGAATTTCGTATTAAGGATCTGGGTGATTTGAACTTCTTCCTTGGAATTGAGTTTCTTCGGACAGATGGTGGTCTTGTGCTTACTCAACGTCGCTTTATTGGTGAACTGTTGCATGAATTTCCTTGTTCTGAGACAGCATTTGTCAGCCCTCTTGATCCTCAACTCCGATTGTCTCCTACGGATGGTATTCTGATTGATGATCCTACTGTCTATATGCGATTAGTCAGGAAGTTGAATTTTTTGGTGCATACGAGAACCGATTTGGCTTTCTCAGTTCAACTTCTCAGTCAATTTTTGCAAGCACCCCGGGACACCCACCTTGCAGCTGTTGTACATGTCCTTCGCTATTTGAAAGGGACAAGTTTTAAGGGTCTCTTGTTTACAGACTCTCTTGATTTCCGATTACAGGCTTTCTGCGACGCCGACTAGGCAAGCTGCCCGTTCTCACGACGATCAATTAGTGGGTACTTGGAATTTCTGGGATCTAGTTTGCTCTCCTAGAAATAGAAGAAACATGTATCTGTTTCCTTGTCTTCGGACGAAGCCGAATACAGGTCCATTCGTCGGGTTTGTACAGAGATTGCTTGGCTTTCTCGATTGTTGGCTGAGCTTGGGGTTCCTCGCATTTCTCCGATCCTAGTTCGTTGTGATAATCATGCCGCCATCTATATCACTCGGAACCCCGTCTTTAACGAGCGTACGAAACACAACGAATTAGACTGTCACTTTGCTCGTGAAATTTTTTTGGAGGGTCTGATTTCTTTGTCACACATCTCTACTCGATCTCAGCTAGCAGATTTCCTCACAAAGAATGTTGCAGACATTAGATTGGTTCCTCTTCTTCGCAAGATCGGTCTGGTAGATTCCCCAGCTCAATCTTGAGGGGGGATATTGGGTTTGTACAGAGATTGGGCCTATTCAGTTGTGGGTTTTGGTTTGGTTGTTATGAGCTAGCCCATTCTATGTGTATAAATAGCTTTGTATAACCAATTTTACATAATGAATGAAATGTTCAGATTTCCCTCTTCTTCCTCTCGCTCTCTTTCTTCCCTCTCAATCTAGAGTGTTCTTCACCGGTTTTCTGTTACAACTTACCATTCCTTCAAAATGAGCTTGCTAGTATAACTCATTTAGGGTGTTGCTAGATACACCACAAATCACAAGGTTAAAATTGCACGTCCTTAAGGACGTGCAAGCCTTGTGTCTAATTAATATTTTTTTAAAAAAATTAACCCCTTTTAATCATGCACGTCCTTAAGGACGTGCATGATTTGGGGTGTATATAGCCGAACCGCTCATTTAAAGGGTGTATTTACTGGTTTACCCTTGATGTTCTTTTCTGGTTTACCCTAGGTTTTGTTTTCTGCCCATTTAATGCTATCGAGGCGACTCCGTGTTCTGGAAAGTTCCTAGGAGGATCGTCTTCACTACTTGCAGGGACTTCTTATGTACCGCCGGCGAGCTATGTCATCGCTTAGTGACGCTTGGCGTCGGGTTGTAACTAGTCTACGTTGTCCCCAACTTAGCAGGGTTAGGTTCGTGTGGTTCACCTTGTTATGTTGCTTGCCTTTGATTGTATTGCACCTTCTTATTTTAGGTTGTATGTTTGACGGTTTACCGTCTGCTGACTTTATCGGCCACTCGACGAGCCAGACTTGTTTGACCCTCGAATTCTTACCGTATCAAAAAAAAAAACTATATCCCACTTTCCTACTACTCTTCCAATCAATTTCCCAAATCTCCAACAAACGCTACCTCTCCCAATCCATATATGATATTTGGATCTCAATCTTCACCCTCATCCTCCCTCTATCCCTTTCCATTTTTCTTCCTCCCTCCGTCTCTATTTTTCCATCATCATGTCCCTCCCTCTTCGTCTCTCATGTTGGCAAATAAACTAGCTACTTTCCTCAAGCTGTCAAAGACTCCTGAACTAAGGTCTCTTTAGTATTCTTCTAATGAAAATGTTGCCGCTTTATTATTCTTAGATTTAAGAAATTTGGAAATTTTCTTGGCCTCCAAATTTTGTTGATTTGGGTTTTCATGTTTACCATTGATTGGGGTCGTGTGCATGGACGCTTGTGCGCTATTAGCCCAACACATAACCTGAGTGAAATTCCATCCTAAAACCAATTGGCTACAGAAAGAGTAGTATACTGACTTAAATACAAACTTGTTATGCTAACTTTAGATGTGAAATTTTTTTTTTTTATCTCATTTGTATCTTTCAACACTTGCAATTTTGTGTTTATGAGTTTTTTTCTTGCTTTTATTTTTCATTCAATTTCGGTGCTTCTGCTCTGAATGCTTCAATTGATCTTATATTCATATGTAGACCTGCAATTCTCTATCATTCCTTCTTCACAACTCATTCCAGCTGGTCATCCAATTCACAATCCATTCGTTTGAGTTGTGTATACATCATTCCCGTTCTTGTTGATTTCCTTCACACGCAAATTTAGCTTGAGTGCAAATAATATGTTGCATAGCATTGGTTGAATTGAGGAATACCATCATGCTATAATGATTTTGGAGTTAATTTGCTTTCTGATTTATCATTTGAATTGTATTCATTTTTTAATTGATAAGTAATGATCTTTTCAATTTTTCATTGTGAAAATAAAAGGAGCTAAATTAATATCAAAACGGCCTATTGAATTGTATTCATTTTTGAATTGATAAGTAATGATGAGTGGACAGCCAGAGTTGCTCAATGAGAAAGGGAAAGTTGTGCTCAATTACAAGGAGAAGTTGCTAAAGGGGTCGAGTGATAGCTTTGCGGTGGCTCAGGGGGTTCTGTTTCTCTCGAGGAAGGGGAGATTGACATACCGGCTGACGAGGATATGCAGCAAGAAGAGGATGATCCGTTGTGCCCGACCATCAAGTTGAGCAAAGCAGAGAAAGAGGAACTGTGGAAGCCGTGGAGGGATACCCTGATCATTAAGATGTTTGACAAAGGGCCGGGATACATGCAACTCCATCAACGTCTATCCCAGAAATGGGCTCTCAAAGCTCCTTTCTCATTGATCGATTTGGGAAACGAGTACTACATAGCTCGATTTTCGAATCAATCGGACTACGACCATGTTCTATTGGAGGGCCCCTGGATGATTGGAGACAACTATCTATCAATCCGAAGATGGGTGCCAAAGTTTGATGCTAGCGAGGCGAAGATCACGACTTTGACTGTATGGGTCCGGATCCCTTGCCTTCATATAGAGTACTTCAACCACAAATTTCTGAGATTGGTGGGGCAGAAGATAGGTCGGGTTCTCAGAATTGACAACACAACGGCGTCGGCGGAGCGGGGACAGTTCGCAAGGATGAGTGTAGAGGTGGATCTCTCTAAACCACTTCTATCAAAGTTTAGGATGGATGGAAAGGTCTGGCCTATTCAGTGCGAGGGTATAAGAATGGTATGCTTTAAGTGTGGAAAGGTAGGACACAGTGCGGAAAACTGTGAGTCTTATGTGATAGAGAGCAGGACGGTTGATCAGACTCTGACCTCCAAGGTTGGGGAGGAGAACTTTGGAGACTGGATGCAGGCGAAGAAGACTAGTCGTCGACGTACTACCAGGGCTGTGAGTAACCAGGTCGGGCAAGGGGCTGCTGAGGTTAGAGGTGCAGGGATGGGAGGAGCGGCTTCAGATGGCCGGAAAGAATCGCTGGTGATTTTGACGGGGAATACTGTTTTGGCGGAAAAGGCGGGAGATTCTAGTAAGGTTACCAAGAATCAAGGGGATACGGGCATAACGAGATCCTCGAGATTTGCTGTTTTAGAGGGTTTGGAAGATAACCGTATTATCCCTGATGAGAATAATAAGGATAAGATCTCAGGAGATACTAGTGGAGATTTCAACGGATCTTCGTCTGATGCAAGTCTATCAAAAGAGAAACAAGTAGATTTTGGAAAGGAGAATTTAATCCCAAGGGGTAAAAAGGGGAGAAAAGGAAAAGTAAACTCTATCTTAGCTGTCAAGAGTTTAACTATAAGCAAGAAGGCAAGACGTAAGGCGTTGACAATGGTGTTGGGAGAGGTTGACTTAAACCTTGTTGCAGGTGCCACATCTAATCCTGTGATCACAAAACGCCCTAACAAGCTCGACACCCAAGACCACCATAGCCCAGAGAACAACTCCTTCAAACGCCCATACACAATCCCAAACACACGCATTCATACTGTTGTCCAAACGAACTCAGACGAACCCTACAAGACGTCTACCACTGTTCAGGAAGGTTTGGCAAGAAAAACTGGGGATACACAGTGTCATGGAGAAAAGGTTGGAGATCGAGGTGGTTCCGGTTCGACACCGGAGGAGTTTCTTAATGTCAAACCGCCGGATATGGCCTTTTCTAGTAGTGCCACCATCGGTAGCGGATCAGGTTACATTGGAAATTCAACCATTGATAACGGAGAATCAGCCAATACTATGTCGGGCGTCAGTGCCCCCGAGAATCATTGCAGCAATTAATCGCCTCGATGAGGCAGCTTTTGCGTTTGCAGATGCTATGCAAATGTCGCCCAGACCGATAATCAATGCGATTACTCATACATTGGTGAATATGAATAATTTAAGAATAATTGCCTGGAATACAAACGACGCCGGAAGCAATGCTTTCATGTGGGCGCTTCGAGATATCATCAGGAACCATGATCCGCAAGTCCTAATCCTCGTTGAACCACGAATTAGTGGAGACACTGCGGATAGGATCTGTGGTAGAATTGGATTTGATGGATGCGAACGGATGGATGCGGTGGGTTTCTCAGAGGGGATCTGGGTGCTATGGCGGACCACTGAAGTTTCTGTCACCACTTTGATACGACATCCGCAACACATCACGGTCGAGATAAACAGAAGAGGAGAGGAGCCATGGATTATGTCGGCAATATATGCAGCGCCTAGCCACATAAGGAGACTCGATTTATGGAGGAGCGCACACCGGGCTTATCTGTCGGGTCGAACAGAGTATCACATGCGTTTAATGAATGGGTTAATTCCCTCCAGCTGATCGATATGGGCTATGAGGGGGCGCCGTTTACATGGTGGCGTGGGATAGAGGAGTCTACCAGAGTGGGTGCTAGGCTGGATCGGGCTCTCTGCTGTCCGGACTGGCGACTGCGTTTCTCGGAGGCTGCGGTGAGACACCTTATCGTAGCTTATTCGGATCACTCACCGATTCTGATTGATTTGCAAGCTATGGGAGAGGGCATCTCGCATAACAAACCGTTCAGGTTCCAAGCGGTATGGATGCTCCATGACAACTTTGAGGAATTCGTGTCTTCAAAGTGGGTGAGCGGAGCTGAGTCGTGTGTGGCCTTGAAGGGTTTAGCTACTGATCTTGTGGAGTGGAATAAGCATGTGTTTGGGAATATCTTTCGAAGAAAGCGTCGTCTTGAGAAAAGGATTGAGGGAGTGAGGACTCGGCTTGCAGAAAGGGTTACACGCCATTATGTGCAGTTGGAAAGACAGCTTTATAGTGAGTTGGAAGAGGTACTACAGCATGAACAACTCCTATGGTTCCAAAAGTCACGAGCAAGCTTCTTACTTGAGGGTGATAGGAACACAAGGTACTACCATCTCTCCACGATAGTGCGCCGAAGAGCGAACAAAATACGAGCTTTGAAGAACGATGAAGGATTGTGGGTTGAAGAGGAATCGGCTATTAAACATCTAGTAGTGGATTCCTTCAATCAATTATATACAGCGGAGAGCCTGCCGTTTGGAGAGGAGTTTATGCAGTGTGATCACTCATTCCCAGTGCTTGAGCAGTACAGACTGGAGGCTTTAGAGACCCTGTTCAGAAGAGCAGAAGTATGTCAAATGGTGAAGATGATGGGTGCTTATAAGGCGCCTGGTCCGGATGGATTCCCTGTGTAGAATTGTAGAATTGATGTAAAGTCCTCCTTAGGGTTTCCATTCATTGATATAACATATATATATAGGTTACAAAGGTATTGGGCCTTAATGGGCTTTTAGCCCACTATACAATATTAAGACCTATGTAATCTATCAAACCCCCGCAGTCAAAACGGGAGGGGTCCTTACAGTGAGACTGGAACGAAAATCAATGAATAACTGTCGAGGTAAACCCTTGGTGAATATATCAGCGTACTGATAAGAGGACGGGACATGGAGAACGCGGACATGTCCAATGGCAACCTTGTCCCTTACAAAGTGGAGATCAAGCTCAATGTGCTTCGTGCGTTGATGCTGGACTGGGTTGCTAGCCAGGTAGACGGCGGAGACGTTGTCCGTATAGACCAGAGTGGCCTTCTGAAGGGGACAACGGAGCTCAAGGAGGAGGTTCCGGAGCCAAGAGCACTCGGACACAACGTTGGCAACACCCCTGTATTCGGCCTCAGCGCTGGAGCGAGATACGACGGACTGACGCTTGGCTGACCATGACACAAGGGTGTCGTTGAGGAAGACGCAGTACCCAGACGTGGAGCGACGTGTGTCAGGACAACCACCCCAATCCGCATCAGTGTAAGCAACAAGATCGAGCTTAGAGGAAGGAGTGATCGTGGTGCCGAGCTCAAGAGTGCCGCTGATGTACCGAATGATCCGCTTCAAAGCCTGAAAGTGAGGTTCCCTAGGTGCATGCATGAACAAGCAGACCTGCTGAACGGCGTAACTAATGTCAGGCCTGGTGAAAGTGAGATACTGAAGAGCACCAGCGAGGCTCCTATACAATGTCGGGTCATCAACCAAAGGACCAGAATGAGCACTGAGCTTGTTGGATGTATCAACAGGGGTGGCGACTGGATTACAGTTGACCATCTTAGCCCGAGCAACAATCTCTGCAGCATACTTACTCTGTGAGAGAAACAGACCTGACGCATGACGCTGAACAGCAACTCCCAAAAAGTAAGACAACTGACCCAGATCAGACATGGCGAATTCCGCACTCAACTGCGAAATAATAGACGTCCGAAGAGCATCAGAAGAGGCGGTGAGAATGATGTCGTCGACATATAGCAACAGGAATGCCAAGTCTGAGCCTCGGCGATAGATAAACAGAGACGAATCGGAACGGCTGCCAGTGAAACCCAAATGGAGTAGATGAGAGGCAAAACGCTGGAACCAAGCCCGCGGAGCCTGTTTCAGACCATACAGAGAGCGCTTGAGGAGACAGACATGCTTCGGACGGTCAGCATCAGCAAACCCCAGCGGCTGAAACATGTAGACCGTCTCATTCAGATGGCCATGAAGAAATGCGTTCTTGACATCTAATTGATGGATGGCCCAATTGCGCGACAGAGCTAGACTCAGGACCACTCGGATAGTGGCAGGCTTGACCACAGGGCTGAACGTCTCATCACAATCAATACCTGCCTGCTGAGATCTACCGTTCACCACAAGACGGGCCTTATAGCGCTCCAAAGTCCCATCAGATCGGAACTTGTGACGAAAGAGCCACATACAACGAATGACGTTCGCCTCAGGAGGGCGAGGAACAAGAACCCAAGTACCATTCTTCGTAAGGGCCCTGTATTCGTCGAGCATAGCGGCCTGCCAATTCGGGTCTTGGAGGGCTGTTTTGTGGGAGGTGGGAATGGGGGAGAGGGAGGTCTGGGTGGAGGCAGAGGGTGATTGGGTGTCGGGACGGATGGGAGCAAGAGGGGCTAAGCATGGGGAGGAGGCGGCGGGCGCAGCAGAGCTGCGGGTAAGGGGTGCAGAGGCGGTGTGGGATGCGGCGGGCGCAGCATACCCTGCGGCGGGCGCCGCAAGTGGGTGATGCGAGATGGGGAGGGATGCGGCGGGCGCAGCATGTGTTGCGGCGGGTGCAGCATGTGTTGCGGCGGGCGCAACATATGTTGCGGCGGGCGCCGCCAGTAGGTTATGCGATGCTGGGGGCATGGGCAATTGATAGGCTGCGGGCGCAGCAGTGTGCGGCGCCCGCGGCATTGGTGTTTGGCGGGGGGTCTGCTTTGCTAGGCCATGAGGTTGTATGGTGGGGCGATGGGTGGTAGTCATGGATACGATCTGACGGGGTCGGAAGACACCGGAGACGCTGCGGGTGTGTGGTCTGGTGGTGGGGGGTGGTGGGGGTGGGGGAGGGGGAGACGCAGGAGCACCGGGAGAGCTCTGGGGAATAAGGAAGTGAGGGAATGGTGACTCAGACTCTGACGGAGACACAGGGGATGTGGGAGACGCAAAGGGAAATCGCGACTCATCAAAGGTGACATGACGTGAGAGAATGATCTTGTGGGTTTTGATATCGAGGCAAATGTAACTGCGATGATCAGACGGATAGCCTAGGAAGACACATGGAGTGGAGCGCGGGTGAAGCTTGTGCGGGGCTGTGGAGGACTGGTTTGGGAAACACAAGCACCCAAAGGTGCGAAGGTGATCATACCTAGGCTCGGCGTAATAAAGTGTCTGAGCTGGCGAGCGATGGTGTAGGGTAGTGGAAGGGAGAATGTTTAGGAGATAACATGTGGTGGATAAGGCGTGAGGCCAATAGGGAAGGGGAATAGATGCGTGAAAGAGGAGAGAACGCATCATGTTGGTAATGGTTCTGATGATTCTTTCTGCCTTGCCATTCTGCTGAGAAGTATAGGGGCAAGACAAGCGATAGGAGATCCCATTTGCGGCAAAGAAGGAGTGAAAGTCTTTGTTATCAAATTCACGACCATTGTCACATTGGAAATATTTGATGGACATGTGAAACTGTGTTTTGATGTAGGTATGGAATCTGGCAAAGACAGGAAACACTTGGGACTTGAAATGCAAAGACAGGCGTGATGCAGAGCTGGCGGAACATAGCCTGGGTCAGGCGATGTCAGAGAGGCCTGAGGACCGACATGTCGAGGGGTAGGATATCTAGAGTATCCAGAGAAGGCGTGATGTTGGTGATCGTAGAGAGCCATGGTAAGAGATTTTTTTTTTTTTTTTTTTTTTTTTTGATGTAAACGGGAGGCCGGTGAGGAGGGGAAAGAGAGAGAGAGGCGACGAGGAGACGACGCCGACGACGGGAAGAGGAGGTGGGGCGGGAGGATCAAACTAGGGTTCCGTGAGGAAGAAAAGGCTGTGATACCATGTAGAATTGTAGAATTGATGTAAAGTCCTCCTTAGGGTTTCCATTCATTGATATAACATATATATATAGGTTACAAAGGTATTGGGCCTTAATGGGCTTTTAGCCCACTATAAAATATTAAGACCTATGTAATCTATCACCCTGCAATTTTTTACCAAAGGAATTGGGATTTAGTTGGTAATCAAGTGTGTGATACATTGCTTAGTCTATTGAACCATGGCCGTCTGCCGTGTGGGATGGGGGATGCTTTGGTGGTGTTAATTCCGAAAATTGACGCTCATGAAACACCGAAGCAATTCCGGCATATATCATTGTTGAATATTATCTTCAAAGCAGCCACCAAGGTGATTGTGAATAGACTCAAGTCAGTTATGCCATATCTAGTTTCAGCGGTGCAATCTAGCTTCATACCCGGTCGACAGATAATAGATAATATTGTGATTGTTAGAGAAGTTCTTCACTCTATGGCTGAATGTAGGAGGCAGAAATGGATGATTATAAAAGTTGATCTCGAGAAAGCGTATGATCGGATAGATTGGCGATTTCTTAGGTCGATGTTAACTAGAGCGCAGCTGCCGGGAAAGCTAGTAGATGTGATTATGGAATGCCAAACCAAGGGAGCCTCCGAGATCTTGTGGAATAGGGAGAGGGCGGGGAAGTTCAAGCCGACAAGGGGGGTCCGCCAAGGAGACCCACTCTCCCCGTACTTATTTGTTCTCGGCATGGAACATCTATCCCATATTATCCAAGATGCGATTGCACTGGGGAAGTGGAATCCAATCATGGTCGGGGGAGTGAGCTTGTCTCATTTATTTTTCGCCGATGATTTAGTTTTGTTCGGTGAAGCCACCGTCGATCAGAGTAGGGTGGTCAAAGAGTGCCTTGACAAGTTTTGTGGTGCCTCTGGAGGGAAGGTCAGCTTTGCGAAGAGCTCGGTGTTCTTCTCGAGGAATGTGCCAGCTGAGGTGAAGGTCGGGATCAGTGAAGAACTTAGGATGCCGATTGTCGCTGAGTTTGGGAACTACATGGGAGTCCCAACGGGTGGCAACCGGCTTTCAGTGGAGCGATATTCATATTTGCTCAATAAAGTTACTTCTAGGCTAAATGTTTGGAAAGTGCACTCGCTCTCTATGGCGGGCAGGGTAACTTTGGCAAAGTCAGTGCTGACTAGCTTATCTCTTTGCACGATGCAATCGTCGCTTGTGCCGAAACGGGTGTGCGAGGACATTGATAAGGCTGTCCGAGGATTTTTGTGGGGTTCGACCACCAATCATCGTCGAATTCATCTTATGAGGAAAGAGCTGTTGTACGTTGAGAAAGAGGAGGGAGGTTTAGGCATTCGATCAATGGAGGTTACGAATCACGCAACCTTAGCCAGATTTGGTTGGAGGGCGATTCAAAATTCGGAGTCGCTTTGGAGCCGGCTGATCCGAGGGAAGTATTGTTATGGAAGGGTAGATGTAGACATGTTCCAACCAAGAGCTAATTCCTCCCAACTTTGGAGGGGACTCGTGAAGGGGGCTAGAGTTTTGGTGCCGGGACTCAGGACGGATATTGGCAATGGGAGATCGATTCTGTTTTGGCTGCACCTGTTGCTCCAAAGTGAACTGCTGGTTGATGTAGCTACGCAAGAGGTACCGGAGCAGCTACTTGGCCAGACAGTGGAGGAAGTTTGGGACAATGGGGAGTGGCGTTGGGCTGCTTTGGCACCGTATCTCCCACAGGAAATCTTGAACAAACTCCACTCGATAAGCGTATTGAAGGGGTCTACTGCAGCAGACCGACTGTTTTGGGGACATACTCCGACATGTAACTTCACCATTGCTTCTACTATCAACTTACTAAGAGGAAGAGGGAATCGAGACCACTCGGCGGATTGGAAACACGTGTGGAGAACACCTACGCAGCAGAGGACGAGGACATTTACTTATTTGGCAGCCCACGACGCAATGCTGTGCAATGCGAATCGGGTGAGAAGGCACCTTTCGAACTTCTCAGCATGCCCGAGGTGTGGGTTAGAGGAAACTGGACTGCATATGCTAAGGGATTGTTCGGAAGTGAAACAAGGCTGGCTCATTCTAGGAGATCGCAATCTCCCACCAAACTTCTTTGTTGTGGAAAGAATGCAGGAATGGGTTTTTACAAATGTTCAAAATGAAGATCGTTGGAGTGCTGTCTTTGCAACTATGCTATGGATGGTATGGAAGATTCGGAATGAATGGATTTTCCAAGGAACAGACTCGATCAGAGGGGTGGCAAATAGAGTTTGGAAGACAGTGTCATCTTATGCCCATGTGAAGGAGAAAAGCAAGAGATTGAAAGATGCAAGAGGGCAGGGGAACGTGATGCAATTGGAATGGATTCCGCCGGCAGGGGGTTGGCTCAAGCTAAATACGGACGGAGTTTCGAAAGGGAACCCAGGGCTAGCCGGCGGTGGAGGCTTAATACGAGATGACAAAGGCTACTTCAGGAAGGCCTTTCTCTTCAAGTGCGGATCTTGCTTGGCGAACACGGTGGAAGTCTGGGCTGTGTTCCATGGCCTTCAACTTGCAAAAGAAATGGGGATAACAAAGCTTGTGGTGGAGATGGATAGTGCGATTACTTTTGACAGACTCAGTATGGAGGAGGAAGAGATTCATGCTGACTGGCAATTTATCAATCGGTGTCGGCAACTCATTCGAGACACGCCATGGGAGGTTTCACTCAATCTGATCCGAAGGCAGGCAAACAAGGAGGCGGATAAGCTTGCAAATTCGTCTCTCAATTCATACAACAATTTTCTTACCTTTGATGAGATCCCATCTTGTCTACAAAATGTTTCCTCGCTGCACCCATTTAATGGGTTGACTGTTTAAGTTTGTTGCTTAATAAATCGGGCCTTGCCCGCCATTGCACCAAAAAAAAAAAAAGTAATGATCTTTTCAATTTTTCATTGTGAAAATAAAAGGAGCTAAATTAATATCAAAACGGCCTATTGAATTGTATTCATTTTTGAATTGATAAGTAATGATCTTTTCAATTTTTCATTGTGAAAATAAAAGTAGCTTAAATTAATATCAAAACGGCCTATAATTCTGAATGTGTTGTCACGGGTAGCAGTACGAGGGCTAATCAAGAAAGTAAAGGTTACGTATTTGAATCCTTGAGGTGTAGGCAGGGGAATATAGCTAACGAGATTCGAACTCGCGACCACCCTTGCGAGCACTTGCACCAAGAAGAACTTTCTAACCATCACGCCAATGCTGAATTCTTATTTTCTTATTCCATGAATATATATTTTATCCTTTTTCTAAATCCACTGTACCTTAATGTAATGGATTGTACTAATCTCCCCACCCACCGCACCGTACATCGGTTGTTTGTCTCAATCTCTTAAACCCACCGCACCATACAATGGTGAGTTAGATTATCCGTAATAAATCGACTGCAATAAGGTGCGGTGATTACTGATATCGACTGCAACAAGGTGCAGTGATTAGTGATTACTGATAGAGATATTAAAAATTAGCGGTGAATTACCCATAAAAAACCGACATCTAACGGTCAATAGGCAACAATGGTCAATGTGACATGTGTCACTAGGGGTGGGCACAAATCCCGCAAATCCCGTCCCGTCCCGATCCCGGTGGGATTTGGAAGAAAAAAATTCAATCCCGTCCCGATCCCGTCCCGCAAAAAATACGCGGGACGGGACGCGGGACGGAGAGTTCTCGTCCCGCAAATCCCGTCCTGTCCCGCATATATATAAATTAAAAATTATATATATATATGCATGTAATTAAAATTAATAAAAACATATAAGAATATATTAATACTATATATATTAAAATATATTTAAACCCAACATTAAAATTATATATATATATATATATGTACTATGTAGTATATTTTTCCAACATTTATATACCATTATACATAATACATACTGTAAAAAGCTAATAGACCCAATTAGCTTACTGCAAAGCGGCAAATGCAAACACCTAGCACTAGCAGTAAGTAAGACCTTCTTATGGAATACTGTACTATTTTTGCTATTTACACTTGTTGATTTTGCTATGGAAATTCTGGAATCTTGTAAAATTTTGATATTTATGTAGTATATGTGAGACTTATTTTTTATTTTTGAAGTTTATTAATCTGTTTTAGGCGCAATCTTATTTTAAGAGGGACAAGTCTCGTCCCGTCCCGATCCCGTCCCATCCCGTGAGGGATAAGACCCGGTGGAATTTGAAAAAAAAAAGTTCAATCCCGTCCCGATCCCGTCCCGCAAAAAATACGCGAGACGGGACGCGGGATCACCCCAATCCCGTACCGTCCCGTCCCATGCGCACCCCTACGTGTCACCAACCACCACCACTAAAAAACAAAGAAAAAAAATACCTAAAATTTAAAATTCCACGGCGGTATTGAATGACCAATTTACCCTTCTAGATGCCACGTCAAGCCACCACCACACATGTGAGTTCTGGGCCCACCGAACGTACCGACCCCAGGAAGAGAATCATTCCGTCACCCCCCGAATCTTCCATTTCCAAACAACTTCAATCGATTCAAAAATTGGGGGAAAAAAAATAAAAAATCAAACACCAGAAAGGATCTTCAATCTCGTCGGCCCCCCAAACCCTAGCCGTCAGCAGATCAATCCCCGTGAAGAATCTCATCGCCGGTGAAAATGGCGGATTCGGGTGCGCCGTGTTCCGAAATTGCCTCAATTTCATTCTCGGACTTTCCCGACGACGTCCAGCTATCCGTCCTTTCATTTCTCTCCCCTCCCGACCTTTGCTCCTTCTCGTGCACATCCAAATTCTTCGTCTCCTTGTTCTGCGCCGAGAGCGATCTCTGGTACGCCCTATGCGATCGAAGGTGGGGCTCGAAGACTCAAATCGGGAAATGGGGAGATGGCCAGGTGAATTTCAAGCTCCTTTATAAGATCTTGGACGAGTACGAAAACCTCATTGGATTCTGGCGTAGGATTGGGGGATCTGGCGGTAATCCCAACTCTGATTCCGATTCCGTTGATTCCTCCCCGCTCGTGTTCTTCGATTGGGGATCGTCGTTCGTCACTGGATCAAGGGTTTCACCGTCGAAGAAGGGCGGTCACACTGTGGTCAGGACGCCGTTCGTTTGGATCAGCCTTTCTCCGGAAGGTGAGGTGATTAGCTACCTGGATCCTCATTCCGGGATCCAGTCGGTTGATGATGCAGATGGCGCGGAGAAGGATCTGATCCCGGTCAGCGTGAGTTTCATGGGCAAAGGCCATGTCTTTGTGGAAGAAAGTAGACAGCTAGATATTGCCAGTGGTAGTAATTCGAGCAATTCAAGCTCTCCTGATACAAGGAAGTCTGGAAACGGGTGGCTGAGGAGTGGCAGCTCCCTGAATTTGAGCGCTGAAGAATTAAACGGCGTTGAGTTTGAGAATTTAATTGGATCTCCTCCGGATCGTTTGATGTCTGAGATGTATCAGCACCTTGCGAACAAGACGAGTCCGAGGGCTGGTATGGACAGGGCGTCGAGGAGGCAAAGGAGGAGAGGAAGGGAGAGGAGAGGGTGGAGAAGGTGGGAGCCTGAGCATATGGTCAAAATCCCTGACTGCTCCCCCACACCATGTCGACCTCTGCAAGGTCTATGGAAGGTAAGCAATCTCTTTTTAATCATCTCTTGTTCCCTTTGATGATATTTCAATTTGGTGAAAATGTGTTGATGCGTTTGTTATTCCTTTATTACCTAATGACTGATCCTTTCAGCAATTTCAGAATTATTGTTGCCGTTTTTTGTGATGAAATGTTTCAAATTTGCCTATCAATTGGTTTTTTTCCTGATGGTTTTATACTGTTTTAGTGTCGCTGTGGAGTTTAAATCTAATGATTTCAAATCTTTTCAATCATTTTCTGACCGGATTTGGATAATTTCTATAAAGATGTTGTGCATTAATGTTTGTTCATTTTTCTGATTTGAAGGCAAAAGTTTTAGAGCAATTGAGTTAATGTCTCACAAAAGTGATTTATTGAGGATTCATATTGTATGAAACGAGATTTTGTATCCCCGATGAAGTAATGCTGATTAAGAAATTCAGCAAACTGGGAACACAAATGCACACTGGTACAGAAAAGGGCTCAATTATTACACATTTTGGTTGAGTTTGTCTTACAAGTTTATGTGGCACTAACCTGGATGTTCTTAGAGGAAGCTTCAAAGTGAAATATTCTTTCATCTGGCTATGGCATCTTGTTATAGTGTGCCTCTTAAGCTTACTTTTAAAAGCTGTTGGATGAGAATGTACCAAAACAGATCCTTTCTGTTACAGGGTATTTGTGATGATATGAGTCTCGACTTTTACCTGGTGACCTATGATGACATGGGAGGCATTGCATGCCGGAGGGTAGGGGATTCATCAAAACCATTTTCTGGTGGACTCCCTGTGTTTTGGACCTCAGATGCAACATTCATCGAGTCTCCCGTTTGCTCTGTAGAAGAGCGCTTGTACTCTACTCGTTCGCATCTGAAGCCAGTAGCTGAAGCAGCAAGGGATGACAAAGTCGTCTCTCATGTTATGTACATAAATTCGAGTCACAACTTGGTGGTTCCAGATTTGGCTGAAACCTCTGGGAGCCCTCGCCCTGTGGAAGGGAGGATTTGGCAGTACACTGATGGGACATTCGGATTCGGATTTCTTAGCAACAATTTCATTGTGGACCTGAAGCACATTGCTGAAGATACTCATCCACTTGGTATCAACTGAATTGGGAGGAAATGAATTATGATCCTGTTTCATTTCGATTTCTGTACAGGCGCATTAGTTGTTTTAGTTGGTGCCACCAGCTGTGTGGCTGCCTAACCCGTTTTCATTTTAGGAAGGATTGTTGTAACATATTGTATGAGAGAATCATCTCATAGAACATGACCGTTGCAATTGATTTCTTTTGTTTTTATTTATTGTTCATCAATCAAATTTCATTGATGGATGTACATTTGTAATTTTTTAATCCTCAGCAGGAAAACAGTTGTATTTTACCTTTGACTGCAATAGCACAATAAACTAACTTATGTTCTCAACCTTCTCATACATCTCTATCTTGAATGGCTAACAATTATTTGTATGTCTGAACTCTGAAACTCTCTGTTTGATACAGTGGTACTGATTACTGAACATTGGAGCTGTTGAAACCTTCTAACTGATTCAGGTTCTGCATTTGCAGCTTAACTTTTGTCTTTGGTATCCGTGTTTCCGTTGATCTGGTCTGGTGTATTCGCGGTGGTTTTCTTATTTAAGTCCTTAGTTAGACATTTCCAAAGCTAGACAAGTGAAATTCCAGTTTCCTTGAATGCAATGGTACTGAACAATGGAACAGTTGAAACCATCTGACTCAGGTTCAACCTTTGCAGCTTATTTTTAACCTTTGTTATCCATGTTTCTGTTGATCTGTTGTATTCGCAGCTGTTTTCCTTATTTAAGTTCTTAGCCTTAGGGGTTGTTTGGTATCAATATCGGTATCAAGATATCGATATTGGGTTATATCTTGATATCAAGTCAAATATGCTTACATCTGATATGTAGATATCAAATGATATCGATATATGTCTATACAAAACACAGATATCAGATGATATCTGTCTATACCAAACACAAATATCAGATTAAGGGATATCGATATCTATACCTATACCAAACACTATATATCAGATATCGAGGCTGATATTTGATATCTAGACATTTCCAAAGCTAGACAAGTGAAATTCCAGTTGCCTTCCATGCAGTGGTACTGAACAATGGAACAGTTGAAACCTTCTACCATGTTTCCATTGATCTAATGTATTTAAAGTATTTACATCAGTTTTACTTGTTCAAGTTGTTGTTCTGAATCTAGAACAAGTGAAATTCCATTATCTTCAATTAAACCAACTTTTATAAGCTTTGATATTGAATTGAACTACATCAAAATATTTGAAAGAAAATTGATGCAAAACACAAAACATATGTCTTCATACACCCTGAAATAATGTGCTCAATATTGACAATCCCAGATAGCTGTCATGAAAAAAATCTTCACCAATCGATCAACTCTCAAATGAGCAATTGACAGGAGTAGTACCCGAAACCCAGAAGAGATGGAGCTCCTTTTATGACAACAGCAAAAAATAATAGGGCAGAGGAAACAAGCAAAAACACGACGAATTGAAAGGACATCAAAACAAGCTGTTCTTCTGTGACATTATGCAGCAACCTCTTTGCTCTTCTCGGAGTCGCCTTCAAGTTGGCTGAGGTTGCCCTTCTCTTTGATCAGCTGGGCATGGTGATGCTTGCAGTAAAGCCGGCCCTCGTGTGCAATGTAGTTGGATGGACTTATGGTGCACCCTCCATGGGTGCACTTGAAGCAGCTCCTATGGTACGAGCTTCCATTCACCGACACCTGTTCCATTGCAGTCCAATACAAGATCTTTGTAAGCTCTCCATTTGAATTGGAAATCATAAATCATAGAACTGCTCGAATAGCGCAGTCTCTGCGTAGCTTCGGCTTTACCTTCTCGGTTGGGTAGACCGTCTTGGTGCAACCTACACACTTGTCCCTGGTTCCGGCAAACATGGTTGAGGCCTTGCTTGGAGGCTTCTGTTTAATTGAATGCAATGAAGACATAAAATCAATCAGATTTGGGCAAAACAAAAAGCTGAGATCTTTGGCAGATGATTTGTATCCATATATACCTCAGCGTCGGTGGGCTTTTCTGGTTTGGCGATTTTGGGTGTGCCTGAAGTATTTGGGAAGGGGGGACAAATTGATCATAAAACTTGCACAAGATTCAATTTTTGTTAGGGTTTTAATAACAAGAGATGAAGATCAAGATACGATGGAGGTGTTACCTTCAAAACTCTTGTCCAGGCTGCCAGTTCTCTTGAAGTTCTGATCAAAGTGTGGCCTGCAATAGAGAACCCCCTCGAAGGAATTGTAGTTGCTAAGCTGCAAATTAGAGGAAATTACAATTGATTATTGATTTATTGATTGATTTGATTCCCTTTACAAGCAAAGTTCTAGAAATCATAAGCTTTATCCAACCTTGAGAGTGCCGTTGCAGTGATGGCAGCGGAAGCAGGCCTTGTGGTAGACGCGGTTGTCGGCGGTGAGCTTGTCGACGAGGTACACGGTCTTGTCACAGGCTTGACATTTGGGGTTTGTGCTTTGGAAGGCCATCTTGACTGCAACTCACTCACTCCCCTTGGGTGTTGTTTGATTGTTTAGATGTGAATTGATAGGAAGAAGAAGTTCTCAACCACCTATGAAATCAGTAGATCGAGAGGAAAGGGATGCAGAACGAGAGAGTGGGAGTGGGTGTGGGTGTGGGTGTGGTGGTGGGTGTGCAGAGAGGATTGCGGAGAGGGAAAGCTGAAATGATAAGAGGACGGTAGGAGGGAGGGAGAGAGAGAGAGACACCCAGCGGAGCAAACACAACTTTCAGTCTAGTCTGGTGGGGTCAGGTCGGGTCCAGCTAAGATTGTTGTATGAGTCGAACTCGCTCGAAAAAAACTCGATACTAGCTTATTCATTTACTAAACAAATTGTGAATAATCACATTTTTAATTCAATTCAAATTAAAGTTTGGTTAAATTTAAACTCGAATTGTTCGAGTTTTATAAAATTTTAGCTAAGTTATTGTGTTATTATAAGCAAATAAAGACGCTCTCTATGAACTCATTCATTTACTTGGTCAAACTTGAATATGAACAACAAATGTATGGGTACCTTAAGTGGTTGAAAATTGAACTCAAATGTATAAGCATAAACAGATCAGATCCACAAATCTATGTGTGCATTGAATTGCGTCATTTTCGAGTAGTATAAAATTACGGTCCTGCTATTTGCACGACGAAGTTCTCGCTATCGGCACGGTGTCGGTGCCGGCTTCTCAAATCGGCAGAACAACATGCCGGACCTGGACTCTCAATTCGGCATAGGTTGAGGGAATCCAGCAGCTTTCGTCACATCAGTCAAATCGACTGGAAAAGCTAGCACGAGACCTGCATGCCGGTGCCGGACTCCGGATTCGGTTCGGTCACATCAGTCAAATCGACTGAAAAAGCTGCAGATTCCCTGCAGCTTTGCCTAGGGCATTGGATGCCACACTGGGAGTCCGGCACCGGCATCCGACGCTGTCGATCTGGGAGTTCGGCACCGGCATCGTGCATATGGCGAGATAACGCCGTGCAAATAACAAAAAGGTAAAACTATGAGGTGGAGTTTAAAAGGTAAGAGAGATCAAAAAACGAGTCCAGTTGTGAGATGGTTCAGAAATGCAAAATTTTGGGAGGAGGATGATGTCATCTTTCAAGCTTTACATCTGTAAAATGCCCCAAACAGAACTTTAACTTTACAACCGTTAGACATGGCAGAGGAGGAGACAATCATTTTGCCCTGATTTTATTTAGAAAGCATGTTACTTTACATTACGATTTCGCAGTAGATGGCAGATGAAGTCAAGCCACAGCTGTGCGGAGTGGTCATTCGAGTTTCGAACCGGAAATCTATGGGTACTATTTAAAAGTCCTCTTCATTCCTTGAATTGGTAAATAAAGAGCGGTCATTCCGGGGTTCGAACTGGAGACCTATGGGTAGTACCCACAAGTCATTTCCAATGAGCAATTCCTGAATGGTTAAAATTACGTGTCTGCAATCGTTGGTGAATTCATTGCTGACATGCAATCGCTATAGGAAAATTAGATGCGCAGCGGAATTGTAGAAAAATATTTTCTTACATCTAATTCGGGATCTCATGCATGAATCGATATGATCATTGTAGAAGGAAAAATACATACCTTTCTTGTACGGAACCCTGATTCGAAATCATCTTTGGAGAATAGAGCCTCAAACGCGACTCCTCTACTTGGTCCACACGAGCACGGGATTGGATCTTCTTGTCTCCGTTTGCTAGAACGAATGATCGAAGGATTACCATCACACCTAACGTTTTAGGGATGAGAGTGGTTTTTGGTGGGAGAAGAAAAGAGGCACAATGCCCAAAAATTAGATTAAGACTTATTCTCAATAAGTCTCCTTATATAGTGAACTAGGTCAAACTTATTACTAATAAGTTACCTTTATCTTTTATCATCTATCCACAATATCTTTCCATAAAGATATTATATCAACAATAATAACTTATTATTATCATTAATCAATTATCGAATTCCTAATACTCTTTTGTGTGTGATCTTATAGGACCCGAATAAAATAGCAATAGATTAAATCTAATTTAATATATAAATTATAGTTGGCTTCTAGCAAAGCACTATAATTACCTAAATTATTCAGATTATAAATCTCCATTTTAATCCTATTATATCATTAGTATTTTACACATCAATTAAAGGACACCAATTCCTTCAATCTCCCACTTGTCCTTAAGTGGATGTGTGATTTCAATTCCTTTGTCACTTAATGTTCAATTTGACGATATGATAGCATCTCATGTTATCCATATTAATTCAAATTATTTCTCGATCCCGAGCTTGAGGTGTCAAATAAACAAATGATTACTTATTAATCCATTTGAGCATGACCATGCATTTTACAGTTCTTACTCTTCGAGTGGCCAGAACACTATTCCTACTCAGATATCCACATATCCAGAATAGGAGGACTTCTCCAATCTTGCGTGACTATAGCTCCCACTTAAATTTTAGCAACCTCAATCACTGCCTTCATGACTGCCTTTTACGGATCAGCGGTTGACAGTGTTAAAGGCTACCAATCATTAAGTAATAGGAATATCACACTCATGTCTGAAGAACCAACTGATAATAATATTTTAACCTTAAATTCTTCAACTTATTTGAAAAATCTTAAGGCAGGTCTGTCCAACAAGTATCAACCATACTTGTCTATAGAATTGATTAGACATCTTCATGTCCATATAGCCCGTGAAACTTGGCGCCATCAATCAACTTGTATAATAGTCTATATTAAATCATTTATGTCCCATTTAATGATTTAGACTACGACAGAACATAATTCATAATATCAGTTTACTTAATTAATAGGGTTTTAACCACCACGACTTTCGCAACGATCTTATTTGATAATCATAAATTATTAGGACATTTTATTCAATTCTAAACCATAATCGAATAATAATGAAACTTTATTTCAAACAAACATGATGCAAATATGTTTCAAAAATCTTGATCAAATATCTAAGATCTCAAAACATCAAAACTCAAAGTTATTCATAAATGGACTTGAGTCCACTGGCCCTAGTTTGACTATCATGCTTGGGCCTGGGGAGGTGTTTAGCCAACGGATTTGCAATGTTGCTATCCGTGTGTATCTTGCACGGCTTCATATCATTTTACTAGACCTAGTCTCATATGATATGATACTTTTAGGTACTTGTCTGGATTTGGGGATTAGATCTAGGTTCTTTGGAATAAGCAATGATACCAAGCTCATCAATCACCGTCCTTATCCAGACAACTTCTTTAGCAACATCCAATGTTGCAATGTACCCAACCTCTATTGTAGAATCAACTAATGTGTCATGCTTTGAGCTCATCTAACTCACATCTCCTCCAACAAAGACATATCCGGATTGAGATCAGAAATCATCTCTGTTTGTTTGGAAGCTCACATTAGTATATCAACGATTAACTCATCGTGTCCTCTATACACTAAAAACTCATCCTTAGTCATTCTTAAGTACTTAAGGATGTTCTTAGTTGTACTTTAGTGTGCTTCACCTGGATTCGATTGGTATCTGTTGCATACACTTAAGGCGAATGCAAATCTAGGCGAATACATATCATGGCATACATAATGGATCCTATTGCTAATGCATAAGAGATTCGACTCATTCTATGCAGCTCAGCAAGTGTTACTGGGCACTGCTTCTTGCTTATATATAGGTCATGTTGCATGGGCAACCAAACCTATCCAGAACCTTATCTATATAAGTTCTCTGACTTAGTCCTATGAGTCTCTTGGATCTATCCCTATAGATCTTGATGCCTACTAAAATGTACTCGCCCTCTCCAAGGTCTTTAATTGAGAAATGCTTCTTGAGCCAGTCTTTTACAAACTCAAGCATTTGAATGTCATTCCCAATAAGTATTATGTCATCCACATACAAAACAAAGAAAACAACTTTGCTCCCACTAAAGTTTTTGTGAACACAAGGTTCCTCTTCACATTTGATGAATTCAAACCATTTGATCACTTCATCAAATCGAAGGTTCCAACTCCATGATGCTTGCTTAAGTCCATAAATGGAATTCTTAAGCTTGCATAATGTAATACATCAAATCTGCATCGATCCTTCTCTGCCGATCGACCTTCCTGCACATATTAGAAGGAGAAGAAGAGGCGGGGCTGCGTCCCCGTGGGAAGCCTCCGACGCTCAAGTCAGATAGTGTCGGCCGAAAGAAGCCTCCCAAACCCTAGTAGTTCACCCGAATATATAATGAGGATTTAGGGTTTGTGATTGGGGTTTACCTTGTAAGGACGATTATGCCCCTTGATCTTTTATCGAATTACTTTTGCTATATCAATTGCCCCTCGGGTTTCCTTATCACGATATAGTGATGAGGGAAGACGAATAGTTTGATATTCTTCACTTGTTATGATCAAAGATCACCAGTAATGCTTGCCCCTTGTCTTTGTTGTATCCTGCAAGCTTAAGCATTCTCAACCGAATAACACAATATAATGCATGGTGCGTTATTGACCGATCAACTGAAAGTTGCTGCTCAAAATGATTAGAAGAGTTTTTCGCCATAAAGGAGAAACAGTGTCAGTTGATGACATTATTGCTTAAATGTTATTTATGATTGACAATTTGACGGTTTTCATTAGGGTTGAGCATTTCGCTTTAAATGGCATTCTTATCGCTTGATTTTGACTTTTGTCGGCCCTTAACGGCGTTATTATGGCTTAGAATTGGCTTTAGGTGGTCTTAAGTGATGATTCTTTGGCCATAAGTGGCGATTTACTGACCTTGATTGGCATTTCATTGGCCTTGATTGGCGTTATATTGGCCTTGAATGACGTTCTATTGGCCTTGATTGGCAATCCATTGGCCATGAGTGGTGATTCTTTTGGCCTTAAATGGCGATCCATTGGCCATGAGTGGCGATCTTTTGGCCATGAGTGGCGATTCATTGGCCTTAAGTGGCGTTCTGTTGGCCTGAAATGGGCGATCTTTTGGCCTTAAGTGGTGATTCTGTTGGCCATGAGTGGCGATCTTTTCGTTCTGTTGGCCTGAAATGGGCGATCTTTTGGCCTTAAGTGGCGATTCTGTTGGCCATGAGTGGCGATCTTTTGGCCTTAAGTGGCGATGTTGTTGGCCATGAGTGGCGATTCGTTGGCCATGGGTGGCGATCTATTGGCCATGAGTGGCGATTCATTGGCCTTAAGTGGCGTTCTGTTGGCCATGAGTGGCGATCTTTTGGCCTTATGGCGATGCTGTTGGCCATGAGTGGCGATTCGTTGGCCATGAGTGGCGATGATTTGGCCATGATTGGCGATTCTGTAATTGTTTTTTATGACTTTGATATATAACGTTGTTCTATATATAGATGCGCATGTAAACATTTAAAAAATTGATAATTCACCGATGCAATTAACCATGCAATATGATTAACTAAATAGTAAACTTTTCATCAAAAATAGGACGTAGAGGACTTAGCTTTTGGGTCTCGTATGCTTGACCGGCGGGGCACGATATGTCGCATTTCCATGTGAGAAATTCTGCCTTATGAAAGTTGGGCCTTTTTTCCGTAATTATCTTGAATGCATAGGCTAAGTTGCGATTTCCAAAAACTCCGGGCTGATTTTGTAATTAAAACAAACCATAATCGAAACATACCGTCTTCTACCTTAGGTTTTGCAGATGGCAACGGCTGGATCTCGAAGCTAATCTCGAGCTTCCTCTCCGGATCCGAAGGCAGCAATTCCACCGTCACTTCAATGGCGGGCGTCGATGGCGGGCGAGAGCTGATCTCGAAGATACATCCTCGGCATTCATCCCGACTCTGGCCCCAGTCTCGACGGCGGCGAAGGGCTTCGCGGGCGTGCCTAGCGCATCAGCGCTTTGTGTGTGCTGCGCTGGGCATCCATGTCGTCTTCGGTGCGACGATGCTTGGTAGCGGCGGCTATGGCGCAACCCCAAAGCAGGTCCAATCGGAGGGGAGTGCTTTCGGTGCGATCCCAAACCAGATCTGGGAGGACTCAGTAGCGGCCGGACTCGGCAGCTGTGTTTGTGAGTACTGGATCTGGGCGTGCTTTCGGTGCGATCCCAAACCAGGTCTGATCGGAGTCACACCAAGAGCGACAGAGCAGGCCGAAGTCGGTGGCGATGGTGGCGACGGAGGCTTGACGGAGGTCCCCGTGGCGGCTGCGGTGGCCATTGCTACTCCCGAAGATCCACCACTTCGTATAGCCTCACCCACGATCGATCTTCGTTTCTTTCGATCTTCGTTTCTTTGTTCATTGAGAGATCCGATCTCATGGCTTTTTGATCGAATTCCCACAGACGGCGCCAAATGTAATACATCAAATCTGCATCGATCCTTCTCCGCCGATCGACCTTCCTGCATATATTAGAAGGAGAAGAAGAGGCGGGGCTGCGTCCCCGTGGGAAGCCTCCGACGCTCAAGTCAAATAGTGTCGGCCGAAAGAAGCCTCCCAAACCCTAGTAGTTCACCCGAATATATAATGAGGATTTAGGGTTTGTGATTGGGGTTTACCTTGTAAGGACGATTATGCCCCTTGATCTTTTATCGAATTACTTTTGCTATATCACATACCATCCTAGGATTCTGTGGATCTTCAAAAACCTTCAGGTTGTGTCATGTATACATCCTCTTCTAAGTATCCGGTTAGAACGTGGTCTTGACATCCATGGCAATGTGCCATTTTTCGGAGTCTGGACCATCATAGCTTGCTTATATGTAGTAGACTGTTTGATTTCTAACATCAGAATGTCCAGGTATGTAGGCAAAATAAAATCAACAAATCTATTTGACAATGATCTTTGCCTATCCAATCTATGTGTGGGTTGAGCAACTAAAGGTTCTACCACAACGATTTGTGGACTAGTAGGGGTGAGTTCTTGTAACTCTTCTGCCTCTGGTATATGATTATAAGTTCTTTTTTCTTGTGGAATTAAGTCATCAAAATCCATAGTCTCAGACATGGAGTGATCCATGTCTTCTTGACGTTGCTCGGTTTGTTGCTTCTCTCGAACTTCTTCGAGATCAACATTTCTCCCACTTGACTTTTTGGAAACAAACTCTTTTTCCATAAAGACACTATCCCTAGCAACAAACACTTTGTGCTCGGTGGGATTGTAGAAGTAGTACCCTTTAGTTTCCTTAATAATACCCTACAAAGAAGCACTTATCGGATTTGATTGCGAGCTTATCTGCTAATAAACATTTTACATATGTTTTGCATCCCCAGACCTTGAGAAAAGACAAACTTGGAACTCTTCCAGTCCATAACTCATATGGTGTCTTTTCTATAGCCTTAGATGGAGTCCTTTTTAGTGTGAACATCAGGTTTGTGAGAGTATACACCGGAAAGATATTGGAAGATTAGCAAAACTCCTCATTGATTAGACCATGTCCAACAAAGTCATATTTCTCCTTTTAGAGATACTGTTAATTTGTGGTGTTATAGGCGGAGTTAGTCGCGAGACAATCCCACAACTCTTTAAATGATGATCAAACTCTTGACTCAAATATTTATCACCACGATCGGATTGTAGTGCCTTAATTTTCTTGCCAAGCTGGTTTTCAACTTCATTCTGAAACTCCTTGAACTTTTCAAAAGGATTCGGTTTTATGCTAATTCATTCAGTAAATACAACTGTATCTACTTAAATCATCAGTAAAAATTATGAAGTATTTATACCCGCTTCTAGCTTCTGTGCTCATAGGCACATATACATATGTATAGTGCCAAGAGCTCAGCTGCCCTTTCACTTACCCTAGTAAAAAGTGACCTTGTCATTTTTCTCTCATTAGACACGAGTCGCATGTGTCAAATGATTCACAATCAATTGATATCAAAAGGCCATCTTTATGGAATTTTCCATGCAATTTAAGTCTAAGTGACATAACTGACAATGTCATAGATAAGTATTTTCACCTGCATCTGATTTTTGCTTTTTGG
Organism: Persicaria tinctoria; assembly: GCA_037127255.1. Lineage (NCBI taxonomy): Eukaryota > Viridiplantae > Streptophyta > Magnoliopsida > Caryophyllales > Polygonaceae > Persicaria > Persicaria tinctoria. Next base: position 24,823,885 of record JBANSL010000018.1, on the reverse strand, counting down.
TACTTATGTTGTAAACACCAAATGTTTGATATACTCATTACTAATCACAACACTAACATTTGTATCAGAAGAACTCACAGTTCCATCCTTTTTATCTTTCAAAAACTTTAATGCAGTTTCTCTTCCAGTGACCCTTGGTATGGTAGTAGAAACAATCATGGCAAGCAGCTACTTTAGCTTTCTCAGAAATTGATACGGGGTTAGTCGTAGGATGGTCCGATCTTCGACAATCAAGACTTAAAGACAAGAACGGAAGCAAAAGAATCAAGAACACCAAGAAACCTTCTCGATATCGACAAGAAACAAACACACGCATCGACTCGACTTGACTTAATGGAACTCGAAATCGACTAAAGGCAGGGAACAAGACTCGATTTAAACAAATAGAAAAGACTCGAAAATTAACAACAAGAAAGACCGATAGTTTGATGATTCGAACTAAGATAGAACGAGATAAAGACCACAGGCCTCCTAAGAGGGTAAGAACCAATTATCAACGACTATAAAGCCCGCCTCTACAACCTTACACAACTAAACGGACAACTTGGAGGCACAAGGAGGGGACTTGTGATAAGCAAGAGGTCGATCCCACAGGGAAAATTATAACTCAAGTGTGATTTATGTGTCAATTAAAGTAACCAGTTTGGGGGGTTTTAGTGGGTGAAAGTTCCGCCTTTTATCAAAGCGGAGTAAGCAAGCAAAGTAAATGGATTTGGTTTTAGACAATTAGGAGAAGTAATTCTACCTACAATTTTCCACTTTATTGGATTGAAGCGATCCTTGTAACTTCTTCTCGTCCTATTAAGTTCCCTATGAATGTCCTTGTCCCGACCTAATATAGTTACTAGTCCAACCAGTCCTAGCAACCCTTATCAATTGAACAGTCCCTAAAGAAGGATTTAACCCAATTGATAGCTTTAAGTTCAGAGATTAGCCAAGGTATTTGCAGTCCCTAAAAAAGGATTTAACAACACATTCAACTTCCTACTCATTCAATTAGTTCAACCAGCCCTAAAGGAACAAGTTTGCCACTTAGGTTAAGGTTCACAACCAGGAATCTACAAAACCTTAGCGATTGAATTGATCTAACAAGTTGGCCAGACAAGATAGAACAAAACAATAAACAATCAAGCACAAAGAAGTTGAAACATTCAAATATAGGAAACAAGGAACGAGAATTAGAAATTCACAATCAATCCGAATAAAGCTTCAAATTGCAGGCAGAATAGATGAGTTTAGTTCCTCATGGGAGACATCGCTCAAAATCTCTAAAGTGTCTAATGAAAGAATAGAATGGAAGAAGTCCTGTAAAAATTAACTAAAAGTCGGCCTAAAAACACCCACGTCGGCCATGAAACAAAATAAGACATCTAGGGTTTTTTTTTTAATCAAAACGCTGCGGATCACTGACGACCGATGCTGCGGGCGCAGCATAGGTGCTGCGCCCGCCGCAAGCTGTTACTTCACACCCCGCTGCAGCGGGCCTTGCTGCGGCCGCGGCATCCTTGCTGCGCCCGCGTCATGGTGTTTCGCCGTAGCTTCTTGGCTTCCTTTGCGGCCTTTTTCCTCTTGTCTTGCATCTTTCCTTCCTTGTTCCTTCCCATGTTTCTTGTGTTCCTCTTCGAGATATTGCATCTCCCAAATGTGTTCCGATTCAATCTGCGAGATAAACACAAATTTGCGCAGAATCCGAACTCTTTCGAAATAATCACAAGATGCAATTTAGTAACAAAGTATGAAAGAAATGCAACCTAACTAAACTAAATATGTCTATAATGGCTATCTAAAATATGCATTATCAACACCATACACACATTCAAAATGAGTGAGTTTAGTTGAGGAATGTATGGTCCTATTATAAGCAAACTCCACATGAGGTAAGGCTTCTTCCCAAAGCTTCAAATTCTTTCTTAATATGGCTCTAAGGATAGTGGTTAAGGTTCTATTGGTCACCTAAGTTTGGCCATCAGTTTGGGGGTGACTAGAGGTTGAGAATAACAATCTAGTTCCCAATTTGTTCCACAATGTACGCAAAAAAATGACTTAAGAACTTAACGTCTCTATCACTCACTATGGTTTTCGGCACTCCATGCAACCTAACTACCTCTCTAAAGAATAAATTAGAAACATTGGTAGCAACATCAGTTTTATGGCATGCTATAAAGTGAGCCATCTTAGAAAATCGATCTACCACCACAAATATAGAATCCCTCCCCTTCTTAGTTCTAGGCAATCCTACAATAAAGTCCATAGAAATATCTTCCCAAGGGGATGATGGTATAGGGAGCGGCGTGTACAATCCATGGGGCATAAGATTAGACTTGGCCTTTAAACAGTCAGTACATCTCTTAAGGCAATGTTCTACATCCCTAAGCATATGTGGCCAATAAAAGTGCGACTTAAGTGTATGATAGGTCTTATCTCTCCCAAAATGACCCATTAAACCTCCATTATGGGCTTCATTCACCAATAATAACCGAAGAGAACACCTAGGTATACACACTTTGGCTTTCCTAAACAAGAATCCATCAAAGATATAAAATTGGTCGGTAGGACCCTTGTCTAGGCACTTTCGAAAAACATCCCCAAAATCAGCATCATTAGCATACAATTCCTTAATGTATACAAAGCCTAAGACTCCAGAATCCAAAGTGGTCAAAAGCACATGTCTCCTAGATAAAGCATCAGCAACCACATTGTCTTTTCCTTTCTTATACTTTATAACATAAGGAAATGTTTCTATGAATTCCATCCATCTACCATGTCTCCTATCAACTTTATCTTGGCTCTTAAAATGTTTTAAGGATTCATGATCAGTCCTAAGTATAAACTCTCTAGGCCAAAGGTAATGGGACCATGTCTTAAGGACTCTAAACAATGCATATAATTCCTTGTCATAAGTAGAGTAATTAAGACATGCACCTTTCAACTTTTCAGAAAAGAAGGCTATAGGCTTACCTTCTTGCATAAGGACTCCTCCAATCCCAACTCCGCTAGCATCACATTCAACCTCGAAAGGCCGAGTGAAGTCAGGCAGAGCCAGCAATGGGGCTTGCATGAGCTTCTCCTTGAGCTGTCGAAATGCCTCCTCCTGAGCTGGACCCCACTTGAACTCACACCGCTTCTTTGTGAGCTATGTGAGAGGGGCTGCGATGGAGCTGAAGTCGCGCACAAATCTCCGATAGAAGCTCGCTGGTCCCTGGAAACTCCTCACATGGCCGATATTGGTAGGAGTCGGCCAGTCCTGGATTGCTTTGATCTTAGCTTCGTCGACTCGCAATCCACTTGAGCTCACTACAAAACCAAGAAAAGACACCTGATTATTACATAATTCACATTTCTTCAAATTAGCATACAAGTGTTCTAATCTTATAGTAGAAAGTACTTCCCTCAAATGCGCTTCATGTTCCTCAGGTGTTTTACTATAGATAAGAATGTCATCAAAGTATACAACAACAAATTTACCTATGAAATTTCTAAGCACGTGATTCATTAATCTCATGAAAGTACTAGGAGCGATAGTCAAGCCAAAAGGCATAACCAACTCTTCATAGAGTCCAAATTTAGTTTTAAATGCTGTTTTCCATTCATCGCATTCTTTCATCCTAATCTGATGATAACCGCTTTTTAAATCAATTATTGAAAAGATAGAAGAACCATGCAACTCATCTAACATGTCCTCGAAGCGGGGTATAGGATGGCGATATTTTACAGTTATGTTGTTAATGGCCCTACAATCTACACACATTCGCCATGAAACATCTTTCTTAGGGACTAACAACATAGACACATCACATGGACTCAAACTTTCCCTATTGTATCCCTTATCTAACAGTTCCTGGACTTGGGATTGAACCTCTTGGGTTTCGGTGGGATTCATCCTATAAGCATGCCTATTAGGCAAAGCAGCCTCTAGAATGAGATCAATTTGATGCTCAATACATCTAATAGGGGGTAGACCTGTTGGTATGTCCTCGGGGAATACATCCTTATACTCTTCAATAAGAGATAGGATGTGAGGAGGGAGGGTAGCTCTAAGCTCCTCACTCAACATGTTCAACCCTTTGCATAGGAGCATGAGGGTTGTTTCCCCATCCGCAAACTCGTCCAAAAATGTACTCTTGGAAGCCAAGCATACCTCTCTAGGCCGAGTAGGGGTAGACACATGGCTCGACTGAGCCTCCTTAGCTAACTCACCTTTACTTACCTTGCGCTTCTCAATCTCGTCAGCCACCTGGGTTGGCGTCATGGGTTTTAGAACTACATTCTTGTCATGAAAAGTAAAGGAATATTTGTTAGTAAAGCCATCATGCAAGACCTTACGATCAAATTGTCAAGGACGACCTAATAATATATGACAGGCTTGCATAGGGGCTATACCACATAACACATCATTTTCATAATGTCCTAATTTGATATGCACTTTGACTTGCCTATTCACTTTCAAATTACCACATACATTCATCCAATGCAATCTATAAGGCCTAGGATGCTTAATGGTAGGGAGTTGTAATTTATCAATCATCTCTTGACTAGCAAAGTTACAACAACTTCCCCCATCAATGATCACATTAACCACCTTACCCTTAACTAAGCATCTACTATGAAACAGATTCTCACGTTGATTGTCATCACAAGGTGCAGAAACAACACTTAAGACTCTCCTAACAATAAATGATTCTCCATGTTCATAATCAATGTCATCATCATCTTCATCATAATTAAGCAGGTTAATGTTTTGATCATTATCATTAGCATGCTCTTTATTTTCATCACAAGAATTGTGAGATACATATTCGCCTAAGTGATTAATCATGAGAGTTTTCTTATTGGGACAATCCTTCATAACATGACCTCTACCTTGGCATTTAAAACATACAATGTCCCTAGATCTAGTAGTAGAGGGGTTAGGATTACTCCCTTTGGGGCCAATAGATACCCCAGACAAATCTCGTCTTGTCCAAGGCACCTTACCCTTATCGACGGCCTGCTGGTTGGTTCGGCCTTCACCTCGTCCTTGTGGCTGGCTCGGCCGAGAGCTATACCCACTGTCAAGCCACCCTTGGGGTTGTTGAGGCCGGTTCTGGCGCCATGGTTGGGGCTACCCACTCGTCATTCTTCCGCCTTGGTTCCTGTATCTAGCTGCACGTTCACCTTTAATAGCCAAATGTAATAATTCAGTAGGAGTAGAGTAAAGAAAGCAATCAATGTCATGAGCTAAGGCGGGATGCAAAATCCTAAGAAACCTAGCATTTGTATCTTCATAGGGTTCTACGACATTAGCCCTAGCCATGGTTTCTTGCATAAGATTAAAGGTTTCCTCAACAGATTTATTACCTTGCTTAAGGTTTTCTAAGCGTTGTCTAAGCTCTCTAGCATAATGTTGAGGGATAAATCTACTTCTCATTAAAACTTTCAATTGGTTCCAAGAAGCGATAGGCGCATCAAGAGCTCTTCTTCTTTCCTTAAGCAAATTATCCCACCAAATTAGAGCAAACCCTTGAAATTCTAATGAAGCCAATTGCACCTTTTTATGTTCAAAAAAATTGTGACAATTCCAGATTTGATCCATTTTTGTTTCCCAGTCAATATATATATGCATCTGGATCTGTCTTACCATCAAAGTGAGGGATTTTTACCTTTACCTTACCTATGTCGTCCTGATCAGGATCTCTAGGCTCTCGGTATTGGTATCGACCTCCTCTATCGTTCCACCTCGGTCGTTGCTCCCAATAGTCCTCTTCTTGGAAGTCATCGTCACACTCCGAGTAGTAGAAATCCTCCTGGAAGCCACAACCTCTTCCCCTTCCCCGTCCTTGCCCCTGCGCATTAACAAATCCGTTATTTCTACCATATCTCTCCCCATGTGGAGAGTTGTTCTCTTCAAATAAAGGATTGTTTAAATTAGGGTTAGGATTATGATTTGGATTTCGGACTTCCCTTTCATCATTAGGGGTATCGTCACGCCTTTGATTACCTTGACCACCAAGGTTATTAGAACCCGTCGGTCTAGCCTCCAATGCCGTCAGCCTATCCATCATTGCCGCCAAGGTGGTGTTAAGAGTGTTCATGGTGTTGTTGAACATCTCGACTGACACAGATGCGTTGGAGTTGTCGTCATTGTTGGCATTGTTCGCGTCGTTAACCTGCTGAGACATTGCAAAGAAAAGAAAAACGGAACTATGTAAAGATTAGGAAAATATAAACAAACTCACAATGTGTTTCGCTCACACTCTTCTCTCTAATTGGTACGACAAGCTTGTTGGGGCAAATCAACACTCAAGCAAGAACTTAACAATGCAAGGCAAGAGATCAAGAGAAGAAACAAGAAACAAGCAACCGAAAATCTAAACAGACAAAAAGTATCGACTCGAAACCAAGGGTATCGACTCGGTAGTTGGTGGTTCCGACTCGGTATGAGGACGCTAGACAAAGAGCTCGATATCGACAAGACATAATCGATATCGACTCAACGAAAACTCAACAGAATCAAACTATCGAGTCGGTACTAGGGGATATCGACTCGGTATGGGGATGTGTCGACTCGGTATGTGTGAGAAACTCGATACTTGTAAAAGGCCACTCGACAGAAGTTGTAGTGGATCACTCGACAGGTCAACAAACAACTCGACAAGGGGAGATGAGCACTGCAAAAAGAGTACTCGACACTCAAGCAAACAACTCGACAAAGCACAGTAGTGCTCGATATTTCAGAATAAGTACTCGATAGTAGCACACACACTCGACAATAGGCAGAAAATTAGAGAAATTAAGGAAAAAGAAAGAAAACTTGGAACTATTACTTCTTGTTGATTCCAACCCTTAGTAAGGATGTTGTAGTTGCAAGGTAGGTCTTAAAAAAAAATTGTGCTTGAGAGGTATGTGTTTGAGAATTTCGGCTAGGGCGCTGGAATTTTCACCAAAATTGGTCCTTGAAGTTTCTTGCACTAGATGTCGACAATCCTTTTTTTTTTTTGAAGCTACTTTTGCCCCTAGTGAATTTTATCCTCCTAGGTCAAAGCTTTGAATGTATTCTTCTTTTTTTTTTTGAATTTTCGAACTCTTTTTTTTTTACCTAATGCAAGAACTAACAATGAAATAAAAGACTCTCAAAAATTATATGCTAAGGTGAAAAAAGAAAAAAATAAAATAAAATATGTAGCCCTAATGAAATATATATATATATATATATAGGTGGAACTTTGGCTAAATTTGGTAAATAAATCTATCTATGCCCTTATAATCTATGATAGATAATGTAAATAAACCTATCACAAATTTGATAATCAAATAAGGCAAGTACAGATAAAACAAATAGGCTAAGATAGAAAGCAAACTAGGGTTAGGAAACCTCTTGTGTTTGGCTTGGAGGCTGACGACTAGGAGTCCCTTTCAACCAATGGTGTCAGCTGAACAAGGCACAACTCGGCTTCAATATGTCTACTGTGGACACGGCTTAGTATGTGTTTAGGCTAAGTGCAACCACAATCATCACAAACAAACAAAGGTTAATGCAATCAAATTCAAAAATTAAAGAAGTAAAAACCAAGACAAAGAAAAGACTATTTTTGTAGGGTTTTGTGTTTATGAATAATAAAAGACACAACTTGATGTCGGAAACCAAAGTTCTGATACCAATTTGATACGGGGTTAGCCGTAGGACAATCCGATCTTCGACAATCAAGACTTAAAGACAAGAACAGAAGCAAAAGACTCAAGAACACCAAGAAACCTTCTCGATACCGACAAGAAACAAACACACGCAGCGACTCGACTTGACTTAATGGAACTCGAAATCGACTAAAGGCAGGGAACAAGACTCGATTTAAACAAATAGAAAAGACTGGAAAATTAACAACAAGAAAGACCGATAGTTTGAAGATTCGAACTAAGATAGAATGAGATAAAGACACTAGGTCTCCTAAGAGGGTAGGAACCAATTATCAACGACTATAAAGCCCGCCTCTACAACCTTACACAACCAAGCGGACAACTTGGAGGCACGAGGAGGGAACTTGTGATTACCATGATCACCAAGCTCTCGCGAGGTTGATGAACTCAAAGCAAACCAAGCAAGATCAATTACCAATTGTGCAATCGATGAGCAACGCTTCGAATCGATTGACTTTAGAACGCTCAATGTGTTTAACACGAGAGAAACTTTCATAAAAATTCAACCAGTGTTCTACAGAGGGGAAGCCGATTATTTAACCTAATCAAAGGCTGAATTTCGGCTATAATTAAATAAAATAATTAACTTAAGAAATTATTAAAATAACCCTAAAAGTTTCATAAAATAGCTTAAGTAGAAAAGTTACTAAAATAGGAAATATAACAAGTCTTAACACTTAGATGTTTCGGCCTAAACATGTGCCTAGGATGGTTCGAGAATCTTGATCCTAATGCACATGTATGTCTTCAGTGTAGGCTCGGGGAGTTGAACCTTGCTCAAGAACAAAGCATGACTCACAAAAGTGAATGATTCGCGTTGAAGCTTCTTGGCTCGGGCTTGAGTCATAGGTCCGTCTCCTAAGATGATTGGTGTTTCCGGAGGTATAGAAGATGGTCCTGAATCAGAAATGTTCTTTGGTTGGATAACTAGTTTACCCTTCCGTTTTGTGTTCTACTGTTGTCCAAATGCCCATTTCTTGAACCTTTTTCCCTTTTGGACCATCAAGAACTCCTTGTTTCCCATAGTAAAATTTTGCTCAGTGGTCTTAAGCATCTCATGCAACTCTTCAAGCATTTTTACAGCTCCGTTCATATTGAAGTTTAGCTTGAAATGAGTAAATCCATCGTGCAGAGAATGAAGTATGATGTCTGTAGCCAACTCTTGGCTATAGGGGTGGCCAAGTCTTTCCATGTTTTCAAAATGACCAATCATTTCAAATACATGAGGACAAACTAGCTTGCCTTTCTTATGTTTGCAATCAAGTATTGCCTTATGAGTCTCATACCTCTCCATCCTCGCTTGTTCCCGAAACACAACTTTCAAGGTGCGAATGATGGTGCAAACATTCATCTTTTCGAACCTCTTTTGAAGGTTCGACTCCATAGAAGCCAACATTAGACATGTGACAATCACTGACTTATCTCTGATTTGTTTTTCCTGATCCTTCTCAGCTTGAGTTGAGGCATAAGTCAATTTTGGGATAGGGGTGTCAAGTACACTCTCTTTTCCTTCAGACTTGAGAACGATTCTCATATTTCTTTCCCAGTCGAGGAAATTGTTGCCGTTCAACTTATTCTTCTCAAGAATTGAACGCAAATTGATGATGGTCGGGTTATCGTTTCTATTCATGATCTCTACAACATACAACATGCAAAATATGAATCATGTTTGTCATGCAAAAGCTTAAAATTTAAACATGCTTTAAATGTAAACAAGCTAATGCCATTTTATTCATAAAATAAATTTCCCTTTGAATAAAATGATTCCAAGATCCTATTACAGATAAAACAGTAGCGTCCTTTGGCACTACCCTAACTCTTATGTGACAAGGTAAGTAACTTTTACTAGTTATAACATTTATAACTCTTGGTTGATAGATCACATCTTATGTAAATCTATCACATGCCTCAAACTTGGAATCAATCTCTTCTATCTTTTGACAAAAACTAGTCGAGATGAAGAACTGGTGTGTCAGGGACCCTTTAGGTGTTCAACCTGAATACGGTATGGATCGAGAACGCTTTTTTTTTTTGTTATTAACAAATAAGATAGTTGATTCCCTCGTTTTAGGGTTTTGAAATTTTGATACCTTTGCTTTTCTTCTTCTTCTTCAAACTTGTTTGTGTTTGTCATTGTTGTAACAAAGAAGCATATAATGCTTTGTCGGTTAAAATAGATTCATTTTAGTGGTTCGATGTATATTTTATATTATGTGCTTGTTGTATCTTTCCTCTTCAGATTACGACAAAATGATAGAAATAAGATAGTCCTTGAAGGATTTATCATATGCATGTTTGTCGCTATTCATTTATATAACTTCATTGTTCTACAAGGGAAAAATCGGGTTATTTAAACGATGAAGATACATATCATGAAGCTGAAATAGAGAAAGATGGGCTAAGTGCTGATGGAAATTAGGTTATTGCTGACCAGTACGAGGGACATGAGAAGAATTCTTATGATTTTCAGCTAGATGAATTTGATAATGAGATTTTTGCAGATTATGGGGACCTAGATATCGAGGTGAATGTAGTTCAAACACTAGGGGAGTCAACTAGTGCTGGAGTGAGTCAACAAGGACATGGATGCGTCCATTTGAGTAAAAGAGAAAATCAAGGAATTCAACAAAAGGGGAATAAGAAAATGGTCATGGGTTATTCATTTGATATTGATACTGAATATGAAGATTCTGATGAGCTCGACAACTCGGATGATGCTAGTGATACGGAGAAAGATAGGTATCCAAAATTTATCCCAAAAACTGATATGGATGATCCAAAGTTCAAGTTAGGAATGATATTTCCTTCGTTTGATGCATTGAAGAGTGCTATCAGATTGTACGCTATCAAGAACAGATATTCTATGACTCTGGAAAATAATGACAAGCAAAGAGTTCGAGCTAAGTGTAAAGATGATTGCCCATGGGTGTTGTATGCTACTAGATTACATGATCGTGATGGAGTTCAAGTCAAAACATATATGGATGATCACAGTTGCAATAGGGCCTTATCTAACAAGTTTGCTACAAGGGCATGGATTGCAGAGAAATATTTTGAAACAATTCGATCAGACCCGGACATTTCTTTATCAACTTTGATTCATCTAATCTAGGAAGGATATAACATCAGTGTAGATAGATCAAAGGTGCACAAAGAAAATCATCTTGCCTTAAAATGGTTGAGGGGAGATGAGACAGAACAATACATGAAGCTTGCTAACTACGGAGGAGAGTTGAGGAGAACAAGTCTAGATTCTAGTGTCATTCTGTCTTTAGATAATTTGGTCTTTCATAAAATAGTTGTATGTATTTCTGGCTCCAAAAATGGCTTGTTGGATGGTTGTAGGCCCATAATAAGCCTTGTTGGTTGCTATATGCATAGATCTGAATGATTGCATATGGCATATAGCCTATGTTGTTGTTGATGTGGAGAGTAGAGATACATGGACATGGTTTTTAGAGCTACTTGGTGAGCAATTACAAATTGAGAACAACCACAACTGGACTTTTATATCCGACAGACAAAAGTTGACATGCATTTGTATTTTTTAATTTTGTCATCAAATGATTGCTCTTTTACTATTCTTGTAAACCAAACATTTTTTTTACATTACAGGGTTTGATTCAAGCTATGCAGTCTATATTTCCAAATGTCGAGCATAGGCATTGTGTGATCTCATAGCAAATTTTAGAAAACGATTTTCTGGCGAAGCATTAAAAAACACTATTTGGGCAGCTGCAAGGAGTACATATCTGTCATACTTTAAAAAGCACATGGATCACTTAAAATCTTTGAGTGCGGAAGCATGGGCTTGGATGGATGCAATTCTAGTTGAACAATGGTCTAGATCACATTTCAGAGAAGATAGTTAGTGTGATATATTATTGAGCAACATATCTGAGTGTTTTAATCGATTTATTCTTGATGCTAGAGATAAACCTATCCTAACGTTGCTTGAGATGATAAGAAGTAAGATAATGGTTAGGATAACAAATAAAAGGGAGAGGATGACGAAGTGGGCTGGTCTTATTTGCCCTTGCATCAAGAAGAAATTGGAGCAAAATAAGGAGGATTCTAGGTATTGCTGGCCTTATCCTTCTGGGGGAGCAAAATTTCAAGTCAGTTGCCCACAAGGCCAATTTGTTGTTGATATTGTAGCTCGTAGATGCTCCTGTAGGAAGTGGGAGTTAACTGGCATTCCTTGCACTCATGCTTGTGCAACACTAGCCTATAATGGAAATAAGATTGAGGAGTTTGTGCATGAGTGTTATCTGATAGACACATCTGCTAAGGTGTATGATAATATAATAGAGCTAATTAGGAGCATGGACCAGTGGGATGATGTGTGTCATAACCCCATTCGACCCCTAACCTCTGCTCTACCTAAACCTTGGAGGCCAAAAAAGAAGAGATGAAGAGAAAGTGGTGAACCTGCACCTAAAGGCAAAATGAGTAGGCTTCGAATGATCATGCATTGTAGGCATTGTGGTGGAAGTGGGAATAACAAAAAATCTTCTAAAAATCCTCCAAAACAAGCTAAGGCACATCATTGCAGTCACTTTAATTATACATTCTTTGGTTTACTTTTAATTCACAATCTAACTTTATTGTTATTTAGAAGCCTACTACATGCAAGAGTACAAGAAGAACAACTACGGTGGAATGTGGTCCAAGTCAATCTACCCATGTACCAAGTGGCATCAAAGAAACTAGGGTTGGCATGGTACGGTAACCACCAAAAAAAGGTGATTACCATGTACCAACCACAAACTGGTGGTACGCAAATTTTCATACCATGTAACAACCACAAGTTGTGGTTACTGCATATATGGTAACCACGACTTGTGGTTACCATCGGTACATTACCATGGTTACCAAGCTATAATTCTATTTGTATTTTTTTGAAACCCCTTGGCTACCTTCTGGTAGTCATCAAAGTTATCGAACGAAAAAATATCGTTACGAAAAATAATATACTTACCACCTATTAAAAGTTCAAATAAATGAAATTCACAACCTAAAGTACAAACCAATTATAACCAACCAAGTTCAAAGTCTTGAAAAAAATCAAGTTCAATTCTTCAAAGTTCAAACATTCAAAATGTTCTTACAAGTTCAAACAAAACAAGTTCAAAGTCTTCAAACATTCAAAATGTTCCTACCGTTTCTAGTAGAAAAAGTAGAAAGAACCAATTTAGGTCAAAATCAAAACACAAAATATAAATAAAAAACTTAAAACTTAAAGGTAATAACAATAAAACATTAAATAAAAAAATTAATATATATACTTGGTAACCATGGTATTCAGATTTCATTACCATTACCGTACCACCTTCACGTGGTTACCACCATGTTGGTTACCACAAGTGTGGTTACCAACATTGTCGGTTTGTGGTTGGTACGTGATTGGTATGGTAATTTCCGTACCATTTGCCAACCCTGGAAGAAAGGATTGCCACAAATACAATTACTAGATGGATGCCTGATGTAAAGTTTTTTTTTGTTTAAATAAAAGAAGTGATAACTAAATGACTTTGTTTATGGTTTACCACTCTTTAACATTTATTGTTAATCAATATGACAGGGTACCATCCAATCTTACCCTTTAACTTCAAGTATCAAGAATACTGATCAAGGTCGAGCCGCACGTTGAAGATCAAGAGGAGGACAAGATGGAGGTAGATAGAGATTGTTCCTAGCTAGTTTCTCACTGAAAAATTAGGTTGCTTGAAAAATATAGTTGTTGCTATATCAAACATCTGGATTAATTTCTAGTAGTTAGAAACTTAGAAAACTACCAAGATGTGGACACCTTTTTTTTGTGCCTTTTGCACTCAGTTTGCAGATTTAGCTATATTTTCCAAGTTTTAGACACTAATTTCAATCTGTTGGGATCATCTTTATTATGTACGTAGTTATGCCAATACTCATTTTGAGACTAATTTATGATATTTTGAAGGGCATTTTTGGTGCAATGAGCTAGTGTTGGCATATATAATTTCACACACTTTAAAGCACTTTAGTTGTCTGTATAAATTAGAGCAGTTTTTCCATCCATCATCCCAATGTCAGGTCGATAATGAATTATACTCCAACAGAGATATCAAAATTTCATTGAATCAATATCTAGATAGCTTATGTGGGATTTGAACCCACACCTTGTGTGTTAGCACATTGCTCTACCGATTGAGCTATTAAACTTAATTTGTAAGATAGTTGAAGCTTCAATTGAAAAATGAGTTACCAATTTGAAAATATGGTCTCTAACTAGGCAGAAAAGTAGGTGAATCATTGTACTAATGTCAACCAGAATCACATGCTTTATATGAAAATAAGATAACATACCATTGTGACTTCAAAAGACCCCTAAATTTAAAATTTGAGATTAGGTTCTTGTCTGCACAACCTTGGTGTAGTTCAAATTCTAAAGGCTAAACCCAGAATTTGAAATTACATTCCCTAATCCTAAATTTGAAATTATAATCAATTTATTCCAATCCCTAAATTCGGCCATAAAATCCCCAAATTCAAATCGTAAATTGTAAAATGTTAAACCAAAAATTGGAATTACATACCAGCTTTGAGTTGCCACCACCTGTCGCCGCCTACCACGCACCACCATCCATGCACCCTCACCGGCTCCACTCTCGAGTCACAAGTCGTGGTCGTCTTGGGTCACCGGTTTCTTCCCTCCTCATCTTTTATGTGTCTTTTGGATGAATCTGGATTGAAATACAACTTACGAGGAATGAATTCTTTTAAATCAATTTTCCCTTTTCTTTCATCTTTTTTTAATTATATGACACATCATTATTGTTCATTAATGAAAATTTCAACTGAGACTACACGTGGACTTAATTAACGTTAGGTTAACGGCATATTTGACGGAGGATCTGTTTGAAATAAAATAGCATATATTTGAGACTAATATGCTACAACTTAAACATTAGGGACCTAAATGAAACGATTTGTAAAGGTTGGGGACCAAGAATGCAATTCACCTTAATTTTTTTCACCAAAAAATAATATAGATATAAACAAAATTATTTTAACAGGTTATATATAATCAAAATATCTTTTATTTATATTCTCTCAAAATACAAATAAAATTCACAATATTTATAAGGTAAAAGGTTTTTTTCATAATCTATCATTAATTAATTGTCATGTAATTTAAAAGATAGATGATTTTTAAAAATATTTTAATATTATTTTTTTATTAAATATGTAGTATATCTTTATTACGCTAATGATGGATTGTGGCTAGGACACATTTGGTTGAAATAAAATAGCACATATCAAATACTATACATTTATCTATTAATATTTTTGGTAAGTATAAATATGAAATAGTTTTGATTTATATTTTTTTATCACTTTACTAATAATTGAATCCCATGTGTAAGGATTGAGTTCCATGTGTAAGAATTTTTGTGTAAGAATTGAATGAGAAGGCGCAAATTTTCTCCCTAATTTAGTGATTGTCCCCCAAGTCCGGAAAATTGGGGTTTTGTCCACCTAAAATTTTATGGACAAAATTGCCCTTCCATATATAAGCGTATATGTTGTCCGCACTCTTTATGGACAAAATTGCCCGTCTGGCTTGTTGAAGATGATTCGCTCTCTTTTATCTCCATCTTGCTCAAGCGCTTTTTGCAGTTGAAACCGACCGTTCTCTTCGATTCTATTTCAATGGCAGAGAAAAAAGTCTCCGGCGACATCGAGGGAGTTGTTGTTGCTGCAATCGACAATAAAAGTGCAAGCGATCCATCAAATGGGGGTGTGTTTTGTGTGTTTATAGTGTTATACCGGTTTTGAAGTTGAATCTGACATTTCTCTTCTATTTTTATTGAATTTCAGAGAATAAAGGCTCCGACAAGATGGAGGCAGTTGATGTTGCTGCAATTGACGGTAAAACTCCATGCGATCCTTTAAGTGAGGGTTTGTTTTGTGTTTTTTTAGTGTTATGCCTTTTTTTTTTTTTATTCGACGTTTTCTCTTTGATTATATGTTGAATGGCAGAGAACAAACCATCTGACGAGGGTGATGTCGGGGATGTTGCTTAAATGGACAGTAAAATTCCAAGCGATCCCTCAGATGACGGTTTGTATTTTGTGTTTATGTCTTTTATCCCTGCTTTTCGTTTTCCCCCCTTATTATTGTGTTTGATATCTAATGTGGCTGATTTGCAGTGAACAAAAGTTCTTCGGAGAAGGTTCCTTCAGTTTAAGGTAGAAGTTCAACCGGTTCTTCAAGCAGAGGTTTGTTATTTTTGTTCTAAGGTTTTTTGTTCATGTTTTTCCAGGTATTTTTTTGTGTTTTTCTATCAAATGTACACATGCATTTGGTAGTGTTTCTTTGATTTTTATCATAAATACCTATTTCAGCATAATCTGTAAAATACCTATTTCAGAAGATTTTGTTATTCATGCCGACACTGTTGTTGTGTATGTTTTGTGTGTGTTTTTAAGATGATAATGCCTCTGCAAGTGATCTTCAAGAATATAAATGTCAATTTGATGTGAGTTTTTTTTTCATACTTTATTGCCCTCTGTGTGTGTTTTTATGTTTATTCATGCTTATGAATGTGTCTTTTTAACAGAGATTGAAGTACTGCATTCATATAAAGGCTAGATTTTGTGCAAAATCCAATGTTTATTGTGCTACAGATGTCTGTGATATTATAGAGAAACATCTGTCTAAAACTGATTTTGAGTTGTTGAGGAGAAGTTGCTTTTGATGGGTTTTTGTTCAAAGGAATAAGATGAAACTTAATTTTCAGCTGATTCATCAAATGATGTTTCGTATGATTAAGAGTGATAAGTTGCATGAATTGTGGTTTAAGGTTGATGGTCTTGTTGCTCGGTTCTCTTTGGTAGAGTTTTATGCAATTACAGGGCTTCCTATTATAGATACTTCAGTTAAACCATCTAGGAAATTTTCGTGGTCTTATTTTCTTGGGGAGAATCGATCAAAGTGTACATATGATGAGTTGTTGGAGGCATTTAAAAGATGTAGAAATTCGTCTCCAAAGAAGCTGCAAATGGCAAAATTGTTGATTATCGAGAAAATGTTAATGTTCAGGCGTTCAAAAAGTGTTAAGAAAAATCATGTTGCTCTTGTATGCAATCCAGCAAAATGTGAACTTTATCCATGGGGGAGAGTGTCTTATTCTTTGGTGGTGAAGTCTGTAAAGAAGGTTCTCCTTTGTGATCGATCAGATCCGAGACCATCATATGAATTGTTTGGATATATTTATGCTTTTCAGGTAATTAATTTCATGCATATATGTTTCAGCATCTGTTTGTTTCAGCATTTGTGTTTCAGCAATGTTTTTTTTTTTCTTTTGTATGATATAAAGTGTTGCTTGGTTATATTTATAGGCTTGGATACTGGAGGCTTTCCCTTTGCTTTCTGATAAGTTTCTTTGCGATTTCAAGATACGTGCGAACGATCAATACTCTCTTCGCTGGGAGTGTTCGTTACGACATACTTATATTGATGCGCAAGAGTTGTTTAATGGTGATCTGGTATTATTTTTGTTTTAGCTCTATCTTACTACAATCTTCTTTTTTTATTAGGTTCATTTTTATAATTTCAGCTGTTTTTATTGTGTGTTAATTTTGTTGGTTGTGTAGGCGCCCCTGTTCCCAAATTTTGGCAAGTTTGCAAGGTCCCTTGGGATGGTCTTTAAAGATGAAGTTGCTCACCCCATTCTTGATCACATAGCTGAACCAGTATTTTCACAACATGAGAGTGATAAGTTGTATGATTGTTGGAGAATGAGGAAAAAAGCATATGAGAGTGATAAGCTGTATGATTGTTGGAGAATGAGGAAAAACCCAAGGGGGGGAACAACAAGAAGTCAATGAAGAGTCAGGTGGCAATGAAAGTAGAGGTGTTGCAGCCTGCAGGTTCCAAGAAGTGAAAGTCTGCGAGTAAAGTCCTATCATCGGTGAAGAAACAGAAAATTGAAACAAGCAAAGCTACCACAACGAGGAGGGGTCGGTTTGCTGGTTTAGTTTCAGCTCAACAAGCTGATGTCATTTCTAAACCATCATGTGAAATTGGTTCTACTAAAAAAAAGACAAGGGGTAAGAAAATTTCAGCTGCAAAGAAATCACCAACCATTGAAGATGCAATTGCGAAACCTAGATTTGTATTTCGTAGGAGAGGTAATTTTGCTTCCAAAGATTCTAGTGATTTGTTTATGCCAATTGAAGTTGCATGTCCATCTTTTCATCGAGTTGCTGAAATTGGATTGAGGTCGTCCAATGAAGATGCACTTGCAAAAGATTCTTTGTTAGTTAAGGATGGGAATGATGATGCTAATGATAGAGTAGCAGAGGGCTCTAGGGGGGATGTGGCTCAAGGAGGGGAGGATGCGATGAATGTTGAAACTGATGAGTACTTAAATAATGAATGCACTGAGAAGTTGTTATGAGATCTGTCAAAGATGATCACTTGAAATCAGCGGGAAAGAACGCGGTGGGGGCTCAGACTGATGATTTCAGCAAACAAGGGGAACATCCTAGCTGGTTGAAAGAAATACAGATGAGGTTGGATAAGCTTGGAGAGTTGCCTCAAAGATTTTCTGATTTGGCTGCGAGGGTGGAAATGCTTGAGGAACGTTTGTCAGGATGTTTAAAATTGGTGGCTGTTGTTGATGATCTTGTGAAGAAGGTACATTCCTTATAAAATAGGTTTACAATGCAAGAGTCAATGCAGTTTAAGTCTCAGTCATCCAATGTTGTACCTCCTGACCCAGTGATTTCAAAGGTTGTGAATGATGTATTGGATGAAATTGAGAAAGATATACCAGCAGGGGGTGTGGTGGATATTCGGGAAGAGGCACCTACTGAGATTCTAGGTCAACCAATTGGTACAGATGTTTCAGCATATGTAAATGAGGTTATACCTATTACATTGGTTGAAGGGCAGAGGTGATTAGATTCATCTTCAGGGAAGGTATTTTCTGTTGACTTAGGGCGTGACTCTGATGTTGATTTAAAGGGTCAGGAGTAGTGCTTAGATGATGGTATTTCTGGGGGGGTGGGTAAGGTGGTGGGTGTTCCTGAAGTCAAGGTTGTTGAAACCAAAGTTGCTGGAAAAAAAGATGATGAAATGGTTGATGCTGAAGCCGCATCAACTCATGGCCAAGTAGTCAACGATGGTGATGAACCTGCATGTTTGGAAAGTGAAGAAGGTGGTGCTGATGCAACAAAAGATGCTGCTGGTGATTTAATGACCTCGCCTCCTGGAAAAATAATACATGTAAGTGATGGGGAAGGGGATGATGACAACTTGTTGAAGCAGACACGTACTCAGTGGGATACAATTTCCAAAGATCCTAAATGTGCACAAGAAATTGAAGATTTCAGGCGTTTAAAGCGTCTTTCAAAAGCAAGTAGTTTTCTGTTGAGTCCGTTTGTTGCTGAAAAGATAAGGATCCCGAAGCATGCTGGAAAAAAATCATTGCTCAGCAAGGTTGATCATGACTTCATGTATGGTTGTGTTAAAGGCTCAAGGTATGTCCATCTTAATTTTTCATGTGTTTTTCGAGTGCTTTAGTAATATCTATATATGCTGACCTGAATTTTTATTCATGTGATAATATGTGCAGGGATTTTTCAGTACTTTTAATGAGAGTTAGAAAAGAGAAGTCATTTTTCAGAAACATTGTTAGGAAGGATGGTTGGCTTGATATAGATGTAAGTATGCTGAAACTGTTTTTCTTTTCACCATCTTTTCAAGTAATGTAACTATGTATGTATTTCTGTTATTATGATCTGCTTGAAAAAATTCCTTACACTGTTTACTGTTTCAGCACCTTGAAGCTGGATTGGTTCACATGAGGAAGAGAGTTAGTGAGGATCCTAGCAGCTTTGAAGGCATTATCGTGTTGGATCCTATTTTTCATCAGAAGTATCTCCCAGAATGCTCGTCTTCATATGAAGAAACAAGCCCTGTTGAACAATTCACTTCTAGCTACTTCCTGGGCTTATATCCTAGCAATTATCCCAAGACTTGGGAGTCTGCAAAAAAAGGTTTACACCCCATTTAGCATAAACAATGAGCACTGGGTTGCCTTGGAGACAGATCTTGTTGAAATGGTTATAAATGCCTATGATTTCAACCACTACATTGTGTCTGCTGAAAAGCTTGTTGAACATCTGCGCTCGATGGCTGAGTGGTTGCCAATTCATTTGGATAATTCTGGTGTGATCCCAAATTTTCAACCGCCTACATTCCTCATTAACAAGGTCCCTGATCTAGTGCATGATACAACTGGGTATGGAAACCTACTTTTATAATGTTTTCAAAGTCATTTAGAAGCATTTTGTTGTTGTGCTTGATATTACTATGTTTTGTTTCATTTTTTGCAGTGCATCTTGTGGGGTCTTTATACTCAAAGCAATTGAAGCAATGGTGTTTGGGGGAGATGTGAAGAAGTTTACCAATGAAAGAATCTTTCGATACCAAGAACTTATGGTCTCAGACTTGATTCAAGAGAGATGAAGTTTTAAATTCTAGATAATAGCATCTTGTGTGTAACACCATCTATCAGATTTAGGGATTTCAAGACATTCTAATGTATTTGTAGTGTAGATGTATTTCCGGGGAATATTATGGACAACTGATTTTTTTATAGCATTTTGAATGCATTTCAATGGCACTCTTTGAAGCCAGTGAAATTGACATTTATCTAATGGTTTAATGTAAATTGTGTCAGTATTCCTGTTTCAGCATTGTGTTCAGCAAGTTTGTTTCAACAAATATTTCATGTGGAAACAGAGAGGATTGTATAGATTAAAGTTTCAGAATATCAATAAAAATAAATGTTAACTGGTAACCATAAGAACTAAAAATAAGATGATATAGTATAGCAACGACACAAAGTATAACTTGTTAAAAAAATACAATGCATCACATTAAAACCATATCTGTTTGCTGAAACAGTTTATAAGTGAACTAAAAATAAAAATCATCATTATTTGTTTGTATCTAGCTGGTGTTAAGCTTTTAAAATTGACTTTTAGTTAATGGTATAATGTAAATTGTTCAGTATTTCTGTTTCAGCATTTTGTTTCAGCAAGTTATGTTTTCAGCATTTTGTTCAAGTTGACACCAATATACAATGTTAAGGTGCCATATTTTAGAGAAACATGGAATATAATCTCTAAATAGGGGATTTATTGCGTTTCTTAGCATTTTGTGTTCAGCAAGTTATTTTCAGCACATTTTTCATGCTCAAAACAGAGATGATTGTCTAGATTAAAGTTTCAGAATAGCAATAACTGGTAACCATAAAAACTAAAAATAATATGATATAGTATAGCAATGACACAAAGTACAACTGATTAAAAAAACACAAAGCATCACATTAAAATCATGTCTGATTGCTGAAACAGTGTAAAACTGAACTAACGATTAAAATCATCATATTTTTTCTATAGCCATCTAGTGTTGAGCTTTTGAATTCTTCATGTGCTTCCTTTGAAGCCATTCCTTACTGTATTTTGATCTTCTCACAAACTCTCCTTTGGAAATTTTCCTTTTCGAAGGAGGTCGACCACATCTTTTCCTTACAATGGGGGGGGGACATTTAATCTGTTTAATATATTCATGAAGGTTTATTTCATCATCAGAAAGGACTAGATATATGGTTTCAGCATGTGCCAAACTCCAAGCTTCATTTGTGTAGAAACTTGCAACAAAATGTGACACATGAAGCTTTTTAGTCACTATCGCTGACAGAGCATGTACACATGGGATTTTTTTAATGTCAAACACCCTACAGGTGCATTATTTTGCTGAAAGATCAACAACAGTCGGCGTACCTTCTCCAGTAACTTCAAAGACAGACTCATTCAAGTGTTTTACATTGTATGCACCAACGTCCTTTTGCAATTCTTGAATCATTTTCATTATTGCAGGGCGACTCTTTGTGTATTCAGTGTTGCAGATTGCCTTCTCTCTTGAGACCACTTTGTCAACTTATCTCTAACAAATTCTAACAGTGCAACAATGGGCAGATTTTTTTTACCACTCACAACAGAGTTCAAGCTTTCAGCGTTGTTTGATGTCATTATGTTATACCGATTACCCTTTGCATGTGCTCTTGCCCACCTCTCCAGCCCCGCGGATATCAAATAGGTTGCAAGGCTTGGGCATTCTTCTTTTATACGGTCAAATTGGTGAGCAAAATCACTAACAATGTATGTTTCAGCAGCCTGTTGGAACATGTCCGCAAGATGCCTTTTCTTGAAAGTTGCATGTATGTTCTGCTTCAAATGCTACATATATACGCAATGGGTAGCAATAGGGTATATCTCGGTGATAGCTTTAGCAATGCTGGAATGCCTATCAGAAACAAACACCAAATCATCTGTAGGTGGTATAACTTTACTGAGTTGCTGAAAAAACTACCCCCAAGATGCATTATTTTCTGTGTTAACAATCCCAATAGCCAGCGGGTATAATTTCATATTTGCATCTTGTGTAACTGCTCCAAGCAATGTACCCTTATATTCCCCTGTTAAGAATATATGTTGTAAACCTTGTCCCTCAAAGTTGATAAAGTGATTGAATCCTCTAGCACAAAAGCTTTTGAAGTAGTGTTTCCATCGAACAGTAATCATGTTTCAGCAATTCTCTACTTTCCCCCATACACAACTGTTACAATGTTTGATGACATTTCTATCCTTTCGAACAAAAAAGAAAAGTACTACTGCTTCCTGCAATTCAATGTTGGACAGTATTAAAGTACTTGAAATATAATTTGAATACATTTCAGTAAAAACGAACAGCGCAATAAAAAAAGCAGAGCTGCTGAAACAATTAAAAAATAGATAACTGCAATCCACATGAGATCAATATTCGATAGTTTCAGCAATCATTGAGGATGCTAATGTTATATAGAAAATCGAAACACAGACCTGCAGAAACACTTTCAGTAGCAATAAAAAAACAAAAGTTTCAATCATAAAGTTCATAGCAGCAGATTAGAATTGATAGAAAGTATTGAATTATAGTATCAATCGTAATTTCAGGAGCAATCATAAACGATTGGTAGGAAATCTGTGTGTTTCACGATACTTATAGCAGCGAATCAAAAATCTGTTAGTTTCAGCAGATCTGGTAGTGCAAAATCAAAATCAATTAGTAGAAACTTTGCGCCTTCACATCAACAATCATAATCAATTGATAGAAATTATTGAATTATAGTATCAATTGTAATTTTAGGAGCAATCATAAACAATACTTATAGAAGCAAATCGAAAATCTGTGTTTCAGCAGATCTGGTATTGCAAAATCAAAAATTTTGAAGAACGTTAAATCAACGATCACAACAGATCTGTAGTGAATCAAAATCATAATCATAAGTTCGAAGAACATTGCTGAAGAATAGTCCAAAATTACAGCAAAAAACGATCGATAATGCTTACTTGTTGATATGCGTACGTAGTTGAATCAATTCAGCAACAGATTGTTCAATTGAGCAACAGATCGATCGTTTATAGTAGATAGATCGATTGATAGGTAAAAAAACGATCGATTTACAGCAGGTAAGATGAAGGGGAGGAAGCTTGTGTGGCAAGGTTTTCGGTTGTCGGTTTCAGCCAAAAAAAAAAATTGGTGGACAATTCCCTAATATGGAGAGTTTAAAAGACACATTTCTAATATAGTTCAAAATTTTGACTTATATGGTAAATGCCCCTAATTGAATCCCATATGTAATTAATGGCCGGTTAATTTTCTAAGAATTTTTGTGTAAGAAGAATTTAATCCCATGTGTAATGGCGAGTTAAGTATCTTCTAAGAATTTTTTTCCGAAAAAATATAAAATTTTCTAACATATCCAATTTTAGTTTTTCTTTCTTTGATCTTTCTATCATTGATAAGGACAAACTAAAATTGGATACATTTTTGGTATTTGTTACTACCTCCGTCTCAAATTAAATGTCTTTTTGTTTTTTTACACGTTTTAAAAAAAACGGAAAACTCTATTAAATATTATTTTTAATTAATTTTTTTTATACAATTTGATATTTATTACTCCTTCCGTCCAACAATACATGAGTTTTTAGAGATAAAATTTTGTCCAACAATAGATGGACTTTTATGTTTTCTAGGTAGGAAGTTGTAATGATTTGTGTTGGTTTGTGTGTTGTTGACTTTTTAAAATAATTTGATTGGTTAAAATGTGTAGTGGGTGTTAAAAAATAATAAAATTTATGAAAAAGTTAGTGCAATGATGATGTTTTTTTTAAAGTAAAGTGTTTTATTAAAACTTGTGCAAAATATTAAAAGGTCATATATTTTAGGACGGAGGCAGTAGTAATTAGTATAGAAATATTTTTAAAAAAATATTTTATAAAATTTTTCGCTCGTGCAGAAAAAGACAAACGAAATTTAACACGATAGTACATTAATTTGCTGCCTACCACTACTTTATAAGTTGCTTACAATGCAATGTAAACCTTATCAATCATTGAGATTCAATCTTCAACGATAAGCTCTGAGCCATGAAGAACACAGAGTTGATCTTCTTCCCGGCGCCGGGGAACGGCCACCTCGTCTCCGCCGTGGAGTTCGCCAAGCGGGTAATCGCCCACGAGCCTCGCCTCTCCATCACCATCCTCCTTATAAACTCCCCCTGGAGCGGCGGAATCACCTTGAACCTACCAAACCCCTCCCAACAAGACTCCTCCCCTACCACCATCGGCGGCATCCGCTGCGTCGACCTCCCGCAAGTAGACCCGCCCTCTCCGGAGCTCTTCAAGGAGTCCATCGAGCACTGCTTCTCCGAATACATAGCCGCCCACCGGCCCCACGTCCGAGACGCCATTTCCCGCTTGCTTGAGTCCTCCACGGACGATCACCCGGTTCAAATATCCGGTTTGATCGTCGACATGTTCTGCACCTCCGTGATCGACGTCGCAAACGAGTTCGGCATCCCTTCTTACGTATTCTTCTGCTCCAGCACCGCCTTCCTGGGCTTCATCCTCCACCTCCCGACTCACTCCGAGAAAGCCGGAGTGACCCGGGTCGACGAATCGGAACCGGATCATCACATCCCGTGCTTCCAAAACCGGGTACCCGGTAAGGTTTTACCGGGCTTCGCATTCAACAAGCTTGGTTACAAAGCGTTCATGGATCACGCGAGTAGGTTCAAAGAAACAAAGGGCATACTCGTCAACAGCTGCGCCGAGCTCGAGCCTTACGCGCTCGAGTCGCTATCCCATGCCTACGAGACGGCCCCGGTATACACCGTCGGGCCGGTCCTCGACCTCGACTCCAAGATCCACAAGCAATGCGACGCAACGGAGCGAGACCGAATCATCGGATGGCTCGACAAGCAGCCGGAGTCCTCGGTGGTGTTCCTCTGCTTCGGAAGCGGAGGCTCATTTGGCGAGGATCAGATCCGAGAGGTATCGAAAGGGCTAAGCCGGAGCGGGCAGAGGTTCTTGTGGTCGTTTCGGAAGCCTCCGACGGGGAACATGAGAACCCCGTCGGAGTACACGGAAACGGAGCTGAAGGCTATTCTGCCCGACGAGTTTCGGGCCCTTTTGGAGGAGGGAAGGGGGCTGATTTGCGGATGGGCGCCGCAGTTGGAGATCCTAGGGCACGAAGGCACGGGAGCCTTCGTGACGCACTGCGGGTGGAACTCGACTCTGGAGGGCTTGTGGTTCGGGAAGCCATTGGTGACGTGGCCTATGTACGCCGAGCAGCAGCTGAACGCGTTCGAGCTGGTGAAGGAGCTCGGGATGGCGGTGGAGCTCACGTTGGAATATAGGGCCGGATCGGGCAGCATCGTGGAGGCTAGTGAAATCGAGAAGGCGGTGAGGTCGGTGATGGATACGGATAACCCGGTGCGATGCAGGGCCAAGGAGATTGCAAGGGTATGCCGAGAGTGTTTGATGGAGGGCGGATCGTCTTACAACTCCATCGATAGGTTGATTCGAGGTTTCGTAAGCGAGACGGAATAGCATATCAATTGATTTTTTTATTTTCTTTTTTCGATCTTGTATTTCAAATTCGTTGTTTTTACAACCTACCGTTTTATTATTAAAACTTAATTGACGAAACTAATCATGGAACAACCATCTGAATTAAATAACCCAATGAATCTCACTTTTTAATTACCACCAACATTCAATTATTCAAAAGATAAAGATAATAATGAGAGAGGAGACAATCTTTGGGTAGTGGCATGGTGGATCGTCATTATCAAACTTTTGCAGATTTTCCAGTTTCAGACGAAGAAAAGAAGATAAAAAGTAGCGGTGGGCGGGTTTTTCTTTGGTCTGATTTTTTTTAGCAGTCACAATAAAACCAAGAAATCAATCAATGAAAGTTTCAAACTTTCAAATGAGTCGAAATCACGGACTGTGTTTATCGTCCACTCGGACCACTCACCTTCAAAGAAAATATCTCATATGCATCCAAACAGTGCCGCGCCAGTTTCAAACCAAATTTATTGTGCAAGAAACAAAATTTAACAAGCAAACTCCATTTCATATTTTCATCCTCTTCAACAAGGCATTTGCACCGTTAATATTAGTTAGTTGTGTAAATAATTTAAATTTGGAAAATCTTTTCCAATTAAGGTTCCGTTTAATAAAATACTAGCAGATAGGGTAGCTAAAGTTGATGAATTATTTAGGTTAAATATAGCATGTTAATAAGCTAATATAACGTTTGATAAACCTAGCGTTTAGAGTAGCCGATGAAAACTTATGAATAAAAAATCATTATCTCCGAAAAGATTCGGTGAGTAATTGTTGAAACACTCTCGCTCCATAAGCTAATTCAACTAAAATCTTATATTTATTTCATTTACAGTTATATAATATCAAAATCAAAATGTCCAATAAGCTAGCTTGATGGGTATTTTTTTTCTTGCGGAGCCAAAGTTTGTTACCATATGACCTTGGGACATCCAATATGTGTGTGGGGGTGTGAAGCTAGTATGAACAAAGGTTAATAGATTATTTTATTCTGTTTTTCTAACTTAGTGCTTTAATTAGTTTGAAAATATTCTTAAATTTTAAATATTTTTAGCTTTTCTTCTAATCAGTGTTCTAAAAACACATTAGGAGAATCCTAGGTAATTTAGACCGTCGTTAATACGTGCTTAGAAGCCCGACTAACTCTAGGTGAAGGGGAATTACCTAACATTTATTTGCGATTTTTATAATACTGCTTTAAATTGATTTTGGGATTTTTCATGGTTCACTATTTTTATAAATAATCTTTCACAATTAAGATTTTTTATTTATTTATTAGTCTGAAGCTCGAGAGGCCGACGAATCTGCAAACGAACTACTCGTCAATATACAACACACTAAGACTAACTCCAATGGTTGTGTATAAATGTCTATATGTGTATTTTTTAGACATTTTTTAGCTCCATTGGTTGCTTTTGGGGTGTGCAAATGTGCACATTTGAGCATGTAATGTGCAAATTTGAGCACATCATCTCCCTCATGTGCAAAAACTTTTTCAAAAAGCAAGACAATTTTATTGGTGTATTTTTTTATAATTTTTGTTTTCTTTTTTGTTTTAAATTAATTGTATTTGAATGGTATGTAAAAAATACACATTTGACTATTGGAGCAAAATACCAAAAAGTAAGGTGTATTTTTACACACCTTCTGCAAATGTATACATTATACACAAAACCATTGTGGATAGTCTAAGTAACACAAATCAAAAAAAGTGAAAGAAAAACCATAACCCATAAAAATCGTCAGTCAGCGCAGGAGCCGATGAAAATCCAAGACGAGTCACGAAAGCCGAGAACACGGGAGAGTGCGACGACTCACACGACGTCTGGACACCGGGAAGACAGAGAACAGTAACCCATCACCGGAAAGGGACAATCCTTGGGAAGTGCGGATCACCGATGTTGCCACACCTAAATGAGGGATCTTCGAAGACCACAAAGACAACCACAATCCTCTCGAAAGTCTCGATCATACGGAACGCCCGATACTGCAACCCAACTCAGAACCAACCGCAACCACAGTAAAGCAGCGACCCAACACCAAAATACGAGGTAAAATACGGGTCAAAATAGGGAAGATCAATCAACCGACGAAAATTTGTGAACAGAAGTCCCGGGACCAAACTGAATGTCCTGAGAGAATTATTATAACTTAATAATATTAATATTTTTTCCAAGCCTTTTCAGGATTTGTTCAGCCCTTTCGAGATTTTGGTCGAACTCTTTCGAGATTTTAAATTTATATAAATATATTTCAAAAATAAATGAATATATGCATGTATGTATATAAACATGACTTTTGTTCACTTTTTTTTAACTAAGCCCAAGGCAAAACCTTAGGCCCAAAGAAAGAAATAAACGGGCATATGGAGCACCAAGGGCAACGCGAAAGAGGAACGTCGGCCAAGCGAGGAGAGGGGCAATCAACGCCAATGGAACATCAGGCTCGATCGAGGAAGCCAAGGACTGAGGAGCCGAGGAGCTACAACCAAAGAGGGAGAACAACAAGGAAGCTCTAGATTGAAGAACATCGAAAACGGCCAACCGAAGCTAAGCAGACGGCGGCCGAAGGTAGAGTAGGTGGCACCAGCAACCCAGGACGGAACCGGCAAGACAGACCGGGTCGAGCCAATGCAGCCCGAGGAGAGGCTATACGACGGGATCGAACGAATGATAACAAATTTTGGGGATTTTTAGGCACGGCGAAGCGCCAGCTATGGAGCCTGAACCGCCGAATGAAGAAATGAATCGAGAGGGAGGGGAGCGACCAAGGCGTGTTGGAGTCCACCATAGAAGGATTGAAGATAAAAGATGGTTGTAAGCTCGAGAACAACGCGAGCAAACGAAACTAAAATTTGAAATCCTAGATTTTATTGCACTAAGAAGCACCAAAAGGCCCATTCCAAAATCAGTTTTTATCGACATCCTAAAGATGATTTCGGAATAGGGTTGACGGGAGAAAGCGGCGGGCGAGGAGGCAGAGTGGTGGCCAAGACGGATTTAAGCAGCCAAGGACGAGATGGAGAGGCCGGAGCCCTATGCTAGGTGGCCGAAGCTGAGGGTGGCTCAGAGGAGGTGGTGCCAAACGGGGTGGAGACCCTAACAAGGGTTAAAACTCCCTGTCTCAAGAAACTAGAGAGATGAGAGATTTTTCACAATTAAGATCTCTCTAGAGAGAGCTCGTTTGGTTATTATTTAAAAAACCCATGAAGTTGGATAAATATATGTGTCATGTGTTTGGTTATTTTTTTTAACACAAAAAAACACATGAATTTAACTTCCCAGAAATTTCAATTCCTACAAAATTGGAGAATTTCACTTACTTGGAAGGGACTAGGTAAGTTACAATTCCACCCTTTTTTTTAATGTAAAAATTCAATTCTCCCTATTTAAATCCCCACATCTTATAAATCAACCAAACAACTTTTTCAAATTTGTGAAAATTATAATTCACGGAAATTAAATTCATGGAAATTGACTTCCTAGGAATTGTACTTCCTATCCTAGAGATGAGAGAGTTTTCACAGTTAAGATGACTTTAACCATCAATAGTTTGAGGATAGAGAAGATTGGGAAAAAAGATTTGATATATTTTCATCGGTTTTTCTATCTAGTGGTATTGGTCATAGGATAAGATGCTTGATTGAGAAAGATTTAGTTTTTTTTTAATTGTTTTCTAGGATTAATGTTATATTTAGTAGGAATACTTTATTCTTATCCTATATCTTGACCTTATTTTCATATTAGGGCCCGCCCTTGTTTGGAAGTTTCATAGATTTTTTGCTTGGTGAGGTTTGGATGAGATGAAGAGTGTTTCAAATTAAAACAGTCAACAAGAGACTTGCACTACAGACTTCTCCACGACTCCACTGTGGCCTGTTCAACTCGAATCCCCCACCATGAGCAAGCAGGAGCTGATCTTCATCCCAGCACCAGCGCCCGGCCACATCATCACCACCGTGGAGTTCTCCAAGCGTCTCGTAGCTCATGATTCTCGTCTCTCCGTCACTGTACTCGTCATCAAATCCCCCTACTTTCCGGGAGTTTCCATCAATCAGTTGAAACCCACCAGTCCCTCCCAGGAAGGAGATTCATCCCACACCACCTCGGGCATTCGTTACATCGAGCTACCACAAGTTGACCCGCCGCCTCTGGAGCTCTTCAAGGAGTCGATGGAGCACGGTTTCCACGTGTATTTGGCCTCCTATGTACCCCATGTCAGAGACGCCATCACCCGGTTGCAGAGCTCCTCCACGACTGATGGCTGCGCTGTTCGTGTTGCGGGTCTGGTTGTTGATATGTTCTGCACTTCCATGATCGACATTGCCAACGAGCTCGGTCTTCCTTCTTACGTGTTCTTCTGCTCCAACGCCGCCTTTCTGGGCCTCCTCCTCCACCTCCCATCTCACCCTCACCAAGTCGGAACGGCCCAATTCAACGAATCCAGTCCTGATACAATCGTTCCATGTTTTCAAAACCCGGTACCCAGTCGGGTTTTTCCGATTTTTTCATTCAACAAACTTGGGTGCAAAACTTTCATGGATCAAGCAAAGAAGTTCAAAGAAGCAAAGGGTATACTCATCAATACATTCACCGAGCTTGAGCCATATGCGCTCAAGTTCCTTTCAGATGCTTGCCAAACAGCCCCAGTTTACACCGTGGGGCCGGTCATCAACCTTGATGAACAGGTCCAGTACAAGCCATGTGAGGCAGCTGAAAGAGTACGGATCATGGGATGGCTCGACAAGCAACCTGAGTCCTCAGTGGTTTTGCTGTGCTTTGGCAGTGGAGGGTATTTTAGTGAAGAACAGGTAAGAGAGATATCAAAAGGACTAACCCAAAGTGGGCAGAAATTCATATGGTCATTGCGGAAGCCTCCAACAGGGCACTTGTTAAAACCTACTGAATACACAGAAATGGAGATGAAGGGTGTTTTGATTGATGAATTTTGGTCCCTGCTGGAGGAAGAACGAGGGCTGGTCTGTGGATGGGCTCCACAAGTTGAGATCTTAACCCACAAATCCATCGGTGCCTTTGTTTCTCATTGCGGGTGGAACTCGACTCTGGAGAGCTTGTGGTTTGGGAAGCCTATAGTCACATGGCCTTTGTATGCAGAGCAACAGATGAACGCCTTTGCGCTGGTGAGGGAGCTAGGAATTGCGGTGGAGCTGACACTGGACTACAGGATCCGCTCAAGTAGCCTAGTGGAGGCTAGTCAAGTCGAGAGAGCGGTGAGATCTGTGATGGACAAGGATAATGCTGTGAGATACAAGGTGAAAGAAATGTCAGAGCTTTGCAGGGAGGCTTTAATGGAAGGCGGATCATCTTTCCGTTGTGTAGACCTGTTGATTAGGAACATCATGGGAGAGACGGAATCGCAAGGAGGCTACTGATTCTAACATTTATGTAATGAGAACCAAGGCGGGGAAATACATGAAATCAGCAGGAGTACAAGATTGAAGAAAGAAGGCAGCAATAGAAAAGGATGGAGTTGTTAAAGTTGATGGATTTTAATAATTAGTAGATACATGTATGAGACCTAAATAAGTATGTGGATGCGTCCTTGTATCGTCGCTGTTTTTGTTCTTTCTAACTCTGTGTCGAACCTTCTGGATTTATGATGATCTTGGCCCCCAATGAACACTTGTGAATTGTGATGATCTTGGCCCCCAAACGGCCCAAAGACGCCCATTATTCCGTTGTGCCAATATATGCAGAGCCTGGGGCCAATGCATTTGAGCAACAGCAAGAGACGTGGTGCTAGTTGTGTTATAACCCTAAATCAGGTCCTTTTGTGGCAGCAGGAATGACAATACATAGAAAATGTGCCAAGTATTGATTTTGCAAAGCCACAAAGATCAGTAAGCATTTTTTTTGGGTCGAAAATGAGCAAGCATTTTAATATAACTACAGGAACTAATCAACAACCATACAGGAACTATCTTATTTGAATGAAAAGAGTGCAAGACAGGTTTAATTATAGGGCAAGGATACATACTTGTACCAAACCCTGCATAGCCTTTAGCTTGGACCTTTGACGCATCCACAGTTCATTTGCAGGACATTAGAATTTTGAACAGTTAAATTACTCCCCAGCAAGCTAAGCCAAATCTTTTGAAGATCAATCAAAATCAATCTTCCGGGTTCATTCCTGCATTTGCATACCAAGCAAAAATTAATCCACTTCTGTATCAGATAATAAAGTCCGTGGCCTATATGACTGGCTTGAAGATTTAAATTCATCAAGGCATTCAGATTATAACCTTAAATCTCTTTGTCCTTGCACGATCAGGACTATAACGAGATTGGTATGGCTGGCGCCTTGGAGCTTCATTTGTGTATTGTACATCAGATGCTGCCCAGTTACTTCTTTCTTGTGTAAAGTTCCTTCCACTTCGGAAAAATCCATCATTGTCCCAACTCAGCTCATAGTCAGCCTTCAAGCGAGATCCTTCCTGCACATCACAGTATTCACATTAATATCATTGAAAACGAATCCATCATTGCATATATAAAGACAAAGCACGTGATCAAAGCTAGAAATAAATATATGTGCAAAAACAAATGAAAGTACAAGAGTTAAGACAAAAATTAATCTGAAATGGAAAAAAAAAAACGCCAAACAGATTTAAGTCAATTGCAGGATAATTTCTTAGGGGGAAGGGGAAACTCGATGTCTAGGGGAAGATTGCATCTTAATGATCTCAAACCACCTTAAAATCCTTCAAATCAGAGAAGATAAATCAAATTAAATTGAAGAGAAAACAACAGAGCATCTAATCAGAGATACTATGTATGCAGCATGAATTTCCAAGATAAGACAAAAAGGCACCCAATCAAGCTAATTTAGCTACCCTTGGTATCTCATCCATAAGATCAAAAGGACTAGAACCATGCACCTTTTGCAGTGAACGTCCACACAAGATCTTCATGGCATTGCAGAAATCACTATACTTCTCAAATTGAACTACAATCTTACAATTTAGACCTGGAACCACATATTCACCATCTTCGTCTGTATCTTTACCTGGATCATCGTCCTCAGCAACATTAAGATTCCTATTAAGGGTAAGCTAAGAAATCAACAAAGATTACACTGAATTTGCATCGAGCAAATTTAAAATTGAATGTGATGCAAAAAAAGGGGGAATTATATTTATTTTTATCCAAAGCAGAACAAGAAACGTTTGACACAATACTTAATTGAACAAAAACGGAGTGAAACTCATTCCATACCTTATTTTCCCAAGTGTAGAAAAAATAGTATGAGTAACCAGCATTGATGGTTTAGATGACACTCTTGTCTCTGCAAACCATCTTGATGGTAAGCCTCTCAATATAACTGTATCAGGTTCGTGCTTGGTGGCCCTTGAATACCCTGAAATATGACATAAGTATCAATAGCTAAGCAGCACTTCCACCAAGCCAATAGATTTTGAGCATCATTGATGCTAACATACTAGCCCATTGTGTAATGTGTTTCTTAACTTCCTGGCAAAAACTCAAGCTAACTGACAGTACTCGGTACTGTACTATTCTAGTATTCTGGACCTCTAGTAACTCAGGTTCAGTATAGGAGGATAAATTAGCTTGATTGTTTCTTTGGTAAAGCCAAGATTATATCTTCCACAATCATGATATGAACCATGTAAAACACAACACAAATTATACCTACAATTTACAGCTGGTTTATAAAATTCCGATCAAGTAAGCCAACAGAGTACCATCAATTCGGGTTATTGCCATGATTGGTTTACAGACAGTTACCACCCTGTTCACATCCCAATCTATCATACAAGTTCCAAACGAAAAAATCCTAACCAAATGCAATTTAAACAAGAGGAAAGAAAAACAACAATCCAAGAAAAAAGGCCCAAAACACAAACCTCGAGTGCTCCCAAATGCAAAGTGTTCCTCCCAGTCTTTCTTCATTCGCTCAAAATCGTCTGAAATAGGGGAGCTCACAGTCAGCCGAAACTTAACCCCTTCCAAATTCACCTCCATCCCATCCATCTTCTCCGCAATCAGCTTCCTCCACTCCGAAAGCTTCCGCTCCAGAGCCCTAACAGCTTCATTCTCTTGTTCTATTTCATCTCCCCCGGCCCCAACACCCCTCACCTTCGCGCTGGCCTTGACGAACCCTAGGTCCCGGATGAAGATCGAACCTTGAGCAACCGGATCTTCTCGCTTCCTCTTCTTGAGGTCTTTGAAGCGTCTGATGGCAAAATCCTCCTCGGGAACGGATACAGTATGCGAAAAAGAGGCCTTGAAGAAATCGATGAGAGATCGCTTGAGCTTCCATTCGTCCAAGGGAGACACGGAGGTATCAGCGCGGTGGACGGTGAGGAGGAGCCTGATCCGCGGAGAGAGCGAGAGGCCACTGGAGAT
Source organism: Persicaria tinctoria (assembly GCA_037127255.1). Lineage (NCBI taxonomy): Eukaryota > Viridiplantae > Streptophyta > Magnoliopsida > Caryophyllales > Polygonaceae > Persicaria > Persicaria tinctoria. The sequence goes on along the minus strand of JBANSL010000018.1, from coordinate 24,789,813 downwards.
CTCCATAGAATCGGTTGACGGCGGTGCGGCGGTCGCCATGGGAGAGCAAGATTGCTTTACTTTCTCCGTCGTCTACTTGAAGATCTGTGTGGACTGTGGAGTGTTTCACGGCTTAGGTCGGCCGTCGATAATTGCCAACTCCGAAGTAGCAAGCGCCGAGCAAAACGGCGTCGTCCTAAAGGGCGGGAAAAGCTTGGGCCTGGGCTGGGCCAAGGGTTTTATATAAAACGGCCCACGCGTATCATTGCACCTCTCTCTTGTGAAACAACAGATCACATCATATTCTGTAAGGGGAAATTTGGGAACACAGTCAACGTTCGAGCGGGAGGAAGGAGAGGGTTAACTGAGGAACAGGGAATGGGAGCGGCTTGTTCGTGCTTCGACGGCGACGCCAAACAGCGAAGAACAGAGGAAGATCGATTGGCCTCTGAAGAGGCTCGCGCTAAAGCCGCCGAAGCCGCCGAACGCAGGCAATCATCAATTGTTTCCCTTTTCAAGTTTACTGTTTCAATTTGTTGCAATTTGGAAGGAAATTCTATATATTTTTAGCGGAATTTTTAGTTTTTCATTAGCAGTTCGCATAAGGTGATTTAATGATGAAATTGAGAAAGCCAAAGGACCAAATTCATAGGCAATTGCTTTGGTTTCTTCTGTCGAATATCGATGACTTCAATAATGGATAAAACTACTGATCCTGAATAATGGATAAAACTACGGATCCTGAATATGAGGTGGATGTTTTGATATTAACCAATTCACGAGTGGATTTAAATGCGTGAATCTGCTGGGCCAACAGTATGTGAGTTACAGCTTACAGATGTGGAAAGATAGACCAAATAAGTAAGCATTAAATTCTGCCTTTAAGTTTTGATGAAAAATGGGGAAAAGAAACTACACGGCTTAGTTTGAATGAGTCATATTTGATGCTTGCTTGACTTGACTGAGTTTCTTCATGAAGCGAGGTTAGGTTTTGACTTGTGAGGTTTGTGGAATGACCTGCAGGCAACAAGAATTTGACAAATCTGCTGCAGGCAGAGCTGCTCGGGCCCAGATGGCAGCAAATGCAAAGCAATCTAGCAATGCGAGTAAGGGCGAACCTGTTCTGAAGGTACCGCTCTTATTTTTTGCTGGATTAGGATGTGGTATGAAAATGTGTTCTTTACTATCAGATGTATGGCTACAAGGGACATTACCAACCTGTTTAAACTCTGGCTTCTGATATGGACAATGCGGAGTATATCTTACACTTTAATCATTATTGATGGGATTCATTCATTCATATGATCCGTCGATGAAGTTTTTTTTTCACCATGTATATCTTGAAAATAGAAACAGAGTTGTGATATCGAACATTTGTTTTTCCTTTTTTTGGATGCAGTGGCAGATGGGTTGAGGTGCTGCCTTGTTAGCTTTCAGCAGTATATGTAAGTCTAAGTAAGTCTAATTACATCACACAATACAATAGTTTGTTTCAATAATCCTGCACTTGGCATATTTTGGTGTTTTCGCCTGTATTATTCAATTCTATTTGGACTACCCTTGTCCCTTGGTACGAGAAGATATGCTGAGGAAGAGAATGGTGTCATAATTTTTTCCATGACCCTGGTAGCTCGAATTAATAGCTTCCATGAAAAAGCCCCTTTATGACTAACTGGTTTGCTTTGGCAAGTTCCTTCATTTACACTGTCATTTTTTAATCTCCACTTCGGAATTCAAATTTTGAGTCTTTGGTTAGAGCAATTCGTTTTCATTACCTGTACTCCTCTCCTAGTTTACTGCCACTTGCAAAGTTGCAAATGTTTTAGTTTACATTTGTTTTATGGTTCGTTTATGCAGTGTGCAGAATAATCCACAGCAGACATTGGTACAGACAAGCCCAGGTTTTTAAAAGATGGCATTCAGCTTTGACGTTTTTCGGTGACAATTTGTGTATATTAGGATGTTAAGAGACTTTCTTCTCTCATTCGGTTGCATTTTGGTTCATAAGAAGCTCCTATGTCATAAAAATAAATAAGTTGTTAGTGATATGATCAGAAAAGAGTGTGTAATTTTTCTCAATTCAATTGGTTCAATATAAGCTTTTCTGTGAAAACTGTTTAGTTTGAGCTGATTCAGTATGTTGTAGAGATATGGGTATATTATGAATTGTTGTAGGAAGCAGATTCAGTATGTGCAGTGGCACATGACCAGCCAATTGCATAAAGCTGCTAATGCTGATTTTAGGGTGAGGTTAAGATAAATTATGTATCACTCCAAAAAGAGAATTTCATTGTATGACATATAAGTGTAAGATACAAATATGATATTAAACAGAAAATGTTTTATTGAATGATATATATGAGTGTAAGATAGTACAAAATATGATATAAAACAGCAAATGCTGCAACACATCAACTCATGATGGTTGTCTCCCTATCTTATTGTATTTGTTACAATGTAAATTGTATAGCATAGCAACAGATAGCTAGAATTGTTTTATTTTGTATCCTCTATCACTTAATACTGAATGTGAATTAATCGATCTCTATGGTAGAGACATATATAGATAGGTCTCTTAGATCCAGGAGCAAATAGGACTTTGCTCAGTAGTTCGGTGGGAACGGGAAGTATGAAGGTGGTGGGAAAGCAACAGGCGATGGTGGCATGCCTGGTTCAAGGGCCAGTGGAGGGAGAGAGAACTCTGGTGTGGGCGGGTATGGAGATGGTGGAGAAGGCGACAAGGGTGTCTCAGGTGCAATTGGTGTCGCTGTTGGCGGGAATGAAACCTCAGGCGAGGGAGATGGAGGATACAATGTTGGCGATGGAGAAAGCATTTGAGGTGACTCTGGTGTCGGTGCTGGAGAAGCTGGTGTTAGTGGTGGCTGAGGGAATTCCGGGATTGGCTTGTAAGGAGGGGCAGCATAACCAGGGTGCCTGAGGCCTTTCCGGGACCATGACAGCTCCTTGGCAGAGACATGGCTGCAAGCGAGGAGGAAGCTCGAAAGCAAGAGAACGAGGAGGGACGAGGAAACCGAGGGAGAAGCCATGACACTAGCTAGCTAGCTACTTGAATGAGAATTTGATCGGAGAGGTGAGTTTGGTGGGTTGGAAGAAGAGGGGAATGGCAGCCTTTATATAGGCGTGGCTTGGATTCGTTTGGTTGTTACGTGAATGTTGGAACTCAACAAGTCTGCCGTACTTCCTACGGGGTCCTCAACTTTGACAGAAATCTCTAGTTTTTGCATACATTGTATGTTGTTTTTATTTTTTTGGTATACGTAAAATAAAATCTAAATATGATAACTATGGTATCCATTAACTCCATACAACTAAACACATTTTCATAATTTCCATTCCCACATCGAACCAAATGAGTTTTAAGTTTGACGTGTGCATTAAATGGTTAGTGCAAATCAACCAATTTTCAGGAAATTAATAGGACACCACATCTATTACGTATAATATTTATATAATTATTATATATAATAAAGGAGAAGTCGTTTGTAACCCATGACACATTCGCCTTAATCGTAGTAGTATCGACCAAAAAGAATATTTTTTTAAAAAAAATATTTTTTCAGTTTTCTCCCCATTTTTTCTAGATATGGATATATTTTTGTAAAGATTTTACCTAATTTTAAGATAATATTTTCCCAAATTTGTATTATATTTATTGAATATTTTTTATTGATGTATTTTTGGAAGATCTATCTCTTTGGTTGGTGTGAATCAAGAAATAAAACTTAATCCAATGTATTTTATATACAAGATTTTACCAAAATTTTATTCGTTTCCACTCAATTAATACCAGTATAATATATATACTTAAGATAAGATTTTACCCAATTTCATTAGATATCGTTATATTTTTATAAGATTTTACCCAATTAAACATCGTCTCTTTATATGTAGAAAAAATTTGCAAAATAGGCACTTTATTTTGACGTTTTTGCAATATGGTCGCGTATTTGGACAATTTAGCAAAATGGCCACAATAAATACCCCTAAAACCTAATCCCGTTCATGCCCCCTTCCTCTCTGTCGTTCATCATCGGTCTTCCTCCCCCGCTCAGATCCGATTGAAGGAAGCTTCGATGCCTCGATCTGAAGCAAGGCGATTGAAGGAATTTGACTTCAGATCTGGAACTGGACTTCAATCGACTTCAGATCTAATTCAATCGGAAATTGAATTCGACCTCGGATCGGAGGAGGAGCTGCGACAGAGGAGGAGCGGCGGCGGCAATCGATAAGGAGAAGAGGAGGAAGATGGACGACGTCGAGCGAGCGAGGCGAGCAGCCGGAGCGAGCGAGGCAGCGGCGAGGTGGAGGCGGAGGCCGGAACGAGTGAGCGAGGGAGGGAGGCGGTGGCGAGCGAGCGACGGAGGGAGGGTGGCGGTGGCGAGCGAGCGACGGAGGGAGGGTGGCGGTGGCGAGCGAGTGAGCGACGGAGGGAGGGTGGCGATGGCGAGCAAGCGAGCGACGGAGGGAGGGTGGCGGTGGCGAGGGAGCGAGCGAGGGAGCAAGCGACGGAGGGAGGCGGTGTCGAGGCCGGAGTGAAGTGAACAGCGTCCGAGACTCCGAGATGGCGATGAGCCCTGGAGGAGAAAGTGAACAGCGTCCATCAATTAGGATAATTTAGAGAAATTACAAAAATTGTCCATTATTTTTATATTGTAAAATTTTTACCCCAATATTACATTTGCACTACATAAAATTATACCATTTGCATAACAAAGTGTTATATGAGCACAACATACCATTATGTTTAAAAAAAATAAAAAATAAAATAAAACTAGACTTGGGTGATGGAAAAAAGAAAAAAACCTTTAAAAAAATGCTGACGTGAAAAAAAAAATTATTTGAAAAAAGTGCTGACACAAATAGAATAAAAAGTGCACAAATTAGAATAAAATGTGCACGAATAATATTATAAAGTAAAAAAAAATTGTTATCCATGTAGAAAAAAATAAAAATAAAACTAGATTTGGATCATATTTGTGAAATTGTTATCCAAGCTTGATGGAATTGTTCGACATCATCTGATCGGCTTATGATTCATTTGTCCTGTGCTTCTTTGATTCTTTATGAAATTGTTATCCATGCTTGTGCAACTCTAAAAAAAGTGTTGACATGGGTAAAAAAAGTGCTGACACGGAAAAAAGTACAACTCTAAACTAGACTTAGATCATATTTGCACAATTTATGGTTATATTTGCACAAAGTACTCTTATATTTGCACGATAAAAAGTTAAAATAAATAAAATAAATAAAAACTAGACTAGGGTCATATTTGCACAACTTATGATTAAATTTGCACAACGTCCTCTTATATTTGCACGACAAAATGTTAAAAAAAATAATAAAAAAATAGAATGGGGTCATATTTTCACAACTTACGGTTAAATTTGCACAACGTACTCTTATATTTGCACGACAAAATGTTAAAATAAATAAATAAATAATAAATAAATAAAACTAGACTTGGGTCATATTTGCACAACTTACGGTTATATTTGCACAGCGTACTCTTATATTTGCACAACATACTCTCTTATATTTGCACGACAAAATGTTTGAAAAAAAAAACTAGACTTGGGACATATTTGCACAATATACGGTTACATTTGCTCAACATGATCTTATATTTGCACAACTTATGGTTAAATTTGCACAACGTACTCTTATATTTGCACGACAAAATGTTTTAAAAAAAAAACAAAAAACAAAAAAAACTAGACTTGAGTCATATTTGCACAACTTACTCTTATTTTTGCTCAACAATAGGTTATTTTTTACAAAACGATCGAGATTTGTGAAATTGTTCTCAACATGATTTTATTTTCTCTCAATATTATTTTAAGAATTGCACGACTCTGTTGTAAGAGTTGCACGACTATGTTGTAAGAGTTGCACGACTCTGTTTTAATAGTTGCACGTCTCTGTTTTAAGAGTTGCACGACTATGTTTTAAGAGTTGCACGACTCTGTTTTAATAGTTGCACACCTCTGTTGTAAGAGTTGCACGACTCTTGTTTTAAGAGTTGCACGACTCTCTTGTAAGAGTTGCACGCCTCTGTTTTAAGAGTTGCACGACTCTGTTTTAAGAGTTGCACGACTCGGTTTTAAGAGTTGTACGACTCTTGTTTTAAGAGTGCACGGCTCTGTTGTAAGAATTGCACGACTTTGCTTTAAGAGTTGCACGACAATCGGGACTTGTAAATTTATTCTCAACATGATCTTATTTTATCTCAATATAATTTCATACTTTCTCAATAAATTGTAAACGATTCAGAATAAATTGAAGCAAGTCTAGTTTTATTGATCTTATTTTATCTCAATATAATTTCATACTTTCTCAATAAGCTGTAAACGATTCAGAATAAATTGAAGCAAGTCTAGTTTTATTTTTTTATTTTTTTTAACATTTTGTCGTGCAAATATAAACCATAAATTGTGCAAATATAATCGTATGTTGTGCAAATATAACATTTTGTTGTGCAAAAATAAAAATAAAAATATGGATTATGGATCACATAATAAAATATAGATAGTTTTTTTAATTTCTCATATTTGTAGGGTGATTTTTGTAATTTAGTCAAAAGTCTTTCTTCTTCCTCAGATTTCTGCGAAGAGGAACCGTCCCGCTCCGCGCTCGACGCCACCGCCTCCGGCTCGCTCGACCTCGCTCAGCCGTTGCTCGACTTCGCTCCGGCATTCTCGCTCTCCGGCGCTCTCGATCTCCATCTCGAGCACTCTCGGTCGCCGACGCTCACGCCTCTCCTCCCGTCGCTCCGGCATTCTCGCTCTCAGAATCAATTAATCAAATTCGACTGGAATTCAGATCTGGAATTCAACTAGAATCAATTCGACTGGAATTCGACTTTAGAATCAATTGGACATAGATGGCGAATTCAGATCTGGCCGGGGGAGGGTGCGAGGCGGAGCGGCTGTGGCAGCGACAATGAGGAAAGGAGGAAGATGGACGGAATTGCTTCAGATCTGGCGCCGAAGCCATATATCTCGGCCTCGCTCACAATCGTCGTTGAGCAGTTCGGGATTGAGAAACAGAGAGCGCGCGGAGAGGGAGAGGTCGGAGGAGAGAGAAAGGCCCGTGAAACAAAGGGAAGGGGTTTATATTTAGGTCATTTCACAAAAATGTTCCAAAAACGTGTCTATTCGCAAAATAAGCCCATTTTCGTGGCTATTTTGCAAAATCCCCCTTATATGTATGGTACGGTGTTACACGACATTTTTATTTTGAATTTTTTTATTAGTCGTTTTAATAATATTAGGGAAATATCATTGCTAAAATTATTACCAAATCTTCATTTATTCCCTTGAAAAAAAAAACTTTATTAATGGTAAATATGAAAAAAAAGTCAATAATAATAATAATAATAATAATTATTATTATTATTATATAAGTAGCCCTTTTGACGTGGCTATTGTAATTTAATAGTTTAAATTTGTTTTTATTAAATCAAACCTATTGGTATATCATCGTACTGGATGAAAGATGATTTATTGATCATGTGATTGTTATTAAATCTCTTTTTAGGGTATATTTAGAATATTGTAAGCTATAAAAACATATCATTTTTAAATTAATATAATTTATAAATAAAAATAATTAATTAAAATAAGAAAAAAAACCAATTATATATCTATCTATCTATATATATATAGGGGTTGGTTTCGGTGTACTCAGCCCTTAACATGTATCATGTACACAAATCTGACCCGTTGATTCCCATAGAGGAATCTGAGTCGCTGATTCCCATAGATGATTATGCAGTTGAGTATGAATGATTATGCACTAGTATATGAAGGATTATTCAGTCGTATGAGTCTGTTTTGTAGGTTAGTCATTTTGATTATTCGATGGTATCACTATATTATTTAACTGTATTGACAGATTATGCGATGGTATTGCTTTATTATTCAATGGTATAGCTTAATTATTCGATGATGTTACAATATTATTCGATAATATTATTCGATGGTAATATATACTATTGAATAATAAAGCTATACCATTGAATAAAGCTATATCCATGGTAATATATACTATTAATTATTCGGTAGCATATTCAAAGAAATTGGTAAAAAAAAAACACACATTCCATTGAGTACATATTCATAATTCAAATAATAATATCAAAAAAATCACCAATTCTACCGAATGATCAATATGAGCATAAATAATACAAAAACCCTTAAGCTCAATGTAGATCCAAATGATTTCGAACTACAAAAAAAACACTACATTACACTGAATAAACATATATAATTCAATGAATAATGTCAAAAGACCCACCAATTCCACCGAATAATAAAACTGGACACAAACAAAACGAAAACTCTTAAGCTCAATTGTTATCGTAAATTTTTTTTTTCCATAAAACATATGCAAAGTACTTCCCCCGTCACTATTCACAGCCCCCCTTTCTTTTCTTTTCTCTTTTCTTTATTTTGATTATTGTGAGCCTCTGATTTGGTTTGATCCAAAGGTCGAGATTTGTGTACATTATACACAATAAGGCTTGTGTACACTTGATCCATATTATATATATATACATATAGAGTATAGATCATATGTACTCAAGTCTTATCGTGTATCACGTGAACACATCCTAGCCATTGATTTAGTGTAATTGAATGGCTGAGATTAATTGATAAATTAGATTAATTTTAAAAAAAAAAAACCCAACCCACCTTTTAACTTCAGCGCGTGTGTTATCCCAAACCCTACAAAATCGCCCTTTCTCAACCATTGAAGAGAGAGAAAACCAATTGGGGACGATCGATCAAAGCAAATTCGGAGGCAGTCGGTGAAGCGAAGGCGGTCAGCGAAGCGAAGGCGGACGACGATGGCGGCGTAGGCGAAGGCAAGTCATAGGAGATTGATGGGGGAAGCCAAGGCGGCAGGCGATGGTGGCGAAGGCGAATGACGAAGGCGGAGCCTTAAGGTGCAACGATGGCGCGCGGAGTCGCGAGGTACAACCATGGCAGCGGACGACTGATGGAGGCGATGGCAAGTCAAAGGAGAGTGATGGTGGGAACGAAGGCGGCCGGGGATGTCGGTGAAGGGGAATAAAGGTGAGCGGACGATTGACACTGAAATCGCCAACGTTTTGAAGCGGGTGGACGGGCGAGAATCGATCTAGTCAAACATCTTCACCCGAAGCGATCGATTTCATCATTGGGTAATTGTGTTTTAGGGTTGAATTTATAGGTCTTGTTTTTGGCTGATCGGATTTGGGGTTTTATTCTTGATTGTGGATATTTATGAGCGAATTTTAGGTTTTGTTTCATATCAAATTTGGCTGATCAAATTTGGGATTTCTAGGTCCTGTTTTTGGCTGATCGAATTTGGGGTTTCATATTCGATCGGGTGGGACTCCAGCGCTTGGGATTTCGGCAGTCGAAGGGGGTTTCCGATCACCACGAGCAGCCTGCACCACCAAAGCAAACACCGGCGCAGCCCATCACTTTCTCCTTTTCGATTCGAAGCCGACAGAGTATTCAATTGTATCACTCAATTATTTGACGGTATTATGAGATTATTCATTTGTATTGATAGATTTATCATAGATAATAAAGGATTTCCAATGGTGTATCTATTCTAATCTAGTAAAATGCGGGTTATTCGATTGTATCGCTACATTATTCGTCGATATTATTAGATTGTTCGATTATATGGATAGATTTATCATAGATAATAAGGGATTTCCATTGATGTATCTATTTTAATCGTCTAGTGAAATGTGAGTTATTCGATTGTATCGCTAAATTATTCGACGTTATTATGAGATTATTCGATTGTATCGATAGATTTATCATAGATAATAAGAGATTTCCATTAATGTATCTATTCTATAATCTTCTAGTGAAATGCGGGTTATTCGACTGTATCGCTCAATTATTCGACGGTATTATGAAATTATTCGATTGTATCGATAGATTTTCGAAAAGTTTAATTAAATAATCTTAACAAATCAAATCTATTCCCTAGAGTGTAAACCAATTTAAAAAAAAACTATCAATCGGGCCCACTACAACACTACCTAAACAAGTAAACAACCCACAATTCATTTGGAAGTAACTGCACACGCGCCTCATGTTGGAAAGTAAGCCAATATAGCATGTGGGCCCCACATTTTTTATTATAAAAAAAATCAGAAAATTCCCTAATTACCACAGTCATCCGAACTAAATCAATGGTCTAGATGTGTTGTATGATCAACTAAATTCACATGATACATGTTATATATCAGATTTGTTGTATGATTTATAAAAAGTTCACAAATGTTCCCACATAGCGTCGTGAATCGCACGACCACAATTCCTAGTAATAGAAAAGTCAATCAAAAGGAAGAATATATATATATATATATATTCTTCCTTTTGATTGACTTTTCTATTACTAGGAATTGTGGTCGTGCGATTCACGGCACTACGTGGGAACATTTGTGAACTTTTTATAAATCATACAACAAATCTGATATATAACATGTTGTACCAAACCTTTTAAAGAACAAAACAAGTGGCCATCCGAATCAGTTCAGGTAGATACACGGTGCCTATATTGCCACTCCTTCGTCATCAATAACCTGAAGTGTTTCGAGTCCAACATTCCATACTCCATAGTGAGACTGAATGACCTGTATGGTTGTATCACCTCTCATCTTGCATCATTAGCCTGACGAGGCTTATAAACGACATTGATGAACCTTCTTGTGTTGCTGTCATTGCTTAGACCACTTTCCAGGAAGAAATCTTCACCATTCCCCGAGGACTTATCAACACTATTGAAACCCAGCCCTTACCCTAAACCTCCAAATTGGCAAGACTGTTGGTTGAAAACCCGTCCTCAATATGGACTGTTGATGAATAGCAGGAATCCTGGAGTCTGATTATCTGTCGTTGTTGCTGCTAAAAATCTTAGAGGCAGCACGAAGGAGATGCCGAGGTACCTTGCCCATCACTCTTTTGATCATTGGATGTATCATCTTCCGGAGCTTCTCTAGACTCCTCCTGCTGATATCCAGCAATCTTGTCCTCAAGACAAGGATAGCAATCCTATATCAAGCAGCATAAATTAGCAAAATAAACAAGCGGTGAAAGAACTGCAGATTCTTGAGCCAATACTTACATTAAAAGTGTTGATCTTCTGGCCTGTTTCGCTAAGGAGAGCATTTGTGACCGTATTGTTCAATGTACATGGCCCTGGTAAGTCTATCATAACATTACAAATGATTATGAGCTGAATGCACAAGTTATTAGATAACAGCAGATGAGCGTAATAAATCCCTGGTAAAAAGCAAAAATCGAATGCCACAAAATACTTGTCCAAGCCAAAAGGGTCTGATAGTAGTGCTTCACCAGGCAAAAATCGAATGCCACAAAATACTTGTCCAAGCCAAAAGGGTCTGATAGTAGTGCTTCACCAGGTGAAACAAAGAACATTTGCATCCTTATTGAAATGATATGATGATGATGATGATGATGATGATGATGATGATGATGATGATAAGAATAATAATAATAATAAAAAAGACCATAAAAAATTTAGAATACTCACTTGTGTCTTCTCCATCAGAAGATCTCATTCTGAATGAGAGCCTGATAACCCCTGATTTCGTTGTCTGGGTCCATTATTAGTTAAATCGTTCTTCTCATTGAAACTCAGTGAGGAAACCAAGCGGCGTAATCCAGATTTTAGGAAGCTTTTTTAAGAGTCGCCCCTCTCCTCCCTCAAACAGTTAAAGCTTTCAATAGAGCGATCTAAAAGCAAATCCTTTTGGCAGACATCTCGTCAGCCTTCCCTGAATGAGAACATATAGAAGAATTATAATATTGGCCCAATTCATTAACTATACCTACCCATAACCTTGAGGCTATACCTCCATCTACTCTGACAAAACTTGCATAGTAGTCTTGACACTTACACAGTTACACCCACTTTCCGCAAAACATGAAGCAACTTCATACTGGACAAGTTGGCTACTTGTAACTGCACCAATTTGATTCCCCACGGTAGGAAAACTGTCTGACCACATAAAAAACAGCAGAACGAAATAAGAGAAGTTGCTAGCAATTTGAAACTATAAAAGGACACCATGATACACACCAATCCAATACTTGAGCTTGCAACTGTAACCAGTAACCCCTATTGCATGTCCACTTAAAAGTTTACTTCCAAGTCCCAATATCAAGATGGCAAAGGATGGAAACTTCCGAACCTCAAACTATTGTTCTCATTTTTGGTAGCTGTGGATTAAAGAATTTTTTTTTGTCAAATCTGGGTTGGAAATTTTGAATTTGGGTACTGCATAATATAAATTCTGATAAACCATGTATTTGTCAAGTTTTCTTTAATAGGTGGGGGGGGGGGGGGGGGGGGGTATCAGCTCTGTTATCACTACTGAACAGTTTCCTAATTTACAGATGGGCAGAATTGCAATCAGGAAAAGAACAAGAAATAGCTACTAAATCGCTGGAGATTTTATTAGAGAGAGATGCAGACGCCATCTGAATCCACAACCACTTTGGGAGATAAAAACTAATCTCAAAACTACCAAGGAAACTTCACGTCTAAATATTTCATTCACTGAAATCAGAGTGCAACTGCAGTATTCAGTAGATTGTAATATGAATACAATAGAGTGAAACTATAAACAAGCAAAGACACATAGAAAGACAACTTCCCATCCCAAAAATTATTTACCTCCATGCACGCTACTGAACTCATCATCTAACTCGGACTCCAATACACTGACTGAGTCAAACCATGCATCATCTGGGCTAGTACCTGGAGACAAGAAATACCTATATGTCATATACTCATATGTGATCCGATAACTGGTTTGCATTAATTATCTCACCACCATAGCAGCAACTTGCATAAGTAACATCACAAATAACTCAAAAATAGATAATAATTTTTTTTAAAAATAGCAGAGGAGTATCAAGGCCAACTTCATCTTACAAACACTATTCACAGACTATTAACTTCTTACAAACAATAATGAACCAAAGTGAAAAGAAAAGACTAACCTTTGGCATCGAGTTGACTATGGTTCCACTACAAGTGAGTGAGATGGAATGCAGAATTAGCCACCTCTGATTTACGACAGGTAATTGTTTCACCATTTTCAAAGTCCATATGAACAAATTCGCTAACAGCAACATCAGTAAGACCAGTCCTTACCTGAATATTTTGATTTATGGTTCCATGAGGGGGAATGAGCTTAGAGGCCTTTTTTCGATCATGAATAAGAATAGAAGACTGTTACCATCCCAACGAAAGCCAGTTGCTCAAGATAGCCATGCATTAATTTAAAAACCATTCAAATAAATTAAATGAGATAATCAGAACAAGAATCTACTTATGAAACCCCATTTGACCACTGATAAGATGATAGTTGAATACTGGGTAAACTTTTGCTCAACATAAGAGTAGTTGGGAGTCACAAAAACAAAAGTGTGTAGATAATCCACTCACATAATGAAATCACTAAATCAATCACAGAATCTTCACTTGTGAAGCCTATTTGGAGTTTGGATGTCATTGTGTGCCACATTAAGAGTTGTTATACAATTAAATTAATTAATAGATAGCAAAAGAATACCTCGGATCAAGTCAAAGATTCATCACTGAGCATAAAAAAAACGCACCTATATATAATTGCAAACAGTATAATTAAATCCTATGACTCAATTTAGAAACTCACCGCTCCATGATCCTTTATCCAAATGGGCAGGGGCCTTTCTTTATTATTAGGTGAGTATGGATCTCCATGAAAGAAGTCAAGAGCAACTACATAGAATCCTGCAAGCTTCCTACATTAGAAAAAATACATGTGAAAAAAGTGTAATACCTACACTTTCAAATCCGAAATAAGAGTCAACAAAAGCCCAAAAACCTGTAGTAGAATCAAAACCCAAAATCAGTAACGAGATAAGGAATTATGGTCCATAAGTTATAAAAGCACAAAACAAAAGTTAAAATTTTACCTCTTATATGAACAAATTAACAAGGATGCAAGTAAGCTTCAATTAGGCCACATTGCTGCCAAATGACATAATTAAACAAATTAAAACAAGAAAAGGAATTACGGTCCAAAAATTATAAAAGCATAAAGCAAAACTTAAAAATTTGCCTCCCTTATATGAACAAATAACAAGGATGCAAGTAAGCTCCAATTAGGCCACATCACATCACATCGAGATGATATAAAAGTTTTTCCTAATATCTCTAAAGAACTCATTTGCAAATATTAAAAAAAGCAAGTACTTATGTAGTTAGATTAAATTGAATTTAGTAGGCTGGTTGATGTTGAACAAATAATGGAATGAAGTTAACTTTATAGAGGAAATAACCCATCTTATCACATTATTATTGGATTCAGATAACTGCAAAGGTCAAGCAATGTAGTTATTCAAGATGCCAAGACAAAGATAAATCATGGATTATCCCTTGGAAACAAACTAACATAGGGTAACTGATTATTTCTTCTATAAAGAAAACTGAATCGCTAATGTCATAAGACATGTCACCACGAGCAGGATTAATCTCTTTCAACTTCCCTGGAAAGGTATAAACATATGAAGCATAAACTAATAGGATTGGTGAATGGGTGAAGAATCACTAAGTGGGGTGAAAAAAATAAGATAGAAAGAGTAGAATAACCAACAGAATAGAGCTTACCTTCGATAGATTGGTTTTTGACTAATAATCCATAAAAGTTCTCGATGCTTTGTTTGAGAAGCTTGCATTAAGACATCTTTCTCTAGGATTCGTCGTCCTCATTTTAAAATAGATCTAGGCAAAAGGAGAAAACACTAAATTGACTAACTCAAATTTAATTTGTACATAATTGGGAATAAGAACGAAGGGGAATCTGAAATATGAACGAACTGAGAGAATAGATAGTCCGAGGCGAATAAACCAAAGAACAAGAATTATGTTAAGAGATAAATGATCCTTGCATTTAGTGTGACAGAAAAAGGGTACAATATTTTGAAAATCACATGGAGGAAAAGGAGCCAGATTTCTTCCTTCAACCTCAAATTCATCTCTCAATCTTTCCTCCTCAGATTTCTACAGAGTAATATATTAATCAAAAAAATCAAACAGCACTCCTATGGCGATACGCAAGATAAGAAACATAGTAACTAAAAATCAATCTTTTACTTTATCTATGATCCAAGCTTCCATTCAATCACTTGACAACAACAAAAAGGGAAAGTTAATGTGCTTATATATGTTATGTTGATAGAGATTTAGAAAATAAAAGTGTCAAATTAAGTGTAGATCTTGAATCTACAAGACTACAAGCTACATTGCAGCAGTGGTGCAAGTTAGAAACGGCAAGACCTGCAAATATCGAATGCGAAAAAGTTTCTATCTTTAATTTGCATTAAACTACTCAATTGTAAAAGTTCCCTATTTATCTATTCAGGCTTTCAGCCTCCTTTAATATTGATCAAGCAACCTCAGAAGGCAAAGTTCAATATGTAACTTTTATAATCCTAATTAGGCTCAGTGATATATTGCTAACAAGATTATAATTTCCAACATCGAATTAGCTGGCTAATAGGACTCCTTTAACAATCTGGTTAAATTGACTCGTTTCCAAAGGCAATTACAGCTCTAAAATCAGTAATTTCAAACTAAAGCCTAAATCCTAGAGCCTAAGGTATAAAACCAAATTGGAAAAGCAATTAAAAAATAATTTGTCCCCAAATGGAGCAAACATGAGGATGATGAGGAATAATTAAAAGCTATATCCCGAAAGAAGATAACATTACAACAGAGGAAGATAGACTAATAGAACAACAAATCCATGGCCAACAACCTTAAGCGAATGAAGCACACCAATCAAATTCACTCAAAAATTTGGCCGCCACATGAAACCCTAACCTTATGTTTCGACAATTCAAATCTCGGCTCTAGGAGCCATTGGAACACCAGAGAACTTCAATACAAACTTGAAAGATAGAGCGGAGAAGTAAGAAGAGAGGGATTTAACCTGATGCGCTGAATAGAAGCACTTCAGTGGAGAATCGCTTCCTTGAGCTAAAAAATTGCTTGAAGAAGAGAGAGTGGAATGCTGCAGGAGTCGTGAAGAGGCAAGGGCACGAGATGGAAATCATCCCGTTGAAGAAGAAAGAGAAGGAGAAAATAGGACGGCTGGAGCGGCTATGGAAGCAGGCCGGATGGACCACAGCCAGAGGAGCCAAGATTGGGAGCGAGACGCCGAGGAAGCAAGCCGGACGAACCATGGCCGGAGGCAGGAGCTCGAATCGAAAGCCACGGAAGCGCCGAACCCCGAAAAAGAAGGCTGAATCCGACTAAACGGACAAAAGAAGAAGGCGGTCCGTAGGCGACGGTCGAGAGCGAAGGAAGAAGGACTGAAGGAGGTGAAGATGGAGATGAAAAGCCCAGAAGAAGGTGGTCTGTACAGGCGGCGGAGGCGGCAGCCGGCAGAGACTCGATCTCCGGTGAAGGAGAGAGAGGTGTAGAGAGACACCTTTGAATTTTGATGAAAAGACCGAAATGGGCACCAAAACAAAAAAATAAACATTTTCAAATTCAAGGTTTCAGGGGCAAAGATGACAATACACAGGGAGAGGATGCCAGCCGTTGATGAACTGCACCGACCACAAACGGACGGCTAAAATAGTAAAATTAGTAAAGAACAGTAAGGGCAGACTTGCTGCCTTTAGGTAGTAGTGATATATGGTTGCATTAGTTAAATAATATTATCTATAATATAAAATAAATATGAATGTAAATTTAATCTAAAAATATTTTGAAATATATATAAAGTTTGAGCCAAAAGAAGATTAAAATTTTTCATATTATGATATTTTGATTAATTAAATAATCAATTAATATATGAAAACTTGGTCCCATATCAATCTTTTAATTAAAATAATTAATAAAATTATATCAACAGAGCTATTACATCCAAAACTAATCTTATAACCCCACCAAAAATCAGGTTGTTATTTGAATTTTTGGTAAGTTTATCAATCTATTATATAGTTGCAAGTTTGTTTTCTAAAAATTCACTATAAATTCAATATTCAACAAAATATTTATCAAAGATAATAATTATGTTTCAAGGTTTAATTACAAATATTTTTATACATCTTTTTAGTGTCAAGTGTCAACAGTATTAAACTAATTAATTAGTGTAAAAGATTAGTTTTTGTGTGTGTGTGTAGATTCATGAAGTATTCAAGACTAACTCTACTAATCTCAATTGTTTGAACGCGTTACACGTACATATAATGGGGAAAAAATGGCAGAGTTGAGTTGGTAAAGTCCAATTTGCATATCTGCATATAGGCGTTAATTGTGCCTAACTGTTGGAATTTTTAGGACGAGAATTTATGAATATGAGAATGGGAATGATCAGATATTCCTCCTCCGTCACTCAGCGTAACAAAAGGGTTTGATTATTGACCTTTCCAACACGACTTCATTGATTAATAACGGTATTATAACACTTGTCAGGCATCCGCATTAGGAATCCTTTTCCCTGATATACCTGCTTTTGTCAAACAGTGATCCATAAACTATAGTTTATGGGTTCGAATCCATAGTTCAAGTGTTTACCTGTGAATTAAAAAAAGTAATTTTTTTATTAGGTAATAATTTGAGCTCAGGCATACCTGAAACTTGAGAGGTCGACAAATCGACAGACGAAAGAACCGTCGAACATAAAATGAAACCAAAACAAAAAGAAAAAGGGTGCAAACAACATGAAGATGCACTCTGAAAATAAAGAATAAGCAGAACTAAATCCAAACAGTTGAAGATGACGGCGAATGACAGGACAAAATCGTCGGGTTTCTATCAAAAGAATATCCAAACTAACCAACTAGTATAGCTAGTAAGTCCGGAGTCGATCCACAGAGAACTGTCGTTACTTTATGCGTTATAATCACCAACGAGAGTAAACAAGGGGGTTGTAGAGATGTAAAAATGCAAAGAATTGAATAAGTAAAAAATGGTGATTGTTGTAAACAATGATGAATGAGATGTTTCACCTACGAATCTCAACTTTGGTTCGTCTACTTGATCATAGTTCTTCCTCCTAATTGTATCTTTTCTATATCCACTCTTATCTTGATTTAAATAGATTATTAGTCATATGAGTCCTAATAATCCCTTATTCCTAAGCAATCTTAACACGGATTAAGGTTTAATCCTAGGAATAGCACTAAGTCTCAGGATATATAAAGCTTATAAGCAATATTAATTCCTTAAAGAACTAACATTTAACCTATAGTCAACTTCTTATACAATCAAGCTTTTCTATGAGATCCACTCAATTGTATTTGCTACTATAGATTAGGTTTCACAAACGTATGAATCAAAACCCTAGCAATGGTGCAATTCTAACGAGGTCGCGAATCAAGATAGAATCAACACCACAAGCAATTAAAGCACAAAGAAATTGAAGAAGATAATAGAAATAAACTAGAATTCCAAACTCACAATTCAACAAAATCAAGTCTTGATCGTAGGCAAAACAAGATGAGTTTAATTGCTCATGCTCCTAAACGACATCTCTCAATTCTTCAAAGGATAAAAGATAACTAAAAAGCATCTAAAATAAGTCTTTATAAACCTAGGAACACCGTCATAATAACCTAGAAAGTGTTTTCCAAAGATAGGCCCAACATAGAAAATATGTAAAATCCACGCTGAATCGGCCCAGGAAAACCGCGGGTGAGGTCGCGACCATGCCGCGGGTGCTGCCTAGAATTGGCGATCTGCTAGAATGGTCGCGGGTGCTGTTTTTGTAAGACCCGGGGTCTTAAGAGGTGCCAACTCATGCCACATAGCCCTCTCAGGTCCGTTGTCCTCACTTGGAGCCTAAAAAGAAAGAGCTCTTGTGACATAGGTAGGGCTTGAATCACTTATAAATCACTCCCAACATCCTTATGATATCCGATGTAGGACGGGGTGTTACAATCTCTCTCACTTAAAGCACCGACGACCCCGTCAGGCCCAAGGGACTGCCCTCCGGGAGAAGCGTACCCGAGCATACTATCGGCGCACCTCCGAGCCCGGAGTCGGCTCTGATACCATCTGTAAGATCCGAGGTCTTAAGAGGTACCAACCCATGCCACCTAGCCATCTCAGGTCCATTGTCCTCACTTGAAACCTGAAAAAGAAGAGCTCTTGTGACATAGGTAGGGCTTGAATCACTTATAAATCACTCCCAACATTCTTATGATATCCGATGTGGGACGGGGTGTTACAGTTTTGGCTCTTGTATGCCCTTTGCTTCTTCCTTGTGCATTCCAACTTGCTTCTCTAGCTCGTTATTGCCTCCATACGATCCATATGACTCTAATGAATGACCTCCTCCATTATTCGAATCCAAAATCTGCAATTACTCGCTAAACTTGTGTAGATTCCGCACTTAAGTACCAAATGAGCAAACAAGTAAACTAACCCTTTAAAGTACAATATATACATCTAAATGACCCTAAAACTATTCTATAATGCCTATCTAAATATGCATTATCAGCGAACAACGAAGCCAAGCACCCCCAAAGAAAGCATTGCAGGTAGGGCTGTTATATGAACTGAACAGCTCGAGCTCGGCTCGAAAAAGCTCGACTTGAGCTTGAACAAAATTTTAAGCTCGGTTTAAAGCTCGGCTCGTTCAAATAAAGCTCGAATAGCTCGAATTCTATAGATTTTCTATAATTTTCTTTAAGTTAAGATTTTATAACCAAATAGAACTACTTAAAGCTTGAAAAAAGCTCGGCTCGAGCTTGTTCATTTCCTAAACAATCAAAGCTTAAACAAAATAAAAATCTCGTTTGAAAATTAGGCTCGGCTCGGCTCGAGCTCGTTTAACAAACGAACCAAGCTTGAACATGCCAAGCTCGGCTCGTTCGGCTCGAATAACACCTCTAACTGCAGGTCAGCGGAACGACAAAACTCTAACTCTTGTGAGTAGTGAAGAAGAAACTCCAAGGGCCACTCTCCCGAATACGGAGCCACCTATAACACACTACCACGTCCCCAACCTGTCCCGACTCCGGACGCAACACACCCAACCAGGAAGAAGAACGCTAGCAGCCGGACCTCCAAAGACAGAACCACACACGACATGAAGAATAAACACTCGAAAACCGGCCAATTAAGACACGGATTTCACGACTCGAATAACGAGGTTATTATTGCAAAGCAAGGGTTAAACCGTTCAAGGTATACACCCAGGAGCACACCGAAGAAGGTGGCGGCGGCAACACTATGGCGGTGAGCGGTGGCAGCGCAGGGGCAAGAGTTAGAAAACGGTGGACACCAAAGGTGCGGTCAGAGAGGTGGTGGCAAGCAGCCGAGGCTGCGCCTTTTCACGCCGAGAAGGCAGGTTTATGGCTCCCGAATGAGATTTTTGGGCTCCTGAAGGAGACTTGATTCACTTCTAAGAACGTTGTAGACCTCCGAAGAGGTTGTTACTGGTCTCCGAGGAGGTAGACAGTGGCGGCGAGAACTGAGTTCATCATATACAAGCTTTTAAATGCCTCATTTATATTTTTACTTTTTATTTTTTCAACCCCATCTATGCGTATTTTTCATTGGAAAAATATTAAATAAAAAATAAAAATTGTTATATATATATATATATATATATATATATATATATATATATATATATATAACCTATCAATTATATTTGAACTGGTTAAATCCCGCAAGGGTTGGAAAAAATCTCGTTAGGGCTCGAACAAACTCCCCAAATGGGCCTTTAAGTGCGTTTTACTCGGGTGGTTTGCGGCTTCTTCTCAGGCGTGTCTATGGATTCCTGTCTTAGTTGGGGCTCTAGCGTCCGGAGTCAGATCTGCCTCAGATCGAGTTTGTTGTATCGCCGGCCAGCGGTGCTTGTGGCGCTTGACTTTGTTCTTAGTCTATGTTGTCTCTTATTTTGCTAGGTTTAGGTTTGCTTAGTTTGCCCCGAGTCTGTGAGCTCGACACCTTTGTATTTCACCTTTTCTTTTATGACTGTATGTTCGACAGTTCGCCGTCTACCGACTTGTCAGTCATTTGAAGAGTTAGGTCTGTCTGACCCTTGAATTCTTACCTCATAAAAAAAAAACACTTACTTTTCTTTATTTTCCTTTTTTATTAAATGAAATTTTATCGCCGGCCAGCGGTGCTTGTGGCGCTTGACTTCAATTCGTTCTTAGTCTATGTTGTCTCTTATTTTGCTAGGTTTAGGTTTGCTTAGTTTGCCTCGAATCTGTGAGCTCAATACCTTTGTATTGCACCTTTTTTTTTATGATTGTATGTTCGACGGTTCGCCGTCTACCGATTTGTCAATCATTCGAGGAGTCAGGTCTGTCTGACCCTCGAATTCTTACCTCATAAAAAAAACTTACTTTTCTTTATTTTCCTTTTTTATTAAATGAAAATTTCTTATATTAAACTCATAATATAATCCATTTTCATTAATTTTATTATTAATAATAATTTTTATAAATATTAAATATTATTAATTATTTATATATTGTAATTAGTATAACTATCGAATTTTTTCATTATTAAATATTAAATATTATTATGCATTCTCATTAAGTTTATTAATAATAATATTTTTTATTATTAAATGTTTTTATTAATTATTTAATAGTATAATTAGTATAACTGTCGGATAATAAATTACATGGGTGTCATACGAAAGATTATAATATCATGAATTTTTAAATATATGCAAAGTGGATATCTATAGGTAGATAAAATTAAATTACATTCAAACATATTTTTTTTATAATGTTAAAATGTCTATTTCCGTTTTGACATTTTAATTATTAGCGTTGCCACATGTCAACACCTGAACAAGGCCACTTGGCAGCGCCAACCTTTTCTTTCCCATTTGTGTTCATTAATTTCTTAGACCATCCACATTAGTGAATCCGTTAGTAGACTCATAACTTACTTTTTCAGTGCCACATCAGCTAACGAACCCCATTTCAGAATTTTATTTTTTCACCCCTCATTCATGAACTCGTACCTTGAGTTCATAACTTACTTTTCTTTAATTTCCTTTTTTATTAAATGAATTTTTCTTATATTAAAGTCATAATATAATCATTCTCATTAAGTTTATTAATAATAATAAATTTTTATTACTACTAAATATTAAATATTATTAATTATTTAAATATTATAATTAGTATAACTATCGATTATTATTATTATTATTATTAAATATGAAATACTATAATTAAGTTTATTAATAATAATAATTTTATTATTTAATTTTATTAATAATAATTTTTTATTTTTAATTATTAAATATTAAATATTATAATTAGTATAACTGTCAGATAATAAATTACATGGGTGATATACGAAATAGAGTAATATCATAAAAAAAAATATCGAAACATATGTAAATGGGATGTCTATATATAGATAAAATTAAATTACATTCAAAAATATAAATTTTAGGCTGAAATAGCCATTTTAAAATTGTATTTAACTAGCGCTGCCATGTGTCGATCACTGAATGGAGCCACGTGGCAGCGCTCAAATTTATTTCCAACCGGCCATGCATCATACACAGCGTTTCACTTTCACTTTCACTTTCACTTTCACATGTGCAGAGCTGCCGCGACGTCGTTTTGGGCTCTAAGCAGAAGAGGAAATTGAATTCGAAATTTGACATTCATTATAACGATAGCAAATGAGAGAAACTAGTTATCCTAGACTAGATAGGACGAAGGTTAAGACTTTGCTTTGGCGAAATTGGTTCGTGTTTACTTAATTGCTATTGTGCTTTCTGCTAGTGACGAGACTGGGAATGGCTAGTATGAGTGAGGCAGGTAAGCAAGAACAGAAGAAAGGGAATGGAAACCTCGCCTTTCTCCTTTAGTTTAGAGACTTTTGAGGACTCTATTAGGCTTGAGTTGACTTTTCTGGATGTAGATGATGATATCTATACAGATGGATCTTCTATTTATCATACAATGAAGTACCACATGAGCAGATAGATATCTATATAGATGGATCTCTATTTTTCCCCGGGGAATCTTTAGACACTGCTTAGCTTTCAATTCGCCTCTAACCATCAAATGAAATGTGAATAACCCGCCCTCCTCTCTTTGAAAGAAGGGGCGCTTCCGGTTCTGTCGGTGCTTGAAACAATTTTGTCTTCTCCAAGAGATTCCAGTCTCCGCTTCTGATTCACTTGCTAATACCGAATCTCTCCTTTCCTAAGGCTTACGAAAGAAAGAAGAGTAACTGAACTGACTGAGTGAGCTATAAGTTCTTTAGGCTACCTCTCTTACCCTAGCTCCACTTCAGGATTAGGCATACCACCGGGCCGAGAAAGCCCAGGGGATGAGGCTATTACTATCACCAGGAATAGGTCGAGAGAGAGTCATTAGCTTGAGCTTGCATTTCTGGTAGAGGAAGGGCAACTATTAGCCTAGCAAATTAGTCTGAGTTCGCAAAGTGATCGATACCTGCAAGGTCCCGGGTTTCGGTCTAGTCAACTCGATTGGGAATGGATGCTAATGGTATGTCATGAATGTAGGGTGGGGGCGCTATTGGTCTAATCCTAGGTTTCCTTCTTCCTTATTTATATAATAAGTAGTGGTGAATCCGTCTAGCTACTCTAAGTAATCTCCTGAAAACGGTGGTTGTTCAAGCCTTGTTTCGAGTCAAGTGCCAGTTAAAGAACCAATTGTTGGCAAGAGTCACAAATAAGAAGTAAACGACTTGATCTCTTCTGATAAAGATAATAATAATAAGTCAAGTTAAGAATAATAATCGAACTGGAGGAGTGAAAGCCACTCGACTAGTTGGAGAGGGATGGGGAATAGACAATAGACTCAGAGACAAGCAGTTCCTCTTCTTTTCCTATCCCGAGGAATCAATCCTCTGAGATTGTCCAATCATAGCTGTCTTAGATGAGTTCTAACATTAGATTAAGGCCCGGAGTGACCACTCTTCATGAAAAGATGATAAAGCCTATAAAACAACGAGCTACTATCATTTCTTCATTATAGATTGAGATCTTCTTCGAACTTGATGCACAAATAGATAGAATTGCAGCAACTAGCATCTTTCCAGCCTGACTATTATGTGAAAAAAATCTCATTTTTCATTATACCTTTCACTAATCCGCTTTTTGCTCAAAAAGACTTGTAGGAAATGACCTGTTGGTCAAACCAAGAAAGGCACGACTTTGAGCGAACTCCACGAGTGTGCCGAAAAAGACTCAAAAAAATCTGTGATAAGATAAGTAAGCGCCTGCGTTCAGTAAATTTTCATTCTTTTTGTGTGTCGGGCAGCGCGCCTTAAGATTCGTCGCGCGATTGTCCGGGCAAAGTATAAAGCCAAAACAAGTTGGAGTTCCCCGCTATCACCTCGCCTAGATCCGGACCCTAAAGTGGAAAAAAAATGAAAATAGCAGAGGCAAGTTCCAGCCGAGGTAGGAAATCCATCATATCCAAACGAAAAAACCAGCACAGGTAGCAGTCAAACCAGCGAAGAGTTCAAGTTGCACGTGGACAGGCTTATACCCAAATGAACTATGTAAATTGACATGACACAATCCCTGAAGAGTTTAGTATGATGTGCCCGGCCTTGCTTCTCTCGATTCCCCAACCACCTTCCGTAGTGGCGGATCAATATCTATACCAGAGATTGCTTTTAGCTCTATCTTTTCATAGACATGATAATTCCTTCTGTACTTACAAGAATGCTACTTAGGGAGGAGTACCTGAATCGATTCTTTCTGTGTCCCACATCCGTCTATGTTCAAGCATCCGCCACTCACTTCTTGACTCTTATCTACGCCCCTCGAGAAAGAAAAATAAATAAAAAAACATTGGGCGCACTCACGCGGATCAAGCATGGCTTCGATTCTTGTGCCCGTGAACCTCACTTTTGAGGATTCTTGTAGTTGAATCCGACTACCTGGGTTCATGCTATTTAATTTTTTTCCCCTAATTTTTTTCCAGCTGTCCTGTTTATGAACCCTTGGGTTCATGAATGCGGATGGTCTTATGTGGCATCTTTGATGAACCCGAGGGTTCACTAATGCGAGTGCCCTTACTCTTGCTACGACCGATCTTAAATTATTTCAAGTTAGTTAAAAATTATATAAAATATTATTTTTTCACAATTTAATATTTATTACTGTACCAATTAGCATTAAATTGTGAAAAAATACTTTTTTTAGTTTTGTTTAGGATGATTTTCCTACTGTTTTCGAAATTGTGACCGATACCGTATATTATTCAAGATTTTCACTTTACCAATAGTAACCCGACATGCCTAAGGGACTATTTTCCCTAGGGCCTAGGGGTATTATGTGAACACGAGTAGCTCGAATTCGACTCTTACTCACTCGATAAAAACTCTGCTCGAGCTCATTCATTTTCTAAACGAGCTGAGTATGAGCAAATTTTTAAGCTCGGTCCAAGGCTCGGTTCGTTTGAATTAAGCTCGAATATCTCGGATTTTATGGAATTTCTAAACGAGCCGAGTATGAGCACATTTTATTGAATTGTTTAAAGCTCGATTTGAGCTCGTTCATTTACTAATCGATTCAAGTATGAGCATATTTTTAAGCCTGAGTTAAAGTTTAGGCTCGCTCGAGCTTGTTCGTACCCTAAATGAGCTGAATATGAACGAGCAATACTCGACTCGTTCAGCTCGAGTAACAACCTGATATTCCCTTTTGACTTCTTAAAAGTATCCACCATTATCAATGAGTCTATGACTCTATGACTATTAGAATCACCAACCCCAAATTTGCACAAATCAAACCGGACCAGGATCAAACCGGACCATAACAGTCAAAATGGATAATGGCCAGCCCTGGCTGTCAATCCTATCATCCAAAATCTGGTTCTCCCTTCTCATCCATCCCTGATCTAACCATGAAGTCTCACAGGGAAGAGCTATAGAGCTTCTCTACAAGCAAGAGTGCAAGAGTTTTCGTTCAGACCAAAAGAAAGGGGTTTTCCAGTCGGTAATTGATTGATCTTCCCTGATTTCTCAAAGGAGGAGGATTGGATTTGTCCTTTTGGGGTTTCCAAAGTCGAAGATGCGACCAAAATGTCGAGAGAGATTAAGAATCGAGAAATGGGTAAAATTGATCCTACTTCCTTCTCCCGTCGCATTCGATCCTCTC
Source organism: Persicaria tinctoria (assembly GCA_037127255.1). Classification (NCBI taxonomy): domain Eukaryota; kingdom Viridiplantae; phylum Streptophyta; class Magnoliopsida; order Caryophyllales; family Polygonaceae; genus Persicaria; species Persicaria tinctoria. The sequence goes on along the minus strand of JBANSL010000018.1, from coordinate 24,763,646 downwards.
GAATTTCTTCTCTCCAACTTTCCAATCTCAAGGACTTTGTCTCTCCCCACCGTGGCGCCATCAACTCTCTCCAGGTATGTTTCTCACTCTCTTCTGTAATGGAGCTTCTATTTCTGTTTAATTTTGATTTTATCTCCACCTGTAGTTTATCTCTCAATAAATTCGAAACCTTTTTTTTGTTTCTCTTTGGCATGTGTGTGTTTTGGCAGCCCTCTTATCTAATTGCCTGTTTTGGGTTCAAAGAATTTGAGCAATCTGGTGTTTGGTATGTCTTGGAATAGCTTATCAGTATGAGGAATGTGAATGAGTCAACTCTACCTCTTGATTTGGGTATGAGGGAATGGGATCGTTCCTCATTCCCATTCCAGTACATTCCTAACACAAGGTATGCATTGAGATTTGAGACGTTGACTGATTCTCATACCCATTCCAATACTTAGGCCATACCAAATACACCCTTTGTATAAGAAATAAGAAATTATATTTAAGCTTCTCAAGGTCTCAGACTCTCAGGACATTTCTATGCAAACACATGATTTTAGTATCTGGGCCATAGATATTGCTTGGATCCTGGCTGTTGGTTTTTATGATGAAAATTAGGTCTTACAATTGGCCCAATAGCTACTTTCTCTTTATTAATCCTTGGACAAAAATGGTTTTTTGATTGCAAAATCAGGTTGATTTGACAGAGGGTCGTTACTTGCTGTCTGGTGCATCCGACGCATCAGCTGCCGTGTTTGATGTTCAGCGTGCCTCTGATTATGGTGGAGGACTTGTTGCAAAGCACAAACCTTTGTTTGTTGTTGACAAGCAACGAGAGCAGGCTCACAAGCATGCCATTTCCTCTGCTATATGGTATCCAGTCGATACGGGTTTGTTCATTACAGGCTCATATGATCACTACATCAATGTTTGGGATACAAATACCACACAGGTGAATGATTCTGCTCTATCTAGGCGGTGCCTAAATTCGTTACTAACGTTTATATGGAGTTGGAGTTTGATGCATCTAAAACACTTCTATATAGGTGATTATGAATTTCAAAATGCCTGGGAAAGTTTATAGGACTGCCATGTCTCCTGTTGCAACTTCTCACATGCTAGTCGCTGCTGGAAGTGAAGATGTTCAAGTGCGTCTCTGTGATATTGCTTCTGGGGCATTTGCTCATACACTATCCGGTCATCATGGTAAGTCTACATGCTAAATCCAGTAATGATTTTTCGTCCTTTACTTTATGGTCACTTTTTGAAATACTGCCTTATTATACGCACATAGTTGTAGGATGAATTAATAATTACATTTGGGCGTTTGGTGTAATTTGCATGCTCTAATGAAATAGGTCTGAAATATCTTGCCATTATAAGCCAATTATGTATTTGTTTGTCATTGGGAATAAAGAAACGAGATATCTTTTTGTGGTGGGTATTGCAAACCGCATGACAATCTCACAAGTAGAACATCCCTCGTATGTTTTGATGTGGTACTGAGTGTGATTTTGGGTGGACAAAAATTCATTGACCTTTCTTAGAAGTTTTCATAAACTAGGTTGATATGTATGCCCCCAGCCTGCCCTGTAATAAAATTCAGTAAGATTAGCAATCAAATTTAGTTCTGCCCCTATGGAGGAGTTTGTATTACTTTGAAATAATACTCTTGATAAAATGTTTATACAACAACAACAACAACCCGGCATATCCCGCGATAAAGCAGGGTCGGAGGGTCGGGATGTACGCACTCTTTCCCCGAACAAGTCGAGAGAGTGTTTTCGATAGACCCAAAACAATAGTGCATAAGAATGTTATCATGATGTAAATAATGTAATCATGCAATCATTCTCATTCATTTAAAACCATTATATAATGGCAGATGGAGTAATGACAGTGGAATGGTCCAAATCAAGTGAGTGGGTTTTAGTAACTGGTGGCTGTGATGGTGCAATTCGATTTTGGGACATTAGACGTGCAGGATGTTTCCGTGTTCTGGATCAGTCCAAATCTCAACTGGGAAGGCGCCAACCACTTCTGAAACGCTCTGCTGCAGATAAGGTTGGGATCTCTTAAGTTCTTAATGCTAAGAATTCAAGTTATTGTTATTTGTTAATGAGCAATAGCTGGAATTATGAAGATGTGGAATGCTGCAGCCATATCTTTTTGTAGCTTCTGGTACTTATCAACACATTGTAATCCCAGTAAAAGCATGGTCCAGGGGCCGAGATGTACACACCCTGGCCCCGAGCAAATTGAGAGGATGTTTCCAAAGACCCAGAGTTGACTATTTTTTCGAATTTAGCTATGTGACTGAAATAATTGAATTTATTTAAAAATGCTCAATAATTGATATGGCGACTATATTCATCTCAAATGCATTGTATAAAATGACCCAGTCTTTTTCTATTAACAGAATGTTGCAGTTCAGTTATCTAGATGTAGTGTGGTTTTTTAATGTAACCATAAATTCATCGTGTGTGTTATTTTGTTTCAACTTGACTTGGCTGCATGTTTGATGCTGTTTCGACGTTTCGTAATGTATCTATAATACCCTTTCTCTCAGGCTTCATCATCTAAGGCAGCTGGGCAGAGTTCAGCAACTACTAGTCGAGGGAAACAGAAGAAAGTTGCAGTTGATAATGGTTCGAGGAAGTTGACTGCACGCAGTTCTACAGGTCTTACAAAGGTATCGGTGAAGCAAAGGCTCCATCCAGGGTTATTGTCCATTCAAGATCGTGCTACTGCTCATTATGGAGCTGTCACTGGATTAAAAGTTACTGAAGATGGCATGTACCTTTTGAGTGCAGGTTACATGTTCTCTTTATTTCAAAGGGGTACCCTGTGATTTTATATTGTTTGGTTTTCAAACTTATGTATGTAGGCCAAAAATTAAATGTCTTCACAAGCTTCCTTTATTTTTCTTAAAAGCTATCATTTTTTTGCTGGTTTTCGTGAGCTGCACTTCTGTAAAATTCCCAAGGAGCTAAAATTATTATAGTAATGGAAGTAGTTGCTGCATTTTTGGTAACGAGTGATTATTGAATATAATGGATTACCAAATAACTAGATTTTGTCTACATTCTGACACTGCTGTCTCAATATATTGAATTCTCAGGTTCTGATTCACGAATAAGATTGTGGGATATTGAATCTGGCTGCAATACTTTAGTGAACTATGAAACCGTGCGGCTTCAGAATACCAAGCCAACACAGCTAGCAGTGACTCAGGATTCTTCCCTTGTGTTTGTTCCATGCATGTCAACTGTCAAAGTGAGCAGACGTAATTGTCCCTCAAGTTTGTCTTCTAAGTTGCCTATTTGTAATTTGTAATCCAATGTATTATGTATGTACATACTCTCTAGGCATTTGACATATGGTCGGGAACAACATCCATGACTTTTCGAGGACACTATGAATCTGTAAATTGTTGCTGGTTTAGTCCTGATGATCAGGTATGACAATTAAACCCCTTCTGCTGTAAAATGTTGCTGTAACGTTGATTGCTGTATTCATAAAACTGTTACTGAAAATAAAAATTAATGCTTTTAAGCTCTTCTTAACAATATCAACTTGAGTGCAACCATAACTTATTCTGACCCTTTACCAATTCCAGGAGCTATATACAGGTGGACATGATCGACAAATCCTTGCCTGGTCTCCGTCCAAGTTAATTTCTGATGAAATGGTAATTTCTCTTTATCCGATTTGTTGATGCAACTTATACTCTTTTCAGCATTAAGTGATTCTTGTAATTATACTCTCTTTCTGAGAACCAAGAGCTCAAATTCCATTGATACTTACCTTGATTTTGCAGGAAATTGACAATGACAAGAGCAAAAGATGGAAGATCCCTGCTCCAGATGAGGATAATTGGAGCGATTAACGCCATCTACATCTCTTGATGCCCAGGTCTGGTGAGATCTCCTTGTGGAATTAACTTACCTGTCTTATTCTCTGGATCTTGGAGCAGTAGAAATATGATTTTCAGTGTTCCATACAGACCACTATGAAGACATATGCGCTTGTATTATCAAATTTATCTTTATTCAACAAACATCCGCCTTTTTCGGTCAGTTTCTTAGAACTGTATATATATACTCCTGCATTTCATTAGTTGTCTTAGTTGGTATTCTTCATATAGCATTGTGTTTCAGAAAGACCTTTCTCTTTGCTATACGTCAAGGTTTGTCTTGAAATTTACATGGGCTATTACCGTTTTGTTTCAAATGGATCTTCAAACTGATGCTGAGAACTGAGAAGTAGACAACCCTTGTTTTCCTGACAAGCAACAGTATGTATGGGCACCCGAAGCTTCTCGACAAACCATCACGGCTCCTATATTTTGAATGAATATGGTGCGTGCCTTTCTTTTCATTTGTTTTCACCTCTGTTGCATACGCTTCCTGTCCTATGTGTCTGTCATCCTTCCAGAAACATGAAATTGAAGGGTATCCATTGGAGAAAATTGGAACAGGAGGGTTTGACTGTGAAATGAAAACAATGTGAATATGCACAAAAAATTGCTACAATATATAGCAACTTCTTAATCTCCTCCTCATCCCATTTGTTTGACCCTAACCCCCTTCTTAATCCACACTATATCTTCGAAAGCGAAGATGGTATATGGAAACTAGGGTTGTCCTACATTTTTCCGGACAGTGTTCTAAAAATCGCCTAGGCGCTACTCCGGAGGGCACCTAGGAATTTTTAAGCCTAGGCGGGTCTCTAGGCAAAAATCCACCTAGGCACCATCTAGGTGTCGTCTAGACCCGCCTAATCCCACCTAGGCCCGTCTAGGTTGACGATTATTCAATTTTAGGGTTTAGACAAGTGATTAGTCGACCTAGGGTTTTTTTATGCCTAAGTCGGAATTTATTTGTTTTTGAGTCAAATATCTGATTTTATGAGTTTTAGAGTCGTTAGTTAAGGAACAAAAATTTCAATTTGAGTGGCATTATGTATTATTATTACATTATACGTGAATTATTAGGTTGTGTTTTAAGAAAATAATCAATTTTGTTTTAAGTCCGTCTAGGCGAGGCACTCATCTAGGCGCTAGGCTTTTAAAACACCGCTTCCGGATCTTTCATTTCAGTCGGAGTGAGATCTCATTCTTGTTTTGATGTAGTTAAAACAAGATCATTTCCCATTTTTCACTTGTTCTAGACTCCCAAATTCACTGTGGCTGGATCAGCTGTTTATGGTACAAAACCATCCAATCGCCAACATGATTTTTTCTGACAAAAAGATGATACGGAAACTCCGGCGAATCACCTGACACGTGGCGATCTTTTTTGGCATTTATTGGTTGTTTTGAAATTAACAGATGTGTTCCCATTTGCAAGTAGACAATCAGATACCCATTTTAATTTTTAACAACTTCCCCCAATTGTCAAACTTGCAATGCCATTTAGTCGTATCTTTGAGCACAGTTTTTCTCCTTCCTTGGCTTATTTTACTCGCTAATAGTCTCATCATCTCACCGGCAACCAACTTTCTCCTCCCTCTTTGATCAAAGATTCGATCTTTAGTATGTCGAGATGGGCGGCGAGGTCGCCGGAGATGGATCCAGATATATGGGGGTCTATGCCGGAGGAGCTTCTGGAGCATGTGCTCTGCTTCCTCCCGATGAAGACAGTCGTCAATTTTCGATCGACTTGTAAGCGCTTCAAGTCCTTCATCTTCAGCTCCTCTTTCCTCTCCAAACTCCGATCCGTTTCGCCTTCATCGTCTTCCCCGTTCTCGTCGTTCCTCGTCCTCTTCCACCCCCACTTCCACCACCACTTCCTCCTCTACGACTCTGTGTTGGCCTCGTGGAGGAGCTCCTTCGTCCCCCTCAATACCCCTTCCAATTCGCCTTCGTCGTGTCTGCTGTCCTCCTCCTGCAACGGCCTCCTCTGTTTCTCCCTCCCCAACTCCTCTTCTTTCTTGATCTGCAATCTCTTCTCTCAATCCTCCAAAGTGATCCGATTTCCGGGCTTGTCGTTCTCCTTCGAGATCCTCTCTATAGTCCCCGGGCAAAACGGGTTCAAGATCTTCGCCATCCAATCCGGATCATCCTCCAACTCCGCCTTGGTCTACGACTCCACCACCCAGTCATGGACCCGGTTCCATGTCCAAGCACCGATCTCAAGCGACCACAGCCACCAAGAACCCGTTTGCCTGGACGGGTCCTTGTATTTCACCACATCCCACCCCTTGTCGGTCGTATCGATCGATCTCGAGAGCGGGGAGCTGGGGAGCCCCGAAGCAGAACTCCCCAGCGAGCTGGTGTTCATGAGGCTGGTGAGGGACGATGGTGACAAGGGCAAGATATACATGGTGGGCGGGGTAGGCAGAGACGGGATCTCGAGGAGCTTGAAGCTGTGGGAACTCGAAGACGGAGGGGCGAATTGGGTGGAAATGGAGACGCTCCCGGAGATGATGTACCGGAAATTCATGTCAGTTTGTTACCATAACTACGAGCACGTGTACTGCTTCTGGCACCAGGGGATGATCTGCGTCTGCTGCTCGACTTGGCCCGAGATCCTGTACTATCGGGTTTCGAGACAGACCTGGCATTGGCTGTCGAAATGCCCTCTGTTGCCGGAGAAGTGGCGCTGCGGCTTCAGGTGGTTTTCCTTCGTTCCTAAGCTCTGTGTTCCTGTTTGATATATGTCTTTCTTCTGTATCTTTGATTGCTAATGTTAATGTTCGCGATTTACGATCTTCGTTATTGGTTTCATCAGTTCGTAAGTCGGTTTCATGGAAGAAGAGCTTATGGTTTTAGTGTGAAAACTGTGGATTGAATTCATTCAAAATCAATGTGGAATTTTCAAAACTTGGACAAAACCCAACCTGAAAGTTGAAAGATTGTATGGTAATTACAAGTGTGACATCATTAGCTATAACAAAATCAACATCTAACAGTGGTTTAGTTTCACAACATATAACTAATGGAGTAGCTGAACTGAATCTAATAGGGCTACTTTTATTACCAAACAGAGTCTAAAGTTATATAGTATGATTTTAAATTCAAAAGTTTTGAAAATCTACTCACATTACCAGACCAAGCATAAAACTACATTGGCAAATCTACTGTATTGGATTCAGGTTAGCCAACTTCAATACGTGAATTGCAAAGCCACGAACAAGATCTCTAATTCGAGATTTTGAAGTTTTAAGGGTTTTTTTTATACAACAGATTCTCATCTCATTCTTCAAAATAGAAAAACAACATAAAAAATAGAGACGTTTTTCCAAGTTTGCACCATTCTTCAAAACTAAATAATTATTTGTGAAATAATCTGGTTTCACCTTACTTATTGACAATGGGTCTAGTCGGTCGGTGCAAACCGGTTTATCTGGCGCATGACTCTTACCGACTGGGTCACGTGTCCGGAGTTTACCACCAAAGGTGGGTTACCAATATCACGTAATGTCGAACGAGTCGAGTAATGCTTATTTATATTCAAAACTAAATAATTATATTCAAAACAACATAAAAAATAGAGACGTTTTTCCAAGTTTGCACCATTCTTCAAAACTAAATAATTATTTGTGAAATAATCTGGTTTCACCTTACTTATTGACAATGGGTCTAGTCGGTCGGTGCAAACCGGTTTATCTGGCGCATGACTCTTACCGACTGGGTCACGTGTCCGGAGTTTACCACCAAAGGTGGGTTACCCTCGTTAACAAAAATAATAATTTAAATTAAATACTTAAAATAGGGAGGCTGTTGAAATTGAAGTAATAGAATTTGTATTTTATTTCTTTATTTTACGTTAACTTTGGAGAAGCTTACAGATGTTCTAACAATTACTGTAATGCAGGGGGTATTGTAAATCTCTAACTGGGCTCGTCGGCCCAAAACTGAGGCCCAATAATGTTTTTATTGGTTTCATCTTGGTTAATTGCTAGATATTAAAACGTTAATATCACGTAATGTCGAACGAGTCGAGTAATGCTTATTTATATTCAGTACATTTAGGATATGAACGAGCTCGAGTTGAGCTAAATTTTGACTCAAGCTTAAAGTTGTGTTCATACTCGGCTCATTTATGACATGAACAAGCTCGAGTTGAATTTTTTTCGAGCTTTTAAGCAGTTTTACTTGCTCATTATACAATAACTTAAAGAAAATTTTAGGAATTATATAAAATTTGAACCGAACTTAAAAATGTATTTATATTCGGCTCGTTTAGAAAATGAATAAGCTCGAATCGAGTTTTTATAGAACAAGTATGACTGTATAAGTCGAATTCGAATTATACTTGTCAATCCTAAATTATCACACGTACACTAATACTACTAAGTACTAACTAACAGCACTATAATACAATATGTAGATAACTAGATGGATGGATGATATAGCTTATTTAAATGTAATACTAATAGTTATTAATATGGAAACATAATGGGGACACGTTATGGTTGGAATGCCTGCCATGAAATGTTATATGATGCATGTGGATGATACACTTGTCATGGCATTAGTGTTGCACATGATTCATGAGAGCTTATCTTTCATCAAACACATGGTATGCTTCATTTACAATTTCAATCATCATTTCTTCCCGTATAATCACTCTCCACTACCCTCCATGTGTAATCTGCAAGAACGCATATATATAAATTATAACATAACAATACTCCGTATAAGTTAACACAATTCATAATTATTATCAATTCAAATTAAGTGATTTAAGTTCGAATACTCTACAAAAATCTATACAATTTGAATACTCCCTCCTCCGTTCGAAAATATAAGACTGTGTAAAATAATAAATTTTTTTATTAATTTTTTTACATAACTATATACTTATTAGTAATATATATAAGACTGTGTAAAAAAATTAACAAAAAAAATATTATTTTATATAATTTTTAACTCCTTAAAAAGCGTGCTGAAAAGTCAATGGACTTGTATTTCTGAACGAAGAGAGTATAAAAAAGTTGAGTCGAAGTTTGACTACGAGAAATATTTTATTATTATTATTATTAGTTCCTGTCCTTTGATAATATCTTTCATAACTAATCTTTAAATGAGTATTATTGTTGTGGTAAAATAGATGGTCTTTACTTATGAAATTTTTTTGAAAAATTATATTAAAAAATTAATTTTTATATAACAAAAACTATATAAAATATACATTTTTTACTTTTTTTTATAACAATTTCATAATCATTAACAATTTTTTTAGTTATTATTAATAAGTATGAAATTATTTTTTAAAATTATTTAAAAAAAAAAAATTTATACCCTTTTTTTATTGGACCTTGTTTTTTATGGGACAACCCCTTGTATTGGGCTCCCCTCACCTTCAAGATCAAAAAAATAAAAAAGATTAAAATTTGTAAAAAAAAAAAAGTAAAGAATGGGATTATGTGAGAATGGATAGGGAGATAGGGAGGGTTCTGTGACAGTGGATCCTCACCGGGAAAAGGATTTTTTAGAACACAACAATATTACCCTAAAAACTCAAAGAAGTTACACAATGTACCCTAACTTTATCTTCCTCCTCTCGGGTGTGAATTCTCTGTTCCCAAGTTTGTCCCCTCCTACCGTCCCCTCTCACACATTCCCTTTATTTTCTATTATTTTTAATCTATTTTTTATTTTTATTTTTATTTTCTTATTCTTTTTAATCAATGCTTGTGAGAGGGGACGGGAGAGGGGGACAAGGAGGGGGGATAGAGGATGTGAATCCCCTCCTCTCATCTGTTTAATTTTAATGACATGTTGCAGTCTGCACTTGCCGATCAATTACACAATGTACCCAAACCGCCTTCCTCCCTAAAAAACTCAAAATTTCAAGTTTGCACCTACCGATCTGTTCGGTACATGGTATTGGATGGTAACATATCCATGAGAGGGAAGATGGGCGACATGGCTATTGAGTTAAAACTTTTAGGGTTTCATGAATTGCCAATGAAATTCAATCTAGGTTTGAGAGAATCACTAATTGATATTGTTATTGGAACGGGGCGATTGAATTATGAAATTGAAGAGAAATCATAAAAAAAAAAATTGTTTAAGCACACATGAATCTGGGAGGTGGGGGGAGATGATCTTTGCTTTTCCCTTTTTAGACCAGATCTCCATAGCACCGGACAAAAAACCACCATTCCTAAAAAAGAAAATTTTATTTTCTTGGTTCATGTAATCGTTTTATCGAGTTTGAGTAACAAGTACGAACGATTGAAGCACAGCGGAAAGGAAACAGAAATCAAAACCAAACGAAAAACGAAAGGGACACAGGAGATTGTTTACGCGGTTCGGGTATTGCACCTACATCCGCGGGGCCTCATGAGTCGAGACCCTAAATCCACTATGTAAGATCAATCTGGGTACAGAAGGGCAATCTAAGACAATAACCTAAGGAGTACAGAAAGTAAGGCAACTAGCAACAAAGACTAAAGGAAATAGTGAAACTCCCTTCTAATCTCCATGGATGTTGCTGGACTGATCCTTCAAGGATAAGGTCTTGAGACGCCGTCTTCAGCCACGCAAGGGAACTCCTCAGAGGACCTTGAGTAGCAAGGAACCTCAGGCCACCAACCTCGGCCACCAGAGAGATGAACACCTGGAGAGAGCCTTCTAGGGTTTTGTGGGACTTACCACTTCGGCGAGAGAGAGCTCTAAGTGAACAGTGGAGCTCCAAAGCTTATAAGGAGCAGAAGAGGAGCGTCAGAGAACCCTAGAGCCAGAAAGAGAGACGTTGGGGCTTCAAAATGGAATGGGCCGGCTACAACCTTTGGGTCACTGGCCCATTAGGTTTGGGTTATAAACCCAAACCATATAGACCTAAGTAAACCCAGATTAAGCCAAGGTCCAAACCTTTGAGCCCTCTTTGTCTCACAGGACCTCAGTTGCCTTACATAGTTCAATTACAACACTTAGGCAAATATCATCTAACAATTGCCCTCCTATTTCCCTAAGTCTACATAAAATGTAAACGAGACCAATACAATTACATAGTTTGGGTCGGATTTAGGGTGCATCGGGTCAGTCGTCGGCCCTTGTAGCCAGAGGCTAAGTGGTGACATCCTCCACATGGAGGAAGTCCCTGCAGAAGATGAACTTCTCTGTGGTCACTATCTTGGTGCCAAAATCAGCAGGGTTGTAATCACCATCTATTTTCTTTACCTGTACCACTCCCTTCTCAACTTTGTTTCTGATGAAATGGAAACGAACATCAATGTGTTTGGTTCTTTCGTGGTACATGGGATCTCTACATAAGTAGAGTGCACTCTGGCTGTCAATGTTGATTACTGTTGTATAAGACTTTCTCTCAATCTCTTTCAGCAATCCTTGTAACCAAATAGCTTCTTTGCAAGCCTCTGTAGCAGCTATATACTCTGCTTCTGTAGAAGAAAGAGCAACTATAGGCTGTTGTTGAGCTTTCCAAGATATGCAATTTCCAGCCCATGTGAACATATAGGAAGTGGTGGACTTCCTATTATCTTTGTTACCTGCATAGTCTGAGTCTACATATCCAAGCAAGGCAGTGCTAGAAGCATGGTTAGTGTATTTGAGACCAACATTGAGGCTTCCATTCAAATATCTCAAGAGATATTTCATGGCTGCCCAATGTTTTTCTCCAGGCTGAGACATGAAACGACTAAGGGCACTCACAACAAAAGCAAGATCAGGTCTAGAGCAAATCATAGCATACATGACAGAGCCAACAGCAGCATCATAAGGTATGTTTTTCATAAGCTCAGTTTCTTTTACAGATAAGGGAGTCTTAACTTTGGTTAAGTCAAAGTGCCCTCCTAAAGGTATAGGAGAGGGTTTAGCAGATGAAGCATGAAATCTATCAAGCACTTTGATCAAATAGTCCTTTTGAGACAACCAAATCAGATTTCTAGACCTATCCCTTTCAATCTGAATACCCAAAATTCTTTTAGCAGCACCCAAGTCTTTCATGTCAAAGTTTGTATAGAGATCCTTTTTCAGTTGTGATATTCTATCCATGGTTTTGCAGATAAGCAACAAATCATCCACATACAATAGCACAAACAGGGGTTCTCTTCCTCTAACTCTACTGATGTAGAGACAAGAGTCATAGGAGCTTCTCTTAAAACCTAGGCCTTTCATGCATGAATCAAACTTGATATTCCATTGTCTTGGAGATTGCTTAAGACCATATATAGATTTTTTGAGCAAGCATACATGATTTGGATTGAGGTTATCAACAAAACCTTTAGGTTGGCTCATATAAATGGTTTCATTTAACACACCATGCAAGAAAGCTGTTTTCACATCCATCTGTTCAATTTCAAGATTATAGACAGCAGCCATGGCAAGAAGCAACCTCAAAGTTTTATATTTGACAACCGGAGCAAAAATTTCAGTGTAATCTTCCCCTTCTCTTTGAGTGAAACCCTTAGCAACTAACCTAGCCTTAAATCTGGGTAATTCTTTAGGGTTCACATTCTCTTTCAGTTTATAAATCCACTTACTGCCAATAATCCTAGCATTTTTAGGTTTTTCAACCAATTTCCAGGTATTATTAAGCTTCATAGAGTCAATTTCTTCTTTCATTGCAGCTAGCCAGTTTTCATGATTAGCACATCTTAAAGCTTGTTCAAAAGTGTTAGGAGTAAAATGTTTAATCACATCAGACACAACAAGAGCAAACTCAGCAATGTAATTAGCAAACTTCTTATTTGGAATCTTAGTCCTAGGCTCTCTATCTCTAGTTAACTGATAATCACACAAATTATGCCTACTTTGCAAGTTATGAGCATCAGAATCAGGTAAGTGAGCATCAGATTCAGATAAAGAGAAAGGCACAGATCCAGAAGAGGAAGAAGAAGCACTCATATCAGAAGCAGCAGAAGTAGAAGAAGAAGAGCTAGGAGAAGAAGAAGAAGATGAGGAAGAAGTTGTACCCTCACCCACTTGATGGGTTTGCTCTTCATCCACAATAGGGTCCCTGTTCTCATCAGCTTCATCCTCGGAATATCCTTGTGTATGCTGAGAGTTTTCAGGGGGAGGTGGTGGTGGATCATAGAAATGAGGGGTGTCATTACCTGCACCTTTGTCAGCACTATCATCCTTGGATGAAGTGGGGGTTAGAGCAGACTTAAAATGAAACTCATTTTCTTTAAACACCACATCTCTACTAACAAAAACTTTATAAGCACCAGGTTGTAAGGCAAGCAATTTGTAACCTTTCACACCATCAGGATAACCAAGGAAAACACACTTCAGAGATCTAGGATTCAATTTTCCAGTGTTTTGGTGAGCATAAGCAATGCAACCAAAAGTCCTAAGATGGCTAAGATCAGGTTTTTTCTTGTGCCACAACTCATTAGGTGTCTTAAAGTTAATAGCAGAGCAAGGAGATCTATTTATGAGATAAGCAGCAGTAACAAGTGCTTCACCCCACAAAGAATGTTTCAATCCAGCAGAGATAAGCATGCATCTGGTTTTATCTAGTAAAGTCCTATTCATCCTTTCAGCAATACCATTTTGTTGTGGTGTGCCAGGAACAGTTAAATGCCTTTTAATACCATGTTCTTTACAATAACTATCAAACTTAGAGTTGCAGAATTCAAGCCCATTGTCAGTTTTCAGACACTTAACTCTACAAGCAGACTCATTTTCAGCTCTAGCTTTCCAGGTTTTAAAAGCATCAAAAGCATCACTCTTATGTTTAAGGAGATAAACCCAGACTTTCCTACTGTAATGATCAATAATAGATATAAAATATCTCTTACCACCCACAGTATCTATCTGAGAAGGCCCCCATAAATCAGAGTGAATATACTCAAGTGGAGAAGCAGCAATGTAAGATGACTCTTTGAAACTCAGCCTAGTTTGTTTACCAAGCAAGCAATTGTCACAAACATCAAGAGCAGCAAGTTGACAGTTAAGAATACCAGACTTATGCAAATGATGCAAACCAGAATTACCAATGTGTCCTAACCTATTGTGCCAAGTGGTGGTTAACTCAGAATTCATAGGTTTATCACATACAGCAAGCACAGGAGAAGCAACAAAATTGCACTCAGTCTGACAAGTAACATAGTACAGGCCATTTCTTTTAACACTTTTCAATAAGACTCTACCATTTTTGCTAACATGCCTCATGCCATGGAAAACATCAATGTGACAACCAAGATCATCAAACACACTTTCAGATAACAAGTTTCTCTTAAGATTAGGAACCCATCTAACATTTTGCAAGACTCTAATTTTTCCATCAAACATCTTAAGAGCAATTGAACCTATTCCTTTAATAGACACTGCAGAATGATCACCCAGAAGCACATCACCCTCATTTATCAATTTCAGATCACAAAACCAATTTTTATGAGGTGTAGAATGCATGGTGCAGCCAGAATCTAGAATCCAAGCATTTTCAGAGTCATAACAAGCAGAAACAACAAGCAATTCATGTGTGAAGTACTGATTGGAATCAAGCACAGCAGAAACAGGTTGGTGTGTTTTAGAGGCATTCTGTTTAGCCTTTTTAGCCTCATCTCTTTTCCTTTTGTAGCAGTCTTTTTCATAATGACCAGTTTTAGAGCAATAATGGCATGTAGCATTTTTCTTATCAGAAAATGATTTATCACCAGATGAAGAAGCATTATCTTTCTGCTCAGATTTCTTAGAGAAGTTCTTATTTTGTTGCTGGTTTTTATACCTAGCTTTTGCCATAAGAGCTTCATTTTTAGCCTCTTGTTTAGTCTTAAAAACCTTCAAAACCTCATTTTTCTGAGCAATAGACTCTAAAATCTTAACTTTACTCAAGTTTTCATGACTGAACTGAATAACATCCTTGAATGTGTCAAAGAGCAGGCAAAGCATTCAATAATAAAACACATTGATGGGTTTCATCTATGTTATCACCACATCTAGCAAGGTCTTGAGTCATAGCTAAAAATCTATCCAGGTTATCAGGTAAAGACACAGAGACATCCATTTTGTAGTTAAATAATCTACAAAGCAAGTTAATTCTACTAGGGAGAGATTTCACCAAGTAGAGCTTATCAAGAGCCTTCCATAGGTCTTGAGAAGTTTTCTCAGTCATTACCTGCCTTACCACTTCGTCTGTGAGTCGTATGAGGATCTCACTGTGGGCAACTTGATCTAGCTCAGTCTTCTCTTCCTTTGACATCTTCTCAGGGAAGGTTCCAGTCACTGCAGGCCAACATTTTTCCTTTATTAGTACTGCCTTCATCTTAAGATGCCACATAGCAAAGTCAGAGTTACCATCATAAGGTTTTATGCGAATAGAAGACTCAGACATGATTCAAGTAAAGCTATAAAGCAGAAAACTGAAAGAAAACAGCAGATCTAAAGTGGATCTAGAGCATGCAGTCCCAGAAACGTAAACAATACTGTCCCAAGTAAGGTTTTGAAGAGAAAAAATATTAGAAGTAAGAGTTTCTAGGGTTTCATCCCATTTTCTGACCAAGAAATTAGCCAGACGCGGATAGAAAACACCTTAACTCAAAACCAAGCTCTGATACCAATTTGTAATCGTTTTATCGAGTTTGAGTAACAAGTACGAACGATTGAAGCACAGCGGAAAGGAAACAGAAATCAAAACCAAACGAAAAACGAAAGGGACACAGGAGATTGTTTACGCGGTTCGGGTATTGCACCTACATCCGCGGGGCCTCATGAGTCGAGACCCTAAATCCACTATGTAAGATCAATCTGGGTACAGAAGGGCAATCTAAGACAATAACCTAAGGAGTACAGAAAGTAAGGCAACTAGCAACAAAGACTAAAGGAAATAGTGAAACTCCCTTCTAATCTCCATGGATGTTGCTGGACTGATCCTTCAAGGATAAGGTCTTGAGACGCCGTCTTCAGCCACGCAAGGGAACTCCTCAGAGGACCTTGAGTAGCAAGGAACCTCAGGCCACCAACCTCGGCCACCAGAGAGATGAACACCTGGAGAGAGCCTTCTAGGGTTTTGTGGGACTTACCACTTCGGCGAGAGAGAGCTCTAAGTGAACAGTGGAGCTCCAAAGCTTATAAGGAGCAGAAGAGGAGCGTCAGAGAACCCTAGAGCCAGAAAGAGAGACGTTGGGGCTTCAAAATGGAATGGGCCGGCTACAACCTTTGGGTCACTGGCCCATTAGGTTTGGGTTATAAACCCAAACCATATAGACCTAAGTAAACCCAGATTAAGCCAAGGTCCAAACCTTTGAGCCCTCTTTGTCTCACAGGACCTCAGTTGCGTTACATAGTTCAATTACAACACTTAGGCAAATATCATCTAACAGTTCATTTAAAACCCGACCTAAAAAACACGATCGTTGCCACTATGGGTGATATTCGAGCCGAACGAGCTGAGCTTGACATGTTCAAGCTTGGCTCGAACGGGAAACGAGCTGGGCCGAGCTCGAGCCCAAAAATTATTCGAGCTTGTTTTGGCGCTCAAGCTCGGCTCGCGAGCCTAGGGATAAACTCGAGCTCAGCTTGTAAAGGCTCGAACAAGCCAAACAAACGAGCCTGAGCTCGCTCGAGCTCGTCGGTTGGGCTCGTTCAGGCTCGTTCAGACTCGGTTTGTTACTGAAATCTAAACCTAGAAGCAGCTGTGCAACAAGCAGAAAATCCTAAAATACAAGCTCCATGGATGCAATGCAATCGACGAGCAAGAAGGATGGATAGATGGAGTAAGAAATCCCAACTCATAATTTTATGCAAAATTGAAGCAGAAAACGCTCACATACCACAATTTCATAAACAACATCCAAAAATTAAGTAATCCCAAATCTTAATTTTATACAAAATCGAAGCATCAATGAACATCCAAAATATGCACTCTCTTTCTTCTCCACCTACTTCAGATTTGTCTTCTTCTACGAATCTTGCCGCCGTCGACTTCGGATCTCGAATTGGAGGGCATGGAAGGAGGGAGAAAGAGGAAGAGAGAATCACCTTCTTCAGATCTGTCTTCTTCTCAAAATCTTGTTGTCGCCGCCATCGGATCTCGAATTAGAGAGCATGGAAGGTGGGAGAAAGGGGAAGAGAGATGAAGGAGGGAGAAAGGAAAAGAGGGAGGAAGCATTGACCTGAAGATCTCCTTATCGGCTTGAACGAATGAAACCACGCATTTCTCCCAAGTTGCTATCACCGCCGCCGCCAACAATTTGTCGTCGCTGGAAGGAGGGGAAAGGGGAAGAAGGAAAAAGTTGTTTTACTGTTTCGAACGAGTCGAGTTCGAGTTTTTTCGAGCTGAGTGATAGATTACATAGGTCTTAATATTGTATAGTGGGCTAAAAGCCCATTAAGGCCCAATACCTTTCTAAACCCTCACATCCTATTTCTAAACCCGTAGCAATGGACGGCGCCCGCAGCAGCACGAGTCCCGCAACCCCTCTTGGTACCCCAACCCTCGCTACCCACCTTGGATGCCTTTTGGCTACCCCGGTTCGTCGTATCGCGGACCATCCCCGTATCCTAACCGTCAGCAGGGCTTGTTGGGTCCAGCTCCTCGCCCCGTCGGTCATCAGGCCTACCCGTCGTCGTCCGATCAGGCATACCCTCCTCCGACTGATGTGCATCACGCCTTCTCTTCAATGCAGTTGGCACCTCCTGACACCTCTTGGTACATGGACACTGGCGCCACCTCTCATATGACGAACTCCTCAGGTACTCTCTCCTCTCTTTCTTTTAAGGGTCCTGCTCATTCTATTATCGTCGGAAACGGTGGTCGCCTTGCTACTTCGGGCATTGGCCACGCCACACTACCAACCCCTACCAACCCATTACACCTCAACAACGTCCTTGTTGCCCCCAAACTTGTCAAAAACCTTATATCTGTCCGTCGGTTCACCACTGACAATAATGTTTCTCTTGTGTTTGATCCGTTTGGTTTCTCTGTGAAGGATCTTACTACGGGGGTTACTCGTCTGAGATGTAATAGCACCGGGGAGCTCTATCCTGTGTCGTCGCCCTCACCATCCAGCCCGTCAAGTCCAGTCGCCCTCTCGGCATCATCATCCAGTCTTTGGCATGCCCGCCTTGGTCATCCCAGTCCTGCAGTTTTAGATTTTCTTCATTCTAAGAGTTTTGTTCAATGTAATAAAG